>OY728138.1:328104205-330604205 GCA_963277665.1 Viscum album | reverse complement strand
TGTATATAATTTTTCAAATCATAATCTGAAAATTATATTAGGGTAAAATTTTGGGATTTTTCTAAAAATATTTATTATTCAGTGAATAGTGAAAATACTATTTTTCTAAAAACTGTATTTTTAATGTATTTATATAGAATAATTTTGTTTTAATTATTTTTAAAATTTCATCAGTTTATTTTTATTAAAAAAAATCTAATTAATTTCATTTTAATCGACATTATGATTAATTTTTTTATAAAATAAATTTATACTTAAAAATGCATTGTTTTGGAAAATAGTTTTTCATCCCGTTTTTTGGATTTATTTTAAAATTAACTTATTCCAATTATAGTGATTGAATTTTATAAAATGTATATAATATTTTGAATCAAAATTTTTAATTTTTTTAAATAGGGAATTATTTTTTTTCATTATGAATAGTAACTGTGGTAAATATCTATAACCTTGGTAAGGGTAAATCAAATAATTAAGGTTAAAAAATGTGATAAGGATTCAAAAATACAGGTAAAACCTAAATAATTTATACTTTATGGGGTTTTTTTCATCTAAATTAATATTCTGTTCTTTGATGTGACAATTTGGTTCCATTTTACTTTGTTAAATACATTAATATTATTTTAAGTAACGAATAAATCCAAAATATCACTCTATTTGTTTTAATAACTCTAATATTTTTTATATGTATAAATGGAGTTTTTTTTGTTATAGATGGTTATTTGAAATCTTAAATAATTTTTTTATCATGATAATTTATTTTTAATTTTTAGTTATGAAATAATTACCTTAAATGCTTATGCAATGCTGACATAGTGCTAGTTTAAGTAGTAGAAAAACACGGTAAATTATTTTAAAAACTTACAAAGTAATATGTTTTGGGTGAGTTATGGAGTTAAAAAATTTAATGGATAAATATAATTTATTATAGATGAGTTAAATGTTTATATTCAAATTACATCACTATATTTTTTTAAAAGTCAATTATATGAATAGTCCTGAAAATGACTTCAAGGGTATCTTATGTTTACTAATATTTTATTAGATGAATTAAAAATCATAAAAAATTTATCTTAGAAAAATTGAATGTTATATTTTTTATAATATCAACCATAATACACTTATGGTTCAATTTTCCTTTTGTATTAATATTCTTGACCCCAAAAGAGTAAAAAACATTGATATCGCGATAATCATCAAAAGGGTTAACGAGGGTTAAAACTAATAGGTAAGGGTTAAAACACCACCTATACTTATATAAATAGAATTTTATATGATTATTATTACTTAAAAATATTTTATAATATAAATATATCAATTTTGAGCCACTTTATCATGAAAATTAATTTATATTAATTTGATACTTTAAGTAATTCCCAGGGTTCCCCTCTCATCTCTTATATAGAGATACCACATCTTATCTCTTCATCACACTTATTTAGAGACTTATCTCTACCAAAAATTTAAAAAATATTTTATTAACATCCTTATATAAATTCTAGTGTTATTTTTGTTCTTAAAATACTATCCCTAGGGTCCTTAATAAGAGCTCTAATGGAGGTTCTTCAAAGTGGAGGTAACCTTCTTAACCGAGTGTTTTCATTTTACTTATTATTACACCTACTAAAATTATTTCCTTAACATTTAAATGTAAAAATATAATTATCTATATTTTAAATATAAGTTATTAGGTTAATTTAATAATTTTATTCATCCATTTTTCTATCAAATGGGAAATGAAAGTATCACTCGTGCATACATGTGGACTACCACCTTCACGAAGCAATACAATTCATTTTCCATCACCGCACCACATAGATATTTATAATGATAGATTTAATAAATATAAATAATATTTATGATATAATTATGCTTCTGTAACTCTGAATTATTATTTCCCATTATTTCTTTCCATCCATTGAAAAATGGAAATATCACTCGTGCGTACATACAAACTACCATCTCCATGAAGTGATGTAATTAATTTTTCTTCACCAATTTATATAAATAGTTATAAAAGTGTATATATTGATTAACTAAGATAATAATGAAATTATTAATGATTAAACCATGATCAACATATAAATATTGGAACCATTGAATCGAAACTTATATGAAAAATGAAACAGTTAACACCAAAAAATGATGATTTTAATAAAGAGTTTGTAATAAATGGGGATCAAAATGTTATAATTGGATAATATATTATATTTTAAGTATGTATATAGTTCATTATATAAGTATAATAAATTTAAATTTATTATATATTGGTTTAGAGTGCTTATAAAGCATGTCATATGCGAGGTAACCGTTTGTCATCTCAATTTTATTTCCATGAGACATATGCCATATTAACCTCTTATTTATTTTTTGTCGTGTATATAATACCCATAAATTTATTTTATTAAAATATTCATGAAAATTATAGGTATTTAAAAATCCATATAAGTTTCTCTCTTTCATGAGGTTTTGATTTAGTGATTACCAAATTTATAAGGGTTATTTATCTCAATATTCTTTCATTGAGACATGTTTGATGTTATGAACCTATTTATATCTATGAAGTGAATATAATATCCCTTTTTAAAGTTATATAATGTATAATTATTAATTAATGGTATTTAAATTTAAAATTGAGATTTTTTCATTCAGTGGGTTTTGATTTTGAAGTTACCAAAGTGGTGAGGATTTATCATCTCAAATCATCTACTTTGGGAAACTTGTTATGTCATGAACCTATATTATTTAATGAGGTGTAAATAAAACCCATTTTACATGTTATATCATTAATATAAATATTATCATGATATTTAAAGTTTCATTTAAAGTTATTAATTTATGAAACTTATGATTGAAAAGTTACCAAAGCGATAAGGGTTTTATATTACAATAACACTTATTTTCGAGATTATCTTTACTAAATTTATGTTGAGATAAATTATATGGATATTTTATTTTAAAACCCATGTTCTCTTATAGTTTATTTATTTATATATTTTTTATATATTAGTACCATTTTAATCTCTATGATACTTAAAATTATTGTGAAATTGTTTTTGAAGAAAAATCAACCTTATTTCCTCTTTAGTCGATGAACATTTTCTTCCATGTCCATATTGTTTAGAATAGTTTTATCAAAGTTATTACCTATAATTTAAATTTTTTAAAAATTTAATTCTAACTACCTTTAAATTTATTTAAAATGTTTTAAAATGGAATATTTATAATAGTTTTTTGAATAATTCATTTTTTACTTTTTAAAAAGCTGTGAAAAATTGTTCTCTTTTAACGTATGTAGTATGAATGGATTTTACCACCATAATTATTATTTTTTGTTTTTAAGTCTAATTTTAAGGTTTCTAGGGTTATTTTCAAGGAAAAAAATTTTCTCATTATTTTGGTAAATTTTAGTTGAAATGTTATCAAAATAAAAGTATATTTTCTCATATTTTCAAATAAAGGTTTATTATTATTTAAAAGGTATTTTTCATCTATGTCAACATCCTTTAAGGAGTTTTATTCTTAACTAGGGATATGATCTTATGATACCATCCAATTTATTTCCTTTTAAGGATTATAATGATGATGATTTAAGTATGATTCTATAAAACTGATTTATTTACCATGGGTTAATTATGTTGTGATAAAAACTTTATAAAACCCATTTATTTTCCATAGGTTATGCTATGATGGAATGATGAAATTTTTATGAAACATATTTCCTTTATATGGGATATGATATAATGATATGATAATTTTTTTATGATCTTGTGACACACATATGTATGGTTTTTATTATGAGATGGGTGATCATATAATTATATAGTCTTCAAATTAATTGGGTAAAAATTAATGTGTTATGATCTTAAAGGGTAAATAGAATGTTATCCCAAGCCCAAAAGAGGGTACACAAGAGGTTATCCCAAGCCCAAATCAAGCATAAGAGTGGTTAAACCAATCCTAACAAGGGATTAATGTCTTGTTGGGTAGCCTTGACATAGTATTTCTATGATTATGACTATACCACACTTTATTCCACTCTTTTATGAAATGATCTCATGACAATGTTATTTTATCATGGACCATGTTATTTGATTCCTTTATGATTCATGTCTTATGAACTACTAAGATTTATTCCATGACTCATGATTATGATCTATGAATTGTTGGGTATGATTTTTAAAAATTAATCTCATGATATCATACCCTTATTATCATGTTATTCTTAAACGATCCTTGATATTTCCCTTGTTTACCCTTACTAAACATATAATATCACCCCTTATTATATTTTAATTTCCCTTAGGTTATGAGAAAGGGATATAATTATGATGAATCTATCAGGGTACTTTATATAAAAAAAATATGTTCGAGATGATGAATAATTTACTTAAATAATATTTGTATGTATCTATTATATAAGTACAATAAACCTTTATGGTTCTCGGGCATGTTTTTTTGGGAGATATATTGAGTATTCATTGAAAATATGTAATATATATGTACGAATTGTTTTGGTATCTATTGAATTTTTGAGGAAAACTAGATCATGTTAAGAAAGGAAAGCTAAGTAAGATAGACTAACAGGTTTTTAAGAATACCTAGATGAATAAAATTGAAGGTTTACAAGTGAAGACTAGTTGATACAGTCTATTCATGGAGGATGATCATTTTTCAAGTGGTGCATAAGAAACCCGTTTTAGATAGATTCCTTTCTAATTGGGATTATACATTGCAGCGTGAAGGAAGAAGCTGAAAACTCTCCTATGGGACTCAAGATTCAGAGCTTATAAGGTCTCTAACCTGATAGGAATGTGATGGTCCTTGGTTGTAACCACCTATGTATATAGTGGAGAATATGTGTTTTAGGTGACTAACCAATTAAAATAAGGAGCAATCTTTTACACCAAACCTTGTAAATGATTTTTTGTGTGCTCTCTAGTTTCCAATATAATTGAGTGAGGTTGAGTGAATTAAGAAATAGTGGATCATGGTTTTAACTGTACATATAGGGTTAATATTAAAAGAAGAATTTGTAAAAATATACTGTCGATCCCCCCTCTCAGTGGTACCATCGTTCTAGGATATACAATTGGTATCTGAGAAAATCTAGGTTTTCACTAAAGATATAAGAAGTTTCTGAGAATTAAGAGAATAAATTATATGAATAATAGGGCTATACCAAATTTTTATTTTAGAAATTACCATAAGAGTAAAATTCCACCTTAACTTCTTTAAATTAGAATGGAAGTCAGATATGCATCAATAATGGGGTTTCCAATCATTACTAAAGGAGCACCTATGTTTTCACTACCCGACCCACCAGGGTCTAAACTGTGACTACCCCAATCCCACCTCCAATAGGACATGGGCTAGAGACCAGCACCAAGTAGATATATCCCATATATGGGAAGCATTAAACTAATGTACCTGTATGAACACACGCTTATCCAGGACCATAAAAATGATGAGATGTAAAACAATTGAAATCAATGCATTCTTACATCTCTAATCTCACAAATAGTGTATGATAGTAAAATATTGAAAGAGAAAAGGGGTCAAATACAAGACAAAAAAAGTATAGAGAGTATAACATGCTCTAAGGGTAAGGACTATGATCAAATACACACCTCAAAAAAACCTCAGTCTATCAAGATAAAGAAATACTCTACCCACTCCCTATCCTCCTAGGACACCATCAAAAGGTCCATCATCTACATAAGACACGAAACATGCAGGAAGAGCCTATACAGGGGTGATTATAACAATACCCAGTAGGACACCCTAAAAAACTAAACATGAATAACAAATAATTTTCAAATCATAACATGGATATAGTAATAAATTAATATAAATAGAAACCCAGATATACTTAGGAAAGACATTGTGCCACCAGGCAGTCACAACTAACTACCAGCTATAGGATTCTTATTGAAGCAATTCTCATTCTAGGAGAATCCACTCCATGAGCCATGGTATCACTGGGTACAATCATCTAAGAGGTCAAGAACATTAAGACTCACCAAATAAATCTCACAAGTCTTAAAGGACCTTGATACTCAGAAAGAGGGTCATGCCCAAGACTACTGGGGGACACCATGAACCCAATCCAGATCAACCCTATACGTGTGGGAGCATATGATAATGATACCTTGAACCCTACTGATATGAACTTCTAGATGGATGATTAATTCCCTACTCAAGGAGGTCATACCAATTCCAAAAACCTCAACTAGGGTATAAAAATGATAGAGGATCACGCTCCAGTCTTATAGAGGGACACCATGAACTATATCTGAGACTCATCCTCTAGAGGGGATCACTATCCTGAGATGTGGATGTAATAATACACAGTACCCTTTAGATAATGGACCAAGGGAACACATTCAAACAAGACTGGTCTAGAATGAATAAATGAAGGGATATAAACACCTTCAAAGGGGGTACATGATGTGTACTGGGGGTACACAGTGTGTTCATCTAACCCCTAGTCTACCCCTGTGGTGTTGCTTCACACAGAATGTAAATTTACAAAAACATAGCATGTAAATATCAAAATAGTTGACATGTAGGAATAGTAAATAACGTGTAGAGAATGATTGTAACCTTGCATGTGTCATATGTGCATGCCCATGTACCTCTGGTCATGCCCATGCACCACTCCGTGTACACCTAGCCATGCCCGTGTACACCTAGTTGTGTCCCTGTACTTGGCCCACCCATGTCTATGTATCCCCCAAGATACACAATGATCCACCAACATGTGTCACATGGTGTGTGATAGGGTCACATAGCGTGTGATATTTAAATTTTCGTGGGAACCCTAGTTACACATAGGGGGTCACATATGGTGTGTAATTCTAGATTACATGCCATGTAATATTGAGTTTTCTAGATTTGTTGGGATTTCTTCCACATCATTCTATGAATTTTTGAAGCTACCTTCCTCACTGGAACCTAAGGATCAGATTTCCTTCAGAATCGACATTTCCCACTCACTATATTTTGTTCCTCGATCTACTCATAAAATGATCTATCGAGCCAAATTGTCACTTCTACAAGCCGCCCTCACATAACCATCATGGAAATAGAACCTACACTTCATTCTGGTCTCATTCCTCCTCGAATCATCCACCATCATTGCTGATCTTTAAATCATAACCTCCATCACAAGCTATACTTATGGTATTGATCAATTGCACCAAATAACAGTCACACAATGATCAAATACTGGGTAATTGTTGATCCATGAGACAAAGGAAATACCTGCCATGAATGCATGAAGAAACGAGGGAGAAAACCGTAATCCAAAAGATACGAGGAACAAATCTCGAACTTTGTTTTGGTTGGCCTCAATCCATTGTTTTATAATTCATAAATGAAGAGGGATAGTTAAACAATGAACAATAATATAAATCCATCAATTTAAATCTACCGTCGATGAACAAATTAATTCCTATTTGTGGAATTGATCCATGTTCGGTTGAGATTAAAAAAAGGGATAGAAATCAAAAGTCACCACCCTACCTGGAGTTTGGATTGATCCCTGATGTAGAAAAATCCTGAATCACTATTGTTGGAGAGATCCATATGTTCCATTGCACACCAATCTATGATCCATGAACGTGTCATAATTTTTCCATGGAATCTCCTCCAACACTCTCTTCTCAATTAATAGGATTATGTGGATAACCTCATGTATTGGTTATAATAATGTATTTAAAGAGGAAAAATCTAGGTCATTATGTCAATGATCAAAATAGATAAATAGATAAATTTATTTTTTTAATTCACGCCTGTAAGAACTTTTTCACAAACACCCCATGACGATAAAGGTTATGTTATGCCTAGGGTAAAACCCACACTCTAAACTCAATAGTTCCCTCATATTTCTGATCCAGGCCCCTGTTTGGGATTTATTCCATTTTTTTTGTAAAATAGTGCATGCTTTATGTTAATACATTTAATATATTTTAATAATTTATTCTGGGATCACCGTGCCTCAGAATCACACGCCGTCTCAGCATATGATCTCTAAAATATTCCATATAATATCTAAAAATAATATATGGAAGATCTGATTCATTAAATTCTCCCCACCTTAGGGATTTTCATCCCAAAAACATAAAACCTACTTATAAAATGAGGGTACTGGGATCACATCTGGGTCTCCTACTCCCAGGTTCTCTCCTAAAGATTCATGTGATTCCATTAGACACGCATTGGGGGAATTGATCACCCATGAAGGATCCTATCATGATGACCCTCGATCTCCACTGGGTACTCATCAAAGGTAGCTCTATCATCTATTTCCAACTCGCCCCAGTCGATAACATGTGATGGGTCATGGAAATATCTCCTTATCTATGAAACATTAAAGGAGTCATGTACCCAGTACAACTATGGTGATTGAGCTATGTGGTACGCCACCTCAAAAAATCTATGCAGTGACTAGAAATGAATAATTAATATTAGAGATAACTTTACTCCTCAACCAAATATCTGAAATCCACGTCAAGGGAGGCCCTCATTAACACATGGTCTCCCTCCTTAAACTCCAGAGGTCTCCATCTTCAGTCCACATAAGACTTATAACAGATCTGTGTAGTCATCATCCACTCCTAGATGATCTGCACCTTCTCAGTAGGTTCTCTCACCAACTCTAGGCCCATGAGTACCGACTCACCTGGATCAGTCCAATAAAGGGGTGACTTATAGGTTCATTCTTATAAGGCCTTAAATGGCTCCATACTAATGTTGGAATGGTATCTATTGTTGTATGTAAACTTCACCAAGAGTATATGATCCTCCCAACTATGGACAAAATTTAACATGAAATCCTATAGAATATCCTACAATACCTAAATGGTTCATTAAGTCTATCCATCAGTCTATGGGTAAAACACTATCCTCAATCACAACTGAGTTCCAAAGTACTCCTATAATACTCTCCATTATCATGATGTGAAGTGAGTGTCACAGTCTGAAGTGATCATTGAGGGAAATCCATGTATCCAGACTATATCCTATATTTTTAAGTGTCCCAATCTCTATACTAAACTCTACTCTTGAATAGCTAGGAAGTGGGATGACATGGTGATTTGGTCAAAGATCACCCATATAGAATCATGTCCCCTGGACATACATGGAAACCCCGTCCCAAAGTCCATGGATATCCCATCCCACTTCCACTTTGGCACCTCAACGAGTTGAGCTAAACCTGCTAGAACCTGGTGTTCAACCTTCACATACTAATAAGTGAGGAAACGAGAGACAAAATCTACGACATAACACTTTAATATTGGCCTCTAAAATTGATGTTGGAGGTCCTGGTACATCTTTTCCACACCTGAATGCACCATAAAATGGGATGTATGAAACTTCCTCATAACCTCCTCCCCCAACACCAAAGGTACCACCATATGTCCTCTAAAAATTATTTCATTCTTCCCACCTTCATAATATCCATCAAGAGAACATCCAGTGGATATATGAGTACTTAAGGTCTAATAATCAGTATCTCTATGCTGAGCATTACTAACACACTGTAAAAGTGGAGGGGTAACAACCATAAACTTTAGATATGAAAAACCATCCTCATCCACTAAGGACAACTTTAATGAGGATAACTACACCAACACCTGGTATAATAACTGAGATCAAGATCTCCTACTAAGAGTGTCTACTAATACATTCCCCTTCCTAGAAGTATAGAAAATATCTAAGTCATAGTCCTAGAAGAACTCTAAACATTGCCTCTATCTCAAGTTAATATCCTTCCGAGAGAAGATATACTTGAGAATGTTGTGGTCATTCTAGATGATAAACCACTTTCCCACTAGGTAGTGTCCCCACATCCTCAGTGCGAAGGCTACCACTACTAACTCAAGATCATGGGTCCTGTAGTTTTTATTAGGTGGTCTCAACTGACATGAACCATAGGAAATCACCACCTGTCTCTACATCAGAGCACAACCAAGCCTAGTCCCTGATACATCATAAAACACTATGTACTTGAAACTCTCCTCTAGAAATATCAGCATGGGAGTTCTTGTAAACCACTTCCTCATCCCCTAAAATCACCATTGGAACCTTTATTTCCACATGAGAGGATTTCCCTTATGGGTCAAATATATCCAGGGTGCTTCCACTATAGAGAAATTTTGTACAAACCTATGATAGTACCCTACCAACCCAAGGAAACTCTTCACCTTCATAACACTCTTGGGTTTCTCCTAAGAAATCACTGCCTCAACCTTCACTGGGTCCACTAATACTCCTACCTCTGAGATAACATTTCCAAGAAGGTGGACCTCTCAAATCCAAAATTGAAACTTTAAGAGATTTCCATAAATCTAGTGTACTCAGAGTGTGTCTAGGACCATCATTAAATGTATCATGTGCTCATCCTCATACACTGAGTACACTAGGACATCGTCAATGGAGACCACCGTGAACTGGTATAATAAAGGATGAAAGATCTAGTTCATGAGTCTCATAAACATTGTTGGGGAATTCATCATGATGAAGGGAATCACCAAGTACGCATAGTGATATCTGAATGCCATCTTTGGTATATACTCATCCCTTACTCATAGCTGGTGATAGCCTAATCTAAGGTCAATCTTAGAGAAAAATCATGCCCCTCTAAATTGATCAAAGATTTAATCAATCCTTAGTAGTGAATACTTTTTCTTTAATGTCACCTAGTCCAATCCACATTAGCCTATACATAACCTCATGCTCCCATCCTCCTTGGAGAACAACACTGGGGATGCCCAAGGGGAATCACTGGGTCTCACAAATCACTTCTCTTGTAAGTCCTCCAACTACACCCTTATCCCATGAAGCTATCATGTATACATATGATATTTTAGTGTAGATATAGAGGTCATAATAGGGTTTAATTCAATGTAGAAGTATAGGTCTCAGTGGGGAGATAATACGAGAATGTCCTTAGGAAAGAATTTCTTTTACTACACCACCACTATAGGGAACTAGTAGCCCATATAATCCACTACTCCAAGAGTAATTCTAGCCAACCGATGTGTAATTGGACATAATATCCTATGCTTGAGCCTATCCTTCTTGTCTAAGGTTTTGTTTTCACCTAGAAAGTACAACCTCATCCCATCACTAGAGACACACCAAATCCTCCACCTAAAATAGTCAATATGGGCATGAATTTTGGATAGCCAGTCCATACCTAATACGACTTCATAAGAAATCATAAGACCTAATTACTGATGTAAAGAGATCCTATACAAAACTCTCACCTCCAAGCATCATATTTCACTGTCGGAAGAAGTGTGAAATCACTGATTCACTGCCTGCCAGAGCCTCTAACTGTAATGGTCGATCCAAGGACTCAACCAAAATATATAAGTATAAAACCAAAGAAGTTATAAGAAAGGAATGACTCACACTTGTGTCTATTAGTACTTTAGATAAGTTTGAAAATACATAGATCATACCTCGTATCATCGATGGAGCCTCAGGGTCATAGGCCTCGATCACTTGTAGATGGTATCATCCATAATCACCAGCTCCCTAAGCCTAGGGTAAACCACATGGGGGTGGTGTTGATAATATGTTAAACATTTGACCTCCTCCTCATACTATTCGAACCCCTCTTCCATGTCTACTACCCTATGATCCACCCTAATCCTACCTCTATCTATACCTTAGTTGTCCCTCAACCGTCTCTCGATCAGCTATACAATGGGTCAGACAATCCCAAGCCAGATTTTCTTGACCATCATAGGAGAAACATCACATCTCTCTAGGATGATTCGATCCATCCCGAGATCCCTGTGATGTTGATTCTATGTCCTGGGATCATATCCTGAAGCGTCTGACACACTTGGATACCTGTGACTACCATCAACTACCTTCTACTGAGGTCTCATCTCCTGGGTTCCCACTACTAGCACCCACTGTTAGTTACTATTATTCTAATAATATCTCCACCACTAAGGCCTGATCAAGCACCCCATCATGGGTGGTAATTTAGAGGGATACCACTGAATCCATGATATTCTAATGTAATCCCTGCTCAAAATTTTGTGCTCTGAAAAATAGATGCTTAACCATATCCATGGAATATAATGAGAGATCAGTAATCCTCATTGAATAAGCTTCCATGTTCAAACTCCCTATTGTAAATGTAGAAGTTCTTATATGCGCACTGATCAAAACTTGGATAGATAAAACTCATCCCTGAAAGGATACTCAAAGTATTACCAAGAGAGAGTGGTCTCATCATGTGAATAAGTCACTGAACTCTACTATATCCCAGTAGATCCATGAAGAAAAATCTCTGGAAGGACCTCCATTTGATCTATAAGCATCCTATCAATGAAATAAATGATAGCGATTGAATATAGTAAGTTTTTATCCACCCAGAGGTCTAGATCGCCCTGAAACCTGGGAGGTCATTGCCTTTGAAACTCATATATCACACTCATCCTGAATGCATACTCAACTAGAATTTATAGTTCTAGATACTTATCAAAAGGTGGTGGTATAGTTGGTAAACTACCCGGAGGTGCTATCTTTGGTATAGGACCTTGTACTGAAGCCTCATCACTCAGTGGATCATCCTCGTGATCATACAACGGAATCTGGGTTGGCTGTCTTTATAGGGGTATCCTAAAATAAAAAAAGATGTACCCTACTCAAAGATTATATTTGTGAAATTTATCAAGAAGTAAATGGAAAACACAAAACATTACTATATGATGCATGTACCAATGTCTACATGTACCGAGTTTAATGGTAGGTGATCAAAGTCCTAGTGTATAGATACGTCAGATGCCACACCAACACTGGAGTCTCTGTCCGGAAATCCAAACTTGAAAGAGTTAATGTTATTTCCCCAAATTAATCTTATAGACTATGTTCCTAAGTTAGAATCGATATCTCTAATACCACTCTGTAATGACCTGACCCACTGGGGTCTGAACCACGATTACCCCATGACCACCTCCAATAGGCCAGGGGCTGGTGACTAACACCGAGTAATAATATCCCACATATGGAAGCCATTAGCCTAATATACCTATATGCACACACATCTCCATGCCTATACAATGTTGAAATGTAAAAAAACTAAAACCAATGCTTGCATACATTAATGATCCCACAAACAGAGTATGACCATAAAGCATAGAAAGAGAAAAAGGGCCAAATACAAGCCCAAAAAAAACTATAGAGAGTCCAATTTTCTAAAAGGGTGAGTACTACGATCAAATTAAAGTTCTCAGAAGACACATCATTCTATCAAGATCAAGTTAAACTCCACCCACTCTCTATAATCCTAGGACATCATCAAAATAGACCTTGTTTTCATAAAACACAACACTTGTGGGAAGATCCCATGTAGAAGTGAGTATAACAATACCCAATAGGACACCCTAAAAACACTAAAAATGAATTAAAAAAGAATATTAATCTCATAATAAGGATATAACAATAAATTCATAGTAAGAGAAACCCAGATATACTAAGGAAGGATACTAAAACATCAGGCAGTCACAACCAAATTCCATCCATAAGATTCTGCTCGAAGCTATGCTCATTTCAGGATAATCCACTCCATGACCCATGATATCACCGAAGACACTCATCCAAGAGGTCACCCAATAAATATCACTGGTCTTAGAAGACCCTGGTACTTAGATAGGGGGTCATGATAAAGAATGATGGGGGACACCATGAACCCAATATGGATTAACCCACTACATAGGGGATCATATGACAATGATACTGTGAGCCCTACCAATATGTATTACTGGATGGAGGATCAACACCCTTCTCAAGGAGGTAATTCCAATTTTACAAACCCCACCTAGAGTATAAAAATGATAGAGGATCACAGTCCAGCCTCACAGAGGGACACCACAAATCCTATCAGAGACTCATTCTCTAGAGGGGATCAACATCCTAAGATGTGGATGTAATACCACACTTTATCTTTGAGGGAAATGGACCAAGGGAAAACACTCAACCAATAATGGTATATAATGAAGAAATTAAGGAATAAAAATACCATAAAATGGGGTACACAACGTGTAATGGGGGTACATGGTGTGTCCAAAAAAATCTTGGTCTTTCTGTGTGGTCATGGTTCACAAGACATGTAAATATCCAAATAAATGGCATATAGTAATAGTACAGGGTGTGTAGATATATCTTGGAAACTTTCCTATGCTATATGATCGTGCCGGTGTACCTCTAGACATGCCCGTGTACCACCCTGCATACACATGGACGTGCCCATGTATACCTTTCCATGTCTATGTACTTGGCCTGCCCATGTCTATGTATCCCCCAAGATACACACTGATCTACCAACACATTTCTGACATCATGTGATTGTTTCACATAGTGCGTGATATTTAACTCTTCATTAAAACCATATAATTGAATAAAGGGGTCCCAGATGTCATTCAACACTGGATTACAAGTCGTGTAATTTGGGATTTTATAGGTCCATTGGGATTCTCAGCTAGTGGTTTAATGGCACATGTGAGAATAGTCATGAGCAGAAAGGTCGGACTATCATCTTAGTGGTGGGCTATTGGATCATTTGGAAAGCTAGGAATGATGCGGTCCACAATAATAGATTTGGAACTATCACCAAAATCAGCTTAAAATAAAGAGAACTTTGATGGAATTAGTCAGCATGTGTACAGATTGCAAAGGATCCCTGTTAGTAAGGCCTTTCTACCCAGGGGCGTCCAACCAGATAGAGAGAAGGGGACAAGGGAATTGGGTTTGTTGGTACCCCCAAAGAACTGGGTTCAAAATCAACATGGACGGGTCCTTCATGAGGGGGGAGATGAGGGGGGAGGCGGGATTAGGGACCATTGGGTGTTCATAATTGCTGCATTCTCAACCTTCTACGGTAGAGGTTACACTCTTCAGGCTGAGGCAAAGGCGATGGTTACGGGGTTGGAGTTAAGTGAACCAAGATAGATCAATCTGAAGGCTATGGAAATAGATTCCTTGAACCTTTAAAAATCACTCAAAAAAGTGAAATTCACCCTTGGAGTATAGAATATTATGTCCACAAGCAAAAATAACTCATGGGCGTCCATATGGAGATCAACCACACATAGAGAGAGGGGAATAAGGTTTCAGACTTCTTGGAATCCTAGGCTTCCCCAAACCATAATGTATCTCTCTTTCTTAACTTAGGATCCCTTCCATCAGGTGGCAGTAATTTTTTTATTAATGATGCTTTGGGGATCCACTACTTTAGACCTCTATGATGTAACTCTTGTATGCTGTTTTCAGTGTGTTTCCAAAATCAACAAAAATGTTAGTGTTCATTAATTAAAATCCACTGGGATTTCTTCCATGTCATTCTGTGCATCGCCTAAGCCACTATCCTCTCCAAAACCTATAGATCATAGGTTACCTAACCTTGACGTCACCCACTCACCTAATTATGGTTCTCAATTTCCTCAGAAAACTATATGATGAGGTAAACCATCATCGTCTCAAGCTTCCCTTGAGTAACCATCATGGAAATGGAACCTGTGGTCCTTTATAGTCTTGTTACTCCTCAAATAATCCACTTTTTTTCTTCTGATCCTCAGATTAGGACCTCCATTACAATCTGTACTCATGGTAATGATTCGTTATGCCGAAGAATGGTCACACAAGGATCAAATACCAGGTAATCATAGAACCAAAGGACAAAGTAAATACCCATGATGAATGCATGAAGAAACATGGGAGAAAACCATAAACCAAAAGATGTTAGGAATGAACCTTGTCCTTTATTCAGTTGGCCTCAATATGTTGTCGTATAATTAATGAATGAAGAAGGATAAATAAACAATGAACAAGAAAATAAACCCATCAATTCAAATCAAATGTTGATATGAAAATAAATTTTTATTTATGGAATTTAGCCTAATTCGATTAGGATTAAAGAACTAGATGGAAATCAAAAATCAACATACTACCTGAAGTTTGGATCAATCACTAACAATGAATGGTCTGACACTGTTGTTGTTGGCACGATCCATATGTTCTGTTGTGCACCAATTGACAATCCAAGAACTGGTCTTCGTTCACCCACAAAAGCTCCTTTAACACTCTCCTCTCAATTCATAGTACTATAAGTATGACCCTGTGAATTATTTATAACAGTGTATTTAAAGAGGAATAAACTAGGTCACTATGTCAACAAACAAAATAAATAAATTTATTTATTTATATTGTTAATTCACACCCACAACAAATTTTTCAAAAACACATTATTCTAATAAAGCTTATTTCATTCCTAGGGTAAAACCCATACTCTAAACTCAATGGTGCTATCATATTTCAGATATGGTCCCTTATTTTGGTGTTATTACATTTTTTTAGGAAAATGGAACACATGTGATGTTAATACATTTAATATATTTCAAACATTTATTCTAGGCTCAGCAGGACACAAATTCACACACCTCAGCATCTGGTCTTAGAAATATTCCATATAATAACCAAAAATAATATATGGAAAACATGAGTCGTTACATATTTATTTTTTTGATAAGATAAGTTTGGGTGTGGATGGAAATTTTCAAAAAACCATCTTAATACCTCTCTCTAAGAAGGTATAAAAAAAGTCAATGAGAATTCAGACTATTAAAAAAATTAAGAAAAATTCAAAATATGTTTTGAAAGTAATATAAAAAATAGGGAATCCAAACAATAAGTCTGGAAGAGAATATTTGAAGACATTAAAATGGATGATGATGAGAACATTTATGAATACTTATCATGAGTCAATAAGATTGTGAGAAATATCGAAGGTTTTAATGAGAAGTTAAACGAATTTACCATTGTTAAAAAAATGATGAGAAACCTTCTAGATCGATTTTATCCAAAAGTATTAGCCCTAGAAGATAGATAATATTTTATAGTGGATGAGATATATAATGTAACATCCCAGTTAAATAATGAGTAATACATTTTCATATTTATTAATATTTGTGAATTAAATATTAATTTTACTTTAAAGGGAACTCTATGTTTCAATGGCATACCCAATACACACCAATGAGTTTCTTTGAAATCTTACGTTGCACACATTGCTGAGTCATACTGAAAAATAATAATATAATATTATTATTTTAAATAGTAGTTAACGCCTAGCCATTGTAATGGCGGTAACGAAAAAAACTAACTACAATATGATTATACATGTTCGTTAAATGTTTTTATATTTATTAAATAAAAGTTAGAGGCTTAAAATGTGAATGAATATAATTTTAAGCATAATTTACTTTAAAAGGTTGATTTACCGCCTTTTGATGGAGAACCCTCTTTAAATTTAGTTTTGGTCACTTTTTTTTTGTTATTTTTGATAAAATAAAATTCTCATTTAGAATTGGGACATCAAAATTCACTTTGGGTAAATTTTTGGTATTTTTCTGACAAAATTCAGTTTTTTTGATGAATAGTGAAAATACTGTATTTTAATTCACAACTGCCTTTTAATCTAACTTATTTATATGGTTAGATTATCTTTTTTAATTGGTTTTAAAGTCTAATTAGATTATATTTTTACCATTTAATCCAATTGTGGTCATTGGAATTAATTTCACTTTTAAATTGGACATAAACAAGTGTCAATCTTTTGATAGTTATTGTTTCTTAAAAACACGCTATTTGTTTTAACAACGGAAATTAATTTTAAATTAATTAATGAAACTTTTATGTTTTTAATTTGGTAAAACAAACATCATTTTTTAATTTAGAATATCAAATATATCTTAGGCTGAATTTTTGGTATTTTTCTGAAAAGCTTCAATTTTTCATGAATAGTGAAACCACTTAGTAGTAGTTAAAAAAACTGACTTTTTCATTTAAATGAAATTTCACCACTTATGTGAATTGAATTTCGAAAATCTGACATACATGGTTGTTATTAGTAAGTAAAATTTGGTTCAAATAAAATGAAAATAATTTTTGTTGAATAGTAACTTTTGACTTTTATTTACCACGGTTAAAGGTAAATATGATAATTTAAGGTAAAAAGAATATGATAATAATACCAAATTACCTTAACACTTATGATAACCTTATTGGATGATTAATTCATGACCATGGGAATCCTTGGGTCTATTTTTGGACCCCATGGAGCCACTTATGAATGATAACGACACTTTATTTTAATTAACTTAATGTAAAGGCAAAATTGACATAAACAAATAACTTTTAGTATATCAATTTTTACATGGGGTTATATAAGTCATATTTTTGACTATAAATATTATTTGGAAATATAAAAAGATTTAATACATAATGGTATTTTTATTATAATTTTTAGACATCAAATAAATTAAATTATATATGACACAATAATGATGTAGTATTTACCTCATTAATAAATGATTTAAATAAATAAAATTATAAATATTAAAAAAATATCCAAAACCTATCCAATTCTTATTTAATGATTTTATTTACACCATTAGTCATCTTATCTTTCACTTTAATTAGTTTTGGATCTTTAGAAACTGAATATCATTATATAATAAAATAATATTTTCACACTTTCCTAAAGAACCCCTCCTTCCCCTTATAAAAGAACGCCACTTCTAACCCATTACTCACACCTCTAAAGCCCCTTGGATCATCCAACCCCTACCCAAATAATCCCTAAAGATCCCCCTCTTCCTCCTAGAAGCCTTACCTTAGGAAGAAGACACTTCAAGAAGTCCTCTTGGTTCAAACCAAAGGAAGTTACCCAAATTAAAGGTAATAGTTTCTCTTAAATTATTTTGTTTTATTTTACCTCTCCACCCCCTTAAACTCTTTTTATTAATTTATTTTATAAAAAAAAACATACTCAATATACTAGGATGTTTTCATAAAAAGTATTCTAACTACACTTACACACACCTCCATCTAATGGGTGAAGAACATATTGTTTCTGTGGTGGAAAACTAACGTCTCACGAAACGATGATTGTTCAATTATCTACTACCGCCTAACATGGTAGAAATTAAGATGGAACTGTATTTATATTTGATATATATTATGTTTATGTTTTCTTTATGATTTTTTATTATTCATTTATAGCATATCTTTATGGTTTCCATTATGGGTAAACGAAATAATTTCATTTGAGGAAGTACGGACTACCGCCCCTTCAAGGTGATATGATTCATTCATGAAATACATGGAACATATAAAGGAAGGAGTTAATGAAATTATGTAACATTAATATCATATGATATTATACTATAATTATAATATATCAATTTATCATTAAGTTTTAATTCCTTTAAATATAAAATAGAAATGAAAGTAGTGTTCATGCGTACGTACGACTTACCATCTCCATGAACGGTGCGTTTCATTTATTACCTCCAAATGATATGGAATATTATAAATAAATATAAACTGGATATATATGATATATAAAACATGTATATTATTCTGTAGATAATGTAATTTTGACCACATGGACAAATTGTAATTATAACAAGTTTATTTTTGACTCAAGTTCCGAACATCGATAAAATATCCAATATGAACTCAAATAATTAACTAGTTGTTATAGAAATATAATAAGTGATATAAAATGAATAATAAACTTTAAATTTTATTTAATTAATTAGAAATTAACTTAATTTTATTATTCAGGAAGAACACGGAACATATGAGTCAAGTAGGACACGAGGTAAGTGGATTTCTTATCTCACTTTTAATTCCGTGAGATTTCCATTATTCAAAACTTATTCATTGCATGTGGTGTATTATTTAATAAAAATTGATATATATTATCATGATTATCTTTATATTCATGGTATTCTGTGATTCATATTATGGTTATTAACTTTTGGTCATACGACATGATTGATTAAAATGAAGGTTTTTTATCTCACTTTTTATACCCATGAGATTCATGATATATTTGTCACTATTTCCTTTGAGTGGTGTATGTAATGCCCATGATTATACTATTTGTGTAATATAATTTCACTTATGTGTATTTATATCTACATTGTATGGTCCTTCTTTCATGTGGCGTATGTTTTGTAAGTTACCAAATCGGTAAGGGAACCCTTCACCCTCCTCTTTTTAAAATACTTCTTTTTGTTATGTATTTTAATTTAAATCTTATTATGTTAGGATATGTTCTTCTATATCCTTATTGATGTAAATTTTATGTCCAAGTGATGAGATACCCTTTTTATCTCATCAACTCATTTTCTGAATTTTAAAGTGACGTCGTTAGGCTTTTGTATTTTTGCAAGGGAACTTCTTAACCCAATTTCAATTATTTGGGTTAAACTCATACTTCTTGAATATGTCATCCTATGAATATGTGTTAATGGACTCTAATTGTTTTACAATAAATATCCACTTATATTGGGTGCATTTATAATTGTCACACATAATTATGTGATTGATTTATCCTTAATTTAAGGATACTGTATTTATAAGGTATTTCATCTCAATTTACATTTTTAATGATATTATAAAGTTCAGATTAAATGTTATTCCTCAATTATTTGTATTCAAGAGTCTCTCATTTTGTTAAAAACTCTTTAAATAAAATATCCTTTTAAATATTTTAAAGATTTATTATTCTAAATCATTATCTTTAATGTCAATGTTTTAAAAATGGTTTTGAGTATTTTTTTATATGGACATTAATGTTTTAAAATTATAATTCCATTAAAAGCTTCAAAGTGGTATGGGACACTTTGATACAAAAATCTATTTTTAAATGGTTTATGAAAATGGAATGATTATTTCAATATCTTGAAATTACTTCTTGCAATTTCAAATAAAATGTTATTAGTGAAATGTTTATATTTGTAATATTTTATGTGTTATGATGGTACTTGGACATTTGACGGGTGGTTACGTGATAAACCATAAGACAGGTGGTGCCATGATAAACTAGGATAGGTGGTTACGTTATAAACTCCAATTCATTGGGTATGGAAGTCGGCCGTATGGCTATTCCATTTAGTGATATTTGTGGAAGTCGACCGTATGGTTATTCAACTTTAGAATGTTTTCGTCCCAAGTTACCTTTATATGTTATGTGTTCTTTATATGGGTTTTATGGTAATCTTTTGGTTACAAAAGGGTAAACAATTATCTTTTATTCAGTGAAGAGTATTTAATACTTCATAACGGGGAAAAGTATTACTTATGATAAAGTATTAATGGATTACTTGTTGTTTTGAAAATCTAATAGGTTTACTTCTTTTTGTATCCCTTACTGAGCTTTTTATGCTTATCCCAAGTTTTTGAAATGTTTTTCACAGGACCTAAAGTGGAATAGGGTCAAGGATGGGATCAAGGAAAATTCATGCTGTCTAAAACATGGAAATGGACATGTCTACTTTATTCAAGAGTTTTTATTTTATGAAAAAAATGGAAACTGAGTAGAAGTGTCTACTTTGTAATTTTTGAGATGTAATGTAATTGTTATTCCTAATTCTCTAAAACTCTAAACCTAAAAAGATCCTCAATGTGAATTATTCATTTAATTAAAGATTATTTAATGTTTAAGGCTGGGTCCTTATAGTTGGTATCATAGGTTGGTTTAGATACCTTTAGAGGTTAGGGTGTTATCTAAGAATAAGTGACATAACCATAATGGTTAGCATATTAGAAAGAGTCATAGTTATTTTGAAAGAGTTTAAGATAACATGAATAAGTATTTACCCTCCTCATAATATATTATATGATGATTTTACTGATATACTCACAATTAACTTTTTGGTTTTAGTAAATGGATGGATCTAGCAGGCACCAAAGTTATAGTGGATGTGAAGAAAACATTGACGGTTTTCTGAATGAGAAACTGAATGAAATGAGAGATTCAATGAGAAATCTTGTGGTTATTCTCAACCAAATATCTGGATTCATGATTAAAAACCTGAACCTTGGTGATTTTTATAAGGAATATTATATTCTAGAAACAAATCCATATGGAATTTCATGTAATAATCATAAAGGTAAGTATGTTCAAAAACCTATGTGTCAAGGATGTGGAAAGAAACACCTAGGAAAATGCTTCAAAGGGACGGGAAGATGCTATAGATATGGGAATGAAGGTTATAAAGCAATAACCTTCCATGGAAAAAGGAAGCATCAAGGTGACTCTAGGAAAGGAAAATAAGTTCTTTCTGAGGGATCAATTGAATGTTTTAAATGTGTTGTGCATGGTCATTATACAAACAGATGCCCTATGAAGATGTTTCGAGAATGGGATCACCAGGATCATACAAATATATGTTTACCAATACCTAATTCTATTCCAATTGAGGATGAAGAAATTGACAATGACCAATGAAAGGTATGGATTATTTCTTAACATATGTTTTGACATTATTGAATCTTAGGATATGGTTCATGATTTTGTTTGTAGGAAAGAATTATTTCAGAATAAGTTGGTAAAGAATGGTTAATGGATCATGAATAATGTTTAATGAGTAAGAAGTAAACATATAAGGGATTCAAGAGTTATGGTAGATTTTAGGATGGTGAAATGCTTAAAAGTATTAAGGCTATTTTGATGATGGGATTATATTAGAAGAATTTTTATAATATGTGTAACCTTGAAGTTTTATATATTAAAATTTTATTCAAGGAATAATTATATTTTCTTGTGTGGATATAGTTATATAAAACCATTTGGGTTTATATGATCCTTGAATTTGAGGCAATTACAGGTTAATACATTTTGGGATGAAAAATGGAAGTTATTAGATAACATTTATGGTTAAAATATGATATGGTTATTTTTGATGAATTTATCTCTTTTTGGGAATGTTATAAAATTATATAGTTTTTTAAAAAGGACAACATGCAGACCACGTGACAACCCTTCGTGTCAGACAAAGCTGTGGGAATCGAACCCACAATCAAAGTGCAACTAGGATTTATCGCCTACCACTGAACTACATTAAGTCCCTGGTTAGTATGAGTAATTATTTTTAGTTAGATGATATTATTAATAAGTTTATTTTGGGTTATTTATGGAAATTATTAACCTATCATAGATAATATGTGATTAGGTCAATTACACTTCAGTATGAGACTTTAAAAGTAGTCGATGTTATCTAGAGATAAATGTTAAGATTTATTGTGGAAGACTATGGGATTAAATTATTCTAAGTTTTGGTTTTCAATGTTAGTTTGGATTATATTGAATAATTTTAAGGAATGTTGTTTATTGAATGGTCTTTTTTGAACTTAGGGTACTGTTTTTTGAATTTTAGAGATTAGGAATAATATTTCTTTTTATAAAGAATTATCCTTTTTGGGGTTATCTGATCTTGTACTATCCTTTTTGGTTTTGGTTAAGGTATAAATACATGGGAAATATATATAGTTCATCTTTTGTGGATTATAGTATTCTCTCAAAGTTGATTATAGCACCTTTAATGTGAAAAATCCATCCTGAATACTCATCGTTTGGAGAAAATACGAGTTTGTGATAGAAAGCTAGTAAAGGATGAAAGTCTACATGAAAAGTATGTATGTTTACTTATGTTTTTAGTTAACCTCATAAATAAATTCTTCAACTTTATAAAAATTAATTTAAAACAAAAAAATTAACCGTTAACTTTTTCTACTGGGGAATCAAAGACTGTTTAACCCATCACAAGTTTGTGATTTTCTAGTGGTTAACTTTCTCCTAACCATGTTTTATATCACACTCCATCGGAACTTGATGGTTTGTTTTCTCTTCCATATCCATGTTTTCCTACATGGAATCCTAGTATGGGATTATCTTGGGTGTCCTTTTTACTTCTCTTTATTTCTTTTAATGTGATATATTTGTTGACTCTTTTTCCTATGTTGGACTTTCAATTAAGTTTCCAAGCCTAGTTTTAAAATTACGAGGACACAATTTTCAAAAGGGCGGAAGGATGTAACATCCTAGGTAAATAATGAGTAAGACATTTTCATATTTATTAATATTCATTAATTAAATATTAATTTAACTTTAAATGGGACGCTATGATTCGATGGCATACCTGATACGCAACAATGGGTTTCTTTTAAATCTTACGTTGCACACAATGCTGAGTCATACTGAAAAATAATAATATAATATAATTATTTTAAATAGTAGTTAATTCCTAGACATTTTAATGGTGGGAACAAACACAACATACTACAATATGATTATACATGTTTGTTAAATGTTTTTACATTTATCTAATAAAAGTTAGAGTCTTAAAATTTGAATGAATCTAATTTTAAGCATAATTTATTTTAAAAGGTTGATTTGTTTCCTTTTGATGGTGAACCCTCTTTAAATATAGTTTTGGTCACTTTTTTATGTTATTTTTGATAAAATAAAATTCTTATTTATAACCGGGACATCAAAATTCACTTTGGGTAAAATTTTGGTATTTTTCTGACAAAATTCAGTTTTTTGATGAATAGTGAAAATACTGTATTTTAATTCAAAACTACCTTTTAATATAATTTATTTATATGGTTATATTATATTTTTAAATGGTTTTAAATTAGATTATATTTTTACCATTTAATCCAATGGTGGTCGTTGGAATTAATTTCACTTTGAAATTGGACATAAACAAGTGTCAATCTTTTGATAGTTATTGTTTCTTAAAAACACGCTATTTGTTTTGAAAACGGGAATTAATTTTAAATTAATTAATAAAACTTATATGTTATTAATTTGGTAAAATATAAATAATTTTTGAATTCGGAATATCAAATATATATTAGGCTGAATTTTTGGTATTTTTTTGAAAAGCTTCATTTTTTTATGAATAGCGAAACCACTTAGTAATAGTTAAAAAAACTAACTTTTTTCCTTTAAATGAAAATTTACCACTTTTTTGAATTGAATTTTTAAAATCCCACATACATGGTTTTTATTAGTAAGTAAAATGTGGTTCAACAAGATGAAAATATTTTTTGGTGAATAGTAACTTTTGACTTTTATTTACCACGGTTAAATGTAAATAGGGTAATTCAAGGTAAAAAGAATATTATAATAATATCAAACTACCTTACACTTGTCCTAACCTTATTGAATGAGTAATGACCGACCATGGGAATCATCGGGTCAATTTTAGGACCTCATGGAGCCACTTATGAATGATAATGACACTTTATTTTAATTAACTTAATGTAAAAGAAAAATTGACATAAACAAATATCTTTTAGTAAATAAATTTTTACATGGGGTTATATAAGTCATATTTTTGACTATAAATATTATTTGGAAATATAAAAATATTTACTACATCATGGTATTTTTATTATAATTTTTATATATCAAATAAATTAAATTATATATGACACAATAATGATGCAATATTTATCTCATTAATAAATGATTTAAATAAATAAGATTATAAATATTAAAACAATATCCAAAAACTGTCCAATTCTTATCGAATGATTTTATTTCAACCATGAGTAATATTATCTTATACTTTAATTATTTTGGGACCTTTGGAAACTGAATATCATTATATAATAAAATACTATTTTCACACTTTCCTAAATAGCCCCTCCTCCCCCTTATAAAAGGACATCACTTCTACCCCATTCCTCACACCTCTAAATCCCCTTGACTCATCCAAACACTTACCAAATAATCTCTCAAGACCCCCTATTTCTCAAAGAATCCTTACCTTAGGAAGAAGGCACTTCAAGACATCATTTTGGTTCAAACCAAAGGAAGTTACCCAAATTAAAGGCAACAATTTCTCTTAAATGTTTTTGTTTTATTTTGTTTTATTTTGTTTTATTTTACTTCTCCACCCCCCTAAAATCTTCTTAATTATTTATTTTATAACAAAAATAGTATCCTCAATATACTAGGATGTTGTTATAATAATTATTCAAACAACACTTATACACACCTCCATCTAATGGGTGAAGAACAAACTGTTTCTGTGGATGGAAAACTAATGCTTCACGAAAAGATGATTGTTCGATTATCTCCTACCGCCTGACATGGTGGCCATTAAGATGGAACTGTATTTATATTTGATGTATATTATGTTTATGTTTTCTTTATTCTTATGTATTATTCATTTATAGCATACCTTTATGATTTCCATTATGGGTAAAACACGATAATTTCATTTGAGGAAGTGCGGACTACCGTCCCTTCAAGATGATATGATTCATTCATGACATACATGGAACATATAAAGGATGGATTTAATGAAATTATATAACATAAATATCATATTATATTATACTGGAATTATAATATAATAATGTATCATTTAGTTTTCATTCCTTTAAATATAAAATAGAAATGAAAGTAGCGTTCATGCGTACGTACGACTTACCGTCACCATGAATGGTGCGTTTCATTTATTAACTCCAAATGATATGGAATATTATAAATACATATACAATAGATATATATTATATATATGATATATAAAACATTTATATCATTCTGGTGATAATTTAATTTTGACCACATGGACAAATTGTAATTATAACAAGTTCATTTTTAACTCAAGTTCCGAACATCGATAAAATATCCAATATGAACTCAAATAATTATCTAGTTGTCATAGAAAGATAATAAGTGATATAAAATGAATAATAAACTTTAATTTTTTTTATTTAAGTATATATTAACTTAATTTTATTATTAAGGTAGAACACGGAACATACGAGTCAAGTAGGACACGTTGTAAGGGGATTTCTTATCTCACTTTTAATTCCGTGAGATATCCATTGTTCGCCACTTATTTATTGCATGTGGTGAATTGTGTTCTGAAAATTGATATATATTATAATTATTCTCTTTATATTCACGGTATTATGTGATTAATTTGGTGGTTATTAAATTTTGGTCATATGACTTGATTAATTACAACGAAGTAAGGTTTTTTATCTCACTTTTTATTCCCGTGAGATTCATGATATATTTTTCACTATTTCCTTTGAGTGGTGTATGTCATGCTCATGATTATACTCTTTGTCTAATATAATTTCATTTATCTTTATTTAAATCTACATTTTATGGTCTTTCTTTCATGTGGCGTATGTTTTGTAAGTTACCAAATCGGTAAGGGAACCTTTCACCCTCATCTTTTTAAAAAACTTCTTTTTTGTTATGTCTTTTAATTTACATCTTATTATGTTAGGGTATGTTCTTATATATCCTTATTGATGTAAATTTAAAGTCCAAGTGATGAGATACCCTTTTTATCGCATCAACTCATTTTCTGAATTTTAAAGTGACGTCGTTAGGATTTTGATTTTTTGTAAGGGAACTTCTTAACCCAATTTAAATTCTTTGGGTTAAACTTGTACTTCTTGAATATGTCATCCTATGAATATGTGTGAATGACCTCTAATTGTTTTACACTTAATATCCACTTATATTGGGTGTATTTATATTTATCACACATAATTATGTGATTTATTTATCCTTAATTTTAGGATACCGTCTTTATAAGGGATTTCATCTCAATTTACATTTCTCATGATATTATAAGTTGAGATTAAATGTTATTCCTCAATTATTTGTATTCAAGAGTCTCTTATTTTGTTAAAACTCTTTAACTAAAATATCATTTTAAATTTTTTAATGATTTATTATTCTAAATCATTATCTTTGATGTCCATGTTTTAAAAATGGTTTTGAGTATTTATTTATATAGAAACTTATATTTTAAAATTATAATTCCATTAAAATATTCAAAGTGGTATGGGACACTTTGATTCAAAAATATATTTTTAAATGGTTTATGAAAATGGAATGATTTTTTCAATATCTTAAAATTACTTCTTGAGATTTAAAATGAAATGTTATTAGTGAAATGTTTATATTTGCAATATTTTATGTGTTATGATGGTACTTCGACATTTGATGGGTTGTTACGTGATAAAATATATGATGGGTGGTGTCGTGATAAACCAAGACGGGTGGTCACGTTATAACCTCCAATGCATTGGGTATGGAAGTCGGCCGTATGACTATTCCATTTAGTGATATTTGTGGAAGTCGACCATATGGTTATTCCACTTAAGAATGTTTATGTCCCAAGTTACCTTTATATGTTATGTGTTCTTTATATGAGTTTTATGGTAATATTTTGGTTACAAAAGGGATAGAAATGATCTTTTATTTAGTGAAGAGTTTTTAATACTTCATAAAGGGGAAAAGTATTACTTATGATAAAGTATTCATAGATTACTTGTTGTTTTGAAAATCTAACAGTTTTCCTTCTTTGTGTATCCCTTACTAAGATTGTTATGCTCATCCCAAGTTTTTAAAATATTTTCCAGAGGATATAAAGTGGAATAGGGTCAAGGATGGGATCATGGAAAATTCATGCTGTCTAAAACATGGAACTAGAAATGTCTCCTTTATTCAAGAGTTTTTATTTTATGAAAAAATGGAAATTGAGTAGAAGTGTCTACTTCATAATTTTTGAGATGTAATATAATTGTTATGCCTAATTCTCTAAAACTCTAATCCTGAAAAGATCCTCAATGTGAATTATTCATTTTATTCAAGATTATGTAATGTTTAAGGCCTGTTCTTATATATAATATTCTCATAGTATGTGAGATGAGAAAAAAAATCAATTTTAAAGAATATGGTAAAAGACTAGATGAATTTTGGGGAAATGAGAAAGATAAAAAGTAAAGATGAAGAATTTTAAGAATCACGTGATTATAACAATGAGAAAGCTGATGACGTGTTTCATAAAATTATATCAAAGGGGTTAGTGGAAAGGGAAATCCAAAAAACCACCTAGGTGTTTCAACTATAATGGAAATGAACATTTTCCCATTAATTTCCTGAAGAATATGGAGATTGGATATGGTTATGATTAGGAAGATGAAAGAACACAAAACCATAAAAAGGGTAAAATAAAGAAGAAGCATTCCAATAGCAGAAGGTGAAATTTTATGAGTAAGAAAGAAGAGTCCTAATCATCCTCAAGTATTCAATCTGATTATAGAGTAAATTCTTTGCACATGTTGAGAGAGGTTCTATTTCATCTAGCAATGATGATAATGTAGAAGTAAAGAGAGATCTGAAATGGATACTGAAAGGTGAGATGAAATTATTTGTTGAGAAGAATACATAGCACTAGTGAGAGAAAAGAAATTTGAAAAAATAGAATAAAAAATTATCAATTGAGAAATATGATTTTAAACAAAAGAAAATAGTTTTTATTGATGAGAGTAAGAAGAATAGGTTGAAAGTGTAAGATATTGAGAATATAGTAAATGATTTTGAGGAGAAGATGACTCAAAAAGAGTAAAAGATATCTTGGACACAAACAACATGTATTTATACTCAAAATGAGTTAAAAATAAGTAGATAAGACTTTATAAACTAAAATTATGTGAAAGGTAACCAAGATTAATAAAATAAAGTGGCCAATAAGGAAGGTAAATTTGTAGCTAAACCTTTTCAAAGAAAATATGAAATTATAACAATTCATGTTTAAAAAATAATTTTGAGGAGGTTTGGACCAAAAATATAGGTGAGAGGAAATATTGAACATAAAAGGAAGGAATAATTATTACAAGGAAAAATTTATCCCCTATGAAAAATTATGTTCAATCTATAGTAGAACAATAATAATATTTTTCTATAAAAATTCATGGAAGATCAAAGTTCCAAGGATTATGCTAGTGTTTTGGGGTTTATAGACACAAAACCTATTCCTTACGGTATAATTCATCTTCATTAGGGAAGATGAATGAAATAAGATGAAATATTAGTGAGTATATGAGGATAGATTTATATAATAATAAATATAGTTTCACGAATGCATCATTTTTTTATCCAAATATAATTTGGGTGTCTAGAAAAAATATATAAAAGATTAGAGAAACAAGGTTACATAACCAAGGAGTGTATGAAAATTCTACCAGAGAATTTCTATATGGTGTGAAAGAGAATAAATCTTAGAATACAATAAAATATAAGGCATGAAATATTTAATATTTCATAAATCCATGTGATTATTGTTGTACCTCTCGTACCCCTCGTGGTTTTATTTTCATGATCACAATCACTCTCTTATTTATCTAATCTTGTTTTAAGTGTTTTTGGATGATAGGCATGATTTCAGGTTGCCAAGGAATTGGGCCAAGAAAGCCAGAGGGAAAAAGTGGACTGATTTCAGTCCACCGGCCAACCGGTGGATGACCACCGGCCAGCCGGTGGAATCTTGACAGAAGGCATCCCCTCTGTCCAGACCACCGGCCAACCGGTGTCCCATCACCGGCCAGCCGGTGGAACCCAGACAGAAGGGACACCTACTGTCTCACCACCGGCCAACCGGTGGCCTCCTCACCGGCCAGCCGGCGGTGCCTGGGCAGAAGGCCTCTCCATTTTCCAAGAACCGGCCAACCGGTGGCACTGTACCGGTCAGCCGGTGGAGCCAGTCAAACTAGCTATTGGGCTTTGACCAGCCTGCTCCCAACGGCTCCGAAGACTTTTTCAACGGCTCCGAAGACCCCGAACGGCCATATGAGGGTTCCACCTCTATAAATAAAGGACTAGGAAGCCCCAGAACCAGAGAGGAATAATAACAAAGCCAACGGAAGCCAACGGACACATTTTTCATCATTTGGAAAACCTCCGGCGGATTCCTTCAAGGAACCTCAACTGCTCCAACCCATTTCCACATCCAAGGAGCATCACCATAGAAGCTTGGGAGCGCTCTTCATCAACTCCAATCAATCCATTGGCGCCCAAGACTTCTCCTCATTACGGTTTTTCTTATTTTATTATTTTGAGAATCAATTTGGGTTTGTGCCTACAAACCCCTCTTTCTATCATATTCCTTTTGTTTGGGTTTTCACACCACCTTCAAGGTGTGAAGAGGTTAGTCAAGCCTTCCCTTTAAAAGGCTTGAGTCATAGGTGAGCTAGACTTCACCTGTAAGAAGGCTAGTGGGTTCTTGCTCAACCATTAAAAGCAAGCTGTAATAGGTTCTAGACTACCTTAAAGTCTAGTGGGTTTCTTGCTAAAACCATTAAAAAGCAAGCGGTAGTAAATCTCTCAACGATTGAGTTGGGAGCGGAGACGTAGGCTTTGGTTTAAGCCGAACTCCGTTATCAAGATTTGTGTCTTGCCTCTTTTATTTCCGCTGCACTTTTTACTTTGATTTTAAATTGTTAATTATTTTTTAAAAGGCAATTCACCCCCCTCTTGCCATCACTCTCCGTCCCAACAATTGGTATCAGAGCAAAATTTGAGTAATACCTTCAACGGTTTCAAATTCAAGATCCATTGTGATGGATTCATCTTCTTTCGCCCCCGAAGGATATTCATTGGGTCGTGCTCCTTTTTTTGATGGAACCGACTACACTTATTGGAAAACCTGCATGTCTACTTTTCTTAGAAGTATAGGTTATCCAATTTATAGAATTGTCATGCATGGTTACTCTCTCTCTTCTCTCGATGAATCCAAATGGACTCAAGCCGATATTAAAAATTTCGAGCTTGATGGCAAAGCCATGAACGCTCTTCATTGCGGCCTTGATCGTAATGAATTCAATCGAGTTTCCACATGCACTTCATCTCATGAAATCTGGAAACTTTTGGAAGTTACCCATGAGGGGACCAACAAAGTCAAGGATACTCGATTGGATATGTACCGTCAAGATTTTGAGTCTTTTACCATGCATCCATCTGAAAATATTACTGAAATGTTTACACGTTTTACTGATGTTTGCAATGGGAGAAAGTCCCTTGGTGATGATGTGTCTGCAGAAACGATGGTCAAGAAGATCCTTTGGATCTTACCAAGCACATGGGCACCAAAAGTCACGGCAATTCAAGAAGCAAAAGATGTCAAGAAAATGCCGGTCGAAGAGCTCATCGGATCCCTCATGACCTACGAGATCACCATGAGGAGGAAAGATGAAAAGGAAGGCAACCTCATCAAAACTCCAAAGAACATCACCTTCAAAGTTCAAAAAGAAGAAAGCTCCTCCTCCTCATCTTCTTCCTCTTCAAGCGGCGATTCAGAAATCGAGAACCTTTCCCGCAAGATGCACAAATTCATGAAGAAGCACAAGAAGAAGAAATCCTGCAAGGCTCAACCCAACGAAAAATCCGAGCCCGAGGTAACATGTTACGTGTGTGGAAAGAAAGGCCATTACAATCCCGATTCTCCACTCAACAAGAAAAAGGCCAAGAAAAAGGAAAAGAAGAAGGCATTTAAGGCCACATGGAGTGATAGCTCCTCATCCTCCTCCTCCTCCTCCTCAAGTGACAACGGTAAAAAATGACTAATGGCATTTCATGAGGTATCCTCTTTCGACTCATCATCCCCTAGTTCATCAAATTCTTTCAATCATTTATCTTATGAGGATCTCCAACATTCTAGAGATCAATTGGAGGAAGGTTTTCACGAACTCTCTTCCAAATTTATTGCTTTAAAAAAGAAATTCAAAATTCTTTCTTCTGAAAAGGATCAACTTCTCAAAGAGAAGGAAGACTTGTCCCTCAAGATCCAAAACCCTCCCGATGTTGATTCTATGGAATCAACAATCAAGGATTTAAGGGAATCCCTAGCTAAGTTCACCGAAGGTGAACATAACCTTTCGAAGCTCCTTGGTTCCCAATGCATATCTAGAACCACCCAAGGGCTTGGCTATTCCAAGCAAGATTCCTCTTCCCATGCTCCTACTATTTTTGTAAGGGGGAGCTCCTAATATAAATTTTGCAACTATTGCAAAAAGAGCGGGCACTTAATTTATGAGTGCAATTGCAAAAATTCCCGGTATGGAAGGCCCAAAACCATTTCCTTTAATGATGAATTTCATAGGAGAAGACCCGCCACTAGAAAAGTATGGATTGAAAAATCCCTTTTAGCGAGTCTCTCTGGACCAAAATTTGTCTCGGTTCTAAAATCCTCTCCCCGGTGATTTGTTGTTTTTATTAGGATCATTTAAGCCTTTTTGCGTTTTTATTTCAAAACTTTCAATTCAAAACTTTTTCTTTCAAAACATTCAATTCAAAACTTTCAATTTCAAAACTTTCTTTTCAAAACTTTCAATTCAAAACTTTCAATTCAAAACTTTCAATTCAAAACTTTCAATTCAAATTTCAAAAATTTCAATTGGTTTAAAATCTCTATCTTGTTTTTCAATCCTTTCCCTCAATCAAGTTTTATGCCTCGTGCTATTTTGATAATCACAAAGGGGGAGAAATTCTTGGTTGATTGGGGGAGAAATCTTTCTCTCATGCTTTGCTTTACTTTTCAATTTATCCTTTAAAGCATGCCTTTCATTTCAGTCTTTTACATTGCTTGTTTTGGTGATTGTGATCATCAAAATAGGGGGAGATTGTTGTACCTCTCGTACCCCTCGTGGTTTTATTTTCATGATCACAATCACTCTCTTATTTATCTAATCTTGTTTTAAGTGTTTTTGGATGATAGGCATGATTTCAGGTTGCCAAGGAATTGGGCCAAGAAAGACAGAAGGAAAAAGTGGACTGATTTCAGTCCACCGGCCAACCGGTGGATGACCACCGGCCAGCCGGTGGAATCTTGACAGAAGGCATCCCCTCTGTCCAGACCACCGGCCAACCGGTGTCCCATCACCGACCAGCCGGTGGAACCCAGACAGAAGGGACACCTACTGTCTCACCACCGGCCAACCGGTGGCCTCCTCACCAGCCAGCCGGTGGTGCCTGGGCAGAAGGCCTCTCCATTTTCCAAGCACCGGCCAACCGGTGGCACTGTACCGGTCAGCCGGTGGAGCCAGTCAAACTAGCCGTTGGGCTTTGACCAGCCTGCTCCCAACGGCTCCGAAGAATTTTTCAACGGCTCCGAAGACCCCGAACGGCCATATGAGGGTTCCACCTATATAAATAAAGGACTAGGAAGCCCCAGAACCAGAGAGGAATAATAACAAAGACAACGGAAGCCAACAGACACATTTTTCATCATTTGGCAAACCTCCGGAGGATTCCTTCAAGGAACCTCAATTGCTCCAACCCATTTCCACATCCAAGGAGCATCACCATAGAATCTTGGGAGCGCTCTTCATCAACTCCAATCAATCCATTGGCGCCCAAGACTTCTCCTCATTACGGTTTTTCTTATTTTATTATTTTGAGCATCAATTTGGGTTTGTGCCTACAAACCCCTCTTTCTCTCATCTTCCTTTTGTTTGGGTTTTCACACCACCTTCAAGGTGTGAAGAGGTTAGTCAAGCCTTCCCTTTAAAAGGCTTGAGTCATAGGTGAGCTAGACTTCACCTGTAAGAAGGCTAGTGGGTTCTTGCTCAACCATTAAAAGAAAGCTGTAATAGGTTCTAGATTACCTTAAAGTCTAGTGGGTTTCTTGCTAAAACCATTAAAAAGCAAGCAGTAGTAAATCTCTCAACGATTGAGTTGGGAGTGGAGACGTATGCTTTGGTTTAAGCCGAACTCCGTTATCAAGATTTGTGTCTTGCCTCTTTTATTTCCGCTGCACTTTTTTACTTTGATTTTAAATTGTTAATTATTTTTTAAAAGGCAATTCACCCCCCTCTTTCCATCACTCTCTGTCCCAACAATTGGTATCAGAGAAAAATTTGAGTAATACCTTCACCGGTTTCAAATTCAAGATCCATTGTGATGGCTTCATCTTCTTTCGCCCCCGAAGGATATTCATTGGGTCGTGCTCATTTTTTTGATGGAACCGACTACACTTATTGGAAAACCCGCATGTCTACTTTTCTTAGAAGTATAGGTTATCCTATTTATAGAATTGTCATGCATGGTTACTCTCTCTCTTCTCCCGATGAATCCAAATGGACTCAAGCCGATATTAAAAATTTCGAGCTTGATGGAAAAGCCATGAACGCTCTTCATTGCGGCCTTGATCGTAATGAATTCAATCGAGTTTCCACATGCACTTCATCTCATGAAATATGGAAACTTTTGGAAGTTACCCATGAGGGGACCAACAAAGTCAAGGATACTCGATTGGATATGTACCGTCAAAATTTTGAGTCTTTTACCATGCATCCATCTGAAAATATTACTGAAATGTTTACATGTTTTACTGATGTTTGAAATGGGAGAAAGTCCCTTGGTGATGATGTGTCTGCAGAAACGATGGTCAAGAAGATCCTTTGGATCTTACCAAGAACATGGGCACCAAAAGTCACAGCAATTCAAGAAGCAAAAGATGTCAAGAAAATGTCGGTCGAAGAGCTCATCGGATCCCTCATGACCTACGAGATCACCATGAGGAGGCAAGATGAAAAGGAAGGCAACCTCATCAAAACTCCAAAGAACATCGTCTTCAAAGTTCAAAAAGAAGAAAGCTCCTCCTCCTCATCTTCTTCCTCTTCAAGCGGCGATTCAGAAATCAAGAACCTTTCTCGCAAGATGCACAAATTCATGAAGAAGTACAAGAAGAAGAAATCCCGCAAGGCTCAACCCAACGAAAAATCCAAGCCCGAGGTAACATGTTACGGGTGTGGCAAGAAAGGCCATTACAAGCCCGATTGTCCACTCAACAAGAAAAAGGCCAAGAAAAAGGAAAAGAAGAAGGCATTTAAGGCCACATGGAGTGATAGCTCCACATCCTCCTCCTCCTCCTCCTCAAGTGACAACGGTAAAAAATGCCTAATGGCATTTCATGAGGTATCCTCTTCCGACTCCTCATCCTCTAGTTCATCAAATTCTTTCAATCATTTATCTTATGAGGATCTCCAACATGCTAGAGATCAATTGGAGGAAGGTTTTCACGAACTCTCTTCCAAATTTATTGCTTTAAAAAAGAAATTCAAAATTCTTTCTTCTGAAAAGGATCAACTTCTCAAAGAGAAGGAAGACTTGTCCCTCAAGATCCAAAACCCTCCCGATGTTGATTCTATGGAATCAACAATCAAGGATTTAAGGGAATCCCTAGCTAAGTTCACCAAAGGTGAACATAACCTTTAGAAGCTCCTTGGTTCCCAATGCGTATCTAGAACCACCCAAGGGCTTGGCTATTCCAAGAAAGATTACTCTTCCCATGCTCCTACTATTTTTGTAAGGGGGGGCTCCCAATATAAATTTTGCAACTATTGCAAAAAGACCGGGCACTTAATTTATGAGTGCAATTGCAAAAATGCCCGGTATGGAAGGCCCAAAACCATTTCCTTTAATGATGAATTTCATAGGAGAAGACCCGCCACTAGACAAGTATGGATTGAAAATTCCCTTTTAGCGAGTCTCTCCGGACCAAAATTTGTCTCGGTTCTAAAATCCTCTCCCCGGTGATTTGTTGTTTTTATTAGGATCGTTTAAGCCTTTTTGCGTTTTTATTTCAAAAATTTCAATTCAAAACTTTTTCTTTCAAAAAATTCAATTCAAAACTTTCAATTTCAAAACTTTCATTTCAAAACTTTCAATTCAAAACTTTCAATTCAAAACTTTCAATTCAAAACTTTCAATTCAAATTTCAAAAATTTCAATTGGTTTAAAATCTCTATCTTGTTTTTCAATCCTTTCCCTCAATCAAGTTTTATGCCCCGTGCTATTTTGATAATCACAAAGGGGGAGAAATTCTTGGTTGATTGGGGGATAAATCTTTCTCTCATGATTTTCTTTACTTTTCAATTTATCCTTTAAAGCATGCCTTTAATTTCAGTCTTTTACATTGCTTGTTTTGGTGATTGTGATCATCAAAATAGGGGGAGATTTTTGTACCTCTCGTACCCCTCGTGGTTTTATTTTCATGATCACAATCACTCTCTTATTTATCTAATCTTGTTTTAAGTGTTTTTGGATGATAGGCATGATTTCAGGTTGCCAAGGAATTGGGCCAAGAAATCCAGAAGGCAAAAGTGGACTGATTTCAGTCCACCGGCCAACCGGTGGATGACCACTGACCAGCCGGTGGAATCTTGACAGAAGGCATCCCCTCTGTCCAGACCACCGGCCAACCGGTGTCCCGTCACCGGCCAGACGGTGGAACCCAGACAGAAGGGACACCTACTGTCTCACCACCGGCCAACCGGTGGCCTCCTCACCGGCCAGCCGGTGGTGCCTGGGTAGAAGGCCTCTCCATTTTCCAAGCACCGGCCAACCGGTGGCACTGTACCGGTCAGCCGGTGGAGCCAGTCAAACTAGCCGTTGGGCTTTGACCAGCCTGCTCCCAACGGCTCCGAAGACTTTTTCGATGGCTCCGAAGACCCCGAACGGCCATATGAGGGTTCCCCCTCTATAAATAAAGGACTAGGAAGCCCCGGAACCAGGGAGGAATAATAACAAAGCCAACGGAAGCCAACAGACACATTTTTCATCATTTGGCAAACCTCCGGCGGATTCCTTCAAGGAACCTCAATTGCTCCAACCCATTTCCACATCCAAGGAGCATCACCATAGAAGCTTGGGAGCGCTCTTTATCAACTCCAATCAATCCATTGGCGCCCAAGACTTCTCCTCATTACGGTTTTTCTTGTTTTATTATTTTGAGCATCAATTTGGGTTTGTGCCTACAAACCCCTCTTTCTCTCATCTTCCTTTTGTTTGGGTTTTCACACCACCTTCAAGGTGTGAAGAGGTTAGTCAAGCCTTCCCTTTAAAAGGCTTGAGTCATAGGTGAGCTAGCCTTCACCTGTAAGAAGGCTAGTGGGTTCTTGCTCAACCATTAAAAGCAAGCTGTAATAGGTTCTAGACTACCTTAAAGTCTAGTGGGTTTCTTGATAAAACCATTAAAAAGCAAGCGGTAGTAAATCTCTCAACGGTTGAGTTGGGAGCGGAGACGTAGGCTTTGGTTTAAGCCAAACTCCATTATCAAGATTTGTGTCTTGCCTCTTTTATTTCCGCTGCACTTTTTACTTTGATTTTAAATTGTTAATTATTTTTTAAAAGGCAATTCACCCCCCTCTTGCCATCACTCTCCGTCCCAACAATTATCCCATAGATAATGGTAATGTTAAAAGAGAATGTGTAATAATTTGGATAAACTATTTAACGCTAACTACGAAAATAGATAATACCAAATGGATCTTGAGGCTAAAAGAATATAGGTTATTTTAGAAGTATAGGATGAAAATCATGAGGAATATTTAATTGGTAGTGACGTAAGGATTTAAAAAAACCCATTTTTAAGGTATGGGTAGACATGGAATAATATGAAAGATTTAATGACAAAATTAACATCCTAAGAAGAAATAATAAAAAAGGTGATGCAATCACAAGGAAAAAAAGTTTCCTTAATTTCTAAAGTATAGAATAAATCTCCAAAAAAGTAATATTCTCAAGGTAATAATATTATAATAAAATCTATAAAGGATGTTAATAAGAGAAATAATACTTCATATATTGATACTAGAAATAATGAGAGGCCTAGGTTGAGAGGAAACTCGCAACCTATATATTTCAACTGATAATTAAAGATGTCCCTCATTATACCCTTATTGTTTTCTCCTTTGTTTTAATATATAGGTAATTGAAGGATTAGAGTGAAAATATCACTGATGAAGATCATATAATATTTTCTTCATGAATTATCCTAACTACCATGAAGAGGATGAGTTGACCGCATCTCTTTAGGGGAAAAAAATAAGATGAAACTATAATATAATGAATTTTGAATTTCTAGAAAAATATAAAAAAACTTCTGAATGAGGTTTTACAATCACACCTACAACCCTTATTTTTTATTATATCAAACATATTTACAATGGGGGAGAATTAGTATATGAAAATATTATAAAAAGATGTATTTATTAACCCTGTACATGAATTATTTGATTTTCTTATTGATACATATTCTAGATTGAATATATTTTGTTAAGTATGTTTGAGATAACCCCAAAAATGATATTTGAGAATATTATCACATGTAAGGTTATTTATAGATAATATTGGAAAACTTGTCTAAATCACTACTGTTTTCTACACCAGGCTAGCCCGTGTAGACTTATAGTTGACTAATTTAAGGCCCTTTTCTAAGAAAAATCATGTGGTTCAATGAGTCCAACACAAGTTTCTAAAGATTAAATTATAAAATAGATAAGGAGAAAAAGTTATCTTGAAAGAATTTGAAGATGAATAGAAAATTATTTTGAGGGATTTGAAGTGGGTGAGAAGGCCTCAATATGAATTGAAAAGTATTTTGAGAGATTTTTTACAAAAGTATGAAAAGTGGCTAAGTCCTATATTCATAAGGTTGAGAAAACCATATCTATAAATTTTAGAAAAGTGCCTCATAAGGTTGATGTGAGTAATCATAAGGTTGATATGAACTATACATGCTATTTTTAAGGTTGATATAGACACTTTCTAAGGTTTTGAAAACCAATTCTCAAGGTTATTACAACAAGAGCTATAAGGTTGAGACAACCATATTTGTAAAGTTTAAACAGGTGGCTCATAAGGTTTATATTAGTTATCATAAGGTTGTAGTAGACTAGAAAATTTTTCTATAAGGTCGAGAAAACCACTTCATAAGGTACATAAATGTGGATGTAAAGTTGATACTTTTCCTCATAAGGTTGACATATGTCATCATTAGGCTAAGAAAAGTAGTCATATGGTTAAGATAGGTTCAACTGACCGTATGAGAATATAAAGACTAACCTAATGAGAGATTCAAAATTATCTATTGTGAATAAATATAAATTAATTCAATGATGTTGATGATGTTATATTCATGATTTAAATATCATAATCTAATTAAGATGATTGGTATTCAATTTGGGAATTCATCATCAAATCAAAGGTGATGCTGATTGAAGATTGAGGGATGAGAAGAGTTCTACGCTCTGAGAAGAGGATCCACATCACCACTACATGAGTCCATACACACATGGATGAAAATTTAAAATGATTTAAAGCTATGGATTTTTTGGGAAGAATAAGGCCACAATACTCAAAATATCAAGTGGATAATTAGGAAACAAAGTCTTTTATAGACTTAAATTGTATGTCTTGACTTGAAATTTAAATGAGGAATAAATTAGTAATATATTTATTAGTTTAATTTTGAATGAGAAAATATCTATCAATAATCATGGGAGTTTCCAAAATCATATTTCAAAAAATACTATTTATTATATTATTTTGTGAATATATATACATAAAAAAATGAAGGATATGTGGTGCTAATTATGAGAGATAAATCAAAAACACTGAGTGTGAAAATTCAGAAGAACTGATAACATGATACTTTACTATATAAATATAGATGATGAGTTCAAATCTAGGATCTATTCAAGGAGGGAGAGACTTGAAATCCTAAGTATTTGAAATTCCTACGAGAACTAGATCATGTGAAGATATATAAAGATAATAATGTTAGATGACCATGGTCTAAAGAATACCTGGATGTACCTAATTGTAGGTGTACATATATAGACTAGTTAATCTATTCTGTTTGTGGATGAAGATAATTTTTTAAGTGGTTCAGAAGAAACCTAGTGTAGATGGTGATATTTAAACTTTGGATTATACATTGTAGTGGGAAGTAAAAAGCTGAAAAATCTCTCATGGGACTCAAGAGATGGATCTTAGTGGGAATCAAAGATGATTTGACTAGCATGGTCCTTGTTTATAACTAATTTCATATATATTAGAGAATATATGGTTTGGGTGACTAACCAATGATGACAAGGAGTAGGATTTTATGTTTAACCTTATAAATTATAGTGTTCCCTTGTTCGATACTTGTCACTAAAATCAGGTAAGTATAAGTTAATTAATAAAGATAGGATCATGATTTTAACCAAACACAAAGGTTAATATTAAGAGAATAATTTTTAAAAATTTAATTATGATTCACCACCTCGCTTAGTGGTACCATCGATCTGGGTTTTACTCTATCCACATCCTTTCTCTAGATAGATTATGACAATGACTTATAGATGGTCTCATGGAACCCATTTATTACCATGGGATAATTAAGATATTATAGAATTAAAAATGCTTTTATATGGAACAAATATTAATGGTTTTCATTATTTTATAGGTGTCCCTGAAATTATATCCCTATAAAGAATTCGATAAAGCATTATCTCATGAGATAACTGAGAATGATGAGTAAACCCAAACCCTTAGGGGACACTCTCTACTAAGTGATGGGTGGGACCTGAATTATACAGACCTATAATGCATTGGGTAAAGACTAATATTTCATGAACTAACATGTTAAGGATTATGGAGAAAACTAAACCCAATATGGGAATCTTCCTACTATGTGATTATGGTATTGGTTGTGTGCCTTAACATAAGTAATCTTTTTCTATACTTATGCATATTATACATTCTTATGACCTTGCTATGTATTCATGGATCATAATTATTGACTAATAATTCCACATTTTTATTGCTCATTTATTATGATTTGATAAAATCCTTAAACCATGACTGATTATTTATGTTCTATTATTTTTTGGATATGATTATCTTATGTTATGTACATGTAACTTGATTATATTCTCATACACACATATTTATCTTATGATCACTTATGATAATCAATTGTTTTATTTCATTTTTACCCTTACTGATCATTAGAGATCACCCTTTATTATGTTTTCATTCCTCATGTTTTAAAGGAGAATATTATGTATGGTATGTATAAATGGGTATCATGTGATAAAAATATTTATGGGATATGTTTAATATATTGTAAAATAATTTAATTATGCATCAAATATCCAAGTAAAAAAACCTATATGTTTTGAGGTGTGATTTATTATGAGATATAAAAAATATTCATATAAAATGATGTAATAGGTATTTATGAAATTCTCGGTTCACTGCAAAGATTTGCCTAAATGTTTCACTAAAATTTTTAAATTAGTTAAAGTACTTAAATTTAAAAGTTTCACTCAAATTATCATCGAAAAATTCAGTGAAACTTTCAACTTTCAAATTTTACAAATAGAACTCTCAATGAAATAGTTTTTTAGTGAAACTATCAAAGAAACTTTCAAAAGTGAGTACTAAAATTCCCTAAACTGAAGTTTTTATGTTGTAAGATCTCTCAATGACTTCATTTATGATTCTAATATCACATAATCTAGTATTAAAACATATATAGGGATGATGTTCAAATCAATTAAGGATTCAAATTATTTCTATGTTACATTTGAATACTAAATGGGTTTAATGTACACTAATAATACTCAATTAAAAAGAGAAAATAAAAATTAATTGTCATATGATGCCTTTATTTATGTAGTAAATAAGTTAGTATAAAGTTTAAAAAACACAACAACAAGATGAAATTTCCTTGTGTTGAGATATGTAAAGGTTTCCTTACTCGAATGAGTTTTTTTGGTTTTTTTGTGGGAAATATTCATATAAAGTATTTTGGGAATAACATAATAATACCTTGAATAATCCTAAATTGACTCATATGTTGAGGTAATAAAAAAATAATAATAGAATCATAAGTAGTTGAGTTATATATAAATGACTTAATGGGTATTAAACCAAATGATTCTTTCTCGTTGACAACAATTTTTGTGAGAGGATGAGATATTATTGGGTACACAGATGTGGACCAATTTAATTTTTTGAGGTCAAAATGAAAAAGGGCGTTAGTTAATGGGGATGAAAGTTATATGTTAGAGTACTTAGAAAGACAACATCTAAACAATCCATCATTAAAATACACTATGAAATTTTATTTGACTAAAAAAATTATAAATATTTATTGGGATTATCTAAAGATGACGATAGATAATGAGTTATTTGAATATGTTTTTGTACTTGAAATTAATTTTATCATTAATAAATAGTGTAGGACATTAGGTTTATTTGTGGGAATAAATTATCATAATGAGATTATAGTTTTTGTAAAAAATTGGTTGTATAATAAAACTAAGTCTATAAATGATTTATTTCATCTCAACTAATTCTATCATTGATTCTAAATTGTTTATTTTCATTGTTCTTGTTGTTATCATTATTTTATAAATGTATATGGATTCCAAATTATTTTATTTTACAGTCCTCAATCTTATATTTATAACTAGTGATATTTACCAATGAGTTTTTCATTTATTCTCCTTGATTATTCTACTGAATTCTATATGCATTAATTGTTCCTTAACTTCCTCCTTAGTTTATATTATTGCATCATATTTATGGATAACTGTTTGGAATTATTCTGTACATAAGGCCCAAGTATCCTTGTTTGTACTCTATATTTCTTTGGGATATTTTTCTAGTCTTTAGTCCTTAACTTTAAGTATTACTCTCTCTTAATTTATGGGTGTATAACAATAATCTACCCTTATTTAGTTTTCATCCATTTTCAAATATTATCATCTATTAGTTATCTTCTTTTTTATTAATCCCTTAAATTTTAGGGTTGAATCTATCTACCTATTTCTTACTAATATCAGATATCAACCGCTTTAGTTTTTCATTTTTTTCTTTTCTCCACACCTTGTATTTTATATTTTCTATTTTTCTTTTCAAAATTTAATTATATTCTTTAAGGAACTATAAGTGATCCTTGTCATCCTTTATAATATCTTTAACTACAATACCAGATTCCTTAGTGGATGTTGTCTCCCTATTTGATTGGTGAGAATCATCTTCATGTTCAACAACATTGTCTACCTTTATTACATTACTGTGTTTTTTAAGAGAATCATGAAACTAATACTAAAATTAGAAGACTTACCCCACTAGATTCAATTTGTTAACTCCTATTTAATACCATATCCAAATTTTCCAAGATCTATTTTTTAAAAGGATGATTTACACTATTCACATTTTCATTGATGATTCCACTGATTTCACAATACTAATACTATAAGAAAAGATATTTATTGAGATAATAAAATTATATATTGAAATAATAAATTGAAAATGATATTAGTAATGATGCAATGGACCATGAAATCTTATATGGGTGGTTATAAAATTATTTGATAGAATTCACTAAATATTGGTGGATTTTGTGAGACTATTTTAGTGTTCATATCTATCAATTTTTCACAAATATTATGAAGACCCAACTTAAGTAGGCACCTATAGCAGGGGGAAAAACAATGAAACATATATAAAAATAGAGGAGTGAAACTGTGTAAACTTGGTTATTGGGTTCACCCTCTATAATAGAATCTAGTATTTCTATTTTTATCACCTTCAGTGTGCATATTAAAATACCATTTTTAAATATATATATATATATATATATACAAAGGTAACTTTTTTTGAATTGAATGAATAGAAATATGTCATTTATAATTTTTTTTTCACAACTAACCATGACATGAATTGGTCATATGATTCTTTCCCCAAATAAATTTTTTAAAGAAACAAAATTTTAAAATACATACATGAGGTGCAAAGAGATTACAACATCATGTCGAGGGAGATTCATGTTGAGGTTATAAAAAACACAAATTGGAGCTCACATTTCTTCACACCTTGCCAAAGCATCTTGCCTTCTACCATGAAATGACCTCATCCAATAAAGGCAATAACTCTAAGAGAAAACCAACACCTCAAAAGAAAAAAAATACAAGATCGAAAGACTAATGTGATAAGAGATAATTATCAGTCATGATGAAAAGAAATTAGTATAAGTGATAAAGCTATCTAGAAAAATCACTGCATGATAATAATAAAAAGAAACAAAAGAATAATTATCAATAGATCACTGAAAACATCAAAAAGTCTGAACTTCACTGAAAAATTGGAACCATTGTAATAAAAAATAGTCTTTCAAAATATGTCAGATCAACAAAGCATATTTCAAGGATCTCCAAGAATCACCATCTTTCAAAATGGAACTCAGGAGTTTCAAAGGTGGTTCCTTCATGCATCTAATCAGAGGTCCAAAAAAATAGTATGCTGAGAACAACCAGTGTAAGAATCTCTTGATCAGAGAAAATCTGTCCGAAAATCATACCATCAGTCAAGAAGAAACCACATACAAAAATGACAGCCACTCCATAAGAACATAAACACCTCAAAACCATGAATCTGCAGCCTCTAGGAGACAAATCAATCAGAATGATGAGATTCATCAACTAATATGAATGAAACAACCACGAGAAAACTGTTGAGACTTTAACCAAGATCAAAAGGCCGATGTGCATGTCCCATCTCAGACATATTGCATAATGTGGTTCCCTAAGGTACTAAAGAGATCATAAACACAATATCATAAGCAACACAACATCGGGTGAAAAAAAAAACCAGTGCAGATCAACATACCAGAAGAAAGAAATCTGGAAAACAAAAAATCAAGGCTCTCATAATCAAACAACATCATACATTGATCTCCATTGAATGAAAATAAAATATAAAAATATGTTAAAGTGGGAATCATGAGAACAAGAGACAACTGGAATCTACTAAAATGGTTCCTCGAGCAAGTTGGCGTCAAGGCCTCAAGCGCATCTCCCAGTACATTAGAGGCTGCTAACTAGTAGAGAGGGTCTAATGGTGGTATAATGGGGAGACCATAACCTCTAGATTATTACTAAATACAGTGGAATAAATGATAAATAAATTAAGTGGAAGATATATAATGAAACAAGAACAATAATCATAACAGGTAACTAGACTAGTTCTAAATATACACCCATGAATGAATATACTAGGCCATAAATACAAGGCAATCAATATATAATAGGTAATACATACAACAGGACTATACTGAAAAAGAATAATAAAAAAATAACCAAATTCTATAGTCGTCCCAAGTACATGCTCATTCCCCATCTCCATGTCAAGTTCAAGTCCTTAAATAGAAAAAATAAGAAAGCCTAGTCCAAGATCCTATCCTATAACTAAGAGGTTTGTCTTGGTACCAAATGGGGACCAGAATAGGGTGTGAGTAAAACTTATTAGGACACCACCAATGAATTCTAATGCGTATAAAAACTATGATTATAAAATGGTATAGTGTTAAGGTATAATAATTTAAGAAATAAAATAAATATATCATGTCATACCGGGTTCCTCATGAGATACCTGTCAGATACTTCCCACTTTAGCCTAAGTCAGAATGTCTCTAAACCTGTACATTTATATAAACAAACTTGATACCCATGGTATATAACCATGAAATCTGTATACAATGATAAACATAATGGGTTTCACATCTAAATAATGGGCATCAATAAAAATATAAAAACCAAGAGAAAGTGGGAGTCATGACCGCCAATCTATGACAATTGATAAGGGGCATCATGCACAACCATCTTTCTAACATTGATAATAATAATAATAATTAAAATAAACACCAGGTCTAACAAGTTCAATTAGAGTTTTTGATAAGGGATCTATGCCTAACAATTCAACAAGTAATGATATGGGGAACCATGCCAAAAAACTATAATAAACAACGAGAATGGGATCTATGCCCAAAAACTTCAAATAGTAATTATATGGAAAGTTGTGTCCAGTAAGTTCTAATAATAACACACTACTAGAATTCTGGTTTTTACCAATGGGTGTTTACCAACTGTTTTCTTAAACTGTTGGTGCTGAAGGATTAGGGAACTCTTTACCAACGGTTTCATAAAACCGTTGGTAAAGAAATGGTCAAGGAAGCCTTTCCCAATGGTTCACTGAAACCGTTGGGATAATTCATCCCTTTGCCAACGGTTTCTTCAAACCATTGGTAAAGGGGTGTTTTAGGTTCCCCCAATGGTTACCATTTCCCAACGGTTCAACAGAACCATTGGGAAAGGGTACCCTGAACATTTCTTTCCCAACGGTTTTTAAAAACTGTTGGGAAAGATTTCCCCCAAATACAGCCACGGTTCTGCTCTCCCCCATTCGCGACAGAACCCTAAATTCATTCCTGATCCAGCGCTCTGCTCCTCTCGCGAACTCCCCCATCTGAAGAGGTGAAAACCCATCTGAAATCAGGTATTTTTTTATTTATACACATATACTACCTTATTTTTATTGTTATTGATCTAATATTTTAGTTTTAAGTTATCAATCCATCTCTCTGCTACTCTCGAACTCCCCCATCTGAATAGGTGAAAACCCATCTGAATCATCTCAAATCAGGTATTTTATTCTTTATACACAAATGGTACCTTGTTTTTATTGTTATTGATCTAATATTTTAGTTTTAAGTTTGTATTTTGATGTGATTTTACCGTGAAAAATAGGGAAATGAATGAATATTTTGTTAATTAATTAGTTTCCCCTGGAATATCAGTTGTGTTATAATGTCCATGCTAAATAAAGGGGTAATGTAATAAAAGACCCTGAATAAATAAATTGTGGAAGTTGGGGTATGTTTCCTCTATGAGAGGTTTTTTTTTGTGTTTTATTGTATGTTGTAGGCTGTTTTATGGGTATTGAGGTGACCAGTTGGGCTTTGTGATATGTGGGGTTGTAATGTGATGGTTAGTGGGCATGGATGTGACATGTGAAGTTGTATGATAGTGATGATGTGTGGTGGTGTTGTGTCGTGTGGAGGTGTTGTGTGATGAAGTTGTGGTGTATGATGTGGTGAGGTGGTTTTGGTTGTGCGGTGGTTTGTGATGTGCAATATTTTTGTTGTGATATGTGGTTGTTTTGGTGAGATGGTTGGTCGATGTAACATGGCATCGATGGTTATTGTGAGATGGTGAGTTATTGTGTGGTGGTTTTATTAGTTTCCTGGTTATCTATGGAATAAATTATGCTATTAAAACAAAAAAACAAGATATTAAATAAATGATATGGAATAGAAATGGATGTGTGGTAAATGGATTTAATTAATTTAACATTAAATGAATGGACAATGTAAGTGTGAATGAAGTGGCTTATAAATGAAAGTGTGAAATGCTATGTGTCTTGTGTGGTGGTGGTGTGGTTTATGTGTTTTATGGTAGTAGTGAAGTGTGTGATTATGTAGTTAATGTGAACCCATAGGTTGAGTATTTTGTGCTATCTATATATCATGTATTTTTATGTTATTTCTACACATTCCCAACCAGAGTTGGATAAACTTACCAACGATCAGAGGTTTTGAGTTATGGGTATTTTTTCTAATATCTAGGATGGTGGTTATATGGTTGGATATCTACCATGTCTTCCCTACTCTTCCTTCAAAAGTGATTGACCATGTGTTTTTAGGTAATATGCGATGTGATTGTCCATGTGTCTTCAGGTGAGATGTACTATGATTTCCCTAGTGTTTTCCGGTGAGGTGTGATGTGATAAGGCTATAATAAGATGTGGCATGTGGTTGGGGTCATGTAGGGTAGGAGGATGGCACAAGGTTTATGTTATTCATGTTCATGATACCCTACTAATATGGTTATGGGATGAGGCATGCTGTGATGTGTTATAACACATTAAGTTCTTGTTGGTTTTACATTTTTTCAATAACACATTTGTATGTTTTTTTTACATGTGTAGTTGATACCTTGATTATTTTCTTCCTTTATCATTTACTTAAATGTATTTTCTATTAACGTTCAATCCTATTGAATTGTTTATGACAAAATGACTTATATAAATTCTTTTTACAGAATGGAAAAAAGTTGGATGTATGAAACTGATAGGATCTCAAGCGATTTTCAAAACAATTTGGAGAGCTTTATAGATTTTTCATTTCACAATGCTTCAGATAGTGGTCGCATACACTGCCCATGTTCCAATTATGTTGGTAGACCTTGGTTGAGCCGCGAAGAAGTCAGCTACCACATAACCAAAAATGGTTTTCAAGAAAACTACTTTGTGTGGTATCACAATGGGGAGAAAATGAAATCTCAAATTGGTGATGATCAAAATGAAAGGACTGGAATGGAGAATTTATTAGATGATCAGTTTCTATTTATTCGTCATCATGAAAAAGAAAGGATTTCGAATCAAGAAGACTTTGGTATGAGGACAACTGATGCATCTAGTGAAAATGATGATATTGATAGGGTGAAAAAATTTAATGATGCTGCCACGACTCCAGTATATCGACAATGCGATAAAATGAAAAAGCTGGAATTTTTAATCTGATTGTTTCATGGGAAAACTATGTATTGAATTTCTAATACAGCAATCGATTACCTTCTTACCCTCTTGAAGGATTTACTTCCATATGATGAAGATATTCCCTCAAACCACTATATGACATGGAAGTTAGTTGAGGAACTTGGATTTTCAAGAAATAAAATTCAGGCTTGCTCGAAAGATTGCAGTTTATTCTGGGAGGAAACCGCTGAATGAAATGATTGTATAAAATGTGGCACATCCCACTGGAAGTCAAAATCTGATGGAACACTATCCTGTGTTCCACAAAAAGTAATGTGGCACCTTCCATTGATCCTCAGACTTCAGAATCTTTTTATGTCTGATGACATATCAATAAAAATGAGATGGAATGATACTGAGAGAAAGAAGACTAATGATGAGTTGGTTCATCCTACAGATGGATTTGCATGGCAGAGATTTGATGCTCGACATCCTGATTTTGCAGCTGACGTGCGTAATGTGAGGCTGGGTCTTTCATGCGATGGTTTTAATCCATTTGGGAAGATGCTTACTTCGCACAACACATGACCAGTTTTTATACACATTTATAATCTTCCCCCATGGTTGTGTATGAAAAAACATTTCACTTTCATGAGTATACTCATATCTGGTCCTTCTGATCCCAACATTGATATTGATGTATACATGTAACCTTTAATAAAAGAGTTGAAACTTCTTTGGGATGCGGGTGTGCGCTCATACGATGCATGTTCAAAAGACATATTTTAGATGCGTGTTGTGCTTATGTGGACGATCAATGATTTTCCGGCTGATGCAATGATTTCTGGATGGAGCACGAAGGGAAAACTGTCATGTCCAGTTTTTATGAAGAATACACAATCCAGAAGACTGAAACATCGCTGTAGTTTCAGTTTTATGGGACATCGACGATTCTTTCCAAAGGATCATCTATATAGAATGAATCGTCAAAGATTTGATAATACCATAGAGACCGATGATCCACCTCAGCGTATGTCTGGAACTGACATTCTTAATGATTTGAAAGATTTCAGTTTTTCGTTCGGGAAGGGTCAAATGAAATCTGGAAAGAGAAAGAATGTTTCCACTGAAACCTGTTACAATTGGAGGAAGAAGAGTATCTTTTTTGATTTTCCTTATTGGTCAACCAATTTGTTACGTCATTGCTTAGACATAATGCATATTGAAAAGAATATATGCTAAATGTTTCTTTTGGTTCTTCTAAATGTCAAGGGGAAGACAAAAGATGATTTATGATCTCGGCGTGACTTGGTGGATTGGGGCATCAGACCAGAATTGCATCCTGTGCGTATCAGTGAAAATAAATGGAAACTTCCATGTGATTCTTATGTGATGACACCTGTGAAAAAAAAAACAATTTCTGGAAGTATTAGAGACTATTAGAGTTCCTGATGGTTATTCAAGCAACATATCTAAACGGGTCAACAGAAGAGAGTTGAAGCTAAAATCTTTGAAGACTCATGATTATCACGTTCTACTGCATGAGTTGCTTCCAATAGCAATCCATCATCTTTTTTCCAATAATGTAAGGGTGGTTTTTATTCGGTTGTGCCATTTTTTTAGAGATCTTTGTGCTAAGAAGTTTTCCAAGTCTTTCTTGCAAAATTTTTTTACAGATGCCCCGTTAATTTTGTGTGAGTTGGAGAAAATATTTCCTCCATCATTTTTCACATGCATGCTACATCTGACTGTCCATATTCCCACTGAAATACTTCTCAGAGGACCTGTTTCTTTTCATTGGATGTATCCAAATGAAAGAAATATGTTCACATTAAAGTCTTATGTTCGAAACAGAAATCATCTCGATGGTTCTATCGTGAACGGTTACTTGGCTCAAGAATGTATGGATTTCTGCTTGATGTATTTGTTTGATCTTACTACAAGATTGAACAGACCAATGAGAAATGAATAAGAACAGTATGAGAAAATTGAACCTAGTTTTCCATCACTTCCTCAAACAGGAGGAATTCCTGGATCATATACATTGAAGACATTAAGCCATGAAGAGCGGGAGATGGCACATCGCACAGTTTTGTTCAACTGTGATTTGTTCGATGACTATATCAGGTAACTAAATTGATTATGTATATATTACATATATATCTGTTAAACTATTAATATTTTTTTATCTGCAGGGAACATAAAACAATGATAAATAGGAAGCATCGTTCTTTATCTTTGATAAGGAGAGAGACTTTGCATAGCAAAGAGTTTTCTTCTTGGTTAAAATTGAAGGTATAAAAAAATTAATGTTTAAAATAATTATATCAATATTTAATTAACTTTAATAGTCATTTATATTGCAGGTATTGAGTTTGTCTGCTGACTCTGTCTCTAAGGAAATAAGAGCTTTGGATTTTGGTCCTAATACCGTGGTTCGTGACTGTAAATCAATTGTTATCAATGGGTACAAATTTATTGTCACTGAATGAGAAAAGAACATGAGAACACAACATGATGGTGTTATGATTACTGCCACAACAGATTGTTATACCAGTGCATCAGATAGTAGACCGCGATTTGAAAATGTGGGTTATTATGGAGTTGTTGATAAAATAATAATATTGGATTATTACTCTCATGGACGAGTCACAATGATGAAATGCCATTAGTTTGATTTGATGACGAGACATGGCACATTTATTGATGATTGTGGATTTTGAGTAATTAATATGACTCGCACTCTTGATACCAAAGAACCATATGTGTTGGCATAAATGGATAAACAAGTTTTTTATGTCAAAGACCAACTTTGACCTGAATTTGGTGTCTATGTTGAAGTAATTCCAAGACATATTTTTTATGATGGTGATAATGGAATTGACACTGTCCCTAGTGCCATTGGAACCAATCCATTTATTTCTTTTGATGACTCAAATAGCTCAATTATCAGAGCTGATTGTGAACCTGATGCTGTGGTTGAATATATATAGAATCATTCATCCATGTTCTCAATTATTTTGGTTTAACTCGAGTTGGGTTGTTAAGGTTGGTAATATTCAAATTGATTTAGTATTGATCACAAATATGTTTTAGCTGACTTGACCGTTATGTGAATTTTCAATGTTTATTGGTTGCAGTTTTATTTGAATTGCAATTTCTAATTTGGAATTGAACTGTATTCAAACATAGTCAAACAATACTTCTAACTTGGTGAACATTACAACTTGTATGATTTATTAAATCCATTCAAGCTCTTATAAAACAATTGATAGCTGACTTGACTGTTATGTGAATTTTCAATGTTTATTGGTTGCAGTTTTATTTGAATTGCATTTTCTAATTTGGAATTGAACTGTATTCAAACATAGTCAAACAATATTTCTATCTTGGTGAACATTACGACTTGTATGATTTATTAAATCCATTCAAGATATTCTAAAACAATTGATAGCTTAATTGACCATTATATGAATTTTTAATGTTTATTGGTTGCATTTTTATTTGAATTGCATTTTCTAATTTGGAATTGAACTGTATTCAAACATAGTCAAACAATATTTCTAACTAGGTGAACATTACAACTTGTATGATTTATTAAATCCATTCAAGATCTTCTAAAACAATTGATAGCTAAATTACCTATGAATCCCCTATTCCCTCATATATTTAGTTTTTTGGGTTACACATTAGTTTTCTTTTTCTAATTAATTACATATTTGTTTTCAAAATCAGGAAATGAAGCTAATTGAAGAGAGACGAAGGGAAAAAATGATGGAGAACAATCGTCGAATGACGGAGATGGGTGTTCCACCATTAGTTCCTACAGTGAGTACTTTATTTCAAATTGATATATTTAAAGAATATATAATGTCATGTGATTAATTTTTTTGTAAACATTTTTGTAGGATCCACCTATACGTCGAAAATTATTCGACGAGGATCCTAGTACTGGTCCTAGTACTCAGGCCGGTGGTACGAGGAGGGTTCATACCAGAGGTGGATGAGAAGCTGCACGTACCCGACTAGACCTTGCCCCTCCCACTGACATGTCATCCTTCCCACATTCTGATCCCGGTGTGTCGTTAGAGACACACGGGATATTTAGGCCTCCCAGGTTTTCGCTACCTTCTACATCTTCAGGCCCATTATTTTCACATCCCATGATGATTCCCACTCCTCAGTCAGCATCCGGTCAGACAGCTGTCCCATCTTATTTTCCTTCTACTAATGTCTCTCTGAGCTTCTATATTCCATCGTCTTCGACTCCTGTTCCACCACAGGGTGTTATATCAGTTTCTGTGGATCCAGCGGCACTCAGCGATCAGACTGGCACAGGTATATTTATAGAACCCTAATTTTTTTTATAGAAATATTTATTTTCATTATAACATGTTTTGATAAAATATTTGTTTTTCTTTCATGATAGATACATATACTGACATGAGGCGTGGGCGGGGGCGTACACGCATGCGTTCAGTGTGGAACCGCTACACACAGGTTATGGTGGATTATAATGAAGACAACCAAATGGTTGAGAAAACAAGGCAGCAATGTCGGAGTTTTTTGGAGACACTTGCCAAATACTCCGACATCATTCTTGTCAGCCTGATATCGTGGAGACATTTTCCACATGAGGTCAAGGATAGAGCTTGGGCAGAGATATGGGTAAAAAAATCTGTTCTATTTAATGCCATGAATTATTTTTGTATTTATATGAATTAATATTTTGATTTCAGCTTCAATTTAATTTTCCTGATGGTGAGGGTGCACGATCAGAACATCTAAAGGATTTAGGCGAGCTTTGGAGAGCCTACAATATTGAGTTATATATTGGCTGGGTTGCTAGAGTTGGCACTGAGTTAGAGGCGGTACTAGTGGTGGATGATTGTCCTATAGAGCAGTATCGTCAGATGGTTACTCATTGGACGAGTACCCAGTTTAAGGTATTAATAAAATTTGAGGAATTTAAATAATAACTTTCATGTTTTTCATTAATAATATCTGTTGAATTTTAGAATTTTATTTAGGAATCATCTGGAAAAAATAAAAAGAACATTGATGCAAAAAAATACCTCCACACACTGGGACACACTACGATGCCTGATCATGAGAGGAAGCAGGTATAAAAATTGTTTATAAGTTTTCTTTACGACTTAAACTTTCTTTTGTTTCTTCAATTATTTAATAGTTTGCTAAAGTTTTCATATAACTTTAGTTTTCAATGTCATTGTAGAGGAAAATACAAAATATTGAAGGATGCGTGCCTCGAGAAAAACTGTTTTGCTTGAGTAGACAGAAAAAGGATGGAAGTGCCGTCAACGAAGCGACTCAGCAGCAGATTGTAAGTTTTAATATGTTGAATTTATTTTTTAATATCTATTTTGTAACTTAATTATATATTTATATTTGTAACAGGTTTCTTTAGAGGCCCTCGATTCCCAAGAACCAGACAATTTTGGGCCAACAGATCACTTACATCAGGTGTTGGGAGAGGAGCATTCTGGCAGAGTACGCTGCCGACCTAGGATAGCCCTGACGATGTATTGGCCCTCCTCAGGTATGAGCTGTAGTGCCACCGAGCTGCAGCAAGTTAGGGCACAGGGAGAACAAGATGAGAAAAGGGCCACAGATATGGAAGAACAGTCTGCTAGGGAAAACAATGCGTTTATGAAATTTATTGAATTTCTACGTCCTACACTTCTAGTAGAGGCCAGCCTAGCTTTTGATGAGTATTTGTCATCGATACGTTCTATATACGGTGCACTAGGTGGAAGTTCTAGTGGTGGTCAGGATGATGTACAGCTTGACGATGATGATGGCAAGGAGTCTGATGCGGAAGAGGAGGGAGAGGAGGAGGGCGAGACGGGTGGCGAGGGCGAGGAGGAGGGCAAGGACGAGGAGGAGGGCGAGGGCGAGGACGATGATGGGGATGAGGACGAGGGTGATGATGATGATGGTGATGATGGTGATGGTGATGTGGGAAAAGTTGATACATTACATTTTTGACTTATATTACTGATATTTGATATTTAATCTATTATAGTTGTTGGTTTTATCTAGACTCGTAGTATAGTATTGGAGTTGAGTTATTTTTATATATTATCTATTTTAATGGATGTTGTTGTCTTTTAGTGGTTGTGTGTTTGGGAACCCCACTCCTTCCTGGACCCTGGACAACCCCCACCCTCCTCCCTGGACCCCGGAAAGCCCCGCCGGACAGCCCCCCAGACAGCCCCCCGGACAGCCCCCCACCCTCCTACCTGGACCCCGGACAACCCCCCAGATAGCCCCCCAGACAGCCCCCCGGATAGCCCCCCACCCTCTTCCTTAGACCCCAAACAACCCCCCGAACAGCCCCGGACAGCCCCCGAATAGCCCCCCGAACATCCCCCCCCGGACAGCTCCCAGACAGCCCCCCAAACAGCCCCCCACCCTCCTCCTTGGACCCTGGACAACCCCCCGAACACCCCCCGGACAGCACCCCACACATCCCCCCAACCCTCCTCCCTGGACCCCAGACAGCCCCCCGGACAGCCCCCCCAGACAGCCCCCTGGACAGCCCCCCACCCTCTTCCTTGGACCCCGAACAACCCCCTGCACAGAGGATTCTCATAAAATGGAAAACATTTGAGGTACATACATAAAACCAACCAAACACATTCATATTGTGTCGATACATTAGCACAACGATCCATGGGTCATATGTGACATGTACGAGTCAACGCCGCCTCAATCCGAGGTGCGGTGTGGCTGGCACCACTCAAAGTGTCTACCTTTTGTTTCAAAAGTACGTCATTTTAATTGAAAAACATCAATTGGCATATGGAAAACCATCCAAACACATTCGTATTGTGTCGATACATTATCACAACGATCCATGGGTCATATGTGACGTGTACGAGTTAACCCCACCTCAATCCGAGGCGCGGTGTGGCCGCCACCACTCAAAGTGTCTGTCTTCTGTTTCAAAAGGACATAATTTGATGTGAAATACATCAACTGGCATACCGAAAACCGACCAAATGCTTTCGGATTGTGTCGATACTTTAGTAAAACGATCCATGGGTCATATGTGATGTGTACGAGTCAACCCTGCCTCAATCTGAGGCGCGGTGTGGCTGCCACCACTCAAAGTGTCTGTCTTTTGCTTAAAATGGACAACAATTTAAGTACATACGGAAAACCGACCAAACACATTCGGTTTCCATTGAAACTTTAGGAGAACGATCCATGGGTCATATGTGACATGTACGAGTCAACGCCGCCTCAATCCGAGACACGATGTGGCTGGAACCACTCAAAGTGTCTACCTTCTGTTTCAAAAGTACGTCATTTTAATTGAAAAACATCAACTGGCATATGGAAAACCAACCAAACGCATTTGGATTGTGTTGATACATTAGCACAATGATCCATGGGTCATATGTGACGTGTACGTGTCAACCCCGCCTCAATCTGAGGCACAGTGTGGCCGGCACCACACAAAGTGTTTGTCTTCTGTTTTAAAAGGATATAATTTGAAGTGAAATACATCAACTGGCATATGGAAAACCGACCAAACACATTCAGATTGTGTCGATACTTTAGCACAATGATCCATGGGTCATATGTGACGTGTACGAGTCAACCCTGCCTCAATCCAAGGCGCGGTGTGGCCACCACCACTCAGAGTGTCTGTCTTTTTCTTAAAATGGACAACAATTTAAGTACATACAGAAAATCGACCAAACACATTCAGTTTCCATTGAAACTTTAGGAGAACGATCCATGGGTCATATGTGACATGTACGAGTTAACGTCGCCTCAATACAAGGCGCGGTGTGGCCAGAACCACTCAAAGTGTCTTCCTTCTGTTTCAAAAGTACGGTATTTTAATTGAAAAACATCAACTGGCATATGGAAAACCAACCAAACGCATTAGGATTGTGTCGATACATTAGCACAATGATCCATGGGTCATATGTGACGTGTATGAGTCAACCCCGCCTCAATATGAGGCGCAGTGTGGCCGCCACCACTCAAAGTGTTTGTCTTTAGTTTCAAAAGGACATAATTTGAAGTGAAATACATCAACTAGCATACAGAAAACTGAACAAACACATTCAGATTGTGTCGATACTTTAGCACAACGATCCATGGGTCATATGTGACATGTACGAGTCAACCCCGCCTCAATAAGAGGCGCGGTGTGGCCTCCACCACTCAAAGTGTCTATCTTTTGCTTAAAATGGACAACAATTTAAGTACATACGGAAAACCAACCAAATGCATTCGGTTTCCATTGAAACATTAGGAGAAAGATCCATGGGGCATATGTGACATTAAAGAGTCAACACTGACTCAATCCGAGGCATGGTGTGGCCGGCACCACTCAAAGTGTCTGCCTTCTGTTTCAAAATTACGTCATTTTAATTGAAAAACTTCAACTGGCATACGGAAAACCGACCAAACGCATTCGGATTGTGTCAATACATTAGAACAACGATCCATGGGTCATATGTGACATGTACGAGTCAACCCCGCCTCAATCTGAGGCATGGTGTGCCCGCCACCACTCAAAGTGTTTGTCTTCTGTTTCAAAAGGACATAATTTGAAGTGAAATACATCAACTGGCATACGGAAAACTGACCAAACGCATTTTGATTGTGTTGATACTTTAGCACAACGATCCATGGGTCATATGTGACGTGTACGAGTCAACCCCGCCTCAATCCGAGGCGTGGTGTGGCCTCCACCACTCAAAGTGTCTGTGTTTTTCTTAAAATGGACAACAATTTAAGTACATACAGAAAACTGACAAAACGCATTCAGTTTCCATTGAAACTTTAGGAGAACGATCCATGGGTCATATGTGACGTGTACGAGTCAACACCGCCTCAATCTGAGGCGCGGTGTGGCCGACACCACTCAAAGCGTCTACCTTTTGTTTCAAAAGTACGTCATTTTAATTGAAAAACCTCAACTGGCATACGGCAAACCGACCAAATGCATTTGGATTATGTCGATACATTAGCACAACGATACATGGGTCATATGTGACGTGTACGAGTTACCCCCGCCTCAATCCGAGGCGCAGTGTGGCCGCCACCACTCAAAGTGTCTGTCTTCTGTTTCAAAAGGACATAATTTGAAGTGAAATACATCAACTGGCATACGGAAAACCGACCAAACACATTTGTATTGTGTCAATACTTTAGCACAACGATCCATGGGTCATATGTGATGTGTATGAGTCAACCCTGCCTCAATCCAAGGCGCGGTGTGGCCGCCACCACTCAAAGTGTCTGTCTTTTGCTTAAAATGGAAAAAAATTTAAGTACATACGGAAAACCGACCAAACGCATTCGGTTTCCATTGAAAATTTAGGAGAACGATCCATGGGTCATATGTGACGTGTACGAGTCAACGACGCCTCAATCCAATGTGCGGTGTGGCCGGTACCACTCAAAGTGTCTACCTTTTGTTTCAAAAGTACGTCATTTTAATTGAAAAACATCAACTGGCATACGAAAAACCGACCAAACGCATTCGGATTGTGTCGATGCATTAGAACAACGATTCATGGGTCATATGTGATGTATACGAGTCAACCCCGCCTCAATCCGAGGCGCGGTGTGGCCGCCACCACTCAAAGTGTTTGTCTTATGTTTCAAAAAGACATAATTTGAAGTGAAATACATTAACTGGCACACGGAAAACTGACCAAACGCATTCGGATTGTATCGATACTTTAGAATAATGATCCATGGGTCATATGTGACGTGTACGAGTTAACCCTGCCCCAATCCGAGGCGCGGTGTGGCCGCCACCACTCAAAGTGTCTGTCTTTTGCTTTAAAATGGACAACAATTTAAGTACATATGGAAAACAGACAAAAAACATTCGATTTTCATTGAAACTTTAGGAGAATGATACATGGGTCATATGTGACGTGTACGAGTCAATGCTGCCTCAATCCGAGGTGCGGTGTGGCCGACACCACTCAAAGTGTCTGCCTTTTATTTCAAAAGTACGTCATTTCAAATGAAAAACATCAACTGGCATACGAAGAACCGACCAAACGCATTCGGATTGTGTTGATACATTAGCACAACGATCCATGGGTCGTATGTGACAAGTACGAGTCAACCTTTCCACAATCCGAGGCATGGTGTAGCTGCCACCACTCAAAGTGTATGTCTTCTTTTTCAAAAGGACATAATTTGAAGTTAAATACATTAGCTGGCATACGGAAAACTGACCAAACGCATTCAGATTGTGTCGATACTTTAGAAAAACGATCCATGGGTCATATGTGACATGTATGAGTCAACCCCGCCTCAATAAAAGATGCGGTGTGGCCGCCACCACTCAAAGTGTCTTTCTTTTGCTTAAAATGGACAACAATTTTAGTACATACGGAAAACCGACCAAACGCATTCGGTTTCCACGGAAACTTTAGGAGAACGATCCATGGGTCATATGTGATGTGTACGAGTCAACGCCGCCTCAATCCGAGGCGTGGTGTGGCTGGACCCACTCAAAGTGTCTGCCTTTTGTTTCAAAAGTACGTCATTTTAATTGAAAAACATCAACTGGCATACAGAAAACCTACCAAACACATTCGGATTGTGTCGATACATTAGAACAACAATCCATGGGTCATATGTGATGTGTACGAGTCAACCCCGCCTCAATCTGAGGTGCGGTGTGGCCGCCACCACTCAAATTACTTGTCTTCTATTTCAAAAGGACATAATTTGAAGTGAAATACATCAACTGGCATACGGAAAACCGACCAAACACATTCGGATTGTGTTGATACTTTAGCACAATGATCCATGGGTCATATTTGATGTGTATGAGTCAACCCCGCCTCAATCCGAGGAACGGTGTGGCCGCCACCACTCAAAGTGTCTGTCTTTTTCTTAAAATGGACAACAATTTAAGTACATACGGAAAACTGACAAAATGCATTCGGTTCCATTGAAACTTTAGGAGAACGATCCATGGGTCATATGTGACGTTTACGAGTCAACGCTACCTCAATCTGAGGTGCGGTGTGGCCGGCACCACTCAAAGTGTCTGCCTTTTGTTTCAAAAGTACGTCATTTTAATTGAAAAACATCAACTGACATACGGAAAACCGACCAAACGCATTCGGATTGTGTCGATACATTAGAACAACGATCAATGGGTCGTATGTGACGTGTACAGGTCAACCCCGCCTCAATACGAGGCACGGTGTGGCTGCCACCACTCAAAGTGTTTGTCTTCTGTTTCAAAAGGACATAATTTGAAGTGAAATACATCAAATGACATACAGAAAACTGACCAAACGCATTCGGATTGTGTCAATACTTTAGAAAAACGATCCATGGGTCATATGTGACATGTACGAGTCAACCCCGACTCAATCCGAGGCATGGTGTGGCCGCCACCACTCAAAGTGTCTGTCTTTTTCTTAAAATGGACAACAATTTAAGTACATACGGAAAACCGACCAAACGCATTCAGTTTCCATTGAAACTTTAGGAGAACTATCCATGGGTCATATGTGACGTGTACGAGTCAATGCCGCCTCAATATGAGGCACGGTGTGGCCGAAACCACTCAAAGTGTCTGCCTTTTGTTTCAAAAGTATATCATTTTAATTGAAAAACATCAACTGGCATACGGAAAACCGACCAAACACATTTTGGATTGTGTCGATACAATAGCACTACGATCCATGGGTCATATGTGACGTGTACGAGTCAACCCCGCCTCAATCCGAGGCGTGGTGTGGCCGCTACCACTCAAAGTGTCTGTCTTTTGTTTCAAAAGGACGTCATTTGAAGTGAAAAACATCAACTGGCATACAGAAAACCGACCAAACGCATTCGGATTGTGTCGATACTTTAGAACAACGATCCATGGGTCATATGTGACGTGTAAGAGTCAACCTCGCCCGAATCTGAGGCACGGTGTGGCCGGAATCACTCTAAGTGGATCTCTTTTTCTTAAAATGGACAATAATTTAAGTACATACGGAAAACTGACCAAACACATTCGATTTACATTGAAACTTTAGGAGAACGATCCATGGGTCATATGTGACGTGTACGAGTCAACGCCTACTCAATCCGAGGCGTGGTGTGGCTGACACCACTCAAAGTGTGTGCCCTTTGTTTCAAAAGTACGTCATTTTAATTGAAAAACATCAACTGGCATACGTAAAACCGACCAAACGCATTCGGATTGTGTCGATACATTAGCACAACGATCTATGGTTCATATGTGACATGTACGAGTCAACCCCGCCTCAATACGAGGCGTGGTGTGGCCGCCACCACTCAAAGTGTCTGTCTTCTGTTTCAAAAGGACATAATTTGAAGTGAAATACATCAACTGGCATACAGAAAACCGACCAAACTCATTCAGATTGTGTCGATACTTTAGCACAACGATCCATGGGTCATATGTGATGTGTAATAGTCAACCCTGACTCAATCTGAGGTGTGGTGTGGCCGCCACCACTCAAAGTGTCTGTCTTTTTATTAAAATGGACAACAATTTAAGTACATATGGAAAACTGACAAAACACATTCGGTTTCCATTGAAACTTTAGGAGAATGATCCATGGGTCATATTTGACGTGTACGAGTCAATGCTGCCTCAATCCAAGGGTCAGTGTGGCCGGTACCACTCAAAGTGTCTGCCTTTTGTTTCAAAAGTACGTCATTTTAATTGAAAAACATCAACTGGCATACGGAAAACCAACCAAACGCATTTGGATTGTGTCGATACATTAGCACAACGATCCATGGGTCATATGTGACGTGTACGAGTCAACCCCGCCTCAATCTGAGGCGCGGTGTTGCCTGTATCTCTCCAGGTGTATGTATTATGTTTAAAATGGACATTATTTCAAGTAAAAATATATGGTATACAAAAAACCGATCAAATTATGAATTGAATTTCGAATTCCACATATAATTGTCATCTAAATTTTAAATTGAATTCTAAATGAATTATGTATGTTTATAATTACATTATGAATTCTAATTTAATTATGGATGTGTATAGTTCCACCATTATATGTTAAATGTGTATGAATTTGTTCTCTATATGTAAGTGTTAGTTGGTTATTGCAGGTACAATAATTGTATATGTATGTGTTAGTTTATTGTAGGTACAATAATTGGATTGAAAATGAGAGGGAACGCACAAAATGAGACCTGGTGGGCAAATTGGAGAGCCAGTGGTCAAATTGGAGAGCTGCTGTGCAATTTGCCCAGCAGAGGCTATGCCAATGGTTCAAAACTGTTGGCATAGAATGTGTAGGTCTTGTTTTACCAACGGTTTATAGAACCGTTGGTAAAACACTTTTTCCAACGGTTCTAAACCATTGGGAAAGAGGATATGATGGGTTTTTCCCAACGGTTTTCCAAACCGTTGGAAAAAACATGATAATTTTGTGCACTGTATCCAAATGGTTGTAAACCGTTGGGAAAAAGATTTCCCAATGGTTCTCCAGAACCGTTGGTATAGGGTAATTTTTCAGCACCCTATCCCAAAGGTTCACTATAAACCGTTGGGAAAAACTTTTCCCAACGGCTTACTTCCCTACAGTTTGCAGAACCGTTGGTATAACATATACCAACAGTTCTGCAGCCTTTCCCAACAATTCTAAACTGTTGGGAAATCCTGGATTTCCAGTAGTGACAATAAGTAACTTCATTTCTAACAAATTCAAATAATGAATAGGAATATTGCGTCTAACAATGTGACATAAAAGTAGAGTAAAGGAGCACCATTCCCAACCACTTATAATATCAATAAGGAATTCCATGTACAATTGTTTCAATACTTAATAAGGAATGTCCTGTCCAATATTAAAAAACAATGGGAATTTAAGTATCATGACTGACTATTCCAGATAAATGATAAGGGTTGGTTTAGATTGAGGTATACAACCTCCAATGATGGAATTTGGTCTCAAGGAAAACCAATTCAAGGTGCTAAAAATTTATTTAAATTAGTTTAACATTTTGGAGGTGACACATTGAGAATCCAATGCCCAATGCAATGTCACATTTTAGAAACAATGTAACATTAAGGGAAAGACATATAGACCAACTAACTCATTATTATAAAGATTTAATCATCCAATATCGGGCTTTGATTTTATATGAACTTATTGAAAATGAATAAATGTATAAATGACCTATAAATAGGGCACATTAACTCACATAACATTAACATTAATACGGGAAAATAAAATAGAGAAAAGAGGTACGAGGAGTCATAGAATCACCATTACACCTCCAACACACCCGAATTTTTTTTATTTGGACTAAGAACAAGGGAGAATCATCCCATAGAGGAGCATAAGGAGGAGGAATGCATAGAGGGAGCTCCTGGACAAATAGAGGAATAAATAGGGTAAAAACCCTTTTAAGGTCGGAATAGTAAAATGATAATTTTTATCCTTTCAAGAGGCACATGGTTAGGCCAAGAAGTTAGGAAAATCAAGCAACAACCATGAAGTTACACTGCCCAAAGCACCTCCAACTGCATGGTTTCCTCATAGGGTTTACAAACTATGCGAAGCTAATGTCCCCAAGCACTCCAACCCCACACAATTGCAATAGATGATTAAAAAAACCATACACCAACTATGAGAGTCTCTCATAACCTTTTCACCATTTTGCATGATTGTTTGGGAAACCTCACATGGTTAACTAAACTGTGTTCCCATACAAAATAGACCGTGCATTTGTACTACACGATTAGTACTAATAGTTCACAAACCATGTGCCTAGGATATTTTTTTATAAATTTATATTTTGGGTTTCAAACCATTAGGACTTTCCTAAAACATCTAATCCACCTTTCCAACCCCATTTATCATGTAAAAACAATACTTTTAGTTGTTCCAACTCTCGAAATTACCTTCTAAATCTCAATTTAAGATTTAGTCCACCCAAAAAATGAAAATTCAAATTCATTTGGAATTTTAAACTTAGTCCAAAACATGAGATCTTGTAACCTATGAAAATTAGAAATTATCATCCCTAAGAAGACCTGGTAGACATTTGAAACAACATATAACCACATGGGTTGGTAATTCTGATTCAAATAGCCACGTTAAATTTATGAATGCCCAACACACCTCCAAAATATAATTTAAGCATATGACACTGAAACCGATAAAACCTGAGACAATGCTAATAACCATCAATGAAATCTCTAATATAGACCTTAAACAATACCACCTAACAAAATAAACAATAGAGTCATCATCTCTTCAATTGATCTACCTATAGCACTCCCCAACATGGGTTTTTTTACTTTTAACGGCCAATTCCAAGCCATGTTACTTCCACCATCATAATTTCCTACTAAAGAACATCCTTGGAATCCTAATGATGATACTTTAACTTTTCCCCTCTCACTATATCCATTCAAACATGAGGAAAAGAAATTTGGTCCTCAATTTGATCGATATGGTCATATTTCAACCGAACTAAATCTACATGGTTGCTCTATATTTTTCTTGAAAATACTCGTCTAACCTTTAACCTCCACCCATATAAATTAATGGTGTGTGGGATGTGGTTTCTCATCAACCGCATACAAAATACAAAAAAAAATCAATCAGAACCACCTCAAGTCAACTATGTTTAAAAATGATTGGATTTAATAGCTGATGCATCACTAAAAATAGAATCCAAAATCCTTTATATTAAAAAATACTGATATTTTTTTGAGCATGATCATTGAGGTCTGTAACTAACTTCCAGTTACTTCTCCAAGATAAGCCATCCTTTATTCAAAAACTGTCACCATTCTACAATACAAGCACTAATGAAAAACCAATCCAACATTATTGGATTTTTATAAGCTATCCCAAACCTAACACCCCCACTTGGAATTCACCCAAGTCCAAATTAAAACCCGTACCAATAATTTTTCTTGAATCCATATGTATATTGTTTCATTTATTTAATAGTATAAGCAATACAGATGACCATTGAATGATTGGTCTCAAAGTCATATAACCCTACCCACATGAGTGGCACTTATCAGTGACTGATGTCCCACTACACACCTTAAGAGAATCCCCAATGACACAAAAATAGAATGATATTTCTAGAAACCACATCCCATACCAAATACATCCCAAAAAATAATAGATGACATGGATAAGATCCTAATAAATCCTAATCACTAACACAAATGTCACCCACACCTGTTTTCACTTCATAAGAACAGTCTGCACTACATTTTTTGAGTTTCAATAAACAACAGGAGGTAACACCCTCAAACATTAAAAGGTTTACTCCCCACCTTATGGTATACATCAAACTTCTAATTGAGTGAAACTCCCAATGAGTTCATCTGTCAAGTCATAAAAGACATTTAGGTAGCTCGGTGTATAGCTGATGCTCTCTCAGTGTACTTAGGGTGATGCCAAAATATCGGGAATGATCACCTCTAAACTAGGAGTATGCTAATATTTTATCAACATATGTGTATTTATCTCCCTAATATATACTCATGTTAATAATAAATACTATAATTTTAACAACCCCTAACATCATGTCTCATGAAAATGCTTGTCTTGGCTCAATCATGGGCCCACCATCTCACAACACCCAATTCAAATCCAAATTAGCCATACTCTTAGGGGAAATTTCTTTAATTTACCCAAATCCTTAGGTCACCATGCCTACATAAATCATATTTGAAACCATTGTTACTCATCCCATAGTTTTCCACTCACCAGTATTGCTTATTAAATAGTTACCACACAAAGTCATTCATAATCCCATGCCAATCTCTATCACAATTTTCCATCAATTAAAACAAACGTCACTAGATCACTTGGAGCTGAGTCAAAACTAAGGACCTATAGGTCTTAAACCTACCCCTACAAATCAAACCTCAAAGTAGGGACACTAGGTCTATCCAACTAGCCCTAAGGTCACTCACATAAGAACCATACCACGTATAAGGGCTTCTATTACATGGTGTCTAACGATCCTTCAAACTCTCTCTAAAGTGGTGAAACCAAAGGTAAGAAAAAAATATCATTGATCTACATGGGTTAAACCTATTAACATAGGAATAAAAACATCACCTTTACATCATCTATTATTATAACCTGAGCCTATCTGAGTATCCTCATAAGTAACTACTCCCTAGAGGGTCACGATATGAGCAAAAAAATAAGGAGTTTCACTCACTAGGTATTCACATAAATTAACACCCCCTCAAGTTTTACTTACCAGAAAACCACCCACCTACCCAAGGATGTCTTTTTTAATTATCTAAGAGTTCTACATGACTAAAACATTCAAATAATGACACTTAAATTTTCTAGTAAATCATCTCAAAATTCATTCAGTTTTACATTTCTAAGGGTGTTACCATAATATGATAACCCTCACTAAAGCGTCAAGAATCAAATTTAAAACTAAAATTATTCCTAAAAGGTCACTAGGCACTACCGCCTAACCTCAAGGTCCAATAAGTAGTATAAATAATTCAAATGAGACTCTTGGGAAACATCCTTGTCCCTATTCATGACATCTCTCAAGGAAAAACTAAAGTTAACCATTACATGAAGTTTTAAGCTATTAATCACCACTTAAAGTTCTATTTAATCAATTTACCAAATCAAAATTTATTTAAAACATTAAAGGGATCCAATATATGTTTTAATAAGTACCAGGTATAAAGAAAAACATTTTAAAAATGCACCTGACACTTTATTTAGCTGACACTATGCATCATTATAGGAAAATTATCTCATAATTTCATTTTAAACCATTTTTCTATCCTTCAGTTCTCAAAATTGGCTTGGTTAAAGAAAATTTAAATTCTAATCTCTAGAGGGAAAAAAATTTAGGTTGTAATTGAAATTTAAATTTACTAAATGCTTATAACAATAAATCTCAAAAGCAGACAATAGGTCTTTATTAGGTAAGGGGGGATTGGTTATATATGACGCCAACATATATTTATAAAAAATGTTGTATAAGTGGTTAATGAAACTTTAAATAACCACCCCTATTATCATAAGCATAACCCAAGGGGCTAAGTACTAAATAATTTAAAATTGGTAAAGGTGACCTAAAAGGGTCCCATCATGCTAACCGGGGTTCAGTTATATGGGAATCCATTCCCAATTTATGGATTCAATGCTCTATAAATCATAATTTGCATCATATCTAAGTGAAACCCATTACTATCAAATTATTATAATTTAAAAACACCCTTATTATGGTTATCTCATAGGCATAATATTCTTAAAATAATCTACAAGGTTTGAGTCAAGCATAAGAGGGTTTAGTTATATGGGTCATCATTCCCAAGTTATAAAGGTACATGCCTTTATAATTTGCAATTGAAACACCATTTAAATAAAATACATAAGAAATAACTTGAATTTATTTAAAACTAATCATTTTCTTTCCATTTTAAAGATTAAATTTTAAAATAATTTAATTTATTTAGTTAATATTGGTTTAATTAAATAGAATGCCACCATCAAGTTATGCGGGAAAGCAATTCTTAGGTTGATGAAGACACTTTATTTAACCAATATTAAATCATAACTATAGAAATATAAGCTATATAATAATAAAGGAATACATGTATACATGGAAATAATTACAAAATAAGGGTATTCAAATAAGAATACTAAATAATCACCCAAGCATGATATACAGATAATATGTCACATAATCATGCAATCATGATATGCAGATAATATTACTAATGACATGTGAATCCAATGTACCTAAATGATGCATGAAAACATATCATCTATTACCATACCAGGACAAGAGGTTAATCCCATAAATCAAAAACTAGTGTAAATGAAACAATTACTCGAGGTGAAATAATAATCAACTGTAATAATGCACCATCATGAACAACTATCTCATCCCAAAAGATTTGATATTTCCTTAATTCATGGGGTTGGAAATTCCCAGAAATGATATTTTTACCAATTTCTTAGTCTCCTTTTACTATCCCAAAATATAAATATAAATTAAAAAGTGTCTTTGATACCACTTTTTCACATCCCGACCCAGGAGCCACTAAAATGGTGCTTTGAGTTGGTTTGCAACAAGGCCTCAAGCACATCTCCTCGTACTCCAGAGGTTTCCAACTAACAGTGAGGGTCTAATAGTGGTATGATGGGGATACTATACCCCCAATATTAGTAATAAATATGGATTAATAAATGATAAATAATGTAAGAATAAGATATATAATGAAACAATAGTAGTAATCATAACAGATATCTAGTCCAATGCCAAATAGTTCACCCATGCATGAATATGATATGCCATAAATACAAATAATCCATCATACAACAGTTAATACATATAATAGGACTTGAATGAAAAATAATAAATTAACAAAAGAACCAATTCTTATTGGATTTTGAAGTATATGCTCAATCCCCTATTCCATGCCAAGTCCTAGTCCATAAAGAAAAAAAAGACAAAAACAATCTAAGATCATATCCTACAATAAAGTGGTATGCCTATGTACTAAATGATGGCCCATAAAGGGTGTGAGTTAAACTCATTAGGTCACCATCAATGGTTTTTAATACATATCCATTCTATGAGTATAAAATGGTATAGTGTTCAGGTATAATAATGAAGGCATTCAAATAAATTGATCATGTCAGTCTGGGTTTCTCATGAGATAACCATTTGATACCACCTTTTTCAGCCTAACCCAAAATGTCTCTGAACCTATACATTTATATAAATATGCTCAGGACCCATGGTATATACCCATGGTATATAACCATGGAATTAACATCCAATGATAAACATAATGGGTTTCATATCTAAATAGGGGCGTCAATCAACATATCAAAACTAGGGGATAGTGTCAGTAATGTCCACCAATCCCCGAAAACTGATAAGAGGCACCATTCCTAACCATCTATTTGACATTAATAATAATAATAGTGAAAATAATTTCCATTCCAAACATGTTTAATTATAGTTTATTATAAGTGATCCATGTCCAATAATTCAATAAGTAAGGATATGGGGTACCATTCCCAACAAATTTAATAAGAAATGAGAAGGGGTGATAAACCCAAAAAATTCTAACAATAATTACAAAGAACATTATGTCTAGTAAGTTATAATAATAAAAATAAGGAACACCATTTGAAACAAATTCAAATAATAAAGAGGAACACCATCCCAAATAATGTAATATAAAAGTAGAGTGAAGGCATTTCAAGTCCAACTAATTCTAATATTAATAGGGAATAACATGTCTAGTAGTTTCAATATTTTTTAAGGAATGTCATGCCCAATAATAACAATAAATGGGACATAGAGCATCATGATTGACTATTACTGATAAATAAAAAGGGGAACTGTGTCCCATGATAAGGATCAAGCATCATATAATACCCACTTCCTATGATCCGATTAATGGAACTCCAAAAAGGAGTCCAGGTATCACTCAAGACATACTATGATAAAATAGGCATGTTTCCTCTAATGATTAAACATAGTCCATGATAAAAAAATCAAACATACTATTAATCATTTCATTTTATAGGTTCCCAAAAGACTAAGTGACATGCAATACCCATCCACTTTCCATTTAATCATTTTAATCATTTCATTTAGTTCATTCATTCCCCTTTCATTTAACAATGATAACAAGTTAAGAAGTAATTATGTCATTAGTGGTCATAATTATATTTTTTAATTACATAATGTCCAATTAGGACTCCATGCCAATATATAACCTACCATGATTAATTTAATTAACAATCCTCAATTCAATTCAATTAATTCCATTAACCAATTATTTTTTAATTGGACCTAAGGGTTTAGTTGGTAGTATTCATATATTTAGGAGTTCGTTTAATTCAATTATGAGTCCTACTAATCAAGTAAAAATTAAACACATCTCAAGTGATCTTTAATTACATAATCATGACACAAATTTCATGGGAATTTATATCAACACACCCAAAGGGGTGGTTCATGTTAAGGTAGAAAACCTTAAATTATTTAATTGGTTCACAAGGACAACCAATTCAAAGTGATAACAATATATTTAAATTATTTTAACATTTATGAGGTGACACATGGATAATCCATTGTGTGACACAAAAAACATTTTATTAATGACACAAATTTTAGGTAAATACATATAAACCACCAACCTAATGCTTATAATGATTTACATATCCAATACCAGGCTTTAATTTGAGCCAAAATGGGAGAAAATGAAGAACTAGATGGACAACCTACAAATAAGTCATATTATCTCATAAAAAATAACATTTACATGGGAAAATAAAATAGATAAATCAGTTAAGAGTATTATTAGACTCACCATTTTTCTTCTAACGCACTCGATGGTGTTCTATTTGGACCAATATTAAGGGATAATAATCCATGGAAGATGATAGGAAGGTGACACGTGTAGAGGGAGCTCTTGGCTGAATGGAGGAAGAAATAGGGTTAAAACCCTTTTAAGTTCCGAGGGGAAAATAATAATTTTACCCATTTTTAAGAGGGGAACAATGAGGCCACATAATTATGAAAACCATACCCCAAAAACGTGGTGTCACTTCCCAAAGAACCCTCAAAATGCATGGTTTCCTTTCATGGTTTAAAAACTATTATCAATCATGTGGAGCTACTACCCCTAGGAACCCCAACCTTGCATGGTTACAGTGCCCAGTTAGAAAAACTATTCACCAACTATGAAGTATATCAGAACCTCTATAGCTTTTTTCACAATTGTCTGGGCCACCTCACATAGTTAACCAAACAATATTCCCATACAAAGCAGCCCACATGGTTATGCTTCACAGTTAGTACTAACTGTGCACTAACATTTTTCCTTGGATGCCCTTTCTAAAAATTATATTTTAGATCTAAAAACCTAGATTCACTATTGAAACCTCTAACCCACCTTTTAGGCCTTATTTCACTTCTAAAAAAAACACTTTTAAGTGTTTTAACTCCCAAAATTACCTTATGAATCTCAATTTAAGATTTATCCCATCCACCAAATGAAAATTTAAATTCCTTTTGAATTTTTAACCTAGTCCAAAACACTAGATATTACATATAACTTATGAGATCATAAACAAAAATTCATATAACACAAAAAAATTATTCCTAACATAAGGCTTTTCATAAAAAAATACATGAGTCTTAAGAGTATGAAGTCATCAATAATCAATCCTGACCCACGAGAGAATATCATAAGCCTAAGAAATAAGTTTTTTAATATAAAAGTGTGGCATAAACATAATCATGGAAATTATATGTCAAGGATTCATACCATGAAATTAATCATATAGTATTATTGGACTAACCACCTATGTACCTTCTAGGATTTGGTCCAATCGCTCGTGTACTCTCTTTGGATTTGGATGATCACCCATGTACACTCATAGGATTGGGAAAACTCCCATGTTCCCTCTTGATATTGGGATAATAACCTACGTACCCTTTGAGATCATGAGATATAAAAAATTTCCCAATTAATTGGAGGGATATTACAGACCCATCCATCATATAATAATAAACCATTCATATATATTTCACAAGTACATAAGAGAAATTATCATTCTTTCGTAGTTTGATTAACCTGTGAGAAAGAAATGAGTTTCATGAATCATCATTAAAAAATCATTATCATAAGACATGAAAAGAAATAAATTGAATATTATTATAATATCATATCTATAATGAATAATAAAAATCTTTAAAGGATGTTGACATAGATGAAAAATTATTTTATAAATTGTTTAAAAATATTCTTTGAAAACAAGAAAAAATTCCCTTTTATTTTTATAAATCTTAAAAACAAAAAAAAACTAGAATAAATGAGAATATTATTTTATTTATAAAATTGTGGAAACTTTTAAAGTAATATTGATAATGAATAATGGTCATAATGGTAGGAAAATGTGGTTGGGACATAAACGTTAAGAAAAATAATTCTTTTCTTTTATAAAAAGTAATGTAAGTCATATGGAAATCATTTGAAAAGATTAATTTTAATAATTTTTTATTAAATTAGAAGGTGGTATAAAAATACCTATATTAATTATTTAAAATAATAAAATATCATACATAAAATAAGATGAATATGGATCTTGAAGAGAAAGATTCCTGACCAAAAATGAGAAATAGGGTTGGTTATTATTAAAAACATATTTATGTCCTTTTCAGAACCAATGAAGGGAAATATCTAAAGAATAATTGAAAAACTCATAAATAAACAAATTATAAGAAATTAGATTAGTTTTATGGAATAAATAATATAAAATTTTACATAATGAAAATTGAAACATAAACAATCCCGATAAAAAGTGAGATTATAATATAAAATCTTATTACTTTGGAAGCCTTTGAATTAAAAATCATGAAATATAGAACATTATATGAATTATTAAATCCAAATTATTTTCAAGAAAATTATCATAAAAATAATTTATGGGTGTTATATAAAACATAAAAAATAAAGAAAGTGGTGAATATAGAATATATCTTAGTGAAGGGAAATTGAATTGAGTGAACTCGTACCTCAAGTCTCGACTTGATTCATACATACTGTAACCTCTGGTATAATAAATTTATAATTATTATAAATATATAAAAAACCATAATAATACTCATATTACTATTTTTAATTCCCTCATAAATTTTGAAATACCCACTTATTAACAATTTTTCATTAAAATAAATATTCAGGTGTCAAGTGTTCTTTTTTCCATGTATGTTTTGGTGCGGTGATTCTAGAAATTAAACCTTGATCATAGTTTAATCATATCTAGAGTATTAATCGTGTCATAAATATAATAGTTATTCATTATATAAAATTTTATAACCATCCTATAAGGTAGTGATAAAAAATGAATTACATCATTTCGTGGAGGCGGTAGTCTGCACACACACATGGGTGATATTTTTATTTTTCAATGGATAGAAAAAAGGGAAGGTAAATAATAATATATCATTAATAAATCATAATTATATCATAAATATAATATATATTCATTAAATAAATTTATATAACCAGTAATGTGTGGTATTGGTGAAAAAATACATCACTTTATGGAGGCAATACTCCGCATGTACACACAACATTTTATTTCCCATTGGATGAAAAGAAGTCAGGAAATAGTATTTACATCAATATAATAATATTTTAGTTTAATAAATATATTTAATTCATTATATTAGGATGGTTAGAATATATTTGAATGAGGTTGAAGAAGAAATAAACTTGAAAGAATTATGTTAAGACTTATACCTCCTCCTTGAATATATTCCTTTATATCACACCTTAAGACCTCTAGGACTAGGAATTTAGTGATAAAAAATCACTATGACATTAGGATGAGAGTTTTTAAGTGATTTTTGAAGATCATGGCAGTGATAAGGTGCTAAAAGTGTGTAAATAGTTGAGGAGTGGAGGTTCCCTTTTATAAGTGAGGGGAGTGAAAACCTTATAAATTCTTTTAACTTTAAAATAATATAAAATAAATCTCATGGGAAAGTGTAAAAAAATAAAAAAATAAAAAAAATAAAAGGTTAGGGGAGGTTAATATACAATCAAGAAATTATATAAATATAATTATTTTGTGATATCAAAAGCCTTATCCCTTAGTTGAACCCATTTTAACCTTTTCCATGATAACTTAAATTTTTACCAAGGTAACTTATTTTTATGAAAAAAAATAAAATAAAATATATCAAAAATATGTAATAAATTTTATTATATTCAATATTTGATGGTTGGAGAAGTTAATTCTAATATTCGCATACAAAACGCATGAAATAAATATCTAGAAAAAATATATTTAAGAATAAAAATGATTTTATTCTCATTAATTGACTAGTAAAAACCATTATATGAATGCTGATTTATTTTATTGAATATATTATCTACACACTTAATTAAAATAATTTATCAATATTTATTAATTTAATTTATTAATATAAAATACATTGTACATAGAAAAAATAGTTTCATGAAAAATATATTTTTTAACTTCAAATGATATTATATTTATTTATTACAAATAGATAATCAATGTATTAATGATAATTAATTTTTATATATGTATAAAAAATAATATTACATAGTTATAATACTCAAAATATTATAAATTATCTTTTTAATAAATAAATATATAAATAAATAAATGTTTTTAAACAAAAAAATTATATTTAAGTAATAATATTAGGCTTATACTTTTTATCCTTAATTAAACATTTCATTTATATCCTTAACTAATTACATTAGTTATTACATAAATTTATAAATAAAATTTATTGATATCATTCTCAAAATGTATTAAATTTAACAAAAATTTATAATTCAACTAAAAAATTCAAAAATATTTTCTCAAGAATTAGAGATATTTACTTAAGTGATTATGAACCTTTTTACAACATTATTCATTTTATCGATTTCATTTAACTATATAATAATTTATTTTATTTTATATTTTAATAAATAATTATTCACTTAAGTTCAGTGTTTCATGAATTTTAATCTATCAAACATATCAAAATTATTCATAGAGAATATATTCTAAAATATCAGGGTGTTACATTATACCCCCTTAAAATAATTTCACCCTAATTGTTTTTATTCTATTATAAATATATGAGGATAATTATGGATCATTATATCCTTGTGTTCCCATGTATCTTTCTAAAATTTATGGTTTTACCACATAACTTTGACCCGGTGAGTGGTCTGGTTCCATAGTACTTTATCTCTTTGATCCAAAATCTATACTTATTCTTTATCATATGATATATTATGATATATCTATACCATAAGACCCAAGAAATAGTCACTCCATTATAATAAAGTCTTCTTTGGCTCACTTCCTCCTGAATTTTCTTTCCTAGGGTTTCCTTGGGGCTCACTACCCAGGACACTCACCCATGTTTAGAAAAGGATCTGTGATGTAAAGGGGGATTCATGGGAATTATATTACACACCCAAAACCATCCACACCCTGAAGTGGGACTTGAGATTAAGTGTCATGGAATTACACCCATTAGTTACACTATAACACTCTACTTCTAAGCAATATGGTGGTTAGTCCAATGTCACAGCGAGTTAGGGAAAATGATACGTTAGTTTGGGAACAATAATACCCCCCAAAGAACTTTACCTAAAGGTATGGGGATTTACCTTCCTTATAATACCAATTATAGGACCCTCTATGTAGTCCATCTATCAAAATATTGTATGCTTTGTCTCACCACCTCATAGATTTTCTTTCCTAGGGTTTTTTCAGGGATCACTACCCAAGATACTCACCCATGCTTGGAAAAGGACTTGTGATGGGAAGGGGGATTCATGTGACTTATATTCCATTCCAAAACCCCTATATTCTTTAATGTGGGACTTGGGATCAATTATCATAATGTGGAACCCATTGGTTCTACCATGACACCCTGCTACCAAGTATCAGGGCGGTTACTCCCATGTCTTATGTAGTAGTTTACCTCTTCAATCCAAAATCTCTACCAGTTATTCCTCATATGAAAGATCATTATCTATATATAAAATCATTAAGTTTAGTACATGTGATATATCAATTATGAACATTCATCAAAAGTGATACATAGAACACATCGTTAACTTTAAGAGAGGTTTGGTGGAAGTACCAAGTGATAAGCTACTACCCCGATATGATCAATAATCTCATAGGGATTAATATATTTGGGGATTATTAACTTTAAATTATTTACAAATATCATAATGTTATACCAAGATGATATATCACCAACTCAAAACTCTATATCTCTCCATTGATTATCAGCATTACTTTTTTATCAACTTCGAGCTGCTATGATGTTCTACCAAATAGTTCTAACTTTCTTTGTTTTTTCATTAGATAGATTAGGTATCGATAGCATTAGTTATCCAAATTTATCTCAACATGTTAGATTTATGCACTTATTACTATAGAAGGATTCATAAAGATCCATATGAATGCTTGAGAGAGAGTTATTTTTATAAGAAATTTTGACCAGAGGGAGGTGTTTATCCCAATAACCATTGAAATACCTAGATAAAGATCTTATCATAGTCCTCTTAGATTGACCACATATTTGAGGATGATATGTAGTGATAAATTTCAACTTTAAATTCAATAATTTATGAATACATCTCCATAACTTCAAGGTAAACCTTGGATATTGATCAGATGCAATTGGGAGGGGTACTCTATTTAACCTTACCACTTCTTTAATTTATATTCTAGAAAGTTAATCAAATAATAAATCTTCTATGATAGCAAGGAAATGTTATGACTTTATAAGTTAATCGATTATAACCCAAATGGAATTATGGACTTTAAATGTATTGAGGATTCATATAATGAAATCCATGGTGATGTTTTCCCATTTTGATATAGTTATGGGTAATGGTTTCATTATCAACTTAGACTTATGCCATCCATACTTACTTGCTAACATACTAGGAATCGAGATGCATATAATGACTGAACCTTAAACCTTACATAATCTGGAATTTTGATCAATAATCTACTTTATTTCACATTGGGAATATTTTTAGGTTTATAGTTTTAGATAATTAAGCCATAACAATTATATTACATCTCAAAAATTTCAATGTAGACACTTATACTCTATACATTTTTTCACAATAAAAAGACTCCTTAAATCAAAAAAAATTATTTTATTGATAAAAATATTCTTGAATTCTTCCTTTCCCTTAACCTTCCTTATACCCTATGAAAAACATTTCAAAAACATGGGATGATCATAAAAATCTCAGTAACAGATATAAAATAATGAAATAAAAAATTATTCCATGAATACTTACAGATAAATGAAATCGTACTTTAACCTCATAAAAAATTATCTCTTTAACATACCTCATGAAATCATAAGATTTATTAATAACTCATAGAAATCATAAATCATAAAGGTAACTTGTGGAATTCCTAAAATACTTACTTTGTAGCTTTTACATCTATATAGGGAGTAACCTTCATGATTATGCTGGGAATACACATCATAGTATATTCCCTAAATCTCTTAGGAGAAACTTCAACGTTTACCTCATTCATGTTACCCAATGTATTGGAGAACTATCTTGGGCTCACCCACCCTCATTTTATCACAAAACCACACATAAACGTAAACAATTTCCAAGAACCATAACATAATCATAATACATAAAACAAGCATAAAAAAAGATAACATTTTTACATTACAATCACAAGATATCATTTCAAGATATTGACATAATCAATCCATTATCAAAACGATTTTTAATTCCAAAATACCCTAAAAAGTAATATGATATTTAATTTTCTTTTTAAAAACATTATGACTTGTAGAGGAAGCCAAATCTAAAATAATGCTCATGGTGGAGAAAAGGTCATTGTCTCTACGTTTGTTAAAAAGAAACATTCCTTTTTTTGTTTAGTAAATAAATTAATGGAAAAGTATTGCTTTTGAAAACCATTTAATGAAATTAAAAGTCAATGGTTTTGATTATATACCGTATAAAATAAAGTCATGTATAAATCAAAATATGCCTCAATGAAAGGAGATTGTGACGAAGTACCTTAAAAAGATCACATCATTAGATTAAGGATAAATCAATGAAATAATTATGTGTGAAAAATATAAATACACCCAATATAAGTGGATATTCAATATAAAACAATCAGAGGTCATTCACACATATTATTGGAAAAAAACAAATGACGCAGATATTTAACTTAAAGAATAGAGATTGAGTTAATATTTCCCTTAAAAAGTTCATATAAATGATGTAAGAATTTATCAACATGGTGATTATGTGTAGAAACATTATATACACACAAATAGAATTGTAAATTACAATATAAATAAATATTTATTCCACATATAATCTTGTTATAATATAATCAATGAAGTATGCGTAAAACCCAATGAGTGGAAATTGAGTTTAGAAATTCCCATAAAAAGATCATTTTTTTTAATAAAATAGATCGATTATGTATATTAACTATAAGTAAACATAATTTAATTATAAATAAAAGATAGTATATCAAAATTTATTTATCACATAATCATAGAACAACACAATCAAGATGTGTGTGATTAACCCAAAGAATGGAAATTGGGTTAAGAAGTTCCATTACATTGAGTCCAAATCACCACGTATATCCCTTTTTATTCCAAAATAATAAACTTAAGTTAATTTATAATTGTTTTATAACCTTTTTCATGTTTATTAATCCTTTTATGTCACTTATTAATTCATTATAATAATCACATAATTATTTATTTTCATATCAATCATTTTGTCGATACTCGGTACTTAAGTCGAAAATGAACTTTTTTTGATGTAAATTGTCCATGTAGTCAAAATTACATCATCTCAAAAATGATATTAATGATTTAAATATCATATATATCTAGTACGTATGTATTTAAAATAGTCATAACATTTGGATATAATAAATGAAATGCATCGTTCATGGAGATGGTAGGCCGTACATATGCATGAACAATACTTTCATTTCTTTGTCATATTAAAAGAGTGAAAACTAAATGATACATAGGTATATTATAATTAAAGTATAATATATATGTTATATAAGCTAAATAAGTTCATTAATTCCTTCCTTTATATGTTCCATGTATGGAATAAATGAATCATATTACTTCGAGGGGGTGGTTTTCCGTACTTCCTCAAATGAAATTATCGTATTTACACATTATGGAAATCATGAAGGAAATTTGTAAATAAAAATTATATAATAATAGAGAAAATATAAATATAATATATATCATATATAAATACAGTTCCATCCAAATGACCACCACGAGAGGTTATAGGGGAAAATTGAATAATCATCATTTCGTGAGGTAGAAGTTCGCCGTACACAGAAACGATATGTTCGTATCCATTATATGGAGGTGTGTATAAGTGTAGTTAGAATAATTTTCATAAAAAAATAATAGTATATTGAGGATACTAGTGTTTTTATTTAATCATAGAATAATAATATCATAGGGAATGGAGAAAGAAAATAAAGGAAAGGAACGTGAGAGAAGATGTTACCTCAAAATCAGGTAACTTCTTTTAATTTGAGCCAAAATGCTTTCTTGAATTGCCTTCTTCCCAAGGTAAGGATTCTAGGAGGAATAGAGGGATGTTGGAATCTTATTTTATCATATTTTTGACAATAATTTTTTTTTATAGGTGTGAATAAGTGGGTAGATGTGGTGGCCTTTTATCCGAGGGAGGAGGGTCACTTTAGGAATCTCTTGAAATATTATTTTATTTTAAATTGATTTTTGGTTTAAATTAGTTCCAAACTCATTTATTTCAAATATATGTTGATTTTGGTTCTAAAAAATCTCAAATAATAGGTTTTAGACAATTTTATTTCACAAATGTAACAATAACTTTTGGCTTTAACCCTTAGTTGAATACATTACTCTTACCATGTCTTCTTGTATTTTCGTAATATATAGTTACTATAGTTACTATAAAATGACAAGAGAACAAAAAATGGATCATTAATAAAACATTTAACATTATATAATTCATTTTTATGAATATTATATTTTTAGGAATATTAAATCATTTAATAAAATAGTATTTGTTTTAAAAACTCTTTTATGTAAAATTTTACACTATTTAGTAATTGACTTTTGTTAAAGTCATAAAAACTCAATTCCTTCAAACCAAATACATTAAATCAAAAATAATATGTCAATTTAATCCATAAAATTCTTGGATAATATCAAAATAATCAAATTAAATTTATTTTAATATTTATAATATCATTTATTTGAGTCTTTCATTAATAAAGTAATCACTACATCATCATTGTTTCATAAATAAATAAATTTATTTAATGTATAAAAATTATAAATAAAATACCATGATGTTGGAAATATTTTTTATATTTATAATTAATATTTATTGTCATATATATAAGTTATATAACTCTATATTAATTTTTTTATTAAAATATACATATTTATGTTATTTTTCCCATTTCTTAAATTAACATATTATAAATTGTCATTTTCACACCTAAGTGGATCCCAAATGCCAAAAGGTCAGCATAAGTATGATCATGGTTAGAAATATATCATATAATAGTATTATGTTATGTTTTAGGGTAGTTTTATGTTAGTATAATATTATTTTTTTACTCTTATTTACCTAATTTACCCTTTAACCATGGCAATTAATAATAATTAATGAAGTTACAATTCATAATGTAAAAAAATAAAAGAAACCTATTTGAAAAATTTGGACCTTCTAATTAAAAATATGTAATCCATTTTTCAAAACTCAAAATATAGAAATTTTAGTAATTAATTAAAAATTAATCCCCTTTGTCAAAACCAGAAAGAGTGTTTTTAAGAAGTAAAAACTTCCAAAAGATTGACATGTGTTTATATCCAATTTCAATGTGAAATAACTTATAAAGATCAAAATTGGATTAAATGATAAATATATATTACATTTATACATTAAAACCATTAAATAATATGATATAACCATATAAATTATCTCAATGGAGAAAGTTATTTTCAATTAAAATTTATCATATATTTACTATTCATCAAAACATGATAGTTATCAGAAAAATATAAAAAATTAATACAAAGTAAATTTTGATGTCCCTATTCTAAAGAATAAGTTTATTTTATCAAATAGAACATATAAATTTGTCAAAAACTAAATTTAAAAAGGGTTCTGCATCAAAAGGCGGTAAAACTACATTTTTAGAAAAATACTTCTTTTATACGGAAAATTGAATTTGTTATTATATCTTATCTAGAAAACATATAATATGGATTTAAAACATTTCATTCAATATATACAATAATTTTTTCATTAAATAAAAATCCATAGAGGGTGATATGATTTTAATAACATAATTATTCTCTTTTAAAATATGTTTTCATAAAAACACATATTTTATATTCAATTGATTTTTATTTCCATTTTTAAAAAATTTGGTAACCAATGAATCATTATTTAAACATGTGTAAACTGTATTTTCATAATTCAATTGATACTATTCATTCCCTCCATTCCAACAACTAGGTTATAATGGTAACATTTAATAATAATATTTAGTTGTTCGTTTAAGCTTGATGTAGCGTATCATGTATGCTATTGAACATAGTGTTTATTTTTTAAAAATAGGGATGTTACATCATTCCCCCCTTCTGGAAATTGATTCCTTGAAATTTTAAAATTAGGCTCATTAACTTCATAAAAAAATCCTACATTGAAAAAAGAGTCAATAAGACAATCACTTTAAAAGAAAGAAAGAGAAGTAAAAAGGTCACCTGAGATAACACACATTGGGATTCCATGTAATAAAACATGGATATGGAAGAAAAACTAACGATCTTGTTCTGATGGAGAGTGATAGAAAACATGATCAGGAAAAAGTTAACAAACAAAAAACCATAAACTTGTGATGGGTTAAACAATCATTGATTTCCCAGTAGGAAAAGTAAACAGAAAACGTTTTCCTTTTAATATCCTTTTCATAAAGTTGAAGAATTTATTTATGATATTGACTATGAACATAAGTAAGCATTATTAACTGACAAGTAGAGTTTAATCCTTTAATAAATTTCTTCCATAAACTCATCCTTTCTCAAAATGATGAGTATTCAAGATGACTTGGTCACACCTGAAGCACTAGTATCAACTTCTATAGAATCACATAAACCAAAAAAGATTAACCATATATTTCCATTTTCTTTATACATTAAGAAAACCAAAATGGTTATGATAATATATGATAATTCCCCAAAAATAATAATCATTTATAAGAAAAAATACTACTTTTAATCTCCAGAATTCAATAGTAATACCTAAAGTCCAATATAGACCATTAAACAAAAAAAGTCCTTAAAATTCATCAAAATAATCCAAACTAAAATTGAAACCCAAAATTTATAAGGATTTGATCACTAAGTCTTCCACGATAAATATTAACATTTACCTCAAAATAACATCTAATACTCTTAAATTATGATAATTAAAAGTACTTATCCTAATCAAATATTCTCCATGATAGGTTAATCATTTCCAAAAATAACCCAAATAACCACATGTCCACAATAAAAGCATATATTATTCAAAAATAAAATTAAAACATTACTCTTCAAATTAAATCCCATAGTATTCTATTTTTCTTAGGCATATAGTGTTCCAAAAATAGCAAATGTATTCCAAAATAACATTTGTCACTTAATCACCAAATCATTTTCCAATACTATGGATATCCATTTGATAAAATATAAGTTCCCAAAAGTAACTTATTCTTGATACATAGAATCATTTAACTAAAAATAATAAGTCATACTAACCATAGAATTCATGTAGGCTTGTGGTAGTTGATGCACCCTTTCCTCCCTTTGGTTGTGGGTTTGATTCCTTTGGCCTTCCCGAATGCGACGGGTTGTCACCCATCTTGCGGGTTGTCCCTTTTTATAAACCTCAAAAATAAATATAACATGTTTTAACCTCAATTATTTTATTATACCTCTCATTTTCTTCCCAAATAATAATGACATCAACATGAAGTCTTATTTACATTTTTAACATCCATATGATAAAATAAAAATATTCCCAAAAGAATGAACATTGTACTTTGATCATGGTGTCCACCTAGTTTCATCATAATCTTACTCATGTAGCTAGAAGGTCCATGCATTACAAAAATGATTTATAGATCCTTAAAAAAATCATTTTATTACTTTATCTAAAAACAACTTGTATAACTTGGGTTATATGGGTGTTCATGGAAAAATTGTGTTGGAAAATAATAATGTATGACATATAATTTTAAAACATCTGATAACCCTAGATTTTTATAAAATAGTCGAACTGAGTTTGAGTTGAAACTTTCAATAAATGAACCTTTAAAAATACTAAAAGTATGTGATGAAAGAATACATTTTAAAAGAAAATATAAATAGGTTGTCCAAGGGTCTCCTTCTTCAAAGCCTTTTTCAAAATCATAATATGATTCAAAATCTTGTGATAAGGTAAAATATTTAAAAATTCCTTGATAATATTTACCTTTATGAAAATATGACAATTTTGAGAAAATAGGATTTGATTAAATACAACCCATGATACACGATGGTATCGAGGTATAGTTGAGGTATTTAATATCTCAAACAATTTCTTGCAAGTGAGTTATATGTTAGAAAATGTTTCAGAATCAGCTGGGCATGACTTTGCAATAATTATTGCAAGCAATTCATCAAGAAGAAATAGGAATGTCGTTTCAGATCCTCCTTCTTCCATTTGTAACTAAATTTCCTGGATCTGAAAAATTTATAAAACAAGGATTTAACTTAATGAATAGATGTAGAGACTAACCATGTGTTTAATGAAAACTCTTAATCCCTAAAGTTGTCTAAACCTTTCCTTTGATACCAACTATAAGGATGCAAACTTAAAACATACATAATCTTGAGTTTTTATCAAGAATTTAATTTTTTTAACATTGAGTATCTTTTCAGTTTTGGAGTTTTAAAGAATCAGTCCATAGCGATTACATTACGTATCAAAAATTACAATGTAGACACTTATACTCTATCCAATTTTTTTCAAAATAATAAAACTCCTTAAATAAAAAAATAATTATCTTCTTGATAAAATTTTTATTTAATTCTTCCTTTATCTTACCCTTCCTTATACCGTGTGAATTTTTTTTCAAAAACATGGGATGAGCACAAAAATCTCAGTAAGGGATATAAAATGAGGAAAGAAATAATTAGTCCATGAATATATTCAAATCAATGAAATCATAATTTACACTCATAAAACATTAGATCTTTAATATACCTTATTAAATCATAATACTTATGAATAACTCATAAAAATCATAAATCATAAAGGTAACTTATGGCATTCATAACATACTTACTTTGTAGCTTTCACAGCTACATAGGGAATAACCTTCAAGGTTATGTTTGGAATACCCATCAAAGTATGTTCCCTAAATCTCTTAGGATAAACTTGAAAATTTACCTCCGTCACATTACCCAATTCATTTGAGAGCTATCTCGGGCTCACCCACCCTTGGTTTATCATGGAACCACTTGTATACGTAAAAAATACCCATGAACCATAACATAATCATAACACATAAAACAAGAACAAATGAAAGAAAACATTTCCACAATGCAATCAAAAGATATAATTTTAAGATATTGACATAATAAATCCATTATTAAAACCATTTTCAGTAATAAAATACCCTAAAAAGGAATATGGTATGTACTTTTCTTTTTAAAAACATTACAACTTATAGAGGACGTCAAATATCAAATAATGATCTCAATGATGGAAAGGTCGTTGTTTCCGCGTTCATTAAAAAGAAACATTTTTTTTGTAATTTAGTACATTACATCATAGAAAAAGATTAATTTTTAAAAACATTTAATGAAATTAAAATTCAAATGTTTTATTATATACCATATAAAAGAAAGTCATGTATAAATAAAAATATGCCTCAATGAAAGGAGATGGCGAAAAAGTCCCTTACAAAGATCACATCATTAGTTTAAGGATAAATCAATGAAATAATTATGTGTGACAAATATAAATACACAAAATATAAGTGTACATTCAATGTAAAACAATCATAGGTCATTCACACATATTCTTGGAAAAACAAAACCAATGTCATGGATATTTAACTCAATGAATGGAGATTGAGTTAATATTTTGATTACAAAGTTTGTATAAATGATGTGAGAATTTATATATAGGGTGACTATGTGTAGAAATAGTATATCCACACAAATGGAAGTATAAATTATAACCTAAATAAATAAATAGTGATTCCACACATAATATTAGCATAATATTATCAATAAAGTATGCGTAAAGCCTAATAAGTAGAAATTGAGTTTAGAAATTCCCTCACAAAGATCATTTTTTTAATAAAATAGGTCGATTATGTGTATTAAATATAATTACACATAATTAAATTATAAATACAATATAGTATAACAAAAATTTATTTCTCACATAATCATAGAACGACATAATCTAGAAGTGGGAGATTAACCCGAAGAATGGAAATTGGGTTAAGAAGTTCCCTTACCTTGAGTCCAAATCGTCACATATGTCCCTTTTTATTCTTAAATAACAAACTTAAGTTAATTTATAATTGTTTTAGAACCTTTTTCAAGATTATTATTTCGTTATAACAATCACGTAATTATTCAAGTTCTTATCGGCCATTTTGTCGATATTCAGTACTTGAGTCGAAAATGAACTTGTTTTGATGTAAATTGTCCATGTAGTCAAAAGTCCATCATCTCCAGAATGATATTAATGATTTAAATATCATATATATCCAGTATATTTGTATTTTTAATAATCTATAATATTCGGATATAATAAATAAAATGCACCGTTAATGGAGACGGTAGGTCGTAGGTATCAATGAACACTACATTCATTTCTTTGTCACATTAAAGGAGTGAAAAATAAATGATACATAGGTATATTATAATTACAGTATAATATATATGTTATATATGTTACATAAGTTCATTAAATTCATCCTTTATATTTTCTATCTATGGAATGAACGAATCATATCACTTTGAGGGGGCGGTAGTCCGCACTTCCTCAAATGAAATTATCATATTTACACATTTTGGAACGAAAAAAGGTATTTTGTAAATAAAAATTACATAAGAATAGAGAAAATATAAATATAATATATATAATATATAAATATAGTTCCATCATAATGGCCACCATGAGAGGTGGTTGGGGAAAATTGAACAATCATCTTTTCGTGAGGCAGTAGTTCACCGTACACAAAAAATAGTATGTTCGTATCCATTAGATGGAGGTGTGTGTAAGAGTAGTTAAAATAATTTTCATAAAAACATACTAGTATATTGAGTATACTGGTTTTGTAATATAATCATATAATAAGAATATCATAGGGAGTGGAGATGGAAAATAAAGGAAAGGAACTTGGGAGAATACGTTACCTCTAAATCGGGTAGCTTCTTTTAATTTGATCCAACAAGATTTATAGAATTGCCTTATGACCAAGGTAAGGATTATTTGTGGAATGGAGGGATGTTTGGAGGTTATTTAATAAGAGTTTTTATGATCCAAGGGTCTTTATAGGTGTGAATAAGTGGGTAGAGGTGGTGTCCTTTTATAAGAGGGAGGAGGGGCACTTTAGGAATCTCTTGAAATATTATTTTATTGTAAATTAATTTTCGATTTAAAATGGTCCCAAACTAATGTAATTAAAATATAAGATGATTTTAGGTCTAAAAAATCTAAAAAAATAGGTTTTAGACAATTTTAGTTCACAAATGTAACCATATCTTTTGGCTTTAACCCTTAATTAAAAACATTAACTCTTACCATGTCTTCTTGTATTTTCATAACATATAGTTACTATAGAATACCAAGAGAACCCAAAATGGACCATTAATGAAATTTTAAACATTATATAAGTCATTTGGACGAATATTAGTTTTTAGGACTATTATATTATTTAATAAAATAGTATTTTTTTTAAAAAACTCTTTTATTACAATTTTAACACTATTTAGTAATTGATTTTTGTTAAAGTCATAAAAACAGGATTCCTTAGAAAAAAGGCATTAAACAAAATATAATAAGTCAATATAATCCTGAAAATTATTTTATTGCATCAAAATAATCAAATTACATTTATTTTAATATTTATAATATCATATATTTGAGTCGTTCATTAAAAAGGTAATCACTGCATCATCATTGTGTCATAAATCAATTAATTTATTTAATAAATAAAAATTATAAATAAAATACCATAATATAGTAAATATTTTTATATTTTTAATTACTATTTATAGTCATATAGATAAGTTATATAACCCTATATTAATTTTTTTTATTAAAAGATACATGTTTATGTTACATTTCCCTTTTCTTAAAATTAAAAATTATAAAATGTCATTTTCACCCCCAAGTGGCTCAAAAAGGATAAAAGTTCATCCTAAGGATGATTGGGGTCTGAAATATATCATCAAACATTATTAGGACATATTTTAGAGTAGTTTTATATTATTATAATATAATTGTTTACCCTTATTTAACTAATTTACCCTTTAACCATAGTAATTAATAATAATTATTGAAGCTACTATTCATAATGTCCAATAATAAAACATACTTATTTAAAAAATTTGGACCTTCTTATTCCAAATATGGAATCCATTTTTCCAAATTCAAAATACATAAATTTTATTAATTAATTTAAAATTAATTCCCGTTGTCAAAACCAGAAATTGTGTTTTTAAGAAGGAAAAACTACCAAAAGATTGACATGTTTTTATATCCAATTTCAATGTGAAATTACTTATAATGACAAAAAATGTATTAAATGATAAAAATATATTCAATTTATACTTTAAAATCATTAAATAATATGATATAATCGTATAAATTATCTCTATGGAAAAACTTTTTTTTTCAATTAAAATTTTGAATATTTTTAATATTCATCAAAACATGATAGATATCAGAAAAATATAAAAAATTAATACATAGTTAATTTTGGAATCCCTATTCTGAATTAAAATTTTATTTTATCAAATAGAACATATAAATTTTTCAAAAAATAAATTTAAAAAGGGTTCGCCATCAAAAGGTGATAAAATTGCATTTTTAGAAAAATACTTCTTTTATCTGAAAAATTGAATTTGTTCTTATATCATATCTAGAAAAAATATAAGATGAATTTAAAACATTAAAATGAATATATAAAATATTTTTTTCCTTAAATAAAAATGAATAAAGAGTGATATGATTTTATAAACACAATTATTCTCTTTTAAAATAGGTTTTCATAAAAACACATCCTTTATATTCAATTGGGTTTTATTTCCATTTCTAAAAAATTTGGTAACCAATGAATCACTATTTAAACTTGTGTAAACAATATTTTCATAATTCAGTTGATACTATTCATTATCTCCATTCCAATTACTAGGTTATAATGGTAAAATTTAAATAATAATATTTAGTTGTTCGTTTAATCTCGATATAGTGTATCATGTATTCTATTGAACATATTGTTTCTTTCTTAAAATTAGGGATGTTATAATGCATACTATTCAATTTAATTTTTATGTTATCCTAATATAAATAATATTTAATATCTCTTTATGTCTTTATTATTATAGGATAGATAAATACTGATTATCTATTTGCTTCATCCAATATCTCCTTATTCAATTCTAGTATTGATGGGACACACATCTGGTTCCATAATTTTATCATCCCCTTATGATCACAATTGAACACTAGAACATTAATTATGTTCTTTTTCTATTATAAATCTTTCTTCAACACCTCTATAATCTTCACATGTATGTATGTTTGTAAAATAATTTGAGAAAGATAATATTTATCCTATTTTCTCAAGATTTCAAGGTCTATTATCTTCAAATAAATAAGTAATGGATCTATTTAAATCATTATAATAGAAAAAATAACATGCTCCTTATGACTCAGATCATCATACACCTTTTTAACCATCCTAAGGTGGTAATGTATTGAGAAATCATAATATTTAATCAACAAAAACCATATAATTTGGTATATATTTAACTATTTCCATGTGCATATATAATTCGAAATTTTATAATCAGTATATGTATCACACCTTTCACCATAAAAAATAATAGCTCTATATTATCAATAAAAAATTACCACTTCCATCTCCAAATCATGAGTTGGGTAACGTTTCTCATGAACCTTAAATTATCATATGTAATTTCCTACTAAAATTTCATTATGCATGAAAACATATCCTAGTACCTTATTCAATGCATCATTATTTATTAAAACCCCTTATCCACTATAGGGTAGTGTAAGAACATGTGCATTGACCAACCATCTCTTCATCTATTAGAAATTTTCTTCATATTAATATATCCAAAGGTACTTAGATACCTTCCACATAAACTTGGTTAACATATTTATTATCCATGATAAATTTATCACAAAGTTTCAACAATATCCAAAAAAATTCAAGAAAACTAAAAATCACAGTTACAGTGGTTGTTCAAGACCATTATTCACTAACTTATGTGATCTACTAATATACCCTCACTTTTAATTACGTGACCTAAGAGTGATAATTTTTGTAGCCAAAATTCACACTCGATAAATTTGGTAAACAAATTATACTTTCTCAGGGTATCCAACACAATCCTCAAATGATCTTTATTCCCTTAATTTCTCTTAGAATAAATTAGAATATCATATATAAATACTAAAAAAATGTTCAAGGTAATATTTGAAGAATTTATTCATTATATCCATGAGGATATCAGGAGAATTGGTAAGTCCAAATGAAATCACTATAAATTCACAATTTCCATACATCATATTGATGTTTGTATTGGTTTTATGATCCCCTATGACCATTAACTGATGATATTCATATAAAACATCAATCTTTGAAAATTATTGAGCTCCACTTAGTTGATCAAAAAAGTAATCAAAATAGGGAAGATGATACCTTTTCTTGATAGTGAACTTGTTATGTTCCAGATGATCAATGAAAAGACACATTTACCCATATATCTTATTAACAAAAAGAATTGGTTCACCCCATGGTGATGCACTATAGTATATGAATCCCTTTTATAGATTCTCTTGGAGTTTATTCTTTAAGTCTTGCAACTTAATTGGTTCCATTATATATGAAGTATTTGAAATAAGTGTAGCACCAGGTATGAGTTCTATTGAAAACTCAACTTCCAAATTCAATGGAAGACTAGACAAATCATTAAGAAATACATCAGTATATTCCTAAAATAGAAGCATATATTTAATTTTGAGTTTCTAAAAAACCATTTGTGATAAATATACATCATGAATAAGAAGTAAGACCCATATAATGTAAGTAATTTCCATTGAAAGTACATGTTCATCCCTTCACTGATAGAAGAAAATAGGTTGATTCAAAATATGAAATGAATCCTACCTTACTCAAAAAGTGATATGGGATATAAATAGAGAGATCCAATATATTTCCAAAAATAACATCAACTTTAACTATCACATGAATAAAAATATTTTCAAGAATCACATTCCTATACACTTCTATTAGATATGAGATATATACTTGAGATGAAATCATCTTACCATTATGTGTTTTCACTAATAAATCAATATCTAACCATTAAGGTGGTTATGTGATAAAATTTTCCACTATAAAAGAGTGAGTAGAACCTGAATCAATTAAGAAATTTGTATTTATAGAGTGTATTATAAGTGTACATTTAAATACTTCATTCTTATAAACTACTTCAGCAGTTTTGATTATATAAACCTTCCCTTTTTCCTTTTACATATGAGGTTTTTGATGTCTATTTTCATCATCAACCCTTGTATTTGTGAACTAGTTAAAATAACATCCATACTCTTTATAATTATACTTTTGGAGTGTAGGTGGTATATTTTGTTGAGAATTCTATCCATTCATTTCATTGACTAACCTCTTCACATCACTTTAACATTTATGTGATCAATAAATTTTTCTTTCACACTTGAAGAATTTACCTATCCCTTGAAGATAATTTTAGTTATAATTTTTCTTACATTTTTAGCATAAAGAAACATTAATTTTCTTTTCTCTATGGGTTTATTATTTGAATATTCATAAAAATACAATTTTTTATTCTTTTTCCCAAAACCACATGTAAAATTAGAGTCTCTAATCTCTATTTCTTCCTTGAGATCACATTTAATTTTTTTTCATAGCTATCAAAGTATCTTAATTAAAATTCATTTTATATATATGGTTTGAAATGACTAAAGTATTGGTCAATTTTTATTTCCCAGCTTATGATAAAATCATAAGCATACCTTGTAAGTTTAGTAAAATTTTCCTCATCTGTACCAATAGATTCATTATCCTAATAATTTAGTTCTAGGAATTACCTCTCTATTTTAGTGTGAAGATTTTAAGGAAAATAATTATTAAAAAAATACCTTATTAAACTCTTCTTATATCATGGAGTCAATTTATCCCATTTTCCTCATATTATTAATAAGAGTCCACCATTAATTAGATTTACCTTCCAAAAATTATTAAACCAAAACAATATTCATATGGTATGAGCAATAGAGAATATGAAATATATTTTTATAGAATTGATCCATTTCTTATGAATATATAGATCAGAGGACCCACTGACAGAAGGCATACTTTTCTGGATGAATGACTTGATGGTGAGTCGTTTCTTCCTTGGGAAATTTGGAAGTTCATTATGATTCATGTTACTTTTCATTGATTAATATAGTCTGGGTTGGCATATCCATAATATTATGCATCCCAGTTCCTATTTCAATTGTTTTTTCATGAGGATTTCCGTTACATTAACCATCACATTCATCACTAACACAATATCTTCTAGTTCCATCCATTGAATAAAACTAAAAGGCTAGGTGTGCATATCAAGCATCAATAATCAAAGTAATAAAATACATGATGATGAAAATCATTCTAAATATATCCTAAATTATGAAACCTTATTATCAACCTATGAAACTTTAGTTTTATCCTATATAACTTTATTTTATCATAGGGTGTCATAGTTTCTATCCCATCATTTCTCATAACATAATCTCCAAAAATAACTTAAACCTACTTTGATACCAACTGAGGTGACCCAATAATCACTTACATAAGAATTACACCATTTTAAATGAATATTTAATTCATCTCATAATAATACATGCCCAAAAACTATAATGTTTTAGTGTCTTTGAATACTAGATATGTAATAAACTTATTTCATGAAGGATATTCAACATATCCCATAAATCTATTCTCACATGGTACGCTTGTTAGACATATAGTACTTAGAACATTTATTCATAACTCAAGTAAATGGTAACATAATACAGGTTTAGCTTAGATTCTTAGTAAGGTTAAACCTAGGATATATCATTTGATGGCCATAATTGAGAATAATATAATATTAAGGGTATACAAACTTGATCATAACTTATGATATAATACCCAAAAATTCATAGACCATAAAAAACAAGTCATGGTATATGGATTTTTCATAACAAAATACATGAGTCATAAAATTATTAGATTATCAACAATTCAACATGATTCATTTGAGGTTAACATAAGTATAAGGCATATGTTTTTGGAAAAGAAGCATGGAATAAATATAAGTATAAAAATAATATACTAAGTATTCTCACCATGGTATTAATCATATATTAGGAATGGTATAACCACTCATGTACCTTCTTGGTCTTGGGATAACTCTTTTTGGACCCTCATAGGCATCGTCTAATCACATGTGTATTCTCTTGCACTTGGGAAAACCTCATGTGTACTCTATTGGTTTTAGGAAAAAACCCCATTTACACTCTTGGGATTGGAAAAATCACCTATGTACACTTTGAGCTCATGAGATATAAAAAATACCCAATTAATTATAGGTATATAGAATACCCCTCTATCATATAACAATAAACTATTCATATATATTCCACAAGAACATAAGACCATTAATCATTCCTTTATAGTTCAATTAACCCATAAGAAAAAAATGAGTTTTATGAATTATCATTTAAACATCATTATTATAATCCATAGATCGAAGTGTATGATATCATAAGATCACATCCCTAGTAAAAAATAAAAATACTTAAAGGATGTTGATATAGATGAAAAAAATTCATAAAATCATTAGAAATATTATTTAAAAAGAAGAAGAAATATTATTTTATTTTTGTAACTTATAAAAACTAAAAAATTCCAAAAAATGGGAATAAAGTTTTATTTTTAAAACCATGTAAACTTGTAAAATAATCTTGAAAAAGAATAATGGTCATGGAAAATGGAAAATGCGGTCGAATCGTAAACTTTAATTTTTTTTTATTTTTGTAAGAAGTCAAAAGTGGGTCATACAATTTTTTTTGAAAATATTACTTATAATAATTTGTAAATAATTAAAATGGTAGTATAAAAATACTTTTATAAATAATTTTAAAGTTTATAAGAACTTTGATAAAACAATTTTTAAGAACATGGATATGCAAGAGAAAGATTCCCGACCAAAAAGAAGAAATAAGTTTGATTTTTCTTAAGAATATTTTTTTGGTTTTTTATATACCAAAGAGGGGAAATATGAAAGGAATAATTGAAAATATCAGAAATAACCAATGTAGAATAAAATATATGTGGTTTAATAAATAAATAACATAAAAATTATCCTAATAAAAATTGAAATATAAAGAATCCAGATAAAAAGTTAGATTATAACATGAACCCATATAGTTTTGGTATCTTTTAAATTAAAACCTAATGAAATAGATAAATGTATATGGTTAATTAAATCATAATATTTTGATGAAAATTATCCTAAAATTAATTCATGATAATTATATACAACACACAAAATAAAGAAGGCGGTGAATATAAAACATATCTCAATGAAGGGAAATTGAGATGACGAAACCCTTACCTAAATTCCCTAATTGCTTCATACACACTCTAACATCATATATAATAAATTTAGAATTATTATAAATATATAAAATACCCATTATTATACTTATATTACTATAAATTATTCCCATATAAGTTTACAATTACCAATTTATTAACAAATCTTTGTCAAAATCAATATTTAAGAGTTAATTATTCTGTTTTCATGTATGTTTTGGTTTAGATATTCCATTAATTTGATCTTGAACATGGTTTAATAATATCCAAAATATTAATAATTTCATTAATATAAATTTTATTTGTTAAATACTCTTTAATAACATTCCATTTAAGGCTGTGATGAAAAATGAATTATATCATTTCATAGAGGCGGTAGTCCGCACATATGCACGTGTGATATTTTCATTTTTCAATGGATGAAAATAAATAGATGTAAATAATAATTTATATTTAAATAATAATAATTATATAATATATATAATATATATTCATTAAATCCATATATATAACCACCCATTTAAGGTGGTTATGAAAAACAAAATACATCGCTTTGCGGAGGCGGTATTTCACACATATACACCTACGACAGTTTCATTTTCCATTGGATGGAAAGTAGGTAGTAAATAGTTTTTACATAAACATAATAAAATTTATATATATTAAATATAATTATATTTTATTATGTTACTTTCATGACTCATATCCATCTTATCTTCCATAAAATCGGAAAAAAAATTATCATTCGTATGTACGAAAAACTACTACCTTATGAAATGATGGAATTCGTTTTCCCTCTCCATCTATCAAGACTGGTTATAATGATGGAATTAATGTTTATATATGATATTAATGAAATATTTATCATTCTTAAAAGATCATATATCATTTAAATTTTTACCTTTCCATGCACATAAAAATTATAATGTCATTCGTGCGTACGTGGGGACTACCCCTTCCACAAAGCGATGCGATTAATTTTTCATCACCAAATCACATGGATTATATATAAAATTATATTTAAATATATAATATGATATATATGATATTATTTTCATCATTAAATGATATAATAATACTTATATTCTTTCCATAATGATCGTTGAAAATTGAAATGTTACTCATGCGTATGTACGACCTATCATCTCATGATTGTAACATAGATCATTTTTCATAATCATATTTAATAATTAGATTTAAAAGTTTAATTTATATATAGAAATTATAATAAATTATAATATTATTATTTTGGATATGGTAAAATAATGATTACTTTGACTATAGTCAAATTACCAAAGTCATCTTGGGCTTATAAATCGAATATCATCGAAATATCCAAAGTGAACTTAATTAATTAAGTAATTGTATATAAATTTGAAATAAGTGATATAAAATGAATAATAAAATTGAAAAGGTTCTTAATAATTATAAATTAAATTAATTTTATTATTAATTAAGATAAATAATGTATGTGATGAGTTAGACTAAAGTTCATAGTATTTCTTTTAAAAATAATCTTTTAATATTTCTCTTAAAGCTCTAAATTTTTATTCCATATCCATATTTTATAAAAATATTTTAAATAAAATTTTTATTATTGTTATTAAATTTTTAATGTTGTTTTTAATATTTTTTAATTTTTACAAAATGGTTTGAAAAAATCATTATATTGTTTTCCAATTGAGGTAATTTGTGACTTTTCTGATAAAAATATGGAAGTAATGTTTTTTAACTTATACAACATTACTATATTTTCCCACCATCATGAAAAATATTTTCTCTATAGCTTCATTTAGAAGATTCCATTGTTATTTTAAAAGAAATTTTTTTCCATTATATGTGCGCATTTTTCATTTTATATAAGTTATTTTCCTTAAGGAATGTTTTTATGATATATGCATCACTACAGGAAAAAAATGATTTAGCGGCAGTTTTCAATACTGCCGCTAAATGTTTTTTAGAATAAAATTTTGCAGCGATTTTTTATCAATGTTTTTAAAAAACATCGATAAATGTCCTTAAGATATTTTTTTATAAATTTTTAATAATTTTTTTTTCATAAAAAAATTTATTTATTTTTAGCGGCGGTTTTAAAAAAAACTTTCACGAAATAGTAGTGGTTTTTTCAAAACTGCCACAAAATAAAAAAATAAATTTAATTATTATTTATTAATTATTATTTTCTATCATATATATTTTATTATTTATAATTTTAGTTAATTATATTGTTTTAATTAATAAATATTTCTAATTATTATTTGATAATATTTTTAAAGTGAAAACAAATCTTCAATAAATTGGAAATCAGACTTCAGCATCAAATAACCATAACTTTTGATCCAAGAGTCAATTTTAGCACCACAACCATTCAAATTGAAGCTTGTAAAACGAGTTAAAACTACATGATATTTAAATCATGTGAATATGAAAGGAAAAGAATATATTAAAATTTCAAAAATGTTGAAATAGAATTCTAACTTTAAACGACCATAACGTTTGATCCGGGTGTTTGTTTGAGCTCTACCACATATCTAATCAAAGATTTTGATTAGATCTACAACCAATATGTCTTAGAATGAATTCAAAGAGCTTTTTTTGGGTTTTCTTCCCTATAAACGCCCAAAATTCCTATAAAATTGAGTTCTTTTTTGCCAACCCCAGTTTCTTAAAATTTAAATAGCTATAACTTCCGATCCGGGAGTCCATTAAGCCTCCACCACATATCATATCAAATATCTTTTAATTATATTTGATTTTACTAGTTGTGGAGCTGAAATGGACTATAAGATTAGATGTATGTGTCATTTCATGGTTTTTAGGGGTTTTAGGGTTTTAAGAGTTTCTTAACATTTTTATGTGTTTTAAAGGTACCCCAATTTGTTTTTAACATTCTATGTATTTTCAACCTCGTTTTAGGGGGTCTTATTTCTTTTTTCGGTGGGGACTCAATTTATTCTCAGGGATTACATTCATATTGATATTATGGTTTTGAAACTTTATCATTTTTCACAAATTAGTTTTATTTATAATTAAATTTATGATATTTACATATAAAATCACTTGTATAAATACATATTTACATAGAAATGTATTTTTAAACATATACCCCATATGGAAATAAATATTTTTTATTCATTTAGTTTAAAATAAATAATTATATATTTTATATACATTTATAAATATTTATATATAATTATGTTTATATATTTTCATATCATATATGTGTAGATATAAATAGATATATATATATAGATATTTATATTTACTTAGGTTTATATATATATATATATATTTATATTAATATACAATTATAAATCTGAGTGTGTTTATATATATTTATTTAACATAAATACGTGCTTATATATATTTATATAAATTTTGTTATAAGCATATATATTTATAGATATTTATATCCATTTTTCATTTTATTATTTTATTATTTTATTATTTTATTATTTTGTTACTTATTATTTATCATTAATTATTTTTTTAATTATTATATATTATATATTATATATTATATATTATTTATCATTTGTTTAAGATTTATTTACTATTGATTTATTATTGATTTATTGTTTATTATTATTTATTATTTATTTCTTTATTACATCTTTATTATTATTTATCTATCATTATTTATTATTATTATTTATTTATTACTTACTTATTATTATTTATTTACTATTTATTATTTATCATTTATCATTTATCATTTATCATTTATCATTTATTATTTTATAATTTTATAATTTTATAATTTATTATTTTGTTATTTTATTATTTTATTATTTTATTTTTTTATTTTTTTAACTTTAATATTTTATTATTTTATTATCACAATTTTATTTATTTATTATTATTGATTATTATTGATTTATTATTCATTTATTATTGATTGATTGATTTATTATTATTAATTAATTAATTATTAATTTTTCATATATTATATATTATATATTATATATTTATTTCTTATTTCTTATTTCTTATTTTACAATCTTATTATTTTATTATTTTATTATTTTATTATTTTATTTTCATAATTTTATAATTTTATAATTTATTTATTTATTATTATATATTTATTATTATTTATTATTTATTATTTATTATTCATTATTCATTATTTGTTATGTATTATATATTATATATTATTTATGTATTATTTAATTATTATGTTGTTATTTATTTATTTATTTTTTATCATTATTTAATATTTATTATTTATTAATTACTATTTATTATTATTATTATTATTTTGTATTTACTATTTGTTATTTACCATTTATTTCCACATCATGCATTTATTTATTATTAATTTATTATTTAATTATTAATTAGTAATTAGTAATTAGTAATTAGTAATTATTAAATATTAAAAATTAATAATTAATAATGAATAATGAATAATGAATTATTGATTAATAATTATTGAGTTTTTATCTATTTTTTATGTATTATTTGTTTTTTCAATTAATATATATAAGTATATTAAATTCTGTTTATTCACCACATGAAAAGCTTGTTGAAGTGGTAAAGTCTTTGGGGAATATGCAAGAGGTAAGGGGTTTAAATCTCACCCAACACAAATTTTTTATATATGGCACATGCACATGCACATATATGATAATTAAATGACCCCCCTAAAAAAATTCAAAAAATATAAAAAATTAAATAATTAAAAAATTAAGCTAAAAACGACGCTAAATCGTTCTATGATGGTTTTGAAAAACTACCTCTAGTTGATTTCTAGAACATGATTTAGCGGCAGTTTAAACCGACGCTAAACGAAAAAAAAAACGTTGCTAAACTCGAATTTCAGCGTAGTGCATTCAAGTTTTATGATTATGTTATGGTTATTGGGAATTGTTTATAATGATGGGAGGTTCCGTTATAAACCAAATATGGGTGATTCCATGATATCCCTCCAATAAATTAGGTATTTTTATATTGGATGTTGATCGTGATGGTTATTCCACATGTAACTGCGATGGTTACTCCAAGTATAACAATAAGGGTTATTTCATGTATAACCGTGAGGGTTATTTAATGTGTAGTCATGAGGGTTACCCCATAAGTAAGTATGATAATGAAATAAACCCCAAGTTACCAATACGATTTATTTATGCTTTCTATGTTTTTAAAGAAATATCATGTTCTCACAAGTTAAGTTATTAATTTCATGTTCAAAGGAAAATATATGTTACTTTTTAAGGGTGAAAATTATAACTTTGTGCAATCTCTCTGATGAGTTTATCATATTTTAAAATAAACCTATATGAGTTTAATTTTTTCTGTTAAGATTTATTTTGAAATGTTTTATGGAAATATTTGGGATGAAAAGGTGATTTCTTGTGTAAGAAAGTGTTTATCTTGAGCCCAATGTTTATATTGAAAAAGAATGTTTTTTATAAGTATTTATAGACTAACGGTTTCTTTCATTATTTTTATGTCACTTACTAAGATTTTTGTGCTCATATTAAGTTTTAAAATGTTTTTCATAGGGTTTAAGTATGGTTAAAGAAAACTAAGAAGTCAATTTTAAAGTCATGAAGAATTTTCATGAAAAGAAATCATGTTTTGTTTTAAAAGGATCATATTGTAAAAAATGGATATTTAGTAGAAGTGTCTACTCTATAATATATGAGCTGTTATGTATAAGTTATGAAATAATTATCTAAAAATCTAAACCGAAAAGATCCCTTGGATTGTAAGAAAGTTAATTGAAATTTAATGACACTAGAATATATAATGTTTAAGGCGAGGTCCTTACATAATCCCTGAAAAAGGTTGGTCATGTATTAACTTAATCTCCACTCAATGAAAAACAAGTGGGACTATCTCTATACTAGGTTTGACACTACCAAGGTATATGATTTGATTAATTCACATGCTCTTTGTTAACCATTTTAAATAATTTTAATACATTTCTATGGTATGATTAGAGAATATAATTGGAAATAGACCATGAATAACCTATATTGATTCCTAGAAATGTATAAGTCAGGGTATGAATGTCATTTACGAGTTATTACTTCTATGTTAATAGTTTTCCTTTTAAATGATTATTTAATTAAGTATTATCATTATTAAATTTTCTCTATTTTTGAAAATGGTTGGAAATTGGAGGATACAAAATAACAATGAGTGAAATGAACAATGAAATGAATATCCCAATGAGAAAACAAATACGATGATAGATGGAGTGAAAAATATTATTTCAATTCTCACCCAAATATCTCAAGTAATGAATTATAATGTGAACCATGTTGAGCTCTCATATGCACCAAGGAACAAGTAAATTACTATTGAGTCATTGACATTAAAACTTATACCATCCTTTAGTGAGTCGTCTAATCCACTAATTATTGGTCAATGGATCAACATAATAGAGAAGATATTTTTTATTCTCTAGTGCTCAAATCAAGAGAAGGTTTCCTTATCAGTGTATCATTTGGAAGTTGGGTCTAAACAATGGTGTACCCTCACTAAAAATATGTTGCAAAATGAAAAATTCTACTCTATGTAATGAGATAAGTTCAAGAATATATTCCTCACTAAATATTTTCCCCATACTCTTGACATGAAAATGGAGTGAAAATTACTAGATCTGAAATAGAAGGAGAATGAATCCCTTGATACTTTTAAAGAAACTTCATGAAACTCATAAGGTATAGTTCCAGTTTTATTACTGACACCAAAAGCAAGTTCGATCATTTATTTAGTGGTTTAAAACCAAGTCTTCAAAAATAATTATCCATATGAGACTTTGGTAGCTAAAAAGAAATTGTTCAATATGAACTTAAGGTGGAAATGAAAATTAAATACTCGTTATTCTGGTGAATTTAGTGATAAGAAATTAAAAATTGAGTTTTTAGGAAACTCAAATGATAAATCACAAGGATTAAAGAAAATTAGTATTCTTACATGTTAAAAATGTGGCAAGTAACATAGGGGAACTCTCTATAAGGAATAGATAAATGCTTCAAGTGTAGAAAAGAAGCTTATCGAGAACATGCTTTCCAAATATATATGAGTGTAAAACTAATGAAATGGTTAAAATGAAATATTGGTATAATGCACTATCCACACTAAAATGATTAAGTTGTAAGGAGTATTGGAATTATGATAAAAATTTCCCCAATTCATGGGTTAATTATGAAAACTAACATTAGAAACCCCTAAATAAAAGGCATAATGGGAAGTTATATGAAATTAAAACTACCAAAGTGGGTCATGAAAATTAAGTGGTGAAAGGTACACTTATCATCCACTCTAGAACTATGAATATATTATTTGATTCTGGTTTTATCTACTTTTTTATATCTAGAAAGTTTTCAAAGGGAATAAAATCACCATCCTAATAACTTGATATTGAGTTATCAGTTAAAACTCATATTGGTATGATGATTGTATCCCAAGTATACAACTCTTCTCTAATATAAATTTTTGCCAATTTATTTCCTAAAAATGTTATTATTCCACCTTTGTTCGAATTTGATATGATTTCGGATATGGATTTTATCTCTATATATATATCCCACATCAATTTCTGATATAAGAAAACCATATTTCATATCCTGAATCAACCTATGATCAACTATTTGTGCATAACTAACCATGAACTCCCTACATAAATTACTTTTATTATATGGGTTTTCATACCCAATCATGAGGGTATTTAACTCAAATGTTTGCTAAAAACTTGACATTGAATATATTCCTACTGTACGAGAATATATTTATAAATTTCCCAATAAATTATATAGCCTTCCCCTAAAACATAGGGTTGAATTTTCAATAAAACTTACACATGGTTCTAAGCCTATATCAAAGAGTCCTTACATAATTCACCCTATTTAATTAGAAGAATTGAATAAGAAACTTCATAAGAATTTGTATAATGTTTTTATATTCCCATTTTCTTCAACATGGGGTGAATCAATTATCTTTTTCAATAAAAAGGATGGATCAATGAATCTTTACATGTATTATCTTGAGATTAAAAAAGTCCCCATCAAGAATAAATATCCTCTATAACATATTAATGATTATTTTGATCAACTTAGAGTAGATTAATGATTCTTGAATATTGATATTTGATTAGGATATCATAAATAATTTTAAAGAGTGAGGAAATACACAACACAACTTTCTGCACAAGATATAGACTCTATGAATTCATGGTGATGTATTTTATACATACAAATTCCCCTAAAATATTTTTGGATATGATGAATAAATTCTGTAGAAATTACCTTGACTATTTCATAGTAGTCTTTATTGATGATATTCTCATAAATTATAAAATTAAGGCAGATCATGAAGATCATTTGAGGATTGTGTTGTAGATACTGAGATAAGAGAAAGTGTATACCAAATTTATCAAGTGTGAATTTTGGCTGTAGAAAATATCATTCCTGGGTCAAGTAATCACAAGCGAGGGTATATCTGTGGTTCCTTAAACGATGGATGTTATTGAGAAATGTCCCTAATTGATCACTATAATCAATATCTATAGTTATATTGGTTTAGTTGGATATTATCAATGATTTTTGAGAAATTTATCATGGCTCTCAAATACAGTAACAGAGTTAACTCAAAAGGGGGTGAAGTTTATCTGGATAGAGTAATGTGAAGAAATATTTAAGGATATTAAGGAGAGGCTAGTCCTTACAGCTATATTCACATTACCTTTTAGTGGAGAATGGGTTTTAATACAAAATTATGCCTAATAAAGGCTTTGGGATGCATCCTTATGAAAAATGAAATGTTAATTGCTTATGCGATTTGAAAATTAAATAACCATGAAAAAAATAATCTGATGCATGACTTAGAGATGACAGTAGTAATATTTTAATTAAATATTTTATTATATTATATCTATAGTGAAAAGTGTGATATCTATGATGACTATAGAATATTAAAGTATTTATTCACATTGAAGGAGATGAATTTTCATCATTGTTGATGGTTGAAATCGATAAAATAGTATTATTTTTCAATACACTTCCACCCTAGTAAGGGAAACAAGGTGGTTTATTATCTAAGTAGAAAGGATCATGAAACCATATCTTTGATGAGGATTAAAATAGATCCAAAATTCAGTGATATTCAATGTATGGATATAAAGATCATAGGGGAAGGGGTGAAATCCAACCTTTCCCAAATTATTTCCCAAACATAAATCTATGTCAAGATAAGGAGGCTAAAAAATAAGATATGAAGCTATAAAAAATTATAATTCATATTTTAGAGTTCAACTTTTATTTTGGTGGAGTTATAATATTTAGAAGATGACTACGTGTCCCTTTGAAATTAAATTTGAATAATGGGATTTTATAGCACATACATTGCTCATCCTTCTCTATTAATCCTAGAAGAACAAAAATAAATAAAGATCTTAAGTAGAGATTTTTGTGGGATGACATAAAGAGGGATATTATAGATTATGTGTCTTGATGCTTAATATTCCAATAAGTAAAGATTGAACATTAGAAATCTAAAGGGTTGATGGAACCATTACCTATACTAATATGGAAATGGGAGAACATCACTATGGCCTGAATGGCCCAAAGGCCTTATTTTTTATTTTATTATGGATAATACCCCTTTTAAGGGTTGAAGGGGAACTCGTACATGACCTGTAGGCCCAAGGCACAAGGCCTGACGGACTCGCAATACATGACCCGATGGCCCAGAGGCATACCATGCCAAATACATGACCCGTAGGCCCAGACCACTTGAACTACCCCTCCCCAGCTTCTTCTTCATTGATCACCTAACTCCCCACCTTGCATTTTTGATCGACTAACATTTCCCCATACAAAGCTACATGATGCCTAGTCCCGATGGCGGCTACCATACCCTCTCATTCTTCCAACCCGGTTAGCTCTACATCTGGTGGCTGCTACTCTTGTTTCTCTGATCCTCTACTAGGGCATGTTCTGTGTGAACTAGGCTACTCCATGGTCTTTGTATCCCGAAGGACCTATGGCCTGAAGGCCTTTGATGACCCAAAGACCCTTCAGACCCGTAGGCCCAAACTAGGGGCCTGAAGGTCCAAATCGGGTGAATAGTTCTGGCTGCTACAGTACCGAATAGTAACTGCTACAATACTTCTACAGTAACTGCTAAAATACTACTACAATACCCTAGAAATTTACCTCCACCCGGTTTTGAACCTGAGTCTCTTGGATCCCAAGTAGGATCCCTTACCACTCGGGTACGGGCTCATTGGCGAGAACATCACTATGGATTTCCTCACCAGTCTCCCTAAGACATATAGAGTATACTATTCCATCTAGGTAGTGGTGGGTAGACTTACACAATTAATTTTTATTTGAGAATACTACTTTATCAAAAAAATTTCTATGTTATACATAAATGAAATGGTAATATTTCATGAAATACCACTTTCAATTGAATTTGATCAAGATATAAGGTTCACATAAAATTTTTGGAGGAGCCTTCTATAGATATTGGATCTAAAACTGTTATTTAGAATATATTATCACCCTCAAAATGATGGTCAATCTAAAATAACTATTCAGAAATTAGAATATATGCTAAGATCTTACTCAATGAATTTTAAAGGAAGTTGGGGTTAACATATTACTTTCGATGAGTTCTCGTAAAACAAGAGTTTACACTCTAGATTTCAAATGAAACCACATAAAGCTTTATATAGGAGGAGATGAATGACTCCAACATGATGGTATGTGGTTAGAGAAAGGAATATCTTAGGACCTAATCTGGTCCAAGAAATGATAAAAATGTTTCAAACTATCAAGTATCACATGAAAGTGGCACAAATTTGAAAGAAGATATATATTGATAACTACACATCGGTGATATTTGGAGTTTGAAGTTAGTGATAAGGTATTACTTTAGATATCTCCTTGAAATTGGTTTATGAGATTTGGGAATAAAGGGAATATGATCTCTAGATACATTGGTCTCTTTGATATTTTTTATCATTTCAGGGTTGTAGATTATTAATTACCACTTCCTCCATACCTCTCATAGGTTCATAATGTGTTCTATGTATCGATTTCGAAGAAGTATATAATAGATCCATCACATTTACTAAAATCCTAAGTTGTGCTATTGGAACATGATATATATTATGAAGAATAACCTATGGATATCTCAGATCAAAGAGATAAGGTTCTACTGAACAAGACCACACACCTAGTCAAAGTTCTGTGGTGAAACTATAATTTTGAGGAAGATATGTAGGAACCTAAAGATTTAATGATATAGAAGTTCCACTAATTCTTTTTACTAGAGAAATAAAATATCAAGGGAAAAATTCCGTTAAGTAGGGAAGAATTTAGTGACCCAAAAATTATAAATACATTGATAACTTGTTTTACATGCAAAACCAGATGAAAATAAACAATGTATAATTAAAATCTAACCATTGAAACATATTCATTGAATTAATGAGTATAAATAGAAGTAACTATATTATAAAATCAATAGATAAAGTAAAGAAAATTAAATCAATTGGTATAATTTTTCCTTATTATTCTCATTCATCTGAGCTTAAAGTGGAGGTAGATTCCCCAGGGTTTTCCCTGAACCAAGCCCAATTAAGTGAAATAATTTTCTAGATAATTTCAAGATTGTTTAAATCACTATGATATCTATGCTATCTAAAATTCCACCAATGACTAGCACTGTGACTTATCTTATACTTAGGTATTATATATATACTTTTAGGGCTTATGTAAGTAGAAGTTAGGATGATAAAGAAATATATTTATGTAATAAATTATATATATAATATGTATGTTTATACATTTATTATTCATACTTTTAAAGTAAAATAAAGTTTATTTTAATAAAAATGTATTCAATTAATGTATTTAAATAGCTAATAAAATCATTTTATGCTTAAAAATGTATTTTACTAAAAAAATTGTCATTTCATGTACTATGAATTTTTTTTGTTAATAAACTAAATATACAATAGTTAAATAATTCTTTTAATAAAATGTATTTTAATATGAATAATATATTAATTTTCATTTAATTATTTATTTATTGGAAATAAAAATAAGAAAAATTAATGTGTAAAACTCCATTTTTCTACAAAAATAGTTTAGGTATATATATTATTTAATTTAAAATATAATTTTATCACATTTAGAAATTGAATTAAATTAAATGAGCTTTAAATTCATATTCATTATATTGAAATTTGGTATGAAGGTTCATGATATATTTTCTGTAAAAAGTATAATTACCTTAGTGAATACTTAATCAAGGTTAAAGGGTAAAAATGTGGTAATCTTCCATGGAACAAATTTTACTAAATAAACAGGATACTTAGACATTCCATAAGACCTTTTTTAGGTGGAAAATTGAAACCCTCATATCTCACCAACATTTGAACACCAAGCTCTCTTAACATCCATGTGATTCTATCTTCAACCTTTATCTAACTTATATTTACAAGGAAATGTTCATATTTTTCACCAATAAAATGATTTAAATTATAAAAACTTCAAGTTACATTAAAAATATACCCATTTTATCTCTTATTGATCCCCCTTACACATTTGGTATCCCTTGGTCCCAGGAAAAGTGTCCCATGTCCTCAATTTCCTATAAGTCTCTCAAGAAAAGATTCATATTCTCAATATAATTATTATCCACTCCCTAACATAATCTTCTTTATCATTCTCATTCACCCTACTCTAAAAATATTATAAACATACTAATATAATTACATCATAATCATTAGTATACTAAAATTTTATTATTTTATTTCAACAACCATTATCTATCTCTATCCCATCCAATGGAAAATGGAAACGTTTCTCATGTTATCTTAAGAATAACACCTCCACGAATGACATGTTTCATGGATGGTTCTAAGAATATATTAAATGAATAAAAATTATATTTTTACATGATTTTGATTTTGTAAGGGTAATATTATTATTTAAACTTTTTATTAATATACCAGCTTTTGTTTGTTAAAAATTATCGAAACAAGATCGTCATTGATTTCATATACCCAAATTATAACAAAAAACCTCATGGAATGAAATTATAAATTTATAAATAATTACAAAAATCAAATTATAGTTCCTTAAATAATATAGTATTGTTGAAATTTGTATTAAATAATGGGAATTAACATCGATATTACATAGTGGGTGCGAAGCAATCAAAATCACTAACATCAGTTGGCAAAAAAATTGATCACTAACTAAAAATATACAATTAATGAATATAATTAAATATTATAAAAGATAATATATTTTAATAAGGTTTTGAAATAAGTAATTAAGATGGTTATGTTTACATTACAGGAGTTTAGAGCGTGTCTGACCAAGCATGAATCCAAGGCAAGAGTTTTCTTTTCGATCTCATTTTTGAATTTGAGATTATTATAACTAAGTTACCAGATATAGAAATTAAAATACATTTATCCCTAAATACAACTATATTTTATCCTCCTATAAATTTTAATGATTTTTTCATGTCTTTTTACCATTTCACTTCCTATTTGTTTTATAATTCACTTGAAGCGATGGTTGTAGGAGAAACCAAACTTACCTCTTCTTTTCGACTAGGAATATTTCTATTCCACACCCATATTATATATATATATATATATTATTCTCTATAATTCTATTGTTGATTAAGGTATTTTTCAATGGAATTTAATTTCTTTAAAAAAGGAATATTTTTTGAACATTCTTAGCATAATAATTTTTCACCAACTTTTACTTTCTTTACAAAATATGAAAGGAATATTCTTTTTAAATTTTTTCCTACCATATTTGTTGGTTTTATTTAAGAAACATACTCTCTAAATTTTTATGGTTTTCCAAAAAAAATTCTACACATTCTATTTTATGAAATATTTTCTTCTAAAATAAAAAACCAAAAATGTAAAAGTATATTTTTTATTTTTTTTAATGTAAATTTTAACGCACTTATAAATTTTTTTCCATCCACAACAACATACTTAATGATTTTTATTATTCAATGGGAATATCAAATAATAATAAAATCCACTTTATTTCTCTGTATGTCTTATAATAATGTCTTGTGGATATTTTCATTAAACCTACTTCTTCTTTTTTTCACAGGTTAATTATGCTATGATGGATTTATAAATGATTTCAAGTTCTTAGGTCCTGAATATGTATGGTTTATCATTATTTGATGAGAGGTAATGTTATATCCGTCCAATTCACTAGGTCATGTTTTATACTCAGTGAGATCAAAAGGGTACATAGGTTGTCAACCCAATCCCAATGGTACATAAGTAGTGAGCCTAATCCCAAGGGTATATGGGTGGTTAGCCCAAGCCACAGGGTACATGAGTGGTAAGACCAAGACCAATAAGCCACACAAGTGGTTATCCCAAGCCTACTATATTATGAATAAGTATCTTTCCTAGTACTTTATGTGATGATTGTCCTTATGATTTACCTTGATTTTAAGTCCATGATCTTATTTGTGTTATTTTGTTATATTACACATTATGCCTATGTCATGGTCACATAATATTGACTCATGAGTTAAGTTTTATGTTATTCAAAAAACCTTTTGTCACAAAATGTTATTTATGATCAATTTTTAATTGGGAATGATTTTATTATAACATGTTCATGTACTTTGACTATGCTCTCATACCCATATATTTATCTTATGTTCAATTATTATCTTTGTTTAATGACATTCATGTTTACCCTCATTGAGATATAAGATCACACTTTCCTATTTTACCATTATATAGTTATGAAGAATAATACTAAGTATAATCTTTTTAGAAGGGTACAATCCCTAAATAATATTTATGAGAGATGCATAAGATGTTGTAAAATAAGTTTTTTATGTATTTAATTCCTAAACATACTAAATATTTAGGTTTTGGGGGTGTGATTTATTGTGATATGAAATTAATATTCATATAAAATAATGTAAAATTCATGTATATTGTGTTTGAGTCATATCACTTTTTCTTCACTAATAATATGATATAATGTTACCATCCACTTTCTTTTTATGGAAGGATTATAATAATTTCATATTGAATTTCACATGGTACTCATTTCATTCCCATGGGTTAATAATGCTATGATGAAATTTGGAATGTTTTAATGTGTCACACATTATTTTCATTATGTGGTGTGTGGGATCCAAATTATATATCCCTCAAATGAATTGGGTAAATCTATATTTCCTGAGATGACTGAGAATAAGAAGTGAACACAAACCCTTTGGAGTCTCTCCCCACTAAGTAATGGGTGGGACTAAAATTATATATCCCACTAATTCATTGGGTAAAGACTTATATCTCATGATTTGACATGCTAAATATTGGAGAGAAAAATTAATTCCCTATGGGACACTACCCACTTTGTGCTGATGGTCTTGGTTGTGTGCCTTGACATAAAGATAGATTTTAAATTCTTATGTACATGCCATATTTTTATACCTATGTTTTTTTCATGGATCATGATTATTGACTCATATTTATACAATTTTATTACTCATGTATATTTTTATTAAAAAATAACTATTCCATTATTGTTGATTTATGTTATATTATTTGTTGGTTATATTATTATTATTCCCAATGGACCATGTAGACACACCTGATAGGTGGGGGGGGGGGAGTGAATCAAGAATAACCAAATTTTACAAAATTACAATTATTTATTTTAACCATTTAACCCCCTTTGGTCTTGAACCTCTGAGGTCAGTTAATACTATTTGATCATGTTTTATTTAACCTAGAATACACCTATATGAAATACAAATAAAACAGTAAATAACACATGTGTTTTTATAGGGTTCAGTCCCTCCTAAGAATCATACTCCTTATCATTCTTGTGATGTAAAAGCCATGAATTCTTTGTTAATAATATTTTTATCAATACAAGTGGATTTAGTCAAGTACCATCCTGAAACCAAGCACACAATATTACATTGGTGTAAGATCACCATATTAAACAAATTATTACTTCAATATCCCATTGAAATTATTTATACTATTATCCCATTGGTTCCATTTAAGATTATACTTATTCACTTAAAGTATATCACAAATGTTTTACAAGGATGTATCTGCAACCATAAAATAGATTCAATTCGTAAAATCCAAGAATCCATTAATACATAAAAGTATTTATGAATACTTACATGTGAATTGACCTCTGTATATGTATAGCTTCCAGCTATCTTGAATATGTGAGATGAACACTCAACTGAAATTCTCTTCCCTAGGACTCTACACTATAATATTGGGTGTAAAAAACGACCACGTATTACTTAAAATCACCATTATTCACTCATTCTACTTATTTCTTCTTTCCCATATTCGAAACCTTATTTATATGAAACATTAGCATGGGATTAGTTTTATTCTTACTCGCTATAGCTTGTAGTGGATCCTTTTGGCTCTTATTCCTTGAGATATACTTTTTACTTTACTTCCTCATCATTCCACACACACCATATAAGAATCACCTACATTCCTTTTCTATACCTTCCTCATCAATTATCTCATGCACATGTGTATGGGTGGGTACATTAATTACACCATTAAATTTCAATATCCATAAATGGTTTTTCAGGTTGACCTTTTCCCTACCATCCAAAAATTTATATTATATAATCCCCGTATAAGTTTCATACTATTTTTCATGACACCTTTATTAACTCAAGGGATATTACAAGAATACCCATTTTAAATTCCCCTCACAAGGATGAATAAATATTTCTTTAATTCTTATATAATAGTGGATTCATCAACCTTGGAATGAACCAGTGATAAAATCCTCACTCTAAATCTATATATCTATATAAAAATCATACATAAAACATATCTTATGACGTGGCATATTTTTTTATTTCATGAGAGTTTCAAATGAAATTCTATATAGAACTTGGGTTGATTCTATACACAATAACGACACCTGATCAATCTTCTTTGTTTCTTTTTCTCAATTATTTTTCTTCAAAAATGACTTAAATATGATGTACAACTGAATATTTTATGTGAATTCATCTTCATTATTCTTTAAAATATGATAAATACATTTCATCATATTAGATATTACAAAATTCTTCCACATGTTGATGTTCTTGTCTTCCAAATTGAATATTGACAACTCATAATCTTATTAATTGTGTCACATTTATTTTTTTAAGATTTTTTATTTGATTATAAACCTAAGAATAATCTCATTTAATATTATTTATAGTTTTTTAATTATGGAAAAATTTATTTTTCAGTCCAATGATTTCTGAAAAATTCTTCAAATCAATTATTTTATATAGTTCATAAATTCATATGAAGCCTTGAAATATCTTAGAGTCTTTAAAAATGTCATACAACATGAATATATGAAAGGATTTGGATAATAAAATTATTATGGGTCTCTTATACAAGATATATTTAACAAGTTCTAAATAAGTTCCAAGTGTTTGGGAGAGATAGGTAAAAGTGGATAATTAATACTTGAATTATATAATATATCAGTTGATATAGGTTCCCTATGATTGGATACAATGTTCTATTAAAAAGAATATCATAATAAATTAAATCTATAACTCATTATAATTTTTTTATTAGTTATTTTACTTATAATATATAAAGTGGAGGCTTGAAGTGATTTTAAAACACCCTTAGTTGGAATAATCTATACCTAGTCCTGTTACTGTTAAAATAGAGATTTCTTCCAACATAATGAAAAATAGGAAATGATAATAAATTAATAATCTGATTAATATTTCCAAATTACAAGAGAAACTACCACTAAATAAATTTAATTATAGTGGTAGGTCTAATTTTAAATCCATTGGTTATGATTCCAAAAGTGAATAAAGCACAAGCTATGAGATAGATTGTATTGAATCTAGAAAAGTGATCCACCTTGAAGTTATGTACTACTTGAATAATTGCCCCATTAAAGTGGTAATATATATATATATATATATATATTTATCAAGGTATTACATGATAATAAATTATATTTTTAATTAAAAGTTGATGCCATGGAAGAGGCATTGGCAAAGAAAATGAATAGTAACAACACTATCACAGTGCTGGTAAAAGTCAAGGAAGAAACTGTGATAGTTTACAATGAATTATTTTCTCAATATTATGATTATTTTAAAGTATATATATGTGATAAAATATTATTTAATAATTTTTTTTAAATAAGTGTTACATGAATTGGAGAATTTTCATCAAATCACTACGAATGTCAAGGAATCTCAAATGGAGATTAAAATCAAGAGAATAAAGGAGCTATATAACTCTTTACTTATGAGAATAAAAATGAAAGAATATAAAATCAGGAATTTGAAAAATTATTGGGAAGGTAGGATGATATCATTGGTATATGAGAAGTACACTCTCAACACGATGTTCATTTATGTTGGAAGCCAAGTTGAGAAATTTTGTAACTGCACCAGCTAGAAGTTTGTAATTTATTAGAAAGAAGAAATATGTTTATAGAAAGATTTTATATGGGAGTATTAAATATAATAAGACACAAATTAGTTATTAATAGTGATTTAGATCCACCAGAGAAGTATCCACATCAATCTCTCAGAAGTTGGAATCCTATAACCCTAAAGAAACACATACATACTAAATTTTCTTATACTAAATCTATAGATTTAGATTCAAATTAGGTAAAAATTTGGAGGAAAACAAATTCTTGTACATTCAAAAAAAATAAAGGAATTAAGTGACCATTTATAAGAAAATATTTTCCCTAAAATGAGCTAAAAAATTTAGTGTTATATCCCAAAGACAACAATCATGTAAATATAGATAGATTGCAAGCACTGGAAAAAGAAAAAGATTTATTGGGTGATGTTAGTATTAATAGAGGTTTGGGTCCATGAATATTGAATTTTAGCATAATATGTTAGTATGTTAAAATGAGATAAACCCTAAAGTAAGGGGAAATATGACTTAAATAAGGAATAAATCTTTTGGAGTAAAGAAAAAATACATAAAAGGAGAAATCTATCCATGAAGAATATATTTCAATTGCTTATACATTTTTGTGAGTTTTGAAACATTAGTGTTCATTATAATTATTAAATCTAGTATAAAACTATCATGTATCACTCATATAATGAATATAAGATAGATCCTTCACAAAATGAGAAGAACGTGGATCAAGTAAGTGTATCTACCTTAGGAAATAAATCAGTAAAGAAGGATAATGAGAAAAGTGAACCCAAGAAGACAATGAAGAAATATGATCAAGATGTTAAAACTATAAAGAATAAGTGATTCTAATGTGGTAAGATATTCATTATAATGAAACATTAGAATATCAACATGAAACTCAATAAATAAGAGAGTATTTTGAAATCCAAAATAGGATCAATTCAGAAAATAGATAGCTGAATTGGTATAGTTGTGGATAACCCCAATGAATAGTTTAAAAGGCATCCCAAAAAGGGTAACCTAAAGGCTATGTAATATGTGTGTTTAAGGTGAAACTAGGTAGAACATGAGGTAGTCAAATGTATGAATATTTTTCCTAGAAAAAAGAGGAATAAAGGGAATGAACCAATGACTTATAGTGATAAAAGTGTTGCAACTAGAAAGGAATCCACATCCAAATAGTTACTTAAGCATGATCCTAAAGATATTTTAATCCCAAGTCCAACCCAGTTGAAATTGGAAAAAATGTTAGAGAAGTTTGAAATAAAATAAAGTGATCTAATTACTCAAGTGAAGAATACCATTCCATATAAGAAAAAATCTAATAATAAAAGGAATACCATGCTTCAAAATAGGTTAAAAGTTTTAAATTCAAGGGAGGATACAACATAAATAGTTTAAAAGGTGAATTATCTTTAAGAAGAAAATGAATAAACTCATAAATAAGTCTCATCCATACCGATCCAATTGAGAAGTCGAGGAGATCCACCATATTCCAATATTGTGTTTGGTTGTTCTTTAATGCTGAGGATTGAAGGTTTTGAATGTTAGAATTAATCCTTTGTGGGGGATATTTTAAAATGTGTAAAGTTTGAAGATATTTATATTTGTCATTAGATCTTTATATTTAAACAACCCCTTCAAAATTTAAGGATGAGGTATGATTATTTATTTTCTCATCACTGATATGACACATGGTTGTTATGTTTATCAAGGGGGAGTGATTATTTAACAAAATGGGGTATAATTACCTAAAAATTAAAATATTTTTATGCGTATGTTCAAGCTAGTACAAGTCCATAAAAAGTATTGATTTTTTTCAAGAATAACAAAGAGTTGAAATAAAAAAGTTGGTTTCCCATTATGGATAGTTTATGGGAAACATTTTTTATCTAAATTTATCCTTGTTATTTTACAGATAAGGATATCCCACTTATACATCGATTTGATTAGTTTATAGAAAATTTCTATGAGAAATTCAATGCTACTTTTATTTATGATGATTCTTTTCTGATATGAAGTTCATATAATCGATTGGAATTAGAGATAATTAATTCTTACAAATTTCATTTTCTTATGGAATAAAATTGGAGTTGATGATTTATAATGACAAAAATGATAATACCTTTCCCATAATACCAATTATTGGGAGAATCATAAGTTTTTATCTTGCCCCAACATGTTAATTAGGGAGATAAAATATTTCCACTTTTTATTTATTATCAACTATAATAAAGAGAATTACATTGACAAATGAATTTTATTTATAATTGAAAAAAAACACAAAGGGGGAGATTGAAGTACCCAAAGTTTTGTATTTATATTTTTATCAATTAGGAATATTTTTAAGATAATGTAAATGTAATTATTGAAAATGTGATGTGTCGGATTATGGATTTTGTATCCACCCAAAGGAAGAGTGAAGTTGTTGCCCATAATCTAATGGGTAATGACAAGTTAAAGTTTCTACTACTTATGAATATCTAGATATATGGATTAAAGGTAGTGGAATCCAAATTTTATGATTAAATATATGGATTATATGGATATAATAAGTTCTAAAAGGGTATAAAATCACTATCTATAATATTCTCTTCCAAAGATGAATAGGCGAGATAAGATGGATTCTAAACTATATTTGGACAGCTTGTGTAAGACGAATTTAACAAGTGTTAATCAATTTAAAAATATTTATAATCGATATATAAAAGTGGAGAATAAATTCTTGGAGTGTATAATATATATCCTACTATTTTAAATATTTAAACACTCACAAATGATTATTTATAAAGGCCAAGGTATATTAGAAATAAGGAAGTATGGGGAGTTCTTAATAATACTCAATCTTGATCATTTTAGATACTGTAAGGATTGATAACTAGTTTAACATTATTGGGAATTATAAAAATATTATTTGGAATTATTTTTATCTTTTAAAAATTTATTTTAGATATTTAATAAGGTTCAGAGTTTATTTAAATAAGCTATGACTTTATTTAAATAAATCTATAATTCCTATACCGAAGTGCGAAAAATTTCAAAGGAAATTATCCAATATAGATAGGGCATAAGGGAATTCATATACATGGATGAAATTTTCCTAACATGTATGAGATTTGGGTTTCTAAGTTATATATTATATATATTTTTAAAATAATAAATAGATTTATTCTATAATTATGAATTTTGATAAATTGTAAAGAAACCCATCCTATGCGTAAGTGAATTAAGCTATGTGAGTCGCCCGTATGATATTTTTTGAAGCCCATATGATGTTTTGAGAGATCAAAAAATTGAAAGATGAAAAATTCATACAAAATAGATTATTTGGGATGCTTGTAATACATTTCATCTACTCAATAGAAATATGAGAAATATCAAATGAAAAAGTCATACAATTAAGGATATTTTCTATCGCATGCGATCTTTGAGTGGGTTGAAATATTTAAAAGGGAAAAGTCTATAGTGTATGTAATTTCAATAGTGTGTAAGATGTTTTCTATGGACCATATGATATTTGAGTTTAATGAATTTTAAGAAATCTGAGTTTGTATGAAACTTATGAATCTTGTAATAAATTTCTAATATTTTCACTACTTTATGAGCTATTTATGATAATTGACTTAGAGATTTGTTTTTTGAAATCCACAGAATAAAAAAATAAAGTTTTCTAGAATTCAAAAAATATGAATAATATTAAATTCAATGATTCTTAGGCTTATCTTTAATGAAAAAATCATCAGAAATAAAATGTGATTCAAGTAACAAGATTAGGATTTACTGATCTTGAAGTCAATGGAGAAGAAGACCAACACATGGAAGAATGTATGGAACATATAATGTGACGAAATGAATTTATCACATTTTTTAAAATAATATAGATTAATTAATATCAAATTTTTAATTGTACATTAGAGATTAAGACATTTAAGAAGTAATATACTTGAGAAGAAGAAAAGAAAAAGAGTTATAAGTTGTTTCTAATGTGAGTTCTGTATAAGATTTTATCCGAAACTGTCACAATGTAAGATAATGTGCCCTTACTTAATATATGTTTTCTGTATTATTTTAATACAATTTTTATGATTGAAAGTGCAGATATTATCTATGGTATATTATGATAGAGATTAAGATGAGCTTGTATAAGAATAAACGAAATTTTTATTTGGAAATTTGAGGAGTATTTTATATCAGCTACAAAAAAATCTACATCAACATTACCCGAGGGGTGTCTAAATTTATTTATGGATCTGATATAAGGTATAGATCATGTGTTCAAGTTTACAACACTCATAGAATAACATGACATCGTCTGCTTTGGGAATAAAACCCTCATGATTTTTTCCTTGGACATCACACCAATAGGGAAACTACTTGTATTAGGGGAGAGTCCATGCCCTTATTATCAGGCATAGTACAAACTCCCCTTCCCCGATGTGGGACATGTGACTTGTAAAATATGAGCACCAGTAGGTAGATAGTTTGGAATTTATCACAAACACCAATGGAGAGAATTTCACAACCTTGGGTATAATAAACCCCCCTCTACATTATTGTGGGTTATCTAAACCTACCCCTAGATACAATACCAAGTAAGTCATGATACTAAGTCACCAGTTCTCATCGATTGACATGATACTATCCACTTTTGGAATCAAAACCTTAAAGTTTTATCCTAAGAAATATCCATAATAAGAAAATTCCTCATATCAAGGGATATTCTACACCCTTATTACCAAGAACAATGTTGACTCCCTACACCCCAATATGGGATTCACAGATTGTAATAGCTGCATACAGTAAGAATATAGTTGGTGATCTATCATAGATACCTAAGGGGAGAATTGAATAACCTTGGGCACAAAAAATTATATTATATTATGTCCATGAACCTTGATTATGTTCTCATGCCCACATGTTGGTCTTATACTCACTTATGATCTTTGATTGTTTCCTATCACGTTCACCCTAATTGAGCATCCGAGCTCACCCTTTCTTATGATTCTATTTCACAAGTTTTAAAGGAGAATATTATATATTGTATGTCTAAATAGGTATCTTGTGACAGGAATATTTTTGGGATATATTTAATATGTTGTAAAATAAGATTATTTTGAATCTAATCTCTAAACACACTAAACCAATAGGTTATTGGGTGTGATTTATTGTTAAATGTAATATATATTCATATGTAATGATGTAATATGTATGTATAAAATGGTTGGGTCACCTTAATTAGTATCAAAAGAACATTCTAGTAATTTTTGGGGATTAGGACTAGGAAAAATTTGTGAAAATCCTAAGGATAAGTCTAAATATAAGAAAGTGTCATAAAATTTTGGTAAAGTATAGAGTGTGTGGTTTCTTACAAACAAGAGGATGCAATATCTGGCTTATATTCACCTAGGGGTAATAACCATAAAAAAGGTTGGTTAGGTATTAACTAAATATTCACTTAATTCATAATAAATAGGCCTAACTTAACACTTATTTTGACACTCCCATGGGATATAATTTGGTTAATATACATTATATTTAAAATCCATTCTAGATAATAAGTGTATAAAACCTAAAAAAACATTTAATGAACCAAAACTGATATAGGATGAACCTAAAATGGGTTGGAATGACGGTATCATAATTTAATACATCTTAAGATTTATTTTACTTGTCATATGATTTCTTAACCTGATTATTATTTCTTGATACTCACACTAACATTTTTGTTTTAAACAATGGTTGGAACTAGGAGGAACTGAGTTAATAATTAATCTGTTGGAAAATAAAATGATTTTCTTAATGAGAAACCAAATTATATGAGATATGAAGTGAATAATATTATGGAAATTCTCACCCAACTTTCTCAAAATATGAATAATAATATGAACCATGCCAAACTCTCTAACACTCCAAGGAAGGAACAACTCTACATTGAGTCCTTCATATAGAAATGACCATGCTTCTTTAGTGGGTCTTCTAACACATTGGTTTCCAAGAAATGGATCAATACTATAGAAAAGTTATTCTTTATTCTCTAGTGATTAGATTATTAAAGGGTTATCTTATCTTTTTTATCATTTAGATGGTAAATATAAACAATAGTGGAACCTCATCAAGAGTACAAGTCAAGAGGAGAAAATAAAATCCATGGAATGATTTGAATTTAAGAAGGCATTATTTAGTAAATACTTTTCTCGCACTCTCAGAACTAAAATGAAGATAGAATTTTGGGATTTAAAACAAAAGGAGGATAAATCCATTAGTACATATGAGGAAAAATTCATAAAACCTATAAAGTATACTTTTTTTACCAATGAACCTGAAAGAAAAATTGATTATTTATTTAAGGGATCAAAACCAAGTCACCTAAATGAATTGGATATAATGGAATTTGGTAGCTATGGATACATTTTTGAATGTTCTCTCAAGGTAGAAATGTATATTGGATACTCCCATTATTCTCATGGTTTTAGGGATAAGAAGAGAAAAATGAAGTTTAAGGGAAACTCAAATGATAAAACCCATGGATGAAATAGAATTAATCTTCCTATATGATGAAAATATGGGAAGAAGAATGGGTTAATTGTATCAATGGAATAGGTAAATAATTCAAGTTCATATGGGAAGGATATTAAGAAAATGAGTGTTGAAGAGATTTGAAGAGGCCAAATAATTAAACAGATAAAGGGAAATCTCATCATACTACACCACATGAACTCCAATGATTTAATTGTGATTAGTAGGGAAATTATTCCAACTAGTTCCCCACTCCAAGGATTAAGGAGAACAAATGACTCTAATAAACTCCAAATGCAAGAAATAAAGGGAAGTCTTATATAATCACAACTGCTTAAGTGGTCTATGAAAATAAATAGGTGAAAGGTAAACTTATCAGACACTATGAAACTGTAAATGTAATATATTATTCTATTTCTACCCACTCTTTTATATATTTATTTTTTAAGGGAATAAAATCACTACCCCAATGGATAAATATCAAATTATCAGTGAAAAATCCTAGTAGTGCAATTATTATATCACAAGTCTACAAATCGTCCCCCATAAAAGTTTATTGGAATTTTATTCCTGCAAATCTTATTATTTTACCTTTAGTAGAATTTGATGGGATTTTGGCCATGGTTTATATATATCTATATAAATCCTATATCAATTTCCGGGATAGGTAAATAAAATTTCATATCCTAAATCAACCCATGATCATCTATCAATAGAAAATTGACCATGAACTTATAGCGTCCCAACCATTTCTTACATTAATATTACATCATTTTAAAGATAAAAAATATAATAGTATTACACATAGAGTATCCAAAAGATTAGTGTCTTGGGAAAACTAGGACCGTACATAACAATTACAACATCAAGAATAAAAATTTATTTAATTTCTTCTTCTCTAGATTCTTTTTGGCACTTTTCCTCTCCTTAGTACATGTAGCCACCTGAGGATATACATAAAAAGGGGTGATATAAAATCCTAGTAAGATTATAGATAAGAAGAATATATCATGGGGTGAGAATAATCATGACATAGGCAAAAGATCATGAACATGAGAGGAACATAAATAAATGACTTGAAATGTGGCAATGTATACAAATGAAACATCATGTCTTAGTGGTTAACTACCACACATAATTTTTAACCAATATATAATCTTTTTCACAAATCATTTCACATTTACTCAGGAGATTCATCACTTTACCCAATTCATTGGAGTGCTATATAATTTCGGGCGCACCCGTCACATTCAGACATTCATATTGCGCTATATAATTCTGGGCGCACCCGTCACCTCATAATACTATCATTATCATGCATGACACATAGAAAATATATCAATAATGAACATAAATAAACCATGTTAAGTAATGGGTTTCATCTCATATGAATACATTCATAATCTTTATGTTCCCAAAAGAAAGAGGGAACAACATACTTGATACAAGAACCATCAACCATGAATGAGAGGTAAAAGTTGAGTTCTTAAAAGAAGAGTTCTTTTGGAAAAAATTTTTATTGACACAAACTTCATTAGAAAAAATTTATATCCTAGAAAAGGTAAGATAATTATGAAAAAATGATTTTTAAGAAGTGACCATACCAAATTGGAGTGAAAGAGGGAGAACTCGAAGAAAGAAAAATGGGTTTGAGATTTTCCCCTTACCTTGTATCTGAATGATTCCTTCTCTTTAATGTCCTGTATAATGACATTATATTCATTAATTTAAAATAAATAACTTTGTTTACATTAATATGGGTTTTTATGGTTTCATTAAGTGATTTTATGTGCCTTTGGATGAGTTATAGAGTTTAAAACATTATTCGGGAATGTTTGTTTTTATGGTTTTCTTGAGTGGTTCACTTGTATTCTTAAATTGAAGTTTTGGTAGAACATGGGTAAACATATAGAACTTATATTACATGTTATTAATGATATTAAAGGAGTTTAAATTATCTTATAATGAATCATATTAGATCCATGTTTATGAATCATTAGATAATAATTAAATGATGATTGTTTAGGTTAATTTGAACCGTTTTTTGACCATAAAGAACTTGTTTTATTATATCACTAGTAATATGGTCATAAGTTATTTCCAGAACTTTAAATAGGAAATAATACATATAAAAAATTCTGTCTCAACCATAAAAATGGATTCATGACCAAACCTGAAGGTATAAATGGAAGAAGAAAGCATGTCGTTCTTGAAGGTGATAAATTAACACCTCACGAACAACGTTCTCTTTAATAAAATAAATGGAAGATGGAAAGGGGGTTGGATGATATAATATCCCATTAGAAACATAAAGTTCAATTATATGTATACTATTTGAGTTACAATACCATTTAGATGAATATAGGTGGAGAGAGATCAAGAAATGAACTTAAACTTGAAAAGAACTTAAAGGAGAAGAGGGAGAGAAATTACCTCTTAATTCCTCCTCTTGAGATTCTCCTTAATGAAGCCAGGATTGGTCTTTTGATGAGACCAGAAGCTCTTGAACTTGAGATAGGGGATATGGAAGATGTTTGGGTAGAGTTTATATAAGTATTGGAGCTTTAGAGGTGTGAGGAAATGAGGGTGTGAAGGGTGGATTTTATAGTGGAGGGGAGAGGGGTTTCCTTAATATAAAATTCATCCGTTTATTAATTTCCCCCAAGACAAAGAACAATGAGTCTTGAATGAACAAGAATAGTAATTTTATCATGTGATCCCGAACCAAGTGGGCTTACATCAGCATAACATCACACATGACTCTATAATTAGCTTATTTGGATTATTTAGTAAATTATGGTATTTCAATATTCAACAAAAAATTCAAGTATCTTAGAAAATTCAAAAAAAATTTACCCCAAACATTTTTCGATGTGTAGAATCCAAAAATGAAGTCCATTTTTTAAAAATAATTTTCTAAATATTATCGATTTAATATTTAATTAAAATCATAATTTACTTTAAAAAAACAATTTTTAAAAATTAAAACTGATTTTATAGTGCTTTTAAAAATTACGTAGGGTATTATAAAATTATCTAAAACTATAATACATTGATTCAATAATTTATGAAAATATTTTAGGAAAATAAATTTTCTTTTAAATTAATTAAATAATTATAATTAATTATTTATGACTTACAAAATACCAAAACGTTTACTAAGTTCAAATTGTCACTTTCTAAGATGTCTAATTTTTTTTAATTATTCATGGGTAAGGTTAATATTATATTGGATTATTTACTATTTATAAGGTTCATATTTCTATTCATAAGGGTATGTTACTATTCATAAGGGTGCGTTACTATTCTCTGAAAATTATTTTTGTTTCATTAGACTCCAAAAATCATCTTGAACACAACCGTGTATGTCAGATTTTCAAAATTCCAAACACAAAAGTGACAAACTTATGTTTAAAGGTCACTTATCACTTAGTAGTTCATTATGTTGTGTTTTTATGGTATTTTATGACATAATTATTAGAAGGGAATTTCCATTGAAAAAAAATTTTGGGTCGTTACATTCTTCCCCCCTTAAGAAATTCAGCCCCCAAAATTTTACTTTACACAAATAGGTGAGAGTGTTTATCCTTCATTGCCTCTTTTGGTTCCCAAGATGCTTCCTAAAACTTATGGTTCCTCCATAACACTTTGACAAGATGGGTTTTCTTGTTGTGTATTACCTTATCTCTTTGATCCAGAATCTTTACTGGCTGCTCCTCATAGGAGAGATCATCTTCCAGCTGCACCACCTCTGAGTTTAGTACATGTGAGGGGTCTGGTATGTACTTACTCAGTAGTGATACATGAAACACATCATGAACATGAGCCATATTTGGTGGAAGTGAAATTCGATAGGCCATGGATCCTATGCGTTCAAGGATCTCAAAGGGGCCAATGTACCTTGGGTTTACTTCCCTTTCTTCCCGAATCACATGACTCTCTTCCATGGATATATTAAAAGGAGAAATTTATCTCCAACATCGAAACCCAAGTCCCTTCGACGGTTGTCAGCATAGATCTTTTTCCAACTTTGAGAAGCTTTGATGTGTTTCTGGGTGACTTGAACCTTCTCTGTCATCTCTTGAACAAGATCGGGTCCAAGTAGCTTTATTTCTCCAACTTCATCCCAACAGGTTGGAGTTCTACATCGCTTTCCATACAGAGCTTCATATGGAGCCATCTGAATACTCATGTGGAAGCTATTTTTGTATGAGAACTTGACCAATGGGAGATGCTGATCCCAACCACCTTTAAATTCAAGAGAGCAGGGTCTTAGAATATCTTCAAGCATCTGAATAGTCCTTTCAGATTGGCCATCATTTTGGGGGTGATAGGTCATGCTGAAATTTAATTCAGTACTCAAAGCGAGTTGAAGGATCCTCCATAATTTAGATGTGAACCTTGGATCACGGTCAGAGACAATTGAGAGTGGAACACTGTGAAACCTCACCACTCCCTTCACATATATCTTTTCAAGTTGTTCAAGTGAGAGATCTTACCGAATAGCGATAAAATGGGCAGTCTTGGTGAGTCGGTCAACCACAACCCATATCACATTATTTCCCTTTGACGTATTTGGTAGACCCGTGAAAAAGTCCATAGTAACATTTTCCCATTTTCAAAAGGGTATAGGCAATGGCTGCATCATACCTTTGTACTTTTGTTGCTCTACTTTAACATGCTGACATACCAAGCACCTTGATATATATTCCACAATCTTATTCTTCATGTTATCCCAACAGAAGTGTTCTCAGAAATCATAGTATATCTTGGTACTCCCAGGATGGATAGAGAATGTTGAGCTATGTGCATTTTCCAATAGATCGTTCTTTATCTCGGGTGATGAAGGCACACAAATCCACATTCCAAACCAAATCACACCATCATCACCGATATGGAACTCCTACAGCTTCCCTTCCTTTACTGCATTCACCCTCTTTTGTATCTCCACATCATCCCTTTGTGCTTCCTTAATCTTCTCTTGGATGGATGGTTGCACAATCATTTGGGCAAGGTAGGATGTATCCCCTCCTCTTATGATTTCCAAATCTATCCTTTGCATATCTAAGAAGATAGGGTCTTTCTCAATCCATAACATGGATAGAGTAGAAGGTTCTTTTCTACTTAGAGCATCAACTACTTTTTTCGCCTTTCTAGGATGGTAGTGAATAGAGAAATCATAATCATTGATTATCTCTAACCATATACTTTGATGCATGTTGAGCTCCTTTTGTGTGAATATATACTTTATGATTTTTGGTCGGTGTATATGTCACACTTCTCTCCATAAAGGTAGTGATGCTAGATTTTCAAGGCAAAAATCATGACTGTCAACTCTAGATCATGCGTCGAGTAGTTCTGCTCATGGATCTTCAACTATTGTGAGGTGTAAGCTATCACATTATCATTTTTCATGAGTACTCAACCCAAGCCTTTCTTTTAAGAATCACTGTATATCACAAAACTTTCTCCACTTTTTGGTAGTGTGAGTATAGGTGCAGTGATCAGCCTTCTCTTTAGCTCCTTGAAGCTTCCCTCACATTCTTTCATCCAAACATACTTTACCCCTTTCCTTGTTAACTTAGTTAGAGGGCTTGAAAATCGTGAGAAGTTTCTCAAAAAACATCGGTGGTACCCAGCTAATCCAAGAAAACTACGGATTTTTGTGACACTATAGGGCCTGGGCCATTCCTCAATCGCCTTTGTTTTTGAAGGATCCACAGAAATTACCTCACTTGTGATCACATGTCCCAATAATGTGACTTGATTCATCCAAAATTCACACTTTTGAACTTGGTGTACAACTTATCCTTTCTTAATGTCGTAAACACAAGTCTTAGATGTTCTTCAAGTTCCTCCTTGCTCTTGGAGTAGATGAGAACATCATCAATAAACAATACCACAGATTTGTCTAGGTAATTTCTAAAGACTCTATTCATCAAATCCATGAAGATTGAAGGGGCATTAGTAAGTCTTAAGGGAATCACCAAAAACTCATAGTTCCCACACCTTGTTTGGAAGGCAGTATTCTGAATATCTTCCTTGTTCACCATTACCTGATGATATCCAGAATGAAGATCCACCTTTGAGAAGTATTGACCTCCTATTAACTGGTTGAACAATTCATCAATCCTTGGGAGAGGATACTTGTTATTTATGGTGATCTTGTTGAGTTCTAGATAATCGATACATAGATGCATCATTCCATCCTTCTTCTTCACAAAGAGCCCTCGTGCACCCCAAGGTGATGCACTAGGATGCATGAACCCTTTGTCCAGATGCTCTTACACCTGCTTATTTAACTCCTCCAGTTCAATAGGAGCCATCATATAGGGACACTTCGTGATAGGAGTAGCTCCAGGTATGAGTTAAATTGATAACTCTTCCTCATGATCTGGGGTAATTCCGGGTAACTCTTCGGGAAATAAATCGCCATATTCCTTCATGATGGGAATTTCCTCAAGGTTTTCACTTTCCTTCAACTCAACCATTTGGGTGAGGTATGCCTCTTCATAGGGAATCAACACCCACACCATTGAAGGTTTTTTCAAAGAATATTCATGATCTTCCTTGCATTTGTAGAGGAGCATGGGATGGTTCGGAATATGAAAAGATATTTCCTTTTCCCAATAGTTGATATGTGCTATATATAACGAGAGCCAATTCATTCCCATTATAGCGTGAAATTACACCAAGGGAAGTATTATGATATTTTCCAGAAGAATCTTCCCACATACGCCAACAGGAGAAGAGTAAAACACTTGGGTTGCAATTATTGCACCACTTGGTGTTTTTACATATATCTCTACTTTAAGGTTTCGAGGCTTAGATTCTATAGTTCTAGCAAACTTACAAGTTATAAAGGAATGCGTAGAATCAGAATCAAATAAGACTTTTTTCATTATTGAGTGAATAGGAAGTGTACCTTGTACGACTTCATTATCATGCTCTACCCCCGCAGTAGTGATGGCATAAGCCTTCCCCTGTTACTTTGGCTTTTGTGGTTGCTGACGTTGATTACCCTCAAGAACTCGACGTTTAGTGCACTGACTTTCATAGTGACCTAGCTCCGTACAGTTGTAGCATTGGACCATGAGTGGTTCTATCCTTTCTTCTGCCACATTCTCCTTTCTTTTCATGTCTCTTTGACACTCTTGAGCATGGTGTCCTTCTTTCCCACACTTGAAGCACTTCCCCATCCCTTTGAGGCAGTTCCCATGGTGTAACTTCCCACATTTTGGGCATGTGGTTCGTTGAGTTTTCTTCCCACCTTTGTCATTAGATCCTCCAGATTGAAACTCCATCTTTCGTTTCTTATCCCCATAGCCATGGGACCATTCTACAAACTCCATATCCAATTTTAGGGCACATCGAACAAATTCTTCATAACTCCCAAAGTCTCGAATTTCAAGAGCCTTTTTAAGGTGTGGTTTTAATCCACTAAATAATCTATCAATTTTTCTATCATTGTGGATAAAAAAACCCGAAGCGTACGTTTCAAGACTTGTGAAATTTTATTCCTAGGTTGTGACAGATTCTCCTTATTTTTTATTGAGCTCTATGAATTCTCTCTCCATATTCGTGAGAAGGGTTTTGGGGAAATACTTATTAAGAATCATTATCTTAAAGTCTTACCATTCCATCTCTTCAATTTCCTCCCTTGGCTTGGTGTTCTTAATCAAAGCCCACAATTGATTGACCTCTCCATCTAGATGATAAACAACTAGAGTCACCTTATCCATCTCAAAACAATGAAGCACAAAAAATATCTTCTCCATGGATTTGACCCACTGTTCCACGACTTGTGGATCAGAAGATCCACTAAAAGTCGGTGTTCATTGCCGCCTATTACATTTGATAGCCAGTTATTCCCTCTTTGGTGAAAGAGGACGTTCCCCATTATTATGGTTATTGTTCATAACCTGAGATAATTGGGTAAGCATCTCCATGAAGTTTTAAACTCCACCTCCCAAATCATTGTGGATATCATTTGGGCAATCGTTGCATTGGCCCTCTCATGAGTTGTTGGCCTGATTTCTCCTGGTTCCCACCATTTTCTAAAATAGAAAAGGTTAGAACAAAACATAAGTAAACAATTAATGAATAACTTATTCATTTAATCAATTTATACAAAAAACATAACATATGGGATCCCTATGCAAATATTATTGTGTGAATATTTGTACTTAGTCTCATGCTAGAGGTTTTCTCTAGGGTTCACTAATCCTAATTCCCAAATTAACTAAACCTTTCCTCTGATACCAACTATAAAATACCAGCCTTTTCTTACATTACTATTACATAATTTTAAAGATAAAAAACATAATAGTATTACACATAGAGGATACAAAGGTTTAGTGTGTTGGGAAAACTAGGACTGTATATAACAATTACAATATCAAGCATAAACATTTATTTAATTTCTTCTTCTATAGATTCTTATTGGCACTTGTCCTCTCCTTATTACATGTAGAAACCTGAGGATATACATAAAAAGGGTTGATCTAAAATCCTAGTAAGGGTATATATAATAAGAATATTTCATGGGGTGATCATAATCATGACATAGGAAAAAGACCATGAACATGAGAGGATCATAAATAAAAGACTTTAAATGTGGCAATGCATAAAAATGAAACATCGTGTCTTAGTGGTTAACTACCACACATACTTTTGAACCAATATAACATCTTGTTCACACATCATTTCACATTTACTCATGAGATTCATCACTTTACCCAATGCATTGGAGCACTGTATAATTCCGGGCGCACCCATCACATTCAAACATTCATATTGCGCTATATAATTCCGAGCGCACCCGTCACCTCATAATAATATAATAATCATGCATGCCACATTGAAAATATATCAATAATGAATATAAATAACACATGGTAAGTAATGGGTTTCATCTCATATGAATACATTCATAAGCTTTGGGTTCCCAAAAGAAAGAGGGAACAACATACTTGATACAAGAACCATCAACCATGAATGAGAGGTAAAAGTTGAGTTCTTAAAAGAAGTGTTATTTTGGAAAACATTTGGATTGACATAAACTTCATTAGAAAACATGTATTTCCCAGAAAAGGTAAGATAATTATGAAAAAATTATTTTTAAGATGTGACCATACCAAATTGGAATGAAAGAGGGAGAACTCGAAGAAAGAAAATTAGGTTCGAGATTTTCTCCTTACCTTGTATCTGAATGCTTCCTTCTCTTTGATGTCATATATAATGATATTATATTCATTAATTAGAAATCCATAACCTTGTGTACATTAATATGGTTCATTATGGTTTCATTAATTTATTTTATGTTCCTTTGGATGAGTTATAGAGTTTAAAAACATTATTCGGGAATGTTTGTTTTTATGGTTTTCTTGAGTGGTTCAGTTGTATTCTTAAATTGAAGTTTGGGTAGAACATGGGTAAACATACAAAACTGATATTAAATGTTATTAATGATATTAAAGGAGTTTTAATGATCTTATAATTAATCATATTAGATCCATGTGGATAAATCATTAGATAATAATTAAATGATGATTTTTTGGGTTAATTTGAACAGTTTTTCGATCATAAAGAACTTGTTTTATTTTATCACTAGTAATATGGTCATAAGTTATTTACAGAAATTTAATTAGGAAATAATACATATAAAAAATTCTGGTTCAACAATAAAAATGGTTTCATGACCAGATAATAAGGTATAAATGGAAGAAGAAAGCATGTCGTTCTTGAAGGAGATGAATTAACACCTCACGAACAACGTTCTCTTTAATAAAATAAAAGGAAGAGGGAAAGGGGGTTGGATGATATAATATCCCATTAGCATCATAAAATTGAATTATATTTATAATATTGGAGTTACAATACCATTTGGATTAATATAGGTGGGGATAGATCAATAAATGAACTTGAACTTGAAAGGAAATTAAAGTAGAAGAGGGAGAGAAATTACCTCTTAAATCCTCCTCTTGAGATTCTCCTTAAGGAAGCTAGGCTTGGTCTTTTGATGAGACAAACAGATCTTGAACATGGTAGAGGGTCTAGGGAAGATGTTTGGGCAGAGTTTAGAAAAGTCTTGGAGCTTGAGAGGTGTGAGGAAATGAGGGTGTGAAGGGTGGATTTTATAGTGGAGGGGAGATGGGTTTCCTTAATATAAAATTCATTAGTTTATTAATTTCCCCTAAGACAAGGAATATTGAGTCTTGAATGACCAAGAATATTAATTTTACATATGATCCCGAAAAAAGTGGGCTTAAATCATCATAACATCACACATGAATCTATAATTATCTTATTTAGCTTATTTTGTAAATTATGGTATTACACTATTCAACAAAAATTCAAGTATGTCAGAAAAATCCCAAAAATTTACCCAAACCATTTTTCCTCATATAGAATCTAAAAATGAATTCCATTTTTTAAAATTAATTTTCTAAATATTATTAATTTAATATTTAATTAAAATGATAATTTACATAAAAAACATTTTTTAAAAATTAAAACTGATTTTATAGTGCTTTAAAAAATTACGTAAGGTCATATAAAATTATCTAAAAATATAAGACATTGATTCAATAATTTATGAACAAATTTTAGGGAAATATATTTTCTTTTAAATTAATTAATTAGTTATAATTAATTATTTATAACTTATAAAATAACAAAACGTTTACTAAGGTCAAATTATCACTTTCTAAGATGTCTAGATTTTATTTAATTATTCATGGGTAAGGTTACACTTATGTTGGATTATTTACTATTCATAAGAGTCATATTACTATTCATAAGGGTATGTTACTATTCATAAGGGTGCATTACTATTCACCAAAAATTATTTTTGTTTCATTAGACTCAAAAAATCATCTTGAACACAACTGTGTATGTCAGATTTTAAAAATTCCAAACACAGAAGTGGCAAACTTATTTTTAAAGGTCACTTATCACTTAGTAGTTCATTATGTTGTGTTTGCATGTTATTTTATAACATAATTATAAAAAGGGAATTTACATTGAAAAAACTTTGGTTCGTTACAGAACTCCCTATGGAAATTACTTCTGTTATATGGGTATTATACATCAATAATGATGGGTATTTATCTCAAAATTTTAATAAAAAAATTTATATTAAAGCTATTATAATTATTCATGAATATGTTGATCTATTTCTAGAAGGTTTTCCAGGTCCTCCCCTAAATATTGAGGTTGAGTTTTTAATATAACCCATCCATTATGCTATTCCTATCTCAAATACTTCTTATAAAAGACCATGATTAAATTATAAGAATTGATGAAGAACATTCAATAGAATCTAGATAAGGGTTTTATATTCTCAATTGTTTTATCATAGGGTGCACTTTTCATCTTTGTTAAGGATAATGATGGATCAACATGTATTTGTATTGATTATCATGAACTTAACAAAATCATGATCAAGAAAAAGTATCCTCTACCACATATTTATGACTTATTTGATCAAATACGGCAGGATAAATAATTCTCAAATATTGAACTACGATCGATATATCATCTATTAAGGGTGAAAATATCGGATTTTCCTAAGATAACATTTCTTACAAGTTATGGCCACTATGAATTCATATTAATGCCTTTTAGACTCAGAAATTCCCCTTATATCATTATTTTTATAACTAATTAAGTCTTTATATATTACCTCAATCAATTTTTGGTAGTATTTATATATGATATTATCTTATATTCCAAGATTAAGGAATAACATGAATATCATTTGAGGACTGTGCTAGTGACCTTGAGAAAGGATAAGCAATATGCCAAATTTAGAAAGTGTGAATTATAGATGTATAAAGTGTCATTCTTAGGTCATGTAATCATAAGTGAGGGTATATCTATAGATCCTTCAAAGAAAGAGGTTATTAAATAATAGCCTATTCCAACCACTATAATATCTATCTATAGTTTTTTTAGGGTTGGATAGATACTATTGATTCTTTATGAAATTTTTCTTAGAACTTTGAAATCCACTAATCAAGTTAACTTATATAGGAGTCAAGTTACTTCGGGAAAATAAATGTGAATAAAATTTCAGGACACATTAGAAGATATTGGTCACCAAACCTATACTCACACTACCTTGTAAAGGATAAGTATTTATGATATAAAATGATTCACTGAATAAGGTATTGGGATGTATCCTCATAAAAAACATGGTGGTAGCTTATGACTCATGAAAATTAAGGATTCATAAGGAAAAACACTCGATATAAGATTTGAATCTAACCATGTTAATATTTTCATCAAAGATATGGATACATTATCTCTATGGTGAAAAGTTTGAAATATATACTTATTATAAGATCATAAATTATATATCCAAATAAAAGGAGTTAAATATGAGCCAAATTTGATGGTTGGATTTGATCAATAACTATGACTACTTAGTACATTACCCCACTAGGAAGGAAAACAAGGTGGATGATTCCTTGATCAAGAAGGATCATGTAACCATATCCATGAAGAGGATTAAAAAAGACCCAATACACATGGATTTGAAAAGTATGGACCTTGAAATCCTAAGGAAATATGATAAATCCTATATTTGTCAAATGATAACTCAACCATCCATCCATTTTAATATCGAGAAGTCATATAAAGAGGATATGAAGCTACCGAATAAGGTAGGAAATATTCTTGAGTTTAACCTTGAAAATGATGCAATTATGATATTAGGGAAAAAATATGTATTCCATCCATACAAGGATTAAAGAAAAAATTTTGTATGATGAACATAGCTCATCATTCTCTATCCATCTTGGAAGTACAAAGATTTATAGATATCTCAATAATCACTTCTAATGGGATAATTTGAAGAGGGATATTTCAGAGTATGTGTATTGATGCATGGTATGATAGAAAGTTAAGGTAGAATGGAAGAAGTCTAAGGGGATGATGAAACCATTACCCATACCTATATGTTAATGGGATAATATAACCATATATTTTATAGTAGTTCTTCCTATGATCTATAAAGGATATAATTCCTTTTGGGTTATATTCGACCACCTCATGAAGTTGGTAGATTTATTTTCTATTCAATAATATTTCTCACTCAATCAACTTGATAGGATATACATAAAATAAGTGGTAAGGATTCATTGAGTACCAGTTTCAATTATATCCATTTAATATCCAAGGTTTACCTTGATGTTCTAAAGATGTATTCAATAATAATTGGATATAGAGCTGATTTCAGCACTTTTTATCATCCTCAGACTAATGGTCAATATGAAAGAACCATTGAAATTTCTATATATATTTTGAGAACCTATTAAATGGATTTATAATGAGGTTGGGATCAACACAGTCCCCTGTTAGAGTTCCTATATAACATTATTTTCAATTATAACATTCAAATGAAACCATGTGAGGCTCTGTATAGGAAAAGGTGTATAACTCAATTATATTAGGATAAGGTTGTAGAGTGTAAAATATTGGGACCAAATATTTCTCAAGAAATGATAGATAATATTTAAACCATTCAATTACATATTAAAACTTCAAATATTTGACATAAGTTATATGCTAATAATCATCGATGAGAACTAGAATTTGATGTCAAATACAAGGTATTACTTTGAATATCATCATGGAAGTGGGTTATGACATTTTTAAAAAATGGTAAGTTGATCCCTAGATAAATTGAACCCTTAAAAACCATGAATATGTGAGAATATTAGTTTATCATTGTGCACTTCCACTAAACCTCTCCCAAGTTTATAACGCATTCCATGTATCACTCCAAATAAAGTACATACTTTATCCTTCACATGTACAAAAATCAAAGGTTGTATAGATGAAACATGATATTTCTTATAAGGATCAACTAATATAAATCTTGGATCATAGATATAAAGTATTATGAAAAAAAAATACTCACCTGGTTAAAGTTAAATGAAGGATCATAATTTTGAGGAAGCAATGTAGAAACCTAAATTTGTAATAAGGAAAAAGTACCCTAATTTTTTTCAACAAAGTAATGAAATTTTTAGTGTGAGACTATTTTAAGGGGGTAAAATGTAACACCCCACAATTTTTCTATGTATTTATTTACTTTAAATAAATACTATTTTTAATAGATTATTTTATATAAAATATTGAAATAAAACAAATTATGATACATTTTATTAAGATAAATTATTATAATATAAGATATACATTAATAGATTATGAGAACAAAATATTAAAATCATTAATAAAATTACAAGTGGAATAAATTCATATGTAAATAAAATTACCATAAACATAAAATATTTATTCTCATGGTTTTTATTAAGATCATCACCCTAATTAAAACTATTGAAATAAGGCAAAGAATTAGAAATATTATAAACACATTGAGAGAGAAAAGTGTGTAATGTTCCATGATTTTTTCGTCTATTACTTTACCATTTTTTTTGGTTGGAGATGTTTTGGGGAGGTTCCAAGATTTTTTAGTGGAGGTTGGAGCTACATCATAGCTTCTATAGGAAATTCACACCGTGTAATGTTTACATGATGTGTAAAGGTGTTTCGTGGCTTGTGAATCCAACAGGTTCACAAATTGTATGTGTCTAAGGGGTATCCTATGAAATTAATACACATATTTAAAGTTTAATTCATGATGTGTAATAAATAAATGTTTAGGTAATGTTTTTTCAATGAAATTAGGAATTTTCAAAAAACCTGTGGTTTTCATGCCGTATAAATATTACATGATGTGAAATTAGTTTTATCCATGTTTTAAAGACCCATGTTTGGCCTATTTTAATTAATTCAGCCATTTATTATTTTTCCTCTCATTTTGGGTGAGCCCTAGGAATATTGGGAGGATCTTCTAGACACCTACCTTATAATTCAATCCATTGTTTCTAGTGTTTTTTTGTTGGAGATACAGGGTGAGTGATTTCTACTTTCCCTATAGTTTTCTTTCGTTATTCTCATAAGGATTCAATATGGTGATGGAATTTTGTTTCGTGATGTGATTTGGGATTTTTTATGGATATCTGGTGCAGTGTAGGTTGATCTTTTGTTTCCCATGTACAGTTGTGGTTTGCAAGTGTTTCTTCTTCGCCCTATGGTGCGCAATGAGTCCAAAAAGCTTCTTTTAAGTATATAATCCCTTAGTTATCATTATTTTGTATCATATATAAGGGATATAGGTGGAATTATTCACATGATTTTACCGATTTTATATTATTGTGATATGATGGATTTTATGGGCTTGATACCGTACTAAAAATTGTGTCTATTGGGGGATTTTTTGTGCTGGTTGATATGTGTTGCGACAACTATTTCTATCATGTCTTTTATGATATCACCATAAAATGGAAAATTAACTAAACACTTATATTTGGATAATTAAATGGTTTCTAAAGGATTATGGTTTTTGTGATAACACCCCAAAAATAAAGTGGAATGTGATAAAATCCCCTTTTTTAAATCTGCAAAAGGATATTTGACGTGTTGTGATGTGTGGCCATGTTGTGGGGAAATGATGTGTGTTTGTAATGAAATGAAGGTTTGATGGGTGAGATGTGGCTATAATTTTTGAGTTATTTAGTGGTAGTTGTTTTGATATGATTTTGAGATAGTGAGGTGGTGATTGTTTGGCCATGATTTTTGGACATTGAGGTGGTGGTTCTTTGTCCATGATTTTGGGACAATGATGTGGTGGTTGTTTGGATGTGATTTTGGGATGGAAATGGGGTGGTTGTTTGGATTTTCTTTTGGGATGAATATGCGGTTCTTGTTTGGTCATTCTTTTGGGGAATCGATGTGATGGCATTGGTAGATATGATTAGCTACTTTGTGATGTGTGGTTGTGTTATACTATATTCCCAGGTAGTGATGGTATAAATTATTACTTAATAATTATTGAAATGGATGGGGGTTTGGTTTGGTTAATGGGATGAAAATAGATAGTGATTAAATAAATGATTGTTTGTGTGGTTTAATGTGGTCGATTATTAATAATGTAACAAATGGGCTGGATAATGGAATTGGTTGGAAATGTGAAATATGGTTTGTGGATTGTGTGGTGTTATGCATTTAAAGGTTGAAATGAAAGTAGGAATGTTGTGAGTTTGTTAGTGTTTTTATTATGAACCCATAGGTTGGTATTGTGTGTTGATATTTGTATATACTTGTATATTCCTTGTGATTTTTATATGCACCCCATCCACAGTGAGAACTATGCGCCGACACCCATACTGCCACACGAGGAGTGTTTTTCCGAACATCCTGGTGATGAGGATAGATTGATGGATAACGGATTTTCCCCTCTATCTCTTCTAGGAAAGTAGATTTACATTGGATATTACGGATGGAGTTCTGTTAGTACACTAGGTGATAGATTAGGTGTCTTAAGGTGATATGTGATGTGACCGGGCTATGGGGAGATGGCCTAGGTGTCTTTGGGAGAGATGTGATATGACCATGATTTGGGGTGATTGACTAGGTATTTTCTATAGATATGTGATATAAATATGCTATGGTAGAACTTATAGTGGGGGTCATGTGTGGTAGGAGGATATAATTAGGTTTATGTCCTCCATGTTCACTACTCTGTTTATGGTTGTGATGTGATGGCCCTGATATCTATGGGAAATATGTGATGTAACTCTGCTCTGGGTGGGTAACCCAGGTGTCTGTGGGTGTGTAGTGATGTGACCATGCTATGGGGTTTTGTTATATGTTATTTGGAATAGATGGGAGTTATATGATGTATTAAATTGGGGAGTGGGAGATTAAAATCATTGTGAAGTCGTTGTGGGGTACCCTTCATCGATATAATTCTTCTTATGTTACTATATTTGGCTTGAATTACTTGGTGGGCATGCCTTGGTGGGGTTGGGATGGATAGTTGACATGTTTAGGTGTTGCTGGTTCTTCTATTTACTCATGGGTGCATTAGTACACTTTTTCACATGTTCTTGAGAGAATTTGTTTTTCCTACTTAGTATATCTATATTCTCACCTGACATTTATAAAATCAATTTTCATGTTTCTAAGAGGACTACATGGACTATGCTAGACCTTACTAGGTTGGACCTCAGGACAATTGTTGTGTCACTGCTTTAGCTTTTATTTTGGGTATTTACCTTTTTATATTTTTATCTGTATCAGTTTTATTTATACATGCATTTTGTAATGGTTTTGGTTTCTTTTTTATTATGTCATGGAGTTTTTTATAGATGATTCATCTTATCTAACAATACTACATTATTATAGAGGATAATTCCTCCCATTTTATGATATTTTATACTCTAGGTGCTATTTTCTAACCTAGGGCCTACTAGAGGAAAGAATCAGGGGTCATTATCTATCTCCCCTCATTGTGGTATCCATGGTAGGAGGGGTTAATGACATAGTGATATTAGAGGGATGGTTGAGAGATAAGATGGAGTTTGGAGTTATTCACAGTGAGTGATACATGGGTTTGTATGGAAGTAGTGCTGGTTGTCCTTGTTACATGACATAGACTAGGGAGATTGGTTATGACACGATATTTTAGGCCCCACCCCATGATCTAGTGCACTGACCCTAAGATTATTTAATAACCAAGTGATATGGACCTATTTGCAGGGTAGAAACACAGTAGAGATACATACATTATGATGGATTGTGTTCGTATTTTAATTGTCTTGGTTTGGGAATTTTAAAATGATTAAATTTAATTAAAATAATTATAAATGAAAATAAATACTATCGAGCTTATTAATTTCTTGTTTTCTTTTCATCTATGGCTCCTAGACATCATCCGCATGTGGCTCAGGTAGTAGAGGTTCAGCAGGCTAATCAAGTTGATCATCGAAAGGCTGATCTGATAGAGGAGGATAAGGCTTGGAATATTTCATTGAACACTATTTAGTGGAAGACATTGGGGAAGTATGGGGGGTACTATTTCATATGCGAAGGAAGAGAGATGGATGTAGGTGCTCAAGATTGATTTTAGTTTGCTCCAGGTCCTGATGGAGTATTGGGTCTCTATGGTTGTTAGTTATATGTGGGGAGATATGAGTCAGTTGTTAGTGTTGTATTTGGGATAACAAAATGAATAAGATGTTTCATGGACCAACTTTCATAAGGAGTTTTGGGTATATTTCCTTTCATCGACCAAGAAGGTAATGAATAGTCATGAGATTATTTCTCTTAAGCAGTGAATTATATCAATGTGGTTGTTAGGAAACATATTCAATGACCTTCTACACTTTTACCTAGATATTTTTCTATATGATGATTCTCGTGTGAGATTCCATGAGGATGCACCATGTCCGTCTATCTAGAATGAAATCACTCCTTTTATGTTTCCAATGTATCCAGAGGTTCAAAAAGAAGGCAGATGTGATCAAGAAGATGTACTTGTAAGGGGGTTTTTTTGTGAGAGGGGAACCAATAGGGTGTCTCTAAGAGTAGGATTTTCAGTGATAAGTCGAAGGCACTAAGACCTTTGAGGTTTCCACCGATGGGGATTCGACATCAATAGTTTCCATTTTAGCGTTATGGGGTCAGTGGTGTCCTTAAATTTCCTCAAATTTTAGTATAGTGTGTTTTGGTTGTGGCATTTGTGGACTTATGTAGAACTAGTGCCCAGTGCTTCCCCAATATCACTTTTGTGGTGGTTTATAAGTTCATCATCATCCTTTGTAGTAGTTTCCAGTGAAATCATTTCAGTAGTTGGGGGGAGCAGGTTTATGCTCCATTGAGGGGTGATGGATCAGGTGGAGACCAAACTCAAGATGTTCCACATGTTTAGGGACCTTGAATCAAGTGTGTTTATGAAGGTTGTCTTTAGTATAGAGTTATAATAGTTTGGTGTGGTCTGTTGGATGTAGTGGAGCCAGCAGCTCGAGAGGATCCATAGATCATTAGAGGTACAATGTGTTTTTATTACCCTTTCTTGTGCTTTGTTTGATTCAGGATCATAGGATTCCTTTTCCCTTAGTGTTGAATATGCCAGTCAGAGGCCAAAATAGCTTATTTGATGTGTGTTGGGGGTGTAGACTAATTATGGGTCCACATCAGTCCCATGGGGATATATTCATTCAATAGATAAAACCATACAATTTTATCCTCTACATCGATCATTTTCATTCTGTATGTTCTATTATTGATTTATTCTTGAGGAAAGTCATCATCTCAAATGTGGATGGTCATCATGTGATTTTCATTAAAGAGTAGGGTTTTCTGGTGGGCAGTGGCATGTAGATCCCCTTCTTTCTTTGATATCTATGTTTTTAGTAGAATTTGTAGACTCTGAGATATTGGAGGTCCCCATGGTCATTGGGGAATTTCTGGATGTTTTCCATAAAGAGGTTGTGATGATACCCCCTTGACGTGATGTTGAGTTTGGGATATACTTGTTACCTGGTGATTCTCCAATTTTGATGGATCCTTAGTAGATGAAACCTTGTGAGTTAAAATATTTTAGGATTCCTATTGATGATTTGATATAAAAGGGTTTTATCTAGACCAGTGTGTCACCATGGGGCACTTTAGTGTTAGTATCCAAGAAGATGGATAATAGTATGAAGTTGTGTATAGACTACTAGAGGTTAAACCAAGTAATGATCAAGAATTGTTACCCTCTTCTAAGGATAGATTATTTTTTTGACTAGTTAAGAGGGGTGATTTGATTTTTCTAAGATCAATATTCTATCTAGATATCACCAATTGAGGGTAAAGGAGGTGTATATCCCAAAGACTACCTTAAGATACAGATATGGGAATTATGAGTTTGAAATCATGACCGTTTGGTGTTACAAACGCACCAACCAAGTTTATGGGGATTATGAACTACATGTTCCTTAAGTTCCTGGACTAGTTCATCATCATATTCATAGATGATATCTTGATCTACTCAAAGTTATATGAAGATAATTCTAATCATCTTAGAGATGTATTATAGGTTCTTTGGTGACACTGTGTCTATGTAAAGTTTTCCAAGTGTATGTTTTGGACATGAGAGGTGCATTTCCTTGGGCATGTGGCATCTCACCAGGGTGTGGAAGTGGAATCATAAAAAGTAGAGGTAGTTATTTCTTAGGAAGAAACCAATAATGTGGTATAGGTTCAAATTTTTCTTGGTCTTTTAGGATATTATCAAAAGTTATTTTCTTAATTTATATTTATTTTCATCCCCATAGAAATCTTTGATAAGAAAGGACCATAAATTTTTTATACTAATCAATGACAGGAATCATATTTTTACCTAAAAGGAAGTTAGTCAGTACTCTAGTGCTTCAGTTTCCTAAGAAGGGTGTGATGTTTGAGGTGTTTTCTGATTCTTATCATCTAGGATTGGAATGTGTGTTGATATAGTAGAGATCAATGATCCATTATGGGTCTAGGAAATTACATCCCTGTGAGCATAAATATTCCACCCATGATCTAGAGCTAACATTGGTAGTGTTTATGCTGAAGTTATAGAGGAATTACCTCATTGGGTAGTGCTTTATGGTCTTCGCAAATCACAAGAGATTGAGGTATATATTTTCTCAGAATGATATGAATTCTTGGAAGTAACGATGTATGAATTTTCTTTAGGATTATGATTTTGAGATCTCCTGTACCTCATGAAAATGAAGTATTGTGGTTGATGCATTGAACATGAAGTCAATAAAGGATGTTTTTCAGGATTTTGGGGATTCTTAGAGAGAAATAGAGGAGTTGGAAGCCTTAAAATTAGATGCATGGGTAGATAATGGTAAATGATATTTTTTCAAGATAAAGGTATCATATTCTCTGATTCAACATATGGAGGAGTCTTAGTGGTGAGATTCAGATGCAGAGGTGATGCAATATCTTGTTATCCATGTTGAGGATCTAGAGGGATGGCCATAGTGTGGTTAGAACCCGATGTTTTTATGGGAGGTTGTTTCTTTCGGTAGTGATGTGGGATGAAGTACTTCGTGAGTTTCATATATCACATTTTGTGGTACACCCATGAGTTTCCAAGATTTACCGTGGTTTGAGGATGCATTTATGGTGGCCCATGATGAAATGAGTAGTGGCAATGTTTGTTGTGAAGTGTTTGGTTTTCCAATAGGTAAAGGCTCAGAATCGTGTTACTGGAATTTTATTGCATCCTTTGGATGATCCCAAGTGAAAATGGGATAAAATATCGATGGATTTCATTATAGGGTCAGCCTGAACTTCGGAAGGTGGTGATACTATTTGGGTGATCATATATTAGTTGATGAAATTTTCCCACTTCTGAGAGATCAAGGAGTTAGGAGTAGTGGATTCTTTGGCTAAGAGGTATGTGGATGAAGTGGTGTAGTTTCATGGAGGTATAAGTTCCATTATCTTGATTGAGGATTCATATTTTACCTCATGAGTCTGAAGGGGATTACAACATGATTTTTTAACTCAGTTATGAATTATCCTTTCTTTCCACCCTCAGACGCATGAGTAGATAGATTGGACCATACTGACAATGGAGGACAAGTTGAAGGCATGTGACTTCGACTTTGGTGGATCTTGGGTATGAAAATTATCCTTGGATGAGTTTGATTATAATAACAGATATCACTCATCCATTAGTATTTCCCCATTTGATTCTTTGTATGGGATACCATGTTGTTCTCCATTGTGATGAATGATGGTTGGGGACTAAATGTTCTTACAGGTTTCCCCTAAATGTGGGTAGTGGAGGTTTGGCATAGAGAGTAAGCTTTATCCCAGGTTTGTTGGACCCTTTGAGGTGCCGGGGAGAGTTGGAGAGGTGGTGTATCAGTTGGAATTTCCATCATAGATTGATAGGACCCAAAACGTCTTTCACATATAACAACTTTATTTGTGTCTTCATGATGTCTCTAATGTCATTTACTGGGGAGATTTGGATATTGGGGATGGTATAATGTTCGTAGAGTAGCTATTATAGATCCAAGATCATCAAGATAAAGTGCTGGGAGGACAAACCATCCCCTTAGTTCATGTGTTGTGGAGGAATGGTGTCCTATAGAATATTACTTGTAAGTGATTTATGTATATGCATTCCTAGTACTTATTTTTTGAGTTTTATTTGCTCTATTTTTCTTTATGATGTTATATTTGTATCCTTTTGTTTTATGAAACAAGTTGTTTTACTTGGTTTTGTGTTATATGATGTGTGATAAAGTTTCAACATATGAAAAAGAGGATGACCTAAAACCAAATTGATATTTATTAACTATGATGTGATTAAACCCATGCGGGTATGTTAGTACCTCCCACATTGAATAACATTTTGAAAAGGAGCTAAGTATTCCCTAATACATATGTTCAAGGAAGTGTAGTTTTTTGGTAGCAACGACTGCTGGTTTGGGATATGTGGAAGATTGATGGTTGTGGTGTGTGAGTGGTCGTATGTTGATGAGTTTATATGATATGTTTTTTTTGTCATTTGGTTTGGTGTGTCTGGATGGTGGTAGCATTTTAGGAATGATGAAATCCTTGAGAGTTATCTTGTAGGGTGGTTTTTCATACCCCTTTACTTCTAGGTTTGGTTTTAATTCTCGAGGGCTATAATTATTTAATAGGTATATGATGTAATGGTCCATGCATTCTCGGTCCTTTACTTTTCTAGTTGGAGATGTTTGGGAGAGGTTTTGAGATTTGTTTGTGAAGGTTGGATCTGCTATAGAGCTTCTGTAGAAAATTCACATCATGTAATGTTTACATGACATGTGGAGGTGTTTCGCGACTTGTGAAGCCCATGTGTTCATAGATTGTACATAATCAAGGGGTATCCCATGAAAATAATACACATCTTTAAATTTTATTTCACAATATGTAGTAAAAAAGGATGAAGTGACATTTTTTCAGCGAAATTGGGAATTTTTGGAAAACTCAGGGTTTTCATGCTGTGTAAATTTTACACGATGTGAAATCAGAGGTATATTGGTTTTAAAACCCCTTGTTTGGTTTATTTTCATTCATTCATACATATATTCTTATTGTAGTCATTTTGTAAGATCCTTAGTCACCTTGGTAGGATCTTCTAGCACCATTAATTCCACTTCCATCTATTGGGTCAAGTGGTTGTTTGATGGTGATCTGCGGTGAGTGATTTTTCATTTCCTCATTGTTTTCTTTCATTCTTATCTTGGGGATTCAATACAGTGATGAAGTTTTGGTTTGTGGTGTTATTTGTAATTTTTTTATATATATTTAATGAATTATAGTTTAATACATGGTTTCCCATCTGTTGTTTTGTTTTGCAGGTCTTTTTATTTTCCCTGAAGTGCACAAAGATTTAGGAAAGCTTCTTTAAGTTAGGGAATCCACCATTTATTTTTACTATGTATCATGTGGGAGGGGTTTACTCTTATTTATCTATGTTAGATAGTTCTTTTGGCTTAATAAATGATAAATAATTTACTAATTTAATTGAAGGGGAAAGGGGAATGATTCACTTGTTTTTATGGCATTGATATTATGGTGATATGATGGATTATATGGGATTGGAACCCCAATAAAAATTATAGATTTTGGGGTATTTTGTTTCACATAAATGAATAGAGTTACGAGTAATATGTTTGTTTTGATATCACCTTGAAATGTAAAATTGACTAACCAATTATATTTGGATAATGAAATGGTTTCTATAGGATTATGGTTTGTGTGATAACGCCACTAAAATAATGCGGAATGAGATAAAATCCCCTCTATTAAATATGTGAAATGATATTTGATGCGTTTTGATGTGTATACATGCTATAGGACAACGATGTGTGTTTATGATGAGATGCACGGATGATGGGCGAGATGTGGTTGTGCTTTTGGGGTGGAGAGGTGGTGGTGGTTTGGATGTGCTTTTGGGAAGGTGAGGTGCTAGTTGTTTGGATATGTTTTTGGGTTGGTGAGGTGGTTGTTGTTTGGCCATAATTTTTGGATAATGAGGTGGTGCTTTTTTGGCCGTTCTTTTGGGATGACAAGGTGGAGGTTATTTTATTCCTAATTTTTGGATAGTGAGGTTGTTGTTGTTCGGCCGTTCTATCGGGGTAGTGAGGTGATGGTGTGATAGTGATGATGAGATGATTGAGATGTGTGGTTGAATTATTCTAGATTCTTGGGTAGTAATGGAATAAATAATTATTTAATAATGATTGAAATTTTTTGTGGTTTGGTTCAGTTAATGGGATGGAACTGTCTAATGAATAAATAAATTATGGGATGTTTTGTTTAATGTGGTTGATTCTTAGTAATGAAATGATTTTGTTGGATAATGGAATTGGTTGGAAATGTGAAATATGGATTGTGGCTTGTGTGGTACTGTCCATTTAGAGGTGGCATCAAAATTGGGGATATTGTGAGTTGGTTAGTGTTTTTACTGTGAACTGATAGGTTGGGATTATATGTGGTTATATGTATATACTTGTATATTCCTTGTGATTTATATATTCACCCACCCGTGTCGAACACTATGTGTCGACACTCATATCATCACACAAGGGGTGTTTTTTCCAATATCTTGGTGATGAGAATTGATGGATGGATACCCACCTTTTCCCACTATCTCTTCTAGGCAAGTTTATTTTCACAGATTATGATGGCTGGAGGACTGTTAGTTCACTAGGTGATGGACCAAGTGTATTCAGGCAAGATGTGATGTAACCATGCTGTAGGGAAGTGGCCCATGTGTCATTAGGAAATATGTGATATCACCATGCTGTGGGGCATCAGTTCTATTATTTTTGGGTGATATGTGATATAACCATGCTGTAGGGAGGATTATGTTGGGGGTCATGCATGGTAGGAGGATGGAATGAGGTTGATGTAATTTAGGTTCACATTAACCTACTCCTTTGGTTATGGTTGTGATGTGATGGCCCAGGTGTCTTTGGGTGATATGTTATGTGACCATGTTGTGGGGAAGTGGCCCAGGTGTCTATAGATGTGATGTTATGTGACCGTGATATGGGAAAATGGTATATTTTATTTTGAATTGATGGTAATTCTTGGATGCAAGACATTGGGGTGTAAGAGTGAAAATTTAGTGGCAAAGAAATGTGGGGTAGCCTTCATCGATATGGTTATTATTATGTTATTATAATTGACTTTCATTATTTGAAGAGGATACCTTGTTGAGTTTGGGACATATAGTTGTCCTGTTTAGGTTTTTTGGGTTCTTATGTTTGCTCATGGGTGAATTAGTATACTTATTTCACATGTGAATGAGATATTTTAGTTTTCCTATTTAGTATACATGTATACTCACCCTATATATATATAACTTATTTTTAGGTTTCCAGGAGGATTATGTGGACTGTGCTGGACAATACTAGCTCAGACCTTAGGAAAATTTCTATGTTATTATTTTAGATTTACTTTTTGGTATTTACCTTTGGATATTTTTATCTATATCAGTTTTATTTATACAATAATTTTGGGATGATTTTGGTTTATTTTATATTATTTCATGGATTTTTTTATGCGAGTGATTCATCTTATCTCCCTATCGTACATTATTATAGAGGGTATTGCCTCTCAATTTAGGAGATTTTTATACCTTTAATGTTGGTAACCAACCTGAATCCTACTGGGTGTGGGACTTGGGGGTCATTATATATCTCCCCTCATTTGATTATATTTGGTGGGAGGGGTTTGTGACAAAGTTAATGAATTTAATGAATGATTTTATTAAGACTATATATAGGGAAAAAAATATGAACGTTATATATATGGTTATTAGAAATAAGGACATTGGATATATGGTTCCTAGAAACATGGTCGTTGGATATATGGTCATTGGGTATATCCAATGGGTACATTATGAAATTGAAAATTATATAATTCTTAATTATAGAATGAAAAAAGATAATATTTAATTAAAATAATTTATTTTGAAATATTTTTTATTCCTTACATATTATTGTTATTAGTATTAAATAATGATATTTGTATTTATAAAATCTAAATAAATATTTTCATAATAATGGATTAATAAAATTAAATGGTTAGAATATAAAAAATTACATTTAATAGGATGTAGTTAAAATTATTTAATATTCTAAAAATATTTTTATAAAGAAATATTTTTATTAACTCTTATATATTTTTATCTAAATAAATTTATCTATTTTAAATGATGAATCTATTTTTTTAAAATAAATATATTAACAATAATTTAATTATTAATTGATAGAAAATAATAATAAGAATAGTAAATTTTTTAAAAGCATTTTTCTATAAAAACCATTTTTTAATATATATATATATATATATATTATTTTCATTTAAAGTTAATTTTATAATATTTAGAAATTTTATTAGATTAAATAGAGTCAAAATTTTATATCAACACATTAAAATTGGGAAACATGGGTCATCTTTTATTTTTTGTGAAAAAATAATTACAACGATAAATAATTAAACAAGATAGAAAGGGGTAAAAAGAAGTAAGTTAAAGTTGATTGAATTTTTTATAATTAAAATGATAATTATGCATTATATAAGTCCTTTTATAGGTGCATTAGTAAAACCTAAATTTATTACCAATATTTACTCACCTAACTTACATAACCCCCATGTGATACCATAATTACCCTTCACATAACTTAAGTTTCTAAAAAACATCCCTCATTTTCTCTGATAAAAGGAGATATACTATACTCCTTCTAAATTACTCTATTGTTTAAAAAATATATTTAATACTTAACCATTTTATATATCTTAATTCCTTATAATAGTTTTGGAAGCTTCTAGTTCCAATAAGGAAGCCTAAATCCTTCATTCTGACGGAACACGTGTTAAATAGAGAATTCCTCAAGTATCTAAGTTGTTATCTTAACATTTCAATTACATTCTCATATACATTATTTATAAACCCAAACCTTAAATTTAATGATTACATATTTACATAATTATACTTATGATAAAATGATACTATTATTATATGACTCAAAACTCTTACTCATTCACTAGCATTGTATGTTCTTGTTTGGGACAGTTTAACCATCGACATGAACGATGTTTTACTGACATCACAATTTTTCAATATGAATAAGTATCAAGATATTAATACTATTAATATATGGTATTAATGAGTAATATATGAAATTAATATGGTTATGTAAGTATGATATAAAAAAATGAATAGTCATTCTAAAGTAATTTGTTGTTATCAATAAATTACCTGAAACACACTCATTATGGATTCCATTCTCGCAAAATCTACCACTAATTTACATAAAATGAACATGGGGATATATAAATAACTTAAAAAATGAATTTAATTTCTTTTATAATATGGGTATAATGAAATTGGTATCAAATAATAGGTTCTGAAAACATCATTATCAAACATCCATGAAATAATAAAAAATACTAACATCTGATGATGAAAATAAACTTCAACTAAATAATTTATGTGTAATGAATGATTATAATTTAGGAATATAAAAATATAATATATATGAATAAGTTTTTTAAATAATATATTAACATGGTTATTTTTATTTTATATGAGTTTAAATCACTTTCGTGGAAGTCGAGAGTAAAATGTAATGATATCTTTACAATCTCATTTTGAATTCGTGATTATTATGGATAAGTTTCAATATTAAGAAATTGTATGATATTACTCTATAAAACCACCTATATTTCTTTTTTTTCTATTGTTTTCATGAGTTTTACATGTCCCCCTACCATTTCACTTCCCCTTTGGTTTATTATTCACTCAAAGTGGTGCTTGTTAGAGAAACCGACCTTTCCCATTCTTTTCAGTAATTTTTTTTCCACCATGTCTATATTCCTCATTACGTTTTATAGATGTATTTATCAATACTTATATGGTTTATTAATGTTTTTTCAATGGCCATGAATTTATTTAAAAAATTAATCCTTTTTTATCATTTTCAGTATGATCAATTTGCACTAACTCAGACCTTCTTTATAAAATATGAAAGGGAGATTCTTTTTAACAAAATTCCATACTAATGAATTTTACTATTTCCTTTGTTAGTTTTATTTAAGAAACATCCTCTACATGTTTTCAAGGTCTTATAAATAAATTTATAATCCAATTTTTATAACTATTTTATTTTAAAATAAATGTAATAAGAAATTTAAAGGGTATTTTTTATATTTTATCAAAGTAAATTTTAGTTTTATTGTAAAATTGTTTTCATATATGTAAACACACTTTAAAATTTCTTATACTTCATTGAGAATATAATCCAATTATACCATATGATGTTAAAAAATATGGAAGTTTTATTTTTTGTCGATAAGGTCATGATAAGTAAATTCAAAGTGCTTGATGATAATGAGTGTACTACTATTATAAATGGAAAAGGATGTTTGAGACTTCATCTTATAAATTTTTCTTAGATTGATTCAAGTAAAGGAAAAAATTTATATAGATAATTGATTTTTTTATTCAAGTTAAATACTATAACTGGTGATGAAAGTGTTATATTAAATAGATAATAGAATATAGAAGATTCTAGCTAATTTTGAAGTTGACAATGGATGTCATGCTTGATAAAGAATATATTAATGAAATTGGAAATTCATGTAAAGACCTAAAAATGCCGTGGAATTTTTTTTCTTAAATTCTTGAAAATTTTACGAGTCTACAGTTTCTGACGGTGCTTGATTCCGAGGTCCGGTGTGCCTGGAATCAATTTCTGAAGTTTTGTTCGGGTACGTTCAGTAAACGTATGAGCAGGATTTTATATCTTTTGAACCTGTGCTCAGAATTGAAATCTGAGGGCACCATTTAACTCGTAGTGCCGATATTCTCTTAAGGAGATCATCACCGCAGTTGAGTTTTAACGAGGTTGAAAGTTAGTTTATGGGATTTTTTAATAAAGTTTAATAAAAATAAAAGTATTAATTTTATTTTATTGTGGTGGTTTAATCCTCCAAGGGGAGGTTAGAGGTGGGGCCCACCCACGCATAACCTCCCTTGGGAGGATATTATGTTGTGGGTCCCACACGAGCTTCTTACCCCCATTAACTCCCCATTATTTAATTTGACACCTATCTTCATTTAATGGAACTCCTCACCTCCCCCTACTCTTTTTGAATTTGAACCATTCCACCCATTAATTAGATGAGTTGTTTCATTTAATTAAAAGAGAGGAATTCGAATGGTTGTGCCAACAAATAATAGACAATTCATTTATTATTTTTTGGGATGGGAACTTTATTTTGGGAGAGCTTTGGAGTTCTTGGAGAATGAATTTTTCCAACGAAGAACGCCCACTTTCCATTGAAGAACGATGAACACCGTCTTCGATCTTCGACCAAGCCAAAAGAGAAGGAGATGCCCGCAAAGAACGCCGACGACGCTTATTCCCTGGAAATTTCCTGACATCACCTTTATGCGGCTACATCGATGAATCGATGTCCGCTCTTTTTCCAAAATCATCAACGGACGACAAATACGAGGTAGGGGTTTGAGTGGAATTCTTATTCTTGTTCTTCGTCGTTCAAACCTCGGATTAGTTATTCCAATTGTGAAAAACATAACAAGGAGGGATCAGACCACACGAACATGGTCCGACCCCCCCCCCCTTTTTGTTGTTCTCGTTTTGTTGACGACGGAGGCAGAGCAATGGTGGCTGGCATCAGGCCGACCGCGGAGAAGACCGGCAGTGCAAGGCCCCTGGGTTGCCAAGAGGGCGCGACACTGTTGTGTCGCGTGGAAGGGGAGCCGCGGCCCTGACGGGCCGTGGCAGAGGCACGCGACGCCATCATGCCACATGGAGGCAGCAGGGGGCCGCAGCCATGCCGGGCCGCGACGGCGGTGGTGCGGCACCGTCGCACCGCGGCGGAGAAGCCGGGCGGCCGGCTGGAGGAACCGGAGGATCGGGACCCTTAGGGTCCCGCGTGACCTGGACCGGTACCACCTGACGCCGGTTGGGGTTACCACCCGAACGGCTAAGCCATTCGGGTGCCAGGGGGGTGCGCACCTCTCCCCCTAGGCGTGGCTAGGCCGGGCCGACCTCGGTTAGACCGCCACTGGTCGGGCCGCCCTCGGTTGGGCCACCCACGAGTCGGGCTGCCCTCGGCCGGGCCGCCCACGGGTCGAGCCGCTTTCGGCCAGGCCGCCCACAGGCCAAGCCGTTTTCGGCCGGGCTGCCCTCGGGCTGGGCCGCCCCTTTGAGCTAGGACATTTCCTAAAACCAGGTCGGACCCGCGGTCTGGGTCAAATCCTGGTACGAACAAGATTGGGTCGGGTCGGTCTAGCTGGGCTGGACCGGACCCGGATCCAGTTGACCCATTTCACATTTTCATCTGTATTTTGGTCTACGGGTGTCCGAACAATGAACCGTCTGCGGAAACGGAAGGCCTAGAGTAGAACAGATCTTTTGGAATATTCCACTTGAGGTTTGGTCGCAGTTGGGGTACAGCCGGGTTGATTTGAACATAAAAACCAACCAGGCCCCTGGAACGGAAATGCCAATAACTCACAGACCGGATGTCTGATTGACACGCCGTCTGTCACGTTGGGTTCCTTATGATGAGAAGAAACTACGAGATACATCAATTCGAGACTTTGTAGTATTTGATGTATAAAAATGTGGATCTAGGAGTGGACCCTCCTAGAATCAAGCGTGCTGTGTGCGGGAACCCTATGGCTGGTTGCGACTGAGATGATAGGATCCTCCATGGGTTCGACAGCCACGATACTGTACCAGACTCCTATGTGGGTTCAACTATGATGATACTGTACCAGGATCCTCTTGGGTTCAATAACTATGAATTCTGTATAGGGATCCTCCATGGGTTCGACGGTGATGACTTCTGTACCAGGATCCTACGTGGGTTCGAAAGTGCGGATACTGTTCCAGGATCCTACGTGGGTTCGATAGAGAATATGATTCAGTGGATACAACTAATCATCTCCACCTTTCTACATGATCTGTATAACTATGTGATCTGAGTCTTGTCTTTCAGTTGTTATCATCGAGATTATTGACTTTACTGCCATCGTGGAATGGGTTGTGCTTCGGCTCAAGTGTTGGAGCCAGACTGTGGTTGGTAGCATAGGTATATGTATGGGAATATACATAAGTAGTGTTGGTTGATAATTTGTGATTGTATCATTCTACTTTTGGTTATCCTTAGTGGTTTCTGAAAGACCTTTAGGGGTCTCGGGGTCCCCTACTATGTATTGTTATACTCACCCCTGCACGGGCTTCGCCCGCACCTTGTTGTGTTCTGTGTAGATGACGGTCAGTAGTGATTGAGGTTGAGGGTGACAAATGTGTGTCTACTTGGAGCTGGACTAGATGGGACGTACCTCAGGGACGATTTGTTCGTGTTCTGTACCTACCCTTCAAGTAGGATTCCCCATTGGATGATCCAGGAGCTGTTTTCCTTTTTTACCTGTACTGATACTTGTTGTTCATTTAGGTTTGTATATTTGTCCACTTACTTCAGCACACCTTTTTTTTCTATTTTAGTAATTTTTACTTCTACTACTTGTGTTCAGACTATATGTGTTACATGTTTAAATGAAATGCCTTCCCTTTTTATCAGTGATTTTCCTTTGGTGCTAGTCACTAGCCCCTAGCCTATGGAAGGTGGGCTTGGGTTAGTCACGACACGGGCCTCGATGACGGGTCGTGACAAATTGGTATCAGAGGAGTAAGTTCTACCACAGAACTTGGAATCTGATTCTTTTAACAGCAATATTGTTAAGTGTTTTGGGTGTGGTTATCAGTTTAGATAAACCGGTGTTGGTGCGGTGGTCGACGTATCCATACACTAGGACTCTGACTTCTGATTTCTGACTCAGTGCACGAAAACACTGATTGCATGTGTGTTTCCTTTGAAAAAGTTTTCTTCATGATTAATTTGTGTCAGCTCACCAGGTATATTGTTTTGACCATGGAAAAACTGTTTCTTTTCTGGATGGCCCCATGAAGGCAGCCATCTAGGGTTCCTAGTTTTTTATGGGATGGTAGCCCACCGAGAGATGAAGCCTCGGTGCAGGGCCCCATCACAGCGGATGTACCAGCGGTACCACTACCTGCTGGGCCACCGATACCACCAGATCCAGTAGTAGAGGGTGAATGCCATTTGAGTGCGTTGCATGAGTTCCAGCTCTAGAGGCCACTCAAGTTCTAGGGAGAGACGGAACCACATGTAGCTAAGGATTGGCTGGAGGCTGTTGTGAGATTTTTCAGATTGGTAGGGACACCAGCCGTCCTCATGGTGATCCTTGCCGCGAGTCTCCTGCATGAAGCAACAGGAAGATAGTGGAGCCTGATGCTCTAGGTTCATGATGAGGCATCAATACTCTGGGAAGACTTTGAGAGTCTATTTTGGTCAGAGTTTGTTCCAGCCATCCTTCGTGCGGTGCAGATACAAGAGTTACTACATCTACAACAGGGTAGCATAACGGTAGCTCAGTACTCAGTGAGGTTTACCAACCTCTTGCGCTACTCCACAGATATGGTACATGAACCATTCTTTAGGGGATGGACCTTTGAGCAGGGACTCCGGAATGAGATCAGGGCTTAGATGATCTCCCTCAGCATTCTGATGCAGGCGGTGGTGCTATAGCGAGCCCTTCTTGTGGAGAGTTTTCTAGCCGAGCAGTCACCAGAAGCGAGACCCACCATAGGGTGACACGTAGTGGATTCTTCTGAAGCCAGAAGTAGACAGATGTCACATAGGTCCAAGAGGACCATGCCATCAGGTTGGCGAGCCCAGGATACAGGTTCGGTTGTGCAGGGCACACGAGATAGAGCCAGCCATATGAGGATTAGGCAGTGCTATGCATGCGGCGGGCAGGGTCACATAGCTCGAGACTGCCCGAACCACCATTAAAATGAGAAGAAGGCAGTAAAAGGACCTCCCAGGAAGATGTATAGGTTCAACCGTGGTGGTACGCTGGGAGAAGGAGGACGTGGAAGAGGAGCTTTCCAAGAAACAGGTGGTGGACGACATTTCGGGGCCCTACCACCACCACTACTAGGAGGTCAACCCCGACCATAGGGAGCTGGCAGAAAGGGGCGGGCTCAGCTCCAGGAAGTCGAGGCCTACGACCACGGTTCACCTGAGATGATTCAAGGTACTATATATGTCTACTCCACCCTTTATTCAGTAATTATAGTCACAGGTGCGAGTCATTCTTTTATCGCTGCTTCCCTCGTTCAGAGCTCGGAGATTCTGACAGAGCCCGTGGCTCGATCCTTATGACTAGAGACTCCTACGGGAGCAGACTCGATGATTATGAACTAGTTCCGGCAGTGTGAGCTTACTCTAGGAGGTGAAAGCTTCTGCTGGGAGCTCCTCATAGCAGCGTTGAGGCCTTACGACGTCATCTTGGGTATGGACTGGTTGTCCACAGTTCATGCTCAGATTGACTATATTAGGCGGAAATTTCAGTGTGTCCATGAATATGGGATGAGGTTTAACTTCACCGGTGAGAAGGGATCCTTTCCAGCATAGGATGGACTTACCCAGATGAGTGGGTATCCGATCACACATCAATTGGCTAGCCTAAATCTCAGAGCGGTTGATGTGTGGAGTACGAGTTTTCCTATTGTGGTGGATCAGTACACCGATATTTTACCTGATGATGTTCCAGGACTACCTCCTCGCAGAGATGTGTACTTCTACATTGAACGGTACCCTGAGACGACACTGATATCTACTATAGCATATCAGATGGATCCTTCCAAGATTCGTGAGCTGCGGGTACAGCTGGAGGATTTGCAGGGGAAGGTATTTATCCGACCCAATGTTTCACCCTGGGCATCCTCGATTTTATTCACCAAGAAGGTGGATGAGAGCTTATGTCTGTGTGTCGATTATCGACGCCTGAACCAGGTGACCGTTAAGAACAAGTACCCACTTCTGAGGATTTCCGACCTCTTTGATCAGCTCAAGGGAGTACAATGGTTCTCGAAGATAGACCTTAGGTCAGGCTATCACCAGCTCAGAGTTCGATATGAGGATGTACCGAAGATGGCCTTCAGGTGTCGGTATGGCCACTACGAGTTCTTGTTTATTCCCTTCGGCATAAACAACACTCCAGCAGTGTTCACGAGTCTCATGAATAGGATCTTCCAACCTTACCTCAATCGCTTTGTCTTAGTCTTCATCGACGACTTACTGATCTACTCTACTACTAAGGAGGAGCATGCCTACCATTTGCGGGTAGTACTGGATACACTCCAAGAGCACAAAATTTATGGTAAGCTCTTGAAGTGCCAGTTTTGGATTCGAGAGGTACACTTCTTGGTACACATCATCTCGGAGGCAGGAGTTGCAGTGGATCCAGAAAAGATTGAGGCAGTGCTTGCTTGGGAGCCACCCAAGAGTGCGACGGAGGTGTGGAGTTTTTTTGGGACTAGCTGGGTACTATCGAAGATTTGTGCTAGACTTCTCAAGAGTTTCAAATACTCTTTCAGCATTGACGAAGAAGGGGAAACCCTTCATGTTGTCAGAGAGATGCCAGCAGAGATTTCAGGAGATGAGACAGAGGTTGACTAGTGCGCCCATCTTGAGGCTACCGGAGGAGGGCGTTGGGTACGTAGTTTACTGTGACACATCATGGATCCGACTCAGGTGTGTCCTGATGCAGGAGTGAGTAGTGATCGCGTATGGTTCTCAACAGTTGAGACAACATGATAAGAACTATGCTACCCATGACCTGGAGTTAACAGAAGTGATCTTCGCCTTGAATATGTGGTGGCACTATCTTATGGGTGAACGTTTTATAGTCTACTCTGACCACCAGAGTCTCAGGTACATCTTCTTGCAGAAGGACCTAAACCTGAGACAACGAAATTGGAATGAGTTCCTCTAGGACTATGATTTCGAGATAGTATATACTCCTATGAAAGGGAACGTTGTAGCAGATGCTATCAGCAGAATATCAGACATTCAGCTGCTATGAGAGGCGACTGAGCAGCTGACCGCATTGTAGATTTACTTTGTGGATTGGCACAGAGTAGAATTTCTGTAGTCTCTTATAGTCACACCTCCACTTCTTCAGAGAGTCAAGAAGGAGCGGTGTAGAGATGTTGCTGCGAGGCTCGACGTGCACAGAAATCCACAGGGCATGCACCTGATGAATTTTATGAATGTGGGGAGCACGTCATTCTCTTTTGGGGATGTACCATGGTACCATTTTTACTTCAGGAGGAATTATTGAGGGATTTTCATACATCTCAATTAGTGGTACATCTCGGAGTGGCGAAGATGTATCATGACCTCTGACAGCAGAACTGGTGGCCAGGTATGAAGAAGGCAGTAGCAGAGTTTGTCTCACAATGCCTCACTTGTCCGTAAGTGAAGGTAGAGCACCAGGTTCCAGCAGGCTTGGTTCAACTTTTAGAGGTCCCAGAGTGGAAGTGGGATGTGATATCCATGGATTTCATGACAGGACTTCCACGTACATCCAGAGGATACGACTCAATCTGGGTGACTGTTGAGCGACTCACCAAGTCGGCCCACTTCCTACCAATCAAAGAGTAGGGTTCGGTAGAGAGCCTGGGATGCCTCTACATACGGTAGATCGTACGAATTCATGGTGTGCCATCAACGATCATCTCCGATCGAGATACTCATTTCACTTCCTGGATATTGAAGGGGTTTCAGGAGGCTTTTGGGACATAGCTTCACTTGAGCACTACCTTCCATCCTCAGAAGGATGGTTAGACTGAGAGGACCATTCAGACTCTCGGGGACTTGCTCCATACATGCATCCTCGACTTTGGTCAGAGTTGGAAGGATCATTTTACCTTGGTAGAGTTTGCGTATAACAACAACTACCACTCTACCATCAGGATGGCACCTTTCGAGGCACTTTACGACTGACCATGCAGATCGCCTCTATGCTGGACTGACCCAGGGGAGTCAACACTTATGGAACTAGAGATGGTGCAGGCTATGATGGAGAAGGTTCAAGTCATCTAGGAGCGGATTAAGACTGCACCTAGCAGGCATAAGTCCTATGCTGATAGGAGGCAGAGACCACTGGAGTTCTAGGATAGTGACCACGTCTTTCTACGGCTCTCACCTCGACGAGGTATATAGATATTTGGTCGAGGCGGCAAGTTATCTCCACAATTCATCAAACCATTCCAGGTCCTCAGTAGAGTAGGCGAGGTGGCTTACCGCATGGATCTTCCACCTCAGTTGCACTGGGTGCACGACGTCTTCCATGTATCTCAACTGAGGAGATACGTGCATGACCCTTCTCACATCATCGACCATGGGGAGTTGGAAATCCATGACGGGGTGTCTTTCACAGAGGTTTCAGTGGAGATTGAGGATCGACATGATCGAGTCCTTCATGGATGGTCGATACCTCTAGTACACATTCGCTGGCAGCATGGGAACCTCCAGGAGACACATGGGAGTGGGAGGCTCAGATGTGTGCTCAGTACCCTAATTTGTTTAATTAGTGTGAGTTATATCTTACGGGGATGTAAATCCCTGAGGTGGGGAGAATGTAAAAACCCAGAAATTTTGTGGAATTTTTTTTACTTAATTCTTGGGAATTTTACGAGTCTGCAGTTTCTGACAGTGCTTGATTCCAAGGCCTGGTGTTCCCGTAATCAATTTCTGAAGTTTTGTTTGGGTACGTTTAGTAATTGTATGAGCGACATTTTATATCTTTTGAACTGGTGTTCAGAACTAAAATTCGAGGGCACTGTTGAACTAGAAGCACCAGTATTCTCTTAAGGATACCATCATTGCAGTTCCGTTTTAACGTGGTTTGACGTTAACTTATGGAATTTTTTAATTAAGTTAAATAAAAATAAAAGTATTACTTTTATTTTTATTGTGGTGGTTTAATCCTCCAAGGGGAGGGTAGAGGTGGGGCCCACCCATGCATAACCTCCCTTGGGAGGATATTATCTAGTGGGTCCCACACGAGCTTCTTACCCCCATTGACTCCCCATTATTTAATTTGACACCTCTCTTCATTTAATGGAACTCCTCACATCCCCCTACTCTTTTTGAATTTGAACCATTCCACCCATTAATTAGATGGGTTGTTTCATTTAATTAAAATAGAGGAATTCGAATTGTTGAGCCAAAAAATAATAGAAAATTCATTTATTATTTTTTGGGTTGGGCACTTTCTTTTGGGAGAGCTTTGGAGTTCTTGGAGAACAACTTTTTCCAACGAAGAACGCCCACTTTCCATCAAAGAATGACAAACACCATCTTCGATCTTTGACCGAGCCAAAAGAGAAGGAGCCACTCACGAAGAACGCTGACGACGCTTCTTCCCCAAATGTTTCTCGACGTCGCCTTTCCGCCTCTTCATCAACGAATCGACATCTGCTCATTTTCCGACATCGTCAATGGATGAAAAATACGAGGTAGGGGTTTGAGTGGAATTATTATTCTTGTTCTTTATCATTCAAACCTCGGATTATTTATGCCGATTGTTAACAACATAACAAGGAGGGATCGGACCGCATGAACATGGTCCGACCCTCCCCCTCTTGTTGTTGTTCTCGTTATGTTGATGACGAAGGCAGAGCAATGGTGGCTGACATCGGGCCGACTGTGAAGAAGACCGACGGTGCAAGGTTTCCGGGTTTCCAAGAGGGTTTGGCATCATTGTGCTGCGCAGAAGGGGAGCCATGGCCACAACAGCCGTGACGGGAGCGCGCGGTGTCGTCGTGCCGCGTGGAGGCTGTAGGGGGCCGCGACCATGCCGGGCCATGGTGGAGGGAGCGCGGTGCCGTCGTGCCATGCGGAGAAGATGGAGGCCGCGACCAGGCCAGGGCACCGCGAAGGAGGCGCGGCGTCGTCGCGTTGCGTGGAGGGCAGTAGGACCACGACGTCATCACGCCATGGTGGAGAAGCCGAGCGGCCGGCCGGGCCGGCCGCCAGAGGAACCGGAGGAGCGAGACCCTTAGGGTCCCGCGTGACCTGGACCGGCGCCACGTGGCGCCGATTGGGGTTACCACCCAAAAGGCTAAGCCGTTCGGGTGCCAGGGGGTGCGCACCTACCCCACTGGGTGTGGCTAGGCCCATCCGCCCTCATCCAAGATGCCTCGGTCCGAGCCGCCCTCGGTCGGGACGCCCTCAGCGGGGCCGCCCACGAGCCGAGCCGTCCTCGGCCGGGCCGCCCACGGGCTGGTCCGCCATCGTGTCGGGTCGCCCCTTCAAGCCGGTCCGTCCCCTCAGGCCAAGCCATTTCCTCATACCGGGTCAGATCCACGGACCAGGTCAGATCCTGGTATGGACCGGGTCAGTTCGGGTCGGTCCGGCTAGACCGGACCGGATCCAGACCTAGTTGACCCATTTCACCTTTTCGTCCATATTTTGGGCTACGGGTGTCCAAACGATGAACCATCTGCAGCAACGGAAGGCTTAGAGAAGAACGAATATTTTGGAATATCCCATTTAAGGTTTGGACGTACTTAGGGTACATCCGGGTTGGTTTGAACGTAAAAACCATTCGGGCCCCTGGAATGAAAATGCCAATAACTCACAGATCGGGCGTCCGATTGACGCACTGTCTGCCATGTTGGGTTCCTTATGATGAGATGGAACTACGAGATACATCAACTCAAGACTTCATGGTAGTTGATTTATCGAAACTAGGATCGAAGAGCGGACCCTCCCTGAATCGAGCGTGGTGTGTGCGGGAACCCTATGACTGGCTGTGACTGAGATGATAGGATCCTCCGTGGGTTCGACAGTGACAATACTGTACCAGGATCCTCCATTGGTTCGACAGTGACGATACTGTACCAGGATCCTCTGTGGGTTCGACAGCGATGACTTCTGTACCGGGATCCTCCGTGGGTTTGACAGTGATGACTTCTGTACCAGGATCCTACGTGGGTTCAACAACACTAATACTGTTCCAGGATCCTATGTGGGTTAGACATAGGAGATGATTTAGTGGCTACAACTAATCATCTCCACCCATCTACATGAGTTCTATACCTGTGTGAGCTGAGTATTGTCTTTCAGTTGTTATCATCGTGATTATTGACTTTACTTTCTTTGTGGAATGGGTTGTGCATGGGCTCGAGTGTTGGAGCCGGAATGTGGTTGGTAACTTAGGTATTTGTATTGGAATATACCTAAGTAGGGTTGGTTGATACTTCTTGATTGTATCTTTCTACTTTGGTTTATCCTTAGTGGATTCTAGGAGAGCTTAGGGGGTCTCGGGGTCCCCTACTGAGTATTGTTATACACACCCCAGCACGAGCTTCACCCACACCTTTTTGTGTTCTGTGCAGATGACGGTCAGTAGTGATCGAGGCTGAGGGGGACGGATGGGTGGCTGCTCAGAGGTGGACTAGACGAGACGTACCTTAGGGACGATTTGTTCGAGTTTTGTACCTACCCTTCAGGTAGGATTCCCCAGTGGACGATCCAGGAGCTGTTTTCCTTTTTTACTTGTACTTGTACTTGTAGTTCAGTTGGGTTTGTATACTAGCCCACTTACTTTAGCACACCGTTCTTTTCTATTTTAGTACGTGTTGGTTCTACTACTTGTGTTCAGACAGTGTGTGTTACAGGTTGAAATGCAATGCCTTCCCTTTTTATCAGGGATTCGCCTTTGGTGCTAGTTGCCAGCCCCTGGCCTATGGAAGGCGGGCTTGGGTAGTCACGACATAGGCCCCGGGGACGAGTTGTGAAAATTCCATTCAAATTAGAATAAAATACCTATATATAGTGTTTTTAGTGAGTTGAAGTTGGTGAAAATGCTTGAAGATGAATTGGAAATTATTTTGAGGGAGTATGTACAAAATTCTAAAAATTGGTTAATTCTTGTATTCATAAGGTTAATACAACCACAACTGAATGTTTGATACAACCATCTTTATAAACTCTAGAAAAGTGGATCGTAAATTTGATTTGAGTTATTTTAAGGTTGATACTGACTGGACACACTTTTTTTAAGGCTGAGAAAACTACTTAATAAAGCCAAGAAAACCAATTTTCAAGGTTGATACAACCAAAACCATAAGTTTGATAGAACCATCTCCATAAAGTTTATAGAAATGGATCATAAGGTTGTTTTAATTCATCATAAGTTTGAGATACACTAGACAAGACATTTGCATGTTTGAGACAAACATTTGAAAAGTTATAGAAAAGTTTACATAATGTTGAGACTTTTCCTCATAAGGTTGAGTCAGGTTATCAAAAGGTTTATATTGGTAATAATAAGGTTGAGACATCTTCGACCAACCTCTAGAGAATCTTAAGAAAAACTTATGATATTTTCAAAATTATCTATTTTTAATAAATAAAAATTAAAATGATGATGATACTAATGTGATAGTTATGATTTAAATAACATAATCTAATTAATATGATTATAATTTAATATGGTAATTTATCATGAAAACAAATATGATGCTAATTCAATATAGAGGACATAGAATAGTTCTAGGCCACAAAAAGTGGAGCCACATCACTACTACATGAGTCCATGCACAACTGGATGAAAACTTTGAGTGATTTAAAAATGTGTATTTCTTGGTAATAAAAATATCATGATATTAAAAATATCACATGTATAATAAGTAAACACTTTAGTATTTTTTATACTTAAAGTGGAAGGTTTGATATGAGATTTAAATAAATAATAAACTAGATATATATTGACCAATTTAAATTCAAATGAGAAGATCTATACAGAGAATCATGATAGTTTCCCAAATTTCATTTTGGGAACTTGTATTCCTGATATTATTTTATGGATATATATGCATAGAAAAGATGAAGGAGACATGGTGCGGATTGTGAAATAGAACTCAAAAATACTGAGTAAGATAATTTTGAAGAATTGAGAGCTTGATACTTCACTATATTAGATAGAGAAGAGGAATTTGAAGATGAGTTCCATTAAAGGAGGGATAAAATTGTTTAATGAGTATTCAAATCTGTAACACCCTAAAAATTTATTTTTAAATAATAATTAGCTATTTGCCTTTCTTAACATACAACACTAAGCTTTAAGAAAATTTCAACATACTATATAAATATCATTATTTAAATATGAATGTAATGAACTAGACATTGAATTTGTGGTTATGAGTATGAGTAATTACATTATAGAATATATTTATAATGGTCATAATAAATTTAAATATATTGATTAATTCTTAGGAAATAATCACTTAATTTTTAGTAAAGTTGTTTTATTATTCAAAAATACGTTTTCTTCAAAAATGGTGAAAAAATATTGTTATTAATTTTTGATAAATTTATCAATATTATTTTATAAAATGGATATAATTTTTTAGATCATCACATGAAAAATATATTAGGGTGAAATTTTGGGATTTTTCTAAAGAGATTGATTATTCAGTGAATAGTGAAAATACTAATTCTACTTAAAATTGAATTTTATTTTAATAAATTTATAGAGCCGAATTTTGTTTTAAATTGGTTTTAAAATTTAATTAATTAATTTATATTAAAATAAATCTAATTAATTTAATTTTAATTGATAATATTCTTAATTTTTGTATAAAAAAAGTTTAATACTGGAAAATGCATTTTTCTGGAAAACAGTTTTTCATCCCATTCTATGGGTTTATATTAAAATTAACTTATTCAAATTATAGTGATTAAATTTGATAAAATGGATTCCAAATTTTTAATCAACCTATCTAAATTTGGTAAATAGTTCAACTTTATTTTTGGACATTATGAATTATAATTTTTGTAAATATAAACCCATAAAATGGATTCTATATTTTTGGTAAATATCTGTCACCTTGGTAAGGGTAAATCAAGTAATTGAGATTAAAAAAAGTTTATAAGGCATTAAAAATATTTATAAAAACGAAATTAATTCTATTTTATGGGTTTGGTTCATCAAAAATCATTTAATATTATATGATATGACTATTTAGTTCCATAATTCTTTGTTAAGAACCTTAATATTATTTTAAGTAAATAATAAATCCAAAACTTCACTCTTTTTTTTAAAAAACTAAAACATTTTTTATAGGGATAAATGGAGTTTATGTCCAGTTATAAATTTTTATTTGAAATATTAAATATTTTTTTGTCATGATAATTTATTTTTAATCTTTAGTGATGAAATAATTACCTTAAATTCTTATGCAACGCCGACATTGTTCTTGTTCAAGTAGTAGAAAAATTATGTAAATGATTTTAAAAACTTAAAAAGTAATATTTTTTGGGTGAGACATGTAGTTATAGAAATATAATCAATAGATATAATTTATTAGATTTGGATTAAAATTTTATATTCAAATTACATCATGGTACATATTTTTTTTAACAGTCAACTATATGAATAGTCCTGAAAATTTATTTAATGGTATCTTATGTTAAATAATATTTTATTAGATGAATTAAAATTCATTAAAATATTATATTAAGAAAATAAGATATTATATTTTCTATAATATCGACCATTATCCACTTATGGGTTAATTTTACTTTTATATTCATATTATTTACCCTTAAAGTGTAAAACCCATTGATATCATGGTAATCGTTAAAAGGGTTAAGAGAGATTAAAACTAAGTGGTAAAGGTTAAAACATCACCTATACTTATATAAATATTATTAAATATACTTATTTCTAATTTTTGTAACTATATCATAGAAATATATTAATATTGATCCCCTTTATCATGAAAATTAATTAATTTTAATTTAATACATTAAGTAATTCAAAGGGTGCCTCTCTCATAAATTATATAAAGATACCATATATCCCATATTCCCCACACTTATTGAGCCAATTATCTCTTCCAAAAAATTAAAAAACACTTATTAAATTACTTAGATACATTATAGAGGTGTTTTTATTCTTAAAATACTATCCTCATGGTCCTTAATAAGAGCCCTAAAAGAGGTTCTTTAAAAGGGAGGTAATCTTCTTAACCATGCGTTCTCATTTTATTTCTTCTCATAACTCCTATAATTAAGTCATAAACATTAAAATTTAATAATATAAGTATCTCCCATATACTTATATGTTATTATATTAATTTAATAATCTAATTCATCTACTTTTTCTATCAAATTGGAAACAAAAGTATCACTCGTGCATATATGTGGACTACCACCACCACAGAGTGATACAATTAATTTTTCATCACCGCACCACATGGATATTTATAATTATGGATTTAATAAATATATATTATATTTTTAATATCATTATGGTTCTATAAATATGAATTATCATTTACATTTATTTATTTTTATCCATCAAAAAATGAAAATATCACTTGTGCGTACATACAAACTACCATTTTCACGAAGCGTTGTAATTAATTTTTCGTAACATATTTATATTAATAGTTATAAAATTTTATATAATGATTAAATATTATAATAATTAAATTATTAACATTCTATAGATGATGAAACCATGATAAATGTATAAATACTAGAATTAACCAATCGAAACTTACATAAAAAACAAAACAGTTAACACCTAGAAACATAAATTTTAATAAAGAATTAGTAAATCATTGGAATTAACATATTATGATCATATAATATATGATATTATAATTATTCATATATTTTTTATATAATAATAATAAATTTAAATTTTTTATACATGATGTTAGAGTGCTTATAAAGAAAGACGTATGCGAGTTAAGGGTTTTCCGTCTCACTTTTATTTCCACAAGATATATACCATATTAACCTCTTATTTCATTTATGTGGTGTATATACTACACATTAATGTATTTTATGATTATTTTCATAAAAATTATAAGTATTTGAAAATAAATTTAAGTTTCTCTCTTTCATGAGGTTATTATTTAGTGATTACTAATGTTAGAAGGGTTATTTTTCTCAATATTATTTTGTCAAGACATGTTTGATGTTATGAACCTATTTATGTATATGAGGGGTATATAATAACCATTTGAAATGTTATATCATGGATAATTATTAATTCATGGTATTTAAATCTAAAAGTTAGATTATATAATCTAATGGATTTTGATTTGGATGTTAGCAAAGTGATAAGGATTTATAGTCTCAAATCATCTAATTTGGGACGTATGTTTTGTTATGAACATATATTATTTTATGAGGTGATAATTTTACATTTTATATAATTAATATACATTTATTCAGGATATTTAAAGTTTCATTTAATGTTATATTTCATGAGTCCTATGATTTAGAAGTTACCAAAATGATAATGGGTTTATGTTACAATCACATTTCTTTTCAGGATTGTCTATGATAATTTTTTGTTGAGATAAATTATATGGATATTATCCTTTAAAATCCATTTTTTTATTGTTATATGGTTATTTATTAAGTTTTTATGTATTTTTACCATTTTACTCTCTTTTATACTTAATATGACTGAGAAAATGTTTTTAAATAAAATCAGAACTTACTTCTTCTTTAGTCAACAAACTTTTTATTCCATGTCCATACTCTTAAGAATTCTTTTATGAAAGTTATTAACTATAATTTAAATTTTTTTAAAAAGTTCATTTTCAATACCTTTGTATTTATTTAAAAAAATTTAAAAATAAATCCTTCTAAAAGATTTATGAATAATTAATTTTTGTCTTTTTTAAAATATATGAAAATATGTTTTCTTTTAATGTGTACAGTATGAATTTATTTTCCCAACAACATGAAAATTATTTGCTTTTAATTTTACTTTACAAGTTGAAACATTTATTTTCAAAGGAAAATTTTTGTCAATATTTCGGGAATCTTAAATTGAAATTTTATCAAAATAAATGTATATTTTTATCATTTTTTCAAATGAAGGTTATAATATTCATTAAAATGTATTTTTTATCTATATAAACATCCTTTAAGTATTTTTATTCTTAGCTGGGGATATAATATTATGATACCATCCAATTTATTTCTTTGGATGATTTATAATGATTATGATTTAAGTATTATTCTATGAAACTCATTTCTTTCCCAATGGTTAATTAAGTTATGATGGAAACATTATAAAACCCATTTATTTTCTACAAGTTATGCTATGATGGAATGATGAAATATTTATGAAACCAATTTAATTTATATGGGCTATGATATGATGATATGATGAATATTTTATGATATTGTGGCACATATATGTATGGATTTTATTATTATATGGGTGAGCATAGAATTATATATCCCTCCAATGAATTGGGTAAAGATTAATGTGTTATGTTATTAAAGGGTAAATAAAAGGTTATCCCAAGCCTAAAATTGGGTACATAAGAGGTATTGACAATCCCAAAAGAGGGTACACGGGAGGTTATTTAAAGATAAAAGTTGGTATATGGGTGGCTATACCAAGCCTAACAAGAAATTAATGTCTTGTTGGGAATCCTTGATATAATATTTATATGATTATGAATATGAGACACTTTATGATTCTATTTTAAGACATGATATGATGTCAATGTTATGATCTCATGGATCATGTTCTTTGATTACTTTATGATTCATGTCTTATGAACTACCAATACTTATTCCATGACTCATGATTATGATCTACAAATTACTGGGTATTATTTTTAAATGTTAATTTCATGATCTCATAACCTTATGCTCATGTTATTTTTAAATTATCTTTAAAATTTCCCTATTTTACCCTTACAATGAATTTGAGCTCACCCATTATCGTGTTTTAATATTCCATAGGTTATAAAGAAGGGCACTTTGTATAAAGAAATATGTTTGAGATAATATATATTGTACTTAAATAGGATGTGTATGTGTCTATTCTCCAAGTACACTATGACGTTATGGTTCTCGGGCATGTTCATTTGGGATATATATTGAGTATTCATTATAAAATGTAATATATATGTATGAATTGTTTGGGTAAATATAGATTTTTTTAGGAAAACTGGATCATGTAAAGATAAGGAAAGATAATAAAGATAAACAAAATTGTTCTGAGGAAAACCTGAATGCACAAAATTTATGTTTTACATGTTCAGACCAATTTACCCAGTCTATTCATAGAGGAAGATCATTTTCAAGTGGTGAATAATAAACATATTGTAGATAGATAACTTTATACTTTGGATCAAACATTATATTTTGAAGGGAAAATAATTAAAATATCATATGAAACTCAGGGTTCAGAGCTTAGTGGGTCTCTAATCTAATAGGACTGGGATGGTCCTTGGTTGTGACCAATTGTGTATATAGTGTATAATCCATGATTTAGATGTCTATCCAATTTCCATAAGGAGTAGGATTTTATTCCAAACAATGTAAATTCTTATGTTTGTGTGATCTTTAGTTTTTACTATAATTGGGATAGTTTGAGTGAATTAAGAAAGAGTGGATCATGGTTTCAACTAGATATATAGGTTGAATATTAAAAAATGATTTGTAAAAATATACCATTGATTCCCCCTCTTAGTGGTACCATCGATCTAGGATCTACAAGTGGTATTTGATAAAATATAGGTTATCTTTGAAGATACAATATATTTTTTTGTAATGTAAAGAATAAATTATATAAATAATAGGTTTGTAACAACTTTTTATTGTAGAAATTAACATAGCTGGAAGATTAAAATTCCAACCTAACTTATTTCACTCTGCCTAGAAGTTAGAGATGAAAGAATAATGGGGTTTCCACTCATTACTTAAGGAGAACCAATTTCATTATTTTATAAGATAAATTTGGGGGTGGATATAATGGATCAATATACCATCTTAATACCTCTCTCTAATAAGGTATACACAATGTTAATGAGACTTTAGACTACTAAAAACATTAAGAAAAATTGGAATGTAGTTTTGAATAGAATTTTAAAATCATGGAATCTAAACTATAAGTAGGGAGAAGCATATTTGAAGGCATTAAAATGCATTATTATGAGAAGATTTATGAATCCTTCACACCAGTTAGTAATATTGTGAGTAATATCCAAGGTTTTAATAAGAGTTTGTAATATTTCACCATTATTAAAAATAATATTTGAAATTTTCCAAACAAGTTTGATATAAAATTATCATCCCTAGAATATAGATAATATTCAACAGTGACTGAGCTATATAATATTCTCATATCATATGAGATCATAAAAACCCAATCTTTCAAGAAGAAGCTAAAATACTAGATGAATATTGAGTCAATGGAAAAGATAAAAATTAAGGTTGAAGAAGTAGAAAAATAAAGTGATTCTGACAATGAAAAATCTAACAGGGAGTTTAATAAAATTATTACCCTTATATCAAAGCGGTTTAAAAGGGGAAACTATAAGGTAAAGTCAAACACCCACCTAGGTATTACAACTATAATGGAACTGAACATTTTTCTATAAATTTCCTAAAAAAAAGGTGATTGGATATGATTATAATTATTAAGATGAAAGACCAAAAAAATAGAAAAAGGGTAAAAGAATAAAGAATCATTCAAAATATAGAAGGGGAAATTTTATAAGTAATAAAGAAGATACTAACTCATACTCAATTAGTCAATCTGACAATGGAGTGTATATTTTTTTGACATGGTGAGAGAGGCTTTGATTCGTATAGTAGTGATGATAATGGAAAAGTAAGGAAAACTATGAAATGGATATTGAAAGGTGAGATGAAAGTATTTTTGAGAAGAATACATAGATTAATAGAGAGAAAATAAAGTTATAAAAAATAAAAATTTATCTACTGAGAAAGAGGAGTTTGAAAAAAGTAAATAGTTTTTATTGATAAGTGTAAGAAGAATTGGTTGAAAGTAGATGAGTTTGAGAAGATATTAAATGATTTTTAGGAGAAGCTAACTCAAAAGGTTAAAAGATATCTGGAATAAAAACTATGTGTATTTATACTCAAAATGAGTTAAAAATAAGTAGATAAGAATTTAATAATACAAATTAAGATAAAGTATTGAAAGTTGAAAATTTCACTCAAATTATCGCTAAAAACTATAGTGAAACTTTCATCTTTAAACTTTCACTAATATTACTCTCAATGAAATAGTTTTTTAGTGAAACTATCAATGAAACTTTCAGAAGTGAGTACAAAAAGTCCTTGAAATGAAGTTTTTATGTTTCAGTTTATATCAATGCTTTCATTGTTGATGCTTATGTTACATCATCTAGTGTTAAAAAATATGTACGGATGAAGTTAAAATCAATTAAGTATGCACATTGTTTCTATGTTATGTTTTGAAGACTAAATGAGTTTAATTGACACTAACAGTACTAAAAATAATAGAAAACATAAATTCTTTTTCATACCATTTCTTTATCAATGTATAAAACAAGGTCATATAATGGTTGAAAAACATGAAAACATGATGAAATTTCCTTCTGTTGAGATACGTATAGGTTTCCTTACTCGAATGGGTGTTTTTTTGTGGTCTTTTCGGAAATATTCATATAAAGTATTTGGGTAATAACATAATCATCCCTTAAATAATCCAAAATTGACTCATATGATGAGGTCATAAAGAAAAATAATAAAATCACAAGAAATCAAGCCAGATACGAATGATTTAATAGGTATTAAATGAAATGATTCTTTCTCATGGATAATAATTTTTTCCAGTGGCTAAGATATTTTTTCATACACACATACAGATTAGTTGAAATTTTTGATGTCTAAATAGTCAAGGTAATTAGTTCATGGGGATGGAATTTACATGTTAGTGTAATTTTAAATACAATGTTAGAACAATCCATCATTTTAAAACATAATGAATATTTATTTGACTAAAAATAATTATATGAAGATAGATTATGAGTTATTTGAATAAGTTTTTATATTTTACATGAATTTTAACACTAATTAATTATGTATTCTGTTAGGTTTTTCAATGGTATTAAATTTTCTTTTTGATGTTGCAGGTTTTGGGGAAACTTTTTTATATGATATAAATAGTTTTTTTTAATGTTTTATTTTTTTCTTAGTCACTTCTATCATTGATTCCAAATTGTTTTTTATAGTTCGTGTTGTTATCATTATTTTATACCTTTATGTTGATTCCAAATTCTTTTCTTTTATAGTCCTCAACTTCACATTTATAACTAGTGATCTTGTCTAATGAGTTTTTGGTTTAGACTTCTCAGTTGTGCTGGTGGATTTTATAGACATTCGTTGTTTTTTAGATTCCTCCATAGTATTTATTATTGCACTACCTTTAAGGATAACTATTTGAAATTATTCTATATGTAAGGACCTAGTATCCTTGTTCGTATTCCCTATTTCCTTAGGATCATATGTCTGTCTTTAGTCCTCAACTAGAAGGATTACTCTCTCATCATTTTTGGGTGTATAATAATCAACTACCATTATTTATTTTTTATACCTTTTCAAATATGAAAATCTTCTAGTTATCTTTTTTTTAATCCTTTCAATTTTAGGGTTGAATCTATCTTCCACTTTATTAGTATTATCAAGTATCAGCTGCTTCGGTTTTTTGATTTTTCATCTTTTCTTATCTCCTTTTATTCTATATTTTCTAATTATCTTTTGAAAATTTAATTGTCTTCTTTAAGGACATATAAATGGTCCTTATCATCCTTTATAATATCTTGAACCGAAAGACTAAATTCCTTAGTGGATGTTTTCTCCCGTCCTAATTGGTGAGAACCTTCTTCATGTTTGACAATATCATCTACCTTTTTTACAAAATAGTGTTTGTTAAGATAATCATGAAACTAATACTAAAATTGGAAGACTTACCCCACTAGATTCAATTTGTTAACCCTTAATATACTTCTTTACAACCACATCCAAATTTTCCAAGATCCATTTTGTAAATGGTTGATTTCCACTATTCTTATTTCCATTGAATATTCCACTAATTTCAAAATACTAATACTATACGGAAATTTTATTTATTGAGATAATTAAGGTCTATATATAATAAAAAATAATTTTTAAATGATATTAGTAATGACACAATAGACCCTAAAATCTTTTAATGATGGATTTAAAATTATTTTAAAGAATTCACCAACTATTGGTTGTTTGTATGACACTATTTTAGTGCTATAATATCTATAAATTTTTCACAAATGAGATGATGCCACAAATTAAATAGGAACCTATAGTATGGTAAAAAATAATGACACATGCTTAAAAAAGAGTGAAGGTGTGTTAACATGGTCATTGGGTTTACCCTCCCCAATTGTATCCTGAATTACTATTTTTATTACATTCAGTGTGCATATTCTAACACCATTTTCAAATCTCTATATATACAAAGGTGACTTTGTTGACTTGAATGAATATAAATATGTCATTTTGAAGGTGACTCAAGAAGAAATTACATAAATATTGCATCATTTTAGATAAATATTCAATACATCTCACAATAATAAATTCCTGAGAATTGTAATGTCTTAGTGTCTTTGAAGACTAAAAAACAATCAACCTATTTAAAAAATATCATTGGTATCTCCTATAAAGTTATTCTCACATAGTACCCTTCTCAAACATTTCTTACTTATAACCTTTCTTCATAACACTGGGAAAATAAAACATAAGAAAGGGTGAGCTCAGATGATCAGTAAAGGTAAACATGGGTGATATCATTCAATGATTACAAATGATCATATGATAATATTAAGGTTTTTATAATATGATCATAATTTTACATCCCAACCTAGGATCTATTAAAATGGTTCCCCAATCTGGTTGGTGAAAAGACCTCAAGTGCATCTCCTCGTACACCAGAGGTTACTTACTAGTATCGAGGGCCTAATGGTGGTATAATGGGGAGACTATACCCTTTAGATCAGTAAAAAATATAGTGGAAGAAATGATAAATAAAGGTAGTGGAAGATATGTAATGAAACATTTTCGGTGATCATTATAGATAGCTAGGCCAATTCTAAATAATCCCCCCATGCATGAATATTCAAGGGAATGAATACATTGTAGTCAACATATAATATTTAATAAACAAAACAATACTAGACTGATAAATAATAAATAAACAAAATACCTAACTCCTATAGGTAGCCCAAGTAATTGTTCATTCCCCAGCTCCATGTCATGTCTAAGTCCATAAATAGAAACAACATGAAATCATTATCCAAGATCATATCCTACAACCTAGAGGTCTATCCAAGTACCAAATGGTTACCCACATATGGTTTGAGTAAAACTTAGTAGGCCACTATCAATTACATCCAATTAATATCCATATTTTGAGTATAAAATGGTACAGTATGCATGTATAATAACAGAGTCAATAAAATAAATAGATCATTTCAAACCAAGTTCCTCACAAGGTACCTATCTGATTCCACCCAATTCATCCTAATTCATAATTTATATAAATCTATAAATTTATATAAATAGACTCGATACACATGGTAGATAACTATGTCATCCATGTACAATGATAAGCATAATGCATAACAAATCTAAATAAGGAAATCAAAACACAAAAACCAGGAGATAGTGGGAATCATGTACACCAATCCATGACAATTGATTAGGGGAATTAAGCCCAACCATTCATCTAAAATTAATAATAATAATAATAATGAAAATAACCACCATGTCCAACATGTTCAATTAAAAATAGTGAAAAGTCCTCCATGCCTAACAATTCAATAAGTAATGATATGGGGAACCATGCCTAAAAAATAATAAACAATGAGAAAGGGAACTATTTCCAACATCTTAAAATAGTTATTATAAGGAATTTCATGTCTAGTATATTCCAATAATAATAATAATAATAAGTTAAATTGTGTCTAATAAATTCAAATAATTAAGAGGAGCATCATATATAACAATGTGATATAAAAGTAGAGTGAATGATCATCATGCTCGACTACTTCTAATATTAATAGGGAACACCATGTCTAATAATTTCCATATTTAATAAGGAACATGGACATACCGAAAATAAAATTCAAAAATTCTATTAATCATTTCATTTTATATGTTCCCAAAATTCCTAGTGATGTGGACTCACCATCCACTTTCCATTTATTATTTTTAACCATTTCATTAAATTTATTCATTCACCTTTCATTTAATAATGATAGGGGTTAATTTGTATTTATGGTATCAGTGGTTATAACTTGATTTATTAATTACACAAGGGAAAAGTATGAATCAATTCCAATATAAAACCCATGACGATTCATTTAACTAACAATACCCAATTCAATTACATTAATTACATAAACTAATTCTTTTTTAATTATACCTAAGGGGTCAATTGGTGGTATTAATCCATTTAAGAGTTCATTTAATTCAATTATGATCCCCACTAATCAAGTGAAAACCCAACATGTATCAATGGATGTTTAATTACATAAGAATATAATAATATTCATGGAAATTAATATCAACACACCCAAATGGGTGGATCACATTGAGGTATACAACCTCCAATGATGGAATTGGGTCTTAAGGACATCCAATTCAAGGTGATATCAATTTATTTATATTAGTTTAACATTTAGGATCCAATTCATGGATAATATATCATGTGAAATAATGTCAAATTTTATAAACAACATAACATTAAAGTAAAGGCATATAGAACACCAAAATCATGATTATAAATATTTACTCATCCAACATCGAGCTTTGGTTTGGGCCAAAATGAGAGAAAATGAAGAATTAGATGAATGCCCAATAAATAGGGCATATTATCTCACATAAAATTGTAATTTCTAAAAGGAAATAAAATAGATAAAGGAGGTATGAGGAGTCATAGAATCACTTTTACACTTCCAACGCACCCAATAAAATTTTATTTCGACCAAGAATAAGGTAGAATGATCCCATGGAGGAGGAGAGGGAGGAGGCATGGGAGGGCGGTAGATCCTGAAAAAAAATAGAGTTAGAAATATGATAAAACCCTTTTAAGGTTATAGGGGTAAATTTGTTTTTTACACTTTTTAAGAGGCACACAGTTAGGGCACATGTTTAGGAAAACCAAGTAATAACCATGCAGTTACACTATCCAAAAAACCCTAAACCACATGGTTGCCTCATATGGTTTACAAACCGTGCTCCAACTATAAAAATCTAATGACCACAAGCACTCCTACCATAAATGATTGTATAACATGGTTAAAAAACTTTTTCACCCACCATGAATGGCTCTCAGATCCTCTTTAACATTTTGAATGTTTTTTTAGTCAACCTCACATGGTTAAATAAACTATGTACCCTTTCAAAATAGTCCGCAAACTTGTACCGCACATTTAATACTAACAATGACCCAACCATACACCTAGGTTTTCTTTTCCAAAATTTCTATTTTGGGTATCAAACTCTTAGGATGCTCTTGAAACCAATAATCCACCTTTAATAACTCATTTCACATGTAAAAAAACACTTTTAATTATTACAACTCTTGAAATTACCTTCTAAATATCAATTTGAGATTTAGTCTTCCCACCAAACAAAAATTCAAATTCCTTTGGAAATTTCTACTCAGTTGAAAACATGGTATCATATAACCTCCCCTAATTATAAATTTTTATCCCTAAGAAGTCCTGGTAGATATTTGAACTAATTCACTATTTACTTGGGTTGTGAATTCCAACTCAAATGGTTGGGTTATGATTATGAATGTCCAAATCACCTCCAAGATCCACCTTAAGCATACGATAATGAAACTAATAAAAGTTGATCCAACACTCATAACTATCAATGAAATAACTAAGAAGGATCTTACATGAGACCTCATAAAATGAAAAAAATTATGTCATTGTCTCTTCGATTAACCAACCCATGACACTCCCCACTATGGGTTTTTAATTTCAATGCACAATTCCAATCCATGGTACTATCACCACCCTAATTTCTTACAAAAAACACCGACCCATGGAACTCCCCACCATCGGTTTTTACTTTCAATGACCAATTCCAATCCATGGTACTTCCATCACCAGAATTTCCTAAAAAACACATACATTTCACCCTAATGATGCTCCTCGCTTGTTTCCCATCTCACTACATCCATTCACACTTGAGGAAACCAACATCAGTCCTTAATTTGATTAATATGGTCAAATTACTATCGACCTAACTCTTCTTGTTTGCATAGTCCTTTTCTCAAAAATCCCTGCCCGACCTTTACCCTCCACCTAAATCAACCCACAATGTGCTAGATGCAGTTATCACTTAACACATAAAAAATTCGAAGGAACTCAATTTGAACCACCTCAATTTGGCTACTTAAAAAAAATTTTCTTTAATAACCAATGCATCACTAAAACCAGAATCTAAAAGTATTAATCTCAAGGTATACTGAGATTGTTTTGAGCATGCTCACTATGGTCTATAACTGACTTCCAGTGATGTATCCTTGCTAAACCATCACTTGTTTAAAAACTATCTTTGATTGACAATACAAACATTGATGAAAAACCAATACAACATCCTTGGATTGTCACATGTTATTTGAAGCCTAATTCCCACACTTGTACTTCACTCAAGTCCAAATACGAACCTGTACTATGAATTTTTCGAAAATCCAAATGTATATTGTTTCATTTATTTAATGGAATAAGTTATCCAAATGACTATCCAATGACCAATCTCAAAGTCCTATGACCCTACCCACATGAGGTCCACATATCCGTGACTGACGTCCCACTCCAAACCATAGGAGAATCCATGATGATGAATCAACATAATGATTTTTCTGGAAACCAAATCCCATGCCCCATACATCCCCAAACCTAACAACTAGAATGTTTAAGAACCTCCTCACTCCTGATCACTTACAAAAATGTCATCCCTATTGGGTCCATTATTTCATTTATTTTCAATGATATGTCAATATGTGTTTAGTGAGTTGATGATTAGAAGTGGTGATGCATGTAACGTATTTATGAGCTATTTTTCAAGCAATCATCCATGCTTAAATGTGATGATTATAGAGCTGTTCTTAATGTAAAAAACATGTGTCAATTACATTATGAAAATTCACATTATTTCCCACATTTGAAAAAGACTTTATGATATTGATTATCAATCCTAAATTAGTTTAGGAAATGTAAAAAAGTGAATATGGATCATATTTTTATGATCTTGGATATTTTATCATCAAATTATTGAATAATTTGAGGATAGCATGCAAAAATATGTCTTTATATTTTTCATGTACTATATTTGAAGAAGCGCTGAGTATGTCGTCTTATATTTTTATATTTAGAACATTGGTAAATAGTTTTTTGAGACCTTACTAAAAAATATAACCTTCCAAATATCATGAAATAAGATCCAGGTGGAGTCACTACTGAGTTGGGCACTAGGATCAACCATTGCAAGACCCAACTAGAATGGGTGGCCTGAGGGTATTCATAGTGAACCCACAAAGAGGTGCAAGGTAGAAATCAGAGGAACCATGTCGGGTCATACAACGGTATAGAAGGATTCCTATATGGTGTGGCACTAGAAGTATTTAGATGTTGACCCTGATATAATCTTCTAGTTAAGGAAAGATGTGCTTTGGATTATTAAGCCGCACCAGAGTGATGCTGAGTTCAATATGGGAAGGACTGTTTTTGTAAAATATTCACCTATTTTAAAAAAAATATCAATATAACTGAAATTGTCCGATTCGATCTCTCTGAGTCGTTTGATCATGTCCAACAATCATCTTCAACCTTTGTACAATAGATGGATTCACATGTGTTGGAGTTCATCATGACTTCTTCAGGTTGTGTGGTCTAAAGTTCCATCCATACATATGAGCATCATTTGATCATCCTATGAATTAAAATATGATCAAATTCACATGAAACTTTGTTTTCATGTTTTTATGTATATCAAATCAAGATAATGTGAAGTAGATTTGTTTTATGATGTTTTGATGGTGATTATTGTTATCACATGAAGGAGTATGTAGGGGTAACAGATGGATTTCCATTTTTTGAGAGTGCTACTTTTGTGGAGTGTTTTTTATAAATACCCCATACCAAGCTCATTTGGAGTTGGAGTTCATTACACTTATGAGAGATAAGGTTGAGAGATAAATAGAGAAAAATAATAACTCCTTGTTCTCAGAGAAGTTTCTTTAGATTGTGGAGTGTATTTTCTTCCACAGTCACATGAAGCTATTCTAATTCCATGATTAATTCTTGCGGATAAACCTGGTCACTCAAAGGATATAAGACACATGTATTGTGTCTAGTTCATGTGAATCTAGAACCTGTGAAGAGGAAAGAGTTTTGTCTGATCCATTTATGTGAAATTAATTCATGTGAAGAGGAGAAGTGTCAGTTTTGAGTTCCTATATATACATAAAAGAAAAATCTAGATAGTTCTATATATACTATTATGTAAAGAATAAATAATATTGCGGAAGATATTTCATATTCCTTGTGTTTTGTGAAGACCCATTTATATTACGCTACACTTGTGTGAAAAGGGTGTGATTTTGTGAAGGTGTTCTTATAGTTTCATGAAGAAGACCGTTTGATCATTTTTTTCATAAGAAAAATAGTTTCAAAATAACCATGCACACTCATTCAGTTTTTTCACAAGATAATGGAAAATGGCCATTTCATTTCCATGAATATATAAATGTACATTCTCATTAAGAAAACATAGTGGATAGTTTGTTATACACACCCTTGTGTAAAGTATTTTCATAGTACATGGAATACAAATGCATGTGATAACATGAATTCATGATATATAATTGAAACGTGTAAAGAATAAATATATTCATCTTACATGCATAATATATGATGTGATAAAGGTCGAAAGTTATTCAAAAAATTCAACTAAGTGGACTTGAAGAAGAACAAGGACAACTAATCACTACATCAGAAGACAATATAAGTTGAAAACCTATTTACAAGAGGTAGTGAAGTTCATTGAATAAGTGGTGGGATGATAGTATAAAAAACAGAGCTCTTCAGGATATAGCTCAATTGGTGGGAGTTAGTATAAATATAAATGCTGGAATTTTAGTCTAAATATCCCCTCAGGAGATGTACCCTAATAATCATAATTGATTAGGAATTACAAGAATTTTTTGTTATAAATTTTGGGAGATTATTTGTACTTATAATAAAATTATCTATTACAAGTGGAGAATCTATGTCTTGGATTATCCTGAACATAGCAAGGATGTACTCACCCACATCTGGGGAAAACCCTGTAAAAATCATTGTTTACTTTTTATGTGCTTTCAATTGTTTTCTTATGGGAGAATTGAGGTTCTAAGGAACGAGGGATAGTGATCTTAACCAGTCACATAGGTTGATTTGAAAAGAATAAATTATAAAAAGTATATCATCAATTCACCCCTCCCCCTATTAGTGATATATATGGACCTCACACTTCAATTTGTATCAAATCATGAGGTTCCCTATGTAAAGTTACAAACTTTACTAATAATTTAAAGATGGATAGTTTTAATTCAGTCAATAATAGAGGAGTTACTTTCTTCGATGGAAATAAGTTTTATTGATTTAAGAACTGAATGCTTCCATATCTGATTTCACAAGGCCTTAATGTTGGTGATGTTATAATAGTTGGCTTTATCCAATTAAGAATAGATTCTCCCATGACACATGCTGATAATATAGTTGATGACTACCTTACTAGGGTAATTGAGATTTTTTCTCATAATAGGGGTTTTTGAGATACTTTGGATGGTTCACCATTTATCAAAAAATTTATGCATAACTTTCATGATAAATTTTATCTGAATATTTATGGCTTGGAAGAAGTGGAGACATATCTCTTGATTAATTTAATAATACACTTCTCAGTTATGTGATTAGAAAAGATAATATTTTCAAAAAGAAACATAAGGAGGAAATGGATTTCAAAGAAACAAAAATACTCAAGCTAAAGGAAAATAATTATGAACCATTCCCAGATTGTAATGAGGATAAGTTATGTGATATATATTATAAAAGAGTAGTGGACATTATTTCCAAAAAAATTAGAAAGTGAAAAGGAATATTTAATGGTTTTATTCCCTTAAAATACTTTAATTGTAGTCAAATTGGACATTTTAAAATTGATTTTTTGAATAAATGTTCTAATGATTCTAAGATTGATGATGAAGAAGAAGACAAAATTAAAAGAAGATTTGAAAAGTCTAGAAAGGGTGATAGTGGAAAGAAGAATAAGTTCTCAAGGAATTACAAGAAAAATCTGATGATTAAGAGAGTTGATGAAGAATATTTTGTATGGAATGAATTAGAATATGAAGGCTAAACTAAAAATTATAAAACCTTCATAGTGTAAGTTAAGAGACAAGTTGATTCTTCAACCAGTGATGAGAAATAAAAAGATTGTTATCATGAGTACATGCAGATATATGAACTTATAGAATGTCGAGATCAAAACACTCTACTCAAGAAAAGAATCAAACTATTGTAGAAAGATAAATTAAATGAAATCAAGAAGAATAATGTTCTTATTGAAGAGATCAAAACTTACAAGGATAAAATTATATAACAAGAGATGATATTGAAAGATTCTATTGAAAAACCATTTTAATATAAGAATAACTGAATAAGGAATAGTCTAGGTGACTTAAAGCCAAAAAAACCTTGAAAATGATGAGATATGGTCTTTATAAACCAATTTATGTTCAAGATAAATCATCTAAAGCTACTATGAAGGCCATTCCAAAGAATAAGGTATAAGTTAATTATGATTTTACTAGTGATAATAAATTTGTTTCATCTAGTGGTGCAAGTTTTGAAATAAAAACTAGAAGAATATAGACCGATGATGAGAGCGAGGACATAAGAGAGTTAGGAAAAGAATGTTCTCCAAGAATTGAGGGAAAATAATAGGAGTGTATTTAGACAACAAGTAGTTTATCATCAATTATTTTAGGATTATGGAAGATGAAGTTTCATAGTTTACTGCTAGTTTTTTTGGTAAATTTGGGTATAAATCCTACAAATGCTAGTATAATATGTCACTTCCTCAAAATTGTCATATATTAAGGGGATAAATTCTAAAAGAAAAATAAGTATCTTTTTTAGAAGAATTAATGATCTTAGAATGAAAAAGTTATCATTGATAAATCAACAATTCTATCTAATTAGAATAATTTTGATTTTCTAAAGAAGATATGTAAAATATGTGACCCAAAAGGTCATTATGATAAAAATTACATGAAAAAACTTCCAAGATAGTTAATATAGTATTCTAAAGCACAAAAATATCAATGAAAATAAAATATCTCTGACCTTTTTATTCAAATAAATTCTTATGAGAAGATAAATTTTGTGAAGAATGAGATTATTAAGAAAGACTACCTAGCTATTTTTCAACATCAGTTGAAACTATCTAAAAATTTATAGAAACTTGAGAAACTTGATAAATCTATAGGAAATAAACTGGTCTCCAAAAATTAGGTGGAATTTTATGAGAAGTTATCCACAAGAGGAAGCATTAAAATCCAAAAGACTGATATTGAAAAAGTTATTTAATTTTTTTTATAAGGTAAGAAAAATGATAGTAAAATAAATTATACTCAAAATAGGAATAAGATTCAAAATAAATATCCCCATACTTCTATTAGAAGAAAAGAATATCGCATATTGAGAGGAATATCTTAGTTTGAATGTTATTTCTGAGAAACTAAAACGTTACTCCTTATTCTATATTATTTTGAGTGTTTTGAAATAAAAATGCAAGGAATTGAAAGACATGTTTGAGTATGTCACTTCTATAAAACATAATGAGATTTTTCTTCATGTATTCTACTAGTTTTAATGAAATGGAAGAAAATTGGGCATCCATTAAGGTGGATAAACCTTGATAATGAATATAAAAACCTTGGGGAAGATTAAAAGAATTGACAGTCAAGGTATTCCAATCACACATTTATCCCTTATTCTTAATTATATTATCTTATAAATTAATAGGGAGTGTGTGGTTGATGAAAAAATTAAACTAAGGGAGATATTTATCTCTTCCAACTGAAATTTCTAATTTGTTTGTTGAAGTATGTATAGGATTTGGAATTTCATTTATTAATATGATTATTTCCAATACCTTAAATGAGAATTGAGAAATTTTGAGCATGATTTAATAGACATGTAATTTTATGGATAACTTTGATATATTTGGTTATTTCTATCTTGTTTTCTAAACTGGGTTATCCCATGTAGGCTTAGAGTTGATTAACAAAAGGCTCTTTATTAATAAAACAATATGAGATCATTGGTCTCTTTGAAGTGATGATGTAATTTTAATATAATCGATATGGTCATGTTTTTTAGAAGAAAAATTAGATGATAAATATTTCACACTTATCCTTTTAATGTGATTGTTAAAGGGGAATAAAGTTTTGAGAACACATGTTGAATTTTGAATATGAGAAAATAATATTGAAAAAAATACAAAGTTATAGAATTTTGGGACCAGTGTTTCATTTGTTATCAATGATATGTCAATATGTATTTTGTGAGTTGATGATGAAAGTAGTGATTCCTGAACATTTGTTATGAACTCATGTTTGATAAATCCTCCATGTGTAAATGTGATGATTGTATATTTGTTCTTAATTTCCAAAACATGTGTCAATATCATTAGGAGAATTAACATCGTTTAACACATTTGAATAATATCATATGATGTTTATTTTCAATCATCAATAAGTTTAGGAAATGTATAAAATTGGATATGGATCATATTTTAATGATCTTGAATTTTTGATCATCAAATGATTGAATAATTTTGAGAGACCATGAAAAAATACATCTTTATATATTTCATGTACTATATTTGAATAATATTTGAGTTTTATGGATTAGATTTTTATATTTAGAACATTGGAAAACATTTTTTTTATCCCTTACTAGAAAATATAACCTACCAACTAATAAGAAATGGGATCTAGGTGCAACCACTGATAATGTGATCACTACGATCAAACATCGCATGATCCAACCAACATGGGTTGGATGAGGGTACTCATAGTTCACCCACATAGAGGATAAATTAATAAAGTGTATGCACCATATGTGGAGGTACCATGTTAGGGAAGGATTCCAACAAAGGGCGGTGCTAGTTGGATTCAAAATCTGACCCCAGTACAGGCTTCTTTTTGGGGAAAGATGTGATTTGTCTTATTAATAAATGATAGGCTAATACTGAGTTTGATGTGGGATCATAGTTTAAGGTTCAATTTTTGTCCATTTTAGAAATTATGGATATAACTGCAACAATCTAATTCGATCTAACTGAGCCGTTCGATCATGGATAGCGGTCATCTTCTACATATGGACACCCACATGCTTCAAATGTGATAGAGTTCAATGTGATTTATTTAGGCAATGTGTTATGAAAATCTATTCATGCATATGAGAATCATTTGACCCTCTTGATGACTCAAATATGATCAAATTCACATGAAAATTTGTTTGCATTATTTTACAATGATTAAATCAATAGATTGTGAAGTATATTTGTTTTATGATGTGGTGATGGTGATTCTTGTTATCATATGAAAAAGTATGTAGGAGAAACAGATGGATGTTCATGTTTTTCTAAGGGCTACATAGGTTGATTTTTTTCTATAAATACCCCAGAATAAGCTCATTTTTTTTTGGATTTTATCTCAGTTATGAGAGAGAAGGTTGAGAGAGAAACAAAGAAGAAGAAGCACTCCTTGTTCTCAAAGATGTTTCTTATGATTGTACAGTGTATTTTCTCCCACGTTCAGATGAATATGTTTTGATTTTTCAAATCATTATTATAGATAAACTTGGTTATGTGAAGGATATAAGACACACATAGTATGTTTGGTTCATGCGAATCTAAAACTCAAAAAGAGGGAAGAGATTTGTGTGATCCATTTATATGAAGTTGATTCATGTAAAGAAGAGAAATGCCAGTTGTGAGTGCCTACATATATGTGAAGGAAAAATATAGACAGTCTGACTTATACTATTATTCAAAGAATAATTTCTTTTGGAAGATATTTCATATTCCTTGTGTTATGTGAATACCCATTGATATTATGTTACACTTGTGTGTGAAGGTTTTGAGTTTGAGAAGGGAAAGAATATAGTTGTTTGAAGAATATTTTTTTCTCAATTTTGCATAATGAAGATAGTTTTTAGAATAATTGTTCACAATAATATCAGTTTGTGCATAATATAGAGGACAATGAGTATGGAATTTACATGCATACGTAAATGTATATTCACATTGAAAAATAATAGTGGACAATGTGTTTCACACACCCTAGTGTGAAGGATATTCATGGTATATGGAATACACATGCATGTAGGAGATATAATTGAGTTGTGTAAAGTAGAAAGTATATGAATATGACATGCATAAGATATGATGTGATCAAGTCTATAAGTTAAAAAAATCAACTAAGTCGACTTGAAGAAGAACAAGGCCAACTGATCACTGCATCAGAAGCCAATAGAAGTTGAAGACCTGTTCATAAGAGGTAGTGAAGTTCATTGAAGAACTAGAGGGATTAATGAATAAACAACTAGATCCCTTTGAGAGATAGCTAAACTGGTGAGAGTCAGTATAAAGAACCCTGGTGGGATTCCAATCTAAAGATCCCTTAGAGAGATGACCCATAATAATCATTATTAATCAAGTATTATGGGAGTTTGTTTGTTAGAAATTTCCCGAGATTGTTTTTACTTGTAATCACATTCTTTATTACTAGTGGGGAATCTATGTCTCATATTATTCTGAACATAGTAAGGATATAGTCACCCACATCGGGGATGAACTTTGTAGAAATCATTATGTTCTGAGAGCAGTGAGAGTCTAAAGTACTAGGGGTCTAGATTGTAACCAATCATAGAGGTTGATTTTAAAAGAATAAATTATAAAAAGTATATCACTAATTCACACCTTCCCCTCCCAGTGATATATCAAAACATGGTCACTTCAACCCCACACTTGTTCCCAATTCCCTAGAACAGTTCGTGTGACATTTCTTAATTTTAAATAAAAAAAAGAGGTACCAACCTAAAATATCCAAAGTTTTACTCCCCAACTTATGGATTACCTAAAACTACTAATGGAGTGAAACTCCCAAGGAGTGCATCAGTCAAGTTAGAAAAGTTATTTATGTAGCTCGGTGTATTGCCTACCCTATCCCAGCATACTTAGGGTGATGTCAATATATAGGTCCTGATCGCCTCTAAACTAGGATTATGGTAAGATCTCATTGATATAATTGTATTTATCTCCCCAATTAAAACTCACATTAATAATATATACTTTACTTTTGAAAACCCCTGACACCTCATCTCATAAAAATTCATGTCCAGGCTCAATGATTGGTCAACCATCTCAAGACACTCAATTTAAATCCAAATTAGCCATACTCTTAGGGGAAATTCCTTTAATTTACCAAAATACACTAGCCTTCATGGATGCATACATCATATTCTAAACCATATATCATTTCCTCACACTCATCCACTCACCAACATTCCATATCAAATGCTTCCCACATGAAACTTAAGTGAACTAAACTTTCTATACACCATGGGATTATATCCCATACCACTTGTTTCAAGATTTGACTCATTTTACCATGATTTATCCATCAGTATGGTTAAGATGGCCATGATACATGGAACATCATTCTTAACATTCTAGGATCTCCTTTAGAACTCTTATTCAAAATTGGGCACCACATCCATGTCATGATTTATCCAACAACCGACCACATATCGGTGTTGTTTAAGAAATTGAAGCATAAATCAACCAACCACTAGTCAAATAGGATAGGAACCTAAGTATTATTAACCTTAAATTCTAGTCTTGATATCTAGTCACTCTAGGAGATTCTTTGAAAACCAAAGGTATTACCATGCTTACATAAAAAAACCTAAGAAACTTTTGTGCAAAAATCTTGAAACAAGCTTACCATCATGATTAACCCCTCTAAAAGAATTAATAATCCTAGGAAAAATTCTCTCATAGGTTTTCCCCGATCAAAAAAACCTCAATAACTCACTATGATCTGATTCGAAACTAAAAGACTCTACGTCTTGCACCTAACTCTATAGATCAATCCTCAAAGCAAGGACACTAATTCTATTGAGCTAGCCCTAAGGTCCATCACATGAGAACCATATCCCACATAAGGGATTATATTACACGGTGTCTAATAAGACTTAAAACTCTCTCTAAATAGGTAAAAAAAAAGTTAGGGAAAAAATACCATTTATATACAAGGGTAAAAACTATTAACATGCGCATAACAACTTAACCTACTCATCATCAGGTTATTAGACCTTGATCCTATTTGAGCATCCTCATAAGAAACTTCTCCATAGAGGGTCATGATATGATCATAAAAAGGATAAGGAGATGACAATCACTAGGTATCCTCTTATGGTAAAATGATTTCAAGGTTTACTTAATAGGAAACCCCCTGCCAAACTGATACTATCTTTTAATTGTTTTAGAGTCTTACATTAACTAAATAGATAAATTATGACACTTAAATTTCATAAGAACTCATCCCTAAAGTTTATCAGTTTCACATTTCCAAGGGTGTTACCACACAAGGATAACCCCTCACTAAAGCATCAAGTATAAAATTTAAAACTAAATGCATACATTAAAGGTCACTAGGATCTACCTCTTAACCTCTAGGTCTAAGAAGTAGTATCAAGAAGTCAACTAAGAATCTTGGGAAACGTCCATGTACCTGTTGAAGACATATCTCAAAGAAAAACATAAGTCAACCCTTACACGAGGTTTCAAGCTATTAATCACCACTTAAGGTTTTATTTCATCCATTTCACAACTTGAAATTTATTTAAAATATCAATGGGATCAAATATATGATTTTTCAAGTACCAGCTATAAATAAAAACATTTTACAATTGCACGTAGCACTTAATTTAGTTGACATCATGTATTGTTATAGGAAAATTATCTCATAATTTTTTTAAACCAATTTTTTATCCATAATTTCTCACAATTGTCTTATTTTAAAAGAAATTAAATTCTAATCTATTGAGGAAAACACCCTTTAGGTTGTAATCAACATTTTAATTAACTGAAGCCTCATAACAATACATCTCCAAAGAAGACAATATGTATTTATCATGTAAGGGGCGATTAGTTAGATATGATGACACCATACATTTATATGAAATTACATATAAGTGGCTACTGAAACTTTAAATAACCAACCATATTATCAAAAGAATACTCCCAAGGGTCTAAGTACTAAAACATGTAAAATTGGAAAATGTGACCTATGAGGATCCCATCATGCTAACCTGGGTTAAGTTATATGGGAATCCATTCCCAATTTATGGAGTGAATTCTATATAAATCACAATTTTCTTCCAATATAAGTGAAACCCATTACTATAAACTTATTATAATTTTAAAAAATGCTTATCAGTGTAATATCATAGGCATAAGATTCATAAAATCACCTATAAGGGTTATGTCAAGAATAAGAGGTTTCAGTTATATGTTTTATAGTTTTAAAGTTATAAAGGTACTAGCCTTTATAAGTTTCAATTGACAAACCATTTAACTAATATCCAAAATAAATAACTTAAATTTATTAAAAACTAACCATCTCTTTGCCATTTTCAAGATTCAATTTAAAAATCATTTCATTTACTCAACTTATCTTGGGTTAATTGAATAGAATCCCACCATAAAGCTATATGGGAAAACACCATTTAGGTTTATGTAGACACATTATTTAACCAACCTTAAATCATAACCCTAAAAAGAGAAGCTATATCATAATTAATTAATATAGGTATACATGGAAGTAATCACATAATAAGGGTATTCAAATAAGAATTCTAAATAATCACCCTGGAATGGAATACAAATAACATGTCACATAATCATGGAAGCATGATATACATATATTATTTCTAATTACATGTTAATCCTATGTTTTTAAATGATGCATGACCACACATCATATATTTCCATACTAGGCCAAGAGGTAAATATCATAAATCAATAACCAGTGGAAATGAAACAATACCTTATGGTGAAATAATAATAAACTTTAATAATGAACCATCATGGAAAACTGTCCCATCCCAGATGACTTGATATTTACCTCATGCATGGGTTGAAAATTCAAAGAAATGAGCTATTTATCAATTTATCAGTCTCCTTTTTACCTTCCCAAAATAGTAAGATTAAGAAGAAAGAGGATTTAATACCACCTTTTCATGTCCCGAACAAGGAATCACTAAAAAAGTGACCTGAGCTGGTTGGAAACAAGGCCTTAAGTGCACATCCTCATACTCCAGAGGCTACCTACTGGAAGTGAGGGTCTGATGGTGGTATAGAGGGGAGAATATAACCTCTATATCAGTACTAAATACAACAGAATCAATGATAAATAATGGAATAGAAATATATGTAATTAAACAACAACAGTAATAATAAAAAATAACTTGGCCAATGCTAAATAATCCACCCATTAATGAATATAATAGACCATAAATTCAAGGATGTCAACATAAAATAGGTAATACATACAATAGGACTAGACCAATAATGAATTAATAAACAAAAGGCCCAATTGTTGTAGGCTACCCAAGTACATGCTCACTCCCTATCTCCATATCAATTCTTAGTCTATAAAGAGAAATAGAAAATAAGAACAATCCAAGACCCCATCCTGAAACCATGAGGAATGTCTAGGTACTAAATTATGACCCAAATAGGGTGTGAGTAAAACTTAATAAGTCACAATTAATGGTTTCTAAAAAATATATATCCTATCAGTATAAAATGGTATATTGTGCAGGTATAATAATGGTGATAATAAAATAAATAGATCATGTTGGACTAGGTTCCTCAAGAGATACCCATCTGATAACTCCTTTTTCAGCATAATCTAAAATATCATTGAACCTTTAAATTTATATAAATAGTATCGAGACTCATGGTAGATAAGCATGTAAGTCACATATAATGATTGACATAATGGGTTTCAGATCTAAATAAGGGGCATCAATAAAAACATCAAAACTAAGGGAGAGTGGGCATCAAATCCACTAATCCCTAACAATTGATAAGGGGCACCATGCCTAACCATATTTCTGACATTAATAATAATAAAAGTTAAAATAACCACTATGTACAACATGTTTAATTATAATTGATGATAAATGTTCCATGCCCAACAATTCAATAAGTAATGATATGGGGCACCATGACCAATGACTTTAATAAGCAATGAGAAGGGGTGCCAAACCCAACAACTTCAAATAGTAATTATAGATAATGTAATTTCCATAAAGTTATAATAATAAAAATAATGAAAACCGTGTATACTAAATTTAAATAATAAATATTAATGTCATGCCTAATAATTTAATATAAAATTTGAGTGAAGGAGAATCATGTCTAATTACTTATAATATTAAAAGTGAATTCCATGTCCAATAGTTTCAATATTTAATAAGGAATGTCATGTCTAATAATAACAATCAATGGGATTTCGAGCTTCACGACTGACTATTGCTCATAAATAATATGGGGCGTTATGTCCCATTATAATGATCAAGCATCATATAATACCCACATCCAATGATCCCATTCATGGAACTCCAAAAAGGTGTCTAGGTATTGGTGATGAAATACTATAATAAAATAGGCATGTTGCCTCTAATGATTAAACAATGACCATTCCAAAAAAATCAAACATATGGTTAATCATTTTATTTTATAGTTTCTCAAATGGACAAGTAGCATGGATTTTCCATCCCCTTTCATTTAATCCATTCAACCATTTCATTTATTTCATTCATTACCCTTCAATTTAACAATGATAAGGGGTTAAGAAGTAATTATGCTATTAGTGTTCATAATCATCTTTCTTAATTACACAAGGTCTAAGTAGGATTCCAAGACAATTTACAACCTTCAATGATTCATTTAAATAAAAATATTTAATTCAATTCAATTAATTACATTAAACAATTATTTTTTAATTATCCATTTGGGGTCAATTGGTGGTATTAATCTATTTAGAAGTTTTTTTCCTTCAATTAAAATTACCACTAATAGAATGACAAATAAAAACACCTCAAGTACTCTTTAATTACATAAGCATGACATAGTGTTCATGGGAATTTATATTAACACACCCAAAATGGTGGTTTGTGTTGAGGTAGAAAACCTTTAATGATGGAATTGGGTCTCAAGGAAAACCAATTAAAGTTTCTATCAATATATTTAAATTATTTTAACATTTATGAGGTGACATATGGATAATCTAATGTGTGAAATAATGACACATTTTATAAATGACATAACTTTAATATAAATAAATATAGACCACATACCTCATGCTTATAAAGCTTTACTTGTAACACCCATTTTTTTTGAAATATTGTCTTTAAATAATTTTTATTATTCAGTAGTTTAAGTTTCATGAAATAGTGAGTTTAAAAAAACTGATAGATTCCTTTAGTACAAAATTACCATTATATCCTAGTTGTTAGGTTAGCTGGTATATGTATAACTAACTTATGAAAATGCATTGTGAATTCATTGGCTATCAATTATTTATGAAAAATATAAAATTGATATTTTTATTTTTGAGTGAATTACTATTGGTAATGAAATTAATGATATATATGTTATATAATTTTTTATATTTATCCAATGAATATTTTAATCATAGGGTGTGAATAAACCCTATTTATTGTATAAAAACTTATATTTTTAAGGGTACTTTTACACCTTTTAATGGAAAACCCCTTTTAAATTAATAATTTGAAACATTAATAATTTTTATTTGAAAACATAAAAATTTTATTTTAATCGGGGATATTTAAATTTACTTTGGATGATTTTTTGATATTTTTCAGATAACATTCAAGTTTTGAGGAATAATAATAATACACTAAATTTTAAGTGAAAATAACTTTTTTTATCAAAATAATTTATATTGTTAAATTATAATATTTAATGGTTTTAAAGTATAAATAGAATATAATTTTATCATTGAACATAATTTTTGTCATTAACATTACTTTTACATTAAATTCATATGTAAAAACATTTCAATCTTTTGTAATATTTTAACTTTTAAAAACACGTTCTCTCATTCTGACAACGGGATTGATTTTAAATTAATTTCTATCAATTATGGGTTTTGAATTTAGAAAAATGGATTCCATATTTGGAATAATAATGTATATATTTTGTAAATAGGAACCTTTTAATTTTTTACATTATGAATAGTAACTTTAGTAATTATTTTTATTTACCACGGTTAAAGGGTAAATCTGGTAAATAATGGTAAAGTAATAATATTATAATAATATAAAACTACCCTAAAATGTGTCCTAATCCTATTTTATGAGATGTGTCCATCCATATTATTTCTTGGGTCTATTTTTAGACTCCATAGAGCCAGTTGGGTGTGATAATTACCTTGTAGAATTTTTAATTTAAACTAAAGAGAAATCTAACATAAACATGTATCTTTTACTAAAACATTTTTAATATATGGTTACATAACTGATTTATTTGACTATAAATATTAATTAGAAATATAATAATATTTCCTACATCATGGTATTTTATTTATAATTTTTAGAAATTAAATAAATAAATTTATTTATGACACAATGATGATGGAATGATTACCTTATTAATGAAAGATTCAAATAAATGATATTATAAATATTAAAATAAATATAATTTGAAAATTATAATTCCATAAACTAATTTTATGGATTAATATGACATTTTATCTTTGATTAATTTAGTTTTTTACAATGAATAAAGTTTTGATGGATTTAATAAAAAACAATTACTAAATAGTGTCAAATTTGAAATAAATGAGTTTTTAAAACAAATTATATTTTTTTAAATGATATAATAGTCCTAAAAATATAATATTAGTCTAAATAACTTATATAATGTTAAATATTTCATTAATTATCCACTTTTGGTTATATTTTCATTTTATATAAACTATACTAACCATGTTTTATAAAAATACAAGAAGACATGGTAGGAGTTAATGTTTTTAACTAAGGGTTAAAGCTAAATGATAAGGTTAATTTTCTGAAATAACTTGTATAAAAACTATTGGTTGAGATAATTTAGGCTAATACTTATCTTATCATCTAAATATATCAATTTGGAAATATTATAATTCGAAAATCATTTTATAATAAAATAATATTTCAAAATTTCCTAAAGTGCCCATCCTCCCTCTTATAAAAGGCCACCACATCTACCCGCCTAATCACAACTTTAAATCCCCTTGTATCATAAAAATTCTTATAAATTAATATCCTAATGTCCCTAAATTTTTCTTAGAGGCCACACTTTCTGCAGAAATCCATCCTAAGGAGGCCTTTTGTGCAAATCAAAAGGAGATACTCGAAAGAGAGGTAATTTTTTTATCTCCTCTTTCTAAATTATTTTCTTCTTATACTCCGTATTATAATGTTGTTTCCATAATAAATTAATAAATCCATAATCATCAACAAGATGATATGTTATTATAATTATGGGACAACCTTATACCTCTTTTTATCCATCCTACGAATAACAATATCACCATGCGTGTGTAGGGATGACTTACCGTCTCCACCCCGTGGTGTAATTTTTATTCAACAATAATTTATTCGGATGAGTAAAATGGTGAGTATAATGGAATTAAATAATGAATATAACATGATAACTATTATTTATAATTAATATACCATCAAATTCAATATCGTTTAACCATTAAGTGAATGATATCATCGCTCGTGCATACGTACGACATACCATCTCCACGATACGGTACGATTAATATCCGAATAACGAGTGAAAAAAAATGTTACTAAAAAACAGATGATAATATAATGATATATGATATCATAAAAATTATTATGATTTTGGAATAATTCAATAACATTATTTAAATAATTATACAGGAGGTTCAGATACATACAAAGTATATTGGACCTAAGGTAATGGATAATTTTGCAATCTCATTTTTATCCAAGATTGTTTATACGTAAGTATTTACTAGGGTATATTTATCATCAAAATACATGGTTCCTAATTATGTAATATTTTTATATTATTCGAAAATTTTTAAATTTTAATTTTACCCTTTGGTGAATGTTTATTAAACAATATGAAAGGAATATTTTTTCGTTATTCGATTTGAGGTACTTTTTTGACATTTCCAGAAAAGGTATGAGGAGAATGTTTTTTTAACTTATACTGCATGAATATATTTTTACATCTTCATAATTACTTATTTCAATGAATCTTAATCTAAATTATTTCAAGTTTATTTTCAAATAAATTATTTTCTTTGAAAATTGTGTGACATTTTGAGAAAAGAAATCATTTTTTAAAGAATAAAGGATATTTTCCTCAAGAGTTAAGCTCTAGTGTTTTATCAAAATTACCTTCCATATAAGATGAAATAGGGTTATGTTTATATCCATATTATTACTATGATTTTATTGTGTTAATTATGAAATGATATTTTATATGGATTGTGTTATGAAGGAATGATGTTTATGACACCAATTTTATTTCTTGGGTTATGCTATGATGAATGATTTATGTTTTTGTGACACATGTAAGAATGATTTCATTATGAGATGGGTGAGACATATATCTCCCTCCAATGAATTGGGTAAATATTTATATCTCATGATATAGACATTACTAGAATGAAAAGTAAATATGGTTCCATAATATAGGGCTGGAACGATAAGTAAACCTAGTTCAGTAATGGACTTTGTCCGCTATGATGGTATTAGCTATGAGACCTGGCCAATATGGAAATTATTTTCTATGCTTATGTGTATTCCAAAAGACATCATGTATTATGTTATGAATTTTGGGATTATGTCCATTAATTCTTATGAAATTTTATCCCATGACATGATATCATGATATTTTGTATGCAGGATAAGATTTTAAAATGTTATATTCTTACGTATTATGATTATGATATGATTGAGGTTTCTCTTGTATACCCTTACTGATCATTTTAGCTCACCATTTCACATTTTGTTTTCCCTAGGGCATGAAGAAGGGTATTAAGAAAGATATGTCAGAAAGGAATCTAGTTATGAAGAAATAAGTGGGAGGCAATGTAGATGTTTTATGAACCAATTCTTTATGTTTCCTAGTTTCTGAAGACACTATACCTATACGATCATGTCATGGATTTATTATATGTTTTAATAAATATACTTCAATTTTGAATTAATATCAATTTATGCAAAGTATGGGTCGTTATATTACTCATCCAATACCAAGATTAAATTTGATCTAAAATAAGAGAAAACTAATAACCAGATAAATGACCTATAAATAGGACATATTAGATCACATAAAATTATCATTTATATAAGAAAATAAAATAGATAATGGAGGTAAGAGGAGTCATATACTAACCGTTATGATTCAAATGCACCCAAAATTATTTTATTTAGACCAAGAATAAGGGATAATAATCCCATGTAAGAGGGGAGTAAAAAGAAATGCATAGAGGGAGCTCCTAGATGAAAGAAAAAGAAATAGTGTAAGAACCCGGATCTTCATTTCAGGTATGTTTTTCCCTTTTCTGGAGTTTTAGAGAAAAATGGAGTTTCTGGAAATTTTTGAATTACACGCCGTGTACTTTTTGAGTACACGCCGTGTACTCTTCTCCCGCTTGAAGTCGTGTGCTAGCTGTGTCCGGGCCACACACACGGTGTGTAGGGGTGGCGTGGAGGCCAATTTTGGCAGAGTATGGAAAAACCCACTACACACTGTGTACCTTAAAAGTACACGCCGTGTACTTTCTTTTTATTTCATTAATCAGACAGGGGTCATGGCTAATTCTCATAAACGTCTTCTCCTCTGCCTATTTCCATCCAGAGCGTCTGAGGAGGCTGATTATTCTCCGATCCACCGATCTGTCACCGGTTGTCCGAATCAAACTCTGTCGATTGCAGAAGAATCGCAGCGGTGAGTTCTTGGTTCTTCTTTGGCCTCGTTTCCTGATTCTTCCTCTCGTGTGAGTTATCTGAGGTTGAACGTTTTAGAAGTTTTTGCAGATCTACTCTGTTCTAGGCCGATTCACGGTCCAAGGTTCAAATATATCGATCTTCAAGGATCGAGGTAGGTGGTTTTTTTCCCAACGTTGAAGTTCTTTGAATTTTGGTTGCAAAGGTGCCAGATACCCATGTATCGGGTATCCCGGGTGTAGGATTTTGATCCCATTATTATTTTTACCTAGATTGTTTGTTAGCTTATGGTTAATTGTTCCTAATTTATGATTTGTTGCATGTTTGAGGATCACCCCATGGGTGTTTCTCCCTGTTTGGTTGTTTATCGTCGTTCGACAGTGTTTTCCTGTGAGGCAAACCCTATTACAAATGCTAGTTTACTTGTTATAACTATTTCATGTGTTACCTGCTGTTTATATGATTTTGATGCATGGTAGCTATTATCCAAGTAGTTGTTAATGTTACTTAGGGCTGCTGAAAGTCAATTACGCACGACTAGACTGCTCAGGGCTGTGAGAACCTGGTGCGGGAGATCAAAGAGGGAATAGATGATTAAGTGCTTCCCTAGAGTGTATGTTGGTTTTAGTTTCGTATGTAGGACCTACGGGAATAGGACTTTGTGATTCCCAAGATTGTTCTTAGTTTACACACGCATCGAGACCATAGGAGGAATTTGACGTAAGTGCTTCCTCATAGAGTCTGTAGCTATCGTTGCAAGACCATAGGGGAATTGACGTGAGATCTTCCCAGAGTGTTTGTGCCTTGTTTGATTACTGGACTATATGGGTCTGCTAGTTTGATCCACCCAGAGAGTTAGTGTAAATTTGGATGGTTGGTAATGATGATCCCACCAAGACAAAGAACAAGATTGGGGTTTTCACTGCTTGTGTTTAGGTAGTCTTTTGAGATACCTGCTGTGTTACTTTCTTTACCTTGGAATAGAAATATTTTTTAGTTTTCCCTGGTTGTTTAATTTAAATGAATGTGAATGGGAATTGGTAGTATTATTTACTAGTGTAATCCTAGTTCATTACTATGTGTATTTTCCTTTACGTTTTCTATATTACTCACTGAAAGTAGGGTACAAATCTTGTGGTGGTTGCCTACTGGAATTATTCTCACACCCTGTTTGGGTCCTGCCTTTCGGCCCAAACAGATTATATGGTTGCAGGTGTAGATATGGATTGTGTCCTGTCTACCTCAGGTACATGATTTCTGGTTGGAGCTAGAGAACATGGGACTGGGCTTTGTCTCACGATGCTGCTAGAGTTGCTATTTACATTTAGTACTTTGGTTTCAGTTGTATTTTAGAATGTTGTTTTGTTCACTGTTTTCCATAGATACATGTACCATTATGTATCATTATTATATCAGTCATTTCTTCGACTTTTAGTTTAGTTGTTGTATACTGTTTACTGATTCCGCTATTGTTTATTTTTATTCTTCCTCTATATACTTTACCAAATGAGGGAATAGTTTCCCCATAGAGTCACTAAGGCCCTCGCTGCTAGTCTGCAGCCTCTAGCGTTTAGGGAAACGCGCTTGAGGTCATGTGGCGAACCGGGTACGGGCACCATTAATGTGGCTCCAGATTCGGATCGTTACAAAGTGGTATCAGAGGAGTTTTCTTCTTTTCTTTTGCTTTACTGTTTTGCGACAATAGATAGGGATAGGAATAAATTGGTAGTTGGTACTTAACTGTGCCTGGGAGTAATTAACCCGTATACAGGGAAAAGCTATATTACCTTGATATTTCAATTTTCAGTTTTTTCAAGTGTTAAAATTTATTATATTTCACCATTGGGTGATGCACATGTTTTGTGCTATTACAGTTTATATGATTGTGGTTCTATTTTGTTGCAACCCGATGAGATGAGGGTGTGCCATCTCATGCATCATATTGACACTGGGTAGGAAATCACATGTCATGCATTTTACCATGCCATCTAGGGTGCATTAGAATTTCATGGTGTTGTGATAGATGCCGTAATAAATTATGCATGATGTTGTGATAGTTGCTTTGATAGACAAACTTATTGTGCTGATAGAGTATTGATTATTTTACAGCCTATTTAGTATGGATGCCAAGATCTGGTCTTAGAGGTGTTATGGGCCCTCGAGGATTGGAATTTGGCAGAACATTGGATTGTTATGCTGTTTTACTTGTTATATGCATTGTTATGATTCCAAGCTTTGATTAGCGGGGAGTATGGGCCCCCAAAGATCAGAATTTGGCACATAGATGTTTGTTTTTCAGTGTTTCTGGCATTCGATGCAGTTTCTGAGCTACTACCCAGAAAAATCCAGAATACATGGCATGTAATTTTTTAATACACGCCATGTAGTTTTTAAACCGTGTTACAAACTGTGTGAACAGAGACACGGGGTGGTTGAGAGTCTTCAAGGACATGCCGTGTATGATAAGTACACACCGTGTAGTAGTAAACCGTGTACCCGGCCATGTCACTAACAACACGGGTCGGGGAAACTCGTGTAGTACACGTCATGTTTTATACGAACACGCCGTGTAGTTTTCTTCTGGGTACCCGGCCGTGTTACTAACAACACGGGTTGGGGGAACTCGTGTAGTACACACCGTGTTTTATATGAACATGTCATGTAGTCTTCTTCTGGGTACCCAATCGTGTCACTAACAAAATGGGTCGGGGAAACTCGTGTAGTACACACCGTGTTTTATATGAACACACCGTGTAGTATTATTCTGGGTACCCGCCCGTGTCACGAACAACACGGGTCAGTGTTATCTATTCTTATATATGCCGTGTTTGTTCGGAACACACCGTGTAGGGGTCAGCCGTGTAGCCGGCCGTGTAACCACTACACGGGTCGCCGAAACCTGTCCAGTAAATGCTGTGCGTTTAGTGAACACGCCGTGTAGTTTAGGATTTGGAGGACCGTGTAGGTTAGACATGTAAAGAGACTCAGGAAGGGGAGTGGAGTCCAAGTACACGCCGTGTGTTGTAACAACACACCGTGTAGCTTGGATGTTATACGACTAGTGGGGGCAGAGTTACACGCCCATGTGGAAGGCTTTAGCAAACACGCCGTGTAGTTTAAATACACGCCGTGTAGTCTTGTTTTGAAAACTTAAGTGTTTCTCTCTTCTGTTCCCATTATGTACTCTTGCGTTTTTTTCCTTGTTAAACCTAAATATGAAGTGTGATTTTTATTTCTTAGAGCTATGGTACCAAGACGTCCTCCCTTTGCATGCTAGGAACCAAGAAGTGACCGTACGCCTGATACGATAGACCAGTGACTACCTGTAGTTCCGCCGATCATTCCGGACATGGAAACTGCAGTGATTCCAGACACTGGTGCTGATGCTCAGTTCAGAGAGGGTTTCATGAGGTTCATTCAGACATTTCAGGGAGCTCAGCATCCTACCCCATCTATGGCAGAGCTGACGCGAGTCTTCCAGCAGCAGCATCCTCCCACTTTCACAGGGGATGGAGGACCTCAGGCTGCAGAGTCATGGCTAGAAACCATGATTTCCATCTTCGAGCATTTGGAGACACCCCCAGACAGAAGGGTGAAGCTCGTAACTTACATTCTATGAGATTCTTCCAAGAGATGGTGGGATGTAGTCTCGCAGGCAGGGCGCCAACAGACTATGGCTTGAGATGAGTTCCAGCGTATGTTCTATGACTACTTCTATCTGGCGACGCTGAGGGCCGAAAGAGCCAGAGAGTTCATGAACCTACAGCAGGGTACTGTTTCGAGTATAGATTATTCCTCCCGTTTCACTGAGTTACAGTGTTTCACTCCCATTCTGGGAAATGACGAGTTGTTTTTGGAAAGTAAGTTTGAGGAAGGCCTCAAACCAGAGATCAGATCGCAGGTGAACGTCTTCCAGTTGACTTATACTACCCTAATAGTCAACCAGGAGCTGATCACTGAATATAATATAAGAGAGACTGGAGCTGTTGACCCGGGCGTTTCAGCATCCAAGACTGATTCATTGCTTACCGACAGCAGGAAGCACCACCGAGAGTCTACTCGAGGTGACTCAAGGAAGCGAGGAAATTCTTCTGGAAGATGGGATCTTCCTTATGGAAACCAGGTGGTGTGCTATCAGTGTGAAAAGAGTGGGAATAAGAAGCCTCAGTGCCTGAGAGATTCAGTGGAGTGTCGAGCATGCGGCAAGATGGGTCATCTGCAGCGTTTTTGCAGGGTTCATCTTCCAGCAGCTAGTGAAGGAGGATTGGTTTCTACTCCTCATACAAGAGAAGGATTACCAGTTCTACAGTAGACTGGGGGCTGCAATTCTTCAATTCGTTCAGGCCAGGGTAGAGGTCGCGGGCGCAGAAGTCGGGCTCAGGGAGGATCAGCTCAGGGATATCAGACTGCTACACAGGGCCGCGGTACTGGCCAGACATTTGCGGTAGAGCAGATTCATCAGGAGCAGGATCCTGGACCTTCCACAGTTCGAGGTATGATCTTAGTAGCCTCAGTTTTATCTTCTACACTTTTCGATACCGGAGCTTCTCATATCTTTATTTATGTTCACACTGTGGAGAGACTTAGACTTACTATCCTTGCTTCTGAGGATATGTTGGCACTAGACACTCCTTTGGGACATAGAACTACTAGTGTGCATCAGTGCAAGGAGTGCCCCTTGAGGTTGGTGGATGTCACTTCTTGTGGGAACATTATGTCCTTGAGATGATGAGTTATGATGTCATTCTTAGAATGGACTGGCTAGTTCCTTTCCAGGCCATTTTCGATTTTTATCTCCGCAGGGTGAATTTCACGTCACCAAAGGGCAGGTATTTTCTTCACAAGGGCGAATGAGATGTCCAGTTAAGCAGAGCTGGACCAGAGCATCATGGGTTGGGCAGTGTTACATCCCAGATTTCTAGTTTATATCTGGATGATCCGGGGACTTATCATATGGACTTCCCTCCGGTAGTTGACCATTTTTCGGATGTCTTTCCAGAAGACTTTTTAGAGTTGCCTTCGGAGTGTGAGGTAGACTTATCTTTTGAGCTTGTTCCAGGAGAAGCACCGGTATCTATACCTCCTTATAGGATGGATACGCCTAAGTTTCAAGATCTTAATAAGTAGTTGGAGGAGTTTCAGGAAAAGGTTTTTATCCCACCCAGTACTTCCCCATGGGGTTTGCCTATGTTGTTTGCGAAGAAGGCGGATGGTACCTTATGGATTTGTGTTGACTATCGGAAGATGAACCAGTTGACGGTCAAGAACCGATATCCATTGATGAGGATTGATGATCTTTTTGATCAGCTTAGAGGAGCTAGGGAATTCTCGAAGATCGACTTGAGATTCAGCTATCATCAGTTGCAGGTCAGACCGTCTGATATACCTCTCACAGCTTTCCGAAGCAGGTATGGTCTGTACGAGTATCTGGTTATGCCGTTCGGTCTCATAAACATGCTAAAAGTTTTCATGGTGCTGATGAACAGGGTTTTCCATCCTTTCTTAGACTCTTTCATCATTGTCTTTGTGGACGATATCTTGGTGTACTCTCACACTCGACACGACCACGCTACCCATCTTGAGATTGTATTGAGTACACTGAGAGAGCATCAGTTATATGATAAGATCTCAAAGTGCCACTTCTGGATGGACGAGATTCACTTCCTGGGCCATGTCATCTCAGAGATAAGAGTATCAGTAGACCCAGAGAAGGTGAGACCAGTAGTTACCTGGGAGCCGTCGAAGAATGTCTTCGAGGTACGAAGATTCTTGGGACTGGCTGGTTATTACAGGAGGTTTATATAGGACTTCTCATGCTTAGTAGCACCATTTATGATCTTGACTAAGAAAGGTGTGAAGTACGTTTGGTCAGAAGCTTGTGATTCAGCCTTCCAGGAGCTGAAGGGGAGATTGAATTCAGCACTGATTCTAGTTCTGCCAGAGCTGGGCAAGAGTTATACAGTTTTCTACGATGCATCGGACATCTGGCTTGGAGAAGTGATTATTCAGGAGGATCATGTTGTTGCGTATGGATCTTGGTAGTTGAGGCCCCATGGGAAGAACTATCCTACGCACGACCTGGAGTTGGCTACGGTTGTTCATGATTTGATTTGTTGGAGGCACTATCTCATATGAGAACATTTTGTGGTATATAATGACCACAAGATCCTCAATTATATCTTCACATAGCGTGAATTGAATCTGAGATAGCAGAGGTGGGTCGAGTGCCTACATTATTTCGACTTCGAGCTTGCTTATACGCCTGGGAAAGGCAATGTTGTGGCTGATGCAATGAGCAGGAGGACTCAGTTGCAGGCAGTTCAGGAGGCCAACAGCGAGTGGAAGCTTATGGATCTATTCTCTCAAATGCATTTGGAGGTGCATGATAGACAGGGACAAACAGTTCTTTCTTCTATAGCTATTACCTCTACTCTTTTAGATTGAGTTCGAATGAGGAAGCTATCAGACCCAGAAGGCCTAGTCCTATGGGAGGGTGTGTCAGATGGAGACCCTACTCTGGGGTGGACAGTGGGCGATGATGAGGTGCTATGTTTTCATGGCCACGTATGGGTTTCAGCAGACATACGTGAGGAGATGATGCGGGAGTTTCATGCTTCATCTTTGTCAGTTCATCCTGGTGTCACCAAGATGTACTGAGACTTAGACCGTTAGTATTGGTGGTTAGGCATGAAGAAGGATGTGGCTAGTTTTGTTATGTGATGTTCCACCTGCCAACAGGTGAAGGAAGAGCATCAGCGACCGAAATAGCTTTTACAACAGCTACCCATTCTCGAGTGGAAAGGGAATGATGTTGTGATGGACTTCGTAACAGGGTTACTGAGATATCATCGAAGGAATGATGTGGTTTGGGTTGTAGTGGATAGGCTCACGAAGGTTGCACAGTTCTTAATGATTAAGGAGACCTTCAGTGTTGATGAGCTAGGACGACTGTACATCCAAGAGATTGTACGTCTGCATGGAGTTCCACACTCCATTGTTTTAGACAGAGATGCACGTTTTACTTTGCACTTCTGGAAGGGGCTACAGAGGGATTTGGGTACACAGGTACTTTTGAGTAAAACATACCATCCCCAGACTGATGTCCAGTCCGAGCGTACGATCCAGGTGCTTGAGGATATGCTCTGTGCTTTCATTCTAGACATTGGCGGTACTTGGGAGAAGCATATCCATCTGGTGTAATTCACCTACAACAATAGTTTTCAGGTGACTATTCAGATGTCACCTTACGAGGCTTTGTACGGTAGGCCATGCCGATCACCTTTACGCTGGCTGGAGGCAGGAGAGGAAGCTTTGCTAGGACCTCGTCTTGTTCAGGAGACCTCATAGAAGATAGAGTTGATTCGGAAGAGAATGGCGACTGCACAGTCTTGGCAAAAGTCTTATGAAAATCAGTGGAGACGACCTTTGGAGTTCAAGTTTGAAGACCAGGTTTTCTTGTGTGTTACCCCGAGGTTGGGACATAAGAGGATTAGGAGGCAGGGGAAACTTTCAATGAGATACATCGGGCCGTTTGAGATTCTGGAGAATGTCTGGCTGGATGCTTACATGTTGCAGTTACCTCAGAGTTACTAGGCTATGCATGATGTATTTCAGGTTTCTCAGCATCAACGGTATTTCTCAGACCCGTCTCATGTTTTTCAACCCAAGGAGGTTGAGTTGGAGCAGGATGCATCTTTCGAGGAGCATCCTATCAGGATTGTTGATCGTAGTGCAAAGTTACTCTGTGGCCAGTCTGTTCCTCTGGTACGGGTGCTATGACAGCATGGTCGTATACAGAATGAGACTTGGGAGAGGAAGGCTGATATGTGATCACAGTGGCTAGAGTTGTACGAGGTTTCTTCTTCTACACCTTGTTAGGGAAATTCGGGGATGAATTTCTCTAAGGGGGGAAGTTTGTAAGAACCCGAATATTCGTTTCAGGTATGTTTTTCCCTTTTCTAAAGTTTTATAGAAAAATGTAGTTTCTGGAAATGTTTGAAGTACACGCCATGTACTTTCTGAGTACACGTCGTGTACTTTTCTCATGCACGAAGTCATGTGCTGGTCGTCTCCAGGCCACACACACGGTGTGTAGGGGTGACGTGGAGGCTGATTTTGGCGGAGTATGGAAAAATCCACTACACACCGTGTACCTTAAAAGTAAACTCCTTGTACTTTATTTTTATTTCATTAATCAAACCGTGGTCGCACCTAATGCTCATAAACATCTTCTTCTCTACCTATTTCCATCCAAAGAGTCCGAGGAGGCTAATTCTTCTCTGAGCCACCAATCCGTCACCGGTTGTCCGAATCAAACTCCGTTGATTTCAGATGAATCGCAGTAGTGAGTTCTTGGTTCTTCTTTGGTCTCGTTTCCTGATTCTTCCTCTCATGTGAGTTATCTAAGGTTGAACGTTTTAGACGTTTTTGTAGATCTACTCCATTCTAGGCCGATCCATGGGATGAGGTTCAACTATATCGATCTTCGAGGATCGAGGTAGGTGGTTTGTTTCCCTATGTTGAAGTTATTTGAGTTTTGGTTGAAAAAGTGCCGGATACCCATGTATCGGGTATCCCGGGTTTAGGATTTTGATCGTATTGTTATTTTGCCCTAGATTTTTTGCTATCATATGGTTAATTGTTGCTAATTTACGCTTGGTCGCATGTTTGAGGATCACCCCAGGGGTGTTTATCCCTGTCTGGCTGTTTATTTCTATTCGACACTTTTTTCCTGTGAGGCAAACCCTATTGCAATTGCTAGTTTACTTGTTATAAATGTTGAATATGTTGCCTGATGTTTATATGATTTTGATTCATGGTAGATATTATACAAGTAGTTGTTAAACTTAGTTAGGGCTGCTGACAGTCGATTACACACGACTGGACTGCTCAGTGCTATGAGAACCTGGTGCCGGAGATCAAAGAGGGAATATATGATTAAGTTCTTACCTAGAGGGTCTGTTGGTTTTATTTTCGTATGCATGACCTACAGAAATAGGACTTTGTGCTTCCCAAGAGTGTTCTTAGTTGACACACGCATCGAGACCACATGAGGAATTAGACGTAAGTGATTCCTCAGAGAGTTTGTAGCTATCGTTGCAAGACCATAGGGGAATTGACGTGAGAGCTTCCCAGAGTGTCTGTGCCTTGTTTGATTACTGGACTATAGGGGTCTGCTAGTTTGAGCCACCCAGAGAGTCAGTGTAAATTTTCATGGTTGGTTGCGATGAGTCCACCAATCCAAAGAACAAGCTTGGGTTTTGCACTGCTTGTGTTTAGGTAGTCTTTTGAGATACCTGCTGTGTTACTTACTTTACCTTTGAATAGAAAGCTTTGCCAGTTTTCTCTAGTTGTTTAATTTAAATGAATGTGAATGGTAATTGGTAGTATTATTTACTGGTGTACTCCTACTTCATTACTGTGTGTATTTTCCTTTACATTTTCTATATTACTCACTAACAGTAGGGCACAAATCTTGTGGTGGTTGCCTACTAGGATTATTATCACACCCTGTGTGGGTCCTGCCTTTCTGCCCAAACAGATTATATGGTTCCAGGTGTAGATAGAGATTGTGGCCCTTCTACCTCAGGTACATGATTGCTGGTTAGAGCTGGAGAGCATGGGACCAGGCTTTGGCTCGCAATGCTGCTGGAGTTTCTGTTTACGTTTAGTACTTTGGTTTTAGTTGTATTTCAGCACGTTGTTTTGTTCACTACTTTCCATAGATACATGTACCATTCTGCATCATTCTTATATCAATAATTACTTCGACTTTTAGTTCAGTTATTGTATGTTGTTTACTTCTTCCGCCATTGTTTATGTTTATTCTTCCGCTGTATAATTTACCAAATGAGGGCATAGTTTCCCCACAGACTCACCAAGGTCCTCACTACTAATCGGCAGCCTCTGGCGTTTGGGGAAACGTGCTTGAGGTCATGTGGCGAACCGGGTATGGGTCACCAGTTATGTGGCTCTGGATTCAGGTTGTTACAAATAGGGTTAAAACCCTTTTAAGTTCGGAGGAAAAAATAGTAATTTTACCCATTTTTAAGAGGCACATGGTTAAACCCAACAATCAAGTAAACCACGCACCAATAATGTTCTGTAACTTACCAAAACACCCCCCAATCGCATGGTTTCCTTGCACAGTTTTTGAACTACGATCAAAACATGTGGAGCTACTGCCCCCATGCGCTTTAACCCTGCATGGTTTCAATACATGGTTAAAAAACCATTCACGAACCATGAATGTATCTCAGCACCTATACACAATTTTATATAGCTTTCTAGAACACCTATCATGGTTTATCAAACCATGCTCCCACACAAAATAGGCCGCATGGTTATGCTGCATAGTTAGTACTAACCATGCGCCAACATTTTTCCTTGGATGTCCTTCTAAAGACTTTTATTTTATATCTAAACCCCTGAAGTCACTATTGTAACCTCAAAGACACATTTCAGGCCTTATTTTATATATAAAAACAATATTTTGAAGTGTTCCAACCCTCAAAATTACCATACTAATCTCAGCATAAGATTTAGGCCATCCTAAAATAAAAATTCAAATTCCTTTAGAATTTTCAAACTGGTATAAAACATCATATCTTACACATAACTTATGAGATCATGCCCAACAAGTTATAGAACATAAAACATGATTCCTGACAAAAGTATTTATCATAAAAAAATACATGAGTCCTAAGAGTATGAAATCATCAATAATCAATCCTAATCCATGAGATCATATCATAATCATAATATATAAGTTTTTGATATAAAAGTGTGGCATAAAAATAATCATAGAAATTATATGTCAAGGCTTCTCACCATGAAATTCATCACATAGTAGGCTTGGGATAACCAACTGTGTACCTTCTTGGGTTATGTCTAACTTCCTATGTATTCTCTTGGGCTTGGGATAATCACCCATGTAAACTCTTAGGCTTGGAAAAAACTCCCATGTACCCTCTTGATCTTGGCCTAATCACCCATGTACCCTTTGAGATCATGTGGTCTAAAAATCACCCAATGAATTCAAGGGATATTATATACCCACCCATCATGTAATAATAAATCATTCATATATATTTCATAAGAACATAAGAGAAATCATCATTATTTAATAGTTTAATTAACCCATGAGAAAGAATCAGGTTTTATGAAATATTATTAAAACATCATTATCATAAGACATCCAAAGAAAGGCAATGAATAGTATTATAATATCATATCCATAATGAATCATAAAAATCCTTAAAGTATATTGACACAGATGAAAAATTATTTTATAAATTCATTAAAAAGATTCTTTGAAAACAAGATGAACTATCCTTTTATTTTTATAATTTTTAAAAACAAAAAAAATACAAGAAAAAATGGGAACACGATTTTCTTTATAAAACAATGGAAACATGTAAAATAATTTTGATACTTAATAACATCCATGATGGTAGAAAAATGTGGTTGGGGCATAAAAATTAAAAAAAATAATTCTTTTCATTTGTAAAAAGTCAAAAGCGAGTCATATAGAAAACATTTGAAAAGTTTAATTTTAATAATTTTTAAATAAATTAAAATGTGGAATAAAAACTACACTACAAATTATTTAATAGTATATAAGAACTTCCATAATACAATTTTTATGAATATGTAAATTTAAGAGAAAGATTCCTCACTAAAAATGAGAAATAGGGTTGGATTTTCTTAAAAGAATTATTTCAATCTTTTTAGTACAAAAGTGGGGTAATATGGAAATAATACTTGGAAAAATCATAAATAATCATAGGATATAAAAATATATTATTTTTAAGAAATAAATAATATATAATTTTATATAATGGAAATTGAAACATAAATAATCCCGGTAAAAAGGAAGATTATAATATAAAATCTTACAGCTTTGGAAGCCTTTGCATTAAAATTCATGAGATGTAGAACCTTATATATATTAGTAATTACCCATAATTTTCATGAAAAGTATCATAAAATTAATTCATGGGTATTATAATGTAAATTATATGAATTATTAAGTACCCATAATATTTTTATTCAATTTTGAGTTTCTCCCCAACCATTTGAGATAAATACCCTTCATGAATAGATAGTAAGCCCCATATAATGGAAGTAATTTCCATTGAAATTTCATGTTCATCCTTGAAATGGTAGATGATCATAAGTTGATTTAGTGCATCAAATGAAACCTACATTTCCTAGAAATTTATATGGGATCTAAATAAAGAGATCAAATCTATTCCCAAAATCACATCAAATTTAACTATAGGGAGAATACAAATATTTTCAAGAATCATATTCTAATAAAATTCTACTAGAGAGGAGAAATAGACTGAAGATGTAATCATCCCACCATTATGTGTTTTAATCAATAAATCAATATCTAACCATTAAGGTGTTGATGTGATACTCTTATTAAATTATTCATATATAAAATCGTGGGTAGAACATGAATCAAATAAGATATTTATATTTTTAGAGTGGATGATAAGTGAACATTTCACTGCTTCATTATTTTAACTCACTTTAGTTGTTGTGATTACATAAGAATTACCTTTTTACTTTGAATTAGGAGGATGTTGATGTTGATTTCCATCATTAACCCTTTGATTTTTACACTGGTCATAATAATGTCTATACTTCTTACAATTATACTATTGGAGAGTAGATAGTACATTTTTTTTGAGAATTCTATCCATTCGTTTCATTGACGAACCATGTCAAATAAATTTAAAATTAATGTGATCAATGAACCATTTTTCACACTGGAATCATTTACCCATCCCTTGGAGATAATTTCCATTATAGTTGTTCTAATGTTTTTAGAATAAAGGAACATTAATTTTATTTTATCTATGGGTTTTATTATTTTAATCTCTATGAAAATATATTTTATTATTATTTTCCCCAAAACTCACAAGAACAATGAGATCCTATACTCTCTATTTTTACCTTGAGGGAACATCTAAAAATTTATTCATATCTATCAAAGTCTATTATATCCCATTCCTTTTAGAGCCGCAATTTAAAACTTATAAAGAATTGATCATTTTCTCTTTCATAGTTGATGATAAAATCAAAATCATGCCTTTTAAGTCTTGGGAATCTTGCCTCATCAGTACCAATAGATTCATCATCCAAATAATTTCATTATTGTAATTCCCTCTCTATTTTAGGGTTAAGAGTTCTAGAAAAATACTTAAAAAATGCATTCTTAAAATCTTCCCATGTTAGGGAGTCAATTTCTCCATTTTTACTGATATCCATGATAAAATTACACCATCAATTAGCATTACCTTATGAACAATACACAACCAAAACAATATTCACATGGTATGATCACTAGATAAAAAAAATTATTTTTTAAAGAAATGATCCATTACCCAGTAATATGTGGATTAGATTAAAATAAGTGTTGCATAAATATATGTATAAAAATCATATACCAAGGATTATCATCAGTATATTCATCATATAGTAGTCTTGGGATAAAAACTAGTGTACCTTATTGGGCATGGGAAAACCACCCATTTACCCTCTTAGGCTTGATATAATCACCTTGGTAACTTCTTGTTCTTGGAAAAACCTAATGTGTACCCTATTGGGCTTAGGAAAAAATCATATGCACCCTCTTGGGATTTAGATAATCTCCCATGTACAATTTGATCTCATGAGATATAAAAAATTACCCAATTAATTAGAAGGATATAATACACCCAACCATTATATAATAATAAAACATTCATTTATATATATATATATATTTCAAAAGAACATAAGAGCATTAATTATTCATTCAATGTTTAATTAACTCGTAAGAAATAAATGTGTTTTATAAAATATCATTAAAACATAATCATTATAATCCATCTATAGATTTGTATGGTATGATAAGATCATATCCCCAATTAAGCATAAAAATACTTAAAGTACGTTAACATAGATGAAAAATAATTTTTTAAAAGTGTTAGAAACATTCTTTAAAAACAAGAACAAATATCCTTTTATTTTTGTAACTTATAAAAACTATAAAATGATAGAAAAATAAGTATAATATTTTATTTGTAAAAATGTTTAAACATATAAAATAATCTTTATAATGAATAATGTTTATGGAAATAGGAAAATAAGGTCGATTCATAAACTTCAATTTTTTTTCTTACTTTTGTAAAAAGTGAAAAGTGGTTCATACAATTTCTTTTGAAAATATTCATTCTAATATTTTGTAAATAAACAAAATGGAAGTATAAAAATACCCTTATAAATTATTTTAAAGCTAATAATAACTTATATAAAATAATTTTGAAGAACATGGATATGTAAGAGAATTATTCCTCACTAAAAAGTAGAAATAAGGTTGTTTTTTCTTACAAACTTTTTTATGGTTTATTTAGGAAACAAAGAGGATAAATATGGAAATAATACTTGAAAATATCAGAAATGAATTGGGTAAAATAAAATAAACATGGTTTAATAAATAAATAATATACAATTTCTCTCAATGAAAAGTGAAACATAAATAATCCCGATAAAAAGTGAGATTGTAATACAAACCCATACAGTTGTGGTAGGTCTTTAATTAAAATATCATGAGATAGAGAGTTATATACGGATTTTTAAATCAAAATATTTTCAGGAAAATTATCATCAAATTCATTCATGATAATTATATACACCACATAAAATAAAAAACGGTGGTGAATGTAGAACGTATCTCAATAAAGGGAAATTGAGATGTGAAAACCCTTAACTCAAGTGACGAATTACATCATACACACTCTAAACTCCTATATAATAAATTTATAATTATTTTAAATCTATACTAGAACTATAATAATATATATATTACTTTAAATCATTCCATTATAAATTTCCAATTACTAATTTATTAACAATTCTTCATTAAAATCAATATTTGACTGTTAATTGTTCTGTTTTCCACGTATATTTGGGATCAAAGATTACATTACTTTTAGGTTGTTCATGGCTGATATAATATGATCAATTTTTTTTGAATAAGTGAAGATAGGATGTGCCCTTTTATAAGTTAGGGGAGTGAAACCCTAGTAAATACCATTAACTTTAAAATAATATAAAGTCACTCTCATGGAAAAGTGGAACAAAGTATGCCTAATTTCAAATATAATGTGGTTATATATTTAAATACACTCAAACAATCAGATAAATATAAGTTTTTTCTGATATTAGTATCTATAACCCTTAGTTTAACTCCTTTAAACCCATTTTACCCTTTATTGTGATTGTTTAACATTTTACCAAGGTAACTTATGCTTATGAACAAAAAATTAAATTAAGATTATAAGAAAATTTGAATATGATGATTCTAAATATATAATTCATTTTATCAGATTAAATTTATAAATTTGGAAGAAATAAATTCTAATATTCGTGTATAGAATGCATAAAATCCATTTTTCGTAAAAAATTGTATCATTAAGAATAAAGATTATTTCCTTCTCAGACCTTTCCGAGTAACAACCATTTGATGAGGGTTAATTTTTTTATTTAATATATTATCTAAATCCTTCATTAAAATTATTTAACAATATTTGTTAATTTAATTTATTTATATAAAATACATTTCATATATAAAAAATCTTTCAGAAAAATATTTCTTTTTAAACTTAAATCATATTATCTTCATTTATAAACAATATTTAATCAATTTATGTATGATAATTTATATTTATAAATGTATTAAAATACTATTCCATAGGTTTAATTCTAAAAATAAAATAAATTGTCTTTTAAATAAAAACATACACAAATAAAAAATTCTAAAAAAATATTTCCATTTAATGAAGAATTAGTATACTAGTATTAATTATCATAACTTAAACACTTCATGGGTATTATTACTTGATTATATTAATTATTATTTATATTTATCAATAAAATTTATATAATTCCTTAAAATTATAAAATTTAACAAAAATCCCTAATTAAACAAAACAGTTCAAAAATTGTTTCTCAAGAATTAATAGAATTTCCTTATTTGAATTTGTCCCTTTTTAAAAAATAATTTATTTTAAAATTTTAATTTAAGTATATAATAATGTACTTCATTTTTTTAATAAATAATTTTTCACTTAAGTTTGGTGTTGAATTTTTCAAAATCTATCAAACACATTAAACTTATTAAATAAAATATATTCTTAAATCTTAGGGTTTTATAATTTTGGTTTCTCCTTTAGTTATCCAGAATATCCTTCTAGAATCACCTTTATAGAACTTTGATTCCAACCCACCAAATAAAAATATATTTATTGATGAATCATATCTATCATGGAAATAGAGAATATAAATATCCAATTTTTTACAATATTATGTTAGACAATTTTAGGTAAAGAATCATTAAATATATTCTTAAATTGGGTATCTTTTATTTCACATGTATATATCTATTTCAAATTTCATTTAATTTTTTATAAAATTCACTATAACACTATTATATTTAATCTAAAAAAGTAAACCTGAAAATTTATATTTGGAATATTTCAGTTGAAATTTATAGAACTTCATAGAATAAGAGAAGAAAAAGTTACAGTGTAAGTTTCAATGGAAATGAAATGTATTTAATGCGGGGAAACAACCAGGAAATTATCTCTCTTAAACCGCTATAAATTTAGGATCAATATTCATAACATGTTTTGGTGGGGATACTATAAATTATAGTCCTAGTTTTAGTAACTATTTTATGCATCCTTCCATCATAACTTCATAAAATTGTAGAACTAAAAGTTCAAGTATAAGTTTTAATAGAAATCAAAGGAAGTTCTAGTGGGGAAACAACTAATAAAGTACATCACTGAAAACACTATAAATTTTAGTTAAATGTGCACAATATGTATATAAGGGGATACCATAAATTATAGTGGTATTTTATATTACTATTTTCAGAATCCATCCATTAGAAAATCCTATCATAGGGGAACTAGAAGTTTTAGTGTATGTTTTAGTAGAAATTAATGGAATATTTAGTGGGGAATAAACCACAAAATTCCCCCTCTAAAACCTTTATAAATTTCAAATAAATGTGTATAATAAATGTTTATGGGGATACCATCAATTATATTTTTGGTTTTAGTGACTATTTTAGGCATCCTTCCATTGGAGCTTCCTATAAAAGGTGGGCTGAAAGTTACAGTGAAAGTTTTATCATAAATTTAAAGAATTTACAATAGAGAAACAACCAATAAATTACCTCTATAAAACTTCTAAAAACAATAGTTAAATGTGCATAACATGTGTTTTTGGGGATAACATAAATTACAATTATGGTTTCAGTGATTATTTTAGGTTTCCTTCAACTAGAACTTCCTAGAATAGGAGAAATAAAACTTCAAGTGTAAATTTAGTTGAAATATAAATTAGTTATAGTGGGGAAACAACCAAGAAATACCCTATCTCGAACCACTATAAAATTCATAGAAATGTTAATTATATGTGTTGAAGGGATACTATAAATTACACTGCTAGTTTTAGTGACTATTTTAGGTTCCCTTTTACTAAAACATACTTGAATAAGGGAATTGAATGTTTTGGTGTAAGATTTAATGTAAATGAATGAAAGTTATTATGGGGAAACAATTTATAAATTCCCCCTCTTCAAACACCATAAATTTCATTACATTTTTCATAATATATGTTAGTGGGGATACCATAAATTATAGTATTGGTTTGAGAGATCATTTTAGGTGATGTTCTACTGGAAATTCATAGAATCTGAGAACTAAAAGTTCCAATGTATGTTTTAGTGTAAATACAAGGAATTTATAGAGGGGAAACAACCATGAAATTCCCTCTAACAAACCACCATAAATTTTAATTAAATGTGCATAACATGTGTTATTTGGGATACCATAAATTTCAATTCTAGTTTCAATGAATATTTTCGGTGTCCTTCCTCTAGAGCTTCATAGAAAAGAAGGATTGAAAGTTCATGTGCCATTTTCAATGGATTTTAAGGAATTTACAGTTAAAAAATAACAAATAAATTATCTCTCTAAAATCACTATAAATTTTAATTCAATGGGCATAACATGTTTTGGTGGGGATACCATAAATTACTATGTTGGTTTTAGTGACTATTTTAGATGGACTTCCACTAGAGTTTCTCAGAATAAGAAAACTAAAATATATATTGAAAATTTTAGTTGAAATTCATTGAAGTTAGAATGAAATTTAAACTGATTTTTTATATAAATATACTCTAGGGAATTTTAGTAACAATTTTCAATGTAACTATAACTTTTTTTGATAATTACTATACAAATTATGGATGAATTTTCACTAAAACTTTTAATATAAATATATAATTTTTTTTATACTACCATCAATTCATCTATTATTCAATGATATAGGGTTGGTTGGAAAAACTATTTCCTTAACATATCATTGATATTTACTATATAAAGAAAAAATCCTTTATTTTCAAATACTACTATAATTGGATGTTGTGGAAGAAGGTGAAGGATCACCATAATCACCAGACATGTTAGGGGAGAAAAACAATGCCTTTGTTTTTTTTGGGGGGGGGGGTTGGGGGAAATGTAGAAATGCCTTGATGTATTATTGATAAGTAAAACACAAAGCACGTGTATCCTTTATTTTCAAATACTACTACAATCAAACATAAGTGAACAAGATAGAGAATCATTAAAATCATCACACTTGTTAGGGGATAAAAATCATGCTTTCATTGGGGGGTTGGGGGAAATGAAAAAATGATTTAATGGATCATTGAGAAATACCAGATGAAGAAAAGAAATAATTTATTTTTAAATACTACTATAATTGGATTTTAGGGAAAAATATGAAGAATTACTAAAATCTCCATACTTATTTTTGGAGAAGAATCATCCCTTTATGCCTTTACATTGGGGTGTCCGGGAGAAAATTGAAAACTCTTCCCAGTTTTCAAAATATCAGAATACCCAATAATTAAATTGAATAATTGAAATTTTACATAACTAAATTTTACTATATAATCCACTTACTGTAATGACCATTAAAATTTATAACTAGAGACAATTTTGGTCTATTAGGTGATACCAAAGTGTTTTTTTTAAAAACTCCTCAAGAGAGATCCACCAAACCTAGTTTTGAGCTACAAATATGAGTATTTGGAGAGTTCATATTTAGAGATACATTTATAAGGATGAAGATAATGTAAATATAGAGCATTTTGGGACAAGTTTCTGGATATTTTAAGATGATACCAATTTATTTCAGATCAAGAGTTTATCTTGTGCTATTTGAGATATAGTAACACAACTTCATTGAATCTATTATATATGTTAATATTGATCATTTGTTGTTATATCATTACTAAATATTTATGTTTCATTATATATAATAAATTGGAAACCAATTAATGTGGGTTTATGTGGATTATTACGGATTCAAGCTAAAGTTCTTGTGATGGATGCCTGTCCAAGTTGGTGCTACTGCAAATATAGAATCCAATTTTTTGATGTCATTTACACAATTCACTAAAAAATATTTTCTTGGTTGAGTTGATGATGGGGTCATTACTATATACTTTATAAGGCTCCTATTTTGGGTTATAAACTACTGTGAAGATGGTGTCGTGCTATGTGCGAGATGACCTCCAGTTATAGTTGGGTTTGAGCTATTGGTTTAAATTGAAGATAAATATAAAATATGTGAAAAGTTGACAATTATTTTAGAAATAATAGATGTAAATGTTGAGATAAATTGGAGAAATTTTTTATTATTTGTTAAATTATTCCTCGATGAGTTTTTTTCAAGAATATTATATATATAATTATTAATTTAAAAATTCCACTTTTTTCTTTTTCTTATAAATAAAAGGGTAACATTTCCCATATTGATGGATTTATTGCAATATCAAAGGACTGAAAATATATTTAAATTTCTCCATGATTATATGTGTGGTTTGTATGCACATGTTTCATTCTAATGTGTTATTTTATTTGAATTGCCTCTTTCCAAGAAAGGATATCTATTATATCCTATGAGATAATTTCTAACAACCTTGGGAAACGTAGAAGGAGAAAATTTGGCTTAAGGAAATAATGTGAGTTCATTTAGAATATATTCAATACATATTTTATTTTTTTCTTTTATTTTATTTCCTAATTAATTCGCACCTTACAGTTCCATGTGTGGAAAGACTCACATTAATTGATCAATGTATATTTTATTATTTATATATATTTATTGATTATGTCTACTAAGGACCCTACTATATTCTGTATTCATATTGGTTTAACCTTCCTCTATTATATTTATATATAATAGGAAGAATGAACTCATTTTTTATATAGATTGTTCAAAACATCCTTGACTATTTTCACCAGCTAGTAAGAGACCTTACTGAACTTTGTGTGTATATTGGATATTGAAACTGTAACCATATTTTTTATATAGGGTATTTCATATCCAACAATATTAAGAAAAATTCATGCTTATATAAAGCCAAAGATGAAAATAAATCCTCATTAAAATGTAGGGGATCTTGAAAATATCTCCAATAGATTTGAGGATTTTCATTTTCTTACTGTTGTTTTCTTGTGAAATATCATCAGAAACCCGAAGGAGTGGTGGTGTGATCCCATATCTATACATCGTGTATGTTCGATAAAGTGGATTTTCTCATCATATGAATCATTAAAAAGTGATGATAAACTCTTTATGGAGGACTTATCAACTTTAAAATTGGAAGGAATAGGCAAAGTACTTCTGAAAATGTCCTCAAGAAAGACTATGATACTAAAAAATGTACTTCATGTACCTATTATCTACAAGAATTTAATGTCAGAATATCTTCTCATTAAAAATTTATTCAAGTTAGTTTTGGTTTCTAACAAATCCATACTCTCTTAGAGTGACATTTATATTGGTAAAGGCTATATGAGTGAATTGTTGTTCAAATTCAATGTTAAGAATATTGTAACAAAATATTATGATATGAATGAAAGGAATATACCTTATTTTTGTAGTTGAGTGTGATTATTTTTGTAATGATATATTGGGTGATATTAATTATAAATTTTTAAATAAATTAAATAACATGAATTTGTTACCAATATTTTATTATTTTAGAAATAAATGTCATGTGTGTGTTTATTCAACATTTTATAAATTACCCTTTTATACCATTAAATGGATTTATGAATCTATGAATTTAATACACATGTGATATGAAAGTAGTACCTTAAATAGGTGGTAAAAATATGTTTTCACATTCTTATATTATTGTACTAGGTTTTATTATGTTTATCTACTTAATATTAAGGATATAGATATTTATGTATTTAAACATTACAAAAATGAATTTGTTAATCAACTTATAATGATAATTAAATTCATAAAGACTGATTGAGGAGGGGAATATAATCTTACTTTACAAAAATCATGTAGTGATTTAAAATAATTCACTATTCTATAACTCCTAACTCTCCACAATCAAATGGAGTTTCTAAAAGGAAAAACTAGACCTTAAAATAAATGATGATTCCTTTGATAGATAATATAGTTTTTTGGGTGATGGTGTCATTATATAATAGCGAATCCTTCTCTTTTTATGAGACCTTTCATATAGGGTCTTTTGCACACACATGTTCAATATTTCTACCTCCATATTATTCACATTGATTTTTAGGGTCATCTATGATGATGTATAGGCTTGGATCATATTTCTCCCACTTTAACACTAGTTCTTATCTTATTTTAGTGTGAATTAGTTTTGATTTCGCTTATAGTTTACTTATTACTTCTTCATATTGATCTTCATATAACATTTCTTCAACTTCTCCCCATTTTTATAATTGAATCGATGATTTATGCACCAACCATATGTGGTAGCCTCCTGGTTTCGTATCTTGCTTTAGTGAAAAGTGCTTAGAAGTGGTTACCATTATAGGTTGTTTTTGGAACAATCTTGAGTGGTCCATATAGGTCATGGGAGTGGTACTTCCAATAAATCGATCTTTCATGGAATTTATAAAATCTTTAAAAATAAAATATTTACTTAAATAAATGATGTTCATTTGTAAAATAAATAAATAAATAAAATATTAATTAAAATCTTTAATAAAAATTTATTTTAATATTCATGTAACAAACTAAATATTTATATATTAAACTATTTACTAAATTTGGGAATAAATAAATGTTTATTTATTACCTTGTGAATAATAAACAAGCGATAAAATTAAATTCATATATTCTAAACTCAAATATCATGTGATTAAATTTATGTGATAAACTTAACATGAATAATCATTCTTCCAAAATCCTTGAATAATATTTATTCATAATATTAAATTCAATATAATTTATTGAGATTCTAGATGCACTTAGTGTGTGGCCCTCTATGCCTCTTTCTTAGTGAAATTATGTGAACTTACCTAAAGTCTAAGATCAATGTTTAGAATCACATCAAGACACCCATAGGGAAATAATTTTATTTTGAAAGGATAATAATATTTCTACAAATACAAATGCATTAAAAAATTCCCTTACTTAATATCTAATCAAGCAAGATACATACTTGTACCATCACTTTGGATGCTTTATTTTTCTTTCTTTGACTTCTTGAAATTAAATCATTGATGAACTACCATGGATATAGATTCAATCAAAGGGACAAATATATCTTTTTTCTATTAACCCAAAAGGGGAAAATTCTTTATTGAATCATTAAATTATTGTTATATCACTTATGATGTACCCAAAAAACTCTACCTCATAATGAAAACATATTGTCATATTTTTTATCCATAAATCAAAGTGTGTGATTTATGATATACATTAATAATAATCTCAATTCCAAGGTTTAATACACATGTATATAAATACTAATATTCAGTGACACATATATCATGTGAGATTCTTATTGGCGGTTTTGTCCTTATAACCTCTTTTTTTGTAGATTACCAAGTGTGAAATTCATGAGAAGAAGTCTTAATGTGACATGAGCCTCCAAAAACTAATGTTAAAAATTATTTGTTTCCCATCAAATAGACATTATCTAGATGATAATATATATGCTTAATAATATTATCATAGCATTTTCTGGTTCTCATTATAGAGTATAACAACTATAACCTTTTTTATGCGATGAATACTCTATATAAATTATCATATTAATATTATATAGAAGAAAAATAATCAAGTGATAAGATATTTATTAATATTCTAGTAATCAAAAGTATAAATTCAGTTGGTTCTAAAGCTCCTACTTAAACATAATAAAGGGAAAAACTAAAAAAAATCTTCGGATCAAGTATCATAATCACTCAATGATAATTCTAATTGATATAGTTTTATAAACTCTTGGGATTAATTATTATTTAGAATATTCTTGAAAAAAATCATTAAAAAATAGGTCTTTATAGTCCTCATAAGGTAAACCCTCACGCCTCCCAGTCTAGACCATGACACCCCAACATATACAACCAGGACCCTAATGTATCAAAGTTTCCAATATCAACATCCTATCTTTTAATATCTAAATCATATAAAATACTCAACAATATTTATCCAATCCTAAATATAGTAAGGAACTATAGTACCCTAAAAGGACATAGGATGCTTTATATGGAAACATTGGGTGCATTCCACCATAGTGGTCTCACCTCAATGTACACCTCCACTACTAACAAAAAAAATAGTGGAAATTTTGGACAATGTAAAAAGGTATATATACATGTTCATCCATAACCATATCTATACATCACATATAGCCATGTTATTTTTATGCCAATGGATACAAGTCACCTATATCCATGGTAAGGTCCAAACTGTATCTATAGGTTAATGTGAAAATTATTTTTTCATGAGAGGTGTGTAAGAAAAGGTTCATATACATGGTTAGATCCAGATTGTGGCTATAGGGTACTGATTCAATGTGTCATATCCATAATTTTATAAGACTGTGAATATAGGGGGATTATTTCCATGGGCAGGTCATCCCATGGCTATAGGGTGGCAGGGAATTAATAATATAATTAATTTCATTATAATAATAAAATATATTTATTTTTTTTCACACACAAACACACAATCATATAAATATATGTTATATATATATATATTAAAAGTTTACATGGAAATAACTATTTCCATATGGACAAAATTATTTCCACAGGTGTATGCCTATGGCTAAAGGATGAAAAAATGACATCTTATATGATTTGAAATTTATGGAATCAATTTTGAGCATGGAATGTATTGAAAAGTTCTTTGGATTCTTTATTAATTTTATTGGTGTGGAATTTTATAGAACATCCTTAGATTCTATTAGGGTAATCATGTGAATGATGAGGAGTAAATACTTCCTTGGATTTAATGATGTCTAAGGCTATGAAATTTCTTAAGAGATCTAGTGTATTCTATTTAGATTCGTTATCACGAATGACTTATGTCAACTCCCCATTGGATTTTTTTAATATATTTATGGATTTAATTCCATAGATTCATTACATGGATTCTTGAGGGGTACCCTTATTGAATTCAATGGGATGATCTTCGTGGATTTAGCTTGATCTTATTAGTGTAGAATGCCTAGGGTGTAAGTTGTGGATTCAAATAAAGTCGTTCCTCTGAACATTAGGGATAATTCATTTATTTAAGAACATAAAAATGGACTTAAATGAGAATTTATTGAAGGGAGATTCTAAATAAGACACATAGATTCCCTTAGGTTACCTAATTATGGTTTCTCTAGGGATGTGGCTTAAAACTTGACCGTCCCACACAATGTTGTTGATTGAGAAAGGATATTATCATATTAGAAATTTAAATCTATCGAAAATTATACTATATAAAAAGGTGTATCATATAGAAAATATGGTGTCAAACTCACATGGAAGAGATATAAAATATGGATAACTGGTGATTGGAACTTGAACAGTTTATTCCTCACACGATTCTCGAAAGTTTGGGGTTTTAAGACTAAGTGGGTTTATTATTACATCAGAAGATAGAGAAGGGATTAGGGTTAATTTCTAGGAGCTATGTGAAAGCATATTCTTAAATCTATCTTGATATGGTCTTAATGATTGGGCTGAAAATTAGTGTGGAAGTCACCAATTGGTTTCGGTCAAACCAATTGGATCTACCAGGATTGAAAACTAATATTTGGTCTAAAGGAAGTCAAAAACCTAGGTGCATAAATATTGGATTTAAAGTCCTAAAGTTTCATAAGCTATTTTTCATAGCCTAATCAAATCAAATTGGGTCAGGTCCCTCTATTGCAATTACCCAGATCAAGGTTATGAAAAAGAATATAATTAACATGATTCTTTAACCTAATTTCTACCCAAACTGTTTCCCATGTTTTAATTTAATAATTCATTAGTTTTATGATACCTCTACTATTGAACCCTAACCCTAGTAGATTAGTCGCTCATGGAATTGATGGTATTAAAATAAAATGGGAGAATGATATTAATATTTTCCCATTCATTTTGAAATTTAGATTAAAGAATATTATGATGAAAGAAATTTAAAATCAAGAAATACACTTACTTGGATGAAGGAATAAGAAAATACATGCAACAATTGATGTTTAAATAAGTAATTTGAATTTAAATAGAAATCAAGATAAGAGTGATTATTCCAAAAATCCTTGAAAGTATGTAGCGGTAATAAAGGATGAACGAAATAGAAAGAGAAATAGAGAAAACTAGGTCTAGAATGTATGGATAAAAAAGAATCAAACTAAACATAGAAAAATTAGATCCTCTTTTATAAGATCTGAGGCACTAAAATACATATAATCATGATCATATCAAGATGTGTAAATCATTCACATCATGATTTTTATTTAAATAAATTATTCTCTGATACTTTCATGATGTGTAATTTCATTTCATTTTGTGAAATATAGATCTTCAATATCTCAGAAAATCTCATATCATTTAGATTTCATGGTTTCAATTTCGAATGTTAGGTGCTATTTAAAATCATTAAAATATTTTAATAGATAAAAATAACGAATTTATTTACCCTAGAGGTTCATGATTTGTATCACATTCATGGGTTAAGAACTTCAAGGGATGCTAGCCAGTATTGATGTCCAAATTTGCATGTCATGTACTGATTTCACATCATACATTTATTTAACCAATAAATTAACAACTTGTATTGAATGAATGACTTAGAATTCAGTCTATAGAGGTGTTGTATTCAAGGAAAACACGTCCTAAATAGGTTTCATGATGTGAATTTTCTAAAATTAATGAATTTCTAATAGCTTATCCTTTGAAACATGAAGTACTATTTCCTGAAAGGAGAAACCAAAACCAAAGACATTATCTAATAAATTATGAATAAATCCCAATGAAATGAATCCAAAAAATATATATTAATTTAGCTTATCGAATTCTCCTACACTTGAAAATTTTCTTATCCTTAAGAAAAAATCATCTCAATAGGGATTACGAATGAAACAACTTTTAACAATAAATGTGTGCTACAAAAAATAAAATAAAACAAATTGTTAGTGGAAAAGGATATTCCTCCAAAATCACTACTGTAGACAAAATCAGTCAAACCTTATAATCAAATTTGTTATTAAAAATATTTATACCTTTTAATTACAAATTTTAAACTATTTCTTAGATACTATACCCATGTTGTAATTTAATTAACCATGAATATTCTCGCATCACTAAGGGTAAAATAAAATTGGAGTTATGATCATACAATGAATACATGTTCCTAACAATAATCTTATATTAGTTCTACCATCTCCTCTCTATAGATACAAATATACAATTAATCATTAGGGATTCACCAAAAAGTTTCAAATGACTCTGAGTATAATGGTAGCTTTATTAATGATAAAAATAAATCTCAAAAGGATGGTAAAATTTCAATTATAATGAATGATGATCATAAATAGTGAAATGAAGAACCACCATCATAAATTTTTATATTCATACTCTCAAAATTTCAGGGAAGGTCCATGGGTGTTTCATAAAAATGCAATAAAGGCATTTTGTTACTTCTTTTTCTTAGTTTTTTTTAAATTGATGCCTAGGAAAGATCTCACATCCAACACCTAACCCCATATGATCAACCTCGAGACTCATCAATTAGGTAATATTGACTTTTAATATTTCTAATACACAACACCTTTTTTAGGAACGTGATTATTATGAATGGAATATAAGAAGAACCATGGAACACATCCAGAAAATCATGTGAAACATTCACTATACTTATCCTTAACAGAAAAAATCCTCCATAAATTAGTAATGATCGTCACACAAAAAATCATTCAAGTGAAAATCATGTGATCATACCAAGAGCAGTGTAGTAAGGGATAAAGTGGGATTATAAAAAGGATCAATTTGAACATGGTTATTCTTGGATTATATGGTTTAAGAAGGATAAATGTACATAAGGGTCTTAGGATACATGGACCAATAAAAATTAATCAATCATTTCAAAAATATATATTTTTAGTCATATACTGAATAACATATCAGAGAAAGTTCTTATAGGTTCACATGTCCCAATTATCTCTCATGAAATATGATTAGAAAATAATATGAAAATATAGGTTCACAATAATCTTGGGAATGAGAATACATAAAATATGGAAATCACTCAGGGTATAGTAACTAGTAATAAGTTGATCATAATAAATTGAAATAATTTAGAATCAGAAGTAAATTACTTAACTCAACAGTCATGATAAAATTATAAGCAATAATAAATAATATATTTTAACATTTCCATCAATAATATCTATTTTATTTACATGGTTTCAATGTGATTTCAAGTTAAAACATGATTTCAATGAAAAAGTCCTCCTAGGATAAAGAGGAAAAGTAACAGTTTAGGTTTATATGTAATAAATATCAATATTCCCCCACCCCCACACTTAAAATTAAATAGTTTCTAAACTATTTTGAAAAGCGACATGGGAGAGATATCAATGGTAGAAAAAAACATTTAAAATGGAAAGTATGAAAATAGGGTTGGGAATTGAGATCTCAAAGTAAAAAATGTCCCACCATAGGGGAAAATAATGGATTTTTGATGTAATTTTGGGATATCTTTAAACAAAATGATAGAAATAAAATATACGAGTACTAGAAAAAGGATTACTTCATAGGATATAACCATTATGTATGAAAAAAATAGGCAGGTACATAATGTAGACAATAATACAAAGAATCTCAGATATATATGCACATGGAGCAGAATAAAAACATGGAAACTATGGAAATTATTGTTAGGAATATATAGAAAAAAAAGATACCTATCAGACTCAAAAAAATAAAAATGATAACAAATATGGTTTACCTCCCATAATGTTCTAATAATCACTTCATTATCCAGGCTGATAGACAAAAAAAATTTCTGTGTCGTCCATTGGTTCAACTATCCTCTCCCTCTTGTAGGATCTGTATGAAGTTACCTCAAGATCTGTTGGTCACTTGGTGGAGTTTAACACCTTAGGAATGGGCTAACCAAACATCTCATACGATGCCTAAAGTATCCATGTAGGTAATAGAGGGGTTCTTGTGTAGGTCATAGATAGAGCTCCTAGAGCTATCCCTATATGTCAGCTAAATGAGGAAATATCTCATGGGGAAGGCCATGTGGCATCATAGAAGACTCATTGATAAAAATAACATATAAAAAATATTAATACATTTTTAAATAATGAAAATGTAATAAAGTGAATGTAAAAAATCCATGTGTAGTCAAAAAGAATATCCATTCCATTATATAATATATAAAATAAAATAGGGATAGAGAATATAGTGAGTAAAAAAAGTAAAATCAGAATAGAGTAAAATGGGGGAGGGATACATGATAAAAAGACTAAATAGTGTTGGAAGATTCTCTACTATTAGCATCATAGGCACCGTCCCAAATAATGAGTTTCTGAACATACCCCACTACATCAATGGTCCCAATAGAGGCATGGGTAGGTGGATCGATTTCCATATTCGGTGTCATGGTGGTAGCAGTGCAGTTGATCATCACTGAGGAATCTATGTCAAAGTGTGGAGATGGTGGAGAATGGTTCCCTTTGGAATGGGTCAGAGAAGGAGTTGTTCTCCAATGCCCCGCTTCAGCAGTTGCTAGTTTCCTGGGTGCATGAAGATCCAGGGTGGAATCTCCGAGTTATTTTCCGGGTAGGAAGAAGTATCTCTTGGACTACTTTGATGGTGCCTTCAAGAAGGTGGTTCTATATCCTAGATTGGATTTCTGTGTCGCTGGAACTTCTGGACCAATCACTCGTTCTAAAGCTAAGGAGGCAGGTCTGTTTTCTCCTTCTTCACTTTCTCTTTCTTCAAACTACAAAGCCTGAAAGGGTGTTCTGTAATGTTGTCTGTCATCATTTGGAATGCACGTGGCTTAGGGGACGAATCTAAGCATACTTATTTGGCGTCTGAGGCCAGGAAATCTAAGTCGGTGGTTGCTGTTGTTCTGGAACCAAAGCAGGTTTCTAAAAAGACCAATTGGTTGGCTAATAAAATGGGAATTCTCAAATGTTTTGCATGGGGACTCTGTTAATACTCATATTTAGATATATTGGAACAATTCTATTTCGGTTGAGGTGGTGAGCATCTCGACTCAATGTATCACCACAAAGATCTCGTTTTTAGGGTCTGAGGTGTTGTTTTCCTTCGTCTATGCGAGTACGGATGCTAACAAGATGCCAGAGCTAGGGAGTAATTTGGAGAACCTGCAAACAACGCTCTTACCTTGGTTTTTCAGAGGTGACTTCAATGCTATTGCTGATATTTCTGAAAAAATAGGTGGCTCTATCTCCAACCATGGTGGTATGTTGGAATTTCAAAAGTTTATGATGAATGCTAGTTTTTTGGATTTGGGATTCTCATGTTCTAAATATACCTGGTGCAATAATAGTAAGGGTTCGATCTGAATATGGAGTCGTCTGGATCACTGTCTCACCAACGATCAAGGTTTGGATATTTTCTCAAAATCTTCAGTCACCCATCTCACTCGTGTGATTTCGGACCATGATCCTATTCTTATTGAGATCATACAGGAGGTGGTTGTTTGTTCCTTCTTCCATTACTCTTCTGCATGGCATCATGGTGCTTATTTTTTGGATATTTCATTGAAATCATGGTTTAGGGAGGAATACGGGAGATCTTGGGGCGGTCTGGTCAATCGTCTCAAACACCTCAAGCAGGACATTCAAAGCTGGATAAGCTCTCAACCAGATCTCTCTAATGGGGGAATCTTCATTCAGGCTGAAGTTGATAGACTGGAGGAGTCTCTTCAGAATGTTTGGGATGAGGTTACCCTTTTTTCCTATGTGACAAGCAGATTGTTCTAGCTGAGAATCTTCTTGAAATTGAAATTCTCTACAAGCAAAGGTCTTAGGTTAGATGGTTAAGGGAAGGCGACCGCAATAATGCTTTATTTCTTGCATGCATTAAGGAGAGGTGGGGCATGAGGATTAATTTGAAACTTGATAATGGGTCCTTCACTTATGATGTGGATATAGCTGGGAAGATGGATTTAGATCACTTTGAGGGTCTTCTTGCAGGACAAGCCATTTCTAGCTTCGAAAGGGACGCTATGGAGAATGATGATTTCCTGGGCTATCTTCCTCATCTGGTGATGGATTCGGACAACAACCTTCTTTCCTCTATTCTAGTGGAGGAGTAGGTTAGAGAAGCAGTGTCGAGTATGGTCCAAGACAGCACCCCAGGCCCGGATGGTTTTCCGGCTTCCTTCTACACCAAGTAATGGGAGGTTGTTGGCCCTCAGGTGGTGGAGGTAGTTTAGGACTTCTTTCACGGTGGTTCACTGATCAGGGGTATTTGTTCTTCCAGAATGATTCTTATCCCAAAGATCAAAAACCCCAGTCTCATTAGCCAGTATCTCCCTGTTTCCCTCTACAATGTCTCTTATAAAATTTTGGCCAATGTCATTGCAAATAGGCTTAACAATATTCTTCCACGGTTGGTTTTAGAATAGTATTATGGTTTCATTCAGGGTAGAAGCATCCAGGGGGTGGTAGGCATTGCAAGTGAGCTTGTGCATGACATTAACATAAGAACAGTGGGTTCAAATATTATCTTTCAAGTTGGCATGAATAAAGACTATGATAAGGTTTAATGGAGTTTCATCATTCGTGTCATGAGAGGTTTTAGATTCCAGGAAAATTTCTGTGACATTTGTTTCAGGTGTTATTCATGACCTTAGTTTTTTGTTGCTCTAATGGGGAAGTGGTTTGGATTCTTCAAGTCTGTTTGGGGTGTTCGTCAGGGGGATCCATTGTCCCCCTGTATCTTTTTTCTTGCTCAAGATGCTCTTTCCAAGAACATAAAGCATAGCTTGGTGGAAGGTAGGTTGAAACCTTTCCATGGGATACGGAGCATGGTAAATATCTCTCACCTACTTTTTGTTGATGATATATTGATTTTTACAAATGGAAGGCTCTCTTCTTTAAATTGTCACATGGGGTTACTCTCTAGCTATGACCGTCTTAGCGGTAAAAGCATTAATTCTTCCAAGAGTCATGTCTTCATTTCTGACAAATGTTCTAGCCGAAGGTGTAGGGATATTCAAGGGATCCTTGGTTGCTTCTAGAAACATCTTCCAATTTCCTACCTAGGAGTTCCAATATACTGTGGCCGCATCAAAAAACATCATTTTAGTGAGATTTTTGATCGTATTATGGGAAGAATTTTATAATTGGAAGAATAAGTTGTTATTGTTTGGAGGGAGAATTATGTTGATAAACAGCGTGCTCACTTCCATTACCATGCACGTTTTCTCTGTTATCAACCCCCTGAAAGGCTCAATTGGGAGGATGGAAAACATTCTTAATGCTTTTCTCTGGGATGCAAATCATGAAGGGTGGTTCCACTTGGCCTCTTGGAAGAGGTTGTCCCAACCAGTGGATGAAGGAGGGTTGGGTCTTCGTGATATTCATGATACCATTCTGGGTTTACAAGCTTGGCTCGCTTGGGAAGTCATTTTGGGGGAGATGTTGTGGGAAAAAAATTTCCAAGCGTGCTATGGTAGGAATGCAGTTTCTGGTCTTCACGAATCCATGGGGTTGGATCGGTTCATGTTCTCTCACATTGAAAAACTCTCCAACCATACAAGATGGATCATCGGTAGGGGGGAAATTAACTTCTAGGATTCTAACTAGTCTAGGGAAGCACTTGCATACCCAGGATGTCCTTCTCCTAGTTTATCCTTTACTGAAGCTACTGAGTTTTACGATTTGGTCTATGCAGTTTTGAATCCTCATCAGATGAACGTTTTAGAAAACATTTTCACGTGCGATGAGCCGGATGTTTGTTGTTTCATGCTGTCTGGTTCGGGAAAATATACTTCTCACGACTACTGGAAAGCTCTTCAGACGGAATTCACTTCGGATGTGTGGGAACCGGTTGCTTGGTGCAATGTGATCCCTTTGAGGATGGACTTCTTAATTTGGAGTATTAGAAACAAGGCTATGCCAATAGAGGAGAACATCCAAATAAGGGGTATCTTCTTGGCCTCTCGGTGTTACTGCTGTGATAACCCAAAGGCCGAATCGACAACTCATTTGTTTTTCCAAGGTCAATGGGCTTCGTACCTCTGGTCCATGTTTTCCCATCCTCCACCCACTGATAATGAATCACGCTCACCTCAGGACTTCTTGAATTCATGTTTTATCAGCACTGATAACAGAAACATGGAGCAGACTGTTAGAACCATCATCCTGGTGGCCATATGCTGGATTATTTGGGAGGCTCGAAACCAGTTCTGGCTGGGCGCCAATCTATCCCTGTTATTTCTTCATGTGCGGCTCAGGTCTCTCGTTGTTAAACTCGCTTCGCTCGTCAAAGATGGAGCCACGTCGGCTTCGCTGAACAACCTCCTCAATCGACCCAAATTGATGAAAATAGGAAGCGGCTGTTGGGTGAGATGGCAACCTCCAAACAACAGACTGAAATTGAATATTGATGGTTCTTATATGGAAGGGGTTATGGGGGGTGGTGGTGTCCTTTGGGATTGCTGGGGCTCTTTCCCTATTGCCTTCTCCAATAACTATGGTCTGGGGAGCTCCCTGGGTGCGGAGGTTCGGGCCATTGACTCTGGTTTGATGGTTTGTAGGAGAAGAGGATTGGAGGTGTCTGAGATTGAATCTGACTCCAAGGTCCTTGTGAAGGCCTTACAGGGACGTCAGGGGGTTCCGTGGGAGATAATTTATCTTATCTGAAGATGTAAGATGGGCACACATCATGGAAGGCTGATCCACCATAGTAGGAGGGAGACTAATTTTGCGGCTGATTCTCTTGCTCGTTTGGGTAGGTAGAGAGAGTCTTTGAGGATCTTTGATAGTCTCCATTCTCATCATATGGAGTGTGCCAGTACAATTCAAGGGGATTCTCTTGGATTGCATCACTTTCACCCACCTTGATGGGTTGTCTTCTATTTCTGAACACTTATTTTGAAATAAAAAAAAAATCTTTCATCGTCGTCAAAGGTTGGATGGGGAGAGGTGGCGATCTAAACAGAGGTTGTGTGTCTAGTAGTAGGATATATTAAAGGCTCCTCAAATAAATATGGAAGAGAATTCCCTAAACTTGGGTGAGCTTGAGATTCTGAAAATTCCTTCTAGGAATCAGAATCTATAATATCTAGAGATATTTGAATAGAGGTAATAGTAGGGGATTGGGTGAATTTTGGGGGAATGCAACTGGAGGCAGGATTGACTGTAGTAGTAGGTGGGTGGGTGGAAAGGGAAGTTATGTAATGAGATGGTGTCGAAATAATAAATTGGGATGGATCTATGAAGAGAGTGATAAAATTATTCTAGATTGGCCTCTGGTTCTCTAGAATACACTGGACAATAGTATCATGTCGGAGGATAAACTCCTAGATGTCTACTAAAATGTGTGGGGTGGGATCAGGATATCAAGGGGGTGGTATATTGGATGGTCAAGGAGGTGCGATAGAGGAAGGATTTTGTGCGGTCCTATCATCAACATAAATTGGAGATGCTGGGGCAATTCTTAGTGCAACTATAGTGGGTTAATCTTGAGCTAGAGCATAAGGAGCTGGTTCCTCGTCAACTTACTCGGTATAGCTAGGATCCCACTCATATCTCTTCCTTCTCTTTTGAAGAATCCCCATATTGTGGAGCATTGGAAGGTCAAATGACTACATAATTCCTATATAATAAATGGTATAATCATAGTTAAATATGCCTAGATGGTTATTGTGATGAGTGATGAAGCTCTCACCCATCAATGGGCCACAATCCCTCATTTCCTAGGCCTAATATAGTAGAGAGAACTTTCATTCCATGTTGATGGAACTAATTTCCATAGTAGAGGCAAGAATATGGACCTCAATTTGGTGGACCTCCCCATGAGAATCTCTATGAGAAAACCAATCATAAGATAAGGCCTAATGATCTATCTGTAGTGAATCACCCTACAGCTGGGTTCTCTTAACCATGTGTGGGTTATGTATACTCTAAGGGTCATATGGTATCAATTTCAAACTCCTCAGGGTGTCTAAATTTATTGGTTCATTCCGCAAGGTAGTATAAACTATAGAAGAAATAAAGTCGAAATTGTAAATACCTATCCCAACACCAAACTCTACCAACATGAGCTCCTATGGTCTATCACCTAGTTGGAAGGAGATGTGAGTAGTGTCAATATCCAACATGGCCAGTAACTCAAGGAATATCTCCCAATTTGTATCCTAATATACCAAAATAATAATGGAAAGATTCATTTTCCTGATGATCTCCATGACCTCCTTGAACACAAGGTTCTTTCCGAGTATGAAAATATCAATCATCTTTTTTGTTTTCATGGGATTGGCCTAAATATAGAACAAGTAGACCTAATTCTTAGGGATTAAAAACCTTAGGCAAGGATGAAGCTCTATGGGTTGGATAACACCCTACAATTTTTAGGAGGATGAGTTATAATGGTGGGAAGATGAGGGAGTTTATAAGCATAATGCCGAAGAACATGGGGAAGTATCTGGTAGCGACTATTGAGGATCAAGTGCTAGGTACTTTAGTGTAGGAGGATCATTTTACTAGGCCTTGAGTATTGAGGATGAAACATTAAATTTTTTCATTTAGGCTATGAGGGAGATATATAAATGGTAAGGGAAGGGAACTAAAGGAAGTGTGTCTCGGAACTGGGATGAAGAAAGGAAGAGGATGGTGACAGTCAGGGTGAACGAGTGAGGAGGGAGTCACGTGATCTCGGGAGGAAAAGAATGGGCACTGCCTGTGAACCCTAAATTCATGTTTTAAAAATAATCCTAAGTTTTTCACATCATTAAATGGATTCATAATGTGTAAAACATGGGAAATTTTTTCCCAACCATGCAAATTTCACATCATGTACAGTATACACTACATGAATTATGAATTTCCAAAACATTTGGACATGAGTATCTAGCCTAATTCTAGAATTTATGAACCATCCTAAACTTTAGAAGACCTATTCTAACTTAGAGAACCTAGCCTAGGTTTCCTCCTAGTTTTCACTTATTTTAATGTTGAGATATAGACATACCTTGAGTCAATTTAATTTTAAATGAATAAAAAACCCTTCAAGAAATTGTTCTTAATTGATTTTTAAACCTGGAACATTGACCTTAAAGAGTGGTCTATAACCTCATTGAATTTAGATTATCCCTTTATGGAAAACCTTGAAAACTTCAAAAGGCCCCGACCACTAAGATTTCATTTTCCTTGGGAATAGCATCAAGAGGGAATTAAATAGATGAAATGTATCTCCATGTGTGAATATCCATCACGCGATGCATCAATCATGCCAATGTTTTGTTTTTTCCTTATAAATTTGTGCATGTTTGTAAGCGTTCAGTCATATTTCTTCCAACTCATTCATTTTTATCATTATTTCTTACCCATATTTTTGATCATCTAAGTTTAGGTTTTTAATTTCTTGATATATTTGGAGTTCTAATTCAATTGAAAAGTGATAGGGTTTTCTATAAACTAGTCAGAATGGAGTAGTGTCAATGGATATATTATATGCTATGTGATATGACCAAAGTGCATCATCATGATTGAGCCTCGAATCTTTCCTACTCATATTAACTATATTTTCTATAATTTCTTTAATCTTTTTATTGGATAATTAGACTTTCCCACTACTTTGATGGTGGTAGGGAGTTCCAATGTTTATCAAATCCCATATTTTTCAAAAATAAGTTTAATGATAAATTTTTTGAAGTTTTTTCCCTAATCACTATTGAGTAATTGGGGAAATCTAGATTTAGAGATGATGTTCTTCCTTAAGAAGTGTAAGACTACCTTATACATCACATGGGTGGTGGATTCTCCTTCAACCCACATTAAAATGTAGTTGACAAAAACCAAAAGATATAAAAAATTCCATTATAATTGATAAATGGGCCCATAAAATCAATTCCCCACACATAGAAGATTTCAAATTCCATAATGGTGTTTTAGGGAATTTCATTATATTTACCAAGGGTTCCTATTCGCTGGAACTGATCATATATCTTCACAAAACTCCTCACATATTGATAGAGTGTAGTATAGAATAGTCCAATTTGTTAGATCTTATCCACGGTGTGTTCAGGCCCATGATGTTCTCCAGTTAGTGATGTGTGACACAATTCTAGAACACTTTGAATTTCATTCTCTAGGATGCAACATCACATCAGACTTCATCACAAAGCTTAAATAATAGCATATTATCATATTAATAGCATGAGACATCAACAAATAACTTCTTCCTCTGTTGATGGGAAATGTGTGGATAAATGGATCCTCATTACTGGGAAGTAGAACTATATAAAACTAATTAAAAATGACATTTTTAGTCCCTTTTGTGTATTTTATAACTATATGAAATTATTTTAGTAGTAGTAACAAATGTATCAGCCTCGGTTTGGAATCCTTTTTTTACTTAGAAGCTATTTATGTGTTGTATCATTAGTGTTAACTATGACTGCGGATAACATGAGGCATGAATGAAATTTATCAAAAGTGAATACCGCTTCAAGAATATCATTCTTTATAGTTGTGTAATTTATTTTATCATCATTCAGAGTATGGATGGTATAATAAATGGGTATAAATATGTTTCTAACCCACTATCCTAAATCATCACCCATAGTGAAATTACTAGCATCACACATCAATTCAATATTTTTATCCCAGCTGAGTGATACAATGATAGGAGTTGGCACCAAGATATTTTTTAGAGTATGTAATACCTGTCGAAACTCTTCAATGAAATATAATGGAATGTACTTAGAAAACATTTATGTCTGTGGGTGGGATATTTTGGTAAAATCTTGACTGAAACAACGATAGAATCCTACATGTTCCAAAAAACTCCTTATACCTTTCACTATTGTAGGTTTAGAAAATTTTTGATCACTATAATTTTTTCCAAATCAACTTACCTAACATGATTTAAAATTTTATGTTTGAGGAACATTAATCATTAGGATATGAAATGAATTTTTTCATAGTTTATCACTACACACTTCTCTTTACAACACTGTAATACAATTTCCATATTACTTAGGAAAATCTATAAGGATCATTCGTACACTAAGAAATCATCCATGAAAATATATAGGATCTCCTCCTCCATATCATGAAAAATGTGTGTCAAACACCATTGGAAAGTTTTTTCTGCAATGCACGTTCCAAATTACATCATTTGATAGGAGAAGGTTCCTAATAAACAAGAAAACATGGTCTTTGAAAAATCAACTAGGTTGAAAGTGATTTGATTTTATCTATAATATCCATCCAAAAAACAATTGATTTCATGAACAACCAATATGTCTAGAATATAAACCATTAATGGGAGTGGAAAATGGTCTTTTTGTGTCTCTTTATTGAGTTTTATGTAATCAACACCTACTCTCCATCCAATAATGGTTTAATTTGTAATTAATTTACTTTCATAGTTCTTTATAACAATAAAGACGCTTTTATTAGGGATGAATTGTAGTAGGATCACCCATCTCTATTAGAAATGAAAAATATTATACCATAATCAAGAATCTTTATAACTTCCTTCAGGAAGACTTATTTCATTAGTGGGTAGATTCTCCTCTGGTGTTGGTGTTTGGGTTTAGTACATTCTTCAAACAAATTGTTTTGCGTGAAAATCATGGGGATTACCCCTTTAATATCAGTCACACTCCAAGATATTTTTTTATGAATTTTCAAGAAATACATTAGTTTTTCTTCTTGAACTTGATTTATATTTGAGCTGATGATAATTGGTAGTGAATCCTTAGTTTCTAATAACAAGAACATAAATGTGATCAGTGGAGGCTTTAACTCTAAAGTCAATGGATTGATAATTGAAGGTATGAACTATTGAACAATGTCTCTTATTAGAGGTTTAATGTAATTCACCTTCTCATATTTTTTGAAATCATCCTCATCTAGAAACAATCCTCTTTCTCATCTGTGAGATCCCTCAAATCCTCTTTTTTATGAATCATAATGATAACTTGATAGTAAAATGATTCAAAATATTTCTTGGAGGATTTCACTAAATTGAACACTACCTATTATTTAAAAACTCCAAATATCATCCTTCATTTATTTACATAAATAAAAAACTTACTAGTGGATATAAATGGTCTCTCTAGAATTATGGGGACATCCACTTCTTCATCTATATATAAGATAAAAAATTAGAAGGTAAAATGAATTTTCCAACTTTGACTAAAAATTCCTTGATAATTCCTTGAAAATACTTGACTGGTTGGTTAGAAAGCTGAAGTGAAAATCTTGTTGGTTTCAAATCCTCTATCCCAAAATTTTGGAAGATGGTCATTAACATGAGTTTTATACTCACACCAAGATCACACAAGGAATTTAATAAATTATATGCTTCAATAGTGTAGGGAATCAATAATCACCTGAGGTAACTCATATTTATTAGGATATTCTAATGAAGAATCATGGATCATTATTAATTCAATTAAATTAATTATAAGTCTTCCATTTTCCTTTAATTAAAGTGAATCCACTTCAATAATGTTTCATAAGAAGGCATATAAGTGATGTACTATGCAAAGGGGATATTGATACGTAATTTCTTGAACATCTCTATAAATGTTTTGTATTTCTCATCTATGTTTCCTTAAGTCATAATCTATAGAAAGTTAAGCGGGGTCTTTATGGTGGATGTTCCATGTAGATATCTTCTTTATTAGGTATCTCTTGTATGGGATCTTTTTCAGTTTGTCCAGATTCCATATTTTGTTCTTGACCATCTCTATGTGTGTTATCATCACTATCTTTACTGATTATTTCCGCATGTATTTTAGGTTATTCTAGATTATCATCAATCTTATGCATGGTTTCTGAAAATTCAGATCCTTTCCACTATGAAGAAATACATTTTTAGCCTCCTCTATTAGATGTGTCTCTATATTACATGGAAATGTACCTGGTTGTAATTATGATAAAGTCTTAGAGATCTACCCCACTTGTTTCTTGATATTGTGGAGATCATTTATTTGATTTTTCATCTCAGTTTCTTGGGTAGTCATTCTATAATCCACCTTTTTAAAAAATACAGTGAATAGGTTTTCAAGATTTTACTGTAGTGTTGGGGCTTATTGTGACTTCTTAAGTGGAGCTTGATGATTTTTTTTGCCGAGTGAAAATTGATAAGATCTAGGGGAAGTGTTGTTGAGGAAATGGTTGTTGAGGACTAGGAGATAGATTCTAAGGTGGGAACTCAAGTGGTCCCCATTTTTTAGATGGTTCTTGTACACTACTCTATTGGTATTATCCTTGATTTACTTGTTGTAACTATTGAACTAGTCTTTGTTTAAAATACTACTTCTGGCATTGTTGGAGTTTTTTAAATTTTTGGTTATTTTATTTTAATTTACGTAATTATTATAAGATTTTTGGGTTTCTTCCTTTCATTATCTATAGTCCTGGTATGGGTGTGGGCCTCCATGCATATCATAATCCTGTATTTCCATAATAGGGGAAGGAGGTGAAAGTGGTGGTGAAGGTAATTAAAAGGTCTCCAGATTCTTGAGGAGGATTCAACGTGGCCTTCAAGGAAATTATTCTCATCTACATGGGGAATCCTATGCTGGGGTGGTCCTCAGTCATTCTTAAAAATACTATAATTGTGGGAGATTTCATCCAAAAGTGCTCTGCCAACTTTCATTATCTTGATAATGAGTCCTCTATTAGCAACAACATCAGCTAATATGCATGCATCAAGTTGTAGGACCTGGTACAAAGTTTGATGTTGTAGCCACACATTGAGTCTGTAATGTAAGAACTTTCGAGTCATCTCTTTGAAGCGATCCCAAGACTTATAGGCTGATTCTCCATGATCTTGATAAAAGTTTTTAATATCATTCAATAACTTCTATTTTTATATGGGAATAATGTACTTGTGTATTTTTTTGACTAAATCATTCCAAATTGTAATGGACTCGGAAGATTGACTATTCAACTAATCCTTGTCTATATCATGAAAGGATAAGGGGAAAACCCAAATTATGATTGCATGATAAGTTAAAAATTGAATTCTAAAGGTGTCACAGACATCGAAGAAACTTGAAATATACTTATGTGGATATTTTCTTTGAATTCTACTAAATTTTTCCTAGTTTTGGATCATGTGAATAAGTCCATGATTAATTTCAAAAGTATTCACCTGGATAGAAGGATGAACAATGTTGTCCACAACACCACTAATAGATGGAAAACTATAGTCCATAATGGTGTTATTCTATAGTAGTGGTCATTCTCCCTACTATTCAGGTGGAATAAATTATAAAATTTTGGGATTATGCAGCGAAAGGTTATTGCGATCATCCATAACCATACTTTGTCATGTAAAAATATATCTCTCAATCATAGGATTGAAATCAAACAATTCTTGAGAATCTTGGCCCCTCAAACCAGTTAGGGTCCATGTCACATTCACTAGATGAAAAAATTGACAAAAGTGCTAGTTTTTTCTTGATTTTTGTAAAAATAATTAAAATAAATGGGAACGGGGAAAGAAGGTGTGAGGTAATACCAAGTTCACATCGAAGGTCACTATGCCTAAGAAAAAGTTGTTCCCCGTCAATGATGCCAAATGTTTCCAACCCATGAAACATCATTGATTCAGAACATGAATGATCTGTTTAGAAATTTATATATGCCAAACCATAATAGATACAAAGTTGTTTCATAGAAGAAGTACAAGGTCAAACCAAGAGGTAATAGCTGGAAAATATTGACAAATGGTGATTGGATCATGGAAAGTGGGCTCCTCAATTATTCCAGAATGTTTGTGATTTTATGAATAAGTATATTGATTATTACTTTATATGATATAGAAGGGATGAGGTCAAATTTTTGGGAACTATGTGAAAGGGTATACTTAAATATATCTTGAGATAGTTTCAAAGTTTGGGAAATGAATTTCTGCTGAAGGCCCCTATTAGTTTTGGTCAAACTAATTGGATCAACCTAGATTGAAAACTACTATTTGGTCTAGAGGAAACCATCAACCTAGTTTTATAAATCTTGGATTCGAATAAAAATATAAGCATATGATATTGGTCAAAGTAGGATAAACTCTAGTTATGTCAGGGTTATTATATTTTTATTCCCCAGATTACGTTTGTGAAAATAATCTTATTAAAATGAGTCTTTAACCTAATTTATAGCCAAATGGTTACCCAAGTTTTGATTTAATAATTAATTATGTTTAATCTACCCCTACACTCAACCCCTAAACCAAGAAGATTATCTGCATATGGTAATTATGGTATTAAAAAATGAGAGAAAAAAATCAATATTGAAATGTTCGTTAAGAATTTTTTATTAAAGAAGTTCATGATTAAATCAATTTAAAATCAACCAACACACTTAATTGGATGATAGAACAATATAAGACACATATAAAATTGATGTTGAATGTGGTAATCAAAATTAAAACAATAATCAAAATAAGTGCGAGACATCCAAAATTTTTGTAATGATGAAGAATTAGTAAAGGATGAATGAAATAACAATGTAAATAGAGGAAAACTAGGTCTGAAATGTATGGGGAAGAAATCATCAAATGAAACAAAGAAAATTCTAAGACACTTTTATAGTATTTGAGGCACTATAATACTTATAATCCCTATCATATAATGATGTGTAAATAATTCACATCACTGGTTTATTTAAATAAATTATTCCCAAAAAATTCACGACGTGAAATTGAATTTCACGTAATGTAATTTGGATCCACTATATGTTCAAAAAATATTTCACCTATAGATTGAATTTCAAATCTCAGGCGTCACCTAAAAAAATTAATTTCATGTAATCGATTAACATTTTGAATTACTTTATCTTGTAGGTTCACAAATTGTATCTATTTAATGGGTTAAGAACTTTAAGGGAGGCTAGCCAATATCGAGGTTGATATTTTCATGTCATGTACTGATTTTACATCCTGTATTTCTTCATCAAAGACATTCATGGCTTGTAACAAATTAAAGGTCTATCCTTTAGTCTGTAGAGGTGTTTTATTCAAGGAATACATGTCATGAAAATGTTTCATGATGTGAATAGACATAAATTATTTAATTAATAACAGTTCCTCTTTTGAAACATGAACTAATACTTCCTGTAAAAACTAACTAAAACAAAAGGATTTATCAAATAAATCCTGAATAAACCATAAATAAATGTATCCAATATATATAAATATATATGAAATAATATTATCAGAACTATATTGATCCATAATATTTCCATCAGAGACTAGAATTGGATGAAGTAGGTTGGGTCAGCCCGGGTTATCCTATAAAGACCCGAGGATCGACTTCGTTCTATTTGTTTCTTGAGCTTACTATTATTATTTCTATGTAGATTATTTAGTTAACACCTTCATGCCTTACACTTACATACTTTAATTTAATTATACACCATTGGTGGTGGTATACTGAGTTGTACTCTCACTATGTTTGGGACACCATTTGGTACATAGGTAGAATTCCTAGTTTAAGGTTTGGATAAGGGAAACTAAACTGCTACAGATGCTTGATTGTATGGCTAGGATAGTTCATGGGAGTTTAAATTTGGGTAAAAGCTCATGACTTCTAGGTTTTTAAAACCTTTTGGTTTTTACCCTCTTGAATAATTGTGGGTCTGGTTGTACTTGAATTGAATGACATGTATACCCTACCTATTATGCATGTTGAATCATTTTGAAATTACATGGGATGTGACTTAGTGTTTCAAAACCTGTAGTTTATTTTTCTGAATGTTATGTTAGATGATTTTCCCTTTATTCCCACTACGTAGAGATATTTCTAGAGGGTATAACACCCCTACCATACCACTTATATACATTTTATACTTTTTAGAAGCCTCTAACATACAAGGAGATATTTTTGAGGCCATTTGGTGCACCAGATTGGGGCACTGGTTTAGTTGCATCTGGGTCGGGGCATTGAAAAATGGTATAAGATAATTTTTGTTTATTTTACTATTTTGAAAATGGTAGATAAGAGGAAGGATGTGTTAGGACTTGGTAATGAGATTGTTCCTAGGAGTAGATAACCCATGTATAAGTGAATATCCAATTTCTAGGGGTGAGAAATTTTGTGGGAATTTCTTATTATAGTTTATCTATTTTAACCTTAAGTGAAGAATTTTTTTATGAGGTTATGGTTTATAGTATTTTTAATCTCGAGAGGGTGTGGTAATAGGGAATTTTCCCATGCATCATATTGATCATGCAAGTATTTATATTCCATTTTTATTCTTTCTTTGATTGTTTTATTTTTGGTGACATTCGTTGGTTATTTAAAGTGTTTTCATTAAGATAAATAGTATTTTCCAATATATATTAATGGTATCTTTGTATCTAAAAAATATTTTAATAAATAAGGATTAAAAATAAATACATATTAATTTTGAATCTAAAATTGGTGTTAGTTAAATGAGGGGATAATCACAACTTAAACTCTGGTTTCCCCTATAACGTTTTTATTGAAACTTTATATAACAATACCATGGAAATGGAATTTGAAAATTTAAGGAAATTGGAAAATCCTATATTCCTAAATACATTTTATATATGAGATCCAGATCAAATTAAATGATGTGATCTTGGATTAATTTTATAAAATAATTATTCTTTATATATGTGACTTAACCCTAGTGTGGGTAGATGGGGCTAGTGAGATCACCTGAGTTTTGAGTTTAGGAGACTCTATTTTTTACTTATTTACTTAAAATATGATATCAATAACTATGTTAGTGGTGTGTTTCAATGTGTTATTTTGGATTTATAGATAAATGTATCCTCATCAACCACTAGATGAGTTCCAGGAGGGAACTGGTGAGAATTTCATAGTATTAAATAGGGAGGAGCCTCCCATAGTTCCTATTATAGCACTATGATAGGTTATGGATGAACAACTTGGGGAATTCTATTTTGTTTGATGTAGTCTATAGAGAGATAGTGTCACCCTGATCTGTGTAGTTGATGTTTGAGTTGATTGTCAAGTTTCAACTACAACACTCTCTTTCTTTCTCTTGAGAGAGTGTCCCCCCGATAGCTGAGCCTTGGCTTGAGGTTATGCATACTATCATTGAGAATATGGAGACTCCCCCTAAGAAGAGGGTGGAGCTTGTAACCTATATACATAATATCTTGGCTAGGTGATGGTGGGATGTGGTGATCGAGGATGATCAATATATGGGAATGATCTGAAAGTATTTTTCAGCTAGTTTCATTGATAAATATTTTCCGGAGAGCTTATGGTCTGATAGGTCTTGGGAGCTCATGTAGTTGGAGTATGGGATTATGTCTATTATAGAGTATGGTACTCGGTTTAATGAGTTAAAGTGGTTTTCCTGTCTATAGTTAGTGATGATTAGGTGAGGTAGAAGTGCTTTGAGGACAGAATTTGGAAGAAGATAATGGTTCAAGTAAAAATATTCCACTTGACCACAGTCTCAGAGATGATGAATCAATATTTGATTTTTGAGAGGAATATGAGAGAGTCATGTGGCCCAGGGTGAATTACACCAATTGGAAATGTATCCTATAATGTAAATAAACATCACTATGATGGGTCTTAGTAGAGACTTAGGGGAAAGAGATGCCAGGGAGATAGTTTAGTCATATTTCATTAGTGCAGTAGGAATGGTCATTATCATTTGAAATGTGATAGACTTCCAGTTGATTTCTGATCTCGTGGGAGGATGGGACATCTATAATATTAGTTGATGTAGTGGAAGGGGGTCTCATAGTCAGAGTCTTTCATGCCAAAGGGTGGCATAAAATTGGTTTATTAGGATATGATGCAAGGTGATGTTTGAGGAAGATTCATATAGTGAAACCTACTCGCTCAGAGTCGGATATTGAGAATTCTATCTTGAGGGGAATGATCTTAGTGGATTTGACCTTAGGTTCTACTTTAATTGAAATGATAGATTCACATTATTATATATCTACTTAGTTCATGGAATTCCCATGTTTAGCTATCAAGTATATATATGGGGTGAGTCTATAAACACCCCAAGTAAGATATGACTAGTTTTGACCTGATTCTGAGAATGGATTGATTGGTTACCTTTTGAGATCATACAGATTTCTATCAACGATGAGTGTTCTTAATATCTTATGAAGGTGGTAATTATGTTCTCAAGGGAGAGTGGTACTTTATTGATAATCAAATAAGTCTTGATCAGTATAAGCTAGGTGGAGTTTCATCCTATATTGTTATCCTTATATTAGATAATGGAGGGGAGTAACTGATAGTTTACCACTACTACAAAATAGGCCTCTAGCAGTGCTAAAAATGGCCTTTATTAGTGCTAGAAAAGCACTATCTACATGAGGGAGGTTAAAGGCCCTGGTCTTTTATCAGCGTTGAAAAAGAGCTGATAAAGGTGTCCTTTATTGGTGCTAAAAAATAACAGATAAATGGGACCTTTATCAACGCTTATAAAAGAGTTGATATAGTATTCCTTTTATTAGTGCTTATAGAAGTGCTGATAAAGGAGCTTTTATCATCTCTCATAGAAAAAATCATTTTTTCATTTTATAAAATTCGGTTCAAGGGTGTTTGCTGCCCAATATACAACCCAAAACATGGTCAAGAGAACCAAAAACAACAAGCAACACAAAGCAGTACAACATTATACAACATAATAACCATATTCACCTCCATATTCCATGCAGGATTCTTCTTCTCCAGTGGCCGATTCCCACTCCGGGTGTCTCCAAAAACATTCAATTTGAACCCGATTCCTAAGCTGGTCAATAGAGGACACATTTGGAGATGCATTCTTAACCACACAGCCCTTTTTAATAGCATGAACTACCTGGATATTCCATTTAGAATCAGACCTAGTATGTATTGGCTGTGGGAGATAAGAATAATCCTTCCTTGGTCACCTTATTAGTGGTGAAAATGAAGGTATTTCACCTGCAGAACTCATCTGATTCCCACTATAGACGATATCGCTGAATGAGCGGATGACAGGGGTACCGAAGTTTTCTTTTCCTCCCTCAGATTTCTCCCTTCCCTTCCCAGACTGCTCCCTCAATGCAGACTCAGGACACCCATAATTATAACCCGGCCGCTGATCTGACTTGTTACTTTCCATCAACGGTTGTAGCCTTTCCTCCAAATGGTGTGTATCCCCAGCCATATAACCTACCTTCTTTTCCTTACCTTAAATCATAAGACCCTCCAAAGGGTGGACATTTATCAATTATTTTAAAAGCACTCATAAAGGGCCATACTGCAGTGTGCTATAAGAGAACAATGTAGCACCACTGCACTGTGCTGTAACGGCACACCGCAACACTAGAAACACACCAGATATCAACCAAAAAAAAGTCCCAATATAGGATTTAAATGGAATAAAATTTACAATTCAAACAAAAGAAAAAATACTATATTATAGACATTTAAAATATTTATTTATAAAATTACATAAATACAAATTATTACATGCATTCAAAAACATCAATGTTCCTTTGTCTTCTAATCCTGACTCAAATCATGTTATTACCATACAAACCACCCCTGATCGATTAAAATAATTCACCTTTATTAGAAAATAATTATTTTTTAGTATTAATATAAAGAAATAAATTAATAAAAAGTGTTAATTTTAATAAAATTGATGTGCATTTTAGATAAAAAGACGCACTTGAAGTCATACTGATCACACCGTGCATAAGATTGAGGTGATTCTAATTCCTACATGCCACAAATTACTTTTGGATAATTTTACTAATGTATCAAAACAATATAAATGTGTTTTTTTAGTACGCCTATTGTATTTTTTACTAAAATGTCATTTTAAACTGTAAACAAACACTTTTGACTCATTCCGATCACATCGTGTATCAGTTTGATGTGAAAAAGATTCCTACACGTCAAAAATGTATTATGAATCTTTTTCCTAATTTATCAAGAAAATAAAAGCATGTTTGACCGGTTTTTAGTGAGTGAATCTTTTTGAACTAAAATGTCAATTTTAAACCGATAACAGATTTTTTGAGTCACACCGAGTACATCATTTATCAGATTGAGGTGTGTCTGATTCCTACACATAGAAAATGAAATATGGATTATTTTTTTAATGTATCAAAACAATTCAAATGCGTTTTATCAATTTTGAGTAGGACAGTTTTCCATTTTACTAAAATTGACAACAATTTTAAATAAAAAGACGCACTTTGAGTCATACCGGTCACACCGTGCATCATATTGAGGTGCGATTGATTCCTACATGTCCCAAATGACTTATGGGTCATTTTACTAAAGTATAAAAACAATATGAATGTGTTTTATCAGTTTTTAGTAGGTTATTTTTCGTTTTTAATAAAATATCATTTTTAACTAGAAACACACACTTTTGACTTATTTCCATAACATCATGTATTAGTTTGATGTGAAACAGATTCCGACACATCAAAAATTACTTATGAATCAATTTTCTAAATTATCAAGAAAATATGAGCACATTTGATTAGTTTTTTGTGAGTGACACTTTTTAACTAAAATATCAATTTTAAACTGATAACATACACTTTGAGTTATACCAGGCACATCATGTATCAGGTTGAGGTTTACATCATTCCTACACATCAAAAATGACTTATAGATCATTTTCATAAAGTATAAAAACAATTTGAATGTTTTTTATTTGTTTTGAGTAGGATAGGTTTCTATTTTACTAACATTGATGACAATTTTAAATAAAAGGATGCACTTTGGGTCATATCCACAACACCGTGCATCATATTAATATGAGGCTGATTCTGACATGTCTCAAATGACTTGTGGATCATTTTCCTAAAGTATCAATACAATATAAATGTTTTTTCTCAGTTGTGAGTACACCACTTGTATTTTTTTTTACTAAAATGACATTTTAAAAATTGAAACACACAATTTTACTCATACAGATCACATTTTGTATCAGATTGAGGTGAAGATAATTCCTATACATAAAATTACATATGGATCATTTTCATAAATTATTTAAATAATTTGAATATTTTTTCTCTATTTGGAGTAGGCCAGTTATCCTTTTTACTAAAATTGATGTCAATTTTAAATAAAAACACACACTTGGAGTCATACTGGTCACACCTTGCATATGATTAAGGTGAGGATAATTCATGCGCATCTCAAATTACTCATGTATTTTCTTCCTAAAGTATCAAAACAATATGAATGTTTTTGTTTGGTTTTGAGTTGGTTAGTTAGTTTTTTTTACTAAAATTGATGTCAATTTTAAATAAAGACATACTTCGAGTCATACTGGTCACACCATGCATTATATTTTGGTGTGTATGATTCCAAAATGTTGTATATCACTTGTGGATTTTTTTCCTAAAGTATTAATACAATATGAATGTGTTTTATCATCTTTGAGTATGTGACATGTCTTTTTTTACAAAAATGTCATTTTAAACATAAAACACAAACTTTTCCTCATATAGATCACATCGTGTATCGGATTGATATGAAACCAATTACTACATGGCACAAATTATTTATGAATCAATTCCATAACTTATCAAGAAAATTAGAGTACATTTGTTCAGTTTTAGTGAGTGACACTTTTTGAAGTAAAATGTCAATTTTAAATGGATAATGAACACATTAATTCATATTTTTCACATCGTGTATCGAATTGAGGTGTGTATGATTGTTAAATGTCACAAATGACTTATGGATAATTGTATTAAAGTATTAAAATAATATGAATATGTTTGATTAGTTTTAATTATGTTGATTTTCTCTTTTACTAAAATTAATATCAATTTTAAATTGAAAGAAGTACATGGAGTCACACAAGTCCATTGAATTTCTTTGTCAAACTGCCAACACTTCATGAGAAGCATCGAACAAACAACATAAACTTGTAAAAAATAATCCACTATTATTAGAAAATAATTATTATTAGTAATACTAAAAAAGTAATAAATTAGAAATAAATTTTAAATAATACATTAATTCTAAGGACAATGATTTTACAATACAAATATCAAAATTACCTATGTGATTGAGATGTGGAGGGAACATGAAGGAATGTGATAAATGAAAACACTACAGGGGTGAAAGGTTTTGAGGGATAAGAATTCTGTGGAAGTTTTGGTGCAAAAAGGCATGAAGGATAGATAGATCACCCCAACTTGAATAAAATAATCCACCAGTATAAGAAAGCAATTATTGTGTGAATAATACTAAGAAGAAATAAATTAGACATTAATATGAAACAATAAATCAATTATATGGACAATGATTTTACTGTGCAAATATTAAGATTTCCTCTATAATTGTGCATAGGAATCATTATTTCTCTTCCTAGAAAGGAAGTATAGATAACTTGAAAGAAATTAATAAATGCAACACTCCATGTGTGAAAGGTTTTGAGGGAGAAGAAGTTTGTGGAAGTTTTAGTGCAGAAATACATGAATGATAGATAGATCACCCCAACTCGTACAAAATAATCCACCTGTATATGAAAATAATTATTATGTGAGTAATACTAAAAATAAATAAATTAAAAATAAATATGAAACAATACATTAATTGTATGGGCAATGATTTTATAATGTAGGTATTAAGATTAACTTTATTATTGATTGGAGGTAGCATCATTTCTCTTCCTATAAAGGAAGTGAAGATAACTTAAAAATAAATTGATAAATAAAACACTACATGGGTGAAAAGGTTTTCATGGAGAATAATTTTTTAGAAATTTTTGTGTAGAAAGGCATAAAAATGGACAAACCACCCCAAATATAACAAAAGAATCGACCTGTATAAGAAAACAATTATTATGTGAGTAAAACTAAAGGGAAATAAATTAATCATAAATATGAAACAATATATTAATTATATAGACAATAATTTTACTATGAAAATATCAATATTACCTCTGTAATTGAGAAGAGGCGGTGTTGTTGCTCTTCTTGCAATGTTAATATACATAACTTGAAATAAAGTGATAAATGCGTCACTTCATGTGTGAAATGGTTCTGACGGAGAAGAATTCTATGGAAGTTTTAGTGCAGAGAGGCATAAAAGATGGACATACCACCCTAACTCAAACCAAAGAATCCACCTGTAAAATAAAAAAATTATAATGAAAGTAATTCTAAAAAGAAATAAATTAAAACTAAATATGAAAAAAATACATGAACTCTATGGACAATGATTTTACTATGAAAACCTGAATATTACCTCTATGATTGAGCAGAGACAACATCATTGCTCTTCTTTCAATGGAATGACACATGGAAATAAATCTTTTAAAATAAAAAAACTATATAAGGAATAATAAAAATCAAATTAATGTTTTATTATATAATTTTTTATTAAAATAGAGAGAGTATATCATAATATTAACATTACAAATTTTCAAAGGGTTTCCTTCATTATAGTTTGTTTATATGAGGTATTAGTAACACCATAATTTGTAGAAGAAATTATATCTATGAGTAGTCAAACAATTAATTTAGATTATGTTAATGTAGTATAGAAGAAAAAATATTTTGAGGAAAAACATAATAAATTAAAAAAATTACCTTATCATTGAACTATCATTCTTTTTTTAAAGGATTCAAGGATTTGGTTTCTCTATGAAGAATCTAAATTCCCTCTTTTCTGTCCCCTATAACATAAAATACATTGTCTACATTGGGACAGACATGAATGGATTGTGATGTCCCAATGAAAGGATCATCCACAATTTAATTTTCATCTAACTCAAAATTTGTTTTAGTCACTAGCAGGACATTCGACTAATTATTTTTTGTTGGATTAGAGACATAAAATAATTTCACAGCTTGTGATTTCATTATGAAGATCTCGTCTTCTTCCCCTTCAAAATTGAAATTCACCGTCACAAATTCCATTTCATCAACATTCACTCCATTGATATTGTCAGAACATTTTCAACAGAAAATAAACACTTGAAATGTTGTATAATCTAACTTGTATATCTGTGCAATAAAATTAAAAAATTACATATTTTCATAAATTGGATTTCTATCCTTAGAACCAGATATGTGCATCACTTTAGCCATAAGAATAACACCACTATTTTTCATTGTACTAAAGTCACCATGTTCTTTTGTATAGAACATATAACAATTGATTACAAAAAATTGTAAGATATAAAATTTTCATTTAGTCCTCTAGCTATCCATTAAAGTTGTTCAACAATTGAATTTTGATTTTTAGATAATTCATAATAAATTTGATCTCTGAACCATCCTATAAACTATTGATTATGTGGATTTAATATCCATCCTTCATCCTTTGATGGATTCAAATATCTAAGAATTTATGAGTGGGATTAAATGTATAGATCAAAATATTCACTATTATATAATATGTAATGGTACCCTTGTTCTCACTTTATCAAGGTAATTATATCAACATATATTCTAGAAATCCCTTTTCCTAGAAGCTATTCTATATGATGAGGCTTTGAGAGACTGATACTTTCAACATCTTATAGGTAATTAGTACAAAATTCAATATATTCTTCAACAGTATATCATTTTGAAATAAAACCTTCTGGATGACTTCAATTCTTACCATACCCTTTCAATATATTCATGTACCGTTCAATTGGATAAGTCTATCTATAATGGACTTGAACACATAGTGGAACCTTTCTAACCAAATGAACCATCAGGTGGACCATTATATCAAATAATGATGGTGGGAAGAACATATCTAATTCACATAATATGACTAAGCTATCCTTGTTCATGATGATAAACTTCACCATGTATACAACTTTACTGTATATATATTTGAAAAATAAGTAGATTCTAGTTAATGTATGTTGTACATTTTGAGGAAAAGATGCAATGAAAAGAAAAAAGCATTAAATATTACTTCCAAATATGATTGTCATATGATTTTATTCCTTGTAACTTCAAATTATTCATTGACGTGACATTCTATATATTTGATAAATACACATGTGGATATCTTGCACTATTAAAAAAAAGAAAAATTGTAATTTTTCTTGTCTGGATAGAGTATAAGATAATAAAGGAAGAAATGTCTTCCTTTTACCCTTCACTGGTTCCAACTCTTCCCTTATCCACATTTTAATAAAGTTCTACCGAGCCTTGATGTCATATTTCTCTTTTCCATGAACATTTAGCAACATGCCAATAACACTATCAAATACATTTTTTTCTACATGCCTGACATCTTGAAAATTTCTGACATATAAACAATCCCACCATGGTAATTCAAATAAAATTGATCTCTTCTTCTAACCTGATTTTTTATGGTTTTTCAAAAATGGTTTACCAAAAATAGTGTCGATATTTTTTACTTTATTTACAGTTGATCTTCTGTTTCTAGAGATAGTGTTGTACCTTGTTCGATATTCCCATTGAATGTTGTCATCTCGGATCAGTATTTATGTCATCGAGGTAAAATTTTCCAATTTCCTAAAAACATAGTCTTTGAGGAATGCTTCAACCGAACTGAGTGTGTGCATTTTTCAAAAATGGGACCCCCTAACATTCCTTTAATGCTATATCTTGATAAATTCCCATAATAAGGGAAGTCATTTATCATTCTGTACAATATGTATCTCAATGTGAATTCTTCACTTCTATGATCATAATATATTGTAACACCTATATCCCATATCAATTTCAGATCTTCAATCAGTGGAGCCAAATAGGCATCAATATCATTATTGGGTTGCTTTGGTTTAGATATAAGTAGAGACAATATAATGTATTTGCGCTTGATGCATAACCATGGTGGAATGTTATAATATACCAACATGATGGGCCATGTAATATGAGTACTACTCTATACAAAAAAAAGGTTTATTCCATCTTTAGATAATGCAAAACACAAGTTTCTCATCTCATTTTCAAATTTAGTAAACTCATAATCAATTTTCTTTCACTGACGAGAATCTATTGGATGATATAAGTTCCCATCATTAATTCTTGTATCTCCATGCCATGTTAATTGTCTCATGGTTTCATGACATCTATATAGATTTCTAAACTATGGAATGATAGGAAAGTACTATACAGATTTCAAAGTACTTGATTAATTTGCCTTGTATTGATCCATGCCACACATAGGGAATTTTATGAGTGACTCATGGTCCTTGTGAAATAATATGAAATCTTTTGTATAAGCATGTATTTTTTAGAGATAATTCCCATTGAACGTAACATTATTTTGGCATAATATGTTCTACATGATATTTCATTTTCTTCTAGTAGCATATCATTCAGGAGACCAAGTAGATTTGTAAAGCTAGTGTCACTCCATCGGCTTCCAACTTTCAAATTACATAACTTCAATACAGCTAACAATTTTGTGTATTTAGTAGAATTGGTATATAATGGTTTCTTAGAATATCTATTTAACTCCTTAAAAAACATTGGATAATCATCAAGGTCCTCTTAAATTTCCATTTTCATTTCTTCCATGTGATATCCATCATCATTTACAAATGTATTCATATCAAATGATTCATAAACCACATTATCATCCCAATCTGTGTCCACATTAAGTTTTTTTCTATGTTTAGTCCAACATTTATAGATTTTATCAATCCCATGACAAATAAAATGGTCTTTCAACTCTTTAAGACTAATTTATATTGAATAAAAACAATGTAAACATGTAAAGAGGATTTTAGAAGGGTCATATGTATGCTCTCTTGTAATCTTAATGAACTCTTTAACTCCATCTTCATACTCATTTGTCAAATTATTAACATGCATCTATTTTTGATTTATATCCATCATATTGGGTTCATATAAGATTAATTTTTTACAATATATAAATAAATACAAATAAGATATTCATTATCAAAGGTGAAAGTTATAGACAATTCTAATAAGGGGAACTCAACATTTATAGCTTTGTTTCAAAAAAATTAAATATGTTGAAGAAAATGGGTAATTAGATTTAAGAAAAGAACTACTCTACTATGGCAGGTGTTATACTATGAATTCAATAAAAATTGAAAGTTGTAGACAATTCATCCTCATTTCATTTTCCATGATGCATACCCACCCTTAATATTTATAGGTAATAAAAAATCATATCTTTTATTTCTTCACATTGGATTTGAATAAAATGTATATTTTAATTTATCAAACATTAAGGAATGGGTATTTTAGAAAATGAAACTCTTTCTCAATTATATAGGAAACCCTAAACCACCATTTCAACACAAAAACTAAAATTATGATCCCTAAATACAAGATAAAAATAATCTTTATAATATTAATCCATTACACATTTTAGGGGTCCCAATCCTAATAGGATGTCTACAGTTATTCAATGCGAATAAATACTTCAATAGAAGATATGATTTAATTTATGTAATTAATAATTTATTATATTCATTTTCCATTTAACATCTTCAAATACCTATTCCTAATACTAATTTACCACTTTAATAAAATCAAAAAACTTAATTATACTTCTTTAGTAAATATATTACTATAAAATTAACTTCATATTAATTCTCATTCATTGATTATTACATGTTATTTTTTGGGTCAATTTAACCACCAATATGAAGGATGATATAAAATTATATCATGGATTATTGTGAAAACAGAATTAATTTACTATTTGATATTTATAATGAAAGGATGTTTGTTTCGATTTCTGTAAAGGTAACTTGAAAATTTAATCCATTATTAATAAACCACATTAGTTTTATAAAAATTACTAAAATAAGCATGTTATAGATTTTATGTTGGGGAACCATACCTAAAATATACATGGAATGAACCTAGAATATATTAACTCACAATGGAACTATAATTATAATACCTTTAGTATTAAGAAGAAGATGAAATCTAGAACATGGATCAATGACCAAGATCACTATATAGAAATAGAAAAATAATAATTGGAACTATTATCAATCAATGATCAATATTAATTAAAAACTAGGAATTAATATTATAGGGAAATCTAGGGTACAGATGCAGAAAACAAAGAAAATTGATTCAAAACAACAATTTCAAAAGACCAAAATAGGATATCCAAATCGGTAGTCAATAAAACAATGGATCATAAACAAATCATTATGTACCTAATCTAAAAGAAAAATTGTATACAAGGACCGGACTATAAATAAATCATTACATCATCGAGAAAAAAATAAAAAATAAAACAAAAAATACACAAATAAAATTGCAATTCCTACCTCACAAGGTTGATGAAAATACACTTTGGAAAACCTAACTAAAATTGAACATCAGATGTCCCATAGTGTTCAAGAAACTGGAGGCAGTTGAGTGGTGTGATTCGATCTTTGATTAATTGAGGTGGAGAACCGATAGTGGGTGGCTTCCGTAGAAAGCTTATGATTTCACGATGGGTTAGAAAATGGTTAGGTTTTTTTAAATAGATCTGGATACATTTATTAGTTCATACAAATAAGCACTGATAAAGAGCCAGTTTATCAACTTTCAAGTAATAAGTGATGATAAAAGGAATATTTATCAGCCCTTTTTTAGCACTGATAATGGTAGGTCTTTATTAGTGCTAAAAAGCTCTGATAAAATCCATATTTATCATGAATAATATTTAAACGCCAATAAACATTCTTTATATTATCACTTTTTTAGCGCTGATAAAGTTTAATCTTTATCACCAAGAAAAATGCACTGATAAAGGATTTATAATTTTAATTATAAATAAAAAAATAATAAATATATATATATTGAATAAATATATATAACTATAAATATAGTAAATATAATTCTTTTTAAATAAATTTATTATAATTTTATAATTGTTTATTTATAAATATATAAACATTTTTGAAAAATAATATTTATATATAATTTTAAGTGGATGAATATTCATATATGTTAAAAATTAATGAAATTGAATAAATTAAAAATAAGTACACTTTAACAATATTGAAAAAATGGACATGTTTTGTGTGTGTGTGTGTGTATTGTATATAAATATGATTTAATTACGTATATGTTAAATCAATATAACACACATATAATTTATGTTAAATTGAGAAATCAAATGATACATTAAATTATATGTCCATTGCGCTATCCAATTAGTCAGTATTTTTACTTTATATTAATTTTTAATTATAAACCATTATTCACTAAATATATGACTATTTAATGAAAAGTACATAAATATATTTTAATATATAAATCATATTTATGTACATTAATATATATCTATAAATCTAATATATTAAATTTATTAACATTAATTACCATAATTATCTAATTAATAAAATGTTTAATATTTAAAAATTTATAATCAATTTATTCATTTTTATCAATAATTATTTAATTAATAAAATAGGTAATTTTTTTAATAAACTCATTTGTTATCTTTAATTTATTTAATTATTTCATTTTATTTATTCAGACCATTATCAGTGCTAACAAAAAATAACTGATAAAGGGTACCATTTATTAATGCTAAAAATAAAGCACTGATAAAGGTTCAATTTATCAATGCTAAAAAGGCACTGATAAAAGGTTAAATTTTTCAGCGCTTTCTTTTGCACTGATAAATATTACATTTATTAGTGCTTTTTTGTAGCACTGATAAATACAAGCATTGTTAAATGCAAGTTTTGTAGTAGTGTACCCTCTTGTGGTAGACTAGTTTGTGTATGTTTTACCAAATGGATTCTTGAGATTGACACCTGGGAGGGAGGTGGAGTTAACCATTTATCTCATGCTTGGTGATGAGACTATTTCTATTCCACCATATTAGATGTTTCAAACATAGATTCTTCAGTTGAAGAACTAGCCAGAGGACTTCAAGTCCAAATGTTCTATCCACCCTAGTACATCTCGTTGAGGTTCTCCTATCCTCTTTTGTAAAACGTATGATGGTACTTTACTACTATTTTTAGATTATCTACCTTTTATTCAAGTGACTAATAAGAACTGATTTACACAACCACATATTTATGATCTTTTTTATCAGCTCATGGGTTCTTAGATCATCTCCAAGATCAAATTGACATCAAAATTTAAACAGTTTAGGGTAATACTCTATTATATACCATTTAAAAACTATCAAAGTAGGTATGGTCTCTATGAGTACTTGGTGATGTTGTTAAACTTAAAAAACACACATACAATATTTATGACCTTTATGAAGAGAGTTTTCCATCCATGTCTGGATCCATTTTTTGTTTTTTTTGTGGATGATATCCTCATGTATTCTTAGATGAGGGAGGAGCATGAAAAACTACTAGAAATAATTTTTGACACACTAAAAGAGAATCAATGATATTCCAAGATCCTAAAGTTTAATTTATGTATTAACTATTTACACTTCTTGGGGAATATCATATTGGAAGAGTATATGTCCATCGATCATGAGAAAGTGAGAGATTTAGTTTCTTGGGAACATCCCAAAAATGTTTTTTATATTTATATATTCCCAGTATTAGTAGTATATTACAAAAGATTCATACAATAATTTAACATTTATATTCCCCGCTAAAAGTCATGAACAAAGAGGGGTTAATGTTCGTTTGGTTAGAAGTTTTCGATAATTCCTTCCAGGAGTTTAAAAGGAGGTTAAACTCAACACTGGTAATTATTTTTATAAATTCCAGTAAGGAATATGTTGTATATTACGATGCATCAAGTATCAAAATGGGTGTAGTTATTATATAGAGAGATATAATTATGGAATATGGTCCATGAAAGTTTAGGCATTGTCTTCGTGAAATCCCGAAGGCACTATTTTTTATTAATTTTTGGACAGTGTCCTTTTTAATATGGTTAAGGGGTATCTATTCACAGCCTATAGGCCTATAGGAAATAGTCCTAGAATATGTCCATTTCAGAACCAAAGACCAGAAAACCAAAATAAAAACCCTCCCTAGTTGTTTCTTTAAATTTAATCCTAAGTTCCCAACCAGCAAGGTTATTCAACAAGCAATGCACCATGAATAACTGCATGGTTCCTAGTACTGATAGTGAAGCCATACCCTCCCATTATTATAATGTGATCTTCTTTTAATGTGGTTGCTTCATACTGTGAAACTATTCTGGGACTAAAATTGTGTATATGACCTCATGTTTTTTTCCTTCTTCCATCGCCACCATTGTTTCTTCCTACCACCATTTGAATGCCACAGAGGACTTCCACTCCCTCTCTAGAACCTTCGTCATTTCACTGCAGTTTCCCACTGACATCATCTGAGAGAGTCCACTATCAATGCATCATCAATATCAACCATCATTCATCTCTATATATAGTTGAGCTGACTACCGTCAGCTACTCCTTCATTTCATGAAATCATACCACCTTTGATCAAGACTTTCCGTAGTTAAGCCTACTTCCATCGCAAAACACAATCCCATTGTCGGTGACCTTGCTCAATGTCAAGGACTCTACAGCTATACACTGGATTTTTTCTAGTGGACTCACCTCCCACACCACTTAAATATCCAACATGACTCCCTCGCTGACCGAAATTCCAAATGACCTAGTTATTAGGGTTCCTCTAGGATTTGATCCTAGGAATTGAGGCATTTTAAGTGTAATTACCCTACATAGTCATGATCATTCATAAAAAATAGGTTCATGGTCTATATAGAACATAAAAGTTTGAATTATATCTCCTCTTAGGGGTACCTAATCCTTCAGTAGTGAAGGTTGGTTGAGAACCTCCAGCATTTCAACTTCAAGGTAGTCTGTGCACCAAGGAGGGAAAATATAGTTACCGATACTCTTAGCCAAAATATATAGCTTCATTTTGTCTAGAAGTTGAGAAGTGTGTGGAAATTGATGGTGTTATTCACTAAAATAAATCTATATTTCCAAGAGGACCATGATTGAGAAATTATTACACCCTTATCCATGGTTCCTTCACTTTTATATCAGATTAAGAAGAGGCAACTTTATGATCCATAGTTACAATCCTTCAAGGAAAATTACAATGGTGAGAAGCTAGCACTATCCTAGATTATAGATGAGTTTAGGATTATCCATATTCACGAGAATGTTTTAGTGCCTATTGGAATGTTATTAGAGATGATAATGGAATATCATTCTTCTATATGGGTGGTATACCATGGATTAATAAAGCTGTAGCATGTTCTCTATGATCTATATTGGTGTTCCAGTATAGATAAGGAGATAGTGTGGTTTTTTACATAGTTATCCACCTGTTAGTTGGTGAATTCCAAGAATTAGTGGCCTAATGGCCTCCTACAATCTCTTCCCATTAAAATGTGTAAATGAGATGATTTCACTATGGATTTTTTGATGGTGTTACAAAAGATATACTAAGGTAAAGATGAAACATGTGTTATGATGTATCTATTGATGAAGTTTTCCTATTTTCTATTGATTGTAGACCCTTATAGTGGTTGAGATGGGGAGTTTGTATGCTCGAGAGATTGCATGATTACATGAGGTTCCCCAGTGCATTTTTTGATAGAGACACTCAATTCATGTAAAAAATTTGTTAGGGTTCGTAGAAATAATCGGGAACTCATGTGTTTTTGAGTACATCCTACCACCCATAGATCGATGGAAATATTGAGAATAGAATCCCAGTATTGAAGAACGCATTGAGGGAACCTATCCTACATTTTGGAAATTCTTTAGAGGACCATCTTGATCCAGTAAAATTTTCATATAAAAATAGTTATGAGGTGATGATTTAGAGATATATTGTGCTTCTTTATATGAAAAATCATGCAATTCACCCTTATATTAGCTAAATCCTGGTGAGGTAGTGATGTTCAAAATAATTCTTTTTTAGGTGATGATAGATAATGTTCAGATGATTCAGAATAGTATAGATACTTCAATGATTAGTTATAAATCATATGTAGATTGGTGTCACTGGCCTCTTGAGTTTGAGATAGTTTACTAGGTGTTTTTTCATGTTCCATCAATATTGGGATAACTTCGTATTTTGAGAGAGGGGAAATTAGTGCCTAGGTTCATGGGGCCATTTGAGATCATAAATATGGTTATCCTAGTGGCATACCAACTGGAACATATATAGCGGTTCAATTCCTTACATGGGGTGTTTTACATGTCTCGTCTTTGATGGTATTTTTTTCGATCTAGATCATGTTATTAATGTTAATAGTGTCGATATAAAGTGATACATCCCTTTAGGGGCATCTAGTTCATATTTTAGACCATAATGAAAACATAATTTGTGTTAAATATATTCTTATGGTGCATATTTTAGGGAAAAATGGTTGTGTTCAAGAGAAGATATAGGAATAGAAATCAGATATGCAATCAGAGTGATCATGACTTTTCACAAATGAGGTTTGGTGGAGATTAAGGTTATAGCTTGAGTACGAGGTGTCTTGAGGTAGGGAGGTTGTAAAAAACCACCCCATTACCAAGGAATGAACTTATTTTTGTTAAAACACCTCATATTTATATTTAAATAAGCTTCTATGGGGGTTTATGGGGTTTTAGGAGTGATTGGGAAGCTCAAGAGATGAATATAGGACTATAATAAGTTATTATAGTACCACCAACTAGCTGATATATGTTCACCAACTAGTTAGTATCCTAGAAAATGGAACTTTCAAAATATAGTTGGACATTGACTTGTTGATGGGATATAATCAGTTTTTTTAAAAGAAGTTACAAGGCCATTTCACCTCTTTCATCTTAACTTGAATTTTGGCCTCTTCATAGATAGAAGAAGTGGGGTGAGTTCCCTCTTCTCCACTCTTAGATTATTGGATTTTACTCTTTCAATATTCCTCCATTTTTTATATCATCCATCATGTTAGAAGGATCATGGTAAGTATAATAGTCTACTAGATTTAAATTCTATTTGTTTACTTTACATATAAATCTCTTCAAACTTGTTTAACATAAATGACCAATTTTCTGGGATTTTTGTCTATTTTCTCAATATCTTCCATTTTAACTCCAATTGACTACTAATATCTAGTGATTGTGTGCTATGGGGTTGATATAGGTTTTCTAAGTTCTTTTCCCTTAAATTATCAATACCGTATTTCATGTTGAAATATGTGGTTGTGCTGACTCGCTATAAAATAAAACTATGAATTAAATTAATTTTTTCTACATTATTGATGTCTTGAACACCACCTTAGGTTTATAAAATATTGTGGGTTTTGGATAGACCTTTATTGAATCCATTAAAATGGTGATTTTGTCTTATTCCTTGGAATTTGGTGAATATTTTGGTAGTTTAAGGGTTCCCTTAGAAGTGCACTAAATTGAATTAGATTATGTGTTACATAGGACGACCCTTAGGATTTGGAATTTGTCATGGCCAAGGGAGAACATAAATAAAAATTTTAAGTGAACAAAATTATGATCTCGATTTGAATTTTGGATTTTTTTCATGTTTAAAATTTAGGAATAATGATTTATTTAAAATTCATGGATTTGATTGTGAGTTTATAATGGTTGGAAAGATCCTTATATTCCTTATGGATTATATTAGTGATAAATTCCATGGATATATCCTCCAAAATATTACATATCTAAATACAAAATCTTATTAGATGGATATTAATTATATATAATTATGATCCATGAAAAAACTATAAAGGTTTGGTGTATTTGGAAACTTGGATACATAAAAAGTTGGTGCGTAAAAGAACTATATCATATCTCAATAAGATCATCAAAACATTCACCCTTGTTAGAAATATCATATTTAAAAACCTTCTTTATATCCTAGGGAAAATAAAATATAATAATGGGTGAGGTAAGATACTCGGTAAGGGTAAATAAGAGATATATCAATGATTATTTAAGAATAACATAAGAATAAGTGTACGATAACATGAGCTTAAAATTTTAAATAATTTCCAAAAATTTATTAATCATAATAATGAGTCATGGAAAAATATTGGTAGTTCACAAGACATGAATCATAATGGAATCAAAGTATATGATCCATGAGAACATAACATTAGCATTAGTTTATGTCATAAAAGAGTGGAATAAAGTGTATAATAACCTAAATAATAGAAATATTATTTCAAGGCCACCCACCAAGAAATTAATTACTTGTTAGGCATGTAATAATAACCTATGCACCTTTGTTGGGATTGGGATAACCTATAATAAACCATATTTTGGGCTTGAGATAACCTCATGTGTACCCACTTTTAGGTTTGGGATAACATCTCTTGTACCCTTTGAGCACATAAAACACTAATATTTACCCAATGAATTGGATGTATATAATGGACCCACCCATCACATCATCATAATACATTCATATATACACTACAAGATCATGACAACATTTAATATTTCATTATAACTTTACCAATAGAATATAAAATATGTTTCATCAATATTTTATCATCTTAATCATAAACCATCCCAATAAAAAATAAATATGGTAAAGTTTTATCATATCTCTATTAAAGTATACGAAACATCAATTTATGTTTTTATAGGTGAAAATAACTTTAAAAGATCACCGAAACGTTGATTGACGAAAATTTCCTTTTCATATTGAAATAACTTATTGAAAATCTAAAAATTTCCAAAATATTATGGAAAGATTTTTTCTTGAAAATAAACATGGATAATTTTAAAATAATATTCAAAGAAAATAGTAGTCAAGATGGCTGGAAAATCCATTTATATGAAGTATTTTTAAATAAATATTCCTTTTATATTTTTAGTAAAAGCTCAAAAGTTCCTCATCCAGAAAATGATAAAAATATTTATTTTAAATATTTTCCTAGAAATTTAAACATGGGTAAAAATTAATTTTTAAATATTTAGTTAATGGTAAAAACATTCTTAAAATATTCTTTTAAAAATATTGAAGAAAATGGTTCCTGATAGAATAGAAAGATAAGTTCATTTTTACTTAAAAAACATTTTTAGGACGTTTGACTACTTAGGGAGAGGAAAATTAAATTAAAACATATAATATCTACAAATTACCATTATATAAAAAAATAAATTAAATATAAGAGATAAAGGTTATATAACTTCTTTATTAAATAATTTAATCATAGAAATCTTAGTAAAAATGAGATTGTAATATAGAACCCAAACTGCTTTGGTAACTTTTGAGTTGTAATTACCATGAAATAAATGACATAAAATGAGACTTTAAAATCAATAAAAATAATTAAATTAATGATAAAAAATATCAAAATTTTAGTAGATACACCTCATAAAATAATATAGGTATGTAACAAAACATAAGTCCTAAAGAAGACAATTTGAGATGGTAAACCCATAAAAATTTGGAAACATAAAAATAAATATCCTTGGATGAAATAATTTGAATTATAACTTTAAATAAAATGAATTAACAAGTATAAATTATATAATATGTAAAATTATTACTACACACAACTTGGAATCAAAAATATGTGCATAACATCCAACATGACTCAATGAAACAAAATTGATATGAAGAACCCTTACATTATGTAAGACTTAATTCATACGTGAAATAAAATCATATATAATAAATTTAGATTTATTATAATTAAATAAAAAAATTAAATTCTTATAATATCATATATTATTTACTTATAAAATTTTAAAACCCATTTATTACAATTATTTATTAAAATCCTTGTTTTCGAGTGATAACTCTTTCATTTTTTAGGTATGTTTCAATTTGAAAGTTATGGTGATCTCAATTTGATCATGGTAACATAATATATAGAATATTAATCATGTAATAAGTATCATATTTAATCATTATATATACATTTATAAAAATTCATATAATGTGGTGATGGAAAATGAATTGCATCACTTCATGAAGATGATTGTCAGTATACACACACAAGTGATGATTCCATTTTTTTATAGATGTAAAAAAGCAGTGTAAATAATAATTAACCTTTATAGAGTCATTATTATAACATAAATATCATAAATATCTTATATTTTCATTAAATATATCCTTATTATAATCTATGAAAATAATAAATAAAAATTTAATCACATTACTTCATGGTGGTGTTAGTCCACAAGTATGCACGAGCAACATTATCGTTTTCCAATGGATCAGATAAGAAGAAGTTAGATAAGATATTATAATTAAAAAATAATAATTATTTAATATATATATAGTATATAAAAATTAAACCCATCATAAAACCAACCATTAAATATGGTTATGGAAAATGAATCATATCGCTATATGGAGGCGGTAGTCCACACATACACTCGAGTGATACTTTAATTTATCATTTGATGAAAAAGAGGTAGAAAATGGTTGTGAAATCATCATAATAACATCTCAATTTATTTTATATACTATATTAATAATTTTATTATGGGTAAAATAAGTTTAGATAAGGTTTAAGAAGAAATAAAATTGAAAGATACCTGTTAAGATTTATACCTATTCTTTGAGAGACCACCTTAAGCTTACACATTAAGCCTTGAAATATTAGTCTTATGAGAAGAAAATAATATCTGAAATGAACCTAAGGAATATATGAAGTTTTTTAGTAGTTATTGTTTTATATATAATGATAAATTAAGAAAATAATGGAGTATATGAGGTTCCCTTGTTATAAGTGAGGGGATAGACACACATGGAATTACTTAAAAGATTTCAATAATATAATGTCACTTCTATATGTAAGTGATTAAAAATTACCATTAATTAGTATTTAGGATAATATAAGGTTCAAATATCTTAAAAAATAATTATAAAAGTTTATGTGGCATCAATACTCTTATCTATTAGTTTAACCACCCTAGTAAATCCATTTTAACCATAACCGTAGTAAGACAATTTTACTATATTTACTATTCATTATGATAGAAAATAAATTTGACTATGTTAAATTACATTAAATATGATGATTAAAATAATTAATCCATTTTAATAGATTCCTTTTTTATAAGTAGAAAATTTTAATTTTAAATAATCATGTAAAACACAAAGAAACCACGTTTTAGAAAAAATCATTTTAAGCATAAAACAAAATTTACTTTTATTCCTTAACTTGTAAAAACAACAAAATGAATGTGAAGATATTTTAATGAATATATAATATATAAATATCTTTAAAATTACTTACTAGTATAGATTAATTTAATTTAATATGATAAATCACATTGTGTGTATAAAAATAGTTTTTATAAAAACATGTTTTTAATCCCAAAAATGAACTTATTCCAAAATCAAGTATAATAAGGATTCCTATGTAATTAATTATATTATTTATAATTAAAGGATAATTATGTAACTTTATTATAAAATTCAATACTTAATAGGAATTTTAATTTACCATATTAAATGAAATGAAATAATAGTTGCACAAAAATTGGTATTTTCCACTATTCACTGAAAAGTAAATATTTTTAGAAAAATCACCCTAATATAATATTAAAATTATGATTTAAAAAGTTATATTCATTAAATAAAATTTTATTTCTAAAATTATTGAAATTAATTATAATTTATATGTACAAAATGCAATAAAAATCATTTTTGAAGAAAACACATTTTTGAAGCATAAAATAGCTTTACTGAAAATTGAGTTTCTTATTTGGTATGAATTTATTAATAAATTTACATTATTTAAAACCTATATAAATATTTTTTATAATTTTTTATAACTATTCATACCCTCCAATTTAATTTATAGGTTATAAAGGTCACATTTAAATAATATTTTTATAGTATATTGCAGTTCTCTTAAAGTTATGTGTTTCCTGTTAAGCTTATTATCGGGCATAATATTCTTTTAAACTAAATTTTAATGATGTTAAATTATATCAACATTAAATAAATTTAATCCCAAATATTTTTATCTTGATTATCAATGGTTCAATATTTGGAAACACATTTATTGAAAACCAACATCATATAAAGGGATAATCAAATTTCCTTTGAAAAGGGGAAGTGAGAACCATAAAGGTTGCCTAAAATAGCGCATAATCAGGTTCCATATAAAGATAAATTGATTTTTAAGTGAAAAAATAGAGATGGAGGATAAATATAATTTCCAATGAGTAATATATAGTATTATAGAACATGATCATGAGAATGTTAAAGGTCACAAATCCATAAGTTAGTAAGGGGTAAAAACAATCATAAATCCCTAAAAAATAATTGTGAAAAGGTAACCTTTTTCATTTTCAAGATCATTTTTCTGATAGTTTAGGAAATTTTTTCCCATTTAATTTGAAAAAATATACTTACATGGTTTCTTAAAATTCATAAATTTAATTTCATACTTGGGTTTCATGTTATAATTAGTTTTCACCTATTTTTATTCCATATTACAATAATGAATGAATAGTATGAAATTTTCATGCTTGAAGAACTAAAATTAACTTTTAATGGATCCTAAGATCCACAAAATAATGACAAGTCATCCCTCCCATCTCTATATATTTAGCAAAACCAAAATATTTATCGCTAGTTATCTAATATGGTTAATTCTTCATAAAATGACATTATACAGTAATCTCTAAAACCTCATCAATAACTCCCAATGTTCAACTTAAACCATTCCACAAATATTTGACATTAAAAATAATCTAATTATTCATGAATAAATTCAAAAGCCAAAAACTTAGAAAAAATTTCACTAAATTTTTTCTTAACTTTAATCCCCAAACAATATAAAGTAGGTCTTAATGTTACAAAACAAACATGTGAATACCTTGATCATATAGTCTCCTAAAAACTTGATAACAACTTGAAACACCATAAAACCTTAATTAAAACATTAATTATTCAAAAAAATTACTCAATTATGATTCCTTAAATTAAATAATATACTATTAAATTTATTACATAAATTTAAAAATGAAATAAACTTCATCAAAGATAACATTAATCACTTTTTTATCAAATCACTAATCAATTACATGGTCATCAATTCTATCCAATTTACTTTATCAATATCAATAATCTATTTATTCTACCTAAACATTATTATCTCATCATATGGCACATATTAGGGGTTATCGATCACTCAATCATGTGTTTTCAAAAAACATCACCTTAACAGTAAATCACTTTTCTAGGTTATCAATACCGTTTAACATATTCATAAAGATACTTAAATAAAAACATCTATAGAACGACCCTTAGATGTTTTTTGATTATTATAACTATAATATCATTGATAAAACACATCTGCATTATAATTTTAATATCCTAATACATAAAAACATTAATCAGTCCACTTATTAAACCATTAACCAGGTTTCATCATATCATTCCTTAAAACTCCCTTCCTAAAATATGAAATATTAATAATGTATTAAGATTCATCAACCTCAATTTAATAATGTTCCTTACTTTTAACATATGAATAAAATATTAAAATTTCTCATACATTTCATATGTTATTTATAGTTTCTTCATCATTAATAGTAAAACCTCCACTCATACAACCTTGTCGATCCATTTCTCAAGATTTCCCTCTAGGATATCAATTTAAATAATTCACATAATTTCTACATTTAAAACATTTTACCATATATGATACTATATGAAACCTTTATTCTTATCCACAACTTTAACCAAACACTTTATTTTTACCTGGAAATGTTCCACTTTATGCCCTTGTTTTCAATACATAAAACATTTTCCTATTACTTTAAGACATTACCATTAGTTATTCCATATACATTTCATACATGAAGCCAGATATATATTATTTACTCTATAAGATTCATGAAACTCTATTTTTATCTTATTTTCTAATTAGAAAAATCACCTATGTTCAGGTTTTTAATCATATATCAAGATAGTTAGTTATCTATAATCACAAACCTTTATATTCTATCTCCTATTTCATTCGGTTTCACATGAGTAAAATCACTACATAATTCATCACATTTAGAATTTACATGATTCCTCCTAGTTTCATCCATTCAAAAAAACCAAAATCCATAATTTAAGTAATAATAATTAGAGTGTGAAATCATATAATCATGAAAATCAATTATAGTATGTCTAAATCATGACACATTATTTTCAATCTATAACACCTTAGGTTTAACCTAGGTTATCAATGGTAGTTATATATTCAAATCATTTATAATGGTTTAAAAATAAAATATAAATTAACCCATGCATGTACCCCAAGAGTGTACAACCAAGTGTAGATTATTCGGCCCACTCATCATGCACTGGTGATGATTGAGTTAATTCCCAATCAACCCCATTCAGAGTTATTACTCCTTAGTGCATCCATTCCATTTCTCTATATATTTATTGGTATCCATACATGGATAAATAATATTTGAAAACCACACTTCTTTCTTTACCATAACTCAGGATCATCATTAGGGTTCTCACTGAATTTTTCTCAACTTAGTTTCCAAAAATAAGAAAACCTTTCAATGATGCCAACTATAGTGACCCAAACATTACATATGTAAATATTACATCTTATTAGATGAATAATAATGACATATCATTATGATCCATAGCATAACCATAATGGTTTAGTGTTTTTAGAAATTTTTATACATAAAAAAATAGTACATAAAGGAACCAAATCATATCCCACTAAGTTCTTCTTAATTATCACCATTCTTAAACATATCATACTTAAAACATTTATTCTTATCTTGGGGAAAATGAAACATAATAACAGGTCAGATAAAATTATTAAAAAGGTTAAATAGGGGTGATATCAATGAATATTTAAGAATAACATGAGCATAATGGTATGTGAAAATGATCTTAATATTTGAAAACCATACCGAAAAATTCATATATCATAATCATGAGTCATGGGAAAAAATATTGGTAGTTCATAAGATATGAATCACAATGGAACCAAAGAATATAATCCACAATAGAATAACATTGACATAATATAATTTCATAAAATAGTGGAATAATTTGTGGAATAATCATAATTATATAAATATTATATCAAGGATACCCACCAAGACATTCATCACATGTTAGGATCAGTCTAACCACCCATATACCTTCTTAGGGCCTGGGATAACATCCCATGTACCCAATTTTGGGATCAAGATAACCTCCTATATACCCTATTTTGGGCATGGGATAACCTCCCATTCACCCTTTGAGATCATACAAAATTAACCTTTACCCAATTCATTAGAGGTATACATATAATCCTAATCTATTCATTTGTATGTCACAAGATCATGAAAATATTTATCATCATCATAACATAACCCATATAATAGAAAACAACATTAATCAATATTTCATAATAATAATAATGAACCATCAAAATAAATAATTAAGATGGTAAAATTGGATCATATCCATTGTAGATTATAATAAACATCATAGGATGTTGTTATAAATGATAATACCTTCAAAAGATTACTAAAAAATTTCTTAAGAAAAATAACCTTTTCATTTTAAAATCAGTTATTTAAAATCTAGAAAATTCATAAATATTTAGGAAAATATATCCATTGAAAATAACCATAGAAACTTTTAAATTTAGCCTCAAATAAAATATTAGTCACGATGATGGGAAAGGTTTTCCATGTGGTGTGTGTTAAAACAAAGATTCCTTTTACAGTTTTGGTAAAAATTCAAATGTGCCACAATCATTAGATAAGGGTAAAATCATTAGATAAGGGTAAAATCATTCTTGAAATTTTTTTAAATAAAATATTGATATGGAAGAAAAAGATTCATGACCAAAAATAAAAAAAGGTTGGTTCTCATTAGAAACAATATTTTGGAATTTTAAGTATATAAAGAGTTTAAAATGAAATGAAAACATGTAATCTTATTAAATAACCAATTTAAAAAAAAATAAATTATATTTAATATAGATATATCATATAAGTTCATCATAAAAAAAAATTCATTAAAAATCCCCGTAAAAATGAGATTGTAACATAAAACCATTACTACATTGGTAACTTTTGAGTCATAATTAAAATTAAAGGAATAAAAAAATGAATCATTAAATACAATTAAAATAAGTACATTCATTAAAAAATATATAAAAGGTAGATTATATATAACTTATAAAATAATATAGGTATATTTCATAACATATATCCCAAAGAAGACAATTTTAGATGGAAAATACTCACAACTTTGGTAACTTTTGAATCAAATACCATTGGATTAAATGATTTTAATTACAACTTAAAATAAAATTAATTAAGATTTATAAATTATATAACATTTCAAAGTATCAATTTGTATACCACATAATAAAAAATAGGTCCATAACATTAAACATGTGTCAACGAAACAAAATTGAGATGAAGAATCCTTACCTTATGTCTGACACGAATCATAAGTTCTCTAACCTATAGTATAATATATTTTTATTTATCATAATTCTATAATATAACTATTTAAACAGTTATTATATAATGTATTATCCATTTATAACATTAAATCAAATGTTTATTAACAATTATTTATTTAAATACTCATTTTTGGGTGATAACTGTTTAATTTTTCATGTATGTTTTAGTTTGGTGATTATAGTCCATTGACTTTGATCACGTTTTAATAATATACATAATTTTAATCATATAATATGTATAATATTTAATTATTATATTAACTTTTATAACCATTACTATAAATTAGTGATTAAAAATTAATTACATAACTTTATAGAGACGGTAGTCCGTACATACGCACAAGTGATGTTTCCACTTTTTGATCGATGAATTGAAAGTAATATAAATAATAATTCAAATTTAAATAAAAAATATTACATCATAAATATCATATATATCCATTAAATTTATCTAGATTACCATCCATATAAATTGTAAACTAAAAACAAATCACATCACTTTATGGAGGTGGTAGTACACAAGTACGCACGAGCGACATTATCATTTTCCAACGGATGGGATGGTAAGAATGTAAATAAGATATTATAATTATTGAAGAATAATTATTTCATAAATATACTATATAAAAATTAAATCATTCCTAATAAACAACCATGAATTTTGTTTATGGAAAATGAATCATATCACTATGTGAAGGCGGTAGTCTACAAGTATGCACGCGCAATACTTTCATTTCCAATTTGATGAAAAAATGAGAAAAATTGATATTAAATCATCATAAAAACCTATTATTATATTTAGCATACTATATTAATAATTTTATTGTGGATATAATATTTTTATAGAATGTGTAATAACAAATAAATTTGAAAGATATAGGTTATGATTTACACATCTTCTTTGAGAGACCTCTTTTGGCTAACACATTAAGCCTTGAAATATTGGTCTAATATGAATACCAGAAGATATAGGATTAATGAAAGGAATATTTCATGGGTTTTTAGAAGGTATTTTCTGATATATAAGGATAAAATTAATTGAATAAGGTATAAGAAGATGTTCCCTTTTATAAGAGAAGGGAGGGACACACATGTAATCACTTAAAATATTTCAATAATATAAGGACACTTTCCTGAGAATGTAGATAAATATAGACATTAATTAAAATTTAGGATAATATAATATTGAAAAATATTCAAAAAAATAACAATTATAATATTTTATGTGGAATTCCTACCCTTTTCTCTTAGTTTAACACCCTGGTAAACCCATCTTAACCATAACCGTGGAAACAAAATTTTTCTGTATTTATGATTCATTATGACTAAAAATTAAGTTGAGTCTATTAAATTATATTAATTATTATTATTAAAAATATTCAATCTATTTTATTATATTAAATTTCTATAAAAAGTGGAATTTAATTTAAAATAATTTTTAAAATCACAAAGAAAACCCAATTTAGAAAAATGCATTTTTAACTATAAAATTGAATTTAAATCCATTCCTTGTCTTGTAAAAACGATAAAATGAATATTAAAGTATTTTATTATAAATAAAATATAAAAATTTCATTAAAATCATTAATAACAGATATTAATTTAATTTACTATGATAAAAACACATTTCCTGCATAAAAATGTTTTTAGAAAAATGTGTTTTAATCCCAAAAATGAACTGATACAAAAATAGTGTAATGATGATTAATATGTAATTAATTAGATTATTTATAATTAAATGAGAATTATTTTACTTAAATATGAAATTAAAAACATAATTTTAATTTCAAATTACTTTATTTAATTAAATTAAATGACAGTTTTATAAAAATCTGTATTTTCCCACTATTCACAAAAAAAATAAATCTTTTTAGAGAAATCCCAAAAATTCACCCTAATATAATATTGAAATTTTAATTTTAAAAATTATATTTATTACCTAAAATAAAACTTGTAAAAATATTATAAATTAATGATTATTTATATACACAAAATGAAAAAAATCATTTTGGAAGAAGATATATTTTTAAATCATAAAATGACTTTTATGAAAATTAAGAAATGATTTGTTATGAATTAATAAATAAATTGAATTATTTAAAACCTATATAAATATTCTTCATAATTTTTTCATTACTATTTATAACTAAAAATTTAATGTCTAGGTTATGATGTTCACATTTAAACTATATTTTTATAGTTTACCACAGTTCACATAAAGCTCAATGTTGTTTTTTAATAAAGATATTGAGAATATTATTATTTTAAACAACTTTTTTAGATTGTTTCAATAGAATAGACATGCATTACATTATGGGAATCATGTGAATTTATAATAGTGAATAATTCCTTGTATTCAAGGAGTCCCTAAGCTGCTGAATTCCTTGAGCGAGCTAATGGATTTTACATAGATTCATTTCCACAAATGCCTTGGGTGAATAACCCCTTTGATTAAGGTAAAAACTTTACTTATTAAATGAAATAGATTCATTCCAATTGATTCTTGAGTAGTTCCTTTATTTAATGTTATAGGATAATCTCCCCAGATTCATGTTGATATTATGAGTATGTAATACCTTGGTTATGATCCATGGATTTCAATCAAGATACGTATCTTAACCTTAAGGATCGTTCCTTGATTTTAGACTGAACAAATCAATTTATTTGGGAATTTTTGGAATGGAATTCCTGAATTTGGAATTTTTATTCCCTTAGGTTAATTTATTATGGTTTCCTCAATGATGTACATTGAGACTAGATTGATCCATGATATCTCCCCCATGTGCAGAGACCGATATTAGCTAAAGGTGTGTTGGTTTTCCAAGGTTTCTTTATAGAGACCTAAGGCATTACTTGGTTATATTTATTTCTATAGATTAATATTATTATTATTTTTTATTCTATTATTTTTTACACTTTTTTTCCTTATGCTTACATACATGAATTGTATTAAGCACTAGTATTAGGGGCCTACAGAGTTATACTCACATGTTGTTCGGGCCGTGGTTTGGTACCTAGATAAAATTCATATATGCAAGTTTGGAAAATGGAAATAAACCTACTTAATAGTATTGATTATATGTCTAGGATATATATTGGTAGTTTAGATCTAGTCTAGATCTGGATATTTCTGGGTTTTTGAAGTATTTTGGTCTTTTACCCTTTTATATACTTGTGGGGATTGTTTTACTGGACATGAATGACACATATGACTATTATTTTTAATTATGTATCAAAATTATGATATTTCATTGGATGTGACATATTGTTTCAACAAATGTATTTTATTTTTTATATGTGATGTTATATTATATTTCATTTATTTTCACTATATTGAGCTCTATCTCGAGGGTATAGTCTTCCCACCATACCACCTATAAACCCTCACAGATTTTTAGAAGCCTATAGTTTATGAGGAGGTATGATTGAATCCATGTGAAGTAATATATAAGGTCACTAGAGCAATGGAATCTAGGTTTGGTCATTACAAGGAACCTCTGGTCCCAAGAAGGAGTCCCAAACCTATCATTTCTAACAGGTCCTCTGAGATAATATTCACATATTTAATGTAATTGTTATTTTTTTCATAATCATTATAATAAAATTTATTCATCCACCTATTCTTGAATATGGTTTAAAACATTAAATAAATTATTATGAAATAATTAAGATTCTATTAAAGTGATATTATTAATATAAAATAACATGTTCTTACTCATTCAGTCATTATAATGTTTTCTTGTTTGACTCAGTTTTTTCAGATGTACGAGTGATGTTATAATGTTTAATTCATAAATGACTATTAAAACATAAATATTGGTAATAATATATAATAATTATGTATTTAATATATTTTCATATTTCAATAATGGAAATATATATATGTATATTCATTAAAAAAAGAATCCACTTTATTGAATCAAAATTTATATAAAAGAAGATTTTTTTCAGTGTTCCATGGAAATAATATCCATAAGTTTCATGAAATTACCAATAGACTTCAGAAATATGTAAAAAAAATATACAACATATTCATGACCACTTGTAGGTTATGAACCTATAAATAAAGATCATGGACTAGAATTGTCAAACAAAAGCATGCGGGGGAAAATAGAACAGTTGACACCTGAATATTAATTTTAATTATGACCAATAATATGTGATTATAAGGAATTATAAATGAATGGTATTATGTAAAATAAATATTAATAATCTTCTTATTTATATGAATAATAAACCTAAATTTATTATATAGGTATTTAAACCACATCTGACTAAGAAGAATTCCAATATAAGAGTTTCTTTTCCATTCTCACTTTGAATTTGTGATTGTTTATTTCAAATTTTCTATTTGAAGTAATTTTATGTTAATTCCCTATAATAAACCATATATTTTATTCCCCTATATTTATTTCTATGTTTTAAATGACTTCTAAGAATTCCCCTTCTCCTTGGTTTACAATTTTATTGAAAGGGTACCTGTAAGTGGAACCAACCTTATATCTTTTTACAGTCAAGAATATTTCACCCTCATGCCTATGTTCTTTATATTTCTTTATGAATGTTATTTTATACTCTTAAATTATTGGTTAAGGTAATATTATATTATATTTTACTTTATTTATAAATTTTTGAAATAAATCTTCTTAATGCTTTTCAGCTTGTGTAATTTTTCATGTTTTTTATAAAAGTGTAAAAAGAATCTATTTTTAAAAATTCTTCACATGAATGTATTTTATATTACTTATATAAATTAATTTTTATCGAGTTTATTTTCCTACTTTTAATAGTTTTACAAATAAATTTCTATTACAATTATTTTTTGATTTTTTATTTTAAAATAAAATTTATCAAAAGAAAATGATATTTCTTCCTGTTATTTAAATAAATTTTCTAAGGCTCCAAAAAGTGTTCTTCATCTATGTCTATTTCCTTTAATTTTTATTATACTTCAATGGGGATAAAATATTCTAATGAGATTATCCATATTCTCTCTCTGGATGAATTATGATCATGTTATGTAGTATTTTTAGGATAATCATTTCTTTCCCATGAGTTAAATATGTTATGATGGAATTATAAATGTTTTCTTTTTCATGTGGTGGTCATATATACACTTTATTATCATGTGATGGGTGATTTTATTACATACGTCCAATTAATTAGACAAATATTTATACTTCGTGATATATCCTAAAAGGGACTAGGGATTTAACTCAATCCATTAAAGTTTAAAGGGAATAGAGAGTGAACCCAACCCACCCATGGAATTTGTCTACAATATAATGATGGTCTTTTCAGTGATCATTGAAAAAGGAAATGACTTTATATGATTATGTTTATACCAAACCCATATGAAATATTCTTATGACTATGTTATGTTTTCATGGATCATGAATATTGTTTTATTTCTCCACACCCCAATTTCACTTGTTTAAAATTATTCCAAATATTCAGGCCATGAATATTATATTCTGATCAATGTTTTATTGGGTATGATTCACTTATGTTATGTAAAAGAAATTTATTTATGTTATCATACCCATATTATCATATTTTTATCACTTATGATTATTGATTGATATCTCCTATGTCCACCCTTATTGAGAATTTGATCTCACACTTTCTTATGCTTCCATTCCTCAGGTTAAGAAAAAGAGTATTATGTATGATATGTTTAGACGGGTATCATGTGTGAAGAATATATGTGGGAGATGTTTAAAAAGTTGTAAATAATTTTTCTATTTATATAATATCCAAATAAAAAACCTATAGGTTGTGGGATGTGATTTTTTGTGAGATGTAATGAATATTCATCTAGAATGGTGTAATATGCATGTATGTTATGGTTGGGTTGTCTCAAAGAATAAATGAAGAGTTGGACCTTAAATTTGGGGAGAATATGATGTTGGTTTAAATTCATAAAAACAAAAACAAAATAAAAAGTGTTATTAATAAATAATTGATGGTATGGAATCACAATTACATGTTAACCATAAAAACAACATCGAATGTATTAAAAAAACCCATGTCTATCATACATACCCATTCAAATGAAGATCCTTGAAACTTGTAGATAGATACATTATATAAAAAAAATGAAAGATACGATGTAAAAGTATCACAAAATATGTCACGGTATTGCCTCTGTCCCATAATAAAATCTTCTTTCTCAACTTCCTAACATGTGGGATTTCCTATTACATTGCTCCCTAGTAACGAAGTTTGCATGTTCACTGGTGTTCCCATATAATTTGTGTATATATAACCCAATGGGGCATCACTAATGGGACTTTAAAATATTATAGAAAATATATATGAGTGCATGAACTAAATTTTAATAGATAAACAATGACAATTATACACCCAAGTTAGGTCACCATTTGCTAACTAGGCCACCATGAGTCTTAACCTTACATATTATGATAAATGATGAAAGGAAAGGGGCTATCTCATTCTAAATAAATCACTATTAACCATCAATGAAACAAATCTAATAATTAAATAATGAATATAATATCTTAAAAAAGTTAGACCACAGATGTTAAGGTCCCATGACTAGATCGCATACACCTAGAAACATAGAAAGTGAAACTAAGGTGGACATAACATGTCCAACCTCTTGTGTGAGGTGAACCATCCCAAAACATAGGGTGGGGTCCTATGAATAAGTCTTGTATACAATACAAAACATTTTATATATAACTAAGGAGGGTATACTATACCCAATGTCCCATATAAGTAAGGATAATACCCTTATCCAAGGTAAGGTCCCATGGATAATCTCTATATCAACTTTTCATACTACTGGCATAAAATTACTAAAACTAACTCACAAGTCTACCCATAGTTTGGACACCCTCTCTAGCCTTCTTTTTTATTTTATTATGGATAATCACCCTTTTAAGTGTTGAAGGGGAACCCGTACATGGCCGTATGCCCAAGGCACAAGGCCTGACAAAACCGCAATACATGACCCAAAGGCCCAGAGGCATACCATGCCCAATACATGACCCGTAGGCCCATCCCACTTGAACTGCCCCTTCCCAACTATCTGCATCATTGATCACCTAGATCCCCACCTTTCATTGCTAATCGGCTAGCATTGCCTCATACAAATTTGCACGGTACCTGGTCCGGATGGAGGTTGCCATACCCTCTTATTCTTTCAATCTGATTAGCTCTTCATCTGGTGGATGCTACTCATGTTGCTTTGATCCTCTTCTGGGGCATGTTTTGTGTGAACTGGGCTACTCCATGGTCTACGTGACCCGAAGGCCCTGTGGCCCGAAGGCCTTTGATGGCCCGAAGGCCCTGGAGACCCGTAGGCCCAAACCGGTGGCCCTATGACCCAAATAGAGTGAATAGATCCGGCTGCTACATTACCGAACAGTAATTTCTACAGTGACTGCTACAATGCGGCTACAGTACCCGAAAATTCAGCTCCACTCGGTTTTGAACCTGGGTCTCATGGATTCCAAGCAGGATCCCTTACCACCCAGGTCTCTACCCAACCCATCTCAACAATCCCATACTACCCATTTCAATCCTCAACCTCTACTTAATTGAAGGAGGTTATAAAATATGCACATAAATCAATCAACATGTCCTATAATACAAATAAAATTTTAGAAAACTCACTCTATACCTAATTAGTCAAAGTAGAAATTCATTTACAATTATACCATAGTCACTATGGTTAGGTATCTCCCAACCTAGAACACCCTTTCCCAAGTCCAATTTTATAATTTAAAACCTAACCAACCACATTAACACTTTGGAAGAAGAAATAAAAGTACACACACACCCACACAAACATGAAAGACAACCCATGTAATCCCATATAAACACCATAACATTTTATTGACTCACTTTCTCAAGAAACAAGGATCTAACACACCTAAATACATTACCCAATTCAAGACTAGTCAACCATTACTCAAGAACATAAAAAAACCTTTTAAACTGGGGATTTGAGATGGAGATTGAATAAACAATGGATTCCACAATCAATTTAAAACTAGATGAGGCTAGACTTACCCACGTTGGAGGATCACAACTAATGGGGATCAATTTTTGTAAGAAATGAGAGTGAAGGATCTCCTAAAAGGTAATGAGGGAGCTAAGAGGGACTTTATTCATTAATGGGGCATGAGTGGAAGGAAATGGAGATTGGTAAGGGGTTTAAAGTGAAAATATGAAGCACCCTTAATGGGATTCAACCAAATATAATATTAGGAAAATATCCCTCATGATGGTTGTTTTGGGTTGATTGTGTTTGTCAATAAGGTTTGAGGTGGTTGATGAAGGCTTATTGTCTAAGAATGCATGAAGAGGTAGCATGAATATATGATCTCACACTAATATTGAATGTATGATCTTATAGAAATTGTGAATGTATGATCTTGTGAAAAGTGCCAATGTATGATCTCACAAAAAGTGCAAATGTTTTATCTCATAGAAATCATGAATTTATGATCTCATGAAAAGCATGAATGTATGATCTTGTGGAAAGAGAGAGTGATGAACTGATCTCATGGAGTGTGAGTGTTGAACCGGTCTCACAGTGCACAAGTACTGAACTGATCTCATAGAGTGTGAGATGTTTGATCTCATTAAATAACATGAAGACCAAGAAAAATATGGAAATGATGGAGGTATCTTGTACTCATTCGAGATCTTGCAAAGAGCATGATGAAAAAGTGTGATTGTCAAAGGATCGTGTGATGAGATCTCAATAGCACTTGATTGTCTTTTTATATCGTGATAAGATCTCACGTAGTGCTCGTGGTTGTCTTTGGAACATACAATGGGTCACACAAAGCACAAGAATATTACAACATTGACCATTGCAAGTCTAAATTTGATCTTGCAATGAGGACTCGAGGAGCATGAGGGCTGAGGAGGGGGAACAGATATTTGTTCACAATTTTTGGACTTAAGGTGGTTGTTTTATTCCAATAAATACACCTAACCCATCCTTAGATAGTGATGAAGTTTTTCATAAAATATTGATCTAAAGATAATTATGGGAAGAAGGTTCATAGAGATATCTCGCGAAAGAGGTTCGGTGGGATATCTTGTGAAATAGGTTCTTGGAAAGACCTCAAGAAGCATTATATGTGGTTAAAATCACATAAGTGTTGAAAATGATTTAAATAGGGTCTTACACAAGGCGTGAACTCTAAATTTCGAAAGAGGACTCTCACCAAGGACTTGCGCAAAGCCCGGAAGCAATCTTGCATCAGGGGCTCACACAAAGCATGAAAGCAGTCTCGCACCAAGAAATCACACTCAACATGAAAGCAGGCTCATATAAGGGACTCATGTTAGGATCTCATGGTAGGGTCTCATGCTAGGGTCTCATGCTAGGATCTCATGCAAGGGTTTATATGCTATGATCTTGTGGAAATTGTTATGTGTCATGGTATCGTGTAGGGTTATCACACTATAATCATGCGTAAGGAGATACAAACCTCCATTACATTGTGAGTAGTATTATTTTCATATCTGAATTCCTAAGAAGAATAATAAGACCTAGGATCTATACCATTCCAAAATACTTGAAAATGAAGTTTACTCCCTACTAAATTCAAAGTAATGAAAGGATGACTTGGAATCACTTAATGATCTATTCAAAGTGTAGGTAATTTATGTGTCTATAGTAAAGAAAATTTTGTTCTAGTTATCTAGAAAGTGGAATCAATACATCCAGGTGTTTTCATAAAAGTGGAGAAACAGAAGAAGAACTTCAATAGAGCATTTACATATAGTTGAGAAGTATTTATTATTGATATTGAAGGGACATACATGTCTATAAATTGTGTGTTTATCCTTTCTAGAGTAGTGAAAAAATGAAGAGGAAGAAGGTGATCCTTTCCACCTGTAGTGATCCATCGAAAGAGAGTTAGGGGGAGACCCTAGGTAAATCAGTGAGATAAACCTAAACACAGTAAAGGTAGTGATCTTGGGCATAGAAGTGATATAGCCAGAAATTTTTATTTTGGCTATGAGCCTTAATGGATTTGGTAGATCTACACATTTTCGTTCTATACTCCTTGGATTTATCGCAGTGAGGGTGAACCAATTAAAATTGTTGTGTCTCATGCATGCTTTAAGTTCTGTTCATTTATTGCTTTGGGAAAGGGAGAGAAGAGTGTTTTTTTAATAATGAAACAAGATCTGAAAAGAAATTTTTTTTAATCTATCACACCCTGATTCACCCCTCCTCTCAGGGAGTTTAATCTAGTTGGGATAACTTATACCACTGGGTACTTTTTTTCTTATAATGGGTACTTGGTTCTCTATCATCCACATGCTATACCCCCTTGGCTTGTTAGTGGGGATACAAGGCTATAGACCCCTTGAAATGGTTGTAACATCCCTTCCCCAATTGAATCTAAGCTGTATTTGTATTGGGTCACTATGTAAACTCATACCCACCTTCTCGTACATTAGAGGCTGCCGACTAGAAGAAAGGATGTAAGGTGTGGTTGTGGATAGACTATTCCCTCATTTCAGAGTATAAATACTAGCATAAATAAACAAAAATCATCCATAATCGTATACATTAGTTTATATGGAAGGAAAAACACACAGAATTCATCATTATTATATAATGAAGTGAAACATACAGTTATACCACAAATCAAATGTCTACTAGATTAACCACAAATACAAAAATAAAAGAAAAAAACGAAAATAAAATGAGGCTCTACCCCATCACCAAGCCTCACCCCATCTCTGTCATTAGTCCCATATAATATATCCTACTTAGTGAAGCTACTCTAGGCATCTCCAAAACCTGAACCTATGAACAATGAAGGATTCTTGGGTACCCAAGTGAAATTGTCATCCGAGAAGGGTTTGTATACATAACTTCGTAGAGAACCACCAACATGTTTCAATACATATGCAATGAGTTAGTTTATATGTTTGTGTGTCACACTCAATAAAATTAATAATTATATAATAGTGGATGAGTATATTAAATAATAAATAAATCATCACCATTGATCCTTGGGTGAACATGGTAGATGATATTGACCATACCTATTTCATCCTGTTCTGAATATATCTGTTCACCACACCGTAATAATTTATAATAAAAATATGGTCATATCTGGGTCCCCCAACAGTATAATAATGGGATTACAAGATCCTTGGAATCACATCAAGATCCTCTAACCATATGACAATGGTCATACTAGATCCTTGGAATCACATCAATGTATCCCAACCATATAATAATAATGGGCACACTAGATCCTTGAAACCACATCCAAGTTCCCCTAATAATGAAATAATCGGAATAACAGATCCCTTGAATCACATCAAGAGCCCCAAAATTATAATAATAACATGTACACTTGATCCTTGAAACCATGTCCATGTAAGGATTGGTGTCCTGAGAACCAACTGTTTTGTACTTTGATTACGTGAATGTTCACTTATTATATATTGTTCATTGTTCTGCATAACTATAATATAATAATGTCCTGGAATATTTGTTGCATTAATAAGGTCATGGAAGATCCCCACTATGATGAGAACCTTGAAATGCTATAACAATATTCTTAAATAAAGTTCTGTGGTTGGATTACATACTATGATTGGACACATAGTATACAGACCGTCATGTGTGAGTACTCGTAAGAAGACGAGACTCTCTCTCATGGAGTTCGCACTTGGTAATCTCCAAGATGAAAGATTATGAGAATAGACCCGCCAGTAGTAATTCTGCATGTCTTGGTGTCATAGGACATTACTATCTACGAGCGTGTGTAATGGTCCTTAGACTGGAAGATTATCATTAACTCATATCATGACTCGCACACTTAGATTTACTGATGAAAATCGTCACGCAGACAGTTGGCAGGAAGTTGGGTACGTTGGGTGCGTCACGAGTGACATGTTGTTAATGGATAAGTCGAGGAAGGATTTGTACCTTCCATTTATGGAATTTGATATCTCTCCCCTTTGATTGAAATAGAACTGTCGCATTAAATTCCATGGCCATTGTGTAAACGAAAAGTTTATTTCAGGTAGTCAAAGAACGACAGATCAAACATATTGGTTTATGACACTACCATGAAACCTGCTTGATGATATATTGGGACAAAGGGATTAAATTACATAGTAAACATTTGTATGAGGTGATACGTCAATGTGGTGTCAACTTATTTCTCTTGGGTACCTTAACATGTTGCTAGACAGTAATCTTGGACTTTAGGCAAGCCCGCCTAATGCCAATGAGAAAGGGGCCTAGAAGGTCACACACTAAGTGTATTCAAGTATCTCAAGTAGAATAAAGATTATTCTCGTACGTGGTTTACTAATTATTCAAGGAAGTATAAATCATTTTAATGTTGGAGGAAGAATAAAATGAAAACAAGTACATGTTGTGAATTAATTATTACACGTCGTGTAGTTTTTATTTTGAAAACTAGTACACGCCGTGTATTATTTAATGTACACTCCACGTAGTTTTCATTTTGGAAAGGAAATGAATAAATTAAAACAAGATATACACGTCATGTACATTTAATGTACACGCCGTGTAGTTTTCAATGAAAAAAAAGTACACACTGTTTATTTATTATTACACGCAGTGTCGTTTTTTCAGTCGGGATTTTGAGGATATAATATTGTTTTATTAAATGATATTTATTATAATCAGCGTGAGCGCATGTCAAGGAATTAATTATTCGGCATGGGGGTTTTCAATTAGAATTAATGAAATAAATGAAATGCGTAACGCGTTTATTTATTGTTATAACTCTACAAACTCAAACTCGATTATATATATCCTCACAATCCCAACTCTTTTCCAACACAATAGAATCATTGTGTACAACAATTCTGGAGAATTATTTCAAGGCCGAAAGAACCTCTTCCTCCAAGAGTTCTCTCAAGACTGAGAGATATCCTCTTACATCGGATCAAGACGATCTACGGCGGAAAACGCAAGCAAATATTTCTCCATGCTAGCACCTGAATACTCCTTTGGTGATGTCCCAAGATACGAGGTACACCTGTGGATCACCACTAGAGGAAGTCTACACTTGGCTTCTGAGATGAAATGACGAATCACATCATAACGTGATCAAGAACATCAATGAAGAAAAAACACCCAAAAGGTATTTCTTTTCAATTGATTAAATTAATTATAATAAACCTGTAACGATCCTACTTTTTGGTTTCAGGAATTTCCTTTTCTTTGTCCATTTCTGTGATTCGATCCATGGAGACTGGCATTTATCGTCGTATTGATCCCGGACTGATCATTGTTAATGAAAAAAATCCATGTGGGCACATCCACCCACACACTTCCGCTGTGTCCGGAACCTTAAATTGGAATCAGAGGTAGGTTACAACGTTGATTATATTTATTTAAATTTTGTTGATAATTTATGCATTTAAATTTGATTCAATTTTAAATAAATCATTCTATAAATCTAAATAAACGATATCTGTTCTTTCTCCTTCGTTTATCGATTCATATCACAGAAACGACTTTTTAATTTTATTTTTGATTGAAATAAAAACGAGGAACTCATCTGAAGGAGCCGCTCTTTCTATCTATACAACACGGTAATGCACGACTTGTAATGAAAACTACACGTCATGTACTTAGGTTAAACGAACCGGTACTCGTCCGCCAAGCCACGCCGTGTGAATTTATTACACCTAAGCATTTAACACCCCGTGTTGACCATAAATGAACAATGCATGGGAACAGGAATACACTGCGTGTATGTTGGAGCAACATGTCGTGTAGTCCGATCCAGCCCAAGTGAAACCGTGTACAAAGGAGAAGTCGCATACCACATACACGGGATTGCTAGGTCGGTTATCGCGTAACAAGTAATTACTCACCATGTATGATTTATCTACACACTGTGTACTCCAAAATTTCCAAAGTACAAAAACACGCCAAATCCCCCAACGTGTACTTTGGATAAAGGGTGAAAAGAAATAAATGCTGTGTAAATATAAAATACACTCTGTGTACTTTCCAGAAATTTCACCAGGTTTCCTCCAAAAGTACAAAAACCTGTATAAGGAATATGGATGAGAATAATCTCAAGGAAATTTAGAAAGGAATTTAAGATAAATAATTGATTAATTATAAGATAATAATTAATTGAATTCGAGCACGAATTATCTTAAATGAAATAACGATTAAAATAATTTGAATTCTAAATATGCGTAAATGTCGTTGCATGCTATGGATGATCATGAGCTAGACCAAAGACCCATTTACGTGTTTATGGTATCATTTAAATTTGTTTAATTTAAATTCGTTGTCCTATGAGCCTTCTTCAAATAAAATGTAGGGCCTGCGTTCTCATGATTTCTTTAAGGTAAACCCCATGTAATGGAGGATCTCTCAAGCCAGAGGAGATGGTTCGAAATCCAAAGATGAGGCGAAACCAACCCAAGAAGATACAAAGGTGGACAGGTGGGAGCTGTAAAACATGAACCATCAGGCTCAAGGTGTTTTCTTTAGGCCAGGGTTAGCTTATCAAAACCTCTAGATAAGCTAACCGATAGAATCTCATGATCATTCCATCTTATTTTATTTCTGTCTGATTGCATAGTTTATTTATTATGTATGTGTTGTCGCGATCACATAATTGATAAAATGAACAAGCATGCAAAGAGGGAATAAAATAAAAAAACCAGTCTATGTGTAAACATTATCATAACATGGTTAATCACTTAATCAAGCATCACTTAATATTAACCAGAATGTGATAATGTAAAAGTACGCATAAAGAATAAAATCCCTCAAATAAAATATTAATTCAGACCAAGCCTTTCGTTACTTGATTATGGGAAAGACTCAATAAAACTATGTGTTTGACCAACCCTTGTTGGGACACTTACTTTTATAAAGGAAGACCTTATGAAATGTTTTAGGTTGACTTAACCATATTACATCAAGAGGAGTAGCTCTTTCTATACTTGATGTAATATTGGAGGCAAGAGTTGAGGAAATCCAAGTTAGGATTTCAGGATTGGGGAGTCCACTCAACAGATCAAGGAACTGTAAGCTCACAGTTGGAAAAGATCTGCCTACCTAAATACCTTCAAATAGCTTGACCAACCCTTGTTGGGGTTATGCGAAGGGGAATATGGATCCCTGCCACTAGAATGTAAAATAAACTGGACATTCTGAGTTCAATGGTGAGGGCCATTGGGACTTGATAAAATAGTGGGAGAATTAATAAATTCATTTATTATTTTTCATAAAATGTAATCAAAATGTTCTAATAAATCTGCTCTTTTAATTTGTAGAATCGAAATGACAAACTCATCAACCACATTTTCTCTGCGATCAATTCTGGTTAAAGACAATATCCTCACCGGCAGTAACTTTCAGGAATGGTTTAGGAACCTTCGGGTTATCCTACGCCATGAACGAATGTGTTACATGCCCGAGTCCTCACTTTCTGATCCCCCTGTCCAAGGGGAGAGTGATGAAGATTTCCTCATCTATGATCAACATTTGAGATATGCACTCGACGTTCAATGTTTGATGTTGTCATCTATGTCTAGTGAACTCATGAAGTCTCATGATGATATGGATGCCTACATCATGCTCGAGCACCTCTGTGGTCTATACCAGGAGAGAGCTAGACAGGAAAGGTTTGAGGTCTCCAAGGCGCTATTTCAGAGCAAGCTTGGAGAGGGTTCCCCAGCTGGGCCACATGTAGTCAAGATCATTGGCTACATTGAGTGCTTGAAGGTTCTAGGGTTTAAACTCCCTGAAAAACTGGGTACCGATCTCATTCTTGCATCACTCCCCCAGAGCTTCTCAAACTTTGTTGTGAACTTCAACATGAACAACATCGAGAAGTCTTTGTCTGGTCTTCTTATCCTTATTCGCCAAGTGTAAAATGACATTAAGCGTGAAAAGCCTTCTGTACTCATGGTGAATAAAAGGAAAAAGAATGCGAAGAGATTTAAGCCCAAATATTCTTCAAGGCCTTCCAAGAAAAGGAAGATCAAAGGGTAGGAAAGGGAACATCATGTTGTTTGTTTCACATGTGGCAAGAAGGGCCACTGGAAGAAAAACTGCACCCAGCCAAGGAAGAAAGGGAAATATTCAGGTGCATTTGTTATTGAATGCAATCTATCTGTTTCTACTAATTGGGTATTAGATACTACTTGTGTTGCTCACATTTGTATCCAAATACAAGAACCAAGTAGATTCAGGAAGATTGATCGAGGTGAGGTAGATCTACGAGCAGCCAACGGAGCCAGACTTGGTGTTGTAGCTGTCAGGGACTACCACCTCACATTGCCAACTGGAATGATCTTGGTGTTAAATTGTTGTTATTATGTGCCTTCTGTTACTAAAAAACATTATTTCAGTATATAGATTAGATACTAATGGATTCATGTTCAAGTTTGGAAATTAATGTTGCTACTTTTATAAAGATATAATTTGTTTTGGTATGGAAAATTTATATAACGGCCTTTATGTGTGAGACTACACAAACCACGTAATGGAAATCGATGAAAAAGTTAATTCACATGACTCATACCACACCCAACTTTGGCATCACCGACTAGGTCATGTCAATGAGAAACATTTGACAAAATTACATCAAGATGGGTATTTTGATTCTTTCGAACTAAAACCACTTGGTGTATTTCATGCGTGTCTACAAGGAAAAATGACCAAAGCCCCATTTAGTGGGAAAGGTGAAAGGGCTAAAGAGATTCTATAATTAGTTCACACAGATGTGTGTGGACCATTTCTAGTTGAAGAAAGGGGTGGGTTCTCGTACTTCATAACTTTTATTGATGATTTTAGTATATATGGATATATTTACTTAATGAGGTATAAGTCAGATTCTTTTGATCAGTTCAAAGAATACAACAATGATGTTGAGAACCATCTTGGAAAGAAGATTAAGAAACTCTGATCAGACAGAGGAGGAGAATATCTTAATCAGGACTTCGTTGATTTCTTACGAGATTTTGGAATTCTATCTCAACTCACTCCTCCTTACACACCTCAGTGGAATGGTGTAAGTGAAAGGGGGAACCACACCCTGTTGGACATGGTGAGATCAATGATGAGTCATGCGAGTCTTCCATTATCCTTTTGGGGATATTCATTACAAATAAGAGCACACATACTAAACCAAATAACAACTAAATCGATAAATAGTATTCCATACGAGTTATGGAGTGGACGCAAAGCCATGTTATTGAATTTACATGTGTGGGGTAGCGAAGAATTTGTTAAGGCCTCTTCAGGTAACAAACTTGCACCCTGAGGCACAAAGTGTATCTTTATAGGATATCTCAAGGAAAAAAGGGGATATTACCTATACAACACCTCAGATAAAAAGGTTATAGTGGAAAGACACGCCATATTACTTGAAAGGGAGCACATTTCCAAAAGAGATAGCAGGAGCGAGATAGACTTAGATGAAGCTGAGGCTCAAGATACACATAAGTTGGTACAATAACAGATTCCACAATGCCCCGTGGAAGAACAATCTGTTCCAGAGACACAAGAACTGCGTTGAAGCACGAGAGAGGTGAGAGAACCAGAACGATATGGTTTTCTTATCACTGAGGATGGTGAATCATTATTGGTTAAAAATGATGATCCTCTTACCTACAATGAAGAAGTTTAAGGCACAGACGTTGCCAAGTGGAAAGAAGCCATGAATTCTGAAATGGATTCCATGTACCAAAACCAAGTCTGGATTTTGGAAGATCCTCTAGTTGATGTAAATCCTATTGGTAATAAATGGGTGTTCAATAAGAAACTACACATGTAGGGGAAAGTCCACACCTATAATGCACGACTCGTTGAAAAAGTTTTTAGACAGCATCAAGTAATTGACTACGATGAAACGTTTTCACCGGTTGCGATGTTGAAATCCATCAGAATCCTATTGGACATTGCTTCTTACCATGGCTATGAAATTTGAAAAATGGATTTCAAAACAAAATTACTTAATGGGAACCTCTAGGAAGATGTCTACATGAAACAACCTGAAGTGTTTGTGACTCCAAAGGATGCCAACAAGGTATGAAAGTTGTAGAAATCCATTTATGGATTAAAGAAAGCATCAAGGCCAGCGAACATTCATTTTGATGAAGTTGTAACGGAATTTGGCTTTGTTAAGAAAAAATGTGAGCCTTGTGTCTACAAAAGGTTTAGTGGAAGTGCAGTCATTTCCCTAATTGTATATGTTGATGACATATTACAAATTGGAAACGAAGTACCTGTCTTACAGTCAGTTAAAGCATGGTTGCATAAATGCTTCTCCATGAAAGACTTGGGTGAGGAAGCATATATTATTGGGATCAAGATCCATCGTGATAGATCCAAGAGAATGTTGGGCCTAAGTCAAAGTACATACATTGACAAGATACTGAAGAGATTCAGTATGGAACATTCCAAGAGGGGATTGTCGCCAATGTCACATGACATTCATCTTTCCAAGAAAATGTGTCCTCAGAAACATGAGGAAATAAAGATAACAAAAATGATCCCTTACGCATATACGATTGGGTTAGTCATGTATGTTATTCTATGTATGAGGCTAGATGTTTCTTATGCATTAAATGTGGTAGTCAAATATCAAGTGGATCCAGGAGACCACCATTGGATGGCAGTCAAGACTATCCTTAAGTATCTGAGGCATACTAAGGATATGTTCCATGTTTATGGAGAAGATGAGGAACTAGTCATCAGAGGACATGCAGATGCTAGTTTCCAGACTGATCAAGATGACATGAAGTCACAGACTGGATACATCTTCAGTTTGAATGGAGGTTCAGTGAGCTGGAAGAGCTCAAAGAAAAGTGTGGTGGCAGATTCTACAGTGGATTCTGAGTATATCGCAGCTTTTGAGGTAGCTAAAGAAGCAGTATGGATGCGAATCTTTGTCCAAGATCTGGATGTAGTACCGAGAATTAAAGATCCTATCACAATCTATTGTGATAATACTGCAGTGGTGGCACTTGCAAAAGAGCAAAGGTCACATCAGCAGACAAAGCACATACTTAAGAAGTATCATCTCTTGAGGGATTTTTCTCAGAGAGGTGAAGTTGCAGTGAGCAGTATTTCCACAGAAGACAATGTGGCAGACCCCTTGACTAAATCCTTGACTCAGAAGAAACATGATCATCATATGAGGCCTAGTGGACTAAAAGTCGTAGGCAGTTGGCTCTAGTCTAATTGGGAGTTTGTAAGGGTAGGTGTACTAAGAACCAACTATTTTTTACTTTGATTACATGAATGTTCACTTATTATATATTTTTCATTGTTCTTCATGACTATAATATAATAATGTCCTAGAATATTTGTTTCATTAATAAGGTCATGGAAGATCCCTACTATGATGAGAACCTTGAAATTATATAACAATATTCTTAAATAAAGTTCTGCGGTTGGATGACATACTATGATAGGACACATAGTATACAGACCGTCATGTGCAAGTACTCGTAAGAAAACGAGACTCTCTCTCATGGAGTTCGCACTTGGTAATCTCCAAGATGGGAGATTATGAGAACAAACCCACCAGTAGTAATTATGCATGTCTTGGTGTCATCAGACATTACTATCTATGAGCATGTGTAATGTCCCTTAGACTGGAAGATTATCATTAACTCATATCATGACTCGCGTACTTAGATTTACTGACAAAAACCATCACGCAGACAGTTGGCGGGAAGTAGGGTATGTTGGGTGTGTCACGAGTGACATGTTGTTAATGGATAAGTTGAGGAAGGATTTGTCCCTTCCATTTATGGAAGTTGATATCTCGGCCCTTTGATTGAAATAGAATTGTCGCATTAAATTCCATGTCCATGGTGTAAATGATGAGTTTATTTCAGGTAGTCAATGAATGGCGGATCAAGAGTATAGGTTTTTGACACTTCCATGAAACCTGCTTGATGAGATATCGAGACAAAGGGATTAAATTACACAGTAAGTATTCGTATGAGGTGATACGTTAATGCGGCGTCAAATTCTTTCTCTTGGGTTCCTTAACCCGTTTCTAGACAGTAATCTTGGACTTTAGGCAAGCGCACCTAATTCCAATGAGAAAGAGGCCTATAGGGTCACAAACTAAGTGTATTCAAGTATCTCAAGTAGAATAAATATTATTCTCGTACATGGTTTAATAATTATTCAAGGAAGCCTAAATTGTTTTAATGTTGGAGGAAGAATAAAATGAAAACAAGTACAGGTCATGTATTATTAAATGTACACACCGTGTAGTTTTAAATTTTTAAAGGAAATGAATAAATGAAAACAAGGTATACACATCGTGTACATTTAATGTACACGCTGTGTAGTTTTCAATGAAAATCAAGTACACACCGTGTATTTATTATTACACGTAATGTAGTTTTTCTAGTCGGGATTTTGAGGATAGAATATTCTTTTATTAAATGATATTTGTTATAATCATCATTAGTGCATGTCAAGGAATTAATTATTCAACATGGGGGTTTTTAATAAGAGTTAATGAAATAAATGAAATGAGTAATGAATTTATTTATTATTATAAATCTACAACATCAAACTAGATTATAAATATCCTCACAACCCCAACTCTTTTCCAACACAAGAGAATCGTTGTGCACAACAACTCTGGAGAATTCTTTCAAGGCCGAAAGAACCTCTTCCTCCAAGAACGCTCTCAAGACTGAGAGAGATCCTCTTCCATCGGATCAAGATGATCTAAGGAAGACAACGCAAGCAAAGGTTTCTCCATGCTAGCACTCTGAGACTCCTTTGGAGACATCCCGAGATACGAGGTACACATGTGGATCACCGCTAGAGGAAGTCTACACTTGGATTCTGTGACGCAACGACGAATCACATAGGAACGTGATCAAGAACATCAACGAAGAAATAACACCCAAAAGTTATTTCTTTTCAATTGATTAAATTAATTATAATCAACCTGTAACGATCATACTTTGTGGTTCCGGGACTTTCCTTTTCTTTGTCCATTTCTATGATTCGATTTGTGGAGATTGGCATTTATCGTCGTATTGATCCCAGATTGATCATTGTTAATGACAAAAATCCAAGTGGGCACATCTACCCACGAGATTCCGCTGCGCCGGGAACCTTCAGTCCAAGGTCCCCCAATAATATAATAATAGGCAAACATAATCATTACAATCACATGAGGGTCCCCAAACCATATAATCGTAATGATCACATTTAATAAATTTCACCAATTAAGTTTTAAAACTTTAACTCATGTAATGAATATTAAGTTATGTCATAAGTAACTTCATAAAATCAATTAATCATTAATGAACACTTTTCAATGGGTAAATCCTATCACTCAGGGATAATACATCCCTTGGTAACAACCCAAAACAAAGCAGCAACTCTGGCCTCCCAAGTCTCACCATGGCTTGTCCTTAGATTTAAGGTAACACCCATGGGTGACCCTGAGTAGTCTTCCACCACTCCCAAACTAGGAAAAAATAATAAGTCACTGATCTAGGCTTTCTACATTTATCCATTTTAAGCTCATATCATCTGTCCTGAATGCTTTAAGGAATCTCAAAATTATATAAGGCTAATATGGGATAGTTATCCCAATTCAAAGCTCACCCATACTCAATGGGTGAACAATAACTTATATGGTCCACTGTATTCTTATAATTATTTTTCAAGTACCCCTCATGGGGTTCACATGTAAAAAGGTACATGAATACAACTATACTTCCATCCACCAGTGGTTGAGAAGTCCAACCAGTACATAAGAGCCTTATATGGACCTTGACAATATATGAATTCCATGTATGGGAGTTATATTTATTTAAAAAAATTTAATTTTGAATAGAATAATCTATTAATTCAATGTTTAATCTCTCACTGTATAGATAAAATATATCACTTGTCACATATAAATCTTAATTAGACTACATAAACCATAGGGTTACACTTATAAACCACCTACCTCAATCGAATCCATTCCCTTTTTGATATATTTTCCTAGGCTCACTAAGATGCATCCATAACTAACTATCCACCTCTCATCAAAGCGAGCCCTTATCTCACTCTGAGGCATTGCAATAAATCAATCAGAACCTTTTTTAATTAACTAGACATTTTAATTTAAATAGATAGAATTATAAAAATATCACTATTAACAATTTCTCGTTAGAACCATGTCTTACTACACACATAATTTCTACAACGCATACTTGAATTCATTCTGGAAAAAATCTCTGACACATGACACTAAAAATTAAAAACCTTAATAAATTCAGTGAATAAATATACCTTTAATGAAACCTCAGAAAACATAACAAATACATCATCTCAGAACATTTTCTATGAGAGCTAAGAAAAATTCCCAAATTAAATTATTGTTCTAACGGTCAATTTCCCCAAATTTATCAAAATCCCAAATAAAAATTTTAGGTTAACATACCTAAATTAAAATGACATGTGAAGACATGAAACCACCACCCAGGACACCCTCTATCGAAGTAGATCCAAATCTACATTGTTATCTAATGGTTTCACCATGATCTAGTTAAATCATCATCAAATTCATGGTCAAATTCAAAGGGAAATTAGTGGAAAGTGAGAAAAAGGAAAAAGGTGAATAATTGATGATCATAGATATAAATGAATATATAATCTCCATAAGAATCACCCAAGATCACAGGGAATCATGGGAGGAAGGAGAAGGAGAGGAGTTGTCCAATATCCCTCCTCAAATCACCCATTCAAACTAAATCCAGAGGGGTTCGACACTATAGAGACTAAAATTACCTAACACATCTTTATTAGTTTATTTATTGTTGGTCTTACCTTTATTCAGTGGATATCCTTGGTGTTTTTCCGGTAAAGGGACAATTTTTGGGAAGATAGAAGAAGGCTCATGGTTGGCACATGGTTAGTTAAAACCATGTGTTGGCCTAGTGAAAACCATATAGCCTAGATAGTGGTACTATCTAGGGTTAACATCTAGTATCATGGGAATGCACCCCTATAGGTAAACCTTGAGGCCCACTTTTCCTCTTAGACATAGGTTCCACATGGTCTAGTAGACAATGCGGCCAAACCATGCAGCCTACCTAGGGTTTTTAAAACATTAATTTTTTAATTATAATACTAATACTAATAATAATAATAATAATAATATTATCTAATAAATTCCCCCTTTCCCTTACCCTCACTCGACCAGGCCTCATCCCCCTCCTCTATCACGCGGTAGCCACCCCCCCCCCCCCCACCCCACCCCACCCACCCACCCAAAACCCCTTCCATTCGCTAGTGCGGCCTCCCTCAATGCTGTTTCTTGGGTGCGATCTCCCCCAATAATTTCCTTATCCTCTCCTCGTCATTCTTCTTCCCTATTTTCTTTGTTTACTTTCTTAACTATAGATTATGAGAGACATGTTCAATACCTAACCCATTTTGGGGGGATTTTCGTATTTCTTCTTGATTTCTAGGGACCTTAGGTCCCGTTGAGGCTGATTCTATCCATGGACATTGAAGGTAGAGGATTGGACTTTGGTTCTAGGTAGGTCTTTCCCATTTTAATTATTTTCCCCAATCCTAATTAGTTTTTTTTAATTTCAACCTTTACTTTTATTATTGTGGGTATCTTGCATCTCTTTGAAGGTGAATAAAATTTATATACATTGGTAAGAACATATATGTCTATATCCTCCTTGTATATATTCCCTCATAGTGAGGAGAATATGTAAATTGTGTCAAAGGGTATATATATTATATATTTGAAGGCGTATATCTTTGTAAGTGTAAAGCATATTTGGATTTCCATCATTAAAAGTAGTATATTTTGAGGTAGGTCACCCTATCTTAGAGCCTTTATATTGAAAACTATAATTGATGGTGTTTTTTATTAGGTGTTTTCATTATATTATAAATCAAGTAAATTGTAGAAAAATATTGTGTTGAATGCAATTGGTTCATTTCATGTTTTCAGTACATTTCTTTTGTTCAGATAAGGGGTTTTCTTATTAAAACATGTTTTTAATGTGAGTTTTGAAACGCTAGGATTATTGATTGTTTGATTGGTTTTCCAAATGTATTATACTCAGTGAATTAGAAATTTATAAAAAAATTTGGCCTTTTGGTTAGTTTTTCATAAAAGTTTAATGTCATGTTTGTTTTTTTCAAAATGATTCAAAATAATTTTTTATATGGGAAAAAACCATTTTCAAATTATGAGGACCAGTTGTCACCTTTGAATGATTTATTAAAAAGATGTAACCACCATGTATACTTTCCATTGATAGTTCTTATATAAGAACTTATTTACATTTACTCTACTTTCCAATGATTTTTTTCACTGGGGTATTTCCTTCATAGTAAGTTCTTATTTTTAAAATTATTTATTGTAGAACCTTTCATTATTTGGAAACCATTTTGAAAAAAGGATAGAAAAATGGATCTTTTGAAATTATTATCTTTTTATTTGTTTTAAAAGGAAATGAAAAACTTATTTTAAATATATGTCTTTAAAACATTCATAACATGGTTTTGTTTTTAAATTTAAGTATTAGAGTATGGTTTGTTTAGTAAACCTACTAAGAATCATAGTTCTCATGCCTACATTATCTATTTTTGTTTTATTTTTTTCATTTTTGGGTCACTCTTGGAGTTGGTGTGGTTCTATGATTGGTGGTGACTCACGAGGTCACTTGGAGGTATTTTTATCCATTCAGTTTTATTTATTTTCTTATTCCGATGTTTTTATCCATATTTTTTATATTTATTTACCTCTCATTTATATGATAAATCATTCCCAATTGAGTTAAATTTGATTTCTGACACTACTTCCAAGCCTTGGAGGATCGAGAATGCCTCTCGGACCTTGTTACGGGATAGATTAGGTGACCAGTTCAGGGTTGAACGAGGTTGGTTAATGACATATCAGATCTTAGGTTACATACTAAGCATCCTTAAAGCATCTGGTAATCATTAACCAAAACTTTTCCCCTCTCATCACTTAGAGTTAATACATCCCTCTGTCTCAAGACCAACAAAAAGAAATAGTTCTTTCCTCCCAAGTCTCACCAGGTCCTATCCTTGGGTAAAGGTGACACCCAAGGATGACCCTAACTAGTTTTTTAGCACCCCAACCTAGGGTAACATAATAATACACCTATCTAGGTCCTCTATATTCATCCATATTTGGCACATATATTCTGGCATGAAGGATGTAAGGCATCACACAATTCAATAAGGATAATCGGGGATAATTATTTCAATTCATAGATCATCGCCACTAAAAGGGATCTATAGAAACCTATCATGTACAATATGTTCTTACTATTATTTATTTATTACCCCTCATGGGGTTCACATGTAAAAATGTACATGAATACAACTATACTTCCGGCCACCAGTGGTTGAGAAGTCCAGCTAGTGCATAAGGGCCTACAATGGACCTTGAAACTATATGCATTCCATGTATGGGAAATGTATTTTTTTAAAACAATTTCATTTTGAATAGAATAATTTATTAATTAAAGGTTTAATCTCCCACTGTATAGATATAATATATCACATGTCATATCTAAATCTTAATTAGACTACATAAACCACAGGGTTACACTTATAAACCACCTACCTCAATCGAATCCATTTTCTTGATATATTTTCCTAGGCTCACCAAGATGCATCCATAACTTACTAACCACCTCTCATAAAATCGAGCCCTTATCTCACTCCGAGGTGTCATAAGAAATAAATCAAAAAATTTTATAATTAACTTGAAAATTTAATTTAAATAGATAGAGTTATTGAAATTTAACTATTAACATGCGCTCATCAGAACCATGTCTAACCACACACGGAAGTTTTACAACGCATCCCTGAATTCATTTCGGAAAAAATCCCTGACACAGGACACTAAAAAATTATAAACATTAATAAATTTAGTTAAGAAATATAACTTCAATGAAACCTCGGCAAACATAACGAATATGTCATCTCAAGACATTCTCCATGAGAGATAATAAAAATCTCCAAATTAAATGATTGTTCTAACAGTCAATTTCCCCCAATTTTATCAAAATCCCAAATAAAAAATGTAGGGCAACATACCTAAATTAAAATGACATTTGAAGACATGAAACCACCACCTAAGACACACTCTAGGGAAGTTGATCCAAATCCACATTGTTATCTAATGGTTTCACCCTGATCTAGTGAAATCATCATCAAATTCATGGTTAAATTCAAAGGGAAATTTGTGGACAGTGAGACGAAGGAAAAAAGGTGAATAATTGATGATAATAGATAGAAATTAAAATATAATCTCCATCAGAATAACCCAATATCATATGGAATCAAGGGAGGAAATAGGAGGAGAGGATTTTTCCAATATCCCTTCTCAATCCACCCATTAAAACTAAATCTATAGGGGTTTGACACCAAAGAGACTAAAATTACCTCATTAAAAAACTACTAGAATCCCCACTATCTAGCCAATGATCCTAGGTAAACTAAAAGGCTTTTTTCCAACCCACCTGTTGGTTGGTGGCTACTGTGGTAGTCTGACCACACTATCCACTTCTATGTTTCTCTCCCGACAATCCTCAATTACTATCAAGACTTTATCCTCATCCAAAAACAACCTTCATAGACTTCCAAATCCTAAAAAATCATTCTATGTCTCAGTTCTCCAAATGAAACGTCACCTAAATTGAAATTTCAATTTCTTCCTAAATTAGATAACTTGTTCAAACATTGGGCATTATGATCTCTCCACCATAAAACTTCTCATCCATGAGAAATATCATTGATCATTATATCATAAAACCTCACTTAAATGGTGGACACTAATTCATGTTTAACTTCTCTCAGCCTACCTCTTAATGTTGAATGATCCCTTATAGTAAAACTCCAAACACAAGGCACAAAATTTATTGAAAATATTTATCCATAACTCAAAACCATTTTGTAATATTGATATGGTCCTTCAATTATACACATCCTTCATGAGATGTCTCCTATTAATTAATCGATCCACTACTAGACTGATGGTGATCCATACTATTGTTCTACCCACCATAGAAAATGTTTATTAACAAGTATCATTAGAATAAATTACCACTCTCAATTTCAAATTTTCAATGGGAATAGATGGACCTCACCATCCAATTATAACCTTTAATACACTGAATTTCTTTCAAAAACTGTAGTTAACTCCTCAAAACACAATTTTCACACCTTAAATTATTGCTCAATTTTGTTTTTAATCCACCACTTCCAATCTCATTTAAAATTTCCAATAGAACCTACAATGACCAACTAATTTAAAAAAATCAACTAATCCACCAATACAGTATCAAAGCACCTAGTCATGATTCCTTAAATCCCATAGGAATCCCATGTTCATCCAAACACACACACAAAATCTATCCCCAATTTTTCATGTAATTACATTGTCATTCCCTTAACCAGCTAAACTCATCATCATTCCCTAGCATGACATCGACACATTATCAATCAACTAAAGATCAAATCACTTTAAAACCTTCTTGATCATGATGCCAATATCCAAAAATTTTCAAATACCACATCCAGATTTAAAATTTGGTGTTAATCATGGATCTATATATAATCAAATTTATATGCTTATTAGCATGAAAATTTCACTTTGATCATCCAACTTATGACTTCATTATATAAATGACCATCCAACATAGAGGTCATGTTACTCTGATTGATATTACTCTCTCTGAAACTGGAGTATATCTGAGTTCCCACCCTAAAATATTATTCAGTACCCATTTTTGGATCACAATAATTTCATCAATGACTCCAAGGGAATTATATCAATAATGAGGGTCACACCCTTTAACAAAAAATAGTGTATCCCCCACTATATATATTTTCTTATATATCTCCTCGAGCACAACCCTAATAGGTTTGATCAATACATGCATGTCACTCCTAATCCATGATCATCCATATCATCTCCTAACACCATACCTTTTATGATTTCATCATCTATCATGGAGGAAAATACTCTCATGCACTCACTCCAAGCATTCACATTTTGAACCATGTTTCATGGTTTGAAATACTACATGCTATAAAAAAAATTTCCTGGGATATAAAGCCTATAATTATCTCATTGAATTTTTCCATCCATAACCTTCACACAAATCTCATTAAAATAATAATTCTATAGGGACATGTATAATCAACATGCAAAAGACATTTACACACCAGTTCTTATTCAATGTCCAAATCGACATTAGGAAACCCCAAAAGTGTATGCTCCTCTATCACCCATTCATAAAACCTGAATTTTTAACATGAGTTGCATGTCATTATACCAAGATTCATGTGTATGAAACAATTACCTTGAAATTGGTATATCAATTATACATAATCATGAAACTCTCATAAATCCTCTTTAAAATTGGAAATTTCACTAATTTCATGTCTATCACACGATGACCCATCAATCTGAGCATAATTTAATAAATCAGAAGCATCTACTTGTGCTTACACCATAATAATAAAGGTGTATCTAAAGTAAACAATTCTAGGTATCCTACTGATCCTTCCCTCTAATCATCACTTTCATACTAAATAAACAATCCCTTAAAGTGCTTTAATTGTAACATTTATTAAGTATCACATGTGAATACCATATTACTATGTCACCACCTATTCACCATTATCATAACTTGAAGCACCCACTCATACTTCCTATTTATAATGAATTTACATTTTTGGGATAACCATTCTATAGGATTACCTTCACATTTCATATCTTAACAGCAACTAGGGAAAATATCTCACTTGTCAATTAAAACTCTTGGATCACCAATTTCATGAACCAGTCTCAAGGTTCTAGTATCCCTTTCCTAATCCATGGATCACATCTACCATTGGGAATAACTCTTGGATAACACTTATCTATTTTTTACATTAGCATTAAATGATAAATCAAAATCAAACTAATCCCTCTAGGGCCTCTTGTATCATAAATTTATTGAGCATAAAATGCCAAGTCATCATCCGACTCATGATACTATTTCTCATCGGGCATAAAAATATGGGACTACCCCCTAAAGAATCATAATCTCATCTATGAGTGCATATATATAAATAAAAAAATCATCCTGGATAATGTGTGTCAATTAAATGAAATTTTATATTCACATGGGTATGTTATATAACATTCTAGAATCAAAATCATATTTACTCATAAAGGGTTCATCACTAAGGATCCTAATGCCTGAAATAACCTATCAAGGGTCTCTATGTATCCATACACTGAGAGAATACATAGTGTTCATCATAGAGAATATGCACAATAGAATATAATTGAACTATCACCAGAAAGAATATTAGTGATAGCAATCATAATAAATCATATGTCATGTGAGTCCTACATGCGGAATATGATGCATGATACACCTTTTTCCAAAGGCCCAAGAGTCAAAACTCTAGTAACAGACCCCTTTCCAATGGTCCAAGAGCCAAAAATCCATAATAATCATAAATTAAAATGTCATATGTATCATATGAGGTTTAATTATTCAATCATAACACTAAAAATCCAAAACATAAATCCCAATCCCTTTATAACATAGACTTATTATTGGGAAAGGTGTTCATGATGCACTAGTCCAATATCTATCACATGATCTGACACATTCATATATCACCTATTTAACAACTCCCAAAATATTAAGACAATAAAAGAAATATTTTGATACCACTCGGTAACATCCCCACCCTGGTTCACTTTAATTTTTATCCAGATGAGGTTACTACATGGCCTCAGGCACACCTCTCCATACGTCCGAGGATGCTGACTACCAAGAAGAGTGAAGTTGTGATTGTGGGGAGAATATACCATCATATTAGAGTAACAATATCAATATAAATAACAAAACAACAGTAAAAATAGTAAGAATTAGAGTACACTAAAGAGAAAAATATTTATTTAAGTCATCAATATTATATAATGAAGTGAATCTTATAGAGATACCATAGACTGACTATCTACTAGACTAGTTAAAAATACAAAATAAAATAAATAACAAAAATATATTAAGGATTCACCACATCCTCAAGCCTCAACCCATCCCATTCACAAGTCCCATATGATCTATCCTACTCGATAAAGATACTCTAGGCCTCTACCAAACCTGAAGCTATGAATATTAAAGGAAGTATGAGTACCCAATTCAATGTTCACTCGATCGGGGTGTGAGTACATAACATAGTAGGGAACAACAAATGTATTCCCATACATATATAGTAAATATAGTGATATATTCACATGACATAATCAGTAGAAATAATAAATATATAAATACATAATAGTATAATAAATAATATATAAATAACCATCATTGATCCTTAGGTGAATGAAACACTCATGATCTACCATACTTTCTTTGACTGGTGCCATATATCTCTATACATCATACCATAATAATGTATAATAAAAATACAAGCATACCAAATATAAGGACTAAGTGAAATGTCCCCCATTATCATATAATAATAATTGGAACACTATATACAAGGAACAACATCCAAGGTCCCCCAAAAGTATAATAATGGGAATACCATATCCTTAGAATCTCATCGATGTCCCTCAACAATATAATAATGGTAATAAATTATTCTTAGAATCACCTTAGGATACCCAAACCATAAAATAATAATGGGTAAATTAGATCATTATAACCATGTCTAGGGTCCCCAAAAAATATATTAAGGGGAATAACAGATACTCAGAATAACATAAATGTCTACAATAAATATAATAAAAATAGGAAAAACAGATCCTTAGAAGAATTTCCAAGGTCCCCTAACAATATAATATTGGGAATACCATATCCTTGGAATCACATCCAATCCCCTCAACCATATAATCATAATAATCACATTTAAAATTTTCATTAATTAAGTTATTAACCTTTAACTTAGGTCTGATGTAACACCCTGACCTAACACATCTTTATTAGTCTATTTATTTTTGGTCTTACCTTTATTCAATGGATTTACTGGGTGTTTTTCAGGTAAATTAACAATTTTTGGGAAGATAGAAGAAGGCTCAAGGTTGGCGCATGGTTATTTGAAACCATGTACTGGCCTAGTGAAAACCATATAGCCTAGATAGTGGAACTATCCAAGGTTCACATCTAGTATCATGGGAATGCACCCCTCTAGGTAAAACTTGAGACCCAATTTTCTTCTTAGACATTGGTTCCAAATGGTCTGGTAGACAATGTGGCCAAACCATGTAGCCTACCTAGGGTTTTAAAAACATTAATTTTTTTAATTATACTACTACTACTAATAATATTATTATTTGTATCTAATATATTCCCCCTTTCCCTTACCCTCACTCGACCAAGCCCCCTCCCCCTCCTCTCTCCTGTGGTAGCACCCCCCACCCACCCACAACCCCTTCCCTACGCTAGCGTGGCCTCCCTCGATGCTGTTTCTTGGGTGCAATCTCCCCCAATAAGTTCCTTCTCCTCTCATCATCATTCTTCTTCCCTATTTTCTTAGTTTACTTTCTTCACTATAGAATATGAGGGATATGTCCAACACCTAACCCATTTTGGGGGATTTTCTTATTTTTTCTTGATTTCTAGGGTCCTTGGGTCCCATTGAGGTGGATTATATCCATGGAAATTGAAGGCGGTGGATTGGCCTTTGGTTCTGGGTAGGTTTTCCCAATTTTAATTATTTTCCCCAATCTTAATTAGTTTCTTTAATTTCTACCCTTATTTTTATTATTTAGGGTATCTTGCGTCTATTTTAAGGTGACTAAAATTTATATACATTGGTAAGAACATATATTTCTATATCCTCCTTGTATATACATCCTCATAGTGAGGAGAATATGTAAATTGCGTCAAAGGGTATATATTTTATATATTTGAAGGTGTATATGTTTATAAGTGTGAAGCAGATTTAGATTTCCATCATCAAAAGTAGTATGTTTTGATGTAAGTCACCCTATATTAGAGCCTTTAAATTGAAAACTACAATTTATTGTGTTTTTTATTAGGTTTTTTCATTATATTATAAAGCTAGTAAATTGTAGAAAAATATTTTGTTGAATGAAATTTGTTTATTTCATATTTTCAGCACATTTCTTATGTTCATCTAAGGGGTTTTCTTATTAAAAGATGTTTTTCATGCCACTTTTGAAATGCTAGGCCTATTGATTGTTTGATTGGTTTTCGAAATGTATTATACCTAGTGAATTAGAAATTTCTAAAAATGTTTGGCCTTTTGGTTAGTTTTTCATAAAATTTTAATGTCATGTTTGTTTTTTATAAAGTGATTCAAAATGATTTTTTAAATGGGAAAAAGCCATTTTCAAATTATGTGTACTAGTTGGTACATTTTGATGTTTTATTAAAAAGAGGTAACCACTATTGATAATCTCCATTATATAGGGAATTCACATGGATGGTTTCAAAAGGTGGGATTAAGCATGTATAGTGTATTTTCATGATTAAGATGTTGTATTCATGCTATCCTCATCACCTCCTATGTATTTTTTATATCCATGGGATACTAGTAATCATATTATGAGTTTAGAGATTATTTCTATTTAGTCTTGATTATATAGAATAGATCCCTATTGAGTTTCCATGTGGTTTATGCCATCAATGAAGCTAGTTGAGAGCATTGAGATTGGTTATTGACATTGGATCACATCGATAGGATGGAAACTAGAATCTGAGATGAGTATGTCCAAGTTATCTTTACATGTTTTCTATGTATATCAAATGATATCTGATTCATGTGTATTCTAATTTTCCCTGTTTTGTGATGTTTTTAATAAAATAATTTCAACTATTATGTTTCCATTGGTAGTTCTTATATCAGAACTTATTTACTTTTACTCTACTTTCCAATGATTTTTTTTTCACTGGGGTATTTACTTCATAGTAAGTTCTTATTTTTAAAATGAATTATTGGATAAAATTTCATTATTTGGAAACTATTTTGAAAAAATGATAGGAAAATGGATCTTTTAAAATTATTATCTTGTTATTTGTTTTAAAAGGAAATGAAAAAATTATTTTAAGTATATATCTTTAAAACTTTCATGAAATGGTTTTGTTTTTTAATTTAAGTCTTATGGTATGGTATGTTTAATAACCCAACAAATAATCATAGTGCTCATTACTACAATATCATTTTCAGTTTTAGGTTTTTCCATTTTTTGGTCGCTCTTGGAGCGAGTGTGGCTCTATGATTGGTGGTGACTCACGAGGTAACTTGGAGGTATTTTTATCCAATTTGTTTTATTTGTTTTCTTATTATAATATTTCTATCCATCTTTTTTATATTTATCTACCTTTCATTTATGAAATAAATTATTCCTAATTGAGTTATATTTGATTTCCAACACTAGTTTTAAGCCTGGGACGATCGAGAATGCCTCTTGGGCCTTGTTGCTGGATAGATTAGGTGACCATTTCAGGGTTGAACTAGGTTGATTAATGACATCTCAAATCATAGGTTACATACTAATAATCCTTTAAGAATCTAGTAATCATTAACAAAAACTTTTCCCCTCTCATCACTTAGAGTTAATACATCCCTATGTCTCAAGCCAAACACAATGAAATAGTTCTTTCCTCCCAAGTATCACCAGGTCTTATCCTTGGGTAAAGGTGACACCCAAGGATGAACCTAACTAGATTTTTACCACCCCCGGCCTAGGGTAACATACTAATAAACCTATCTAGGTCCTCTGTATTCATCCATTTTTTGCTCAAATCCTCTAGCATGAAGGATGTAATGCATCACACAATTCAATAAGGATAATCAAGGATAATTATTTCAATTCATAGATCATCACCACTAAAAGGGGTCTATAGGAACCTATCATGTATTCTACATTCTTATTTTTATTTATTTATTACCCCTTATGGGGTTCACATGTCACAAGGTACACGGTTACAATAATACTCCCATCCACCGAAGGACGGGATGTCCAGCTAGTACATATGGGTCCATTATGACCCTTGATAGTATTCTAATTACTTATATGATATTTTTATTTAATTAAAATGTTTTTATTTTGAATAAAACAATTAATTTATTCAAGGGTCAATTACCTATGATAGAAAGACAAAATATCACATGTCATATCTAAATTATAATTAGTCTAAAAAAATATTGGGTAATACTTAGGAACCACCTAACTCAATTGAATCTTTTTCCTTCTAGAAAACTCTTCCTAGGCTTGGAAAGTTTCATCCATGACCAAATGACCACCACTCATCAAAGTGAGGCCTTATCTCACTTTAAGTAATTATAAAAAATCAAATATAACATTTTATAAAAAATTAAACAATTTGATTTAAATAGGAAGAATGGCTAAAATATCACTATATACATCCGCTCATCGGAACCATGTCCAATCACAAATAAAAGGTCCAAAACTCGTACCTAACATCATTATAGGAAAAATACCTAACACGAACCATTGAAACAATGTCCAATTTAATCTAATTTATGTAAAAAACCTAAATAAATTCATAAAAAACATGCCATCAATGAAATGTAATAAAATGACATGTATACATCATATTAGGACATCCTCTATATAAGATGAGTAAAACCCTCTAATTAAATGACCATTCCAATGGTTAATTTTCCCCAATTTCATCAAAATAATTAAGAAAAATCGTAGGTTAACATACCTCAATCAATATGGCATGTGATGTATTAAAATCATCCCCCTAAGATTCCCTCTAGAAAACTGAATCAAAGCCCCATAATTATCAAATTATTTCACCATGATATGGTGAAATCTTCATCAAATATCTACCCATATTTTATGGGAAATTAGTTTCCTATGGAAGGAAGGAAGAACATGACAAGAATCGATGATAGTAACTTGAAATATCTATGAAATATCCATAAGAATTAACCCAGATCAAGAAGAACCAAGGGAGTAATATGAAATATCAGACCAAAATATTTGTTAGAAAACTTACTTAATGAAAGTGTTACATTACAATACATTCCCAAAACCTTTCAGGTTAAGAGTTCTATAGATTTATTACAATACATTTACTAAAAAACTCATGTCTTTTCCTACTAATTGAAATTTTAACATTAAAGAAAAAACTACTTGCTCCATAAAAAGTCTTCAACATCTCCAAAAAATACTCTCATATGATACCCTTCTCTAAAAATAATACATAAAATTATTTCTTTATAACCCAAGGAAAAGAAAATATAATAAAGGGGTGATATCAAATTCTCTGTAAGGAATAACATATCAAAGGTCTATAAAGGTTACATCATAAATATATGGAAAACCATTAATATGGTAAAATATCTAATTTATAGAACAAAAAGAAATAATTTTTCACTATAATCATGGAAGATAGTCATAACATCTCAATCGATAACATGTTTACAATGGTACGAGAAAATAAAATATGAAGCAGATAACATGGGCCAGAGAATATAAGAAACAAAGTGGTGCAATAACTAAAACATAAATAGCCTTTGTAATGGGTTATTAGCGGTAGTTTACTGAACTTCCACTACTTTTTTTATAAATGATTTAGCGGAGGTTTTCAATAAACTACAACTAAACAATTTTTTTTTTCAACTCTGACACTTCCACCCCCAACCCCTGCAAGACCCACCTTCTCCCCAGACCCCTACAAGACCACCCCCCCTGACGACCCCCATTCTCCCCTCGGTGACCCCCGATGCCATGCGTCTCCCCTCAGCGCACCTCGCCACCTTGCCACCCCTTAGAGTTAATCACTTCCCATCGCCGTCAACCCCCTGAATCCCTATCTCACCTCCCCACTATAGGTCCTGACTCATGGCACTGCTCGACACTTCTCACTACCCCTCAATATCATCCTTCTTCTTCTTATTCCATCCTCAATCCTTTAGTTATAATAGTATCACCTAGAGAACATACTCACACACATGCAAAATATATTTTCATTAGTTGTAACTATATGATTATACACCCACCACACCAACAAATTGAACTTTGAGAAAATATCCTTGCACCATAGCAGTTCACCCCAAACATCTAGTTCATTAGAAAACATTCTTTTAATTATGTTCTTTAATTATATTCTCTATTTTATGATAGTAATTATAAAACATTTTTTTAGATCAATTAATAAATGGGTTTTCTTTTTAAAGAACGTTTATTTTTTCAAAACCCAAAGAATATTATTATTTTCACAACATTATAAAACCAATTTTTTAAGATTTTTTTAGACTTTGGTGAATTTCAAAATATTTTTTTGATATAATCAATATTCCATTGTAACTTTATCACATTATATTGAACATTATTTTTGATAATTTAGTTGTTTTGATTTTGAGTCTTTACTTATCAGTAAGGTATTGATTATACTTATTTTTATGATATTTCTATATTAAATTCAGTTGGGAAAAACCTTCATCATGTTTTCAACAAGAAAATTTTAGATCTTTATAGTATAGGTGATTGGATAAAGAATAAGAGGGAGAGGATGAATTTTTAGTGTTATATGAATAAGAGTTAGATTTTACATCAGGACTAACCTCTATTTTAGTTATGAGATACTAAGAACATTTTTACATTGATTCCCTTTATAGGAGGTTTTCATTTCTCACATACTAAGTTGAAACATTGAAGGTTTCATTGATTTTTTTATTCTTACCCTTGTTCCTTTTGTTAGTCATATAGAATTACAACCTTATGTGTTCCTTTTTTTCATTGGAATAACATCACTTGTTGTTCTTTATCATTATCCACCTTATTTTAACAATTTTATGAATTCATTATTTTGAATAATATATTCATATTCTTTGATTGATGATCCATTTCATCATCACTATAAGTTTCATCATTAATTTCTTTAAAATAAAGCATTATTTTATTATTGGATTTTTTGGATTTTTTTATTAGAATGTAACTTCATTGTGATCTCATAGGTCATGATAAATCTATATAGATCCTCAAATGACATGTTTTTTTATTTCAATTTCCTCTTGGACTATTATATATTTAGGTTTCATATTTCTTTTTAAACCCCAAAATATTTTGATCACTAGATATTATATAGTATGAGTATAATTAAGAGACGTTCAACTGTTTCATATGTCAATAAATTATATAAATGGTTAGTTTTAATGAATTATTTGAAATGGGATTTCAAGGAGGATTAAAGTGACTTATAATTCTGATTATTTTAATAAATATAATTTTTAACATTCATAATGAACTAATTATAATGTATGTAATACCCTAAATGATTCTCCATTCTCTTTAGATGTATTTTTATGACATGGATGAAATTTTGGTGTTGTTTATTACAAGGGTGTTGGAGGTGAGGTTAAATTTATATTTTTTTGTTGCATTAATCATGTAACTTGTTTGATTACTCATCTCATATTATTCTTATCATGGGTACACTAGGCACTGAGAGAGATCTCTATATTTATGTTACACTATATAGTCACACACTATTTGTTTCCCCAAGTTGTGTTGTATACCATGGATATTGGGGAGTTCCCCCAATGATGCTAGTTGCAGGATACTCAAGTGACTTGTGCTGTTTGGATGAAATATATGTCCGTGATAGGTATAATGTATTGGTAAGGTCTAGGAATATCTAACTTTATGACCTTTTTTATTTCCCATGATACTATATGGATTCCATTTGGGGACTCTCATTCCTTGTGTCCCTAGTTTGATTAATATGGTGGGAACCATGAATTTCTCTCCTTGTTTACTCATATCTCATTTGTGATGTGGTGACTTGGTGTTTTATTTTTACAGTTTATGAGAATGGGTTTATTTTATTAAATTGTTTTTGAAGTGTTTTAAAAAGGGTGTTTTTAAAGTATTCTTAAAATTTAAACTGCAATGGGTGGATTTAAATAATATAAGGTTTATAAATTTATATTTTTAAAATGATTATTTTCATTTAAAGAAGAAGAAAATAGAAGTTTACAAAATGGATGTTAAGGTGATATTTGTTTTTTCATGTGATTATCAATAAAAATAAATTTTCTAACTATATTTAAAACTATGATAAATGATATGTGTTTTGAAAATACTTTCACAAAATCCATGATTTGATCCTACTAGGATTAGTTTTTCTCACACCCTATATACATAATTGGATATATAAAAATATTAAGATTTTTTTAGGCACCCTATCCTTTTTTAGGTTTCCTAGCGAGGGGGTGGGATGTCTAGGTGGGGGTGGGGGGCTATCCAGGTGAGGGATATCCAGGTGGGGGGCTATCCAGGTGGGGGGGGGGGTGAACTGTCCAGGGGGTATTGGGGCTGCAGGGGTGTGGGGGAGGGGGTGTGGCCTGTCTAAGGAGGGGGGTGGGCTGTCTAAGGGGTGGGGGTAGGCTTCCAAGGTGGGGGATGGGGGTGTGGGATTTCTAGGGGTGGGATGTCCAAGGGTGTGGGGTGGGAGGTCCATGTGGGTGAGGGGGGGTGGTTGTCCAAGGGGGTGTAGGGGGGGTAAAGGGCTACAGGGGGGCTGTCCAGGGGGGGCTATCAAGGTGGGGGTGGGGGTTGTCCAGGTGGGGGTGGGGTGGGCTGTCTAGGTGAGGGGAGCTGTCCAGGTGGGGGGTTGTCCAGGTGGGGGTGGGGGGGGGGGGGTTGTCCATGTGGGGTGGGGGGGCTATTCAGGTAGGAGGGTGGGTTGTTCAGGGTGGTAGGGGGTTTTAGGGGTGTGGGGGAGGGGGATGGGCTATCTTGGGGTGGGGTGGGCTGTCTTGGGGGTGGGGTGGGATATCCAAGTGGGGGGGGGTGTGGGATTTCTAGGGGTGGGGGTGGGTTGTCCATGTTGGGGAGGGTGTGTGGGGTGTCCAGGGTGGAGGGGTTGTCTAGGTGGGGTGGGGGGTTCTCCATGTGGGGGGTGATCCAGGGGGATGCGGGGGAGGAGGGGGGGCTGTAGGGGTGGGGGTGTGGGTTGTCCAGGGGGGAGCTGTCCAGGTGGGGTAGGGGGGATGTCCAAGTGGGGTGTGGGGGGGATGTCCAGGTGGGGGTTGGATTTCTATGGGGGGTGGGGGGGTTGAGCTAGGTGTATTTACACCTTCTATCACAACCTGGAATTATCTCTCAACTAGCCTCTCAAGGCCAAAATAAGCCACATACCTAGCTCAAAATTTGGAGGTGTGTTTACAATTAGGTACATTTTTTAGAATTCATGTATGATATTTAGAGTGGAAGATAAAATTATATCCACATATGATATTTGGAGGTGTGTTTACAATTAGTTGTGTTGTGATTTATATGTATGATATTCATGGTTTACACCAACAGTCTTTTGGGTCATCTATAATAGGCTTGAATTTATGATACAATTGGATAGATATTAGCTCTATGGGTCACTTAGGAAATTTCATTAGGGAAAGGGGAAATCACCTACATGGTTAATTCCAATTTAAAAATTGGTCCAAGCACTTAGGATATCTTTTTATTCATTTATAGATCTTTTTAATTTGCATGATTTGGTTTTCTAGTGGGTGGGTTTATTATTTACCATATGTATTTATATAGGAAAACCTTATTTAACATATTTATATATTTTTCAACTAGTATATATGAATCTATTTCCCCATTTATCAATAGTTATGTGTTTTAATTTTTTTAATATTGTGTAGGCACATTGTGATATACATGGATAAAATATGGATCACATTACTGAGTAACACACCTTAGTATGTTAAGGGTTTGGAGGAGTTTTTAGATTTTTCAATTTCCAATTGATCTGTTGAAGGGAGAATATTATTTCCATGTTCTAAATGTAAATTTATAAGATGGTTGAAGTGAGATAAAGTTTATAAACATTTAATATTGAAGAAATTCCCTATTCAATATTTGTGTTGTATTTGGCATGGGGAATAGAATTTTAAAGAAAGGTTGAGAACAGATTTCAATACACAAAATGAGATCCCAACTTTGTCAAAAATGGAAAATGAAATGAAAAACCTTATAAATGATGTATTCCACACTACAAGACACTGCCATCAATATCAAAACACATCAGAACAACTAGATGAGGGTGCTACAAATAGAAATGTGACAAGTGATGTTTTTGAGACTATAGGACAACCAGATCAAGATTGTAACATATCGGTGCATCCTCTTCTTGATTATGTGGAGACTAATCTAAGAGAAAACTTCACATAGGATAATATGTTTCATGATTTAGTTGAAGATGGAAATCAAGAATTTTATATGGGATGTTTGAAATATTCAAAACTTTTTTTCTGTAGAATTTGTACCATATCAAATGTCTATGTGGAATTACAAATAAGGAAATTTCCATGATATTGGAATTTTTTCATGATTCATTTCCTGAAGCAAACATCCTTGAGTCATTTTATGATATGAAAAATGTTTTTAATAGGATTGGTTTGAATTATACAAAAATTCTTGCGTGTCCCAATGATTGTATGCTTTATTAGCGACAGGATTAAAGTAGACAGGATTGAAAAAAATGTTCTTCTTAGAGATGTAAGTCAATGGGTGATTTTGGAAGTCTGAATCAACATACTACCATGAAGAAGAAGAAAAAAAACACACCTGAAAGTGTTTTGCGTTACTTTCCTTTAAAGCCTCGATTCCAAAGATTATTCATGTCATAGAAAATCATCGAACACTTGATGTGGAATTTTTTAGATAATAAAAATAATGGGTTAATGTGACATCCACGAGATTAATAATCATGGAAGAAATTGGATTCATTATATACAAATTTCTCAGCTAATCCTAGGAATGCATAGTTGGGATTGGCTGCCGATGGATTCAACCCATTTTGGATTTTGAGTAACAGTTATAGCATTTGGCCAGTTGTTTTGATGCTTTACAATCTACCTGCGTGGATGGGTATGAAAAAAACGTCTTTTTTCATTTCGATGATTATTCCTAGGAAAAAATTCTTGGAAATGATATTGATGAATACTTGCAGCCTTTAATTGAATAATTATAGGAGTTATGGAGAAACAGTGTTGAGACATTTGATGCTTCTTCTAAAACAATGTTCAAAATGCATGTTGCTTTAATGTGGACCATTAGTGACTTCCCTGGGCTTGGGAATTTATCTAGTTTGAACACTTACATGGGTTTGGATTGTCCTGTTTGTAACTTTTATTTTGATCCCAAATGGCTACCTCATAGTAGAAAATATTTCTGCTCGTGCCATCGAAGATTTCTCGATGCATCTCATAGATTTTGGCTGAATAGATCAAAATTTAATGGTTTCATTGATCTCAGACCACCTCCAAAGTTGTTAACTGGTTCTGAAATATTAACACAACTTGGAAAAGTTGAAATAGAATTTGGGAAGGTTTATCATTTTAATGATAGCAGTAAAAAGGTTTGAAGTGCACCACCAAGTAAAATTGGAAGACAAAAAAAGAAGAAAAAGAGTATATTCTTCAATCTTCTGTATTGGGAATTTAATTTGTTGTGGAATAATCTTGATGTGATGAATATTGAGAATAATGTCTGTGAAAATTTGATCTTCACGTTGCTTAATGAGAATGGAAAGTTAAAGTATAATCTCAATGCTCAGAAAGACTTACAAGTAATGAACACAAAACGTGATCTTTGGCTAGATGAGAATGAAAAGTATGATCCGAAAATTTTTGTAATGAAAAATAGTGATAAATATACATTATTTCAAATTTTAAAGCATGTGAAAGTATCTGATGGGTATTCAAGTAACATCTCAATGTGTGTTGACATATGGAATTGTAATTTACATGGATTGAAAAGTCACGATTCACACATTTTTTACAGTAGTTACTACCATTATCATTACGTACATTATTACCTAAAAATGTTACTGTTGTTGTACTCCAATTCGGAACATTTTTCAGAATACTCTGTAGGAAATATATACATCCATTTGAGCTTGAAAACCTTTAGGAGAGGTTTTTATTGACACTTTTTGAAATGGTGATGATATTTCCTCCATCGTTTTTTACTGTCATGATGCATTTAATTGTGCATTTGGTTGAGGAAGCTAAATTAGGATGTTCTGTTCATTATTGATGGATGTATACAATTGAGAGGTGCTTTATTTATATGTTTTTAGTTAATTAAACAATTTTTTTCACTTAATTAAATGCATAATTATGTTTTTTTATTTTATTTCACAGATATGTTGGGTATTTGAAATCATACATGAGGAATAAATCTCAACCAGAAGGCTCTATTTCTGAAGGCTATTTGAAAAACGAGTGTCTTAAATTTTGTTCTAGATACTTGGATGATATTGAGAAAATATTTAATTGAGTTGGATGTGTTGACGACACATCGAATCAATCTCAAAAACATGGAAAATCAAAAAATATTTCTGACTATTGGATGATCAGTTGGGAGGACCTCAAATGTTACACTGACAGAAATAGAATTATTACGGGAAAATAGATATGTGCTACAAAATAATGAAATTTCATATCCATTTATTGAAGATTTGAGGATAAAAAAAGAGATGAATGAGAGGTTGACCATGAAATGAGAAAGATATAACAAAATCGGTTAATAAATATCCTATAGAATGGTTTTCACGATGTGTAAGTTCATAAATATTAAAATAAATATGAATATTAGGTTGACATGTATATTTTGTAATTCTAAAAAAGTATATTTCTTTTTTCAGATCATGAATACTGATACTCGGGTGGAGTTTTCGGAAGATTTGAAGTTTCTTTCTCGAGGTCCTCTAAAACAAGTTAGAAATTTAGATGCTTACAACGTGAATGGATTTATATTTCGTATAGTCGATCGAGAAGAGGGGTTGAAAACATAGAATAGCGGTTTATTTACATTTTATAAAGTGGGATACTATGGAAAGTTGGCTGATATAATTGAATTAAACTACTATGGGTATTTTTTAAGTTTTTTTATTCAAATGAAATTGGGTTGATAATATCAGAGGTGGTGAAATAGATTCCTTGCAATTTACTTCTTTGAACTTCTCTTGCTTGATGGATGTTGGTGATCGTGAAATTTATGATCCATATATCTTATAATGATAATAAAAATGGTATATTATGTGAATGATGTTGAGGATGAAGGGTGGAGTGTAGTTGCTCACATAAAACAAAGAGATTTGTATGATATGAGTGATGAAGTGGAAGATTTGACCTCTGATATTGAATCTCATCAACAAAAAGAATCATAATTATTTGTCCACCATGATATTGAAAATATTAGTCTATCAAGGATGAATGAAGTGGATGAAGTAATGGAGAAAAAAACTAACATGATTGAAGGAGAAAATGATTGCATGTATAATTATACATTCATTTAGCAGCCACTTATTTCATTTGTACAATAATTCATTATCATTGTTGTGTTTATTTTCATTGTTAGTACTGTGCATCTATTATCATTTTTAATTTTTTTCTGCAATAATTTTTTGAAATATATATTCTGAACTTAATTTTATTTGATTAAAGGAAAGTAATGACAATGAGTAAGCAATATACCATTTCATCTACCACTGCAAATATTGAGATCCATATTTCTCTCTCCCTACGACATCTGAGACACCATCCGCTTGCCCCTCTACACCATCTCTCCAGGCACCATCTCTCACAACCTTTTTGAGTGTCCCTTCATCAGATTAGTCATCAGATCCCACATTCGGATCCTCAGCAGTGGCGGAGTAGTGCGACACTTCTAGTTCTTCATAGGGATACTGAAGGGTGACTGTTATAGGTACAAATTTTAATATGAATAAATTTTTTGTAATTTTTTTATACTAACTATTTGTTCATTAAAGATGGAAAACAATTCAAGTGTGGAGAAAAAAATAAAAAGTTCATATGTATGGAATCTGACTGGAGAGAATATAGTTTTTTCATTTGATTCATATGGGGTCCCTACAGATGACGTTGCAGGATTACTTGGCCAGATTTTAGGCCAGATGGCTGTGGAGCCCGTTTCCCTTCCTATTTCGAATGATGATTGGAAAAATATGCTTGCATGTTGAAAAAATTAAGTTTTTTATTCCCAAATAAAGGTAATTTTAATACATTTTGGTGTAATTAAATGTCATGTTATTAATATTTTCAAAATGAATTTATGTGTACATATATTTTCCCACTTTACAGTTGCTGATGTGATAGCACAAAAGTGAACATTGAAAATCTTGGAAAAAAATGGAAAGACTTTAAATGGATATTGTGGGGCAATTTCGATGATAATTTTTTGACCTCCCAACAGATGTATGACAAGCTACCCAATGGGGTACCCAAAGAGAAATGACAAGTTTTTGTTGACAGACATTGTCATGAAAAGAATATGGTATTTAAATATATATTACTATATTATTCTCATTTTACATTTATACATGTATATGAAGAGGAGTTTACATTTAATAAATTACTATTAAATTGAATTTTATTTATTTCAGGATCGTTGAAGAAAGAATGCATCAAGATGGGCTGAGCAGGTCATCCATCACACTACGAGGCCAAAGAGTTTTTATAGAATCTGATCTACTCTGGTAATCTTTTCATCAGTTTAAATATTTATAAAACAATAATATTTGTTTAATATATTAAAATTTTTATTTATGTTTGTTTAATTCAGTCACAGTGTTTAGGGAATGAAGCATCTTGAACATAAGTGTGGCTGAATGTTCACCAAAAATCTGATGTAAGTTTTGTTATTGAGCCTACTGAAGAAGTTGGGGTATGAACTCATTTTTAATTATACTAACTTATTATTAGTTGTTACTATGTTAATATATATTGATTCTAGTATTACTTATCTTTGATTTATAGGAAAAAATTAAAGATCTGTGGGATTCCAATCCTGCACAGTCCAACTCAGTCTCCCAGGATGACCTGGTTGCTAAAGTCCTTGGGAAGGAGCATCCTGGTAGAGTGCACAAGATGGGTTTGGGACCCATACTATTTGAGGTATTTGGAATGAGAATGGGGATTGCAGTTGTATCTACTCCTAGTTGTAGTTAGTCCATACCCCAAGACCCTCAGAGAGAGATTGTTTCTCTAAGAAGAAAAGTTCAAGACCAGGGGGCTCAGATATTCTCTTTGTAGAAAGCATTGATTGATTTATATTGAAAGACAGTTGGATCTGCCCCTGGTGGTATTTCATTAACTGACGGTGATCAGGTAAATCAAAAAAATTCAAAATCATTTAGTTTGAAAACTTTTATTGGTTTTATGTTTAAAAATAAATATACAACAGTATTTAATTTTCAATATAATGTTCTTATAGGTGGTAGCAGGAAGTAGAGATGGAGGTGGAGAGGGTGACAAGATGTGTTCCTAATCAGACTATGATTAGTTGTATTTTTGATATGTCGGATAAATATTATAACATTTGTTTTGTATATATATCATGTTTGGCACGTAGTTACCACCAAACATTTTCATGACCTAACATTTTCTTGATTTCCCATGTTTCCTTTTATTTATTTTATTGATTTCTGATGTTTCCTTTTATGTATTGATTTCTCAAAGTGTGGTATGAACCATATATGTCAATTCTTTATTTTCAAGAATCATTTTTTATGATTCATTTTTCCTAAATTTATTAGGTCTGTTACCCAAGGATGAACAATCAACCGTCTTATTGATTTTCTTGAGAATATCCAGTTTTGTACCCCCCTTCAACTTATTTTTAGTGGATATCCATTCTTTCTTTAAATTTTATAGTATTATATTCTCATGTTTTATAGTTGGCATGTGATCACCCCCACTTAAGCTTTCCCGTTATTCAAAATATTTTTGATAAGAATTTACATATATCTGTTGAACACTTAAGTGTCTTGATCCTGTTAAGGTAAAGGGACTACCCACTTCATTAATAGTAGAATTTACAAATATCTATTGAATACTTGAGTGTCTTACACTACAAGAATTTGTATCTCCCCAAAAGATGCATCTAGTGGATAAAATCTATAATACAATCATGAATCATGTCCTATATAGTTTGGATCATCTTTCCTGACTTCTCATCAGTCTAAGGATAAAAGGTTATACAAAACTTCTACTATCAACTCATAGACTTATATTATAACTACCAAAACTATGAGGTCAAACAGGTTGGCCCTGGGTGAACATCCCACTTCAACTATAAACTCTAACTCTCGGTGATAATTTTAGGAGAATTCAATTAATGGAAAACAAAGCCTTCAATGTCTCTTACTATGGAGGGCCACCAGAACATCCAATTTTCATTATTATAAATCATGGTCGGCCCTAGGTGAACATCCCACTTCAAAGCATTATAGGATCTCATAAACTCGTCTCTCATAGAATATGTGAACATTACCATGCTATGAACTATAAACACTCCATGTATATAAAAATTCAATCCTAAAATAGTTTCACATTCTTCCAACCTATCACACATCATGATACATTCCAGAAAAATATTCTTACTTATCTTTACTTGTTTAACCCATGATGACATTATCTCTAAGGATAACCACATTTCTTCCCCTAAACTCTCAACTATACCCACAAACTAGTCTTATAGTGATGATAAGATCTTCTATTCAGCAAATGAAATATGTTCTCTTATCTCCTACATTTTATATCCCAATGTATTTACCACTACATTTCTATTTCTAGTTGAATACTATTTATTGATGTCAAATATATACAAGTACTCTATGAAATTAATCTGATAAAGATTGTGTCCATTCAGTGAGAAAATATTATATACACTCTAGGTGACAAAGTACCCAAAAAATCTCTCTCCCAAGAGGTTCTTTCATGATCATATCAATGCATGCACCACAAATACAAACTAAAATATAGGATTAGAGTAGTTTATCTTGTGTGTTAAAAGATTATTAAACCCAAAGTGACTAATTTATCACTCTACATCATAACATATCCTAAGCCAGAACCAGATGCATCACATTTCACTACATGTCCAACATTAGGCTCAGGAATGCTTAGGATCAGATTTGAAAACAACCACTTCTTCAACACTATAGAAACATCCTCATGCTAGTATGTACAGTCAAACGTGAATCCATTCTTGGTAACTGTGGTCATTGGGAATGCTAAGTGAGAGATCTCCAAAATGATTCTCATTTAATTCACATATAATCCAATTAAACATCAAATATCGATTACATTCCATGTTTAATAAAAATACACAAATACATCAACATACTTGAGATAAAATGTTATCCTTGATTTTGAAACCACTATATCCCAAAGTGAAACATCATGTACTTAAAATAAATTTTATATACCCAAACCATACTAAAAATATTATTCAAGTATCTATCATGTGATTATTATGAAAATGTTGGTCTTCTGATATTATTTTGGATGTCAGATGTATGTGCATGTGAAATTGGAATGTTTTTTTCAGGGCACTGGTACTGGGCTGCAAAATCAGATTCTTTTTTTTGTAAAACTAGATTTAGAAGTGGTTTTATCCACCGCGAAATATATGTATTATATTTCACATCAATTTTAACCTCTGCTAAAATTTTGGTATTTTTCTATCTATGATGGTTTAAAACACTTCTATGGACTATAATTTAGTGGCAGTTTTAACCACTACTAAATGCGTCCACTACAATGGTTACAATAAACTCCCACTAAATCGAGTAAATTGCTGCGTATTGTATGTCGAAACACAATCTAGCTACCATTTTTTGAAAACAACACATAAGCATATAGAAGTGTTTTAAACTTCCACCATATCAAAAAAAATCACTGTGAAAGGGTCATTTTCCCGTAGTGAATCATAAACCTAGGATTTCATATCTCTATTAACTAGGAAATCAACCAGCTAATTCAATCATAAAATTGTGAGTATTTCTAAACGCCGTTACACTCACCCTTTTTTAACCGAACTAATTTCTATCCCATTCACAAATCATTTCTATCTCATGAGAAATAATCCTTCACATAATTCATTGTAGGTAGATATAGGTCTCACCCATCTCATAATCAATAAATTTTTTTTCTATTGAAAAATAATAATTAGATCACAAAATAACATAGAGAAATAAAATTGGGTTTCATTGTATTTCAAGATAATAACATAAAGAACCCATAAAAAAGAATGGTTTTCTTAAATCTTTTAAAAATTCTACATATCATGAACTTAATAAATAATAATATATAAAAAATATAATTTCTTACAATTAATCATATAATTATAACAAATATAGGGTGATCAAAATATCACATCATGAAATATAAAACTTGGAGGGTAAATGGATGTGAATATAAAAAAGTTTACATAAAATATTTTAATTCATTGAAGTAAAAATTAATTTGAATTTTTTTATAAAGGTAAAGATACAAATTTTTAAAATCTTAATATAAAGAGTTCCAAATAAAACATCCTTGAAAAGTCGTATAGGTTATCAAAAAGGGAAGTGAAAATTCTTGGAAATATTATACCCTAAAAAGAGTATTCAATATTATAGAATTGAAAAAAACATAAATTTTTAAAAAAGGGAGGAGAAAATAATTTTAAAACATGTACCATTAAAATAATATTTAATAATGGAGAATTTAAAAATAAATAATTTTTTAAAAAATATATGTGAAAATTCTTCGAAAAATTTTACCTTTAAAAGAAACATAAATAATAGAAAATTTAAAAATACATAAATTTCTCAAAAAAACAATTGAAAATAATTTAAAAACATTTAATTTAAAAAAATATTTAGTAATGGAACTTTTAAAAATTCATAAATTTTATTTAAATAAATTATGTGGTGTATGATAAAACTTTTAATTTTTATAGGATGAAAGTTTTGTTTGAACAATTTGTAATAACATTGTTGAAAAATAGAATAATTAATAAGGGTAAGAAAATATTTGGTTTTAAATTAAATAATGTAAATAAATAGATAGTTGGAGATAAAAAAATCAATTTTAGTTTTTATGACATAAATTAGAACATTATTTGGAAGTAAAAATATAGACACAGAAGAAAAATCCAATAAAAGTAAGGGGAATTATTCACAATAAAAATTCATTTTCATGAAACATTAAAATAATAGATGAAGGAAACATTGGTGGAAAACATGATTTAACCTTAAAAAGGAGTAATAATTTATAAAATCGTCACATGTAATAATAGATAAATCATGAAATAAAATAGACAAATAATAGTGATTGTGAACCATGGAAAAGATTTGAGTCACAAAAACCCTTTAAAGCATTTGTAAATTTTGAATCAAAACCCCATTATAGGTATAAATTTTAAATGGAAAATTTAATACCATGAATTTTAAGATTATAACAATAAAAAAAATTACAATATGGGAGTATTTACACCACTAAAAAGGAAACATGTTGTGAAACTAAAACATGTCTTAAGGTATTCAAATTTTAGACCAAGAAACCATTATAACTTTAGTAATTTTTGAATAAAAAGTAATTAGAAGATTAGAATTCATATTTATCTATAAATAAAATTAATTAAATAATGTATTATTTCCCAATTCATTTTTCTACTGTATATATTCCATATAAATAATAAATTGGTGCAATACATTATAACATGTCTCAACGAAGAGAAGTTGGGTCAAAAAAACCCTTACGACTAAAGAAACATCTTAATAAAAACTGATTGGAAGAGAGAGAGACTAAAGATGAATTATAAACACCATTAATAATAATAATAAGTGATATTAAATATCCAATTGGAATTATATACACCATTTAAGATAAATTAGGTGCATAAAATATCATGTGTCTCAAAGAATGATGTTTTGAGATGAAACCCTTACCTATGGACAAAAGTGTTTTTCATTTGAACATAAATTACAAAATAATTAAATAAAGTTTACTATATGTATAAAAAATAACCTTATTCATCTATATTTAATATTACAAGTTCCATTTATTATCTTTTGGTACTTATTTTTAATATAGTTTTCACTTACGCCGATCACTCGGGGTTGTTTGGTTAATTTATTCGTAATACTTTCTATTTGTTGATCTTTATCAAATGTGTTGTAAAATAGTTTCATAATATCTATAATTTAATATTATTATTTCATATAATATTACATTATCACATAATTTATATAGTTAAAGAATTTCTCCATAAATGGACTCAATTTAGAAAGGTCACATTAATATGTTCTTTTTAGTGATTAAATTTACTATAAACATTTATTGCTAATATTACTTGTGGAATGTATAATATTATCATTAAGTAATTTTATTGGTTTATTAAATAAATATTTTTATACATTTGATAAATTTAATATTCCATTAATTTTAGTTTATATGTAAAATGAAAGAGAAACCACATCTAATGGAGGTGGTAGTCCGTATGTACACACAAACGACACTCTAATTTTTATAGAATGGAAAGAGAGTAGAAAATAAAATATATTATATTTTAAGAATCATAAAAATGTTATAAATATTATATTATCTTAGTAAATAACTTTTTTTTAACTATCCATGAAAGGTGGTGATGAAAAAATTAAAGCAACCTTTCACGGAGGTGGTAATCTGCACACACACACACACTAATGACCATTATATTTTTCATAGTAGATAAAAGTGAATATATAAAGGTTGTACAATTATTATCATAAATTATCAAAAAATATTTTTTTATAAGGTTTTTATTATACATTTTTTTTGATCAGTTTAAAAAGGAAATAATAATAAATGTTAGGAAATAAGTGTTACCTATGTCGAGTCCTTAGACATCCTCTTGATGAAAACCTTTGATTTAGGGGACTTGAGCTAATTTTTAGTGACCAAAGGAATTAATAAATTTAAAGGACTTCATGTAGAGGCAATTAGGGTAGGGGTTCAATCAAATATCTAAATATGAGTGGAGTTTTGAAAGGGTGTTTGTGATCCCCATTTTATATGTGAATAGTAGGGACTTCTCCATGGAAAAGAATGTTAAGTATGGGTTAAGAATAGAATGACAAAAATGTAAGGTGAGTTAGTTGAATTAATGTTGGTAATACATGTGGGTAAAACTTTATAACCTAGAAAATTATTTCTATATGGTCTAAAGTTAAATTTAATTTAAGAAAATTCAAGGCACCATAGATTAGTCATTTAAACACCTATTACTCTTAATTAAATAATAATAATGTCAATTATTTTATTACTAAAAATATAAGTAAACCCTTATTAAAAATTTTTAAAATCATGAATATTAATTTTTGATCCATATAACATAATTAATTTAATAAAAATTATAAAATATGATTTTAAATTAAACACACATTACATATATATTTTTTGAATAAATGAGTTTTTTTATACATTAAAATTATATATATGATAAATTTTTTGTGGTTAATGATTTTCATGATATTAATAGATTAATTATTAGAAAAATTATTGTGTCTTTAAAATGAATAAAAAATTGTATTTTAATAAAAACAATAATTAAAAGAAACAAATGAAAATAGTTTTTAAATTTTAATAACTTTTTTATTAAGTCCTAAAATATTAAAAATAGAATTTATAAGTTCAAAATAATGTTTTAGATTTTATAATTATACCCTTAAAATATATATTTGATCAATTAAAACATTTTATAAAATTTTAGGCCTTTAAAATATATTTATAATGCGTTAAAATTAATCCTTTTGGTAAAAACTATATTTTTCACCATTCACTTAAAAATAAATAATTTAAAACAAATTAAAAAATAAATCTTAAGATAATTTTGTTTCGAGGAAAAAAATGAATTTTAAAATTTTAAATTTAAATTCTAAAAATTATAAATTTTCCTTTTTAAATAGAAAAAATATTATATAATGAATTTTTTTATTGAAAATAACCTTTTCAATATTAACTCATATTAATTATTTAGATTTTAAAGTAAAAACTATTATTGGTTTACTATATTGGTAGTTATAATAAATTTATTAATAATTTCTTATTAATATGTTGTGGTTTTTTTATATTGGGTATAGTGTGTCACACATGTTATATAACATTGTATATATTTTAAAGGATCCAAAATATCAGGTCATTACATTGTAACACCCTTAAATAAATTGGGTCCTCATAATATTAATTATTACCCACTGATTAAAGTAGGATATTGTATTCTTAAGTTATTTATTATTATAGATACAACTTATAATATGAAATCTTCCTTACTATATTATTCTAGATCAACATACTTATCTTTTACCAAACAACTTTAATTATTTATATCGTAATCATATATTCTATATAGTATACCCTCCCCAAAACAACCTAAGTATCCGAATCATAAAACAAAAAATAAATCACATTTTCTTCCAAAAATTAATTCTATATTTTATTATTAAATGGGATTAACTACTATTTAACAAGTTCACCCACTATTCAATATATGTAATAATCCAAAAAATGGCCAAACTTTACTAAAAATATCATGTATCATTTTTTCCAATAATCAATTCCAAGTCTATCAATACAATTTAACTCACTTTTCTATAAATCAATCGACACTTTATTAATTCAACCTCAATAATATATTTAATCTAAGATTTTTTATACCTTAATCACATGTTCTTCAATAGTTATCTGTAAAAATATAACTTTTTCATAAAATCTATTTTCAAGGCTTTTAATTACATTTAATATTAGTTTCAAAACCCTTAATGTATAACTAATAAAGAACAATCCATAAATTTTTCACACAACCCTCATAACGTCAAAAATACCATCGATAAATATCACACACTAAAGAAAATATCTTTGAGTTTAAATAATTAATTCCTGTTAAGATGTCAATGTAACTACCTTAAGTGAGAAAATAAAACTTAATGTTTCCATCATAATAGAAATATACCAATATTTTAAACTATTTAAGAATGATTCTTTATTTTTTTATAGGACATAGTGGTTTATATATGCATACATTTTCCAACTTCATTTTTTTAATCCCATTTCAAATAAATATTAAAACCAAAATGGTTATGATAATATCCAAAATAATTAGAGTATATAAATATGAAATGTCATTCCTAACATGTCTTCTCTAGTGACACCTTCATTTTAAACTATGAAACTCTTTGTTCAACTATATCATACTTTGTTACTCAAATAACTATCTTGGTCCTACTTAGGACACTTTAAGTTTTGTTCTTTTATACTTATTAAAATAATTCCTTAAAGTAATTAGGAAATAAGTCCTTTATAATTGTTCATAAAGAGAATGTGATTAACTAAATCATAACTCTTGAGAGTGTCAAACCAGGTGTGAAGTTAGTCCCCTTTTTCATGAACCAAGTGATGATTGAGTTAATACCAAATACACCGTTTAAGGGTCATTATCACTAGGTAAATCTATCTCAAAGCTTATATCCACTTGAATTATCAATACATGGATGTTATTTCTAGTAAAACCACATAATCTACTCTTTACCAATACTTTAGGATGTCATCATACACATAAAATTACCCCTTATACATATACCTTGGGTTTTCATTAAAGTTATGTTATATTGATCTAAAAAATATTCAATATTACCTCAAATAACCTAAGGGGTTATCTATACCTTTTAAGTTAGAATAAACCTTAACTTATCAAAATTTTATAAAATTTCAAATTCATAATTTTTACTCAACCGAAAACATCCTAATTTTCAAATTTATTTAAGCCCTGCTCTAATACCAAATATAAAAACCCCAACCTAAACATATGCTAAAAATTACTTAAATAAATATTACATTATAAAAAATTTCCAAGACCTTTTAGGTTCAGAGTTTTAGAGAGTTAGTAAAAAAAATTAACTTATATAACAAATGTATTTTCCATGAGTGGAAATTTTAACATTAAAAAACAACTACTTAATCCATAACAAGTCTTCAACATCTCTCAAAAATTCTCTTCATATGGTAACCTTATAGACACATCTTACACAATCTTTTTCATTATAACCAAGGGATAAGGAAACATAAGAAATGGGTTAGTTTAAACACTTGTTAAGGGAAAAATATCAAATATCCATAAAGTTTAGATCATAAAAAAGGGAAAAGAATGAATAAGGTTAAATATCTAACTTAATAGAACACAAAGAAATAATTTTTAACCATAAACATGAAATATTTACATAAAATCTCCATCGATAACACTTTTAATAGAGAATGATAAAATAAATCATGATGCATATAACATGGACCATGAAATGTAGAAAATAAAGTGACACAATCATAAACATAGTTTTTTTTATCCTTTTTAACCTGGTTACCCACCAATCTATTCACTAATAAAATTGTGAGTAGATATAAACAACATCGCACTAACACTTTGTAAACCTTGTTACATTCTAACTCTCTCTCTTAATATTTCTATCTCAAGACATATTAGAATTTACCCAATGAATTATAGAGATATATTGGTCCCACAAATCTCATAATCCATTCATTTTTGTTCCCCTTGAAAATTATAGAGATATATTGGTCCCAAAAATCTCATAATCCATAAATATTTGTTCCCCTTTAAAAAACATTACATCATAAAATAACCCATAGAAAGAAAAATGGGTTCCATGAAATTTGAAAATCATCATAAAAATAACCGATGGAAAAAAGAATGGGTTTCTTAAATCTTTCAAAAAAATCACATATCATAAAATTAAAGAAATAATAAGATATATAAAATATAATTTTCAAAATTAAATCATATTATGAAAACATATATAGGGTGATGAAAACATCACTTTAGAAAAGATAAACCTTGTAGGATAAATAGATATGAAAATGAAAAAGTTTTCCCAATACTTCTTCAAACATTAAAGTGTAAATGACATTCAATTTTTTTTGTAAAGGTAAATTCAAGACTTTTTGAAACCTTAATATAAATATTTATAAATAAAACAAAAATTAAAATACCTAATGGTTATCAAAAAGGGAAGTAAAAATACTATTCAAACTTGCATCTTTAAAATAAAATTGAATAACAAATAGTTCAAAAAGTCATAATTTTTTCAAAAATGTAAGTGAAAATACTTTGAAAAATTACACCTTTATAAGAATATTTAATAATAGAGAAATTTAAAATATATAATTCTTTAAAAAAGGGAAAAGAAAATACATTGAAAAATTTTACTTTTAAATGAATCTTTAATAGTAGAGAATTGAGAAACATAAAGTTTTTGAAAAAAGTAAGTGAAAATAATTTGAGAACTGTTAATTTTTAAAAAATAATATTTAATAATAGATTTTTGAAAAATAAATAAATTTTTTTAAAATAAAATGTGTAGTGGATGAAAAAAAATGTTTTGAAAGGATGGAAAAACATTTTAAACATTTTGAAATATGCTTGTTGAAAATTGTCATCATTAAAAAGTCTAATGAAATATTTGGTTTAAAATTAAATAAGGTAATCAAAACAATCATTGGAGTTAAAAAAATTAATTTTAAACTAGGAAATGAATAACATTTAAGGGATGCAAAAATATAGACATGGAAAAAATCCATTGAAAGTAATGGGAAATATTCTTACCAAAAATTCATTTTTACAAAACATTAAAATAATCAAGGAAAACAAATTTGTTACAAAACATGATTTCACCATGAAATATGATGTAATAAATCCTAAAATTATTATAGGTTATAATATATAAATTTTGAAATAAAATATATGAAAAAGAATGATTACGACATAAGAAAATGATTTAAGTCACAAAAACCCCTTACAACCTTTGAAACTTTTGAATCAAAACCCCATGAGAGGGATAAATTTTAAAGATAACATTGAATATCATAATTTATAATAGGATCATGATAAAAAATTAAAATAAGGTATTATTTACACCATTTAAAAGGAAACATGGTGTGAAACATAAACATGTCTTAAGGGATTCAAATTGGAGAGTAATAAACCCTTACAATTTTACTATTTTATTTTTATAAAAATTCATTCAAATATAAAATTTAATATTGATAGATAAATATAATGAATTAAATCATTAATTATTATAAGATAAATTCATTTTTAATATATACACCTTATAAATAAGAAATTGGTGTATAATATTAAAACATGTCTTAATGAAGAGAATTTGAAATGAAAAAACCCTCATGAATTAAGAAAAGTATTAATATAATTTGCTTAAAATAGATAGAGGCTAAATTTGAATTTATAATGCCATAAATAATAATAATTTATGATATTAACTATCCAATTAGAATTATATACACTATATAAAATAAATTAGGTTCATAACGGAACATGTGTCACAAAGAAATATGTTTTTTGAGAAGAAATCATTACTAGTGTCCAAAATAATTCTTCACAAACATTTAACTTATTTAATAATTAAATATTTTTCTTTATATATATACCCAATAAAACTATTTATATATATTTAATATTATAAGTTCTATTTATTATCTTTTGTTACTTTCTTTTAATACAATTTCTGCTTACATTAGTCACTTGGGGTTGTTCACTTAATTCTATTGTTATACTTTTAGTTTGCTAACCATAGTCAAAGGTGTTGTAAAATGTTTCATAATATCCAGAATTCAATATTATTATATCCATTAATATTAAATTATCACATGTTTTATACTGTTAAATATTTTTCCTATGAATGGATTCAATTTAGAAAAGTTTCATTAATAAGTCATTTTTAGCGATTAAATTTACTATAACCATTTTTTACTTATATTACTTATGGAATGTATAATATTATCATTATATAATGGTAATGGTTTAGTAAATAAAACATTTTATACATTTATTATATGTTTATTTCCATTCATGTTAGTTTATATGGAAAACCAAATAGAAGTATCTTCTTATAGAGGTAGTAGTCTGCACATACACACATCAGACACTCTCATTTTCACAGAAGGGAAAGAAAGTAAAAAAATAAAATATATTATCATTAGAGAATAATTAAAATTATATAACTATTATATAATATTATTAAAAAAAATTAAACATCCATTAAAGGTGTTTATGAATAACCAAAAGCATCACTTCATGAAGGTAGTGATTATTGCACACGCACTAACGACAATTCTTATTTTTATTAGTAGATAGAAGTGAATAAATAACGGATATACCATTATTATAATAACATCTAAATAAATTAATTATTCAGAAGTTATTATTATACTAAAATTATATTTGATTTAAAAAGGAAATAAATGTAAAAAAACATTGATAAAAACAATAAGAAACAATTGTCTTTAATCTTGTTTTATTTAGTCTTAGTTTGCCAACTATTTTATGTTTTTTTCTTGTAAATTTGGGAGAAAATGCAGTTGTGTATACCACTTTAATTCAAATTACGATACTGTATATACATTAAAATAATCATACTGGTATTTTTTTCCTTTTTTAATAATAATAATAATAATAGTAAGGTTTTCTTTATAGGTAATAAGAAAAGGACAACATCTTAGAGACATGTAAAGTATTAATTGAAGCACATGAACAAGATTTCCACTTCACATTCATTCTATATATATCCTTTCAACATGTTATTTTTTAATTATACATATCATTTTCTTTATATTATACATATACATATGGTAATAGTGTGATAGTAAAGTGTGGAATAAATTAACCAAGGTTTTAAGAAGTTTTTTTTGTGTTTCAATTTTGTTTTATTTTTATTTATTTTTTATATTTTTAGGAAAAAAATTGAGACTAAATGGAATATCCAAAATAAATTTTCATTTTTTATTCACTTATGAAGCATATACTAGGCTAAAAAAGGATTAAAATGAGTGTTGATAAAAAAACTTTACCTGGACTTTTATTTTACTTATTTTGAGTTTAACCTATTCTTAAAGTCCATACCCATTAAAACTATCCAATATTACATTCTTGACCTTTGATGTGTGCTAAAAACTTTTGACATATTTTTTTTTATTGTACCCTCTAAATATTTAGTGAAATTGGATTGGGTTATTTCATCTTGAACTTGATAAATTTCCTTCTTTAATGATTTTTGTGAATAAACAGATATGTGAGAATAATTTTGTTACTTATTTGGTATAATCCCTTATTTTATCATTTGATACCTACTCTTAAATATTACCTTGTAATCCATCATTATATATGAAATACCATTTTAGTTATCCACATTAAAATCTTTATTTCCTTACACACCGTTACTCTTGGGTACATTACAAGATCTTATTTGATTTTGAGTTTGGGGGAATCAGTTCAACTCATATGGGGATGAGTTTCAATTGTATTGGAATGGTGGGGTAGGTTATATTGTTGAGATAATGGTCCATAATTTATATTACATTAGAAAATAATTTTATTCCTTTTATAAAATAATAAGACTTAAATAGATGATGAGAAGCACACTGAGAAGGGTCCACGACAGCTGCACACTAGTTCCTTATGGAAATCATAGTAGGGAAAGCAGGGCTCAACTTTAGGAGCTAGTACCTTTAAGGTCTTATCTAGTGATGGTTTTAGGTCTCTTGGAATGATTCAGGGTGCAGGTAAAATAATAGATACTCTTAATGGGGATGATCAATCAGAAATATTAAGAAAAAATGTAATGGGTGTGATTAGAATAAGTAGGGAAGATATGTCTAGTATGCTCTAGCAAACACAAGGTTGTGATCTTGAGCTTTGTTCTTCCTATAACCAAGTTAGTCCCTATTTTTATAATGGAATTAAAATACAATGGAAACATGAAATTTATGACACTAAGCATGGCGCAATGTTGTAGGAGTCTATAAATGAGGTTCTTGTTCAGTGTCCTGCGCCATAGAATTATCCTTTACAACCGGAAGGACAAGGATGTATGGTGCAGCCACTAGAAATGGATTTCTCAGGAAATGCTTTTCATTACGATGGGTCCAAGAAATATTATTTTTAGATGGATATTAATTATCATTAGGAGATTAAAAATGTTTCATGAACCTCATTAATTGGAAGGGGTAAAATATAATATGAAGGAAGTGATAAAGAGCAGAAAATGGTTTTATTGGACACTGTCCATATTAGGACTTCAGGTAGTGGTGTTTCATTTAAGGATTATATCATTAGAGAAGAGGGTAATTCTCCAAAAATAAAAGCACAAAAGGATTATGACCATGGGAATGATACTTAATATTAAGGTTACTAAATTGGATTTCTGTATAAGGGAATGTCTCTTTAATGGACCCCACCTGCTTCCTTTGTTTTCTTTTTATTTATTTTGATAAATGATCAAGAGCTTTGCTTTTGGATAGATATTTTTGGAAAACAATTATGTAAAAAAATTAATTGACAATTATATATATATATATAGGAGAAAATAAAATGAAAAGTATATATAAGAGGAATAATCCTTCACTTTTCTTGTATTATCATGGATTATAGACCATGGTTTAGAAAAGTTGAAATTGAGTTTGGAGATTTATGTGTCGTTATTTTGAGCAAGGAATATTCATTTTTTATTGTGTTCAAATAGAAAACTATCCTCATTTAGACTATATTATTTTACATCACACCCACCAACCATAATCCTCCAAGTAACTCCAAAAATCATCATGAGTATCACATTCTTCTTTATCTCTTTTATAGAGTGGTGATAATTTTTTCAATATTTTGGTTTGAAATTCATGAATATGAGATAATAATAATTTTTATTTTTTATCACTTGAAATATGAGTGAAAAAAGTTCCATGGAAGGTTGGTTGTTAGCAGTGTAATGACACAAACATTTATAAATGAGTTCCCTTTTAAAATTAATAAATTCATTATAAGGTAAGTAGTTATAGAAAACATATACACTACTTTGGTTATTTTGGACCATTATAATTTATATCATATCATATTTAAAATACCTTTAATCATAATAAACATTAATAATATAATTGTTTTATAGTGACCTTATAGATTAGTATATTAAGGGTTATGATAAAGTCCAATTGTCACAAACAAAGGAAGTGATGACCTCGACCGGCAGTATTACACCCTATGAGGGGAATTTATTAGAGATTATGAGGGATATGAAATCAGGGGTATTTTCAATTAACCAAGCCCAATCCATGATTCAACAAATAAATCATGATTGAAATCATTTATGGTTGAAGTTTAATCTCATTGAGATCACAACCCAAACCATGTTTGCAGAACCACCCCATGAAAATATCACCATCACACAGCTTACCCTTAGAAAATTTATTTGTGTAATAATTGTTTATATATCTAGATTAATAACATCATGAATTTTTATATATTATTCTTAATAAAATAATTATTATATTTATCCCTTTTTAATAATACTTTTTAAAATATTAAATAATGAGTTTGATAAAAATTAGATTTTGATATGATGAAACACAGATTGTATTTTTGGGAAATATATATTTTTAATAAAAACACTCTTTTTAATGAATTCAGGGAATTTTAAAATAAATTAAATTTTAATATAATATTATTATTATATAATATTTCTTAAATATAAACAATAATACAATTTTATGACATCTAATGTAATTTTTATAAGGGTTAGAAAACTATTATTGTAAAAAACCGAGCATTTTTATATAAATGGGGATTTTTTATTTAAAATTGTAAATTAATATATTTAAATAATTATTTTGATAAAATAAATATTATTTTTCCAACATTTTGAAATTATAAAATGCTGAAATTTTCATTATTTTTTGTCACAATCAATTTTTTGGGTAAAAATTAAATACAGTATGTATTATGAGATCATAAATTCTCAAATGTTATGGAATAAATAATATAAAGAGTATCCATGAAAAAAATTATGTTTCCCTATTAAAATAATGTGTTAATGAAGTTATTTGGTTAATTTTATTAACCCTTAATAAATCCTCTAAAACCTATATTATATTTTATGGTTTTATAATCAATTCTTTATAATCATGACTCACTCCCACATCCCTAAGGAAATTATTTTGATGTATTCTATTATTATACTTATAAAATAATAAAAAACACTCCTCTTTATAAAAAAAACATGGGAAACACCATGATAAGGTTTGTGGTTTTGATTACTTTATCATATGGATTCTAAAACCTAATTTTTGAAATTAATAAAGAATTATCCCCTCTTTTAATATATAAACCCACCAACCTCCAATTAATCTTCACTAAAAACTATTTTATAATTAAGTTACTCTAACCTTAACTGTATAGTGACCTCTCAAGGTTCCCCATGCTCTTAATTTTCTCCCCCATTCTTTTAGAGGCACCTCTCAAGGTAAGATATCGTCTCCATTTTTTATTCAAGCACCTTCTTTATTTCATGAATTTTTATTTACAATTGTTCAAGATAGGATATGTTTTTAAACATTACTCTTACTTTTCTTTTGATTCAAAAGTAATGAGATTACCCTTTTTCTCTCATTTAAAATTTCTATAAACCTTTATGTACATATGTGATGCTGCTGAAATTATCATGTGATTTTCTATAACAAACATTTGTGTAGTGAATAATCGTCTCTATTTACACTCTAGGGTATTCACCTATTTGCACATATCCTTCATTTATTAGTTATTTACATATATATAACCTATAATCCTTAATTATTGGGTTAAAATTGATGAATTATATCCTTATGGTATTTATCCATGTGGCCCACTTATTCATATACATGATATGAAAGTGATGGGTGGGACCTAAATTATATATCCCTCAAATGAATTGGGTAATATTTTTTTCTCATGAGATTCCATATATAAAGGAAAAGAGGTTATATTAACAACACCATATTATTATGTGTTTGTGTTTAGCCGTGACTTATGTTTATTGTGACATGTTTTATGTTGTTTCCACATTCCTATGTTAACATTATGTTATCATGTTATTTCAGACCTCATTTTTCAAGATTATGGTTCTCACCCCTATAATGTTACCTTGATATGCATATTGGATCATATTTTTTACCCCATTAAATTTTTTCCATTAACTTTACTACATAATTAAAAATTTGAACCTCATTTATACACCAAATGTTGAGTTTCGGTAGAAATTCAGCTTTATGTTGGACGGAGCATATTAGATTTACATGTGTCACAACCAAAAATGTTGTCTACCTGGGATGAAAAGTTTGTGATGCAACTCTATATTTTTCATGTGCATTAGTGATGACATCTAAAGGAATTTGGTGAATATTAAAATGGATCATGATCATGGTTGCGGGGGCGCAGCCCCCGTGGTATGGATAAGTGGGTTATCTTAAGTGAGCAGCAGAGGTCTCACCAAAATAGTGTTGGTGCATAGGGTACCTGTTCTTGCCTGAAAAACCTACAAGTGAGCCTGCATGATAGACTTTAACATCATCCTACATGACTGACCTACACATAAGATTGTGCAAAAAACCTTTACATCAGCTAATGTGATCGACCTGCATGAGCCAACACCATCACCTAGGGTCCCATATCTTCCTATAAATATGACCATGGGGCTCTTCATTTGGAAGGATGAAAATTCATGAAGAACTCAGAACACTATTCTCACCCTATAACTTATCATAGGCCTCAAAATGAATTTTGTTAGCCCTTAAAACCTTGAAGAAGAGATAATTAAATGGGGTAGTGGAACCAAAGTCCTGTAGGGGTTTAAAATACTTAACACCTATATAAGGAACCTTTTTCTCTATGGTTTACAAACACTAGTGTGAGGTCCCATTACCTACCTCTAAAACTATGAGAGACACTTCTGGGAACACCTGTGTAGACCCTCTAAGCCGTGAGGAGAGCCTCTCCCAAGTGTTATTTCATAGGTGGTCCATCTCCCAAAGTACCCTCAGCTCGCATCGGCCTACCTACACAAATAACTTTCAACTCATGAAGGAATACCAATACGAAGCACACCCATGCCATGTAGACATACCCTACATGAGACCCCTTTGGATTTTCCAGTATCTACCCTACATGATCCACTTCTCAGGCCCTCTTCTAAGCCAACAATCGCAGGGTCTCTCTTCCTTTGGATCCCTTGTTTGAGAGGGACCAAATTGACACCTCAACTAAAGCCTATGGACTTGAAAATACATAGGAAGAGGCACACCATCATGTCTCTCATTTGGGTATGAATTCCTTTAGTAAGAGGTGTCCCATACTTGTTCTACTTAATGGGTAGGTTCCTCATGGTGCTTGTGAGTATTCATTACCTTAGTCAGGAGGACCCCGACCCTAGGGGTGGTGTCAGGGATCTCCTGATTTTAAGTAATGGGGTTAGGAAAATGTCCTTCACTAGTCGTCTTTATGACCTGTAGCCTCTGGTTATAAACAGGGAGGTTGAGGGCCACACTTTCCTTTCCCTTTATATGAAATGATATCCTACTCCTGGAACTAATTTTCGGGCATCCTTCATGGAGTAATCCCTTAGCCTTTCTTGTTGGAGGTTTCACTCTTGCTCCTCTTTGCCTCCTGGGTCATACCCAAATGGGTAGTCTAATGTAACTATCCTGAATACGAAATGGTAGAGGGGAATAGGAACATCAAATACCATTATTCTTCTCCTGTATCTCCAGCCTCTTCCACCAACATAAGAAGGATCTTATGGCTCCCCAAATCTATCACTTCCTCTTGTTTCTCACATCGAACATGACTCACATGAGATTATAGTTTTTCTATGATTATAGAATCCATATGACCCCCAACCAATGGGTATCATTCCAATTGTAATCCTCAGTTGAACCTATGGCCCTCCTATTTGGTATAAGCCTCAATCATAACCAAACCTTGGGGCATACTCCTTTATAGTAATCCCTAACCAAAACATACTCACTCACCTAGTCCTCATTCCAACTTTAATCCCCAAACAATAAAGGGAATAATATTTTGGAATAATCCCTGAAATCTAACCACTAGGCATTCTATTCAAGAATAATTCCCAACCATATCACCATACTATTCTATAGGCCTCCTCTTTAGGTGTAAGCTTCAAAACCCCTCCAAATCACAATGAGTCGAGACATCCCTCCTGGCCCCTTTCAAAGGGAATCCTTTTTAGGAATAAGCCCCAAGTTAATCCTCTTAAAGGGTCATACTAACCAGCAATACAAACCTTTAGAGGGCCTCTATAGGCATGGGTCTTCACAACCAAACTACGTAGGATTTGATTCTCATCCAAATGGGTTACATAGGAAGCCTTCTTGATGTCCAAACCCAACACCCCAAATCAACCCTATTCTCTATGGTCTAAATTCCAAGTGGAGACTTATCTAAACTAGGATCTTATATCCCTTCCAGGTTCCCTAGGCCTCTTTAGAACAATTCCCACATTAAGTTTTTACTAGGCACCTTTCCCCTAGACATCCTTACCACATGATTTTAAATTACACTGTTTGGTCCTCATCACATGAACTTAAAAGGTATGATGTATCCCTTTAAGTGGAACCGAACAATGTGGGTTCTAATTCCATTCATAGGGATACTTAGGAATCCCATTCATGGCTCTGATCATAACATCAAAACAATTCTCATATCCCTAGATAATGATACACTCCATATCGCCCCACTATATGGATGGAAACCAGAATAATAATAATAATGAACAAAGAATATTGTAACACCCCAAGATTTTATGGTATGTTATCTCTTCAATGTAATTCAATAACTTGAGCTACATGCATCATCGAGTTTGAGCGCACCAAGACTTACCAAACTAGTTGTTCAAAAAGCGGTTATGAATAATATTAACTGAATTTTGAATTTTATATACTCTATATAATTTTAGAATCCATATTATGTGTTTCTTAGACATGATATAATAATAAATTCATTTTTTAGATAAAAAAAGTATTTTTCAAAAAATGCAATTTGACTGCCTTTTAATGGAGAACCCTTTTTAAAACCAATATTTGACTCTTTTATATATTCAATTTAATGAAATTAAATTCTACTTTAAAATCGGGACATAAAAATTTAGTTTGGATAAATTTTTGGTACTTTTCTGAAAACTTTCATATTTTGATGAATAGTGAAAAATACTGAATTTTAATTGAAAACTACATTTTTAATAGAAATAATTTATAGTGTAAAATTATGCATTTGAATGGTTTGTAAGTATAATTATATTATATTTTAATCATTTAATACAATTTATGTCATTATAAGTAATTTCACATTTAAATTTGACATAAACACATGTCAGTCTTTTGATAGTTTTTACTTTTTAAAAACCTGCCTTTTGGTTTTGACAACAGAAATTAATTTTAAATTAATTAATCCAACTTATATGTTTTTATTTTTGTAAAAAACAATTCATTTTTGAATTCATAATATCAAAATTAACTGTGGGTGAATTTTTGGTATTTTTCTGAAAACTTTCAATTTTTGATTAATAGTGAAAAACACAGCATTGTTGTTTAAAACTGACTTTTTATTGAAATAATTATTTATTTTATTTAAATTTATTTTAGGTCAAAATAGATATATAATAACTATATAATTTAAATTTAATTCATTGTATTCATTTTATAATAAAATTAGATGTATAAAATTTTATTGAACTTTTTAACGCCTTTTACCCACCTTCTAGACACATTTGCAAATTTGCATAAAACGTAATTTTACCGCTTCTGTGAATTGAATTTCAAAAATATTAGAGAAATGGCTGATATCAGTATGTGAAATTTGGTTCAATAATATGAAAATAATTTTTGGTGAATAGTATGTTTTGACTTTTATTTACCACGGTTAAAAGTAAATTGGGTAATTAATGGTAAAAATGATATTATAATTAGCCCAAAACATATCCTAATTCTATTGGATATGTATATTTAGACCAAAACCAACCTTAGGAATAAAATATGACCCTTTTGGTCCACTTGTATAAGATTAATACATTTATTATTATTTTATTTAAAGATGAGTTAAAACTGTCAAATTCAATGTTTAATGACTAAACCATTTTTAATATAGAGTTATACATGAGATAAATTAGACTATAAATATTCATTATAAATATAAAAATATTTCCTACATAATGGTATTTTATTTCTAATTTTTATAGATAAAATAATTAAAAAAAATTATGACAAAATGGTGATGTAGTAATTACTTTATCAATGAAAGATTAAAATAATTGATATTATAAATATAAATATAAATGTAAATTGATGGTTTTTATGCCATACAGTAATTTTCTAGGTTAATATGAAATTTTAGGGTTTATTAAAGAGATTTTTTTAAGTGATAAAGTTGTTATGAATTTAACAAAAACAAAATACCAAATAGTGTCAAAATTGAGATAAATGATTTTTTAAAATAAATACTATATTATTAATTGATATAATATTTCTAAAAATATTAGGTTTGGAAAAATTACTTTCATAAGTTTATATATATCAATAATTAACCACTTGGGTTATGCTTGAATTTTTATAGTAAGTTTATTAACCATTTATTATAATAACACAAGAGGACATGGTAAAAGTTAAACTATTTAACTAAGAGTTAAATCTAAAAGATCAGGTTAATATGGTGACCTAAACCAGTACAAAACCTATTTGTTGAAAATATTTCGACCCATCACCACCTTACCATAGAAATAAATCAATTTGGATCCATTAAAAATGGAAAATTATTTTATAATAAAATAATATTTCAAACTTTTCCTAAAGTGACCCTCACTTCTCTTATAAAACGGTACATTCCCTTATCTAATAATCACACCTCCAAAGCCATTTTGTTTGGCCAAACCCCACCCAAATTTCCTCCCAACTTCCCTCACATAAACCTATCATCCTCCCCTTGAGTATAAATCCAACCAAAGGATCCCTTTTATTCAAATCAAAAGGAAACACCCAAAGAAGAGGTAATTGTTTTATCACCTCTTTCAAAGTTCTTTTCTTCTTCCACTTTCTCTTTTTTTGTTATCTCCATAACAAAATAATAAATCCCATACCTTCTATATAATGTGATGTTATTATAAATATGGTACAACCATACTCATTATTCTATCCATCCTACGAATGATAAGGTCACCGTGCGTGTGTACGTACGACTTATCGTCTCCAGGCCATGGTGTAATTTGTTATTCAACACTATGTTATTTGGATGGATATAATGATGAGTAATATGTATAAAAATAATAATAATAACATGCTAATTTCTCTGTAAAATTAATATACCATCCAATTCCACACCGTTTAATCATTAAGAAAATGATATCGTCTCTCGTGTGTACGTACGAATTACTGTCTCCACGACGCGATGAGATTCATTTCTAGTTTCACCATTCAATGATGAATATAAAAATATATATTTTTAATAAGTATGTAATATAAGACATTACAATGCTACTGTATATATATGTGTGTGTGTGTGTGTGTGTTTATGTGTGTACTTGTATATATCTTATTCACTTATTTCCGTTCAATACGATATGAAAACGGAAATAGTGTTTATGCGTACGTACGACCTACCATCTCCATAAATGGTGTTTTCTATTTCAAATATATATATATATATATATATTATAAATATTTATATTCTAAATATATATTATATATAAATCATGTTTTATATTCTAGAAGTATTTAAATCATGATCTAAATGATACAATCAAGAATAACAAGTTAAAACACATACGATAAAGATATAGATTATTACCCAAAATGTTAATTTAACATGGAAATAATTATTGAATGGGTAGTATAAAGTCATAAATCAATCATGTATGATATAATAAATATGAATATGGTTATGTTATAATTTAATAACATACTATTGTCATTATACAGGAGGTTAAACGTACCATCGACCAAAGGAAAGTGCAAGGCAAGGGTTAATTCCTCAATCTCATTATTACCCGAGCTTGTTTATGTGTATGTATTTTCTAGGAAATTTTTATTATTAATGTCCATGTTTCATAAAAGACATTTCAAAATAATTATTTTAATGTGCTCTTTAACTAAAACATCATTTTAAATGTTTTAAATATTTATTCTTCTAAAACTTTCTCGTTAATGTCTCTGTTTTCAAAATGGTTTTAAGGATTTATTTATATGGACATGATTATTTTAAAATGTTAATTCCTTTCAAAAGTTTCAAAGTGGTATGGGAAACTTTATTCAAAAATATCTTTTAAATGACTTCTTTTATAAATGTGTGACTTCAAAATGATTTCACAAAAAGGGATATTTCTCTCAAAAAATTTTACTGATCATTTTCAACTATGTTAACATTCTTTACTAGATATTATTCTTGATTTGTCTTGGTTTATTATAATACAATCTTCCATATTGTATCGAATGAGTTATGATATTTTTGACTATGGATGTGCTATTTTTATACCCTTCATGGTTTATGGTTTAAGTACAGACATTTCGTATACTAGTTTTAATACGAATGTTTATGTTATGATTCAACATTTTTATATGAGGAATGAATGCAGTGGGATTAGTAAGTGATGGGTGGGGCCCACTATAGCCCCTCGATGCATTAGTATATCGAATGAGACAAACTAGTGTATTGGCACAAGGCCTTGACAAAAATTTTACTTGTAGTCTTGGCACGAGTCCTTGAATATGTGGTAATGATGTCCAGCATTAGGCATTCTCTCATTATGAAATTAATTATTAAATGTGATTATTCAACTATTAGAATATCCATGTGCATGTTTATATGGTAATTTTTGATTTATTTTCCCCATATAATGTTCAAGTTTATGTTTAAAAGGCTATTGTTTTTATTACACATCATGTCTTAAAATTTTATAGCTTCCGCTAAATTATTTACCTTTACTGAGCATCTGAGCTCACCCCTTTCTTATGTTTTGTTTTTCCAGGATTACAAGAAGTATATTATGTTCAATATGTAGGGTTAAGATAGAGGAATAATGGTGTTATAAATGGATTATTTATGTTTTGTTTTATGTTTGAATGTGTAATGTAACATTCATGTATGTAATCTATTTTCTAAGACTACTAAACTGATTGGTCCTTTGGGACTTGATTCCTTGTAATCATTCCAATGTATTAAAATAATGCACTGGTTGTAGGCTTTTGAGGTCAGGGTGTTAAAAATATCTAATCAGTATGTAAGAGGAAACCATTTATTTAGAACCATAGATAAATACATATATCTCCATTGATGAATAACCTCTCATACATACATATGATTCTACATTCTGTACATGCAAATAATTGATGATCCAAACCACCCATCCTCTCGAATAATGTTAGTTCTAAAGTACCATTGGACACACTCCCCAATGAGTGACTACCTTTGGAAATCAGGTCCCTCATAGATATAGAATAGTTGGATGTTTCTAGTTAGATGAATAAAACCCATCAGAAACTACCTAAAACGGATTTGGATATGTGTTTGAGGGGAAGGGTGTTCCAACAACACCACAAAACACCATCCAACCCCATGTGGCACATTTGGGGATGAAACATACATGTACTCATTTACGTTAAGTGATGTTTTGTTCATTCCCTTACAAATATTTATACCTCACCCCATTATGATGTACATTTCCAAGTTATCCCATATAGTATTATAAGATGCAATGAATTTAAAGGAATGTTTTGATGTTTTTAAATAATGATATTGTACCTATGTTTTAAATTAATGTTCTAGGTACCTAATTTTTCAGTGATATTAGGCCTCACTATATTCTAGTGTCATATTATGTGTATCTTTATACAATATATCATGAATTAAGATGTAATAAAAAAATGGGTTATCATTATTGGTATCAGATCAATGCTTTGTTATTTTTTGGGATTAGGATTATAAAAATCTAATGAAAAAATTATGGATAAGACTAAACATGGGGAAAATTCCAAAATTTTAATAAATTATAGAGTAAGTGGTTTTAAATAAAATACATCCATCCCTGGATACTATAAGTGGATGTGGATTTGGAATAATTTTACCTAAGAGTAATAACCTCAAAAAGGGTGCATTAAGTTGGCCTTAATTGTTACCTGGTGCAACCCAATTGGCCTTTCCGCACACTGATTTTGACACACCCATGGGAAATGATTTCATAAATTAACAATATCCTTATGAAATATTATGAAGGGAAAAAATTTCCATAATATTTTATATTAAGAAACATATCATAGAAAAATTATATTGGAACCTAGTAATTCATTAGATAAGGAATATATTTCATTGATGTGGTATCCCTTTAATGTTCATGGTTTCAATTTATGAGTGTAATCGTTTAAAACTAATCATCCCTAAGTTTCCCTTTTTTTATTTAATGGATAGAAATAGTAGAAAATGAGTCAAAAACCCATGTGAGGGTAAATGCGATGACTACCCAAATAATATGCCTAACTCAATGGGATAAGGATTCAGGAAATTCATGACAATAATTTCTAATTAATTCAAGTTTTTATCCAAAACATGAATTAAGGGGAACTCTTTAATCCCTATAATAAATAACTAGGTGTAATTTAGACCATTATTAGACAAAAGTATCTGAATTTTAGTGGATCTAACATTCCATTAATCATAGAAAAATAGATAAACTCCATTGAAAATATCTTCTCTATCATTTAATGCTCGGAAAAACAGAAGATTGCGTTGGATATTTATCATATAACAGGATAATTTGATCGATGGTGAATTTTGGTTAAACATACAAAGCTCGATGAGGAGATTAAATTAATATAGTGGAAGTAATTATGGATAATGTTATTCAACAAATATTTTCCACTCAATCTATAACTTATAACGAAGCAGGATTTCTTTAGCCTTCAAAAAAGGATAAAAAACAATTGGGGTGTACAAGGAAAATGTCAAAATACTTGCATGATATGCCTCTGTATTTCTCATAACCTCTAAAGTGAATTTTATTTATTATTTAGTGGGATAAATTTGAATCTATAAAAAGAACTAGTTATCCAGTACTTTGACATCTAGGAAAAAAATTTCCAATAAACCCTAAAATTTAAAATAGAGAACAAAGAATCTCCAGGGTCTCTTGGGACTCAAGACAAGAAGTGTAGAATTGATTTTAATTCCGGAGGAGTGATTGAAAAAACACTTGGGGGTAAAAAATTCCATCATCCCACTTGACAAAAATGTGGGATGAAGTATCCTAAAAATTTTCTAAAGGGGATAAGTAAATGCTTTAAGTGTGGAAGGAAGGGCACCTAGATATCGATTGCCGATGGGAGAAACCCACTAACATGGTGAAAGAAAATAATTATCTAGTCATATCTCATTATTTCATCCAATTATTCAACTTCAAGTAACATGAACACTGTGATAATTAATTCCCTATTCCAAGGGGTTTTGATGATAATTGATAAAACAAACTCCAAGGCCTAGAGATAAAGGACGAGCGTATTTAAACACAACTGTTGAGGTGGATCTTGGAAATGTAGTGGTGCTAGTTATTATAGTTATTCATTAAAGTATAGTGAACATACTATTTTATTTTGGTTCTAAAAATTATTTCATATCATGAAAGTTTAGACGTACTATTCATACACCACCTTAAAACATGAAATTCGAGTTGTCGGTGATGACAGTAAACATGTTAATCATTTCATCCCAAGAATATAACGCATACCCTATCAAAATATGTAGGACTAATTTCTTATAAAACCTTATGATAATCCCCTTATAGGAATTCGATGCTATTTTATGAATGGATTGGATTTCATTGTATATAGATAATATATATTTTTGAGAGAATGAGATCTCCCGCCATATCATAAACCACCCTCTGATTCTATACAAGTATAAGGAGGGGGTGAATCTTATTTAGTAAAAACATCTCAATCATGGGTATTATTTACTTAAAAGAAATGTTATCTAGATAAAATTATTAAAACTAAATAAAATACCATCCTTGATGAAATGCACATTGTATGTGAATTCCATGACGTGTTTCCTAAAGAATTGCCGGGTCTTCCTTCTAGTTGTGAGGTTGAGTTCTCAATCGAGCTCAAACCTAGAGCATTAAAAATATCCAAGAATAAATATATAATATCCATTGTTTAACTTGAGGAGATAAAGAAATAATTATAGGAGAATCCGTATAAATGGATTACATACCCAATCCCTTCACCATGGGGTGCACTGGTCCTCTTTGTTAAGAAAAAGTATGGGTCAACGCACCTATGAATTAATTATCATGATCTTAAAAATATCATGATAAAGAATAAGTATCCTATTCAATATATCAAGGACTTATTTGATCAGATACATGGATACCAATACTTATCCATAGTGGATGTTTGGTATGTATATTATGATGTAAAGGTGAAGAAGGTGGATATCCCCAAGACTACTTTTTGTACAAGGTACAGGCACTACTAGTTCATAGTGATTCCATTTGGACTCAGAAATTATATAAAAATATTTTTGTACTTAGTGAATAAATTCATTAGGGATAATCGTGTACAATATTTTTTAGTATGTATTGATGATGTTCTTATCTACTCTAAAATCAAGTAGGAATATTAAGAGCATTTTAATTCCATATTGAGGACCTTGTGAAAGGAATTTTATTTAAAAAGTAAAGTGAATGTGAGTTTTTGATAGATAAATTAACCAACCTAGGGCATGTTATCACTATAAAAGGTATATCAATGGATCCTTTAAAAACTAGGGAAATTAAAGGATGTCCCATACCACCCTTTGTGACATAGATCCATAGTTTCCTTGGTTTAGATGGTTATTATCATCAATTTTTTAGAAACATTTAATGATTGTCAAGCCCACTAACGAAGACAACATGGAAGGGTGAAAATATTTTATGGACTGATAAATGTGAAGATATATTTAAAGATCTATATAAGAGTCTAATCACTACACATGTTCTCACATTAACCACTATTGGGGAAAGATTAATTATCTATAGGGATGCATTTAAAAAGGTCTTGGGTTGTATACTCATGATTGATAACAAAGTGATAGACTATTCCTATCACTAATTAAATATCCCTAAGTAGAAATACCCAAAACATGATCTAGAATGGGAACATTGGTCTTTATGTTGAATATTGGGTGACATTATCCCTATGGAGAAAAGTGTGACATATATACGAATAATAAAAGCCTCAAGTATATATTGACACTAAAGAATCTTAATATATTCCAAAGAGGGTGGTTGGAGCTAATCAATTATTATGATTTTTTCATGTATTATCATCATGGGAAAGAAAAAAAGTGGTATATTCTTGGAGTAGAAAGGATCCCTCAACTCTATCCATGATCAGCATTAAAAGGGATCCAATATTCTTGGACATAGAAATGCTGAACAGGGGAATAGTAAAATAATATTCATCCCTTTGTTCTAAAATAATTAATCAACCATCCATTATTTAGAGGATCAAGGAGGACTAAGAAATATGATGTGGTTTTATAGAAAAATGTAGAGAATATTTTGGAGTTCAAGTTTTTTGAAGATTGAGTTATAAGGTTTGGAACCTGTATATGTGTCCCATCAAAACTAGAATAGAAGATGGAAATTATCGATGATGCACATATAACTTGTTCCCATTTAATCCTTGAAGCACTAAGATGTATAGAGATCCAAAGAAAAACATCTGGTGTGATAACATGAAGGAGATATTATAGAATTTGTATCTCAATGCTTGGTATGAAAAAAAGTCAAGGCGAAATGATATAAGTCTAAGGGTATGATGAAACCATCACACATAACAGTATGGAAATGGGAAAATGTAACCTTTTATTTCATCCTAGGAGTCCCTATGGCACCTAAAGGAAACAACTCCATCTTGTTAGTAATCGATATCTTTACCAAGTTAGCACATTTCATTACAATCATGAAATATTTCTCTCTTGACCAACTCACCAAGATATATATAAGGGAAATGGTAATATTTCATGGAGTTACACTAACTATTGTTTTATATTGAGATCCAAGGTTTACCTAAAGGTTTTGGAGAAGACTTAATTATGAGTTGGATATAAAAATTGAGTATCAGAACTTTTTATTACCATTATATGGATGGTCAATCAGACATAACTATTCAGACTCTAAAGTATATTTTGAGATCATGTTCAACAGATTTCCAAGGATGTTGGTATAAACACATTCCCATAATGGAGTTGTCTTATAACAACAATTTATATTATATCATTCAAATGTAACCTTATGGAGATATGTATAAAAAGAGGCATTGGACTCTAACATTCTATGATAGACTTGGATAATAGAAGATTATAAGACCTAATATTTTCCAAGAGATGATGGAGATGGCTCAAACCATTCAGGGTCTTATAAAAATAGATCAAAGTCAGTAGAAAATCTATATAGACAATCATAAAGGAGACATGGTGTTTGAGGATGAAGATAAATTTTTTCTTCATATATCACTATGGAATAAATTCATGAGGTTTGGGAATAAGGGAAATATTTTTCCTAGATACATCAGCCCCTTTGAGATCCTTGGTCTCATCCGAGTAGTATTCTATCAACTATAACTCCCACCTAACCTATCAAAATCACATGATGTGTTTCATGTATCCCTCTTAAGGATGTATATACCAGAATCCTAACATGTATTGAATCTAGAAGTGGTACCACTGAATAAGGATTTTTCACACAAGGAGAAGCTTTTGAAGATCTAAGATCGTAGAGACAGGGTTCAAAGAAAAAAGAAAACTCACCTTGTCGATGTATTATGATGGAACCAAAAGTTTGAGGAAGCTACCAAGGAACTTGAAGAGGCAATGAAATAGAAGTATCATCATCTATTTTATTGAATGAAATGGAAATTTTGATGGAGAAATTTTTAAGGGGGAATAATGTAATGGCATGAAAATTTATAAATGAAATTCCCCTTCTGAATGAATAAGTGCATTATCAAGTAATGCAGTTATAGAAAATACATGAACTAATTTAGTTATTTTGGACTAATAAAATTTATATATTTTCATATTTAAAATAATATTTAGAATTTTAATCATTGATAATATAGTTGTTGTAAAGTATTCATCAATATTTTTATATTAAGGCTTATGATAAATTCCAATTGAAACAGACAAACGAAGCAGTATCCTCAACCAGTATGATCATACCCTACGAATCCAATTTATCAAAGATTTTGTGGAAGATAGAATCACTTTGATTTCCCATGATCAATCCCAAGATGATATTCAATAATTTAAGAATGAGTGAAACCATTTATGGGAGAAGTTCAAGCTCATCGAGATCACGACTCAAACTATTTTTGTTGAACCACCCCATAAAAATCTCACAATCACAAACCTTGCCCTTAGGAAATTTTCTGCTGTAATAAAGGGCTATGTATCTAGACCCTAACAATATGAATTTATATATTTCCTTTTTAATATAAAAATGATTATATTTATCACTTTTTAATATTAATTTTTAAATTATTAAATTACGATTTTGATAAAAATAGATATTTATATGATGAAACACAAATTGTATTTTTAGGAAACATACATCCTTATTCAAGAAAGTATTTTTAATTAATTCATAATTATTTGAAATAAATGATATTTTAATAAATTAGTATTAAAATAAAATTTATTGAATATAAATAATAATATTTTTTACAAAGTCAAATATAATTTTTATATTGGTGAAACAAAATTTATTGTAAAAAACTAGTGTTTTTCAATCAATGGGGATTTTTTATTTAAAATTTTATATTATCATATGTAGATAATTATTTTGATAAAATAAATATTATTTTCTCATCATGTTGAAATTATTCAATAGTCATTGTTTTCATAATTTTTTTAGATAGTCAAATGTTTAAGTAAAAATTAAATATGGTATAATTATACTACATGTATTATGACATCATAAAAGTCCAAAATTGATGTAAAAAATATTATAAGAAGTATCCATGACCAAAATGATTTTTTTAACTTTAAAATAATTAATTTTTAAAGTTATTTTATTAATTTTATTAACACTTAATAAATCCTATAAAACTTATATTATATTTTTATGGTTTTAAAATCAATTCATTTTAAACATGACTCAATTACAAATCACCAAGGCTATTAATTTAATGTTTTATTTTATTAGACTTATAAAATTGAGAAAAAAACTCATCTTTGGAAAACACCATGGGACGGTTTTGTTGAAATAGTAGGTGCCTTAGACCAAATTATTTGGTGCTTTTGATTACCATATCATGTGTATAGTTTGTTATGCATGATGTTTACTTACCATTATATTGTATATATTTCTGCATCCACTATTTAATGGTAATGTACATATATTAATTTTCATATCGAAATGTTATATTAGATCCCAGGGTATAATGGGAATCTCAAGATACTATGAAATTAATCTTAAACTAAGGTCCTATGGTCTATATACATCTTACCAATGGAACACAATAGATATTTGAATATCAGGTTCTAGGGGCTCATAATCATTGATACTTCTTCTCATGAAGTTCACACTTTGGGATATCTAATATTGAGATCTTGTGGACAAACCTTCCAATAGGAACACCACATGTTTTTGGTGTCATTGGATGTTCCTTTCTATGATCATGTGTAATGGTATTCGGACTTGAGATCATTACCAATGTATTCCATTTGATTGTGTACTTTGATTCAAGATGAAAACCGTGATATTAAAATCCTGGCGAGGTAGTTTGTGTTGGGTGAAACATTGGTGGCATGACATTGGTTTAATGGTCAAGAAAGGATTTTTCGCTTCTAAGTTTAGGAAGAAATATATCATGGGCCATGTTGATCAAGATGGTAGGATATTCATAAGGCCATGGTCATGGAATTCGAGGGTAAATCCATACATTTATATCAATAAATAATAAATAAAAAATAGCTTTGACACAGGTGTTCATCCTACTTTATAAGATATTTAAAGACAGAGAGATTATATTACATAGTGTGTGTTCATAGGTTGGTTACTGTTGTTGTAACAATACTCATCTCTTTAGGGGCCATGATGGGTTGCTAGATCCCACTGTTGGTCTGTGAATAGTGCTCACTGCTATTGAGATAAGGGCCTATAGGGTCACACACAATTTCGTATGAAAAATCTGCCTTATTCATTTGAATAGAAGTTTTGGACATGGTGCACCCCACCACTGGGGTCTAGGATTCTTCTAAGGAGAAGAAATCCCCAAAAGAATAAATAAATTCATAATATTCAAGTTAAGAATAACGAGCATTGAATTTATTTATTTAATGTATTTACAAGTTTTAAGAAAATACATGTAAATATTAATTGAATGAATATTAGTTTATAATATTCATGGTTCAATTAATTTTTGTGGGATCGATGAGTCAAGATAATGAAGAATTTATTATCACATAATATATTTATTTTATTATATGAATGTAATAATAATATTTATGACTCAGTTCAGTAGTCATAATATGACGTTTATAGTGAGTTAATTTTTTGGGGGGCTGGAGAAGGAATTTCGTGTAACTAGATTACACACTATATATAGAAGAAGAGAGCCTCCCACCAGTTACTATTCATGGGATTTATCTCTTCTTCTCTCTCCCAAAATTTAGAGAGAGAGGCCCAGGATCTAAGAGCTCAGATTTACCCCTCTCTCAAGAATCACATGAAAATAGATGCAGTGATCATTGAAGTGTCGAAGTCATCATTGGATCTCCACTCTAGCACCCAGAATTCAACTAAGGGTTCTCTCAAAGTTTCTTGAAGCACATGTGGACAATATAGAGGGATTTAACTTTAGATTATTTGAGTAGTGATCACCAATGACAAGAAGACGTCATGCATGGATTCAGATCTAAATCAAGTGTTTTATGGTATATTTTTATGCTTAAAACTCTTCATACAAGATGCTGGGCATAAAATGGTTAGGGATTCACGGCCGTTGACAAGTTCATGTCACACGTCGGTGAATTTTTAAAAAAAAATCACTTTTGGGGCTTCCAAAGCCTGCCTAATACCTTCAATTGGTATCAAAGGGACACATGAAAATTTTAAGCCAATGAAAGAATTAAATTTTCATTAATCTATGAAGAGGGAATTTTTACGATCCCAACTCTGCATACCGCATTTTAATCCGACATTGGATGACCATTCTGCGGTCATCTGAAGTTTAAAGTGGATTTGAACCAGTAAATATAGGAGTTTTTAAATTGATGAACCTTTATCTAATCATCCAAATTCTTTTTTAACACTGGAATAGTGATTTACATTGCGGTTAAATAATTATTATTATTATAATAATTTTATTATATTGAAAATAGTTTTATTATAATAATAATTTTATTGTTATAAATTATTTATTTTTCTAGTCTATAATGATAGTCTTCGAAAACTTTTGTGATTAAAAAAATGATGGGCTACTGTTATCGCCCAAATGGGTGAGGCAAAAAGGGGGGTTTGACTCCTAGGAGAGGTAGGTAAGAAGTGTTTAAAAATTTGGATCAATTTGTCAGAGTCGAGCGGCCCCCCTCCTCTTATTAGGAGAGGCCGTGGAGCCGCCTCGAGCTGTGACACCACACCGCGATAGTGCATCCTCGCCCGCCCCCCATAGCTCCCACCACTGTTCTGGCCACCTCCCAACGGAATGCTCCAGACCACTTCCTACTCCAACTAGCCACCCCGTCCAACAACCCTACCACACCACTCCGTAGCTCCCATCTAGCACCACCTGTGCGACCTACACTCTCCACTTAAACAAGCATTGGCCCGACGTTTCCTCCCCTCCTATGTGCCAGTAACCAGTGCCCCACAACTACCGCAGTCCACTATGAAAATGCTACTCATGTTCTGTTGACTGTAATCCAGTTGTCGGTGAATCTTCTGATGCTAGATCTACCTTCACAGATCTAGACAGGCACCCAACCGACAGAGAAACCACTGGTCACAACCCTCTCTTCCGATGTTGAGCGTCCACCACAGCACATCAATCCTTTCCGACTTAATTTCCCTCCCAGGCCAGTTGTTTTCATATAGCTTACCTCTCCGGACTAGTGACTCTTCTTATTATGGAGTCTCCTCCAATGCGCCACTCTCTACCCATAAATCCCACTAGCGTGATCAGATCGAGGTATTGGTATGGACTCACCCCTAAATGAGCATGGGCGGGTCGACCCAACCAGGAATAGGCTTGGGCAGACCTTCCAGGCCCAAAATTCCTTCGCATGGGGTTGGCATAGACCAAGATGGGCCGGCGCACATTCTCCACGACATGAAAAGGCCCTTCCCGGGGTTTTTAGGGCCTGATTTTGTTAATATTTAATAAAAAATTAATTAAAATAATTAATTTAATTTCGGTTGAAAATTAAATTAATTAAGTATTATTTTTTGGTTTAAAAATTAATTCAATGTAAATTAATTTAATTTTGTGTTCAATGAAATTAATTAATTTATTTAATTTTTAGTTTTAAAATTAAATTAATTAATTGGGACTGAATGATATAAATATTGAATTAAACATATGAGTGAATATTTAATTCAATTATAATTCTCTTGAGTATAATTTAATAAATTTTTAATTTTAATTTTTCATTTAGTTTTAAAATATGTAACTTATTGCATATTGATTGATCACGAGCTTGAGATCGTCTAATGTATGTTTGGTGCATATGTATTTATTTATTTAATTATTTCATACTGATTTGTAATAATTAATTAATAAAATGATGATATGTGTATCGTCAATGAGTCATTATATGTATAAGGACCTACACATCCACTATTGAGTTATATTTTAAACTCCCCAATTCCCCATTCCTGCAAGAGAGTACTGTTGTATAATGATGAGATGACCGGTGATGCACTTCATGCTGAGTTATGGTGACATACCAGACGACACTTTAATTCATTGGATGAGTAGGTACTGCAATCTAAGTTGCAAGTGACGTGGCTCAAGGTATATCCCTAGGGTCTAGGTTGATCCATTATTCAATCAATGAATCAACAAGTAGAATTGGATTATGATCATGTTGTCATTTTATTTTTGCATGGTTTATTATTATTTTTTGTATGTGTAGTTAATGCACGAACACATAATAAATAAGAATGCAAGATAAAATGAACATCTAACATGATAAATTTTTCTATTACTTGCATGGTCAATTGTGATTGCAATCACATAGTGCATGCTAAGAATATAGAAAGATATTTATTTCATCACATTAAAAACAATAAAACTGTCAAAGAAATATTAATTCTAAAATGTATTCCATCATTCGACTTTGAACAAAAATAGTTGTTTGGGATGCTCATCATGCCAAATATAAGGGTTTCTCTTACTATTGGGGTGTTATTATGAGAGTGATGGGTTTAATTAACTAAATTTTCATAAAAGAAGCTTCCAAATCTAGCTTGTAGTAAATTTTAGAGGCAATCATTGAGTAAATCAAGCAATGATTTATAAATCTAGGACTTCACTCAATAGATCAAGGAACCACGAGTTCATGTGGTTGTCTAGATAAATTCTTACCTTGAACCCTCTAAGTAGTGGTGTAGCCAAAGATTATAGACTATGATGGGAGGATCCAGGATCCTTTCCACTAGAATACTCAAGTGACAGAGTATTCCGATTCTAGCACAGAGGGTTCCTCGAATTTGATAAAAATAGTTGGAGACATTTAAAGATTTAATTAATTAATAAAAATTTCTAAATCAGTAATCCTGATAAAAAGTAATAATCTACTAAAATTATACTTTTGTATAAAAATGGAAAATTATACCCCAATTAAATAGTGATAAATATTGGACAAAGTAAATTTACACACCATCATGAGTATCCAAGAATAGTATAGGCGCTTGCGCATAGAACTACAATATAAGAAACTCAAGGTGCTAGTGTCCCCAACACTTGTTAAACTTCCTCAGGAAGTGAGGGTGGAAATAATTATTAGAGACTAATGTACAAATCATAGGATTATTATGTCATTATTCTTTCATCAATGCCTAGTGTTAGTTCTGTTCGTCACATCTAGACATGTATGATATAACATGAAGTCTCATATTCAAATGGTTTTCAAGGAGAAAGAGAAAAAATGATATCAATAAGTAAGGGTTACACTGGATCTATATAAATTGAAAGGCAGGTTATAATCTTTCAAAACATCCAATTCTAATATCATTTCACCCCTTTACTCAAGACTCATTTTAAGATCACAAATCGAACAAGTATTGAGTAAATGTTTAGTTACCAATTTAGGTAATGATCACCAACTAAATAAGAATATAAAAGTAAAATGAATCTTTAATTATTATGGAAAACAAATTAGAATAAAATAATAAAAGGATAATGAAAATTTAATCTAAAATCATATTCTCAATGCCCTTTAATAAAAGTGGTATTAATATGAGGTTATTTTCCTTGCATATCAAAAAATGAAACAATGGAAGTTAAATTGAAATAAACAGAATTAAATAATCAACTACTCATTTCTTTTTCAGGAATATTCATCAACGTAATGTTTTAGTTTTACTTCTTGGGTATTCAATACAATATGATTATCACATATGTGTATTGATATAAAGTAACCAAGTAAGTATAGAAATATTACAAGAAGTTTGGTGTATTCTCTAAGTGGCTGAGAAAGGGTGATTCCTAGCCCAATGGTGAGAATTAAACGACTTATGTATTACCAAGTGAAATATTCATGTAGGAAAATTATTGAGTATAACCAAAAAATTTATCTCACATGTCCTTTGGACACAAGAAGACATTATTCCAGGTTCAAGAATTAATGTTGTTTTTGGTATTTAATACTCAACCAATAGTTCAGTAATACTTGAATTGTAGGCAATACCTAATGAATATAAAATTTAAGACTCATATACCTAGTTGTGGTAAGATTATATTTGTCAAGAAATACTAAAAGTGGATGTCAAGAATATACCTAGTATGGTATTTAGGCTCAGTAAATCTAAACACCTTTGGTATTATCGACATCTTCAATATGGAAAAAAGAAACCATTATAAATAAAGGTATGCCCCAAATCTTTCAGAATTAGTTACAAAAGAGAGTGTGAAATATTATAATAATAATATAGGGTTATATATTTACTTCATATGATTCTTTCAAGTAATTAAGGAATGGTAATGTGAAGTAAGTGCATGGTCATAAGATATGAGTTGCTTCGAGCTGGTGTGCTGAAGAATATCTTGACTATGCAACTATCAATAATGGTAATGTAGTGTTGAGTAATTCCTAAATTCAAATTACCTTATATACATAACAACATTGATGTTCATAAGGAGGATTGATGATGAAGTCTTACATGTCAACATTGATCAACAAAATGTAGCATGGATAAATTCCTAAACTCACATTTTATGCATCAAATCCTTAATGTAAGGAGCAAAAATGTTGCAATTTGTAGAAAATTACATCATATTTCATGTTATGATTCAAAAATAATGATGATTTACCATAACCTTATGCAAACTATTATGACTAATGGATATCATAACAGTTTTATTATGATGTAAATCCATTCTGTTATAAGGAAATGTGTGTGGATGCAAAGATTTTGTTAGGAAATAAACAAACATGCATCAGGAACTAACACATTGTGAAATTATTATAATTATCCTAACGATTTATTAGGATATTATATAAACTCCTAAGCTATAAAATTTATAGTCAAGTGAAAGACTATAGTTCTATAAGAGGGTGCACTTCTCTTTTTAGATAGTGGGATCCAGATTGACTTAGTTTTAGTAAATGTCTGAGATACACAAATTGTTGGAATAGGAACTAGTTCCACAAGAACATGTGGAATAGAGTGTTCTAGAGACACATACTACGTAGGAAGGATAAAACCATGGTGACTGTTTTTTTATTTAGCATGGCCGGTGATCTATTATTAATTGCGGATATTTTTTTCTATAGGTAAGGAGTATATGAAAATTAGCTAAGATTGATAATACCAGTTAAAATTCAATAATGGATTCCATGTATCAAAGTGAAAAGGGGATTATTATTTTGAATATTATGGTGGGTATTCAAATGAGTTGATACATGGCTGGTACAAGCATATTACCAATAAGGCTTGATTGGTTTCACTAAGTCATTATGACTAAATCTGTTAGAATTTTACTTGTCATAGCTAATGTCTATGATCATATTATTTGGAATTGGATGTCATAACCACCATTATTGGAAGGTGTCTACATGACGTAACCAGAAAGTGATGGTCTTGTCATAGAATACTAATATAGGTTGCAATTTACTGAAATATAGTTAAGGATTGAAGTAAGAAACAAGATCATAGAATATACATTTGTAATAAATTTTTTCCATGTGTCTACTCGAGTTTAGTGGGATCATCAAGGTTTTCTAAGAAAAATATATTTGGAAACATATGGAAAATAGGTTGGTCATTAAGTTTGTTAAGACTTGGATGAAATTTATTCACTAGTGATTGACTTAAAGTAAGAACCCATGTTCTAGGGAACATGATCTACTAAGGTCGATCTAATGGTTTCTTATACTTAGTCAATCTTCCATATAGTGACATAGTATTGAAAAATAAAAGTTAGAACAATTAAAGGGAAGAATTGTTACCAATGTCACAAGGAATAATCTCTCTAGGTTGACATGTTTAGACAAGGGATGAGATTAAAGCGGTGAGTGAAAATCCATTAGCTAAAGAGATGGATTAATCACGTATTCCATGATATGTACACGAATTGATATTGACAGGATATACTTTATAGTAGGTAGATATCAATAGTATCAAGGAACAGTTTATGTGAAGTACTGAGAACTATCTAAGTGTACTTCATCAAGTAAAAAAGATATGTACCTAGTAAGTGGAAAATGAAGTATATTAATTTAATGGGACACAAAATAGTCTTCCTTAGACTCATGTGATCTAATATCAAAGTTAAGATAAGGTGATAAGCGAGCCAAGATCATATAAGCCAGTGGTAGCAATACCTATAAAGACCGAGTACGTTGCAGCTTCTAAGGATTCTAAGAAATATATATATGTAATGAATTGTTCTAGTTCTTAGAATCACACCTAGTGAAAATTTATTATCATATTGAAAATTTTGATATTATTACTATATAAGATAGCATGTTATGATAGTGGACAAAAGGGAAATACTTGGGATTACCATCTTTGGATAACTTTTACTCAAGGAGGTGAGGTCGTAATAGCTGAATATCCAAATGATGGAAACGTGGTATGCCCAGCACCTAAAGTTGTGACTCAGTAAAAACATGATCTTGATCATGTGAGAAGATAACAAGTTTGGTTGGAAAGTTGGCTCTAGTGTAGGTGGGAGTGTTGAAATATTGGGTTCCTTAGATCCAATTACTTAGTGCATTTGATTTCCATATCATGTGAACAGTTAGTTATACATGATGTTTTCTTACCATTATAGTGTAGATATTTATACATCCATTATTTAATGGTAATTTCCATATATTAATTGCTGTATCGAAATGTTATAGAAGATCTTGGGATATAATGAGAACCTAGAGATACTATGAAATTAATCTTAAACTAAGGTCATATGGTCAAGATACATCTTACCGACGGGACACAGTAGATGTTTAACTATCAGGTGATGGGGGGTTATAATCATTGAGACTTATTATCATGAAGTTAATACTTAGTGATATCTAGTAGTGAGATCATGAGGACATACCTGCCAATAGAAACACCACATGTTTGGGTGTCATTGGATATTCCTATATAAGATCATGTGTAATAGTCTCATGACTAGATATCATTACCAATGTTTGTAATTTTATTGTATACTTTAATACAAGACTAAAACCATGATATTCAAATTGTGGAGAGGTAGTTTTTGTTTGGTTTTTCATTGGTGGCATAACATCGGTTGAATGTTCAAGATAGGATTTGTTGCTTATAGGTTTAGGAAGTAATATATCTTGGGCCATACTGATCAGGATGGTATCATCTTCATAAGACCATGACCATGGAAGTATATGGTAAATCCATCTAGTTATATCAACAAATAATAAAGCAATAAAAGGGAAATTAAATGTGTGTGTGTCATACTTTATGAGATATTTACAAGTTTTAAGAAAATTCTTGTAAATATTAATTGAATGGATATTAGTTTATAATATTCAAGGTTCAATTAATTTTTGTGGGAATGATGAGTCAATTTAATGACTCATTTATTATCACATAATATATTTATTATATTACATAAATGTGATAATAATATTTATAACTTAGTTCAGTAGTCCTAATACGTCATTTATAGTGTGTTAGTTTTTCTAGGGGCCAGTGAAGCAATTCTGGGTAACTTAATTAGACAATATATATAGAAGAACACAACCTCCTACCAGTGACTATTCATGATATTTCTCTCTTATTATCTCTACAAAAATCTAGAGAGAGGGACTCTAGATCCAAGAGATCAGATCGATCTCTCTTATAGGCATCACAGGTAAGGCGATGCAGTGATCGTCAAAGTGTTGGAGGCATCATCAGATCTCCACGCTAGAACCCAAAATTTGATGAGTAGCACTACCATAATTTCTTAAAAAGCGTGTGGAAAATATAGAGGAATTGATCTTCATATTATTTGATCATTGATCACCAGTGACAAGTATACATCCTTCATGGCTTCAGATCTAAACCAGGTATTTTACAGTTTATTTTTTTGCTTAAAACTCTTCACGCGAGATCCTCATCTTAAACCGGGAAGGGATTCGCCGATGTCAAAAAGGTCTTGTTGTACATCGGTGAATTTAAAAAAAAATTGGGGTTTCCATTTCCTGCCCAATACCTTTAGTTTTTTATTTTAATTACTTTAACATATGGAGTCCAAAACCTATGTTTATAAATTAATAAATAATTCTCCGATATTTTTCTATATAAACCCACCCAACATCCCATTACATTTTACTAAAAATTCTCTGAGCATAAATTTAATCTACCCTTACCACTATATATCCTTCACATGGTTTCCCCAATATCTAATGAATCTCCTCCCAATATTTTAGTAGCACCCTCTCAAGGTAAGGGATCATTTCCTTCATCTTTTCATTCAATAAACTTCTTTATGACATGATATTTATTTACAATTTTCTAAGTTGGGATATGGTTTTACACATAACTATTATCATCCTTATGATTCCAAAGTAATGGTATACCCCTTTCTATAACATTAACCACTTCTATAAATCGTTATGTACACTCGTTATGCTGTAGAAATTATCCTGTGATATTCTATGACAAACATTTGTGTAGTGAATACCCATATCCATTTCTACTCAAGGGTATTCCAATAGATATAACTATATTTCATTGATTTTGGATTTAAATGTATGTAACTCACATTCCTCAATTTTTTGGTTAAAATTAATGAAATTCATCCCTATATTGTTTGATATATGTGGCGTAATTATACATGTATGTGATATGAAAGTGACTGGTGGGACTAGAAATATATAGCCCTACAATGAATTGGGTAAAATTTTTATCTCATGAGATGATATGTATGGTGAACATGAGGTTATCCAAAGAACACAATATTATGATGTCTTGGAAGTTAACATTGACTTATTTATATGATGTCATGTTTTATATTTTCGCCACATTATTATGTTATTATGTTATATAATGACTCGTTGATTAATATTATGATTATCACCCCTCTTATGTTACCTTGATATACCTCTTGGATAACATATACTTCTTTACCTTATGTTTTGTTTTGTTTATTCCCTTACAGGTATTTATATCCCACCCCTTTTTTATGTACGTCCCTAGGTTATCCCATGTAGTTTTAGAAGATCCAAGGAATTTGAGGGCATGTTCTGAAGTTTTTAAATAATGATGTTGTGCCCATGTTTCATGTCAATGTTCTATATACCTAATTTCCCAAAGACACTAGGATTAATGGTATTATAGGGTTGTATTAAGTGTATATTTATGTATTAAGTCATGAAGTAAGATTTAATAAAATATATAATGTCATAAGGGGTGCATAGGTTGAAAATTAAAGTTTAATGAATTGTACAACGAGATAAAAAAAGAAAAGAGAGAACTGATTTCTTAAATTATACATGATGAATTTCATTTTGATAAAAATCTTTGAAGTTTTATTACATTTGATCCATGTGTATATTTTTTTTGGGATATATTATTTTTACCCAGATTGAAAAAAGTAAGTGTGGTGGATTGATAAAACCTGATTTAATTATAAATTTTATGTGAAATTCAATATTTTAAATTTCTAATTTCATGTTAATAACTTTGTATAAACCACATTTTTGTTATTTTTTGTGTTTATAGTAAATAAAATAATTTAACATTGTAAATTTTATTTTATTGATAAAATATTATTTTGGGAACTTAAATGGAAAAATATGGAAAGATTTCTATTTCATAGTTAAATTGGAAATTCAGGATTATTTGATTTTAATTTGGAAAAAATTAATGAATTTAAATTCTATTTTTATTCAGAAATATATTTGTTTTTCTTATGATGGATTTATTTCAAACTAAAATTGAATAAACTTGTATGATGTGATTTTTCACTAGATAACTAAATTTATATTATAAAAATGCATGTGTTTTATGGGGCATTTTGTAATGTTATTAGTAAATGAATATTAAAATTCTATTTTTTAATCTAATTGAATTTCATAATATTGAATATATTTTTCTATTTGATAAATATAATTGATTATGGTTTATAAACATGTTGGTTTAAAGAGAGTCTGAGTTTGAAAATTTGGGATGGACACATAAAGCCTGCTAGACCACCGAATCATATTAATGATGACCACCCAAAGGGTTTATCCATTAGTCTCTAATACCTCCAAGAAAAAAATGGTGATCCTGAATGGATTTCCATAACAATAATTAGGAGAGCACCACCAGCCATAGTTTCAATCTACAAATGTGAGTTATTGGAGGGTCCATATTTAACACTCTTATTCATAGGATGAAGCTAGTGGATTAGAATCATCTCCAGTTATCATTTTCACTAGATATTTTATTACATGATTATAATGGGGTCACATTTCAAAGTTTATTCCCAACCACTATATTTATGTGGTGGCGGGGGGGTAAGATGAATATTTGAATTTGGGGACCAGTTTTCCTTTTTCACATAAGCATCCTTACACGATGCACAATTCCAATCTATGAATATTCCATTAATTCTTTCTCTAATTCCATGAAGGTAGAAGTTAATTCTATAGTAGATTAATAATCTAGTACAAATCCACCAACTTTTAATGTGAGTGTTCTATTTCTCTTTCCAATGATTCAGGAGATTCTTCATTTGATACTCCTCAAAAAATACACTAATTCACTCAAATTTTATAGGAATGAGAGTGGAAATGGATAGGTTTCTTACCCACCGGAACATACATGAAATTCCACTATAAAATATTTTAGAACTTCTAGTCCTCCTATTCTTGAAAGTTACACTAGGAATACACCTCAAGAGATGACTCAATGTTCCACTAAAATTTATAGAATCCCCACCAACACATTCTATTAAAATTGTTTAGGCTTGATAAGGTAAATGCATAGGTTGATTCCCCACTAGAACGTCCATGAAATTTCCTAAGAATTTCTAGTGGAACTTCAAGTCCTAATATTCTTAAAAGTTCTTATTGGACTCCTCATGTTTTAATGATCGTAAATCATGTTTGGAGATTGTTGGAATCCTTAAGTTTTAATGATCACCAATAATGTTTTATACTCTTATAAATCATGTTTCTAAACTCTCATAAGATCATGTTAAAATTTTCAAAAATTATATTTTAATCTTTTAAACTATGTTTAAATTCATTCTATTATGTTTTAGTATGATTATGTTTAATCTTCATCCATTCTGTGAAGATTTTTTCTTAAGATAGCTTACAGATATTTGAATAATTCTGTGAAACTGTAAGCGTGGTATCATCTCCAGAATTTTCAAAGGAATTGAAACTGTAAGTGTGCTACCAGTTCCAAAATTTGAAGAGGACCTGACACCATTTTCGTGCTACCGTTTCCAAGAAACCAAAACAATACACCATTTTGAATTTTTACAAAAGACTAGACATTGTTACCAAGTACATCGTTTCCTAGACACCATAATTGTGTTGTCAGTTCTATAATTCACAAAGGATCAGACACTGTAACCATGCTACGAGTTCCAGAATTCACAAAGGACCAGACACCATAACCATGATACCAGTTAAAGAATTTGCAAAGGACCAGACATCGTATCTTTTCTACCAGTTCCTAATCTCACCGTGACTATGGAACCATGACTGTCTCACCACAACTGTGACATTGTTCCATAATTAACCATTTTTCTATCTTTTCCAATTAAATTTAAAAGTTGTTTTTAATTATCATATTTGAGTCATTTCATGACACTGATATATTTAATGATCTTTTTCATTCTTTCCAGTAAACAATATAAAGTATGAGGTCATGATATCGTGCACCTTGTCAGCTCCAACACATGCACCTGAAATAAAATAAAAGTGTGGCACTTGAGCAGTAAAAAAAGAGGAGTTGAATGAATGAAAAAGAGAAGAACATCCATACATGCAAGAATACACTGAAGGATAAACTTAAATTACTACTTGCTGAAAATAATGAATAACATGTTGAGAACCATATTGAAAGAATCCTTGTAGCAACTCAAAGAATAAGAAGAATATCTCACTACACTGAAAAACAGAACACTCAACTCATGACACTCTATTTTTAGAAAAGAACTGAAACATTGTGTCTGCTGCATCCAAAGATTCCAGAGCTACATTCCACAACACAAAGAGCCTTCTAAACTCTATCTTATTACATTTTTCTCTATTGTGTACTATTTTATTACTCTTTGATTAGTGTGTGTATCTTTATTAAAAACACACATTGTCTCCGGTAATGAACTGGAGAATACAAGATATCCTCACTCAAATGTCTTTTTACACCTTGTGTCTACTGTCTATAACTATCGAAGAGGTCTTGTGTGACTTGACTGTTAGTTTCCCCATGTAAAATAGAGGTATAGGTCTTGTGACCTTGATAGTCTTGTGTGCTATTTGTAACCTCGATCTGGGGTGTTGAACAAATCTTTTTATATATATTCCTTGGTGGCAGGTGACCACCAAGTTGAGTGGATTGGGTCTCATCTTGAGACTGAACCACTTGTTTTATCTATTGTGTCTTTCAATTTAGTCTTAATCTATTTTAACAAATATTTTAGAAAACTAAATATTACTTTGATAATTAGTCTTGTATAGTAGTTATAACTATTTTTCCTTATTAGAGTAGTTTAAAAATTTATATTAATATCTAATATTGTTATAAATGAGAATTAATTAATCTTCTAAGAAACTATTTGAATAGTCAATCTATTATAATTTTACTACCTTGGTTAACTGGATAACATTATTCTAATTTGGGGGAATCTTTTAAATAAAATTTTTAATATAAATTTTTATAGGAACTCAATTCACCCCCTATTTAGTGTCCTACTCCAACCAAGATTTGGTATCAGAGGTTGTTTTCAAGTTATTATTTTTAAAATTTTAAATCCTTTTTAAAATCTTTTGTAACTGTTATTGTAGTTGTGTTTTAAATATCTTAACTTTTATGTTAGTTCTAAATTTTTAAGTTCTTTAAAATCCTATTTATTTGTCATGGATGATATATTAGAGTGTTTTGATAACAACATACCTCTATTCTTTAATGGAACAAATTATGGACAATGAAAAATTAAAATGAAAATGCACCTCGAAATTATGGGTTTTGAGATTTGGTCTTCAATTATAGATGAATATAGTATTCTTGTTGTTGATAGGAATAATAGGGTTGACCCAACTAAGAATACTTATAAAAATAATTAAAAATCCATGAATTCCTTATATTGTTCTTTAAGAGATTAAGAGTTTAATATAATTTCTATATGTAACACAACCCATAAAATTTGGAAAACATTAACTGTTTCACATGAAGGAACCTCTAGTGTTAAGGAAATGAGACTTAACACAAATACTATTAAATATGATAACATTAAAATAAAACCTGATGTGCCTATTTTTGACATGTATCTCAGGTTTAATGAAATTGTGAATACTATGATCTCTCTGGGAAAGGATGTTATAGCCACTGATTAAATCATGAGAATACTAAGATTCTTATCAAATATATGGATAGGGACTTCTGTATCAATTAGAGAATATTGTGAAATCATCAAGTTTATAGTAAAGGAGCTGGTAGGGGAGCTAATGATGTATGAGGAAGAATTAAAAGTTAACAAGGAAGAGGAAGATGGACCAAAGAGAAATTCAGTGGATTTCAAAACCACTACTTCTAAAACTAATGAAAATGAAAGGATTCAAAATCATTCTGACAGTACAAGTAATGAAGATTCACCATCTGATAGTGATGAAGAAATAGCTCAATTAATCATAATATTTAAGAAGTTTTATAGTAGGAAGAAATTATTTAGGAAGCCTAACTACAAAGGTAAATATGAAAACAAGGGAAACTAGAAAAGGGATTGGAAGAATGGTGATAATTCTGGTGAAACAGTCTATTATGAATGTAAGAGAAAGGGAAATGTAAAGGGTGATTATCCCAAGATAAAATATAAAAAGGGATATGAGGAAAAATATAGAAAGTATAAAAAGTAAATCAAAGAAACACGGAGTGATTCTAAAGATAGCTCAGGTGACTCCGAATCATTACATGATGAAAAGGCAGAAAAAGCCAATATGTGTTTCATGACGAACACATCAGAGGTAAATCTTGAGTCTCTAGTACATAATTCCTACCATTCTAGAGAATAAAGTGATTCTGAAAATATTATTAATGAAGAAATTTTCGAATACTTCCAAATTCTTGAAGATACCTGCAATGAGTTAAAAGATAAATATAAATATTTTATAAAACAGCATGATCTTAATTCTATAGTTCAGTCTAATTTTACAATATAAAATGAGAAGAATGCTCAATTACTTAAATAGAATAATGAACTCAAATTATCTAATGTGCAATTGAAAAAGGACTATGAAAAATTTACCAATCGAAATAATACTCTAACACAAATTCTTCGTAAATAATTAGCTCCTAGGTATAATACTGGAATAGGATACCAACCTGAACTGAGGAATATAGCCAAAATTCATTTTTTAAAAAATATGAAAAATCTAGTTGTATACCCATAACTAAAAATTCTACAAGTTCTGGTATTGGGAACAGTTTTACTACTTCTAGTTTCTCAAGACCAAATAGATTTTATTTTTCAAATGCTTTAAAATTTTCTTATAGGAAACCCATGAAGAAAGTATGGGTCCCCAAAGCACTTATTACTGATGTTTTTGGACCGAAGAAAATATGGGTTACAAAATCATCTTTTGTTTGATCCTAATGTAGGAAAGTTGTTTGAAGAGATCCAATAAAAGTCTATAGAACTTTTACAGTGGATGTTCAATACACATGATAGGAGATTATTCATGTTTCAAGAACCTAATAAATATTGATGATGGGTATGTCACTTTTGGTGACAATGCTCCATGGAAAATCATTGGCCTCGGGTAGATTGGTAACTCTAACTCAGTTTTAATTTCTAAAGTACCTTTTTATGAATTAAAATATAATCTGCTTAGTATTTCACAATTATGTGATGATAGTTTTCATGCTAAATTTTAGAATGATGCATGCAATGTTTTTAATTATAATAATGACTTAGTATTTTATTCTTTTAGAAATGAAAATGTTTATTTTGTTAACTTATATTCTTTAGTTTTTCAAATTTTTTCTTATTTGAGTGCCTTTATTGGATATGGCATAGAAGACTAGGATGCAAAAATATACACTCCCTTAGAAAGCTTACTAGGAAAATCTTAGTCAAGGATATACCCAACCTTGAGTTTTCAAATGAAAAAGTTTGTAATCCTTTTTAAAAGGGTAAACAACACGAAATCTATTTCAAAACAAATAAATAAGTTATAACTTCTCAACCTCTCGAGTTGGTTCACAAGGAATAGTTTTGAACAACTAGAGTTTCAAGTCTTAATGGGAATCACTATGTCTATGTTCTTGTATATTACTATTCTAGATATACTTGTACCTTTTTCTTAGTTCACAATAGTGAATCATTCTCTCACTTTATAAAGTATTCCAGAATAATAGAGAACCATATTCTTCTTAGAATTAAATCCTTAGGAAGTGACCATGTCCATGGGTTTGAAAACCAAAATCTTTTCTCTCAAAAAATGGCTATAGTAATAACTTATTTTCCCATAGGAAACCTCAAAAAAATGGTGTTCTAGAAAGAAGAAATATAACCAAAAAAGAAATATATATAATAATTCTTAATGAATGTGATCCACCTATATACTTTTGGGCTGAAGTTTTCAATACAACATGATATATAATCAATAGAGTCTTTATTAGACCTATTCTTAAAATAACTCCTTATGAGTTATGGAACAATAGAAAATCCAAGGTTAACTACTTCAAAGTTTTTGGTTCAAAAGTATATATTATTAACAATAAGGATAATCTAGACAAATTTTCCTCAATGAATAATGAAGGAATTTTATTAGGTTATTCAATCTCTAGTAAAGCATATAGAGTCTTAAATAAGAGAACTAAATGTGTGGAATAATATGTACATGCCAAGTTTTATGAAATAGATCCACATGATCCAAACACCACTCTAGAAATATTGAGGATGATATGTCAAATCTGGACATCAATGCTAAATATTATGATCGTCCTATGAAGAAATCTATTAAAAAAACTATTTCTTGAAATTCTCCAGATTCTTGCCACGATGAACACAAACCAACTGAAGAAACCGAAATTACTATTCCTTCTTTTTCTAGATCTATTAAAATCCTTAAAAACTATCCTTTAGATGTTGTTATTTTAGATTTATATAAAAGAACACATACTAGAGCTTCTCTAAGAAATAAGGTTGAACATCAAGCTTTCTTATCACAACTTGAGTTTAATAACATCAATAAGGCAATCAATGATGAATTTGGGGTGATGGATATGCAATAAGAATCAATTAAATTTGAAAGAAATATAGTTTGGAAACTTGTGGATAGACCTAAATATATCTTTACCATATTCACTAAATGGGTGTTTAGAAATAAAGTATAGGAATCTGGTACCATAGAAATAAATAAAGCTAGATTGGTTGCTCAGGGTTATAGTCAAGAAGAAGAGATTGTCTATGAAAAATCTTTTTCACTAGTTTCTAGACTTGAAGCCATTAGAATATTTCTTGCATATGCAGCATATCTAAATTTCAAACTATATCAAATGGATGTAAGGAGTGCATTCCTAAATGGGTATATAATTGAGGATGTCTTTGTTGAACAACCTCATGGTTATACATACCCTCATTTTCCAAATAATTTTTTTAAATTAACAGAAGATTTACATGGTTTAAAGCAATCCCCGAGATCTTGGTATGATAGACTAAGTAGTTATCTTATTTAAAAAGGTTTTATAAGATGAATAGATAATCCTACTCTATTTATGAAAATAATTTCTAAAGATTTTTAATTGTTCTAATCTATGTTGATGATATTATTTTTGGACCTTCAAAAAATTCCTTATGTATTTGTTTTTTGAAGATGATGAAAAATGAATTTGAAAAGAGTTTGATGGGTGAACTAAAATTATTTCTTGTATTTCAAATATTTCAAAATAAGAAAGGTATTATTTTAAATCAAAGTAAATATACTAAATATTCTTTTAAAATTTTGGTTTAGATAATACTAAAAGTAATGATACTCCAATGAGTACCACCTGTAAGTTGGATCTTGATGAGAATGATAAATCTGTTGATCAGACCACTTATAGAGGAATGATTGGGAGTTTACTCTACTTGAATACTAGTAGGCCTGATATTATTTTTAGTGTGTGTATGTGTGCTCATTTTCATGAAAATCCTAAAGATTCACATATTCTTACTGTTAAAATAATTTTCAAATACCTCAAACATACTACCAACTTAGGACTGTTCTATCCAAGAGGACAATCATTTGACTTAGTAAGCTATTCAAACAATAATTTCGGTGGTTTTAATTTAGATAGAAAAGCACCTCTGGAACATGTCACTTTTTGGGAAATTCACTAGTTTAATGGTGTAGTAGGAAGAAAAATTTGGTTGCATTATCTACTGTTAAAGATGAATACATAGCTATTGGGGGTTGTTGTGATTAGATTTTGTAGATGAAACACACTTTTCTAGAATATAGATATCAATTCAGGAATGTACCTATAAATTTTTATAACAAAAGTGCTATTAACATATAAAATAATCCTATTTCTCATTCTATAACAAAGAATATGGATGTAAGACATCACTTTTTGAGACATCATTATCAAAAAGTTGATATTACTTTAGAATTCATTGGCAGTGAACATCATCTTGCTGACATTTTCACTAAGCCATTAAATTATTAAAGGATGAATTATATAATACTTGAATTATCAATGATTATCCTTGAGTGAATAGTTTACTGTCTCAATTTTATTGTCTCGGTTTACTGTATCATTTTAATATCTCAAGATTGTTGTCTCATAGTTTTCTATCTTATTCTTGTCGTCTCACAAGTTACGGTCACACCATTTTTGCGTCACACTATAATACTAACACTGTGAAAGCATGTACCTATCTCATTTAATTATTCATAATTTTTTTAAATGTTTTGTTTTCTATCACTTGTTTTATTTATTTTATATAACATTTTTTTGTGACATTTGAACTCTCTAAATGATAAATATCTATCCTTTCACTTCTCTCTATCTCACTTCTCTCAAAATCGAAACCCTCTGTCTCTATCAAACCAATTTACTTCCTTCCCATATTTCTTAATCCCACACCTAATTCTCAATATGAATCATAAATCCTCTTTGACTCCTAAGAAGTGCTTGCCTCAGAAGAAACAGAAGAAGGATCTTGTTGTAATGCCTGAGAAGCCGTTGAACCCATGTCTTGAGGATCGCAAAGTCATGACTGAAAAGGAGATATGTGAGAATTGGATCTTGTCTATTAAGTCTCTTGTTCTAAGAGTTCTGAAAGAATAGGGGTAGTTTAATTGGTTTACCAAAGAGAAAATTTCCATCTACCCAAAGCTTGTTTTTGAGTTTTATCAGTATGTCTAGTTTACCATCAACTCCAAAGATGATTTTATGGTAAGGAGTTGGTAAAATGTTCAAAGATGCACTTTTTCTTCGAGGTTATGTGATGAATGCCTAGGAATACTTCATAAAGGGATTTTTTAGGACTACTAGAGAGAACCACCTCCACCTAGCGATGTTTTTATCCTAGAAGAGGCTCATGGAAGTTTGACAAGAAATAAGAAGAAAAAAAGGCCTATTGATTTTGATCTTGATGGTGAGTCAAGGCTATTGTCCAAGTAAATTAAACATCTCATTTTACATGAAAATGGAATTTTTACACTCTTAAGTATTAGGATGTGTTTTTGATTCATCTTATAAAGAATGGACACAAAATAAACTTGTGTAAGTATATTATCATTCACATGTGTGATATGCTCAAAACTAAATTAAAGTCCACATTCCTTTTCTATTCAAGATTCATTTCTACTATTCTTCTAGCCAAAGGTGTTGTTATCTAGAATGAAGAAGTTTTTGAGGAATACGATTTATGTATCTCTAAGGCTACTTGCAGGATAATGAAAATAAGCCAGAATCCATGGAAGGGGTCTTGGGATGAGGATAATGATTTTTTTTTTGAGGATTTTAATCATTTTAAAAATCCCTCAAGACCTAAAAATGTTGTTGATCCTGGTTTAGAAGCTGAAGAGATTGTGGACTACTTAGATCAAGAAACAAATGATGATGTTAGTTATGGTATTTTGGGAGTATCTTCTGAGCTATCATCTCTCAATAAAGTTGATGTTGATGTAAGGGGAAAGGATGAAGCTGCTACAAAAGGAAGTGGTGTTGTAGAGGAGGAGCTTGATGTTGTGGAACAATATGAAGAATAGGTTGAAACTGAAGTAATCATTTTAACTGAGTAAATGATGAAACATGCCTTTTGGATGCCTAGAGATGTGGGTGAGCCTAAAAAAGATGAAATTATGGGAATGGTTCAAGAGATTTATTCTCTCATTCCTAGGATATATTCACCAGTTGAGGGGGATAAACACCCAAGATTAGAAAGTTTTCAACTTCTAAATCCTATTGATCCAAGTTTTGTAGATACTTGGTATAGGCTTCCTAGTTATTTTGATGTGGAAGATACCAAAAATGCCTCAATAAAAGGGATATATATTTCAACTGAGTTTTATTTGAAACCAATATCTACTAAAGAAGTATCCCTTGCTAAGGAATTTGAACCTATTTCAGTTCCCGTTTCTAAAACTTCTCAAGAATCTTATGATTTTGTAAGTCATAGTGATCTAAATGTTTCTGGAGACAACTTGTTGTCTGAATTTGGGAAGCTATTATAGTCTCAACATGAACCTCTGGAAAATATCAGTGAAAGGGATGATGAATTTTTGTTATAAAAGATCATTTGGCAGATCCAACTGAGGATGCTTCAAGAAATTCAGGAAGTTTGGGTTGAGAACAAGCAGTTGAGTGATGAGGTGAAATCCCTAAAATCTATGGTCAAAGATATGAATAAAGCCTTGAAAACTGTTCTGGAACGTATTTCTCATCTTAGAGAGGATGATACTGATAAGATTCCACAGAAGGATGTATGTCTGATTCAACCAAACATGATTAATGTATATAAAAAGGTGGTTGAGAACAACACCAAGATAGCCAATGAGGTGTGTGGGCTTGTCTCCAGACTCAACAAGCTTACTGATGAAAAAAAAGGTTCTTTAAAAAATATTCTAAATCAGTTTAAGACCTCACATCAGCTCTTTAAACTCCATATACCTCTAGATATCTCTATTAGCCTTTGGAAAGTGACTTGATTAGATCAAATTTTAAAGAAGAACTTCATTCGGTGTTGAGTGGTGTTGATAGAGAAAGTATATCTAGTTCCAACAAGAACATTGACCATGTGCTTGATTTAGTGAGGATCCATTAAAATATTGACACCGATGCCCAAGAATAAATCTCTAAGAATGGGGAATACTAAATTAAGAGAATTTATTCTACGAATGAGTTGAATAATCCCTCCAAGTATCTTGTGGAGAATTTGAAGATACCTCCAGTCACTCAAGCCTTAAATGATTAAGTGCAGAAGATCATGGAATTCACACCCACTCTGGAGAAGTTTCTAAAAAATAAGGATAACATTGAGAAGGCCATGCAATATAACAGAGAGATCATAACAAACTTTATAAACCTCTTGGAACCTTATCTGCATATTCAAAGTACTCTAATCGTGGCTCCTGTAGCTGCTCTTTTGAGGTCTAGTCTACCTTTTTCTACCTATCCTTCTTCCTCCACCTCTTTTTCACCAGTTCCCATTTATGTTTCTCAAGCTCTAAGCTAGATCAACGCTTTAATTATTGGGAAACCTTTTCCTAGGTCTTCCGCCATACCTACCCTTGAACCTTTTATCATTGAAGGAGTGTCATTGCCTTCCCTGGCCACTCCTTCTACCACATCCACTTCTCCGCCTCTTTCTTCTCCATCTAATGTCTCTCACAATCATGTTTTACAATATTATAACTCGCATTTTTAAACTCTCACAAGATCATGTTCAAAATCTTAAAAATTATATATTAATCTTGTGAGAAATATTTAGACTTGTTCTATTATGTTTTAGTATGATTATGTTTAATATTAATACATTATATTAAGATTTATTCTTAAGACAACTTATAGATATTTGACTAGGTCGGTGAAACCATAATTATGTTACTGGTTCCATAATTTTCAAGGGAACCTACACTATTTCCGGGCTACTCTTTCCAAGACACTATAACAAGACACTGTTCAAAATTTTGACAAAGTACAAGACACTATTACCTAAGACACCATTTCCCTAACATAGTAATTGTGATATTGATTCTAGAATTCGCAAAGGATTAGATATTGTAACCATGCTACCAGTTCTAGAATTCAAAAAGGATCAGACATTGTAACCATGCTATTGGTTCTAGAATTCGCAAGGGACTAGACACCATAACTTTTCTATCAATTCCTAATCTCACCGTGACTATGGAATCGTGACTATCTCATCGCAACTGTAACATTGTTCCATACTTAACCATTTTTCTGCTTTTTCCAATTAAATTTAAAATTTATTTCTAATGTTTATATTTTTGTCATTTCATGACACTGATATAATTAATGATATTTTTCAGTACTATCAGCAGATAGTACGAGGTACAAGGTGAGGAGATCATGAACCTTTTCAACTCCAACACAAGCACCCAAAATAAAATAAATGTATGGAACTCAAGAAGTAAAAAAGCATAAGTTTATTGCATGAAAAAGTGAAAAACACCCATACACGCAAGAATACACCGAATGAAGAGCTTCAAATTCTTGCTAGCTGAAAACAAAGAAGACCCTATTTTGAACAATCTTGAAAGTATCCTTATAGAAACTTGTAGAAAAATAAGAACATCTCACTACACTGAAAACCAGAACACTCGACTCGCGACACTCTATTTTTAGAAGAGGAGTGGAATATTTAATCTAATATATCCAAAAAGAGTCCAGATCTACAATTCACGACACACAGAGCCTTCTAAACTCTATCTTATTACATGTTTTCTATATTTTGTACTATTTTATTACTCTTTGAGAAGTGTGTGTATCTGTATTAAAAACACACATTGTCTCCAAAACTGAACTAGAGGATACAAGATATCCTCACTCAAATATCTTTTAACACCTTCTTTCTCCCACATATAACTGTTGAAGATGTCCTATATTACATGGTAGTTAGTTTTCCCACATATAATTGTGGTAGAGGTCTTGTGACTTGGAAAATCTTGTGTACTGTTGTTAACCCTGATCCAGGGTGTGGATCAAAGATTTTTATATATATTGTTTAGTGGAAGTTGATCACCAAGTGGAGTGGATTAGGTCTCGAATTGAGACTGAACCAATTGTTTTATCTGTTGCGTCTTTCAATTTCGCCTATATATTTTTAAACAAATATTTTAGAAAACTAAATATTAATTTAATAGTTATATTTTTATAGTAGTTATAACTATTTTCCTTATTTGAGTAGTTTCAAAAGTTGTATCAATATCTCATATTGTTATAACTGATAATTAATCAATCTTCTGAGAAACTTTTTGAACAGTCAATCTTTTATAATTTTTCTACCTTGGTTAACTGGAAAAATTTATTCTAACTTGGGGGAATGTTTTAAATAAACTTTTTAATAGAAAATTTTATAGGAAATAAATTCACCCCCCCTATTGTGTGTCCTACTCTGACCAACAGTTCTAGTTGGAAGCCACCTCAGTGGATGATTGAAAGTTCCACTGAAATGTTACTGGTTTGAGAGGGGAAATGGATAGGTTTATTATCCTTTGGAACTTACATGAAATTCCGATGTAATTTCTTGTGTAGCATATAGTCCTCACATTATTATATGTTCTTGTGGGAATCCACCATAATCGATGACTAAAAGTGACACTAAAAATTTCTAGAATCCAAAAAACACTTTACACTAAAAATTTAAAGGATTGAGTGGGGTAATGTATAAGTTGATTCACAATTGGAACTTATATTAAATTCTAATATAACATCAAATTATCCTATTATTGGAAGTTATAGTGGGAATACACCCCATTGGATGATTGAAAGTTCCACTCAAAATCATGGAATATCCACAATCATTTTGCAATGAAAATTTATATGATTAAGAGTGGAAATGCCTAGGTTTATTCTCCAGTAGAACTTCCATGAAATTACTCTATAAAATCCCTGAAATTACATTGGAACATCCAATATTATTCTTCGAAGCTATAGTGGGGATACACCTCATGGGATGACTGAAAGTTCCATTGAAATTTTTGGAATCCCAACCAATCCTTTCTAATAAAATTTTGAAAACTAGTGAGGGGAAATGGATAGGTTTCTTCCCCACTATAAATACATATAATACCACTTCAAATTATAATGTAACGTCCAATAATCCTATTATTGGAATTTCTAGTAGCACCCACCTCATGGATTGACTAAAAGATCCATTGAAATTTATGGAATCCCCACCAACACTTTTAGCAGAAATTTTGCAGTCTTGAGGGGGAAAATGGATTGGTTGCTTCCCCATAGGAACTTTAATAAAATTACACTGAAATTTAAAGTCCTATTATTCTAGGTTCAAGTGGTGATCAAATTCATAATATGACTAAAATTTCAACAGAAATTTATAGAATCTCCATAAATAGTTTCCACTGAAATTTTCTAAGCTTGAGTGGATAAATGGATAGGTCACTTCCTCTCAAGAACATTGATGAAATTATATTGTAAATTCAAGTGGAACTTAAAGTCTTATTATTCTTGGAGGTTCTAGTAGGAATCCATGTAAAGGGATGTCTAAAATTTCCATCTAAATTTATAGAATTCATACAAACATTTTCCACTAAAAATTTCCAGTCTTGATAGTCGTATCATATAGGTGATTCTCCACTGGAACTTATATTAAATTCTAGTGGAACTTTCATTCCTCCTCTTAAAATTATATTAATTTCCACTAAAATTTTCCATTTTCAATTTTCATTTACACATTTTAGATCAAACATTATTACCATACAATGACTTATACATCAAATTAAACTAAATTTAAAAGAGGTTCATACAAATTCATTATGAGAAACTACTTTTTTGAATATGTTTAATTATTTTATATACAATATTTTATCATAATAATATAATAAGAAACTTGATAGATCATTTTTAAATGTTCTCAATAGGTATGATCCATCAATAGATACATTTCAAATTGCTAGTGTGGAAGTAATGTTTTGTGAAGGTGATATTTGTAGGATTTTTGAGATTACTGAAGAGGAAAATGAAATTAGTGTTTTCTATTAATTAAAACCTATGAAGGAATGATTATATATAAAAATATTTTGAAATGTTTTAATATTTATTAAATAAAAGGAAATATGAACAACAATCATGAAATAATTTATGGGGGATGAACTAGATGACCATGTTGACACAACAGTACTCCTATGTTTGTACACATGTGTTAATATTTTCTTCCCAACAATAGGTGCTATTTAAAGTGGGGTGTAATAATGTAAATGGATATTTTGAATAACATATGAAATATAAATTGGTCTCATGTAATACACAAAAAATTGATAACTTATATTAAACAATTCCATAAACACCATTCTATGATTTAGGGGTCTGTTGTGTCATTCTTGGTATGTATTGAAATTTAATTTTTTTATCCAGAGTTTTTATTAATACATATGTTATTCATATAATTTTGGTTTTGTGAAATAAGTTTATTCATGAAAGAAAATTATAATAGTATAAATAAACCTTTTATAAAATGGATCTTGGACTATTTGGATGCAATAATTAGGAAGAAACTTAGGGGAAAAGAAATTCAAGATAGTAGGGAAAGTTTTCAAATTTATGTATTATTTTAAGGATCCCCTTAAAATCATGATTATATAAAATAGGTTTATAAATATGGTAAACATGATAAGGCCTCCCAACAAACAACATCCACCATGGGATGTGGTTTAGTAGTGGAAGAGTCTGTGAAAGATGACATTAAATTTTGAAAATAAAACTAGATAATATAAAATCAAAGATGAGGAAAAAGGATAAACAAAAATTAAAAAGGAAATTATTTTATAGTTAAAAACATCAAAAAAGTAGAAAGTTCAATGAAACTTGAAAGGGAATGGGCTAGTAACAAAGATGATAACTAGACAATGGTCATAGTTGTGATGGATAAAAAACAAATAGGGATATTTGAATGTCAAACAATGAACTATAAAGAATATTTTATCCCAGAAATCAAGGACCAATGTCAGATATAATATCTGAAGAAATAATTGCTCAAGGAAAAGAAAAATAGGACCTTGAATACCATTGAATGTAAGCCAACCATATATAAAAATGATGAAGTGGACGAAAGTAAGGAAGATGTTCAAGAATAGTGCATAACTCCCACATCCAACAAAATAGTTGAAAAGCCTAGACTAGGAAATTATCAAACTTGGTCACTAATTAGAAATCTAAAATCATGAACAATAAGAAAAAAAATTGGAATGTGCATTTTTTATGAAAATAGTACAACAAGAACAAAAACCAAAAAATAGTCAAAATCAATAGAAAAAATAACTCAGTTGGAAAAATTAAACAACATAATCAGTATTTCATGGAAACTTGGACAAATAAAGGTTTTATGGGGAATTTTTTCATAACAAAATGGTTGATGTAAAGTAAAAAAATTCCATAAATCATATTATGAGAATCTTCAAAAGATTTTAGAGTTAGATATGACTTAGTATAGTTTTAAGAAAAGAAAGAACAAACACCCTTAATTTAAAATTTTTCTATTAAATTCAACTTTATGTAATGTGATTTCATATATATAATTGTTATTGTTGTGTAGTGAATATTTCTGTAAATCTAAAAAATAGTTTTTATTCCATTGCATTGGATAAAATTTTATATCTTTTGAACAAAGAAATGATGAGTATCTGGGTAAGTTTTCATAGATTGTTATAAAATATTTTCCACTTAGTGTGAAATCATCTACTAATTTTCAATTACATTAGGTAATAGATTCATATGCTTGAATAATAAAACTAAAATAAAAAATGAGGAAGGAATTTGAAATTTTCCCAGATAAATCGATATTTATTATTGTTACTGACCTGGTGAGAATACTAGTTTCTATATTATTTATGTTAAAAAGGTAATAGTTCATAGTTGGTATAAATTTATAAATATTTAAAGGGATTAATTTTTGGTAAAAATCAAAATTTTATAAAGATGTTGATAGAGAAACCAGTAAAAGATGATGTGGTATTCATTCATGTTTTTATGGGCACTACTTGACCCTTATTTTGACTGGTCTTTGGTTGGGTATTTCTTTTGGGTTATTTTATGTGTTTTTAGAATATTTTGTTATTCCTTGGGGCTATGACCAATTGGAATATGGATAAGAAAAACTGAGTGGTTTGGACTAGGAAACTGTGCGGCCAATAATGGTCTACTAGAATGGGGCATATGATATGTCCAAACCATGCGTCCACCCCTCCAAACTGTGAATCCCTAGACAAGGGGGTTATGAATAGTTAGAGAATTATTAATGTAACCATTAATACAAAACATAAACCCTAAATAAAATCTCTATATAGGTATCTTGTTTAACGTAAAAAATTAATCTTAACCGTGCGACCACTCTAGGAAACTGTGCACGTAAAATTTTAATGCTCCCATTTTTTTAAATATAAATACCTAAGACCCAAGTTTAACCTCTAATGAAACCATAATATCTTATTAGCTCAACCTAATATTTTTCCAGTTCTCAAGAGTAATTTTATTTTGGATTCTAGGTTCATTTCCTTCATTCATGATGGATTAACTCAATGTATGTTGTGTTTTTTATTTTGTTTTTCCTTTCATTCTTAGATCCTCATTGGATATCTTCTCATATCATCTTATTGAAACCAAAGGATATTTTTATGTCATATATAAGGGGTTTTATATAGGATTAATTTTTTTCTTATGGATCTAATATTATGATGACCCAATCTACTCTTTCCCGATCTCTATTTTCCAAGGCAGTTCGACCCACCTCCATATGAATAAATAATTCCATTCTTTCTATATAAAGGGATAATTATATGAATTTCTTATTTTTATTGTAATTTTAATTTTTTAATTCATTTATTTTAAATTATTTTTTATTTTAATGTATTTTTGTAAATAAATTATTATTTAATGTGGTTTTTTTAAATGTTTTTTGCACACTGAGAATTAGATAAAATTATTGAATGGTTTTTTGTTTAAAAATGGGGTTTCAAAAACTTTATATGATTTTATTTTCTTTGAAAATGTTTTATAAATAAAGAGAATGTATTTTGAAATGATTTTTGGGAAAATTGTCACATTGGGTAAACTTGGGTGCATCGGGAATATACACACCACTCATAGTGTGTGGAAGGCCACTTGAGGATTTCTTCAACTTTAGTGCGTGTGTAATTTCATTAGAGGTTATAATGGTTGGATCCACCATTTTCCTAGATTTTGAATTTAAATTTTATTTATATTATGTATTCCCATAGGTTAGATCCCAATAATGTGATTTTTCATTTATGATTACATGATTCGTATAATGGATTGGTCATGGTTATTTTCTCACATGCTTTCACATAATGGATTGGTCATGGTTATTTTATCACATGATTTCACATGATGGATTGTTCATGGTTATTTGTTTACTTGTTTAAATTATGGTGTATTCATGTATTATACTGATTATTCTCTCTTGATTTGTCACTTATACTTTTCATATTCCTTATTTTGATAATATGGAAGAATTTTATTAAAGAACCAAGGGATGAATTTCAAATGTGTTTGATTTATTAAAATGCCTTGTAAAACTGTATTTGTTTTAAAGATAGTACTATTTCATTCTTGATATTATACTTCATATAGATTTTATGGTGGAATCCTACTATTTTTAGTGATCAAATCCTAATTCTTATTCTGATTGATTTTAGATGTTATCTTGATGGACCCTGGTAATGGGAAAGGAATATTATATCTCATTAGCTTCTCTTCTCATCGTTTACATTGAAGAGGGATGGTTTAGAGGTGATGGTTGGTCACTTGGAGACTTGTTGGATTAGTCTTATCATACTTTATAGTTTGGAAATTTTGTCTTGGATTGTATGGATATTGGATATACCTTTTATTTGACATAGTACCTTAGATTATTGGTCTATTTTTCCTATATAAGATACTTTTTTCCATTATCTTTTTTTACATAACCACCATGGCGGGTTATCTTGGGTGGATTGTCTAGTTGACCTAGGTTGGTTCATTATAAAATTATATCTGAGGGATGATCATAATGAAATGTGTTAACACTGCCTGAGTTTGGTTTTGTGTCTTAGGAAAATAAGAGTTAGGACCATTAGAATTTGGGTAGTAAGTGCGGGAGGGTGACTAACCAGCACACTTCTGTGTCTGAACTTTATTTATCTTGAACGGTCAGAAAGTTTTTACCAAGTTTGATACTATAATTTTGAGTTCATTTGAATAAACTAGATGAAGAGTTTATTTAAATGGACATGTTCCTTTTTAAAGTGCTGAGTTTCATTAGTAGAATTCATATTGCTTTAAATTTTCATTATTTTAAATCATTGACTTTAATTCTTGAAGTTGGTTTGGTGATTTTGTATTTTTTCTCTAAAGTATGATTACTTATTTTATTGTATATATTATATGATGACTCCTAGAATAGATCTTTTGAATCTGGGTGAGGATGTAGTGAGAAAATTTACCCAAAAAACCCCTCCATTGGTTCCTTCTTTAATTGAAGCTATAATCTTCACAATTCAGACTCTGGGTCAAGTGGGTGTTGGAAACCCAAGATGTGTAGTGGACCATGTCTTAGAATTTACAAAGAAACAACCACCCATATTTAGTGGTGATAAGGGACCCCAAGAATCCAAGGAGTGGCTTGGGTAGATTTAGAGGATATTAAACTTCATGAGGACTTCTGAAGAATCCATGGTGGGTTTTTACATATACATGATAGAGGGACAATGAAGGAGATGGTGGAAATCTATTATGAAAGATAAGTTGCATGATAATCTTACCTGTAATTCTTTTAAGAAATTATTCAACCAGCTGTTTTACCCTGATATGTTACATGCAGCGAAGACCCAAGAGTTCATGACCTTAGGGAAAGGTGATCATACTATTATGGAGTATTCCTCCCATTTTTTTTTGAGTTGGTGAATTTGGAACCATATCTAGTTTCCAATGAGTACCTAAAGGCTTATAGGTTTGTGTTAGGACTAAGGCAATATATTTGGTTGATGTTTATTCCCATCTTCCTTTCAACTTCAGGGAGGTATTTGACAAAGCAGCCTTAGTGGTGGCTGACATAGCTAAAAAAACTTGTTTGGGTAGAGCTTTAATGGGTGATGTTGTTAGCCTAAGTATATCTTCTGTCTAGAAAAGGAAGCTCAAGGGTAGTCAGTTTTCTTTACAACCCATTTCAGGGGGGTTGTCAGTATTGTAGAAGTTTTTATGATACTAATGCAGAAGGCATGGTCATACTAAGCCTAACAGTATGGAGAATCCTAATACTTATCATCGTTGTGTACTATCAGGATATCTGAGGTGTTTTTGGTAAAGTACATCCTAGGGATGTGAGGATGGATCAACTCTCACTAAGGGTTCCTAGGAAAACAATAAATCTTCTGAGGGTGGTGGATCGAATCCTCATTCCATGGGGGGTGTTCATGTGGCTAATACCAGATGACTTTATATGTAAGAGTGTGCACCAGAGGAATCTAAAATAGGTCAATATACTTTTAGAGGTACAATGTTTATTTTGTATTATATAGTGAAAACTTCGTTTGATACAAGTTCTACGCATTCTTTTATATCATAAAAGTTACTTTATGTTTTGGGATTTCACTAGGAACTTATTCTATTCTTTTTTGATATTTATAAATTTTTGGGAAAGAGGACCAAATAGGGTTTCAAGTGTCCCACATGTCTGGTGGTGATATCTAACTTCAGGGTGGTGTGGGAGTTTTTAGTCCTTGATATTAAAATTTTCAACCTGATACATGGAACAGATTGGATGATCACTGTTAATTACCAGATAAACCATTATTGTCATCAGGTTTAGCTTGTATATTTTTATGGGGGCACTCATATTTTTTAAGGTGAGTGAGACTCTATATCAGGAAGGGTGGGGCATTTTGTCCCTTATAATGGGGTAATATCATGTCTATTATCAAATATGTTTCTAGATATTGTTGAACCTTTTCTGTTATATCTGCTTCTTATAGTGGTATGCGAATACCCTGAGGTATTTCCGGATTATTTTTTTGGTTTACCACCATAGAGATAGGTTGAGGTTACTTCTGACCTTCTCCCTAATATAATGACCATTTCAATTCCATATTATGGAATACAACTAACTAAGTTAGAATAGCATAAATCCTATCTTGAGGACCTAGATGCTAATGGATTTATTAATCCTATCATGTCACCACAGGCTTCACCTATCCTCTTTTATAAGAAGGTAGATGGGAGTCTCATACCTTTCATGGATTATTGAAATTTGAATTGGGTAACTATTAAGGAAAAATGTACTTTTCCCAGTATTGATGATATCTTTTACCAGCTTAGAGGGGAACATTGGTATTCAATGATTCAACTTAGATCAGGTTTCCACAATTTGAGAGTCCTAAGAAAGGATATACACAAGTCAATGTTTAGGATCCTGTATGGGAATTTCAATTTTCTATTTATTCCATTCACCCTGAAAATTTATCCTTTGATATTTATGTATTTGATTAAAAAAAATATTTAATCAGTTCTTGGAATCTTTTTTGTTACGGTCATGGATAATATTTCAGTGTACTACAAGTCATAGGATGAGCTTACGTACTATTTCGATATCATTATTCAAACCTTGAAAGAACATCATTTATATGGTAAGATTTAAAAATGTGAGTTTTGGATCCCAGAAATGAAATTTCTAAGACAAGACATATTTGAGAGGGTCATATCAGTGGATCCAAAGAAAATGAATTCTATTACATCTTGGGAGTATCCCAAAAATGTGTTTTAGATCTAGAGATTTTTTGGTTTGGCGGATTAGAATTCGTTATTTGTTCTGGATTTCTCCAAGATCGCATCTTAAAATATTTCTTTAACCCATAAAGGTGTAAAGTTTAAATGGAATGAAAATTTTTAGATATCTTTAGAGGAGATTAAGTTGAGGTTGTCTTCATCACTAGTTTTTATTCTTCTAGAGTTGGGTTCGGGTTATGATGTTTTCTACGATGCTTCTGGAACAGGTTAGGGATGTGTTTTGATGCAGGGAAAACAAGTGGTGGACTATGGCTCCCACTAATTATTCCCTCATGATAATAACTACACTAACCATGATTTTGATTTGGAAGCAGTTATTTTGGAACTAAAAATGTGGTTTCGATATCTCTTTGGGGAGCTATTTAAAGTGTATTCTGATCATAAGATCCTGAAATATATTTTTTCTCAGAGGGATATGATCTTTTAATTGAGTTGATGGGTCTATTATCTTTATAATTTTGATTTGTATATTACATAAATTCCCATTAATGTGAATTTGGTTGCCGATACATTGACAAAAAAAATTACCGACACAATCCTTAAATGAATCGATTAAGGAGTGGTCTGTGATGATTTTTTTAGCAGAGATGAGTTTCGGAGTGGAAGAGGTTTGTACAAAGGTTTTATTTGTATAGATGAATTATTACTCATCATTAGATGAGTTATTTCAGGTTGATTAGGTTACATCCACAGAGTTCTAATTCTTAGGTAAAAGTTTTTATGGTGGGGAGTCCACGGGTGAGTGGTCTCTGTCTCTCATTGGATCTTTGTGCTTCTATAGCAAGTTGGTTGTTCTGATATCTCTAAGGAATGATTTTTTGGATTGTGGACATCGATCATGTTGGTTCATACAAACTAGGGATACCAAGATGTATCATGACTTGAGATGTTGGTATTAGTGGCCATAGATGAGGTAGTCGATCATAGATTTAGTATCATGATGACTCAATTGTCATAAAATTATGGTAGAACACCAAAGACCATATTGTTTGTTGCAACCTTTACCAATTCTAGTATATAAGTGGGATTATTTCTCTATATAATTCATTGTTAGGTTACCATGAACTTCTATAAGAAATTATACATTTTGGGTGATCATTTATTGACTTATAAAATCATCTCATTTATTACCAATCAAAGAGATGGTGAAAGTGTAATAGCTCAATGAATGGTACGTTTTATATATTATGAGACTTCATGGGGTTACTTCTATGATTGTTTGTGACAGGGACCCTAGGTTCACATCTAGGATCTGGAAATGTTTGTAGGAGTCGACGGGTTCCCTCTTAAAATTGAGGATGACTTATCATCCACAAAAATATGGATATACAGAGAGATCAATCTAGAACCTTGAGGATATAATTTAGGCTTGCGTGTTTGATTTTTGTGGATCTTGTGAAAAGAATTTTCTTATGGATTAATTTTCTTATAAAAATATTTATCAGGTTTTGATAAATATGGAACCCTTTGAAAGGTTTTATGGGAAACCATGTATATCTCCCTTGTGTTGGGAATATTTGAGAGAGTGGTCCTTGTCCGGGCCGAGTCTCATTTAAGAGATTATGGAAAATGTGAAATTGATCTAGAGGAGGTTTGTCACATCATAGAGCCATCAAAAATATTATGTGGACCATCATCATTAGCCTCTAGAGTTTTTGGTTGGTGAATAGGGTTTTCTTAGAGTTTTAACTCTCTTGGGAAATTTTTGGTTGGGTAGGCAAGGTATTTTGGCACCAAGGTTTATTTTCCCGTTTGAGATTAGGGAGACATTTGGAAAGGTGGAATATTTTTTTAATTACCATAATTCTTGAATTTTATTCATGATGTGCTTCATGTTTCTTAGCTGTGTAGGTATTGACCATATCCTTCCCATGTGATTGGATGCGAGGATGTTGATCTTGAGCCTAGAACCACCATTGTTGATATACTAGTTTAGATTATGGATCACTAGGAAATGGTATTGCTTAATAAAAAATCCCTTAGTCTCTCTACTGTGGAAATAAAGATTGAATTTTCATGATATGTGGGATTGGGAATCATTAATGAGGAAATAATGGTCTTCTCCTTTTTTAGTCCGATGATCTTTATCACTTTATCGGGACATAAATCCTTTATATTAGGGTGATTGTAACATTATTCTACTTTATTACAGGTACATATTAACCCCTATTATTACTATGATATGGTCGGTTCCTTCTTTGTTTTCATTTCATGAGTTTTCAGAAATTTTTGGGAGCCCTTGTGGAAATTCATGGTTGGCACAAGGTTATTAAAAACCATGTGTTCGGCCCAAGAAACCACATAGCCAAGCATGGTCTACTAGAAGGGGGAACATCGTTTGTCCAAAGAAAGCAGTCGCCCCTCCAGACCATGCACGCTTAGGAAGAGGGGTTATGCTTAGTTAGTGTACAGTTAAATTAAATTTTCATCCAAACCATGCACACGAAATAGAATTTCAAAAAAGGATGCATTGTTAAGGACCATGATTACTCCTAACCATGTGAAATCTCCACAAAACCATGTGCACAGACTTTTAATGCTCTATTTTTTAAATTAAAAATCCCAACCCCCCTCCCCCCATCATCACTTACCCCACCCCTTTGTCACCGTTTTAGATAATCCCACCATCCGAGACGTGCCCCTACCTCTAGAGAGTATCGAACCTGAGACCTCTAGCTTATACACCAACACATTTTACACTCCCCTGCACTATTTTTTTCATTTTATGATATATCTATATATTTTTATATATTTCCTTTCATTTTTGTATCCATATATTTATATATACATTTATATATATATATATATATATTTATATATATATATATATATATATATATTTATATATATATATATGAATAAATATATATTTATATATATATTTAAAAAAAATAGTATTTATTTAGATAAGTTTATATTTTGAAAAATGTATTTTATATGTAAATATGTTTAATTATTAAATTATAAAACTAAATTTTTATGTGTGAATATATAAAAAATATGAATATATTTTTATATATTTGATTATAAATAATTGTATAATGTGAAATATTATAAAATTTTAAATCCATAATATCAATATGAATGTAATCCCTAAGAATAAATTTAGTTCCCACCGAAAAAAGGGAAAAAATACCCCCTTAAAAACTCATCGAATGTTAAAAAAAACGGGGGTACCTCAACTAAAAACATAGTTTTAGAGGCTTTAAGGGACTTTTGTGCTCATAAAATATGAAAAAGGTGGACCTATATCATCAAGGGTGTAGATCTTCTCACGGGCATCGATTCGATATTTGGTAGAGCCCAAACAGATACCTGGATCAAAAGTTATGTCTGTTTGAAGTTCGAGTAACATTTTCAACCTAATTTAGATATTTTATTAATTATTTTATTTTTTTTATCTTTAAATTGTTATTAAATGAATATTACTCAATAATAATTTTCAAATTATTAATTAAAATGTATTTTTTAAAAATTTATTTATAAGAAATTTTCACTAAATATCTTATATATTATGTGTAAATTCCTATTTAGCCTTTTCTAAAACATATTTAAAAAATATATATTATATTTATATCAATATAAATATATTATTTTTAATGATTTTTTTTGAAATATACCCTTTATCAGCACTTTTTACAGCGCTGATAAAGGCCTCTTTTTTTAGCTCTTTTTTTCTAGCACTGATATGGGGCCTTATCAAGACTTTTTCATAAGTGCTGATAAATGGCCCCCTTTAACAGTGGTTTTTTTAGCATTGTTAAAGACCACCTTTGACAGTTCTAAAAAAGATATATTAAAGACACCTTTTAACAATGTCTTTTCTAGCACTGACAAAGGGGGTTTAAACAGTGTTTTTAGCTGGCACTGTTAAAACCCTAGCATTGGATAAACCTAGTTTTTCAATAGTGATTTCTACAACCATGCACACTTATATAAATCATTTATCAAAGAAATAATCATGAAATGTAGTCTTTATTACTTATAAAATACTTCCCCAATGTTCATTATGGAAGATACCCCTAGACAGGGTGACACAAGCTTAGAATTTTCAATTATAGATTTTTATCATATATAGGAGATATAAATAAGTAAATCACATAAGATGAAACTTTACAAAGAAGAAATTGATTAACTAAAACTTTATTTGTTGTGTGATTTAATTTATTACCACTCTAACAACAATATGGAAATATATTTTAAAATCAGTAGTTTCCTATTGGCTTCAATACTGCCAATATATTGATAAACAATCAAAAAAACCTTGCTTTATGGGCAAGAGATGAAAGTGGAATTGAACGCATTGTTCGATTTTTAGTAGTGTTAAATTTTTTATTATTATATAAATAGTTGTGTTTTAACAGTAAATGGAATGAAATTATGCTATCAGTATAATTTTTCTCAAATTCCAACATAGATTTACTGTAATTTAATAGATTAAAACATTTTTTTTCAGTACTATCAGTAGTATCCAAACATCATAAATACTTGTTTTTATTGGAATCCTTAAATTTTATTGTATGGTATTAGTACTTTGGAACATGATTCCAATAAAATTAATCTAAAATGATAATATGAGTGTTTTAGAAAACAAAATATTTTTGGTATGTATAGAAATTTCCATATTGCACTCATTCATACAAACCACAGTTCATAAAATAGATTTGTGGAAATAAATAATAATTTCTTCAAATAGTTTATCAATGAAATATAATCTAAACTAATCTATAAATAATTCTTGGATTCATTAAAATTAAAATTTCCTATAAATGGTTTATCAATATGGTTTCAGGATACATTACAATTCAGTAGAATATAACATTTTTTCAAGTTTTTCCAGTGGTGTTCAAAAATAAGTGAAACATGTTTTCTTAACAGTGTTCAATTTTTTCATATTATATCATTAATTTGGAAAAAAATATTAGTATAATTGGTTTGAAATACGAATAAATTTGATTTATAATTCAAAACTATTTTTGGAATTATAAAAATCCTTATATAGAACTCACGCATATGAACCGTAGTTCATAAAATATGTTTTGCACAAAAAAACTCTAGTTTCTAAAAATGGTTCCACATTTAAATATAATTTAAAAAAATATATATGTGGTTTAGTGGACTCATTAAAATTCAAAAAATTCTGTAAGTGATGAGAATCATCACAGTTCAGTAAAAAAACAAAAAATGATATTCAATGTTTTCATTGTTCCACCTCTCTTACAATTCTGTGGTAGTTTACCTCCAAATATTAAGTTCAAAATTGGTTTACTAGTCTTCCATAAATAAAGAAAAAAATGGAAATTATAGACCAAGGAAAATATTTTTAAAGAAATTACATTTAAAGGGTTTTTTTGTATTTATATTAATAAAATATGATTTTTCTTGATCTATAATTCCCTACGTGTGAAGAAAAATGATTTCAGATACCACATTACCATTAGAATATTACTCTTAGAAAATAAATTCATCATAAAATTAAAACATAGTATCATCATATCACTGGACATGTTCTTATTTTTATTCAATTGTTACCATTTTTAGCCTTCAATTTCTAAAATTTATTCTATCACCCCATTTCCTATTTTATTTACCTATAAAAAATCTTATAATTTTATTAGAACTATAATGACCAAAAAAAACTATTTTTTAATGTATTTATTATAGTCAAATATTTTAAAAAAAATACTAAAATTAGAGAATAAAATTTTATTATTTGTATCTATCTCTCTAAAAATAGTAATTAAATTCATTGCCATTCATGACCATTACTTGTATCATTTTTCTATAATTGAATTTATATCATCATTTTTATTAATAGAATATCCATAGAACATTGGAATATTTCTATCCATTCAGGTCCACCACCCAGAAATATATTTTTATGTTGTGATCACAAATAAATCTGATCCAATACTTTTAAAACATGACAAAAAAAGATACCCAAGCAACTCAAATTTTCAAAAATAATATTGAAAACATCTTTGGAAGCTTTATATGATACACATAAATTACATTCATAGATAATGTAATGACCCAAACTTTTATTAATGGAAATTACTCTTGATCTAATTAAATGTATTATTATTTAAAATGGTTATATACATATTCACTTCCATGGTTTTATGTTTTTGGATTTTAAAATACCATTAGGCATTATCACCATTGCTAATATAGCCATTAAATAGTGATCACTTGATTAGTATAAATATAGGGTTTTAACAAATCCAATTTACTCAGACAAAGGAAATGATGACCTCATCTAGTAGAGTTGCACTATACAAAGCCCATTTTTCAGAGTTCAGAAAGGAGGTAGCGTCATTGGTCTTCACTCTTGACCAAGGCCAAGCTGAGCTTTAACACGTTAAGCTCTAATGGAACCACTTATAGGAGAAACGGAAGTTGGTAGAGATTACCACTTGAGTGATGTTATCTGATCCACCCCGAGAGTCTATCACCATCGCACACCTTATCCTTCGGTCATATGCAGGTGTTATAAGGGTTTATGTAACAAGACCTTAGCACTATTATTATGTTCATTATATTTTTTTATAATAAATTATATATATTCATTTTATTATTGTTACATTGTAAATAGTTTTTAAAGCAAAAATAGTATTTTTAGTTAATATTAAATTATAAAATCTATTTGAATGAATTGATGGATTTTTTAATTAAATAATATTTTAATAAAATATTATTACTAAATTAATTTTTATTAAATATAAATGATTTTATAATTTTTATGAATACAATTGTAATTTTTATTAAGGTTTGAAAGTCATTTTTGTCAAAACCCATGAATTTTCGATAAATGTTGGTTTTGATTTTAAAAGTAAAAATTTACATGTTCAGACAATTATTTAGATAAAATGAATATTATTTTTTTAATCAGGATGTCGAAATTATCCAATGGTGATTTTTTCATAATTTTCTGAGACAGTCAAATTTTTTGGGTAAAAATTAAATATTGTTTAAATATATAATGTCTTTTATGACATCATAATGACCCAATAGTGTTGTAAAGATACTATAAACATTATTTTTAGTAGATAAATGGTTTACCATTAAAATAATTGTATTTTAGGTTTGTTTGATTTGTTTTACAAAGCTTTAGTGTACCCTCCAAGACTTATAAAACATTTTATCTTTTTAAATTGATGTCCTTGAGAGTGTAACTCACCTCCACATAAGCAAGTATAATATTTTATAAAGTTTGTACATTGGCCTTATAAAATATAGTTTTCCACTCCCCTTTGGTAAAAACCATGGGTAAAAAATTATGGGTTGGTTTGTGGTTTTTATTAGTTTAATGGGTGGTGGCCAAAACCTAAATAATAAATAATTCCTTCCCATTTCTTATATAAACCCACCCAAGCTCCAACTTCCACCTCACTCAAAGCCCTTGGATCTCAACAAAAATCTTTCCTCCTCTCTCCATAATCCTTCCAAGTCACCCCAATATCCTTATTATCCTCTCTCGGGCCTTTCCAAATCCTTTGGGATCAAACATTCAAGTAAGGGGTTTCTTTCTTCCATATTTATGTCCAACTTTCCATATATTGTTATGCCATTTTATTTTCAATTTCAAATGCTGGGGTATGATTTCGCACCTCCCCCATACTTCCAACCTTATTTTTTAACGATGATAGACACTTTTATCTCTCATTAATTCCTCCCATGTATACATGTTACCATGCCGAAATTTCGTAAGGAATTTCTTCCTCTCTCTTTTTGTCCAAGTTTCTTTATGTTTCTATACCCTTGTCTTCTCAACTAAAAATGTTGGGGTATGATTTCACACCTCCCCTATACTAAAATCCTTATGTTTTAATGATTATATAACCCTTTCCCTCTCATTAATACCTCTCATGTACACCCGTTACCATACCGAAATTTCTTAAGTGATTCCTTCCTTTCTCATTTTATCCAAGTTTATTAATATTTTTATGTAATTTTATTTTCAATTATAAATGTTGGGGTATGATTTTTTACCTCCCCCATACTTCCCTATTTATGATTTAATTATTAGAGGCTCATTTCTCTCTCATTAATTCTTCCCTTGTACACTCGTTACCATACCAAAATTCCATAAGGAATTTCTCTCTCCTCATTTACATTCAAACAATTCCTTTGTATGATAAATCTAAATTCCATTAAATTTGTTATAACATGTATCTATATGAACCCCTTACTATCCATTTCATGTAGATATGATGATACACCCATTTCTCTCTTATCAACCATTTTTAAGAATTCTTATGTCACGCCGTTATGTTGCCTAAATTTCACCGTGATTTTCCAAGCCAAAGTAATTTTATTGCGAATACCATGCCCATTTATCTATCAAGGGTATTCACCTTTATACGCATTTACTTATTGATTATATAGTTTGATGTATGAATTCTACATTCCTTTATCTTGGACTAAATGATTATCTTTAATGATTCCATGTTGTATGATCCATTTTGCACACTTATGCATGAAATGAAATGTTTTAAAAGGGTGCACCATGATAGCGATCTAATGCATTGGGTAAAGATTAGTATCATGATACGTCAGGTGTAATGAGGTTTTACTCATGCTAAATCAAGTTCAATGAGTATTTAATCATGCTAATTCAAGTGCAATTAGGGTTTACTCATGCTCCATGTGCAATGAGACTTGGCACTTGCTAATATTATGTCACGTGTTGTTGCCACATTTCCATGTTATGATAATCACGCTATATTCTGCCTTTATGTTCATGTTACTTTTAGGATCCATTGATATGCATAATGACTAAAATGTATTGTATTATTCATGTTATTCCTTTTTTACTCCCCTACTAGGATTTATAGCTCACCCTTTTCTTATGCATGTCCTCATTTTATCCCATAAAATGCTAAGCACGAGGTAATGTAGTGGTCATGTAAAGGAAATTTTCAAAAAGATGTTTTGTTTCACATTTTAATTTGTTATTTAATGTTCCTAATCTCCAAATACACTAGACCTCTCGATCTTCCATGTTCTATCAAGTGAATATTTTATGTAATAAATCATGTCTAAGTGTGTAACAAAGAGAATGGTTGTAATAGTTGGTATCAGAGGATAGGTTTAGTTATTTTTGGGATTAGGATTAGAAAACCCTAGTGAAAGCCTTAGGGATAAGACTAGGTATAATAAAAACATCCCTATGTTTTGGTGAGTATTTAGTAATTGGATTATCAACAATATACATCATTGTATGGATACGAGCAGGTAGAGGTGGCTTTAGCATAGATGTACCTAGAAGTGAAACTCTGACAAGGAGTTTCAGGCTTGACTCGGGGTATCCTGGTACACGACATCAGGGACTTGCTGCAATCTTGGTTATGACACTCCGTGGGGATATTCTTTGGTAAATTCATAAGCTTAGTAAGAACCATTATTAAGGTAATTAAAAATTCACCTAAGAATATATGTTGGGAAGTAGATTGAATTCTATAGATTCATAAGTTAAGGAAATAAAAGTTATTTATAAGTCATCCATTTTTGTCCATGGATTCCCCTTCATGTGTTTAATAGTTTAATTTACTAATCCTATGTCTATATCAGATAAGGTAGAATCGAAATCAACAAGTGAAAGGTAGGGTTATCTTTCATAGTTCTGTGCATTCTTTTATATCACGAAATTTTAGTAAAACAATCCCAACACCACCACAAATAATGGAAGTAAAGATATTTTTGAGAACATAAAATGGGGAAATCATTTCATTCCATGAATATAACTCCTCCCCAGTCAAAATCTGTGGACTGAACTTTCAAGAGAACCTCATAATACTGCCACTGGTAGAATTTGATGCAATTCTCGACATGGATTAGATTTTCTTATATAGATCCAACATAAATTGTTGTGAGAGGGAAATTACTCCCCATATGGTGAATCAACCACCAATTCTATACAAGTTCAAGGATAAGGATGAATCTTACTTAGCACCATCATCTCAAGCAAAGATATTACTGCCTAATTAGCATGTGTATCTGGCTAATATGATTGAGTCCAAGGAAGCAACCATTCTTGAAGACATGCCTATTGTGAGGGAATACGCTGAAGTGTTTCCTGAGGAATTACCTAGTCTTCCTCCTAGAAGAGATGTTGAATTCTCAATTGACCTTATACCTGGGGAATTTCCAATATCCAAGAATCCATATAGAATGGTTGTTGTGGATATTGAGGAGTTGAAGAAACAACTACAATAGAATCTGGATAGAGGTTTTATATTCCCAAGTGCTTCACCATGGGGTGCTCCAGCCTTCTTCATCAAGAAGAAGGATGGGTCAATGCGTCTTGGCATTGATTATCAGGAGCTCCAAAAATTCATGATAAAGAACAAGTATCCTCTTACCAGAATTGATGACTTGTTTGATCAGCTACATGGAGAACAATACTTCTCCAAAGTGGATCTGCGGTCGGGATATTACCAAGGGTGAAGAAGGAAGATATCCCCAAGACTGGTTTTCATACAAGTTATGGGCACTATGAATTCATAGTAATGCCTTTCGAACTAACTAATGATCCATCAATATTCATGGACTTGATGAATAGAATCTTTAGAGATTACCTCATAAAATTAAAGGTAGTCTTTATAGATGATATTCCAATATACTCCAAAACCAAGGAGGATCATGAGGAGGATCTAAGAACTATACTAGAGACCTTGAAAAAGGAGAAGCTCTATGAAAAGTACAGAAATTGTGAGTTCGGGTTGAAGGAGTTATCATTAATGGGTGATATCATCACAAACACTGGGATATATGTGGATCCCTCAAAGATAGCTGCAATAGAGGGATGGTCGAGGCAAACATCAGTAATGGATATTCGTAGCTTCTTGAGGTTAGCTGGATATTATCACTGATTTGGGAGAAATTAATCATGACTATCAAACCCTCTTACCAAGATAACTCAGGAGGGATTCACGTTTTCTTATAGTGATGAATGCATAGATAGCTTCAAGGAGTTGAAAAGGAGTCTTATCACTGCATTTTTCTCACTTTAACCACAAGTGGAGAAATTTTTGTGGTATTCAGTGATGCTTCGAAGAAGGGCATGGGATGTGTGTGGATGCAAAATGACAAAGTCATTTCCTATGCTTCAAGGAAATTGAAAGTTTATGAGAAAAACTATCCAACACATGATCTGGAGTTGGTTTCAATGATCTTCGGTTTAAAAATTTGGCAGCATTATCTCTTTGAGGAGAAGTGTGAAATATATACGGACAGCAAAAGCCTCAAGTATATATTCACACATAAGGAGTTGAACATAATCTAATGAATATGGTTAGATCTGATCAAATACTATGACTGCTCAATCCATTACCACCCTGGGAGACCGAACAAGGTGGAAGATGATCTAAGTAGAAAGGACCCCGCAATTTCATCATTGATGAGAATTTAAAAGGATCCAATCTTCTTAGATTTGATAAAGATGGACATGAGAATCCTAAAGAATATAACATCATCAATCATTTCACAAATGATTTCTAAACTGTCTCTTTTGGAAAGGTTAAAGGATGGTCAAAAGGATGATGTGGGAATTCATAAGAAAGTCAAAACTATCGGAAAAGGGAAATCCTCATAGATAAATGTTAATTAAGAAAGAATTGTGAGATTTGGGAAAATACAATGTGTTCCATCAAGTTCAGAGCTAAAGAAGGAACTTTTGGATGATGCACATAGTTTAAATTTCTCTATTCACCCAGGAAATGAAAATTTGTAACGATATCTCTGAGAGAATTACTGGTGGGATAACATGAAGAAGGAGATCGCTGAGTATACATCAATGTGCCTGGTATGTCAGCAAGTGAAGGATGAGAGGCATAAGTCTAAGGGGGTGATGAAACTATTACCCATACTAACAAAGAAATGGGATAACATCACCATGTAATTTTTCACTGGACTTCCAAAGACATCTGAAGGAAGAAATGTTATATGGGTTGTTGTGGATCATCATACAAAGACTGCACACTTCATTGCAATTCAGGAGGATTTCTCACTGGATCAACTGGTATAGATATACATTAGAGATATGGTAAGGCTCCATGGATTTCCACTATCGATTGTATCCGATCGAGATCCAAGATTCACCTCTAAGTTTTGGAAGAGTCTTCAACATGCTCTAGATACTAAGCGGGACTTCAGTACAGCTTATCATCCTCAAACAGATGTCCAATCTGAGTAGACTATCCAAACACTTGAGGACATGTCGAGAGCAAGCTCAATGTACATAAAAGGAGTATGGGATCAATATCTTCATCTTTTTGAGTTTTCATACAATAACATTTTCCACTCAAGCATCCAAATGGATCTTTATGAATCCTTATATGGGAAGAGGTGAATAACACCAACATTTTGGGATGAATTTGGGGAGATAAAACTCTTAGGTCCAGAAATGGTCGTAGAAATAGTAGAGAAGGTTAAGACCATCCAACATCACATTAAAGCTACTCGGAGTCAACAAAAGAGATATGATAATAATTATCAACGGGATCTAGAGTTTTATTTTAGAGATATAGTATTCCTATTCTTATCTCCGTGGAAGAGGGTTATGAGATTTGGGAAGAAGGGAAAGTTTATTCCAAGGTACATTGGCCCTTTTGATATCCTTGATCGCATTGGAGCAGTGGCATATCGAATAGAACTCCCACCAAACCTATCTCAAGTACATGATGTATTCCATGTATCACTCTTGTGGAAGTGCATAAACGACCCATCACATGTACTCAATCCAGAGGTGGTACCATTGGAGAATGACCTCTCCTATGAAGAGAAGCTAGTAAAGATCTTAGATCATGGAGAAAAGGTTCTGTGAAATAAAATAATGCCCTTCGTCGAGGTGTTGTGTAAAAACCACAAGTTTGAAGAGGAAACGTGGGAATCAGAGGAAGTGATAAAGAAAAGTTACCCTCATCTATTTTAGTGTAGGAAAAGGAAATTTCGAGGGCAAAATTTCATAAGGGTGGAAGATTGTAACGACCCAGACTTTTATTAATGAAAATTCCTCTTGATCTAATTAAATTTCTTATTATGCAAAATGGTTATATAACATATACACTTTCTTAGTTTTATGTTTTGGGATTTTTAAATGTTTTTAAGAATTATTATCATTTCAAATATAGTTGTTAAACAGTGATCACGTGATTAGTATAAATTTGGGGCTTCAACAAATCCAATTTACTCAGACAAAGGAAGCGATGACCTCATCCAGTAGAGTTTCTCCATACAAAGACCATTTTTCAGATCTCAAAAAGGAGGTGGAATCATTGGGATTTTCTCTTGACCAATCCCAAGCCGATTTTCAAGAGATTAAGCTCGAATAGAACCTCCTATAGGAGAAGTGTAATTTGATAGAGATTACCACCAAAGAGATGTTATCTGAGCCTCCCTAAGAGTCTGTCACCATCACACACCTTACCCTTCGGTTGTATGTGGGTCTTATAAGGGGTTATGTAACAAGACCTTATCACTATGATTATGTTCATTTTTTTGTATATAATAAAGAATATATGTTCATTTTATTATTGTTACGTTGTAAATATTTTTTAAAGCACAAATAGTATTTTTAGTTAATATTCAATTATAAAATTTATTTTGATGAATTAACGGATTTTTTAATGAAATAATAATTTAATAAAATATTTTTACTAAATTCATTTTTATAAAATATAAATGATCATATAATTTTTAGGGATACAATTGTAATTTTCATTACATTTTGAAAGTCGTTTTTATCAAAACCCGTGATTTTCTTATAAATGTCAGTTTTTAATTTAAAAGTAAAAAAATAACATATTTAGACAATTATTTAGATAAAATGAATATTATTTTTCTAATGAGGATATTGAAATTATCCAATAGTGATTTTTTCATAATTTTCTGAGACTGTCGAATTTTTGGGTAAAAATTAAATATCATTTAAATATATAATGTGTTTTATGACATCATAATGACCCAATAGTGATGTAATAAAATACTATAAACATTACTTTCTACCAATATATTTTTTAACATTAATATAATGTGATTTTAGGTTCATTTTATTTATTTTACAAAGCCTTAGTGGACCCTCTTAGACTTATAAAATATTTTATCTTTTTAAATTGATTTCCTTGAGAGTGTGACTCACCTCCACATAAGCAGGTCTAATATTTTAAGAAGTTTGGACATTGCCCTTATAAAATATTTTTTTCTACTCTCCTTTGGAAAAAACCATGGAAAAAATTCTTTGTTTGGTTTGTGGTTTTGATTTGTTTAATGTGTGGTGGCCAAAACCCAAATAATAAAGAATTCCTTTCTTTTAGCTATATAAACTCACCCAAGCTCCCACTTCCTCTTCCCTCAAATCCCTTGGAGATCGACCAAAATATTCCCTAATCTCTCTATAATCCTCCCAAGACACTCTAATCTCCCAACAATCCTTTCTTAAGCCTCTCCTAAGTCTTTGGGATCACACATCCAAGTAAGGGATTTCTTTCATCCTTATTTATGTCCAACTTTCCATATATTATTATTCCCTTTTATTTTCAATTTCAAGTGTTGGGGTATGATTTTGAACCTTATCCATACTTCCCTACTTATGTTTTAATTATGATAGACACCTTTATCTCTCACTAATTCCTCATATGTACACTTTTTACCATGCCGAAATTCCGTAAGGGATTTCTTCCTCTCTCTTCTTTGTCCAAGTTTCTTTACTTTGCTATACCCTTGTATTTTCAATTAAAAAAGTTGGGGTATAATTTTACACCTCCCCAATACTTTCCTAATTATGTTTGAATACTGATATACCCTTTTCTCTCTCAATAATTCCTCCCATTTACACCTGTTACCATGTCGATATTCCGTAAGGGATTCCTTCCTTTCTCATTTTATCCAAGTTTCATAATATTTTTATGTCCTTTTATCTTCAATTATAAATGTTGGGTTATGATTTCTCACCTCCCGCATACTTACCTATTTATGTTTTAATTATGATATAACCCTTTCTCTATCATTAATACCACCCATGTACACTTGTTACCATACCGAAATTCTGTAAGGAATTTCTCTCTCTTCATTTACATTCAAGTAATACTTTTTTATTACGAATCTAAATTCCGTTACATTTATTGGTGAAAGTATATATATGAACCTATTACTATCCATTTCATGTACATATGATGATACACTCCTTTCTCTCTGATCAACCATTTTTATGAATTCTTATGTCACGTCATTATGCTGCCGAAATTGCACTGCGATTATCCAAGCCAAGGTCATTGTGTTGTGAATACCATGCCCATTTCTCTATCAATGGTATTAAACTTTATGCATGTTTACTTATTTATTATATAGTTTCTTGTATGAATTAAACATTCCTTTATCATGGAATAAATGACGATCTTTAATGATTCCACGTTGTATGATCCGTGTGGCACACTCATGTATGAAATGAAATGTTTAAGAAGGGTGCACCCTGATAGTGCTCCAATGCATTGGGTAAAGATTAGTATCATGATATGTAAAGTAAAATGAGGGTTTACTCATAATAATTCAAGTTCCATGAGGGTTTACTCATTCTAATTCAATTTCAATAAGGTTTTACTCATACTCTATGAGAAATGAGCCTTGGAACATACTAATACCATGTTAAGTGTTGTTGCCACATTTCTATGTTATGATAATCATGCTATATATTGCCTTTATGTTCATGTTTCTTTTATGCTCCATTGATATGCCTACTGAGTAAAATTTATTTTATTATTCATTTTATGCCTTTTTTACTCCCATATTGGGATTTATAGCTCACCCTTTTCTTATGAATGTCATCACGTTATCCCATGCAATGCTAAGCACGAGGGAATGTAGTGGTCGTGTAAAGTAAATTTTCAATAAAGATGTTTTATTTCACATTTTAAGCCATTATGTAATTTTCCTAACCCTAAAGACACAAGACCTCTCAATATTACATGTTGTAACAAGTTAAGAGTTTATGAAAAAATCATGTTTAAGTGTGTAAAAAAGAGAAAGGTTTTTACAGATAACCACTATAATGAAATAACTAAAATAAAATCCATTTTACTTACATGATATAAAAAAATAGGCACAAATAATTTTATATTCATATTGAAATAAAACAAGTATATTAGGTGTGTACCTAAAAAACTAGCATATCAACATACGGTAAGGGTAAAGATTATGAGAAAACCTATCATGCATCTCAAATTAATCCTTTGTTAGTTGATAATAATTTTTTCCAACAAACTCAAAAATTTATTGAAGAAATTTACAATATTTAACTTATGATGGACATAACATTTAAACAATCCATTAAAACATTCATTTAATTTAATGATATGAATATAAAATGTTAAAGAATATTTCAAAAACAAATATTCCCACTTATCTTGAAACACAAATACATCATCTAACCACTAAAATTTTCTATCCCCATATTCTGATGTAAGGGTAGTGCTCTCTTGAACAAACTGATGTGCATCATGGTAGAGGGACAAACACACCTTAAATCTAATTAGAAAACTTGATACATCTTTCATCTAACATCCTTAATGTTTAATTCCATTTTTCATCAATATCTACATACAAATGAAGTGTCAAGTTCCCACTAAATCATTAGAAATTTATTTTCCCATTATTATATCATAATCCGTAAATATATCTAGAGGTTTCTTTATTTGATGAACTTGTGAATTTTTTTCAAACAACCAACAAAAGGAAATCATAGCTTAATCATATAAAAATGCTTCCCCCAAAATTAAATTTCATAATGATGATTAAATCCCAAAACTACACCTAAGGGCATATACTGTTCATTAGTGATGAAAATGTTGTCAAAAACAAAAACATCTCTAAATAACTCATAATATGTCTTCATTTTTTATCATCCTAGAAAATATTTATAATGTTCCCTGTAAAGTTAAACTTTATAGTTTAGAAAAAAGATATACTATGTTGTCTTTTTCTTTTTAGGTACTCTAACATGTAACATGCATCGCTATGAACCAATTACCTATTATTTTTAGAACTTAAACAATTCAACTGATCAAAACGCATGTACCCAATAACATCCTTACCTACTGCACTTGTTGTTTCCAATGAGAAATAATCCTTTGGTTAAATACTTTATAAAGAATTCACATTTATCTCATATTATTATGGTTCTATTATTTTTATTTGTACACCGTCATATAAATTGATTCCTTATTGTTGAATGGATGAATATTCCCTTCAATAAATATATTACATACACATTTCCCATAATTAAAAAAAGAAACTCTCATTTGAGCAATGAAACCTATATGTGTCTCATTATAAGGAAATTTATCTATGCTATAAAGTTTGTAAATATTCCTATAATCTCATTTTCTACATGCATAAAAGCTTGATGTGACAATTGATTTATTATTTATCATTTTATTTGAGTATTTTCAGCATACAAAAAAACCCATTTAGTTCACTCTACGTAATGTAGAAACATTATGCATCCTAAAGTGATTTGAACTTAATCCCTAAAATTGGTTTAATAGATGATGAATTAATATCCACATCATCAGCATTGGAATATCTTGAAACATATAAACTTCAGTTCAATGAGTGTACAATATGGGTTTCATGGAAAGTTATTAATCCTTTTAGTAAAAAAAATTAGTTGAAGTTTTTGTTGAAGTTATAGTGAATGTTTTAGTTGAAATTCTACTAAAAGTTACAATAAAAGTTCTAATGAAACTACACTAAAACATTCCCTAAAACTTCCAATGCAAGTTATAGTTAAATCTTTAGGGAATTTATAATCAAATTTCTACTGAAACTTCTACTAAAACATCCATTGATGTTCAGTGGATGTTTCAGTGGAAGTTCAGGAGGAAGTTCTAGTGGAAGTTCCAGTGGAACTTCCCTTGGAAGTTTCACTAAAACTTCCAATTAAACTTCCAATAGAAGTTCCAGTGAATGATTCATAATACAAAAAATGATAAACTACAAAATACAAAATATATTTTAATAAAAATTATATTTTTAAAAAATATATTGATAATAAATTAAAATATATTTATTATAAATATAATATATATAATTTTTTGAAATATAATAAAATTAATTATATAAAAATGGATATACTATATGAATAAAAAATTTCAGGAAATTTATATAATTTGAAAAATAAATATTTATAAATATAAAAAAGAGAAATATTTTTATGAAATTATAACAAAAAACAAATTTTATATCTAATATATATTTTACAAGATATTTGTAAATAAAATATATAAATCATTTTCATAAAACATTCATTGTAATTTATACTAAACTTTTAGTGGAAGTTCCAGTACAAGTTCCAGTCAATGTTCTGATCAAGTTCTATTCATAGTTCCATTAAAAATGCCATCAAAAATTCCAATGATGTTCAGTGAAAGATTAAGTGGATGTTCCTGTGGAAGTTCATGTAAAACTTAATATGCAAGTTTAACTAAAACTTACAATGAAACTTCTACCTAAAGTTTCAGTGAAAGTTTTATAATACAAGAAAAAATACATTTATAAAATTATATAACTAAAAAATAATTTATATATATTAGAAAAAATTGTATTGATAATAAATGAAAGTTTATAAAATATGAATTATATTTTTTACATATTTTTATAAATATAATATATTTATGTTTTTTTAAATATAATATAATTTTCTATATAAAAATGTGTATACTATAAGAATAAAATATTAAACAAAATTTATATATTTAGGAAAATAAATATTTATAAAAATAAAAAATAGAAATAATATTTTTTTAAATCATAAATAAAACTAAATTTATAAATAAAATACACATATAAACTATATTTAACATTTTACAAATTTTTTATAAATATAATTACATTTTCAGTGAATTTTTTAGTGTATGTTTTAGTGAATCTTCAACAGAAAGTTTCATTGAAACTTTTAGCATGAGTTTTATGGAACGTTTCAATGAAACCTTTAGAGTAATTTTCACCACCAGTTTCATTTATTTATTTTAGTCCAAGTTTCAGAGAAATTTTCTAAATTATTCCTTGAAACTTTCTATAAAACATCCATTTAAAGTTATTGCATCACTAAAATTCAACATACTTCATTGGGCAAAAAACATTTCAATTTTAACCAAAAATATAACATGTACAATACAAAACTCCATTTAAACATGAAAATATTAAAATAATAATATAGAATACCTTTATCCATAGACATTATAAGAATAATCAAATATTTTATAGAAACCAAGAATATACCTGGTTTAACTCTCTAGAATACCAGTGTTCTGAAATCAAACTCCACATTTTTTTCACCTATCTGAAAAATATTTCATAGTTGAAAATCATGATAGAATCCGAAATTGAAAATAACCTCCACTAGACTATAGTCTACTATCCCCACTATCGACAATGAAAATTCCCTTTGATATTAAAAAATTCCCTACACATTCATCATATAACCCTATGAAGGTGACCTCCATAAATAAATATTTTCCCCATAATTCTTCCTAACCATACCGAAAAAAGATTACATGACCATTAGCACCTTCCATTTCCCATGAGAGAAAAATACCATCAGATAAATTAGTGGTTCCAGATACTACCACCTATGAAAATGAAAACATTCCAATATTCAATGAAAGAAATAGATATTCCTATAAAATATAGAGATATATACAATAAAAAGAGGAGCTTGATACAAATCTAAAGAGATTCAGGTTACATTATTGGTTATCTGAAGATGATGTCGAGCTATTGTTGATAAAAGGTTTATCTGATGATGTTCAAGATATGGGATCTTTATTTTGTTGAATTTTTTGTTTTCATGATGTTTTATTGTGTGTGTTGATATATCATTTCTAGAAATATAGGTTTCATTATCCACATGATGCAGAAGGATGGTGGGTGTGGGTTCATGGAGATCACTAAAGAGTCAAGTTGGGATACTCGTAGTGGCTTTCAATTCAAACTGGTTCCACTATGATTTAGGAATCCCAATTTCTACTATCATTTATAATATTTAATGAAATATTGTTTTTGTGGATTGGATATAGGGGTCGTACCTATATAATAACTGCCAAGGTCACTTTTTAGGATTGATACTTGTGTGAAACTGAAGATGTGAGATGAGGTTCGGTCATATATGGGTTTAAGATACTAGTTTTTTTGGGAGATATATAGATGGGAAATAAATAAAGAAGTTACTCTAGATAGTATTATATTGATCTCATCAAGGTACATTACAATTTTGTTATCCTTAAGAGTATATTCACTGCTACCAAATTGATAATAATATGGGTTACCGATGAATCCTCTTTAGGATAAAATAGTGGATTGATACTAGACATAAGTAATTTTTGGATAATATCCCATGAAGAATATTTATAAACAAGAGAGTTTTGAAAATGTATTTTTTATTTCTCACCAATAAAGTGTCTTTGATTTTTGTTTATTTTTTTGAGGTATCTTCATTTTTAAAAGGAATTGGGGTTATTGGTAATGGTTCAAATTAATCTTCTCATCCAATTTAGACTTCATTTTATAGGCATGTAAGAAAACATTAGGATATGGAATCATACCCCTTGGAATTGGGTTTTTACCTTTCCTATAAATTCATATTTTTTTCAGATTTATTCCTGTCCATCGAATCACAACCGATTGAATTAGTGGACTAGATTACAACTTCTAGTGAATAGACATATTTTTTTGAAAAATGACAAGTCCATTACAAAAAATTTTTCAATGTGGGAAAATAAAAATGACCTTCCCCTATAATAAATTTAAAATAAATCAATTTTAATATTTTCAAAACATTATAAATCCAACAATCCCAGAACATTTTAAAATGATTTAATTTTTTTTTGAAAATCAAGCATCATACTCTCTTGGAAATAACTTTCATAAATAAAGGTATATTTAAATTTTAGTATTTATATAATAGAGAAAAATTAATTTTGAATATATAAACAGGTGGACACAACCACGAACATGTAACTATTGTTATCTTCCAAATTCAAGTTATACAAGCCAGTTCAAATTCTCAATTATTTTTCTACTCCTAGAAACCATTATGGTAATGTGTTACATATACTTTCCTAAATGTTTGAGAGCCAAAGTCATAAAATCTTTAGTGCATCCGCACTCATACATTCACATAGGTGAATCAAAAAAATCCCATGTTTCATCACTTGTTTCAAATCCATGGTTCATTAAGAGTTTTAAAGTCACTCTTCATTTCTCCAAGGGACCCAAACACCATTTTTCTTGTGTTGAAATATAAATTTGTTGTTTCCTTAACACGTATGATATAATTTACTATATTGAAATTATACATGTGATGTTATCACATGTGAAGTCGAGGTCTACTCATTTTTTAATCTTTTATAAGGACTTTGAACCCATCCCTAAGTAAGTTTTGATTACTAAATCCCTTTAAAGACCATTTATTAGTGGGTCTACTAAATATTGGCTCGATATAAAAAATTTGACAGTTATGATACCATCCAATATAATCTTCCCGACATAACTATGCATGAGACCATTGTGTATCTATTTTCAATTATATGCATTATTGTATGTACTATGAAAGATTTCATGAATATCATAATGTATGGAAAATATAGATATTGATATAGGCTACAATTTTTGATCTTATAAAAGATATCTAATCCATTTTGCTTCCTTTCTAGAAGTTTCTAAAGCAACAAAGTCATAATTCATTATGGAGTATGTTATAGAAGTTAATTTTTAAAACACCAAGAGATCACTCGTCCTCCTAGTGTAAAAACTCAACCACTCATAGAAGATTGAACCATAATATTAGTTATACAAATAACATCAGAAAAAAAATTCCAATAACCTTTAGTTTCCCCACTATAATATATTTTTTAATCCATAATACCCTTTATATTCTTGAGTACTCTTTTTAACCGCATCCTATTGTGCAAGGCCTAGATTACTTGTATACCTGCTCAAATTTCCAACAACGTATGTAATTTCAGGTCTTTTACATGTCTGATCATACATGATACAATATATTCCCATTCAATATTCCAATTGAGAAAAACCCCTACAAGGATTTGTTAGAATCCTACTCCCATAAGAATATTGGGTAGGAACTTGTGAACAATCAAATTGTTCAAAACTCTTTAAGAAATTTTCAATATAATGGGATTGAGAAAGAAAAATGAAATTATCATTTCTAAAAATTTTGATTCCCAAAATAACATTAGCTTCACCATAGTATATCATATCAAATTTTCCAGATAAGATAGACTTAACCTCATTTATTTGATTCCTATGAGTTCTAAATTAAAGTATGACATCAACATATAAACAAATAAAAATACCAGGGTTATTATGGAACCTAATATAAAAAAATTATCAACATTTTTAACTATAGAACCATTTTACAAAATTATTTCATTAAATTTATCATACCATTTATTTAATTTTTGTTTTAAACCATATATGAACTATGCAAATATTAAAACCTTATTTTCTTTACTTTGTTTTATGAATCCTTCTGGTTGTTCCCTAAATATTTCCTCATCCAACTCTACATTTATGAATTATATCTTAACATACATTTGGTGACTTTACAAATTATATATGGAAGCTAAAGAAATTAGAATTATAATAAAAGTATTCCAAGCCATGGAAGCATAGGTATTTTAATAATCGATTCCTTCCTCTTGAGAAAACCCCTTATCTACCAATCTAGATTTATATTTTTTTATTATACTATATACTTTTAATTTTCATCTAAATAACCACTTAAATCCTATAAGTTTTGAAACTTGAGGAATATTAACTAATATACAAGTATTTTCCCTGCTTATAGAGTCCATTTCATCATTTATAACCACTTTCTAAAGTGATTCATTAGATGATGAGATTACCACTTTTAAAGTGTTTGGGTAAGACTCTAATTTGAGAAAAACAATAGTTTTAATAACAATAATATCATTGGTTCCTTAAAAATAGTATATATATAAATAATATCAATATGTATTGGGTATTCATGGTCGTTTACTTTTACAAACCTCCTTGACTGTTTCTTTTTGAGATACTCTTTTATTTGATCCATATTCCTCAATTTGAACATTATTAAGTAAAGAGGTAAACCAAAATTCAACAAAAACAGAATCTGTTTATTTAATAACTATATTAATATCTAATAAATAATTTTATTCTATAAACATGAATGTATAATCCATTGAATACTCTTTATATCCAATAAATATTATTTCAGTATCTCTCTTACCCAATTTTCCCTTCTCGGTTCAGGTACTCTTATATTTTCATGAAAACCTAAAACCTTTAAATAATCTATGTTTGGTTTCATATGATTTTATATTACATTCAAAGTTATAGCCTTCTATTTTTTGGGATCTTTATTTAGGATTCAACATGCTATGAATAATTCAAATCTTCTAAAACCTTTTGAGAAACCCTAGATATACATCATGGAATTTACCATTTACATTAATGTTATATTATTTCTATAATCTACACAAATTTTTTTGAGGGGTATAGGGAGATTTCACTTAATGTATGATCCCTAGGAATTCAAACAATGAAGGACTATATTATTCCCTACCCTGTTGAATATGATGCATTTAATTGTTAATCCACATTGGTTTTCAACCTCATTTTTATAGATACTAAATATATATATATATATATATAACTTCATCATTAAAATGGAAAATATAGAAACTAAAAATCTTGAATAACCATAAATAAAATTTAAAAATAATATTTTATTACCGAAGTTAGGTGTAGTATAAAAATATCATATATCACTATATATTAATATTTGGAATGTAGGAGTTTACAATAGCTATAAGAGGGGGTGAATTATTGTTTAAAAAATTAAACTAGTTAAAATACCCAAACCTATAAATTGCATAATGGAAAGTATAAATTTTAGAAAGAAGTGAATATAAACAATAAAATTTTATTTAGTAAAACTGAAAATAAAATTTATAAAATAAATGAAAAAAATTTGAACCTTTAGTGTAAATGATGTCAATAACCTTAAATTAAGGTACCTATATTTAAAAAAAACTATCTGGTATGTATTTATTTAGTAGAAATACCTTGACCACTAAGATCATAATTAGATCTATCTTCCCATCCCTAAAATTACTCGATCAGTGTAATCAAATATAGTTATCTTCCTATCCATGAAATCCCTTGATTTTAAGCTTGATCGGATGCATAATAAAAATCAAAAACAGTTCTAAGGGTTTTTCAATTTGTCGTATATAATCCTTAGAGAAAAAAATCAATGAAAACATTACAAAGAGAATACAAAGAGTGGTTATAGTAGATAAAAATATCCGATGGGTTGCTTCTCAAAATAATCTTCTACCGACTCCTTGAATGTACTCCAATTTATAGGTATTCCTCCAATAGTCATATTTCCATGATTTTGGGAGTTAGTTTTAATGGCCTCAGATGATCTTCACTTGAAAGCTCAACAAATTATATCCTCATTTTATGTCATTATAGTAGCCCCATTATAATTCTAGAAAACAATATTCCATCTGATAGAAATTATTCTAACAATCAGATTATATACTTTTCTATTTTGATGAAATAAATTGTTAGCCTGGTGGATAAAACTTTGTCTCGCCAATAGACTAAATATCATCACACCGATAGATTAGATATCATCCCATCAAGATACTTAATATTTTCACACTGATAGATTATATATCATCACACTAATATATTACATATCTTCATTTTGATAGATTTAATATCATCATATCGATAAATATGATATCTTCATACCAATATACATAATATCATCACCCTAATATATTAGATATGATCATATCAATAGAAAACATATCTCTATACCAATAGATATGATATCATCATACAGATAGATTAGATATCATCATATCAATTGATATGGTATCATCATACTGATAGATATTGCTTTGTTCAATCTAATGTACATCAATTAGATCAATCTGATAGACAATAAAAAGTTCTGTCTGATGGAATAAATTATATTGAAAGTTAATATTCAATAGTTAAGAATTATTTCTTCATTTGTTAGAATAAATTTTTTTCTACAAAAACATTCTAAAAACATGGGAAATATGAAGTTAGTAAAACATATTTTTTAAGTATGTGTTTTGATTTTCAAAACTATGGATATAAAATATTTAAAGTGAACTTTTAACTCAACAATATCCCCCTTTTTTAAAAGTAAAAAATAATAATAAAATATAAAAATACAAATTTTAGAAAAATTACATTCCATTTAAACATTTGGAAACATATATCCCTTAATATTTCTTATCTATCCATTTATTTAAGACTCCTTTTATATATCAATATTTTTTCTGGAAGAAAGAGATAATAGAAATTGTTAAAATAAAACTCCCCTTAAATAATATCTTCTCCCCTTTGAATAATTTCTCCCAATATTTCTCCCGCAAAATTACTAATCAAAATACTTCTGAACCATTGTGATTATTGAGAAGGAATAAAATATTTATAAAGTAGCTAAAATATTAGTAATAATAGTTCTACAAAAAAATTAATGAAAGATAAAAATCGATAAAAAATAAAGAACATTTATCGAACCAAAATTAGAAAATATTCAATCAAATATATAAATGGGAGAATATTCATAATTTCATTCATTCAAAAAGTTAAGTTTATACATAAAAAGATACATTTTTACAAGAATATTTTAGAGAAAAATAATTAATTATTTCTTATGTAGCTTCTTATCTATGACTTTCATTATCCTAAAATCCTCCAGGTTCATTAGGGACTCAACAACTATTATCTCTGGCTTTGTTGTCTTCTCCTCTAAAAAACCAAGCTTCCAATTTTTTGATTTCAAACTAATTGAATCATCTTAAAGTAAACTAATCCTGATATTCTCTTCATTCAACTTGTGAATTTATTCATCAAATAATCAGATATTGGAATTGTCTTCTTTAAACTTGTATATTTCTTCACCAAGATTCATATTAATTATCTTCAAATATAATATTTCTTGATTTTATGACCATAAAATATTTTCGAACTATTACAAAAACTATAATATGTCAGTAACATCTAAAGAAAATTTCTTTATGAATAAACTATATCAAAGGAAACTTTCTTAACTTTTTCAAACTGATCATCATGATATTTCAAAGCCTCATATACTTATTTCTACCATCTCACAATTTTATTTACCCTTCTTATATCTTCTTTTGAACTATTTTTGAAGCATTTTAGACTAGCTTCATTTTTTAAAATATATTTTATAAAAAGTTTAAAATAATCTAATTTATTATTCGATATATTCTGAATTTTATTGTAGTGAGATTCAATGTTCATAGGAAATGGAATTTAATCAGTAATCTATTTCAAAGTTTGATAGATATAATCAACTCTTCATTCAGCCTTAGTGGCTGACATTTTAGATGAGTTTAAAGAGACATATAACACATGCCTTATAGATAAATCACCATCTAATTTTTATTTTTCCTTTATCTTTAATGTCATCTGAAATTTTGACAACATCAACTTCCCTATCAGTTTTGACCTTTTCCAATAATTTTGTCTGTGATTATTGTTCTTAATCATTTTCTTGACTCAAAGGCACTTCATTCTCAATAACCTATAGATATGAATCTTTATGAGATTTATTATAAAATGAGGATGATGAGTATGATTAATCCTAATTACTTCCTTCCTATTCTTTTTCTTCTTATTCTTTTAAATATTTTTCTAACTGCCTAACAGTTCTTAAAACTACTTTTTCAGACATCTAAACTGATTTATGTTATAATTTTCAAACTAATTTTTGGATTTGTGGTTCTATTTCCACACATTTTATATTTCTATTTTCAAAAATATAAGGTCCAACATTGATATATTCTGGTTGAATGGACTAATTATCTATAGTGGTTTCAACTATTTCAAATTCTATTAGGAATAGTTTTTTAAGAAGATTCTGACCGACTACAAAATGTGTATCAGACTTAGGAATCAATTGAATATCTAACAGTGGTGAAATTGACACAAGGAATATTGGAAGAATATTTTTATACTCATTTTATAAAGCTTTTGACCACTATTGATTGATCAATCCTTTTTTTCTACCTTTTCATTTTTTTTATATTCTTTCATTTCTTCAACAGTTTTTTTGGTTTTAAAACCTAAATCTTAAACTTTATCAAGTCTAAAAACTAGATATCTAAGATTTTTTGGAGTCTTTTTCTCCATCAACTTCATAAATTCCTCATCATAAATGTTTATTGGTTTATTATTTGATTTGGTTGGAGAATAATCAACCCTTTTCTTTTTAGGTCCTTTCTGTCTTGACTGATTAGCTTCGATATCTAAATCTTCTTTGTCTATTTTATTCAACAAGATTTTTTTCTTCAGCATAAAAACTAATCTCATTATAGACATGGTATCCTCACTAATCAAATATTATTTTCCCTTTATATCTATTTATTTCTTTCTTATCATTATAACTTCCAAGAAATTTACCAATGTTTTATTAATGAACAAGGAAACAAAAGTATCATAAACTTCATTGAACTTTTCTTCATGGATTTGATATAAAAAGAATAAATTTAACTTAACTAAAATTTTCCATACTCATTAAGAAACCTAGTATGAAGATATCAAGGGACTTAAATATATTTATATCCCCTTTTATTAGGATAAGATAATCATGCATCCAAAGAGTGACTACTCTTGCATCCAGGTATAAATTATTCACCTTCCTTATATTTTAAAATGATGAAAAAATAATGGTTCATATTTAGAATTTCTAAAACCACAAAGTTTCTCTGAAATATTATGAGAAGTAATTTTTTATCCCCCTTAGAATGGAACTTTGAATAAATAATCCACTTTATGTATAGTTAATATAAAACTTTGATTTAAAATATTAAAGATAATCACTTTCATATCATTCTAAAAGATAAATTCAATAGAAGAATAAAATTCTTTTATAATATCCAGATTGTAAAGATCAAAATCATATTTATTCACACAAACTTTCTACCATCCTTATAGTTTTATGATTTTTTTCGTTAATGTATCATACTTATCATACCAAGAATTTTTATCTAAAATTTCCTTTACAACTTCCTAATTTGTGAAATCTTGAGCTAAATACATTATAGTAAAACAGATCGAGCTGAGAATAATTCAACTAGGAAAATAGATTTAGATCAAATGCACACTAAAATAGTCCAAGTAACAAGAAATGGGAGTTCCAAGAGTCTTCAACCATTCTAAAAAATGATATGGGATGTAATGACCCCCTGTAGTATTTATAACCTTGGGCTGATGATTCTTCTTCTCAAGATTTGATGGCTCAAATAGAATTCCATTTCTTAATCTTATGATCAATAATTTATCTATAATGATTTAAATATATATCTTAACTCTTAAGGTTTTTAAGAAAAAAATTATTGAACGAAATGATTGTATGAAATTTTTTATAAAACTATTATTTAAAAAAACATGTAAAAATAACATAATTAATAAAATAAAAAGATATTAAAAACTGAATATTAGTAATTACCTTATCAGAGTAATATTGTAAATTTCTAATATAAATTTATTTTGGAATTTTTTCTTCTTTGATTTTAGAAAAACTCATGTTTTTAGAAATTGAAAAAAAAATCGATATGCTTGAATTTTGGGAAAACAAAATTTTTTAAAAACTAAAGTTTATAGAAAGCTTAAACAAATTAGAAAAATATTTTTTAGCAATTTTTTTAATTTTTGAAAAATTAATTTTTTAGTGAATATGAAATATTTTGAGAACAAAAAGTTTAGTGAAACCAAAAAAAATAAAAAATAATTTTTTTTAGGATAATTTTTTTTATAAACTATAACATATATATTCCTCCATTGAGAATAAGTTCATTAATGTAAGGATATTGGTAAGAATAAACCAGATATGAATGATCACTTGGTATTGGTCATTTCAAGATTCTATTTAATATATTCAAATCCATCATAACTAAGGGGTTTAGTATAAATGTTAGAATTTTGTTCTTGTATTCCGATGAATTGTAAAATAGTATCTCTTTTTTTGTTTGATCCCAAATAAATTGGTTTCTCAAATCTATATAATTATATCATGAGTGATGTGGTGAGATTTTACTTAAATAAATGGAACTTGTGTTACCACACAATATTTTAGTTTTACTAAAACTAATTCTATAGTTAGTGAGTATGTGTTTCATCCACAACACTTGATCACAACAACTTCAATCTGCCACATATTCATATTCAACTATGGAAAGTGCTAATATGTGTTGTTTCTTACAAGATAAAGGCACTAAATCTTATCCTAATAAATGAAAAGTTTTGGAAGTAATTTTTCTATACATTCAACATCCACCAAAGTTAGCATCTGATTCTTTTAATTCAAAATAATTCCTAAAAGAGTAAAACAATCCTAAATATATAGTTCCCTTAAGATAACTGAAAAATAATTTTATAGCTTTAATATGGTAATATTTTTTTTTCTTTTATATCTAGAACATAAGTGTATAGAAAACATCAAATCTAATGACTACCAGTTTTGTATAGTGAACTTAAAATCATTCCTCAAAGTTATTTGGATTGACTAGTTTCCTAGATTCATCAATATCTAAATAATTCAAAGTTATTATTGGAGCACTAATAATTTTAGTATTTTTATATCCAAATTTCTTAAGATGATATTTTATATACTTATGTTGAGATATAAAAGTTCCTCCTTGTTTTTGTGAAATTTAAAAACCTAGAAAATATATATGTTGTCCCATCATGCCCATCTCAAACTCAAATTTTATGATATACTCAAAGGACTCTATTAAATATTTTGGAGTTAAACTAAATATAATGTCATTTATATAATTTTAAACAATGATGATGTATTTAGAAATTTGTTTTACAAAATGTGATGGATTCACAAATCCCTTAAAGAAGTTTTCTTGTAACAAAAATCTAGTTAATATATCATACCTGACTTTAGGTGATTTTTTCAGTCCAAAAGGTTCCTTAGTAAGTTTAAAATCATGTACTAAAAATTTTGAATTTGTAAAACTTGGTGGCTTTTCTACATAAAATTCCCCTTATATATATCTATTAAGAAATACACACTTTACATCCATTTGAAAAACTTTAAAAATAAAAAATATACATAAGATATAAGTATATAAATAACTTCAAGTACTTCTATTGGAGTGTAATTTTCTTTATAATCTATTCCATCTTGTTGATTATATCCTTTAGCAACAATTATAGCTTCCTTTATTACTATTTTTCCATTTTTTTACCACACATATTCCATAAAATCCATTTTAATCTTATTACAAAATTATCTTTATTTTGTTCGACTAAAGTCTAAAAATGATTCCTCTCAAATTCATTGAGTTTATCTTGAATTAATTTTATCCAATATTCATTAATTAATTATTCATTATAATTTTTAGTTTTAAATTGTGATAAAAATAAAGAAATTTAAATTTTATTTCCTAAAGAACTTATATTTATAACTAGTTGATCTACATCACCAATGATGTTATCACTTAGATTATTCTTTAGAATCAACTGATTTCTTGCGTTTAAAAAATTATGTTCGTCTACAACATGTTGAAAATATTCTTGATGTAAAACTTCAGAAACATATTATTATATTTTCCTCTCAGGAGAAAAACTTTCTAACATTGGTTGAGATTGGTTTTTCAAATAAAATCTGAATATTTGGATTTAGATTTTTTGAAAAAAAAAGAGGATCTATTTCATCAAATTTAACAAGTATTATTTCCTCAATAGTACTTGTGTATTTATTAAAAACTCTATATGACTTACCAGTTGTAGAATAATCTAAAAATATTCCTTTATCTAATTTTGGAGAAAAATTATATATGTTATCTTTGGTATTCAAAATGAATACTTCACATAAAAGAACTTTTAAGTAAGAATGTTTTTGTTTCCTTCTGATCCATAACTCATAAAGAGTTTTATTAAGAAAACTCCTTATTAAAATTTATTTATAGTATAACAGGTAGTACTGAATTCTTTAGAGGATAATTATTTAGCAACTAAGTATTAAGTCATCATGGATCAAGTAATCTCTTGAATAATTCTATTTATTCTATCAACTACATTGTTTTCTTTGTAGTTCTAGGGTTCTAAAGGTTATGTATAATTCCCATTTTACTAAAAAAATCAAAATTGGAATTTAAAATTTCTACATCATGATCACTATGAATAGTTATCAAGGATAGGTTTTTCTGATTTTTAATTTGGGCTAAAAAAGTTTTAAAACCAAAAATGGATTCAAACTTATTTTCTAGAAAATAGACCCATGTATATCCTATGTAAAAATCAACTAAAACATGTATATAGTATTTTTTATTGATAATTTTAGTTTTTTAGGAATAAAAAGTCCACTTGAACTAACTATAAATCATCATAAGTTGAGACTTCACTAGTATATTTAGAACTTGACTTATGTTTCATTCCAAATTGGGAAGGATTGCAGACTTTTAAAGTATCAAACTTATGATATGGTAGATCTTCAACTAGTCCTTTCATAGATATTTTATATAATTTTATAACATTGAAGTGTACAAATATTATATTACTTAAACATGATTGATCTTCAATTACACTAAGACAAGCTAGATATTGACTATATGGTCTTTTATGTTTAATTTATAAACATTATCATGTTGATTGGAAGAAATAATAAATTCATATTTTGAACTATGAGAAGTAAATTTATTTTCCCTGTAGTTTATAAGATATTCCTCACCACATTTTTTCTTTATTATAATAATTTTGTTCTTAATACCTAAATAAAAAACAAAAATCAAGATTAAAGGTTTTCTAAGTAGAACTATGTTAGTTATTTCGATGATTTCTCCTTGAGTATTGACACCGAAGGAAACTTTTCCACCTTTAATTTTTATAATCTCCTAGAATAAATGTAGATACCCAAAGCTTAAAGTAAATGGAAATTACATTAATTTTTTGGAATACTTAATACATAACAAAAATAGACACCAAAGGACCATAATAGTTTAGTATCTTTGGAAACGTGGAATATAAACTTCTAATCCTGGTGAAAGATCTTCAACATCTCCCATAACGATCTTCCCCTTTTTTCCTTACCTAAAACCTTTATTTATTTCCTGGGGAAAATAAAACATAAAAAGGGTGAGCTCAAATGCTTAGTAAGGGAAAACATAGAGAACAAAAAACAATCCATAAACATTTGAAAGCAAAAACTTGAACATGGAATTTAAACATCAAAATCTTGAGCAAAGACATAAATCGGGGAAGTACGTAAGGCACATATCATAATGGAACATCAACCATGATAAAATATAATGGGAATAAAACATGTAATTGTGGAAACCATTCATCACATGTTATGATTTCCATAGTATCTAAGGCATTGCTGCCAAGACCATCTTAGTGGACAAAGTCCCTTTCTGAATCGAGTTCACTCCTTATTTCAGTCCTGTAACACTGAACCGGATTAACTTACCATTCCATCCATGTCTATATAATGAGATATAAATATTTACCCAATGCATTTGAGGGAGATATAGGTTCCACCCATCTCATATTGAAATCATTCTTACTTGTGCCACAAAATAAACTTAAAACATTCATCATAACCCAAAGAATAAAATGGGTTTCATAAACATCATCCCATCATATCATAATCCATATAAAACAAATGGACATTTCATCATAAGAAAAGTGAAACCATGTAAATCATATAGGCATTAAACTTGAAACATACACATATTAAATAAAGTCATCTTAGATGGAAAGTGGTTTTGATAAAACATTGGAAATGAATTCTTGAGGAAAATATCATTTCTTCTTCAAAATCATTTTCTTTTCAAAAAATGACATGCAATTTTAAAATAAAAGTATTTTGTTGAAAATATTCATAAACTCTTGTAGATTAAGCTTCCTAAAAATGAGGCATTATGAAACCGTAAAAATCCGTTCACGCCGTATAAGTTAAAAATAACATTCTTCTCATACTTTTGTCAGAAATGTCAAAAAGTACCTCGTATGGTAAACAAAATAAGATTCCTTACATACCATGTATTAAAATTTAATAATGGGTAAAAAGGACTTTAAACATACATGAAAACATTTTTATAAAACTTGTACATTGATGATAAATATAACCCCAGTAAATACTTACGAATAAACAATCTCGGATAAAAAACAAGATTGGAAAAAAATTTCCCTTATCTTAGGTCCGATATGATTAGTACGTATCCTAACCTCCTGTATAATGATTTAAATAATTTCATTGACTTATGAAATAATCATATTCATTGTTATGATATCATATATGGTTCACTTATGACTTTATATTACCCATTCTTTTGTAAATTCCATGTTAAAGCAACGTTTTGGATAAAATCATTTTATTTATCGTACGTGTTTGGACTTGTTGTTCTTGATATTATTATTAATTATATCTTAATTTACTTACTTCCAGAATTTAAATCATGATTTATATATCATATATATATTCAGTACATATATATATATATATATATAATAGATAGATAAATGAAATGAAATACACCGTTCATGGAGACGGTAGGCCATACGTACGCTTGAACATTGTTTTTTTGTTTCCTTATTGAATTAAGTAGATGACATACATATATATATAAATAAATCCAGTAGCATTATTATGTCATATATTTCATTATTATTTATTATATATACTTTATAATCATTCTTTAATAACATGGAAAATGAATCTCATCGCGTCGTGGAGATGGTAATCCGTACGTACGCACGAGCGATGATATCATTCTCGTATTTATTGAATGGAATTAGAGAGGATGATATAATATCTTATAATTATTATGATGTTATAATAATCATATATAGTTATTCTTTACACCGTTATACCCATCCAAATAAGGTGGTGGTGGAAAAACAGATTACACCACGGCGTGGAGACGGTATTCCGTACGTACACACGCACGGTGATTTCATTTTCCGTAGGATGGACCGAAGGTGAAATATGGTTGTTTCATATTTATATTAACATATCAGTACATTATAGACACTGATGTTATTAATTTATAATTAAACAACTAAATAAGAAGAAGTTGAAGAATAAAGAAACCTGAAAGAATCGTTAGAAGAGATTACCTCTTCTTCGACGCACCTCCTTTAAGCATTCTCTTAAGGAAGTAGAGATGGTATTTTGAGAATACCAAAACATCAGGAATGTTTGTAGGGAATTGGATAAGAGAAATGGGCAGGGTTTGGAAGAGCTTAAAGGCTCAAAAGGGTGTGAATAGAAGAGGGAAGGGGTTCCCTTTTTATAAGGGAGGAGAGGAGCACCTTTGGAAAAACATAAAATATTATTTTATAATAAGGTCATATTCAGTTTTTAATAGCTCCAAATTGATTTATTTCGAAGATAATGTGGGGATGGGTCGAAATACTCTCAATAAATAGATTTTAGATAGGTTTGGGTCATTATAATAACCTTATCTTTTAGTTTTAACTCTTAGTTAATTAGATTGACATTTACCATGCCACTTTGTATTTCTTATATTATATAGTTAATAAACATACGATATACATCCAACCGACCCCCGAGTGGTCCATAAATGATACACCTATCATGATATAAGTATTTTGGCCGATCCTTAGATTTTTAGGAATATAATAATAATTAATAATATAATATTTGTTTTAAAAACTATTTTATGTCAATTTAGATACTATTTGGTAATTGATTTTTTTGAAAATCATAACAGCATGATTAGTTCAAAAAAAGTTAATTAAATAAATAATAACATGTCATATTAACCTAGAAAATTATTTTAATTCATAAAAAGTCTCAAATTACATTTATTTGGGTATTTATAACATCAATTATGTTAATATTTCATTAATAAGATAATTACTGCATCATCATTGTGTCATAAATAAATTATATTATTTAATGTCTAAAAATTATAAATAAAATACCATTATGTTTTAAATATTTTTATATTTCTAATGAATATTTATAGTCTAATTTATCTTATGTATAACCCTATATTAAAAATGATTTAATTATTAAACTTTGATTTTAACTATTTTAACACTTCTTTAAATAAATTAATAATAAATGCCGTAATCTAATCCAAGTGGACCTAAATGGTCATATTTTATTCCTAAGGTTTTTTTTGGTCGAATTACACTTATAAAATAGAATTAGGATATGTGTTAGGGTAATAATAATATCATTTTTACTCTTAATTACCCTATTTACTTTTAACCGTGGTAAATAAAAGTAAAAAGATACTATTCACCAAAAATTATTTTCATCTCATTGAACCACATTTTAGTCCTTGTTATTAACCATGTCTCTCTGATTTTCAAAATTCCACTCATAGAAGCAGTAAAATTAAGTTTTATGTGAATTTCCAAATTCTCCTAGGAGGTGGGTAAAAGACGGTGAAAAGTTCAATAAAATTTTTATATATCTAAAATTATTATAAAATGACTCCAATAAATTAAATTGAAATTATATAGGTATTATGTATCAATTTTTACCTAAAATAAATTTAAATAAAATAAATAATAATTTAAATAAAAAGTCGGTTTTTGAATAGTAACACAGTGTTTTCACTATTCATAAAAAATTGAAAGTTTTCAGAAAAATACCAAAAATTCACCCTAGGATAATTTCGATATTCAGAATCCAAAAATGAAGTCCATTTAGAAAGATAAAATTTATAAAATTTCAAAAAGTGGGTATTACTATTCATAACAGCTAGTTTATATAACATATCATTGTTTTGAGAAACTCGGTATTGCATACAACACATGCTATCGTGGAAATTAGTGATTGCGTATAATGAAAGAAAAGTCAGGGATGTGTGTTGTGCAAGCTCCTTTTGGTGTAGCGTACAATACAAGACATTAATGAAATTAAAAAGAATATTTTTCATAAAATCTCAGGGTGTTACATTCTACTCCCCTTAAAATGAATTTCGCCCTCAAAATTCGTCGGGGTTATAAATGGTTTACTACTCAAAAGTTTCTTTAATAGAAACCCACATCGTAAAAAGGAATACCAAAACTTGTCTTTAAAAACTAAAGTATGAAACGTAATGGTTACCCAGATTAACTAATCACTGGGTTTCCACATAGGAGAACATAGGTGAAAATATAGATATAGAAGAGAAATATAACCATCATGTTCTAATGGATAGTGGTAGAGAACATGGATATGAAAAAGACCACAATCACAAAGCCATAAATTTTTGATGATCTAGGGTACCATCTAATTCATCGGATATAAGGTCACTAGGACAACATTTTTGGTTTTCAAGATCATTTCCCTAAAGTTGAAGAATTTGAATTAGAAGAAATACTTACTTTATTTTGGTATAATCTCACCGTTGTTCATGCCTTGAACATTTTCCACTTCATCTCTTTAAGAAATAAAGTTGAATTTGTCTTCCGAAAAGTTTTAATAGATCATGTGATAGAATGATAGGTCATTCCTTCTATCTCAAACATAAGTTAGCAAAAGTTATATACATAATTCCATCTATGGTGAGATTAATCATATATGGTTCCAAAATGGACTTATACTTCATCTATCATCCTGAATAATAAAATAAAACAAGTTTCTACTAACCAGGGACTTCCTGTAGGCCAGTGGTAGGAAATAAAGGCTTGTCACAATTCGGTTGTGGGTTCGATTCCCACAGCCTTGTCCGACGTGATGGGTTGTCGCCCGTTCTCCAGGTTGTCCTTTTTTTTTTAAAATACAATATTATAAATTCCCATCAATAATATTGAAAAATTTCTAGCCTTAAACAATACTAACTTATGTCCAACATAATCCATTACAATATTTAGGCTTATCCAAAAGACTGTTGTCCATTCTCGTGTTATAGTGAAAACGATTACCAGAGAGTTCATATAACAAGCATGTTAATCCCATCGTTGATCCCCATATATCATAAGATATGTCTTGTTGGTCACATTCCAAACATTCAAAGGCCTTAACCATGTATTCTCTTGAAAAATCAATACCCATTGAACCTTAGTGAAAATATGAGTGCTGTCAAAAGTTAACTCTTTCCACATACCAAAACCCCAAAATACTCAAACCATGATATAACTATTTCCTTATATCAGTCATGAGCTCATAAATACTGTCAAACATTTCATTTTCTCCTTATCCCTTCATTATGCGCATATCATCTTCTTTCCAAAAATATCTCAATCACTTTCCATGGTTACTCGTACCATAAAATTATTGAAAACCACAATAGATCAATACATAAATATTCCAATATTCCACGATACTATATACAACATTATTTTGGAATCCCATTACATAAACACTTAATCATTCCACCACATCGTTGTCATATTCAACATTTCCAATAGTGATCGCATGTGACTTCACTTTGTCTTTTGCCTTAAGTGGTTGCTCATGTCGATCATCATTAACCCTTGGATTAGGGCATTGATTAGCATAATGCCCCATTTCATTTCACTTGAAGCATTGAAGTGTTGGTGGTGTGTTCTCTGCAGTATTTTTCTTTATTCACATCATTAGAAACCCTTTTTTCATTACTTCGACACTCATCTGCTCAATGACCTTCTTTTCCACACTTAAAAAATTTTCTAGTCCCTTTAATACAATCTCCACCATGCTCCTTTCCACACTTTGAGAATAAGGAAACATTCATCTTCTTTTCACCATTATTCTGAGATTTCTCCTTGAACTCCATCTTTCATTTCTTGTCAAAACCATGAGATGGATATGTAACACCAACTTCCATTTCTACCTTGATAGCACAATGTACAATTTCTTCATAGCTACTGAAGTCTCTTATAGCTAATTCCCTTCGAAGACTTGGTTTTAAGCCACTGAAGAATCGATCAACTTTACTTTTAGGTTGGATGATAAATCCAGATGCATAGCTTGCAAGACTTGTAAAATTCGCTTCGTATATACCAAAAGATTCATCATCCTTTTGCTTTAGTTCAAGAAACTCCTTCTCCATATTTGTTAGAAGAATACGAGGGAAGTACTTATTGAAAAACAAGTTCTTGAACTCGTCCCATTCCATGGACTCAATTTCATCTCTTGGCCTCGTATTCTTGATAAGATTCCACCATTGATCAGCTTCACCTTCCAAACGATATACTGCTAAGATGAATTTATCATGTTCAGAACATTGAAGAACTGAAAATGTCTTTTTAGTGGTACTGATCCATTGTTCAGCAACAAGTGGATCAGAAGACCCACTGAAAGAAGGTGGATGTTGCCTCATGAAGGAATTAATAGAATATTGTTCCCTTCTCTGCTCATTTGGAAGTCCAGAATGATTCATAGCTTGTGTAAGTATAGAAATAAGATTTTTCACTCCATCTCCCATAACATTGGTTTGTTCAGGAGGACAATCATTGCATTTTCCATTACATTGATCAACCTGGTTCCTTCGGGTTCCAGCCATCCTCTAAAACCCATAAAGAATAGTGTGAGAGGCAAAAATCATGCTAGGGGAAACAACATAATAAAGGGGGAGTACCGTAAATATCTAACATCTTAGGTTAAATTCTAAGATCGTTTCTGTAGTTCTAGGACTATATCCTATATGTATACTTATCCTTAGAGACATCCCTAGACATACCTTAGAAATATCTCTAGGGATATCACTAACATTTTCGCATCCTAGTTTCTAAAGGTTAACTAAACCATTCCTCTGATACCAACTGTAGAGACCCGAAGCTTGACGTACATGGAAATTACATTAATTTTGTGGAATACTTAATACATAACAAAAATAGACACCAAAGGACCGTAATAGTTTAGTATCTTTGGAAACTTGGAATATAAACTTCTAATCGTGGTTAAAGATCTTCAACATCTCCCATAACGATCTTCTCATTTTTGTTTCCATACCTAAAACCTTTATTTATTTCCTAGGGAAAATAAAACATAAAAAGGGTGAGCTCAAATGCTCAGTAAGGGCAAACATAGAGAACATAAAACAATCCATAAACATTTGAAAGAAAAAACTTGAACATGAGATTTAAACATCAAAATCTTGAGCAAAGACATAAATCATGGAAGTACGTAAGGAAAATATCATAATGGAAAATAAACCATGATAAAATATAATGGGAATAAAACATGTAATTGTGGAAACCATTCAGCACATGTTATGATTTCCATAGTAGCCAAGACATTGCTGCCAATACCATCTTAGTGGACAAAGTCCCTTTCTGAATCGAGTTCACTCCTCGTTTCAGTCCTGTAACACTGAACCAGATTAACTTACAGTTCAATCCATGTCTATCTCATGAGATATAAATATTTACCCAATGAATTGGAGGGAGATATAGGTCCCACCCATCTCATATTGAAATCATTCTTACTTGTCTCACAAAATAAACTTAAAACATTCATCATAACCCGAAGAATAAAATGGGTTTCATAAACATCATCTCATCATCTCATAATCCATATAAAACAAATGGAAATTTCATCATAAGAAAAGTGAAACCATGTAAATCATAGAGGCATTAAAATTGAAACATACACATATGAAATAATTTCATCTTAGATGGAAAATGGTTTTGATAAAACATTTGAAATGAATTCTTGAGGAAAATATCCTTTCTTCTTCAAAATCATTTTCGTTTCAAAAATTCCATGCACTTTTAAAATAAAAGTATTTTGTTGAAAATAGTCATAAAATCTTATAGAGTAAGCTTCCTGAAAATGAGGAGTTATGAAACCGTAAAAATCCATTCACGCCGTATAAGTTACAAATAACATTCTTCTCATACTTTTTACAGAAATGTCAAAAAGTACCTCGTATGGTAAACAAAAAAAAATATTCCTTACATACCATGTAGTAAAAATCAAAAATGGGTAAACAGTACTTTAAACATACATGAAAACATTTTTATAAAACTTGTACATGGATGATAAATATAACCCCAGTAAATACTTACAAATAAACAATCCCAGATAAAAAACGAGATTGGAAACATTATCCCTTACCTTATGTCCGATATGCTTCGTACGTATCTGAACCTAATGTATAACGATTTAAATAATGTCATTGACTTATTAAAGAATCATATTCATTGTTATGATATCATATATGGTTCACTTATGACTTTATATTACCCGTTCTATTGTAAATTCCATGTTAAAGCAGTGTTTTGGGTAAAATCATTTTATTTATCGTACGTGTTTGGACTTGTTGTTCTTGATATTATTATTAATTATATCTTGATTTACTTACTTCCAGAATTTAAATTAGGATTTATATATCATATATATATTCAGTACACATATATATATATAATAGATAGATAAATGAAATGAAATACACCGTTCATGGAGACGGTAGGCCGTACGTACGCATGAACGCTATTTTTTTGTTTTCTTATTGAATTAAGTAGATGACATACATATATATATACATAAATAAAGTATCATTATTATGTCATATATTTCATGATTTCTTATTATATATACTTTATAATCATTCTTGAATTGTTAACATGGAAAATGAATCTCATCGCGTCGTGGAGACGGTAATCCGTACGTACGCACGAGCGATGATATCGTTCTCGTATTTATTGAATGGAATTAGAGGGGATGATATAATATATTATAATCAGTATGATGTTATAATAATCATATATATTTATTCTTTACACCGTTATACCCATCCAAGTAAGGTGGTGGTGGAAAAACAGATTACACCACGGTGTGGAGATGTTATTCCGTACGAACGCACGCGCAGTGATTTTATTTTCCGTAGGATGGATAGAAGGTGAAATAGGTTTGTTTCATATTTATAATAACATATCCATATATTAGAGATACTGATGTTATTACTTTATAATGAGACAACTAAATAATAATAAGTTGAAGAAGAAAGAAACTTGAAAGAATCGTTAGAAGAGATTACCTCTTCTTCGACGCACCTCCTTTAAGATTCCTCTTAAGGAAGTAGAGTTGGTCTTTTGAGAAGACCAGAACCTCCAGAATGTTTCTAGGGAAGTGGAGAAGAGAAATGGGTAGGGTTTGGATGAGCTTAAAGGATCAAAAGGGTGTCAAGAGAATAGGTAAGGGGTGCCCTTTTTATAAGGGAGGAGAGGGGCACCTTTGGAAAAACTTAAAATATTATTTTATAATAAAGTCATATTCGGTTTTTAATAGCTCCAAATTGATTATTTAGAATATAAGGTGGGGATGGGTCGAAATCATCTCAACAAATAGATTTTATACAGGTTTGGATCATTATATTAACCTTATATTTTATTTTTAACTCTTAGTTAATTAGATTGACATTTACCATGTCACTTTGTATTTTTATATTATATAGTTAACAAACATACCATATACATCCAAGAGACCCCCAAGTGGTCCATTAATTATACACCTATCATGATATAAGTAACTTGGCCAAACCTTATATTTTTAGGAATATAATAACAATTAATAATATAATATTTGTTTTAAAAACTATTTTATGTCAATTTAGACACTATTGGGTAATTGATTTTTGTGAAAATCATAATAGAATGATTAGTTTGAAAAAAGTTAATTAAATAAATAATAACATTTCCTATTAACCTATAAAATTAGTGGAATTCATAAAAAGTCTCAAATTACATTTATTTGGGTATTTATAACATGAATTATGTTAATATTTCATTAATAAGATAATTACTGCATCATCATTGTGTCATAAATAAATTAAATTATTTAATTTCTAAAAATTATAAATAAAATACCATTATGTAGGAAATATTTTTATATTTCTAATGAATATTTATAGTCTAATTTATCTTATGTATAACCCTATATTAAAAATGATTTAGTTATTAAACTTTGATTTTAACTATTTTAACCCTTCTTTAAATAATTTAATAATAAATGTCGTATTCTAATCCAAGTGGACCTAAATGGTCATATTTCATTCCTAAGGTTTTTTTGGTCGAATTACACTTATCCAATAGAATTAGGACATGTTTTAGGGTAATAATAATATCATTTTTACCCTTAATTACCCTATTTACTTTTAACCGTGGTAAATAAAAGTAAAAATTTACTATTCACCAAAAATTATTTTCATCTCATTGAACCACATTTTAGTCCTTGATATTAACCGTGTCTCTCGGATTTTTTAAATTCCACTCATAGAAGCGGTAAAATTAAGTTTTATGTGAATTTCCAAATTCCCCTTAGAGGTGGGTAAAAGACGGTGAAAAGTTCAATAAAATTTTTATATATCTAAAATTATTATAAAATGACTCCAATGAATTACATTGAACTTATATAGGTATTATGTATCAATTTCGACATAAAATAAATTTAAATAAAATAAATAATTATTTAAATAAAAATTCGGTTTTTGAATAGTAACCTAGTGTTTTCACTATTCATCAAAAATTGAAAGTTTTCAGAAAAATACCAAAAATTCACCCTAGGCTAATTTCGATATTACGAATCCAAAAATGAAGTCCATTTTGAAAGATAAAATTTATAAAATTTCAAAAAGTTGGTATTACTATTCATAACGGCTAGTTTATATAACATATCGTTGTTTAGCGAAACTCGGTATTGCGTACAACACACGCTATCGTGGAAGGTCGCGATTATGTGTAATGAAAGCCAAGTCAGGGATGCATGTTGTGAAAGCTCCTTTTGGTGTAGCATACAACACAAGACATTAATGAAATTAAAAAGAATATTTTTCATAAAATCTCATGGTGTTATAATAAATCCTTGTTTCCCATCATATATTTGGAGAAACCACTATCCATGTACCATATTCTATTGTTGGTGCATTTCTTATCTGCCTAAAAAAATAAGATATATTTTCTAAATAAAAACATTTTTGAGTATAGTATTATTAGAAAGTAATATTTTAGGAATCCAAATTTTTCAACCTTTACCTATTCTGAAAATGTTAATTCTTTTGAAAAATAATCCTTAAAAAATTATAATTATTGAACGTTTTTAAAAGAACGTTTATTCTTTCATTAACCACCGCTTTGAGACTTCATGTAAAATGGATCACTTTTAGGAACAAAGTATTTATTCTGAAAAATAGGTTTTCAATTAGTAAAACCCATCCCGGATGTAGGATCCCAGATTTTCTTAAGGTAAGTTTTTGTTTAAGTTTTATTTTGGTCTCTTCTTTTTGTCTAGATAAGTGTTTCCCCATGTTTATGTGAAGGATCTGAGCTTTTCATTAAGTTCGGGAAATGAAAGAGGAAGAAAAAGGAGTTCCTGGTAATGTTTCATGGTTTGTACATGGTTAGCACAAACCATGTGAGAAAAATAGGTAACTGTGAAAATGGTAATTTTTAGAGAATAACATCCACATAGTTTGTGCATAGATTAGAAAATTGTGTGGGTAAACCGTGCATCCCAGAAAATTTGGAAAATTTACAAAATTTTCATTACAGGATTTTAAGGCTCACTCGGGATTTCCTGCTTTCTTCCTCCTTGGAACCCTAGTGACATCCCAAAAACCTCAAGAGCTCCTATATATCAATATTAATCATATCAAGGCTGTTTGGAGTGCTATCACTTTTAGATCAAAGCTACGGGTAAGTCTAATCTTCCTCTTGCTTCTCTTTTTCAGATTAAGGTTTTTAGTTTCTCAGATATTCTTATGAAGTCCTGAAACCCTCTTTTTCTAGTGGAACCTAGGTTAATGCTTCAATGGGTGTTTTAATCTGGGTCCAAGGCAACAGTTAAGAGTGTGCAAATCATTGGATTAGAGGTAGGTGGTGTACAAGTATTATTTCATAGTTTTATTTTATATTTGTGCATGAAATCTTGTGTTCTTCCTTTTCCCTAATTGTGTTCTTAGTTATATTGGAGTTTTTGATTAAAAGGGGTCTTTAAGTGACCAATTGAGACCCTCACTATCCTCGTAGAATGAGTAGAGGATGACTTGACCATTTTAGGGCCACCCATGGGGTGCAACGACAATCTTGGACCTAGAGAGTTGTAGGGTTAAGTGAAGTATTCCATGTAAAGTTTGAATCCCATGTAGAACATGTTTTAATGGTTGATTAAGTTATAAAAGAAATTATGATGGATATTAATAGGGTGATAAGTGCATAAGGTGTTCTAGGAATGACATGAAAATGGGAAATTGGGTTGAAAGAGATTATGTCAATTGTTTAATGAATTTTGGTTAGAAATGCCAAAGGGGATTAGTGCATAGTAAATGGTGAACTTGTAATTGGGTAATGGAATTGGAAATGGGGAATATTTTAATGAGATGTAATAAGGGAATGGAGATATATGTTTAATGGTTTAATACATGTGAATTATGTGGTACACCTAAATGGTTGAATGTAATAAGTGGTTGTGTTATGAGATATGGGAAATATACTTGAAATGCATAAGTGGGTAAATGCTTGTAAAATAATGAAAGGGATAAAAGGGTTAATGTATGGTCATTGATGAATATTGGCTAAGTCATATGGGCTGTTGAATAAAATTAAAGTGTTAAGGCACAACAATGGGATTTTTTCTAAGTGGATATGAATTGAAATTGGCAAATGTATTCATGGGTTGTGGCATAGTATTGTTTTCCATGTTGTTGTTATGTATTGTGATTTACAATGGCATTGTTATGCTTGGTTGTGATATGGTATGGTTTTGGTGACTTGATAAAGAATCATGTGCACATGGCTTTGTAGAGTGGGGTATTGACATGAGGTTATACGTCCACTGTTCGACTTAGACTAAGGCACTAAACTTCACCCCATAAATGAACCGGTTATGGAAGGGGATGAAGGCTCTATTCCCCTAACGTTTTCATTCCACCTAGATTAGGGTTTTTAGGTGAGGATAATGTGTTTATGTGATATGTGTAGCCCAAGTGAGATAGGGACTTTACTTATTTCCCCTATTCATAGTGATTTATTACCTTAGACCCATGTAGAAATTTTGTATATGCCTAACCCAAAGAACATGTATTAAAAATGGATTAAGTAGTAAAAATGGTATGAGAAATTTAATTGGGATAAATTATATTCATGAATTAAATGAACTTTGTTCACTAATGGAACAAAAACTATCCCTTATTTACTTACCATTTATTTTTTACTTTCATGAACTATCTATTAGACTGGACATTTTGTAGACACCATTGGCGGTGGCCTAATATGTTTTGTACTCACACCCTGCCCGAGCCGTCGTTGAGTGCCTGAGTATATTTCTTGATTGTAGGTCAGGACAAGGGAAAAGGCCCTAAACTAGGAAATTGAGTTGGGCTCGGGGTGTACATGGAGAAGGCTCTGTACTTAGAGTCAGGACTTTTTTGGGGATTTTTTTTCCTGTCTTGTTTTGAGTTTTGTTCACTTTTCACTACTAGTATGTCATGACATTATTAATGTTGAATTAGGGATTCTACCTAGTTGGGAGATGTTTTCCTTGTATATTTATTTGTTGTTCATATTATTACACTATTTATGTTGTGTTATATTCGGGATTACTCTAGTAAATAGGTTATAGACTCCCCACGTGACTCATTGGACCCTCTCCACTAGTCAGCAACCACTAGTATACAGGGAGGGGCGCTTTAGGTCGTATGATGACTTGGATCGGGGCACCGGTTTAGTGTATTTTGGCTCAGGGATGTTACAAAGTGGTATCATAGGTGTTTTTCCACTTTATTACAATTTGGGGATGGTAGACGGGAGGTTAGGATGTGTCAGGCCTTGGTAATGAGTTCGTGATTGGGAGTAGCTAACCCATATACGAGGGAAATCCCAAGTCACCCTGGGTGGGAATTATTGTTCTTGATATGTTTTATTACAGTTGAATGATATTTCCCTGTTGGGTGATGCACATGTTGTGTTATTTGATTGATTTATGATTTTTTTCTCATGTCCGGAATGGAATGAGGTTGTGCATTCATGCATCATTTTAGGCACCAAATGATATAGGTGTCATGAATCATTATAGGATTGCACATGGGATGGGTGTGTGGGGTGTAGAGATTAGGATGAAGTTTTCTTCCTTGAAAAATTTGAAAAAAATGATACCTAATAATGGTAAATCAAGTGGGATAATGAAAAGATAGTAAATGAATAGTTAATCAATATCATGTATAAAGAAATGTTGTGATCGGGTTCAGATTTTGGGTTGTGATAAATTGTAAAGGTTGATTAAATGTATAAAAGATAATTATTGCATAATGATGGTAGAAATTATTAATGAATTTTTCCTAATAAAAGGTGTAAATGAGTGAAAATTATGATTGTAAAAAGTTTTGAAATGGGAAATGTGCCTATGAAGAAAGGATCATGTCGTAAAAGAATAATTGGTTTAAAGAGGTGTTGAAAAAAGACTTGTGATTAAGTAAATTGGTGACCTCATGTTGACCATGATCTGCAGTAGGTATGGTAAAGGGTAGTGTTCTTAGTTTGATGATGACTATTTGGATAGATTATGAAGAATGGTTAGTTTTAAGGTTGATAGCGTGAGATTTTTTTTCCATCTGTGGTTTAATCCTGTCACTTATTCTTTGAAGCATCGGGTGAACAATAAGTAAAAATTTATAATGATTGATTTCAAAGGTGGTTATCCTTTGTGTTTTCGGTTTGACCCTTTTATGTATAGGTTGGGGTAGTGAGAGTGCCCTAGTTGGGGACTTTGAATTTGGATTGTGAGACATTTCTGGTTATAATATGGCCTATGTGGTGCATTTAAAGAACCCTTGCTGGGGTTGTGGCCTTTAAATTGTGAGGTGTTTCTCGATAATGTGAGTGTGGAAACTCTCGTGGTTCATGACCATACAGAGTACATGTTGGACCCTAAGGATAGTGGCTAGGTCTTAGTGACCTAGTGAGTAGAGACCTTACGAGTTTCATTTTGAATCCTGGAGAGGATGTTTTGCTTGTAGTATTGATGAATGTTTATGCCTTTAGTATAGAGCCTAGAGTAAATTTTTGTTTGGTTTGATTGGAATAATATGTATCGTAAATGGGGTGATAGTTCCATGTACGATCATTGCATTGTTTGTGTCATGATATGTATGGTTTTGAGAGAGGTCCAATGGGTTTTTCTTGGTTGTGACTCCAGTCTAGGGAGTTGGTGTCATTAAACCTTCGAGGTGACCTATGAGAGAGATCGAACATGGTTCCTAGTGCTTTTGGGTGTGTGTCACACATGTATATTTTCTAGACATTGATAGTGGAACTCAGAGTGTTGTATGGTGCGGGTTTGGCCTGGAGGGCTAAGTGGGAAGGTTGATGGTTTGCGGTGCTACTCGAGTTGTGGTTATGCGATGATAGTTTTGAAAATTCAAGTGTGACCTCATGGTAGGTTAGTCCAGTGGTGCAGTTACCTTGTAATACGAAGCATGGGAGATGCTTCAGATTTAGTGACAATGCATACTAAGTACCACTATGTGTTAGGAAATGGTATAGTTGTGCCTAGTTCTTTAATAAGGCCACCCTGGTGTTTGTGATAGGAGGTAAGGTTTGTTATGAAGGGTTGTATCGTATGGATGCCTTAATCACCTATTATATTTTGATTAATGGAGGACTCGAAGTCATTTTCAAGTGGAATAGACAAGGGTGGAGGAAGTGTGGTTATATTATTTCACTCGATGGTCACACCCGATGTGAGTATGGCCACATGGCAGAACATGTTTGTTTGAATGGTTTTGTTGTTGGGTGAGATGTCGAGGCTGCCTCAGGGCTGATGAGGCTGACTAACCAAGATACATGGTTAGGTAAGTAATCGTATGATGCGATACACATAAATAAAGGTTTATTTATGAGAGACTATTGGTTTTATTGGTGGGGTAGACCATTGTACTTCATTTTTTGGCTGCCAGGGATGAATTGGAAGAACTCAAGTGGTGTGGTGGAAGTAGTGCCACATGAAATGTTTATTCACAGCTGCTTGGCGATTTGTTTGTGGATCTATGGTGAGACTTGGTTTCAAATCACACATGAGCATTGGTAGTTAAGTGTTGATGAGATGAATTCAGTAGGGGAGCCTGAGACCCTTTGCTGTTCTTAGTGTCCCATAGTTCGACATCAAAATAGATAAGTTGGAGGTGTTTTTCTTAAAAAAATTCTTAGTGTACCACATCTAGTGACGATCCAACCCAATATCTTGAAATCGTCCCAGGTACGTTGAGAATATCAAGCTTTATGCCAAGTGACTTGAAGGTGTTTGGTTGGATGAGGGACATCATGGAGTTTATTCACATGGAAATGGTATGTTTGGAGCTTGATGATGGTATGTACACCCTCAATAGCTTTGGGTAGGGTCCTTGGTATGGACCGATTGTTGACAAACACCATCGGTTCCATTCACGGAAGCCGGGAACAGGCACTAGGCGACATTCATTTTCTTGTTTTTGGAAAAGCGAGATGGACATGTCTATGTTTTGGGGTTCATCTTGGGATCAATTGTAAGATGTGGTGGTTGGAATCCCTTATAGAGAGAAATGGTAACGACACCCCGAAGGTGGGAAGTGATAATTAAGTCCTGTATGTGGAGAGGGGAACAATGAGTTGATGTATTGGCATTGGGATTCCAATTAGAAACCTGTGAGGTGCATGTTAGGTTCCTCAGAGAGGAAATGTGGGACTTGAATGTGGTGACTAATGAGCCATGAGTTGGATTCAAACGTAGGGTGGTTACATGTGAATCTTGTGTTTTTTTTTGATGAAGTTGTAGAAGGGTGTGGTTGGATATGACAACAGGTTGTGGCAAGAGTGGTTGGGTTCCATAACTCCAACGAAGATCGGGGTTAGACTCGGATAATTTCTCCTTGGGTGGTTTTAGAACATTTTGAAGTTGAGGGAACCTTGGCCATGCAATGTGGTGTTGTGCTAGGGGTAAATCCTGATAACGGTATGGAGGGTGGTAATGCAATGATGATGGAATTCTACTAGAATTTTGGGAACGACATTAGTGGGTGTGTGAGATGATAATTATGGGCTTCAAGTTAGTAAGCACCCTATGAAGGTGAAAAAGGGGTAGCATGCCATCCGTGCAAGGTGGGTGTCCTAGGATAATCCAATTGGGTGTGGTCCAAACTGAGATAGTAAACTTGAATGGGTTTGGTGAGAGTGAAGCACCTTCAGGTACATATTGTAGTGGAGAGTTCCTTTTTTGAAATGAAGTTATACCTGAGTGAGGTCGATTTGATATTAGTCCTTGAATGGATTGTGTATGAATGTACACCTGGATTTTTTTGACGGTGTGACTAGATTCTATTGAAGGATAATTCCCTATGGATGTTTGGGCATGGTGAGTTGGAACATGCCAGGTGATGTGAAAGTTTTGAGTTGAGATTTGGGTGATCTTTCCTCGATAGTGGTGAATCGATGTGAGTTCGTAAATGTGTTTGAAAGGACCATGCATTCTCTTTTGGGAGATATTGAGTTTGGTCACTGTTAAATTTGATGGAAAATGGAGGAAAATTACACCAAGTTATTTGGGTTTAGAGTTGGGTAGAGGATTTTACTGAGGGGGTGTTAATTGGTTCTTCCAAGATGATGTGATGTTGTGTGCAAAGTTTCCATGTTTAGTGAGTTAGTAACTATTGTCTAAGTTTTCTATGTGAATTTATAGTTGTTGGGTATTGTTGAAGTTGATGCATCCTTGAGGATTTTTTGGTTCGTGTTGTGCTTGTGGTGAGGAAGGCTTGTAGGGAAAGTTCGTTCGATTGATCTGTGTTTGGTGGGAATTGTGGTGTGCAACTAGAAAAATGGATGGTGGGAATGGATAAGCAGTCCTAGTGGAATGATCTCTAGTTACAGAAGCTTAGGGATGCTTGGTAGAGTGGCTCTAGGACAAGAGGTTATAAGGTGGGTAGGTAGTAAGATCCCATCTTTTCTTAAGGTATGTTTTTATTTAAGTTTTGGTATGGTCTCTTATTTTTTTCTAGATAAGTGTTTCCCCATGTTTATGTGAAGGATTAGGGGGGTTCTGAGAGTTTGGAACATGAAAGAGGAAGAAAAAGGAGTTCCTGGGCATGTTTTATGGTTTGTGCATGGTTAATGAAAACCATGTTGGGATCTAAAGTAATCATTAAAAATGAAATTTTCATACAGTAGCATCTATAGGGTTAGCGCACGGATTGGAAAATTGTGCAGGTAAACCGTGCAACCCAAAAAAGTTGTAAAATTACAAAATTTCCATTATGGGATTTTAAGGCCCACTCAGGATTTCCTCATTTCTTCCTCCTTGGAACCCTAGTGACATCCCAAAAACCTCAAGAGATCTTATGGACCAATCTCCCTAATCTCAAGGTCGTTTGGAGTGTCGTCAGTTTTGGATCGAAGCTTCGGGTAAGTCTAATCTTCCTCTTGATTCACTTTTTTGGATTAGGATTTTTAGTTTCTCACTTCTTCTTCTAAATCCCTAAAACCCTCTTTTTCTGTTGGAACCTAGGTTAAGGCTTCAAAGTGTTTTTTAATTCAGATCCAAGGCTATTCTTAAGAGTGTTTTCATCATTAGATTTGAGGTAGGTAGTCTATAAGTATTATCCCATAGTTTTATTTTAGATTTGTGAATGGAAGCTTGTGTTCTTCTTTTTACCTAATTCTGTTCTTGGTTCTATTGGAGTTCTTGATAAAAATGGGTGTCTAAGTGACCAATTGAAACCATCATGATCCCCATGGGATGCGTAGTGGAGGACTTGACCTTTTTAGGTCCACCCATGGGGTTCTCTAGAAATCCCAAACCTAGAGAGTGGTAGGGTTAGGTGAAGGATTTCCGAGTAAAGTGTGAAGCCCATGTAGAACATGTTTTAATAGTTGATTAAGTTGTAAATGTAATGATGACAGATATGAAAATAATGATAAGGGCCTAATGTATTGCGGGAATGACATGAAAATGGGAAATTGGGTAGAAATATATTATGTCAATTTTTTAATGAATTTTGGTTATAAATGCCTAAGGGGATTAGTTCATATTAAATGGTGAACTTGTAATTGCGTAATGGAATGAGAAATGGGGAATATTTTAATGAGATGTAATAAGGGAATGGATGAATATGTTGAATGGGTTAATACATGGGAATTATGTGGTACACCTAAATGGTTTAATGTAATAAGTGTTTGTGTTATGAGATATGATTAATGTACTTGAAATACATTAGTGGTTAAATGCTTGTGAAATAATAAATGGTAAAAATGGGTTTATATAAGGTCATTGATGAATATTGGATAACATATCGGGGTTGTTGAATAAACATAAAGGGTTTAGGAACAAGAATGGGAATTTGGCTAAATGGATATGAATTTTAATTGGAAAATGTATTGATGGGTTATGGAATAGTATTGATTTTCATGTTGTTTTTATGTATTGTTATATCCAATGAAAATTTTATAGTTGGTAGTGTTATGGTATGGTTCTGGTGACTTGATAAATAATCATGTGCACATGGATTTTTAGAGTGGGGTATTGAAATGAGGTTCTACACTCATGGGTTGAGTTATACTAAGGCTCTAAACTCCACCCCATAAATGCACGGGTTAGGGAAGGGCACGGAGGATCTATTCCCATAAAAATTTCATTCCACCTGGACTAAGGCTTCGAGGTGAGGATGATGTGTTGATGTGATATGTGTATCCCTAGAGAGATAGGGACTTGACTTATTTCCCCTATTCATAGTGATTGATTTCCTTAGACCCATGTAGAGATGATGTATATGCCTAACCTAAAGAACATGTATTAAAAATGGGTTTTTTTGTAAAAATGGGAAAAGAAATGCAATTGGGATAAATGCTACTCATACATTAAATGAACTTTGTTGAATAAGGGAACCCAAATTTTCCCTTGTTTACTTACCATTTATTTTTTACTTGCATACACTGTCTATTAGACTAGATATTTTGTACACATCATTGGTGGTGGCCTACTGAGTTTTGTACTCACACCCTGCTCAGGTCATCGTTCAGTACCTGAGAATATTTCTTGGTTACTGGTTTGGATAAGGGAAAATTCCCTACGCTAGGATGTTTTTTTGGGCTTAGGATGTACATGGAGAAGGATATGAACTTAGAGTCAGGACCCATTTGTTGATTTGTCCATTTGTCTTTTTTTGGGTTTTTTTTACTTTTCACTACTAGTATGTCATGACATTGATAATGTTGAATTATGGTTTGTACCCAGTTCAGAGATGTTTGACTTTTATGTTTATTAGTTGTTCATATTATTCAACTATTTATCTTGTGTTCTGTTGTGTCTTACTCTGGAAAAGAGGGTATAGTCTCCCCATGTGACTCATTATACCCTCTCCACTAGTTGGAAACATCTGGCATACAGGGAGGCGCACTTGAGGTCATGTGATTACTCAGCTCAGGGAACTGGTTTTGTGGCTTCTGGGTCAAGGACATTACACTAGATACATCATGATGTGGTATTATTTTATTATACATCTTAAAAAAGTTTTCATTAAAAATGGTAAACTTTGAAAAATGATTTTTTAAACTAGATATTTCATAAATTAGTTTTACAACTACATTATTATCTTTAATAGTAGTTGTATTCAAATTGATTTTTTCCAAATCATTTGAAAATATAGTTTCTTTTTGGAATTAGAATTCTCTAAATATTTTAAAAGATCATTTTTTCTAAAACTATCTTTTTCTGACTCTTTTTTATGATCTGATATTTTAGTATTAAGAATATAAATTCTAGAGTTTTGTTTCACAAGTTTTTCTATAGAAACATTATTTTTTTATTAATATTATAATTATAAATTTCTGGTAGTTGAGAAAATATAAAAACCTATTCAAAACTAATCAAATAATTAATTTATTCAGATTAATAAGATTCTTCTTCAAAATATTTATAATTATAATTATCAATATCACTATTAGGGTATTTATCATTTAGATTATGATTTTTTAGAGATTCAATAGTTACCTTTTCCATGAACCAGTTGTTAATCTTCAAAATTTCATCAAATAATCCAAAATTCTTTTTATATTCACTACCAATATCTAATTAATTACCTAAAAAACTATCTCCACCACTATCATTATAATTATCTAAATAATTAATAATGTTCTTATTATTGTTCTTCTATTACTTATTATAATTTATCTCAGAATTTATATCCTTCTTATATTTTATTTTCAAATTATGACAGTCTAGTATGATATGCCTTGAATTTTTTCATTCATAAAAAAATAATTCTAAAGAATACTTCTTATCAAATTTTCCTTTATTATTATTCTTGTATCTATATTATAAATCCTCATTTACAACTATCTTGTTCATTATATTGTAAATATTATCTAATTCATTCCTAGATTATTCTAAAGAACTTATATCTGATTCAACTATAACTTTCTTCTTATTATTAAAAGAAATTGAATCTTTTTCAGAAGAAAGATATTTATTAGGAAAATTTGATGTTGTAAGAAAAGTAACTCATACATTATTCTTTTTCATATTTGCAACATCACTTTTAAATCTTTCCTATTATTTCATAAGAGTGCCTATCAAATCATCCAGAGTCGGATGTATGATTCTTCTAGTATTATCCAAAGAAGTCCTCTTAGGTTTCCATTCAGCAGCAATGATCTCAATTAGCTTTTCAACTAATAATTAATAAGTAATATCTTTTTATTCAAGATATTTTAAAATATTTATTATGTACATGAATCATTAATGTATTTTTTTAAACAGTTTCACCGAGTTGAAAAAAAATACTTGATAATCAGCATGAATCATAACTATTTTAGTTTCAATAACTTTTGAAGTTACAAAATGTGTAACTTATAATTTCATCTAAATACTATTAGTAGATTCAAAAGATAATATCATACTATATATGTTACTAGTCATATAAAATAATAGATTATTCCTTACTGTATAATTTAAATGATATTCTTATTTCTCAAGATTAGTAAATGCAGAAACTTCCTTCTTAGAAATTTTGTACTTATCAGTTAATATAACAAAATCTTCTACACCCATATTAATAAAAAATATTTTTTCTATCTCTATAATAATCATAACTAGAACCATAAAATATTGGTTTTCTTTTAGGATTTTTATTTTTTAGAGTACCATCATTTAAACCTTACATCTTATAGAAACACAACTCTTTATACAATTTACAGGTTAGTATAATTAAACTTTATAAAAAAATACTTTATAACAAAAGTTAAAAACATTAGAAACCTATACAATAATAATAAAAATGAAAACCATCAAGTAAAGAATTATAACCTACTCTGATACAAATTTTTGGATTGTAAGAGTTTATGATGGCTATAAAAGGGGGGTTGAATTATATTTTAAATAATTAAACCAGTTAAAATACCTAAACCTATTTATTATAGTTATCATATTTAGAGTACATCTGATGATCAGAGTAATATGTTTTAGACACATAATATGTTTGGTAAATTATAATATGGATAATTTTACTATAACTAACTTTAAATATAAATTAAACAATAGAAAAAAAAATTGTAGAAATAAGTAAATAAAAACATTACAATGTTATTTAGTAAATCTAAATAGAAAATTTATAAAATATATGAACACACTTTTAACCTAATGTGTAGAGGTAGTCAAAAACCTTGACTTAAGGTATACACAGTCTAAAAAAATTGTCTGGTATGTCTTTCTTTAGAATAAATTCATTAATCACTAAGATTGGAATCAACTCTGTCTTCCTATCCCCAGAATCCCTCGATCAACATGATCCAATTCATCAGTCTTCTTATCCATAGAATCACTTGATCATAACCTCAAATAGATATATAATATAAATGTGAAATTATTCTAAGGATTTTTAAATTCCTCACATGGAATCCTTAGAACAAAAACTCTTTGAAAAGTTTAGAAAGAAAATGTAATGATTGGTTATAGAAGCATAAAATCTTAAATGGTTTGAGTTCAAAATAGTAGAAACTACCAGCTCCTCAAATGCACTCCTATTTATAGGAATTCATCCAATTATTATATTTCCAAGATTCATGGATTTAGTTTCAATGTCCTTCAAGGATCTTTACTTAACAACTCAAAAAAATTATATTATCATTCAATGTCATTCTGCTAGCACTATTACGGTGCTATAAAAAATATTCCATACGATATAAATGATTCTCACAATCCTATTAGAAAATTTTTTATTTTGATTAATTAGATTATTAATCTGATAGATAAAACCCTGTCACCGCGATAGACTAAATATCATCATACTGATAGATTAAATATCATAATAACAAAAGACTGAATATCGTCACACTGATTAATTAGAAATCATCACACCAGTAAATTAGATATCATCATATGGATAGATATGATATCATTATACAAATAGATATTATATCATCATACTGATAGACATGATATCATCACACTGATAGATTGGATACCATCATACTGATTTATATGATATCATCATAACAATGGATATGATAATGTTATACCAATAAATTATATATCATCATGCAGATATATATGATATCTTTATATCGATTAATATGAAATATTTCAATATTATGGTCATGAATTAGATAAATCTGATGGACATGAATTAGGTTTGTATGATATATTAGTATTATATGAAAAGTTGATATTTGATAGTTAATAATTATTTCTTCATTTTATAGAATAAAGTGTTTTAAAAGAAACATTCTAAAAACATGGGAAATATAAAGTTAGTAAAACCATAGTTTGTAAATATGTGTTATGATTTTCAAAACTAAGGATAGAAAATATATAAAGTAAACTTTTCTCCCAAAATTAATTCTAGAAAGTTAATTTTCCTTTATATAGTTAGAAATATATTCTCAATTATTTTCATTTTTATACAAGTTACACATTTGTTATCATTTTTATCCACACTAGGTAATAATTCCATTTTTTAAATATTATTAATTTTCTTAAAATTAATATGACCTAAATTATTATGTCTAAAATAAAAATAATCTCGCAAGTAAGAAAATTTTTTTTAATTTGAATAATACATCATAAAAGTGACCCATTACAACAATTACCCCACCCTTGGATAAAACAATGTTATCTGTATAAAATATAATCTTAAACCCATGATTTTTTAACAATCTTCAAGACACTAAGTTCCTATGAACTTTGGAAACATACAATACAATATTTAATTTCATGATCTTTTACATTGTAAAAACTAGATCAACCACTCCCATCCCTTATACATTTACAATTATAGAGTTCCCCATATAGAGTGGAATCCCATATTTTATTGATCTTGTACTTTTAAAGAGATATTTTCTGTGCCACACGTGTCATGTAGCACCAAAATTGATCCATCAAGAAGAGTTATCCTTGACCACATTTTCTTAGAAGATCATAGATGCAAACTTCTCCTTTGATGCGTTTTTTCCATCTTTCTTCATACAGAGAATACATTAAAATGTATAGTGTCTCATCTTTCCAAATACTTAGTGTGACCCTTTCTTCTTATTGAATTGTACATTTCTTTTTGAAGGATGGTTTTTACATTTTTTTTCCTTTGATAACCCAAATGGATCCACTCCCTCCTCCATGAAAACCTTGTATTTAGAATCCTTAAACTCGTTTTCCCCCTCTTTCATTTTATATTCCTCCTCAATTTAAAGGTAGTTGAGTAACTCATTAAGGTAAATAATTTATTCTTAAGATTTAAAGGATGTATGACTTTCTTTGTAGAAGGAGGCAGCTTATCAATAATGAATATGACAATAATAGAATCATCCATGTTCATATTTTTTTGATTAAGTTGTTATAGGATGTGTTTCATTTCATAGAATTTATCTTTGATAGATATATTATCTACCATTTTTTATCAAATAACCTTTATTACTAGGAATTTCTTTCTTGTTGCATCTTGGGTGAGATAATTTTTCTCAAAAGCATCCCATATCTTCTTTTTGGTTGGAAGATATTGATATGTGTCAAAGAGGTCTTTTAATAAAGAATTGAGCATGTTCCCTTGACCCATGAAATCATTGTTCCATTTCTTTCTTATATGGGAAACTTGAAGTGACTCATATTTGGATGTGGGGGTGATTTAACATTGAGAATGCATAAACCTCTTTTATATTTTCATGTTGCAAGTGAATCTTCTTTTTTACCCTTTTGTAGTTGTTATCATTGAATTGATTCAACTTCGTCGCATTATTTATCATCACCATATCTACATTAACATGAATCTATTGTTAATATTGTCAGGGATATATCAATGATAAATAAATATGAAATTTACTTTGGATGATAGTAGATGGATCTTTCCAAGGCGCATTACATTGTCACCCTTTTTTAGACTAGATTCTCCTCTGCCAAATTGGAAGTACTATGAGTTGTCAGTGAATCATATTTAGGATTAAAAAATGGCTAGATACATAACACAAGAAAGTTATAGAGATTATACCTTGAATAATATTTTTAAATAAGATATATTTGTAAATATATCTTTTTTTACGCGCCAACAAAGTGTCTTTTATGTTTGTTAAAGTTTTTTGAGGAATCTCATTTTTTAGGAAGGATTAGAGTGATTGGGAATGGTTTAAATTAATTTTATCATCAAATGAGAATTATATTTTATAGAAATGTAAGCACACAATTAGATAAATAATCATAACCCTTGAAATTGGGTTGATACCTTTTCTATAAAGGCATGCATTTTCTAGATTTATTTCTACTCATCGGATCTCACCTAGTCGAATAAATAGACTAGATCACAGTCATTAGTGACTAGACATATCCTATAGTGCATAAGAATTTATATTCTAACCCAAGTTTCAAGTTGGGATTCCTTAAATAACCTAAACCTCTAGAAAACATAAAATAAAACAATTTAAATATTTTTAAAAACATTTAAAATCCAATGGTTCAATGGTTTTTGATTCGTTACATTGAATCTGATTCAAGGAGGAGGTTTATATGGGTTAGATTTGGTTTAAATATAGAGGATCATATTTGATTAATGATTATTTGTTTCATCGTTTCATACTATATGCTCCACATAAGTTCAAACAAAATTAGGAGGCCAACAAGAGATCTAATGATGGTTAGTTCCTGTTAAGGTCAATGTATAGGTGGGATGGGACTTTCCACTAGTTTTGCTTTGTGTGCCACTACTACCAAGTGAGGAAAATTTATACCAGCCTCAGTGATTTGGTTTCGCGATTCCTAGGTAGTTTAATAAGAATTTGTTTACTATTGGATCGAAGTTATTAGTATTTAGTTTCTATGAAGGGGAAGGTGGCACACACAATATAAATCAAATTTATTTTTTTAATAATACTCCCAATCCCAGGAGCTTCTACTACATGAATAACCAATATAAAATGGTATTCCAAAATTATAATTTTAATTTTTCAAATAAATTCTGGAAAATTTAATTTTGGAGGATCATCCCTCTTATTAGTACCTTTAATACTTCTTAACTAATTATCATTCTTCTATGTTCCCTCTATTTAATTCTATGTTTATATTTTATTCATATTTTTTAAAGAGTTTTTTTGTGAGTTACTTATATAATATTCAATTCTATTTATATTTTAGTGAAAATTCTCTTTTCTTATTTCATTCCAGGGATGCATAATAACCTATAATGTTTGAGTCAAAGATTATTCTAATTTATTTTTAAGATTTTATTTTTTTTCATTTCATTTTCCAGTATTCTCTTTATTATGTTTGAAATAGTGATGGATAATTTTATAGTGCATGGGATTTCATTACTTTTACCATGGAAGTGAATATTGAAAGGGAAGAGAAGGTGGGATGATACTCTTCCACTTCCATCATCTGTACCCCATTTTCTTATATTATTTTGATTCATAATTTTACTTTATAAAGTGAACTCTTCAAACAGGTATAGTTGAGTGTATTGGATAAGAGTGTAGTTTTTCATCACAACTTCAAGAGGAAACACAAAAAATCATAGTCTTTTATATGTCCAATGCATGAATATTCATTCAATTTTCTAAACAGCATTCAAATTAATGGGATATAATCTACCCATTAAGATAGTAAATAGAAGAATTATCTCAGTTGATCAATGAAGGAATTAATTAAAATGTATCTTAAATTTGAAAACCACTTCATTTCTTATCTCTAATTTTTATTTTATTTTTCATTTAATCACAAAAAACCATCAGAATTTGATTTCTTCTAATTTTTAATTCATTAATGAATCATAAAAGTATATGAAATCATTAGATTTAATAATTTTAAAAGTGACATGATGAATTTTTTGAGTGAAATTGAGCCTCCCAGAGAGACCAATTCTGAGGTTATACTACCATGATGACTCTCTTTGGTAAATTATAAAACAAATTGATAAGGATTTGGAAAAAAATACCCTCATCAATTTGGATCCATTTTCAGGAAACAAACATCACTTTTGTTTATTGTTCTTCATTTTTTGGATTAAAATCTAAAAAATAAAATAAAAAAAGTTAAAAAATTTAATGTTCAAATAATCTCTCTCTTTGAGTAATAAAGTGGAATTTATTTCCCAAAAAATATATATGCTCTTTAATTTAGGTTGTTTGAAGTATATTTTTTTGAAATACATTAATGATTTAAATGAAATGGATGAACATGAGTACCTTATTCCTTTAGACATGGAACTCAATTAATTTTTCATTTTTTTCTATTTTAATATATATTTTATTGTTGAATAAACATTTTAACAACTAGTAAAAGACACTATTTACACCTGTGTCAGAGAGATTTTGATGGTGGAGGCTAGGCTTGAAGTGTTCCATCTATTACCCATTTCATACCCATTTCTAGAGGATTTCCAAAAATAAATCTAAATGCTACTTTAATTTTATGTGGGGGATAACACACTTTTGAATACTAATTAGTTTAATCAAATACAAACCAATTTAAATTCTAATTCTCTTTATATTGAATATGCAGATTAAACAGTTGGTTTAAATGATTTCAAATAGAATGAATAAGAGATAAACAAATTGGTTGTGGTATATTTTGAAGAAAATTTAGAATAATTAATACTCACATAACTCACCAAAATTGGATTATTGGAGTCATTTTGTAAGGATATAACTATACAAGTTGATAATATTGAGAGATATACCCATAATTTGAACTTATTTCATTTAATTTTTATCAATAATGAATTGAAGTATGATTTCTATTATGTTAACATCATATAATCGGTCGTTCTGATTCTTTCCTTGAGAGAGGAAGATGAGAATTATATAAAGACAAAGGTTGGATTGGAAGAAATAATGAAGGAGAACAAGCTATATTTACTTCCCTCTAAGGCATATAAGGATTAAGAGGATATCACTTATCCTTGATATGAATTGGTATAGGCCCTATACATAATCCATATAACCCCCAATAATCATTTATTTATATTTTTATAGGGGGTAGGAATATGTTATAATAAAAAAGAGAACCATAACAAAGAGTTATTATATAATATCATTGGAACAAACTAGATGTAGTAATTTTTGCTAAAAAAAATCTTAACCCACCAACATATTGAGTATAATCCACTAACTTTACATTTGTGGTAAATTAAAATGTAGCACCCACTTGTGAGTTTCATCCCAATAATTCTTTATTTTACTTTCGTCATTAATTTCCTTTCATTTAGTCTTATTTTAAAAAATATTTTATAAGTTTTTATTGTAAATTTAAGCTAAATATTAGTTGTTTTCCCCACTGTAAATTAAATTATACTACTTCATATCTAAAAAATAAGAATATTGTATGTTATTTTTTCTATTTTCTTCACCTAGGGTTTCATCTACAAACCCTTTACAGTGATTATGGTGACATATATGAGCATCAAAATTCGTTTTCCTATTATTTCATAGCTTTTTTTGGACTTCTACATGATTCAATAGTGATGGGTGCTCCACAATATTGGCATCTTTTAGTTTTTTATGTGTTTTTTTAGTGATTGTTTGTTTTTTAAATGGAAAGTTTAGACTCATGTTCTCCTTTTTCTAGATTCAAGTTTCTTGTTATATATCCATTGATTTCAGCCTCCCTATTTCATTCCTAGTTTAGGGACAGAAATTTTATAGTGGTTGATGTTTTGGATGTCTCATATGTTTTCCTGGGTGGTTTCTTTAGTTATATGTGGCAACCCTTCTACCCTGAAAAAAAATTGGTTTGTCTACCTTGAAAAGGTGGTTTCCTAATGAATCATCGAGCTTTTCTCTTATAACAATTCAAGTGTGAGGGTCCTTTTAGGTTTTTTTATTTTTTATTTTTTGGTGTTGTGGTTTTTTAGTTCCTACTTCTTTGGGGTTCACATATAGATACTCCTTTCCCCATTCATGTTTCTTTGCACTATGTATATCTTTTTCATTGATTCTCCCTCCTATTTCATGGTTACTTAGATTAGTATATATAATATACTTATATAGTAGATATTTGTAAAGTTTCATGAAGTTGTATTATTTTATAGACATAGAACATTACAAAATAGTGAATACCTTTGGTGGTTTTTTTGCTCTATGATGGGGATACTAAGGTTGAAGTTTGATGGAATATCGCAATTTATTAAAACTTATAGTTCCACCGTTTATCATCCTTATTCATCAATTCTTTATTCTTGTGAAGATTATTTTGGTGTTTTTAGTGATTTATGTTGGTTCATAGGTCTTCCCATGGTGATTGTCACCGATGTTTATAGTGACCCTATTTATAGAAAGGGGACATCACTAGGTTGGTTCAAGTTGTTAGTGGCTAGTGGAATGCATTTAGTGTGGTCTTGGTTAGTGAATACGGGGTTTATGAGGCCACCCTAATTATAGGTGAATGGATATTGAAGGTTTGGTTTCAATTATAGGAATGATAATCATGCACATTGATCCCCTTGGGAATTGGGAATCTGATCCTTCTATAGATCCCTAGGTTGGGCATTTAACTAGTCTTGTTAGTTTTTCTATGTTGGGATTGTTGGTTTCTCAAATTTCAATATTAAAACCTTGAAGGAGGTATAACTAAAAATAAGTATGAGTTAAAAGTATAATTACAATGTAATACTAATGAAATTAATAACATAGAGAACACTCAAAGAATATGGGAATAGAGAATATGATTATCACAAAGGGGAAAAAAGATTCCTCCACTGAAGGTCGAGTTCTCCTTTACCTAAGTTACAATATTTAGATCCACATAATGAAGACATAAGAAGTCAAGTTAATATTATAATACCCATAACCTAATTGCATTTATTCTAACCTTATCTTCATTCCACTTTACTTAAATCTTACACATGGACCCAACTACAAAAACAAACCATCCAAAATACTACTATAATAAAGTAGCTTTAAAAAATCCAATTTATAAATGCTTATAAAGCACTCCACACACACATGTATTACAATAAACCAAGAGAACTAACTTAATAAAGTTTATTTATTAATGATAACTTATCAAATCTAATAAGGTGCACCAAAAACTTATTATGTTAATAAATCAGGTAGGATTAATAAATCCACTTTTTCTAAGGCACACCACAATCAAAATTTTACAAAAGGAAATTCTCTAAATTATTTTCATACTAATAATGAAATAATTATCCACTAGAAAACTTCTAAATAGTTAACATGTTGTTTTCTTAATATAAATCTCCTTTATTTAAATCACAAAATTATTAACATATCTCTGATAGGAATGGGAACACTTTTCTTTTTAGAAGGTCCATAAAAATAATGGATTCATGTACTCCCCTCCCTAATCAAAAAAGTGTAGAACATGTGCATGTTCACTTCCCATTGATAAAAAATATATATCATGTAAATTTGTTCTCCCTATGACCACGAAGGCATTTCACATATCTCTTTTTCTCCCTAAAAATGATTTATTTGACTAACCATTAATTAGAACCATTATCTGAGTTATTATCTAGTCCATAGTTTTAACTTGGATGGAAATCATAGGGATATGGTGAAGAATATCTAACTGGGTTAAGAAAGTAGACTGCATAATATATATGATCATATGCCTACTCATACTAGAGTATAAATACATTTAGATATTCTTGTAATGATATAGAATATGATGGATAGAGAAGATTATGGATAACATGAGTGTGACAGAGTAACTAATCCTGTATGAATAACCATGGTGAATTTTTTTTGAGATAAACATTATTCTGATGGAAAAGTTGAAGAAAATATTCTATTTTTTTCTTTTGAATAATTTTATTAATATATAAAACTTGATATTCATAGTGATGATGTCACACAAGTTCATCTCTTTAAGAGTTAAGATATGTGTTGATCCTAAAAATTATGAAGACAACTTCAATAATTGATAAATCTATTTTCTTAATTTATTATAATTATTATAGAATAATATATCACTAAAAATTGATAACTAGCCATAAATTTTTTTCTCTTCATGAGTATATTAATCAATATATCTTTCTTGATAATGAATATTTATGTCAAAAATTATTCCAATATAATTTTTAATAGCAATCTTACTGAAAAATAGAGAACCTCATCTAGAAGACATCAATAGATCCAAATATTTATTATAATAAATTTAATATGTGAATAATAATGATGTACTATAACACTAGGTATTAGACCATTATATATCCGATATATTTTTATGTATGCCAATTGTTGAGATTTTAAAAATTCTGAAGTCTCATCTTTCCTATGCTTTTCCAAAAGATCATGATTGGTCTCTAGAGGTGGATATCCAACCCTTTAATAAAAATATTTTTTCATAATTAATGATACAACCACTTTTATTTATATAATTAATGATCATAACATTGTTGGATCACCTCTTTAAAATTCTTCCTCAATACAAGTTATGACCCTGTATTTATCAGATAAAGTATTTTCTCTATTTATACATCCTTTTATCTCTAGGATCAAATAAGATTTCTTAATTTTGTTATCCTCATTGATATGTATGATAAATATCTTGAATGATTCCCCAACATTGGATCCAAGTGAATATGGAGGGTTTCTAGTAAAAAGTTCATTTGGAGGAATTTCATATGATTCATCAATTTTAAAATTCTTATTATAACCCACCATAAAGAATTCATGTTATTTTTATTTTGGATAATAAAATATTATAACATATTTGTACAAGAATTTGGAAACTTATTTAATTTGTAAATGATCAAGTTTCATACCCTTCATACTCTTCTTTATCAAACTTGTATCTTCATAGAACTCTGGATTCTTCCATAGAAGATAACCATGCTTCATAGTGTATATCTTAACATCAGTTGATAAGGTAAATCCCAAAATCTCTTATAGAAAGAAATTTGGAGTTATTATATATGGTAGTAGATATTTTCCATTCCTAATACCATTATTGGCCTAAAATACCCCATTTATTGAGTGAATAAAATCAAATACAAAAATAAAATATTTGGTTAACAAGTTTGATCCAAACACAAATGACTAATTTCATACCTCAATAAATGTTGAATATGATTTGGTTTACTAACCATTTAAATAGTAATTTTTTCCATATTTACATAATTTAAACTCTTAAATAGAAGACCAAATGATTACCTATAAGAAAATTTCACTTCATGATTGATTTTTCAACTCTAGTATCAAGGAAATCATGAACAAGGATTGACTCAGACCATTTTGAATGATACATATAGGTCATATACTAAAGGTTTAAAGCCTGAAGAAAATAAGGAAAGACCTTTATTAACTATTAAACAGGTCTTCATAATTTTTATTATTAACACACAAATTAAATCTTTAATATATGACCTTGTGAACTATCATCATCATGAGGCACAAGTTAAAGATATTAAGAAAATTATTCACAAGGATCCAACTTAAAATATTCTTCAATTATTACATAAGAATAATTTTTATCCAAAATAATGGTACACCACGGTTATTCATACATTATTATCTGATTTTTCACACTAATGATGTCCATAGTCTTCTCCCCACATCATATTTTAGATCTATAGAAGAAGATCTTAATGACTTTATACTCTAGTATGTGTGGGATTATGATTATCTATATTATCTAGTTTTTTATTTTAATGCAATTGGATCTACTCCACTATATCCATAATATTTATAGCCTGATTATGATTATGTATTATATTATAGACCATATTATGGTACTAATTAATGGTAATCAATATAACCTTTTCTTTTAGTGAGATAAAGACATTTTTGTAACACATTTTTAGTCAAGGGAGAGCGCATTTATCTACTACATATTTTTTATCAAGGGGAAGTGTATATTTACATCTTCCATACATTTTTGACCATTGGGAGGAGTATAAAAACCCCTGATTTGTGTGATCCCTCTAAAAATACATGTGTTCCACATTATATCAGTGTTATGGTAATAGTATTTTGCTATAAATAAAGGATTTTCTTATCGAGGAAACAACATTTGGGCTATTTGTAAGTTCTCTAATGAAGCATCATGTCATCATTGGTGTGAAAAATATATATGGAATATCCTTTTATGATGTTGTGATTTTGGTGTTTCTTTGTAAATGTAGATTTATCAAATCTACTTGGTTCATCATCTCAATAAGTTTGTGGAATGAATTATTAGTTTTCATAAAGTATATTTTATAAATACTTGTGTTAAATTAGTGATCTTGGGTCATCACAAAACTTGTGTTCATGGAGTGATTTGTAATATTTGATAAATTAGTTATTGTAAAACTTATTTATTAAAGTAGTGGGTTTTACTTCTTTATTTATATAGTTTTAGTGTATGTGTAATATTTTTTTAAAGTGGTGTAAAGATAAATTTGGGACACCTCTCACTAGGCCATTAGTCTTATAGGACTACCTTATCACATTATGTTAGCTCGATGTTCCTTTAAATAATGTAACTCCCACAGAAAAGAACTCAACCTTTGAGAAGGGAATCCATATAACCCTTTTGATAATAATATTATATGTTCCTATATTCTATTATTATTCTTCATATTCTCTACTCAATCTGTGTTTTTTCACCCCTACATTTTTGCACATAACCTCCTTTGTGGTGGCAGCTCCTTTTTATTGTAATATTGGTATCAAATCCATGGTTACAACATAAACCTATTTACCTCACACTAAAATCATAGTTTCACTATGTCCCATTGATATCTCAACATTAGGTTTAATGGGAGTATTATTTTTGGTTTCCTCACTTTGAGGATCCTTTGCATTAGGTTTCTTTAGATTAGAAGTCATGTTAGTGTTATTTTTATGTTTTTTTTCTTTAAGTTGTTTTCGGATTTAATATGGGGTATAAATTGGGGGTTAAATAAATTATTTCCATCTATTATGGTGACCATGAGTGTGAAAATCATCAAATACATAGACGTTGTCTGTGATTGATTCCTACAGTGGATAAAGTTGTCATTGTTTTAGTCATGGTAGGATTATGTGTGATACATTACCAAAATCTACAAAGAAATATTCTCTATCAAGGATAGATAAGTAAGTCATAAAACCCCATAAAATTCCTCAAATGACACTACACAAAATTACACATTTAACAATGGTTTTTTAGAGGCAATTTCTTAAACCACCGCTAAATTTTTTTAATTTCTTCGAAAAATAACTTCTCCCACTTCTCCCTACCCACCCCATCCCTCCCTTATTCCCCCTAGACTGATACCCCAAATATTGAATCTTCTCCCTCAATTTCGGCCCCCCTTTAACCTAGAACTGTCACTGATGACCCCCTTCTCCCCACCCCATCCCACTTCTCCCCTAACCCCCTGAGCCCGATCCCCCTAAGCTTGATCCATATCCCTCACTTACATCCCCCCTTCTCCCCCAATCCATCACTGCCACCCCCCTTCTCCCCCTTCTCCCAAAAATCCCCCTTCTCCCCTAACCCCCTGAGCCCGATCCCCCTAGAGTAGGTTGTCTATTGGCTTTATTATGTAGTCTCCATCAAAGGAAAAAAGTTTCAAAGGCTTCCTCTTGACATAAGGTGGGAATTTCTATGGAATTCCTTTCAAATACGTGGTTTATATTTTTTGGAAGATTTTAACAGATTTATTATGATATTAAAATAATTTTTAATCATGTTTTAGGATATAAAGGACTTGAAAATGGATTTTTTTTTCCTTGTCATGGATGTGTCGCATGCTAAGATATTTTGAAAACAACAGAGCTATCCTATTGAAAACGGTTCCTTGTGGAATTTTTTTTGTACAATAACACCATTTTGGTCTTCAAATGGTTTCATATGGTTTAAAGACTTGTCATTGAACTAGGTCACATGCCAAGTGGATGTTAAAATCCCTGATGAATGTTTTAATGGTAATTAACTATTTAAAGGGGTGTTTGACACTAATTTTGTATTTAAAATGTGTGTGTGTTTTTTAAAGGAATTTTTTAGAAAATTATGGTAGTTGACCAATAATATTTGTTTTAAATGGTTTTAAGACCATAAGTCTCATGATGTATTGAAATGTTTTAAATAGTGGAATCTTTAATCTTGAAAAATGGATTCTTAACACCATTTGACTTTCTTTAAAGAGGGGTGTCTTGCCTTCAAAAGTGATTTTATGGAAATATTTGGATTTCTAAATTGGTTTTCAAAGTGAGGTTTGATAAATTATTTTCAAAGAACATTTGAAATATAGTTTTAAAATGGTGTGAAAATGACTTGGGTTATTGTAACACCCCGAGATTTTATGAAAAATATTATTTTAATTTCATTAATGTCTTGTGTTGTATTCTACACCAAGATTACCTTCCGCTATACACAACACCGTATTAGCTTGCAGTATACGCAAAACTATTCTTGGACCGTGTTACACACAATTTTGATAATAGTTATTCTACGCAACATTGAGTATATATATATATATATATATATATATATATATATTAAATTTATAAATGAAATATGGTTGGATTCTGTTATACGAAACAATGAAGGATTCTTTCACAACACGCAACCCTAACTTGGCTTGCATTACACTCAATCGCGACCTCCCTCGATAGCGTGTGCTGTACGCAATACCGGGTTTTAATAAACAATGATATATTATTCTAATATTGTCATGAACTAGCCGTTATGAATATTATTAACTAAATTTTGAATTTTATAACATTATTATTCATCTTACACATTTTCTAGAACATGGTATAAGAACAAAATTAATTTTTCGGGTAAAATAAGTATTTTTCAAAAAATGCAGTTTTGCCGCCTTTTGATGGCACACCCACTTTAAATCTAGTTTTTGACATGTTTATATGTTCAATTTGACAAAATAAAATTATTCTTTTGAATCAGGATGTAAAAATTTACATTAGATAAAGTTTTTATATTTTTCCGATAACTTTCATATTTTAATGAATAGTAAAAACACGCTATATTTTAATTAAAAACAACTTTTTTCATCATAATATCTTATGTGGTTAAATTATAATATTGAATGGTTTTAAAGAATAAATAGAATATATTTTTACCATTTAATATAATTTATGTCATTATCATTGATTTTACCTTGAATTCGTAGGTTAAATCAATTCAATATTTTGCAATGTTTTAAACAAAAACACGTTTTTATTCGACAACGGGATTAATTTTAATTTAATTTCTGCAACTTCTTTGTATTGAATTTTAAAAAATGGATTCCATATTTGGAATCAGTGGGTCTAAATTATGTTAATATGCTACTTTTTATTTTTGGGAATTATGAATAGTAACTACGGTAAATTTTATTTACCATAGTTAAAGGTAAATCGGGTAATTAAGGGTAAATATAATATTATAAAATTACCCTAACACATGCTAAAATTCTATTTGATGGCTAAAAGTAAACCCATATCAACTAAGGGTCAGATTAGATTCATTTTATGTACTTTTTTCCATGAAAATAATTTAATTATTATTAAAACCAAAGAATGTGACAACATGTCACTTTCTTAAATCTTATAAGTATAATAATTTTAATCTAGTGATAAACTTCATGAAACTTCTAACATGAATAGTCTCCAGAAATCTAATACAATTATCTACATCATAGTAATTTATTTATAATTTTTAGGGATTAAATAATTATCATTTATTATGACACAAAGATGATGCAGTAATTGTCTAATTAATGAAATATTGACATAATTGATGTTATAAATGCCCAAATAAATGTAATTTGAGACTTTTTATGACTTACACTAATTTTCTAGGTTAATATGACATGTTAGTATTGATTTAATTAACTTGGTTCGAACTAATAATTCTGTTATGATTTTCACAAAAATCAATTACTAAATAGTGTCAAAATTGACATAAAATAGTTTTTAAAACAAATATTATATTGGTAATTGTTATTTTATTCCTAAAAATCTGAGGTTCATCCAAATGACTTAGATAAGGTTATATATATTAATAATAAACAACTTGGGGTTCGTTTGGAGGCTTATAGTAAGTTTATTAACCTTATAGTATAAGAACACAAGAAGACATGGTAAAAGTTAAATTATTTAACTTAATGTTAAATCTAAATGATAAGGTTAAACTAGGAACCTAAACTTGTCTAAATTCTATTGTATGAGAGGATTTTGACCCATCCCCACCTTATCCCCGAAATAAATCAATTTGGAGCTATTTAAAACCGAACTTGACTTTATAATAAAATAATATTTTTAGTTTTTCCAAAGGAGCCTCTCTCCTCCCTTATAAAAGGGCACCTCCTCCCTCTCTTCCTCACACAAATTTGAGCCTTCAAGCTCGTCCAAACCCTGCCAAATTCTCTTCTCCAATTCCCTAGCAACATCCTAGAGGTTCTGGGCTTCCTCAAAGACCAATTTTAGTTCCCTAAGAGGAGGTCTCAAAGAGGCGCTTCAAAGAAGAGGTAATTTCCGTTAACGATTCTTTCACATTTATTTCTTCTTCCACTTCATCTTCTTAGGTTGTTTCATTATTAAGTAATAAAATAAGTATCACTCATATACTGATATGTTATTATAAGTATGAAACAATCATATTTCACCATCTATCCATCCTATGGAAAACGAAATCACCGCGCGTGCGTACTTACGGAATACCGTCTCCACGCCGTGGTGTAATCTATTTTCCACAACCACCTTAATTGGATGGGTATAATGGTGTAATGAGTAACTATATATGATTATTATAAAGTGATATTGATACTAGAATAGTATACATACACTTCAACACAAGTTCACGATCATGAGAACGATATCATCGCTCGTGCGTACGTACGGAATACCGTCTCCACGACGCGATGAGATTCATTCTCCACATTAACCATTCATGAATGATTATAAAGTATGTATAATGAATAAAAATTAAATATATGACATGTTAAATCTACTGTATTTATGTATATATATATATATATATATATATATATGTATGTCATCTACTTACTTCCATTCAAGACAATAAGGAAAGGAAAACAGCATTCATGCGTACGTACGGACTACCGTCTCCATGAACGGTGTGTTTCATTTCATTTATCTATCTATTATATATATATATACTGAATATATATGATATAAAAATCATGTTTTATATTCTGGAAGTAAGTAAATCATGATATAAGTAATAATAATGTCAAGAACAACAAGTCCAAACACCTACGACAAATGAATCGATTTTACCCAAAACACTCTTTAACATGGAATTTACAAAAGAACGGGTAAAATAAAGTCATAAGTGAACCATATATGATATAATAACAATGAGTATGATTCTGGAATAAGTCAATGACATTATTTAAATCATTATACAGGAGGTTCAGACACTTACGAAGCAAATCGGACATAAGGTAAGGGAAATATCACAATCTCATTTTTATCCGAGATTGTTTATATTTTGGAATTTACTGGGGTGTATTTTATCATCCACATCCATGTTCCCTCAATATGTAATATTTTTTCCATCCACTTACAATAGTTTAAATCCAATTTTACCCTTCGGTGAGTTTTTAGTAAAGAATATGAAAGGAATCTTTGGTCGTTTTTCGTACGAGGTACTTTTTGACTTTTCCGACAAAAGTATGAGAATAATGTTTTCTTTTAACTTATACGACATGAATGGATTTTTAAAACATTATTTACAAGAATATTCCCTTACAAGTTTTCAATTTTATTTTTAATCAACTTCTTTTAGTTTAAAATTTTATAACATGTTAAAGAAAGGAAAGTGTTTTTGAAGTAGAAAGGATATTTTCCTCAAGAATAGAGTTCAAGTGTTTTATCAAAATTATTTTCCATCTAAGAAAATAAAGGGTTCTGTTTCTATCCCTATTTTTACATTGATTTGACTATGTTGGGATGGAATTATTTTTATGAATTCCTTTATCTTATATTAATTGTTTTATGATGTCACGATGTTTAAGATTCCCATTTTTTTACATGGGTTATGCTATGATGTATGGTTTATGATTTTGTGACACACATAAGAATGGTATCATTATGAGATGGGTGGGACCTATATCTCCCTCCAATGAATTGGGTAAAGATTTTATATCTCATGAGATAGACATTTCTGGATCGGTAAGTTATATCGGTTCAGTGAAACAGGACTGAAACGAGGGTGACTCGGTTCAGAAAGGGACTTTGTCCACTAAGATAGTCTTGGAAATGAGTCTTGACTAACAAGAAATGATTCTCTATGATTATGTGTGTATGCCACAAAGTTTCATGTTTTAAGTTATAATTATTGGGATTACATTTCACTTCTATGATTTATCCCATGTTATGAAATTATGATCTCTGTTGCAGGTTAAGATTTCCAAAAGTTATGTGCATGTGTATACGATGTGATTGATATTTCTTTTGTTTACCCTTACTAAGAATTTGAGATCACCCTTTTATGTTTTCTTTTCCCCAAGATATAAAGAAATGTTTTAGGTAAGAAAAAAAAGGAAAGATCTTTAAGGGAGATGTTGAAGATCTTTCACCATGATTAGAAGATTATGTTCTGAGTTTCCAAAGACACTAAACTATTACGGTCCTTGTGTGTGTGTTTTTGTTATGTACTAAGTATTCCGCAAATGTAATGTAAAGTCAATGTACGTCAAGCTTTGGGTCTCTACAGTTGGTATCAGAGGAAAGGTTTAGTCAACCTTTGGAAACTAGGACGCGAAAACATTAGTGAGATCCCTAGAGATATTTCTAAGGTATGTCTAGGGATGTCCATAAGGATAAGTATACATATAGGATATAGTCCTAGCACTAAGGTAACGATATTAGAATTAAACCTAAGATGTTAGATATTGAAGTTAATTCCCCTTTATTATGTTGTTTTACCTATCATGATTTTTGTCACTCACACTGTTTTTTTTGTGTTTTAGAAAATGACTGGAAACAAGATGATTCACGATAATAGAGGATATGAGGGACAATGGAATGATATTCTTCATGAGAAACCAAATGAAATGGGATTTGAAAGTCAAAAAATCATTATTATGCCGAATCAGCAATCTCATAATATGATCAATAAACTCAAATTTGGTAAGTTTCCTGACTCGGCTAATAAGAGAAAGATGGAGTTTCATGATGATCATAGAGGAAAGAAAGTTCAATTTCCCCTATGTAAATCATGTGGGAAGAGGCATCAAGGAGAATGTTTCAAAGGAACTAGAATATTCTTTGGGTGTGGAAAAGAAGGACACAAAGCCAGTAATTGCAGTGGAAAAGTTTCAGTTAACACCATGGATGAGGTTAATGGTATTGCTACGACATCAACAATGGTTAAATGTTTTAAATGTGGAATGTACGGGCATTATGCAAACCAATTCCCTAAGGGAATGTCTCATGAAGCGAATCGGTATGGTCGTATGGGTAGTATTTTTGTTGATAATGATGAAGAGACTACAAATGATATGTGAGATGAAAGAATTGTTGAAGCTCGGTCAATGGTTTAAGAAGGTAGTGGAATGATTACATGTTTATCAAGTGTAATGTTGTACTATAGAATAAAAAGACATCTGAGGATTGTTACACTGTTGTCTTTCCTTAAGTTTTGAAAGTTTATGATGAATGGTATGAGTAACCATGAAAGGTTATTCAGATATTTTTTGGAAAGTGGATGATATGCGCATAATGAAGTGATAAAGAGAAAATGAAATGTTTGACAATATTCATGAGCTCATGATTGATATAAGGACTAAGTGATATCATGGTTTGATTATAAATAATTTTGAGGATTTTGGTTTGTGGAAAGTGTTAACTTTTAACTGCATTCATGTTTTTACTAAGGTTCAATGGAATACATGATTAAGGCCTTAGAATGATTGGAATGTGACCAACAAGATAGGAATGCAGTATTACGATATATGGGGATCAACGATGGTATTAAATCTCTGGTAATCGTTTTCACTATGTTATGAGAGTGGACTGAAGTATTTTAGATAAGCCTAAAGATTGAAATGGATTATGTTGGACATAAGTTAGTATTGTTTAAGGATAGAACTTTTTTTTGATATTATTGATGGGATGTTATAGTAATGTAGTTTTTGAAAAAGGAAAACCTGCAGGACGGGCGACAGCCCATCGCGTCGGACAAGGCTGTGGTAATAGAACCCACAACCGAAGTGCGACTGGCCTTTATTGCCTACCACTGGCCTACAGGAAGTCCCTGGTTAGTATAAACTAGTTTTATTTTATTAAGAGGTATGATATATGATGTATAAGTTCAACCTCATAAAAGAAGGACTTATGAATATTTGATAACTATTTCTAAACTTTTGTTTGAAATAGATGGAATGACTCATCATTCTATCACATGATCATTTAACACTTCATTTCTTTAAGAGATGAAGTGGAAACTGTTCAAAGCAGGAACAATAGTGAGATTGTACCAAAATCAAGTAAATATTTCTTCTAATTCAAAATTTTCAACTTTAGGGAAATGATATTAAAAACCAAAAATGTTGTTCTAGTGATCTTATATCCGATGAATCAGATGGTACCCTAGATCATCACAAATTTATGGCTTTGTGATTGTTGGCTTTTTCATAGCCATGTCCTCTACCACTCTCCATCAGAACATGACGGTTAGATTTCTCTTCTATGTCCATATTTTCACCTATGTTCTCCTATGTGGATACCCAGTGATTAGTTAACTTGTGTAACCATTACGTTTTATACTTTATTTTTTAAAGATAAGTTTTGGGATTCCTTTTTATGATGTGGGTTTCTATCAAAGAAACTTTCAAATCGTAAACCATTTATAACCCCGACGAATTTCGAGGGAGAAATTCATTTTAAGGGGGGTAGAATGTAACACCCCGAGATTTTATAAAAAATATTATTTTAATTTCATTAATGACTTATGTTGTATTCTACACCAAGATTACCTTGCGCTATACGCAACACCGTATTAGCATGCAGTATACGCAACACTATTCTTGGACCGTGTTACACACAATTTTGATAATAGTTATTCTACGCAACATTGAGTATATATATATATATATATATTAAATGTATAAATGAAATATTGTTGGATTCTGTTATACGAAACAACGAAGGATTCTTTCACAACACGCAACCCTCACTTGGCTTGCATTACACGCAATCGCGACCTTCCTCGATAGCGTGTGTTGTACGCAATATCGGGTTTTAATAAACAATGATATATTATTCTAATATTGTCATGAACTAGCCGTTATGAATAGTATTAACTAAATTTTGAATTTTATAACATTATTATTCATCTTACACATTTTCTAGAACATGGTATAAGAACAAAATAAATTTTTCGGGTAAATATGTCTTTTTCAAAAAATACAGTTTTGCCGCCTTTTGATGGCGCACCTACTTTAAATCTAGTTTTTGACATGTTTATATGTTAAATTTGAAAAAATAAAATTCTTCTTTTGAATCAGGATGTAAAAATTTACATTAGATAAAGTTTTTATATTTTTCTGATAACTTTCATATTTTAATGAATAGTAAAAACACGCTATATTTTAATTAAAAACAACTTTTTTCATCATAATATCTTATGTGGTTAAATTATAATATTGAATGGTTTAAAGTATAAATAGAATATATTTTTACCATTTAATATAATGTATGTCATTAGCATTGATTTTACCTTGAATTCGTAGGTTAAATCAATTCAATCTTTTGCAATGTTTTAAACAAAAACCCGTTTTTATTCGACAACGGGATTAATTTTAATTTAATTTCTGAAACTTATGTGTATTGAATTTTAAAAAATGGATTCCATATTTGGAATCAGTGGGTCCAAATTATGTTAATAGGCTACTTTTTATTTTTGGAAATTATGAATAGTAACTACGGTAAATTTTATTTACCATAGTTAAAGGTAAATCAGGTAATTAAGGGTAAATATAATATTATAAAATTACCCTAACACATGCCAAAATTCTATTTTATGGCTAAAAGTAAACCCATATCAACTAAGGGTCGGATTAGATTCATTTTATGTACTTTTGTCCATGAAAATAATTTAATTATTATTAAAACCAAAGAATGTGACAACATGTCACTTTCTTAAATCTTATAAGTATAATAATTTTAATCTAGTGATAAACTTCATGAAACTTCTAACATGAATAGTCTCCAGAAATCTAATACAATTATCTACATCATAGGAATTTATTTAGAATTTTTAGGGATTAAATAATTATCATTTATTATGACACAAAGATGATGCAGTAATTGTCTTATTAATGAAATATTGACATAATTGATGTTATAAATGCCCAAATAAATGTAATTTGAGACTTTTTATGACTTAAACTAATTTTCTAGGTTAATATGACATGTTAGTATTGATTTAATTAACTTGGTTCTAACTAATAATTCTGTTATGATTTTCACAAAAATCAATTACTAAATAGTGTCAAAATTGACATAAAATAGTTTTTAAAAAAAATATTATATTGGTAATTGTTATTTTATTCCTAAAAATATGAGGTTCGGCCAAATGACTTAGATAAGGTTATATATATTAATAATAAACAACTTGGGGTTCGTTTGGCTGCTTATAATAAGTTTATTAACCTTATAGTATAAGAACACAAGAAGACATGGTAAAAGTAAAATTATTTAACTTAATGTTAAATCTAAATGATAAGGTTAAAATAGGAACCTAAACTTGTCTAAATTCTATTGGATGAGAGGATTTAGACCCATCCCCACCTTAGCCTCGAAATAAATCAATTTGGATCTATTTAAAACCGAACTTGACTTTATAATAAAATAATATTTTTAGTTTTTCCTAAGGAGCCCCTCTCCTCCCTTATAAAAGGGCACCTCCTCCCTCTCTTCCTCACACAACATTGAGCCTTCAAGCTCGGAAAACCCCTGCAAAATTATCTTCTCCACTTCCCTAGAAACATCCTAGAGGTTCTGGTCTTCCTCAAAGACCAATTTTAGTGCCCTAAGAGGAGGTCTCAAAGAGGCGCTTCAAAGAAGAGGTAATTTCCGTTAACGATTCTTTCACCTTTATTTCTTCTTCCACTTCTTCTTCTTAGGTTGTTTCATTATGAAGTAATAACATCAGTATCACTCATATACTGATATGTTATTATAAGTATGAAACAATCCTATTTCTCCATCTATCCATCCTACGGAAAACGAAATCACCACGCGTGCGAACTTACGGAATACCGTCTCCACGCCGTGGTGTAATCTATTTTCCACCACCACCTTAATTGGATGGGTATAATGGTGTAATGAGTAACTATATATGATTATTATAAAGTGATATTGATACTGGAATATTATACATACACTTCAACACAAGTTCACGATCATGAGAACGATATCATCGCTCGTGCGTACGTACGGAATACCGTCTCCACGACGCGATGAGATTCATTCTCCACATTAACCATTCATGAATGATTATAAAGTATATATAATGAATAACAATGAAATATATGACATGTTAAATCTACTGTATTTATATATATATATATATATATATATATATGTCATCTACTTACTTCCATTCAAGACAATAAGGAAAGGAAAACAGCATTCATGCGTACGTACGGACTACCGTCTCCATGAACGGTGTGTTTCATTTCATTTATCTATCTATTATATATATATATATACTGAATATATATGATATATAAATCATGTTTTATATTCTGGAAGTAAGTAAATCATGATATAAGTAATAATAATGTCAATAACAACAAGTCCAAACACCTACGACAAATGAATCGATTTTACCCAAAACACTCTTTAACATGGAATTTACAAAAGAACGGGTAAAATAAAGTCATAAGTGAACCATATATGATATAATAACAATGAGTATGATTCTGGAATAAGTCAATGACATTATTTAAATCATTATATAGGAGGTTCAGACACTTACGAAGCAAATCGGACATAAGGTAAGGGAAATATCACAATATCATTTTTATCCGAGATTGTTTATATTTTGGAATTTACTGGGGTGTATTTTATCATCCACATCCATGTTCCCTCAATATGTAATATTTTTTCCATCCACTTAAAATATTTTAAATCCAATTTTACCCTTCGGTGAGTTTTTAGTAAAGAATATGAAAGGAATCTTTGGTCATTTTTCGTACGAGGTACTTTTTGACTTTTCCGACAAAAGTACGAGAAGAATGTTTTATTTTAACTTATACGACATGAATGGATTTTTAAAACATTATTTCCAAGAAGCTTACCTTAAAAGTTTTCAATTTTATTTTTAATCAACTTCTTTTAGTTTAAAATTTTATAACATGTTAAAGAAAGGAAAGTGTTTTTGAAGTAGAAGGGATATTTTCCTCAAGAATAGAGTTCAAGTGTTTTATCAAAATTATTTTACATCTAAGAAAATAAAGGGTTCTATTTATATCCCTATTTTTAAATTGATTTGACTATGTTGTGATGGAATTAGTTTTATGAATTCATTTATCTTATATTAATTGTTTTATGATGTCACGATGTTTAAGATTCCCATTTTTATTACATGGGTTATGCTATGATGTATGGTTTATGATTTTGTGGCACACATAAGAATGGTATCATTATGAGATGGGTGGGACCTATATCTCCCTCCAATGAATTGGGTAAAGATTTTATATCTCATGAGATAGACATGGCTGGAATGGTAGGTTATATCGGTTCAGTGAAACAGGACTGAAACGAGGGTGACTCGGTTCAGAAAGGGACTTTGTCCACTAAGATAGTCTTGGCAATGAGTCTTGACTAACAAGAAATGATTCTCTATGATTATGTGTGTATGCCACAAAGTTTCATGTTTTATGTTATGATTATTGGGATTACATTTCAATTCTATGATTTATCCCATGTTATGAAATTATGATCTCTTTTGCAGGTTAAGATTTCCAAAAGTTATGTGCTTGTGTATACGATGTGATTGATATTTATTTTGTTTACCCTTACTGAGAATTTGAGCTCACCCTTTTATGTTTTCTTTTCCCCAGGATATAAAGAAAGGTTTTAGGTAAGAAAAAAAAGGAATGATCTTTAAGGGAGATGTTGAAGATCTTTCACCATGATTAGAAGATTACATTCCGAGTTTCCAAAGACACTAAACTATTACGGTCCTTGTGTGTGTGTTTTTGTTATCTACTAAGTATTCCGCAAATGTAATGTAAAGTCAATGTACGTCAAGCTTTGGGTCTCTACATTTGGTATCAGAGGAAAGGTTTAGTCAACCTTTGGAAACTAGGACGCGAAAACATTAGTGAGATCCCTAGAGATATTTCTAAGGTATGTCTAGGGATGTCCATAAGGATAAGTATACATATAGGATATAGTCCTAGCACTAAGGTAACGATCTTAGAATTAAACCTAAGATGTTAGATATTGAAGTTAATTCCCCTTTATTATGTTGTTTTACCTATCATGATTGTTGTCACTCACACTATTTTTTTTTGGGGTTTTAGAAAATGACTGGAAACAAGATGATTCACGATAATAGAGGATATGAGGGACAATGGAAAGATATTCTTCATGAGCAACCAAATGAAATGGGATTTGAAAGTCAAAAAATCATTATTATGCTGAATCAACAATCTCATAATATGATCAATAAACTCAAATTTGGTAAGTTTCCTGACTCGGCTAATAAGAGAAAGATGGAGTTTCATGATGATCATAGAGGAAAGAAAGTACAATTTCCCCTATGTAAATCATGTGGGAAGAGGCATCAATGAGAATGTTTCAAAGGAACTGGAATATTCTTTGGGTGTGGAAAAGAAGGACACAAAGCCAGTAAGTGCAATGGAAAAGTTTCAGTTAACACCATGGATGAGGTTAATGGTATTGCTACGACATCAAAAATGGTTAAATGTTTTAAATGTGGAATGTACGGGCATTATGCAAACCAATTCCCTAAGGGAATGTCTCATGAATCAAATCTGCATGGTCATATGGGTAGTATTTTTGTTGATGATGATGAAGAGACTACAAATGATATGTAAGATGAAAGAATTGTTGAAGCTCGGTCAATGGTTTAAGAAGGTAGTGGAATGATTACATGTTTATCAAGTGTAATGTTGTACTATAGAATAAAAAGACATATAAGGATTGTTACACTGTTGTCTTTCCTTAAGTTTTGAAAGTTTATGATGAATGGTATGAGTAACGATGAAAGGTTATTCAGATATTTTTTGGAAAGTGGATGATATGCGCATAATGAAGTGATAAAGAGAAAATGAAATGTTTGACAGTATTCATGAGCTCATGATTGATATAAGGACTAAGTGATATCATGGTTTGATTAAAAAGAATTTTGAGGATTTTGGTTTGTGGAAAGTGTTAACTTTTAACTGCATTCATGTTTTCACTAAGGTTCAATGGAATACATGATTAAGGCCTTCGAATGATTGGAATGTGACCAACAAGATAGGAATGCAGTATTACGATATATGGGGATCAACGATGGTATTAAATATCTGGTAATTGTTTTCACTTTGTTATGAGAGTGGACCGCAGTATTTTAGATAAGCCTAAAGATTGGAATGGATTATGTTGTACATAAGTTAGTATTGTTTAAGGATAGAACTTTTTTTTTGATATTATTGATGGGATGTTAAAGTAATGTAGTTTTAGAAAAAGGAAAACCTGCAGGACGGGCGATAGCCCATCGCGTCGGACAAGGCTGTGGGAATCGAACCCACAACCGAAGTGCGACTGGCCTTTATCGCCTACCACTGGCCTACAGGAAGTCCCTGGTTAGTATAAACTAGTTTTATTTTATTAAGAGGTATGATATATGAAGTATAAGTTCAACCTCACAAAAGAGGGACTTATGAATATTTGATAACTATTTCTAACCTTTTGTTTGAAACAGATGGAATGACCCATCATTCTATCACATGATCATTTAACACTTCATTTCTTTAAGAGATGAAGTGGAAACTGTTCAAAGCAGGAACAACAGTGAGATTTTACCAAAATCAAGTAAGTGTTTCTTCTAATTCAAAATTTTCAACTTTAGGGAAATGATATTGAAAACCAAAAATGTTGTTCTAGTGATCTAATATCCGATGAATCAGATGGTACCCTAGATCATCACAAAATTATGGCTTTGTGATTGTTGGCTTTTTCAGAGCCATTTCCTCTACCACTCTCCATCAGAACATGACGGTTAGATTTATCTTCCATGTCCATATTTTCACCTATGTTCTCCTATGTGGATACCCAGTGATTAGTTAACTTGGGTAACCATTACGTTTTATACTTTAGTTTTTAAAGATAAGTTTTGGGATTCCTTTTTACGATGTGGGTTTCTATCAAAGAAACTTTCAAATAGTAAACCATTTATAACCCCAACGAATTTCGAGGGCGAAATTCATTTTAAGGGGGGTAGAATGTAACACCCTGAGATTTTATGAAAAATATTATTTTAATTTCATTAATGTCTTATGTTGTATTCTACACCAAGATTACCTTGCGCTATACGCAACACCGTATTAGCTTGTAGTATACGCAACACTATTCTTGGACCGTGTTACACACAATTTTGATAATAGTTATTCTACGCAACATTGATTATATATATATATATATTAAATGTATAAATGCAATATGGTTGGATTCTGTTATACGAAACAACGAAGGATTCTTTCACAACACGCAATCCTAACTTGGCTTGCATTACACGCAATCGCGACCTTCCTCGATAGCATGTGTTGTACGCAATACTGGGTTTTAATAAACAATGATATATTATTCTAATATTGTCATGAACTAGATGTTATGAATAGTATTAACTAAATTTTGAATTTTATAACATTATTATTCATCTTACACATTTTCTAGAACATGGTATAAGAACAAAATAAATTTTTCGGGTAAAATAAGTATTTTTCAAAAAATGCAGTTTTGCCGCCTTTTGATGGCGCACCCACTTTAAATCTAGTTTTTTACATGTTTATATATTCAATTTGACAAAATAAAATTCTTCTTTTGAATTAGGATGTAAAAATTTACATTAGATAAAGTTTTTATATTTTTCCGATAACTTTCATATTTTAATGAATAGTAAAAACACGCTATATTTTAATTAAAAACAACTTTTTTCATCATAATATCTTATGTGGTTAAATTATAATATTGAATGGTTTTAAATTATAAATAGAATATATTTTTACCATTTAATATAATGTATGTCATTAGCATTGATTTTACCTTGAATTCGTAGGTTAAATCAATTCAATCTTTTGCAATGTTTTAAACAAAAACCCATTTTTATTCGACAACGGGATTAATTTTAATTTAATTTCTGCAACTTCTGTGTATTGAATTTTAAAAAATGGATTCCATATTTGGAATCAGTGGGTCCAAATTATGTTAATAGGCTACTTTTTATTTTTGGGAATTATGAATAGTAACTACGGTAAATTTTATTTACCATAGTTAAAGGTAAATCGGGTAATTAAGGGTAAATATAATATTATAAAATTACCCTAACACATGCCAAAATTCTATTTTATGGCTAAAAGTAAACCCATATCAACTAAGGGTCGGATTATATTCATTTTATGTACTTTTTTCCATGAAAATAATTTAATTATTATTAAAACCAAAGAATGTGACCACCTGTCACTTTCTTAAATCTTATAAGTATAATAATTTTAATCTAGTGATAAACTTTATGAAACTTTGAACATGAATAGTCTCCAGAAATCTAATACAATTATATACATCATAGGAATTTATTTAGAATTTTTAGGGATTAAATAATTATCATTTATTATGACACAAAGATGATGCAGTAATCGTCTTATTAATGAAATATTGACATAATTGATGTTATAAATGCCCTAATAAATGTAATTTGAGACTTTTTATGACTTAAACTAATTTTATAGGTTAATATGACATGTTAGTATTGATTTAATTAACTTGGTTTGAACTAATAATTCGGTTATGATTTTCACAAAAATCAATTACTAAATAGTGTCAAAATTGACATAAAATAGTTTTTAAAACAAATATTATATTGGTAATTGCTATTTTATTCCTAAAAATCTGAGGTTTGGCCAAATGACTTAGATATGGTTATATATATTAATAATAAACAACTTGGGGTTCGTTTTGCTGCTTATAGTAAGTTTATTTACCTTATAGTATAAGAACACAAGAAGACATGGTAAAAGTAAAATTATTTAACTTAATGTTAAATCTAAATGATAAGGTTAAAATAGGAACCTAAACTTGTCTAAATTCTATTTTATGAGAGGATTTCGATCCATCCCCACCTTAGACTAGAAATAAATCAATTTGGAGCTATTTAAAACCGAACTTGACTTTATAATAAAATAATATTTTTAGTTTTTCCAAAGGAGCTCCTCTCCTCCCTTATAAAAGGGCACCTCCTCTCTCTCTTCCTCACACAACTTTGAGCCTTCAAGCTCGGCCAACCCCTTAAAAATTCTCTTCTCCTCTTCCCTAGAAACATCATAGAGGTTCTGGTCTTCCTCAAAGACCAATTTTAGTGCCCTAAGTGGAGGTCTCAAAGAGGCGCTTCAAAGAAGAGGTAATTTCCGTTAACGATTCTTTCACCTTTATTTCTTCTTCCAGTTCTTCTTCTTAGGTTGTTTCATTATGAAGTAATAACATCAGTATCACCCATATACTGATATGTTATTATAAGTATGAAACAATCCTATTTCACCATCTATCCATCCTACGGAAAACGAAATCACCGCGCGTGCGTACTTACGGAATACCGTCTCCACGCCGTGGTGTAATCTATTTTCCGCCACCACCTTAATTGGATGGGTATAATGGTGTAATGAGTAACTATATATGATTATTATTAAGTGATATTTATACTGGAATAGTATACATACACTTCAACACAAGTTCACGATCATGAGAACGATATCATCGCTCGTGCGTACGTACGGAATACCGTCTCCACGACGCGATGAGATTCATTCTCCACATTAACCATTCATGAATGATTATAAAGTATATATAATGAATAACAATGAAATATATGAAATGTTAAATCTAATGGATTTATGTATATATATATATATATATATTTATGTCATCTACTTACTTCCATTCAAGACAATAAGGAAAGGAAAACAGCATTCATGCGTACGTACGGACTACCATCTCCATGAACGGTGTGTTTCATTTCATTTATCTATCTATTATATATATATATATATATAATGAATATATATAATATATAAATCATGTTTTATATTCTGGAAGTAAGTAAATCATGATATAAGTAATAATAATGTCAAGAACAACAAGTCCAAACACCTACGACAAATGAATCGATTTTACCCAAAACACTCTTTAACATGGAATTTACAAAAGAACGGGTAAAATAAAGTCATAAGTGAACCATATATGATATAATAACAATGAGTATGATTCTGGAATAAGTCAATGACATTATTTAAATCATTATACAGGAGGTTCGGACACTTACGAAGCAAATCGGACATAAGGTATGGGAAATATCACAATCTCATTTTTATCCGAGATTGTTTATATTTTGGAATTTACTGGGGTGTATTTTATCATCCACATCCATGTTCCCTCAATATGTAATATTGTTTCCATCCACTTACAATAGTTTAAATCAAATTTTATCCTTCGGTGAGTTTTTAGTAAAGAATATGAAAGGAATCTTTGGTCGTTTTTCGTACGAGGTACTTTTTGACTTTTCCGAAAAAAGTACGAGAAGAATGTTTTCTTTTAACTTATACGACACGAATGGATTTTTAAAACATTATTTCAAAGAAGATTACCTTAAAAGTTTTCAATTTTATTTTTAATCAACTTCTTTTAGTTTAAAATTTTATAACATGTTAAAGAAAGGAAAGTGTTTTTGAAGTAGAAAGGATATTTTCCTCAAGAATAGAGTTCAAGTGTTTTATCAAAATTATTTTCCATCTAAGAAAATAAAGGGTTCTGTTTCTATCCCTATTTTTACATTGATTTGACTATGTTGTGATGGAATTATTTTTATGAATTCCTTTATCTTATATTAACTGTTTTATGATGTCACGATGTTTAAGATTCCCATTTTTATTACATGGGTTATGCTATGATGTATGGTTTATGATTTTGTGGCACACATAATAATGGTATCATTATGAGATGGGTGGGACCTATATCTCCCTCCAATGCATTGGGTAAAGATTTTATATCTCATGAGATAGACATGGCTGGAACGGTAGGTTATATCGGTTCAGTGAAACAGGACTGAAACGAGGGTGACTCGGTTCAGAAAGGGACTTTGTCCACTAAGATAGTCTTGGAAATGAGTCTTGACTAACAAGAAATGATTCTCTATGATTATGTGTGTATGCCACAAAGTTTCATGTTTTAAGTTATGATTATTGGGATTACATTTCACTTCTATGATTTATCCCATGTTATGAAATTATGATCTCTTTTGCAGGTTAAGATTTCCAAAAGTTATGTGCTTGTGTATACGATGTGATTGATATTTATTTTGTTTACCCTTACTGAGAATTTGAGCTCACCCTTTTATGTTTTCTTTTCCCCAGGATATAAAGAAAGGTTTTAGGTAAGAAAAAAAAGGAAAGATCTTTAAGGGAGATGTTGAAGATCTTTCACCATGATTAGAAGATTACGTTACGAGTTTCCAAAGACACTAAACTATTACGGTCCTTGTGTGTGTGTTATTGTTATGTACTAAGTATTCCGAAAATGTAATGTAAAGTCAATGTACGTCAAGCTTTGGGTCTCTACAGTTGGTATCAGAGGAAAGGTTTAGTCAACCTTTGGAAACTAGGACGCGAAAACATTAGTGAGATCCCTAGAGATATTTCTAAGGTATGTCTAGGGATGTCCATAAGGATAAGTATACATATAGGATATAGTCCTAGCACTAAGGTAACGATCTTAGAATTAAACCTAAGATGTTAGATATTGAAGTTAATTCTCCTTTATTATGTTGTTTTACCTATCATGATTTTTGTCACTCACACTATTTTTTTTGGGGTTTTAGAAAATGACTGGAAACAAGATGATTCACGATAATAGAGGATATGAGGGACAATGGAATGATATTCTTCATGAGAAACCAAATGAAATGGGATTTGAAAGTCAAAAAATCATTATTATGCCGAATCAACAATCTCATAATATGATCAATAAACTCAAATTTGGTAAGTTTCCTGACTCGGCTAATAAGAGAAAGATGGAGTTTCATGATGATCATAGAGGAAAGAAAGTTCAATTTCCCCTATGTAAATAATGTGGGAAGAGGCATCAAGGAGAATGTTTCAAAGGAACTGGAATATTCTTTGGGTGTGGAAAAGAAGGACACAAAGCCAGTAAGTGCAATGGAAAATTTCCAGTTAACACCATGGATGAGGTTAATGGTATTGCTACGACATCAACAATGGTTAAATGTTTTAAATGTGGAATGTACGGGCATTATGCAAACCAATGCCCTAAGGGAATGTCTCATGAAGCAAATCGGTATGGTCGTATGGGTAGTATTTTTGTTGATGATGATGAAGAGACTACAAATGATATGTGAGATGAAAGAATTGTTGAAGCTCGGTCAATGGTTTAAGAAGGTAGTGGAATGATTACATGTTTATCAAGTGTAATGTTGTACTATAGAATAAAAAGACATCTAAGGATTGTTACACTGTTGTCTTTCCTTAAGTTTTGAAAGTTTATGATGAGTGGTATGAGTAACGATGAAAGGTTATTCAGATATTTTTTGGAAAGTGGATGATATGCGCATAATGAAGTGATAAAGAGAAAATGAAATGTTTGACAGTATTCAGGAGCTCATGATTGATATAAGGACTAAGTGATATCATGGTTTGATTATAAAGGATTTTGAGGATTTTGGATTGTGGAAAGTGTTAACTTTTAACTGCATTCATGTTTTCACTAAGGTTCAGTGGAATACATGATTAAGGCCTTCGAATGATTGGAATGTGACCAACAAGATAGGAATGCAGTATTACGATATATGGGGATCAACGATGGTATTAAATCTCTGGTAATCATTTTCACTATGTTTTGAGAGTGGACCGCAGTATTTTAGATAATCCTAAATATTGGAATGGATTATGTTGGACATAAGTTAGTATTGTTTAAGGATAGAACTTTTTTTTGATATTATTGATGGGATGTTATAGTAATGTAGTTTTAGAAAAAGGACAACCTGCAGGACGGGCGACAGCCCATCGCGTCGGACAAGGCTGTGGGAATCGAACCCACAACCGAAGTGCGACTGGCCTTTATCGCCTACCAATGGCCTACAGGAAGTCCCTGGTTAGTATAAACTAGTTTTATTTTATTAAGAGGTATGATATATGATGTATAAGTTCAACCTCACAAAAGACGAACTTATGAATATTTGATAACTATTTCTAACCTTTAGTTTGAAATAGATGGAATGACCCATCATTCTATCACATGATCATTTAACACTTCATTTCTTTAAGAGATGAAGTGGAAACTGTTCAAAGCAGGAACAACAGTGAGATTGTACCAAAATCAAGTAAGTATTTCTTCTAATTCAAAATTTTCAACTTTAGGGAAATGATATTGAAAACCAAAAATGTTGTTCTAGTGATCTTATATCCGATGAGTCAGATGGTACCCTAGATCATCACAAATTTATGGCTTTGTGATTGTTGGCTTTTTCATAGCCATGTCCTCTACCACTCTCCATCAGAACATGACGATTAGATTTCTCTTCCATGTCCATATTTTCACCTATGTTCTCCTATGTGGATACCCAGTGATTAGTTAACTTGGTTAACCATTACGTTTTATACTTTAGTTTTTAAAGATAAGTTTTGGGATTCCTTTTTACGATGTGGGTTTCTATCAAAGAAACTTTCAAATAGTAAACCATTTATAACCCCGACGAATTTCGAGGGTGAAATTCATTTTAAGGGGGGTAGAATGTAACACCCCGAGATTTTATGAAAAATATTATTTCAATTTCATTAATTTCTTGTGTTGTATTCTACACCAAGATTACCTTGCGCTATACACAACACTGTATTAGCTTGCAGTATACGCAACACTATTCTTGGACCGTGTTACACACAATTTTGATAATAGTTATTCTACGCAACATTGAGTATATATATATATATATATATATATTAAATGTATAAATGCAATATGGTTGGATTCTGTTATACGAAACAACGAAGGATTATTTCACAACACGCAACCCTGACTTGGCTTGCATTACACGCAATCGCGACCTTCCTCGATAGCGTGTGTTGTACGCAATACCGGGTTTTAATAAACAATGATATATTATTCTAATATTGTCATGAACTAGCCGTTATGAATAGTATTAACTAAATTTTGAATTTTATAACATTATTATTCATCTTACACATTTTCTAGAACATGGTATAAGAACAAAATAAATTTTTCGGGTAAAATAAGTATTTTTCAAAAAATGCAGTTTTGCCGCCTTTTGATGGCGCACCCACATTAAATCTAGTTTTTGACATGTTTATATGTTCAATTTGACAAAATAAAATTCTTATTTTGAATCAGGATGTAAAAATTTACATTAGATAAAGTTTTTATATTTTTCTGATAACTTTCATATTTTAATGAATAGTAAAAACACGCTATATTTTAATTAAAAACAACTTTTTTCATCATAATATCTTATGTGGTTAAATTATAATATTGAATGGTTTTAAAGTATAAATAGAATATTTTTTTACCATTTAATATAATGTACGTAATTAGCATTGATTTTACCTTGAATTCGTAGGTTAAATCAATTCAATCTTTTGCAATGTTTTAAACAAAAACCCGTTTTTATTCGTCAACGGGATTAATTTTAATTTAATTTCTGCAACTTCTGTGTATTGAATTTTAAAAAATGGATTCCATATTTGGAATCAGTGGGTCCAAATTATGTTAATAGGCTACTTTTTATTTTTGGTAATTATGAATAGTAACTACGGTAAATTTTATTTACCATAGTTAAAGGTAAATCGGGTAATTAAGGGTAAATATAATATTATAAAATTGCCCTAAAACATGACAAAATTCTATTTGATGGCTAAACGTAAACCCATATCAACTAAGGGTCGGATTAGATTCATTTTATGTACTTTTTTCCATGAAAATAATTTAATTATTATTAAAACCAAAGAATGTGACAACATGTCACTTTCTTAAATCTTATAAGTATAATAATTTTAATCTAGTGATGAACTTCATGAAACTTCAAACATGAATAGTATCCAGAAATCTAATACAATTATCTACATCATAGGAATTTATTTAGAATTTTTAGGGATTAAATAATTATCATTTATTATGACACAAAGATGATGTAGTAATTGTCTTATTAATGAAATATTGACAAAATTGATGTTATAAATGCCCAAATAAATGTAATTTGAGACTTTTTATGACTTACACTAATTTTCTAGGTTAATATGACATTTTATTATTGATTTAATTAACTTGGTTCGAACTAATAATTCTTTTATGATTTTCACAAAAATCAATTACAAAATAGTATCAAAATTGACATAAAATAGTTTTTAAAACAAATATTATATTGGTAATTGTTATTTTATTCATAAAAATCTAAGGTTCAGCCAAATTACTTAGATAAGGTTATATATATTAATAGTAAACAACTTGGGGTTCGTTTGGCTGTTTATAGTAAGTTTATTAACCTTATAGTATATGAACACAAGAAGACATGGTAAAAGTAAAATTATTTAACTTAATGTTAAATCTAAATGATAAGGTTAAAATAGGAACCTAAACTTTTATAAATTCTATTGGATGAGATGATTTCGACCCATACCCACCTTATCCTCGAAATAAATCAATTTGGAGCTATTTAAAACCGAACTTGACTTTATAATAAAATAATATTTTTAGTTTTTCCAAAGGAGCCCCTCTCCTCCCTTATAAAAGGGCACCTCCTCCCTCTCTTCCTCACACAACTTTGAGCCTTCAAGCTCGGCCAACCCCTGCCAAATTCTCTTCTCCAATTACATATAAACATCCTAGAGGTTCTTGTCTTCCTCAAAGACCAATGTTAGTGCCCTAAGAGGAGGTCTCAAAGAGGCGCTTCAAAGAAGAGGTAATTTCCATTAACGATTCTTTCACCTTTATTTCTTCTTCCACTTCTTCTTATTAGGTTGTTTCATTATGAAGTAATAACATCAGTATCACTCATATACTGATATTTTATTATAAGTATGAAACAATCCTATTTCACCATCTATCCATCCTACGGAAAACGAAATCACCAGGCGTGCGTACTTACGGAATATCGTCTCCACGCCGTGGTGTAATCTATTTTCCGTCACCACCTTAATTGGATGGGTATAATGGTGTAATGAGTAACTATATATGATTATTATAAATTGATATTGATACTGGAATAGTATACATACACTTCAACACAAGTTCATGATCATGAGAACGATATCATCGCTCGTGCATACATACGGAATACTCTCTCCACAACGCGATGAGATTCATTCTCCACATTAACCATTCATGAATGATTATAAAGTATATATAATGAATAATAATGAAATATATGACATGTTAAATCTACTGTATTTGTGTATATATATATATATGTATGTATGTATGTCATCTACTTACTTCCATTCAAGACAATAAGGAAAGGAAAACAGCGTTCATGCGTACGTACGGACTACCGTCTCCATGAACGGTGTGTTTCATTTCATTTATCTATCTATTATATATATATATATACTGAATATATATGATATATAAATCATGTTTTATATTCTGTAAGTAATTAAATCATGATATAAGTAATAATAATGTCAAGAACAACAAGTCCAAACACCTACGACAAATGAATCGATTTTACCCAAAACACTCTTTAACATGGAATTTACAAAAGAACGGGTAAAATAAAGTCATAAGTGAACCATATATGATATAATAACAATGAGTATGATTCTGGAATAATTTAATGACATTATTTAAATCATTATACAGGAGGTTCGGACACTTATGAAGCAAATCGGACCTAAGGTAAGGGAAATATCACAATCTCATTTTTATCCGAGATTGTTTATATTTTGGAATTTACTGGGGTGTATTTTATCATCCCCATCCATGTTCCCTCAATATTTAATATTGTTTCCATCCACTTACAATAGTTTAAATCCAATTTTACCATTCAGTGAGTTTTTAGTAAAGAATATGAAAGGAATCTTTTGTCGTTTTTCGTACGAGGTACTTTTTGACTTTTCCGACAAAAGTACGAGAAGAATGTTTTCTTTTAACTTATACGACATGAATGGATTTTTAAAACATTATTTCCAAGAAGCTTCCCTTACAAGTTTTCAATTTTATTTTTAATCAACTTCTTTTAGTTTAAAATTTTATAACATGTTAAAGAAAGGAAAGTGTTTTTGAAGTAGAAAGGATATTTTCCTCAAGAATAGAGTTCAAGTGTTTTATCAAAATTATTTTCCATCTAAGAAAATAAAGGGTTCTGTTTCTATCCCTATTTTTACATTGATTTGACTATGTTGTGATGGAATTATTTTTATGAATTCATTTATCTTATATGAATTGTTTTATGATGTCACGATGTTTAAGATTCCCATTTTTATTACATGGGTTATGATATGATGTATGGTTTATGATTTTGTGGCACACATAAGAATGGTATCATTATGAGATGGGTGGGACCTATATCTCCCTCCAATGCATTGGGTAAAGATTTTATATCTCATGAGATAGACATGGCTGGAACGGTAGGTTATACCGGTTCAGTGAAACAGGACTGAAACGAGGGTGACTCGGTTCAGAAAGGGACTTTGTCCACTAAGATAGTCTTGGAAATGAGTCTTGACTAGCAAGAAATGATTCTCTATGATTATGTGTGTATGCCCCAAAGTTAAATGTTTTAAGTTATGATTATTGGGATTACATTTCACTTCTATGATTTATCCCATGTTATGAAATTATGATCTCTTTTGCAGGTTAAGATTTCCAAAAGTTATGTGCTTGTGTATACGATGTGATTGATATTTCTTTTGTTTACCCTTACTGAGAATTTGAGCTCACCCTTTTATGTTTTCTTTTCCCCGGGATATAAAGAAAGGTTTTAGGTAAGAAAAAAAAGGAAAGATCTTTAAGGGAGATGTTGAAGATCTTTCACCATGATTAGAAGATTACGTTCCGAGTTTCCAAAGACACTAAACTATTACGGTCCTTGTGTGTGTGTTTTTGTTATGTACTAAGTATTCCGCAAATGTAATGTAATGTTAATGTACGTCAAGCTTTGGGTCTCTACAGTTATCAAGATCTTTATAAAATCCCAATTTGAACTTTAAGAAAATTGTTTTTATAAATGTGTGAGAGCCTCTTGAGCCTCATGTAACTATAGTTATTCCAAAGGTGGCTTATGATCCCACAATGGGATGATTTTTATTGATGCATCTTTCTGTGTTTCTTATGAATAGATGTGATTGGGTCTGTTTCTTGTGAGGGTGTAGGAGGTTAGCTGTGAGTTAATATCAAATGATTTTCACATGCTATATGTGACTATATCTATCAGTTTTTTCAATGGATCACTGCAAAATAAGGGGAAAATGTCTCTTGGAGATGCAGAATGAGGTGTGTCATGAGGCACGTATCTCTTGAAACTACGGTTCATCCCATGAAATTATAAAATATACATAAATTTAAATAATATTTTATATCACTAACAAAAACATAATACTATTAATATAAAATTAAATAATTTTCTAGAATTAAAAATAATACAGGTCACGTATTTTTCTAGAAGTAAAAAAAATTGTTTGGAATAGTTTAATTTAGGTTACTAAAAATATATTATACTACTATATATATTATAAAATAAAGAAAAATATTTATATTATTATATAATAAAATAACTTTTTAAATTTAAAATGCAACATGTCACATGATACTAAAATTATAGTATATATGATTATCAAAATAAATTTTAAATATAAATTTCATTTTCATTTTAGTATTTAAAGCAAAATCACAAAGGTGAAGAAAAAAATTTATGTTGACACAAATTTCGACTTAGTGACCCTAGGGTGTTTCCCCTATGATTCATGTTTTAAATTAATTATTTTATGATTTTTCTCTTTCTCCTATTTTATGTTATACTATCCATGATTGATTTACTTTTTTTACATTGAAATTTTTAGTACTTATACGACTCTTATTATAACTATCTGGGTTTTGTTATTTTCACTTCCATTTATTTAACATCCTGACCTATGGTCTACTTAACCCATTTCCCAAGCCAGTAGGTTAGGTGGCTTCAAGAACACCTCCCCGTATTTCAGGGGTTGTTAACTAATATCAAGGGTATAAATGTGGTATGGTGGGGATATTATACCCTCTTATCAAATTGGAAAAAACAAATACAATATATAAACAAACAACACTGAAAGTATAATATGAACATATATAATAAATAAACAATATAAGCATAAATAGATAACTAAACAAATGAATATTAATCAAAATCCACCTGGTAGTGTAATATACATGGATGCATCACATGATAATAATAAAAAGGGAAACATGGGACGTTAATATAAAAAATGAAATAGGGAAAAAATTGTTCCACTAGAATCTTGAGTGAATTTTCAATCCTATGCTCCTAAGATCCATCTACAAGATAATATTGTTAACAACCCATAACAGGTCCCTTTCCCTTATCCATACCTATAATCATATAATCTTCATGGGTACTAAAGGCAGCAAAGAGTAGGGAGTGAGATAAAAATCTCAGTAGGCCACCACCAATAGTGTTTAGAAATAATCGAAGCAACGTTCACAACTAAACAGTGTGTAGGAAATAGTAATTAATTGAAAAATATGAATAAATAAACAATATCCCATTCAGGTTTCTATAGGATACCTAGAGGATCTACCTACTTCAGATCATGTCTGGAATGAATGTATGATCAGAAAATATTTATATAGTAATAATATATATGGTTATATATTTCATCCACCTATATGAACCAAGTTCATGCAGATGTAAGTGGCCATATACCAAGAATATTAGTTGCTGGATAGACCGATCATAACTCAAACACCCATTACTAGTCTAAAAGATCCTATAATATAATGAAATATTGTACATTCCCTACATCTCATAGTGAGTGATAGAATTCATTCTCATTACTCAAGATGGTAAGTGTTCCATCATGTCGCCACCCAAACAAAGACGTGGTGCATCATGCACACCGTCCAAATAAAGTAAATAGTGTGATACGTCATTATTAACACCTGATGTAAGGGAGAGTGATACTGTAATTCTCAATAGATTTCTTACCATCGCACCACAACCAAAACAAGGCATACAAATATTTATAAATATAAGCATGATGCATTACCTCCCTTACATATCATTTATCAAGCTCAATGAAGACAAGGCTTCAAAATTCAATTAATTACATTTGATTAAACATAAAGTAATAGGCACGGACATACCACCCTTATAAGTCATTCTATTAAAATAATCCAATTCATTTTAAGAAGAGAAACCATCATATATTTTCCATTCCACTTAATTAATCCATTTAATTCAATTAACATGGAATTTTAAATTGAAGAACTCAATGGGTCATTTAAGAGATCACATGATCAATAAGGAAATTTCCTACATGGTAAATTCCAAGTTTAGGTTAGTCCAAAAACCTAGTAGGTAACTTAGTTTCATCAAAAAACTATATAATATAGGGAAAATCCATTTAAAGTCAAATCCAAATGCTTAGAAGGAAATCCAGGCATATACACATTTAACTATAAGGGGAAATCCAACATGGCACACCCAAGGGGAATCCATAAATGAGGTAACCAACCTCTAAAATACTAAACAAGGATAAATATGTGTATATTAAGTTTCATTGAACAATTTCATATAAATAAATCAATTAAAAGGTGATGCTTGATAAAATTTGATGTGTGGAACAATGATATTGCTGTGAAGCATCAAACTCATGGGGAAGACAATGAGACCACCTACATCAAGGATGTAGATGATTACTCGCTCGATATCGACCATATAATCAAAGTAGGATAGAAGAAAATAGAGAAATTATCCAACACCTTAGAAATAGTGAAAAAGATATTTTACTTAAATAGTGGAATGGATACCAAGATAAACATAGATAAGAAGAGATAGTATTTGAGAGATCACATTAATGAATCCAATGCCTTTGACAGATCTTGAATCAGATACTGGATCATAAAAGTTATCCCAATTCCTAGGTTGAGAAGATTTTGAGCTCATGGGTGAAGAAAAACCAAAACATTCACTGGAGGAAGATGCAAGAAAAGAGAAATAGGTAAATAGAATCCATTAGGGGAAAATGTACTTTTCACCCTCAAAATAGGGTGTGTAAGTTTTGGCCGCATGGTTTGGCCAAACTATACATTAATCACATTAAAACCACTTCTTAAGTAATTTCCTCACATGGTTAAGGTGAATGGTTTCCCAAACTGTGTTTAAATAATATAGAAAACCTCTATTAAAAACCTACAGTTCCTCACATAGTCGTGTGGCTTGGGTTTCACAGTTTCAGATGATGCATGTGTCCTGTAGGTCTCCACTATCTGCAACCACACGATTTAGGGAAACTATGTGGGTGGGACTGCTCGGTTTTTCCTAACCATAAAACCCAGTATTTTCTTCCCATTTTAGGGATCTAGGCTCTAAACAAGCCTCATACACAACCTAGTTATCCTTGACTTGATTAGGAATTATTATTAGGGCCATTTAAAGGAATTTAAATTAAAATAAAATGATTTGAACCTTTTTGTAACGAAGGGTCATTACAACCTCCCATTCTTAAAGAAACTCACCTCCCAAGTTGGACTTCTGAAGGTAAAGAGGTGTCTTTAGCAAAGAGTTACAGACACTATGATCATATATCAACTTACCACTCCCAGTTCCCATCTTGTACCTTTCCATGATACCATATCACCCACACTAGAGGAACAGAACTGCCTCAGAGTGTCTTCATGCTTCGATCCAAAATACATATGGGATACTCCATAAAGGAAGCATCAACATCCATCTCAACCTCATCAGGTTGAAAGATATGTGATGGTTATGAATTGTGTCGATGAATTTGAGATACATGAAAGACATCATGCATAGACTGGTATATCTGAGGAAGTTCAAATTGGTAAGCCACAGGTCCGGTCTGTTTCACAACCTCAACGGGTCTAAAAAATATCAGGGAGAGATTAACCTATCTTTGAAAAAGTCTATCACCAAACCTCTTTGAGACTTTCAAGAAAACATGATCTCCAACCTCGAACTCAAGAGGTCACCAACATCGGTTGGCATAAGATTTCTTCCTAGACTAAGATTCCATCATGCACTTTCTGATGAATTAGACCCACTCTGTAGTCTCATATATAAGACATTATCTAAGAATAAATGCATTCCCTTCCTCTAGCCAGCATAGGGGTGATTTTAAAGGCAAAATATATAAGGCTTCAAATGTATCCACCTCAATGGTATCCTAAAATATATTATTATAAGTGAACTCAATGAGGGGATTTGGTTTCTCCTATGAACCCCAATGTTAAGGAAACATTCATGGAGCAGGTCCTCTAAAACTCAAATCATAGGCTTCGCCTTTCCATTAGACTATGGGTGATAGGAAATACTCAGAAGCACCTATGTACCCGAGGACTTATACAACCCATAATAGAACCATGATGTAATTCAAGTGTCTCTATCAGAAATGATAGATCATGGATCTCCATGAAGATATAAAACCTCCCTGATGTACAACCTTCCAAGCTCATCTACTGATAAAGTCTCTCACACATGTAAGAATTGTGCGCCCTTCATCAAATGATTAATGAAAACCCATAATATATCATTTCCATGATGTGATCTAGGTAAACCAATCATGGAATCCATCAAAACGTCATCCCACTTCCACTCGAGAATGGAAAATGACTGTAAAATCCCCACCAGTTGATGATTTTATTCCTTAACCTTTTAAAATATAGAACACTGAGTGATAAATCCATCAATCTCACATTTCACCCCAGGCCACCAATACTGGCGTTGTAGATCTTGAAACATTTCGGCGACATCGGGGTGAACCGCCCATGCTGAGACATGGAATTATAGCATTACCTCCTCTCTGTCGTCTTTTGGGAACCATAAATTCCCATGGAATAGTACTGTATCAACCATATCCATGGTCTATTCTAAATATTCAACATCATCTGATTTGCTTTCCCTTAGTATAAGGACTTCAAGATTAGATAATTTCTTCATTCTTACCTATTCCAAAAGATTTGAGGTCACTACTATGGCTATAAAGATATTCAAACCATGATCCTCCTGAACCTAAATGTTCATCTCGAAGAAAAATTCCATAAGCTTCCATTTTCCACTGGCCTCCTGGAATACCTGATTCTAAGTCTTCTGGCTAAGAGCATCAACTACAACATTTCTCTTATCAGGAATGTTGGCAATCTCAAAATCAAATGGTTGTAGGTACTCATCAAACTTGTGTTTCCTGATATTTAGATCTCCTTGGGTAAAGTTTTACATGAGTATTTTGTGGTTAGTGACCACAAAAAAAAATGATCACCAATTAGATAGTGTTTCTAATAGTGTAAGGCATGTACAACAGCAGTGAGATCAAGGTTGTGTGTCAGATAATTCTGCTCGTGCGGCCTCAACTGACGAGACCCATACGTGATGACTTGCTCATCCAGCATCAAAAACACTCCAAACCCAATACCTGATGTGTTATATTATATCATATAGATCCTAGATGAATCTAATAGAATCAATATTGGCACTGAATTCAAATGACCCTTCAACTCATGAAATTCTACTTCACAATCTTCTAACCATTTTAATTTCACACCTTTATTTTTCAAACCTATATGCAGCACTACAAGGAATAAAAAATCCTAGATGATGAATCTACAATATCTAGATAGTCATAAGAAACTATATATTTAAAATATGTTCTTAGGATCCACCCAAGAAACTACATCTCTCACTTTTTCTAGGCCTAATAAAACTTTTGACTCTTAGATAATGTGACCCAAGAAGCAGACTTTGTCAATCCAAAAGTGTCATTAAATATTCTTAACATAGAGCTGATGCTCTCTTAGTGTATTCAACATGATCTCAATATGGTTGGAAAAGTCATGTATGGAGCGTGAATACACCAAGAAATCATCAATAAAGACTACCATGAATGAATCCAAATATAGTTGGAAAACCTGATTAATAAGATCCATGAAGACTATTGGTGCGTTCGTGAGTCTGAACAAAATAACATGGTACTCATATAGACCATATTTTCTCCTAAAATATATGCACGGAATGTCTAAGGACCTAACATGAACCTTTTGATATCCTGAACTCGAATTTATCTTTCAAGCATTCTCTCTCCTTAGAGCTTATTAATGAGATCATCTATTCGAGGAAGTGAATACTAGTTATTTATTGTGAGCTAGTTCAAATGACCAAAATCCACAAAAAATCCTAAGAGTAACATATACCATCTTGGAGAAAAGGATTGGTGAACCCCATGGTGAATTGATGGTCATATAAAACCTTTATCATTTAGATCCTCCAACTACTTCTTGAGTTCTAGAGTCTCCTTAGGTGTCATCCTATAAGGAGGAATGATCACTAGTGCTGCTCCTAGCATAAAATCAATAGTAAAATATAAATCTCACACAATAGGTAGAATAGTTATTTATTTAGGAAATATTTCCCTAAAATTATCCACTACAGGAGGGAAAATAGTTGGTTGTAACCCCTCATCATCAAGGAAAAGACTAGAGACTTGATCTGTTACACTACCCATCCTCTATTACTCGGGTCCTGATAACATAGCTTATATATACCATTATCCCTTATGCACATTCCTACCACCCTATAGTGATTTACAGGTCACCCTTCAATAATATCATCCAATATGGTCTTGACAGGGAACCAACCAGTCCATCATGATGATTACGTCAAACCTCGTCATGTCAAGGATAAAAAGATTCCATATGAAAAGGTATACACTTATCTCAAGAGGAAAATCCTTAAAATGGATAACGCCCTCTAATTGGAAACATAATAAGGTATATAGAAACATAACTACATAAAAGTGATTGATATCAAGGCCCATAATCTCCATGATTTCCTCAGATATAAAATATTGATACACTCCTGTGTCAAATAAAGCAGACACTAAAGTGGAGGCTACTAGAATAGTACCTCTTACAATAGAGGGTATGGAACTATACTCCCCCAATGCAGGTTGGAGTGTATGTAACTAGAACATACCATGACCCTAAGTCACTGCTTGACTACACTGAGCATGTCTACTCTACTGACACTAAGAAGAAAGAGTCTGACTACCTCTACCTCAACCACCACCTTAGCATGAGCAGTCGGTGGTATTCTAGCTGCCTACCTGACATGGTCTGTAGAGACTTGGTTTTTTTCTTGGTAATACTTTGAAATATTTCTATATATATTTCCAGATCTATGTACTGATACGCCATGAAATTCTGAGTCCCGATGTTCTAGAGATTAATTTTATAAAAATGTTAAATATATTTTTTACTATGTGTGCTTGTTTAGTTAAATAAAATAGGATAAATATTAAACGGTTGATCAAATTGGAAATATGAGACCATGGTTAGGTAAAAAACATAGTTTTTTCCTTAGGTGGGACATAAAATGATTTGGAGTGGGATTTTCATACACCTCGCTCATTGGGGGTGCATTAAATGGATTCATTTAATTAATTAATTAATTAATTAAATTCATTTGATCTAAAATGATGTCTGTAAATATATCATTAAAAGAAATTTTCCAAGGTTGGCCTCACAATTTTCATAATCTACCAGCAAGTGATCTTCCCTCCTCCCTTTGGATAATCAAGACAAACGACGATAAAACGTCAGATTGAATGGGATCAATATGCAATGAATGCATCAGCTCCTTCCAATTGTTATGTGGGTGCGTTATTCACCAATGATTGATCCAAAATAGAGGTATGACTCATATTTTGGTGTTTTTACTCCTTTGGATTAAAATATTGAGTAGATGTTTACTCTTTATTCGATCTATATCAGGTTATGGCCTTTTTTGAGGCCAAGTACCAAATTTCATATTGTTTAATCAGCATCCTAACCCTGGTGCCTCATTCTTGATTTTTGTCCAAGAACTCTTGGCCAATGATGTTTAAAACTTTTTTTATAGTGATTTTATACCTCAATTATTCACATTATTCATAATTTGGATCCCCGTGGTCCAAGATCAACATTTTTGGGAGGCACTAATCTCGATCAGGCCCCTGAATTCACAGTGGATCAACGATGTGACAATGGTTTGGCTAGAAAATCAAAGATCTTGAATCGTTGCAGTAAAGGGATGATCGATCTGTAAATATGAGATATAATATATAAGATATAAAATGCAATATATGAGATAAGATATATAAGATATAAGATTTAATATAAAAGATATGAGATATGAGATATGAGATATGAGATATGAGATATAAGATACAAGATATGAGATATAAGATATGAGATATAAATCTTGGATAAATAATATTATATCAATTATATATTTTAACCGAGGATTCTATTTGATGAACTGCCAGACAATGTGAACCTAGAATTGAGATGGTCATTTTATGACCGATGTGGGATACCTTTTTTGGAATCGTTCCTCATGTCAACAAAACACCCAATAATAATAAAATTATTATTATTGTGGAATATTGAATCCGAAATATATCCCTCATTTGGTATCTGAATGATGCACCATTTGTGACACTGTGACCCTAAAATTTAGGAAGAAGTTTCAAGACCAATATTGAGTATTTAGTTTGGACTCGTGGCTCAGGGTTATTAAATTTCAATCGAGCAAGATGAGATTTTATGTGAATCGTTCACTAGGTGTCCGATTAGGGTAAGTGAATAGCCTATCTTGATCATTTGTTAATATAGAACACTATGGTGCCCTCTATTGTGTCTTTTAAGATATTATGAGAGATTTTATGATCATGATGCACTGAGAGAACACTCGATTATGTTAACAATCATATATAATCACTAGATATTTTTTATCTTTCTCACAACCTAGGGCTTGGCGATTATTTTTCCTGATGATCTTTCTGAGTTACCCTCCAGTAGGGATGGTTGGTGGAGTTCCTTGACATTCAAGTCTTACCCACCAACTAGGCTGGGAAGTGGAGTTCCTTGATGATCTTTCTGAGTTACCCTCTAGTAGGTCTAGGTAGAGAAGTTCCTTAACAATTCGAGATTACACTCTAGCAGGGTTGGGAAGTGGGGTTCCCCCAAACACCTTACTGAGCTTACCCTCTATTAGGAATAGGCAGTGGAGTTCCTTGATGACCTTCCCAAGTGGTAATCTCTAGTAATACTAGGTAGTGGAGTTCCTCAGTGACTATCAGTGTAGGACCCTCCAGTCATACTACGGTATGGGATCCTTACATATAATGTTTTGCCCCTTGAATGTGAAGCATAGTGAAGAGATGTGGTTTGATGTGTCATTGGACTCACAAAGAAGAGGGATGTTTTCCCCTTCAAGACGTGTTCTTATGGTGCAACCTAAAACCATACAGACAAGTCAATGACACCCAAAGTGGATAGTATCGAGGTGTGGTGATTGATTACCTTAGAATTGTGTTTTTGAGGAAAACACATGAGATAGTGGGAATCATTGATGGACTTATTTTGTGACTATTGGAGAAACTTCTTCTTAGACTGGGTTTTGAGATATAGATCCCCTTACTCTCTCATTTTGTATTATTTTACTGGGCATATATTTATTTATTTATTTATTTATATATTATTTCTTCTGGATTCACACTTTTTCTTTGTAAACTATCCTTCCAGGAGATGTGAAGACATGCGTGGTATGCAATGTGCCTTCCATGTCTATATTCCCGTGTTTGGTTGAGTCTAATCGTCTTATATAGGTGTCAAAGTATCGATGGGTTGTTCATAGACTCATCGTGTTTATCCACTTATTCTTCGATGACCTTAATTTCACTCTCTTATTGGGTTGATCTATACTCTTTCACTATACATTGTTCTATATACTGTTTCCCTCTTCAGTTGCATCTCTTAATGTTTCCCCTTAACCCCTTTCAACGAATTCTCCTGGTTATGTATATACTCACCTCTACATGGGATTTTCCAACATGTTTTGTGTCTTTGAAGATGACAGACAGGTCGACCGTGACTTCAGAGGAGCTTAGAGATACTGGGTTCTTGGGACGTGTATGGTGGTCAAAGCTTGGGATACCAGAGCTGGGCTATCTTATTTGTTTAATATTTTCTAGTTTTTTCAGTTTGGAATATATTTCTAGTTGGTAATATATTTTTCCCCATTACTTTTAGTTTACACTACCATACTTTTGTATTTTCTAGTGGGTCATTCATGCCTAGTTTATTTTATTACTGTGTTTCATCTTTTCCCCTTTCCCTCTAAGCTATTTCATTGAGTTGGATATGTGTGTGCATAAAAGTAATTGGGAATAGTACTCCCCAAGTTTAGTTGTGCCTTAGGTGCTTTTCTCTACCCCTATCCTATAGAGAGGGTTTGGGGTAGTTGCGGTAGGATCCCCAACATGGGTTGGGTCGTGAAATATTTGTATCATAGAAAGTTCATTCATTGGGATATTTTTCGGATATATCCCCTTAAAGAGGACTAGTTGGGTTTAGGGAAATAATATTAAATATTCTCGAGTGCGGCTCTTAGGCTAGGTAGTCCAGTGATGGTACAGGCGGCTGACACATCCATTCACAAGGACATTGATAACATGCTGGTCAACTAAGTGTGTTGAGACATTTGTTACAGGGATTAATGGTACTTGCATCATATAGGATTGAGTATTTGACTATCCTTATTAATTCATATCCCCATTGTTGTTGATATAGATAAATTCTAATCTAACCATAGTACTCCTTAATAACTTTAAGGATGCCTCTGTGATGCTATCTAGCTAGGATACCAACTCAAGTTTGCGACGACGACCCTATGAGCAACGAGGCCTCATTCCAAGGTCTATCATGAGATCCCCTTCCTCTAGGTGGGTAGGTAGAAAAACCAACACCTATATAATAATATATCATCCTAGAAGATAATGATGAGGATGTGTGTAGGCTTATCTCGCTCTATGAGTTCCATCTACAAGGACTGCTGAGGTTCCACAGAGAGCAAAACCCTTAGGTATCAGAGGATTGGATAGATTTGGTGGTCCACATCTTCAGGCTTGTTTGGATCCAGATGGATAAAGTGTTGGATTTGGTAGGAAACCTTTTCCATGGGGTAGTTGGATGTTGGAGGATCTTTGTTATGCATATGCATGATGATTTGACACTCTCGTGGGACGACTTCCAACAACTATTTCACGAGGAGTACTACCCCTCCTTCTTACGCTCAATTCAGATCCAGAAGCTTCTAGAATTATAGTATGGGGGGATAATGGTGGATGAGTATGTGGTGAGGTTAATAGACCTTAAGTGCTACTCTATTGATAGGATATGGACATATACTTACAAGCATGTAAGTTTGAGAAGGGACTCTGCTGAGAGATCTGTACAATTATAAATCTTGTGTCCATACCCACCTATGTCGGGATTCTGGATCAAGCATTAGTGATAAATAGATTTCTATCATAGGAATTCCACATAGTTGGAGCTGGTATAATTAGGAGGATCTGTAGGTGGGGGAAGATGTTATGTGGTCCTTCCACCACCACTATCACCAGGCATCCCACATCAGGCTTAGGGAGCTGGCATTTGGGGGCACAGAAAAATGCATGCTTTGGATGTCTATGATCCTATATCACACAATATGATTAGAGGTAAGATTTGTGTTTATTATACTCTTTCCTCAATATTAATATACATTATTTCAAGTCATTATATCATCTTGATACTCCTGGTGCAGGATATGGAGCTCCCATTAGAGGTGCTATCACAATAGATTCGGCTTGAGGTTTCTATGTGGAACACTTCTTCTATATCTTTCATCTTCTAACAGTGCAAGCTATCGCTTGGAAAATATAGGTTCACGTGGGACCTTTTTTTATCACAATGAAATATGATGAATTCATCTTGGGTAAGTATCGGATTTCCATGGCCCAATCCCAGGTTGATTGTTGCCACAAACAAGTTAGATTCATATGCACTAATGACAAAATATTCTTCTTCTCTGGCGAGAGAGATCTCATGGCATTACAAATGGGTTCAGTGATAAGGAGGCTACAACCCATCACCCATTAGGTGGAAAGTGAAGCCCTTAGTGAAGCATTATATTTATGAATATAGGTTTCTTTAGTTGTGGAGGATTATATGTACATCCTCCCTAAAGACGTTCTGATACTACCTCTGAGGTGGGAGATAAGGTTTTATATTGACTTGCATCCTAGGACTACCTTGATAGTTTCTACGGAATATCATATAGAACCAACTAAGCACCGGGAGCTATAGTTGTAGTTAGAGAACCATTGTGAGAAAGGTTTCATCAGATCCAGTGTGTCTCCCTAGGAAACTTCAGTGTTTTCTATGAAAAAGTCATAAAAGAGATTATGAATTTTCATGGAATATAGTTTCCTAAACCAGGCCACGATAAATAAAAAAGTACTTCTTGCTGAGAATTTATGACATCTTTGATCTATTGTGAGGTGCGAGATGGTTCTCAAAATCGATATCAGATCTGGTTCCCACTAGTTGAGAGTTCGTGAGGATGAAATTCTAAAGATATCATTCCAATGTCACTACAAATAATATGAGTTTCTAGTGATTCCCTTTGGTGTGACGAATTCCCCCACCATGTTTATAGTTTTGATGAACCATTTCTTCCAGCCAAACCTAAAACAGTTTGTTTTTTTCTTCATCGATGACATACTCATCTACTCTAAAATAGAAGAGGAGCATTCAGAGCACTTTTGGATGGTATTAGACTTACATCAAGAGAACTAACTTCATAGAAATCTCTTGAATTGCCATTTCTATCTACGTGAGGTTCACTTTCTCAGGCATGTCATTTCTGAATAAGATTTATTGATGGATCTAGGAAAGATCAAAGTAGTGCTTTCTTGGGATCCACCCAAGAATGTGTCAGAGGTATGGAGCTTCCTAGGATTTTAAGTGTACTATAAGAGGTTTGTATCAGACTTTTCTAGAATCACATCCTATTTGACCACCTTCACATAGAAAGGGAACTGTTTACCTAGTCTGAGAAGATCTAGAGGGAATTTGAGGATTTTAGGTAGAGGATGATGAGTGACCATATGTTGAGACTACTAGAGGAGTGTGTGGAGTCCTTCATGTATTGTGATGCCTCAAGAGATCTTCCTGGTTACGTATTCATACAGTAACAAGATTTTCTCACAGACGATTTGAGGTAGTTGAGACCCCATGAGAAGAACTATGAAACTCACAACCTAGAGCTAGCAGTGGTAGTCTTCGCCCATAGGATGTGGAGAAACAATCATCTGGGAGAGTGCTTTATGGTTTACTCAGACCACCAAAGTAGTAGGTACGTCTTCACTCAAAGATATCTAAACCTAAGATGATGATGTTGGTTGGAGTTCCTATAGGACTAAAAACTTGAGATACTATATACTATAGAGAAGGGAAACATTTTGGTAGATACCCTTAGAAGGAATTCCGAGGGTTTCTTAGTGCAGGAAGTTTTGAAGCAGTTAGCTTCCCTATATCTGACCATGGTGGAGCAGGAGGGTACAAATTTCCCTTAGTTAATGGTATTGACTCCTTCGCACCTTGAGTGTGTGAGAGAGTCCTAGATGAGATACATCGACTATGAGGTATTATGTGATCATATATACATAGGTAATGCACCATATGGATATTCTGATGGAGGGAATCATGTTATGTTATTCCAGAGGAAAACAGTGGTTCTAGCCATTATGTGGGAGGAGGTGATATAGGAGTTCAACACTTCTCCCCTAGTTGTACATCCTAATGTGGGAAAGATATATTGATACCTTCAGTGGAATTTTTGGTGGTCCATCATGAGATGAATCTTAGTTGAGTTCATCTCTCGGTACCTAACCTATCATCAAGTGAAGGCTGAGCACCAAGTTCTGAAAGGTTTGTTTCAAACCCTTGAAATCCCAAATCATAGGTGGGATGAAATTTCAATGGAATTCATTATAGGGCTATCTTACACCTAAAAGGTCCACGAATCCATTTGGGTGATAGTTGACCAGCTCATGAATTCAGTGCACTTCATTTCCATCAGGGAGTAGAGTTTGGTGGATAGTTTGGGGCAGTTTCACGTATGAGAGATTGTTCTCCTTCACGGAGTACCCTTAATGATTGTCTCTAATCATGATGCGTAGTATATGTCACAATTGTGGAGAGTCCTATAGGAGGAATTTGGGACCCCTGTGCAAATGAGTATATCTATTCATCCTTAGATCGAAGGGAAGATTGGGAACACTATAAAGGTGCTGGAGAATATGCTAAGGGATTGCATGTTATACTTTGACAGGTGTTGGGAGGATCACCTTCCCTTGGTAGATTGTGCATAAAATAATATCTATAACTCTACTATCATCATGGAACCTTTTTCGGCCCTATACGGGAGACCCTTTAGGTAACCCTTGTGAGGGATAGAGGTTGGTGAGAAATCTATTGTGGGCCCAGAGTTAGTGCAGGCAACAATGGAGAAATTCCATGTCATCCGAGAGTGGATGAGGATAGACCAAATTAGACATAAATCTTATATAGACCTAAATCATGTTCCCTTGGAGTTAGAGTAGTTATACTATGTTTTCTTAAAATTCTCCCCACAATGAGTATTATAGAGGATTGTATGGAGCGGCAAGCTATCCATGAGTTTCATCAGGCCATTCGAGATCATGTATTGAGTTGGCGAGGTTACCTACTTCATTGCCCTACCCCCACAGCTATAGTGGGTGTATGACATCTTCCACATGTCACAACTGAAGAGATACATGAATGAACCTTTTCATTTCATCAACTGGGGTGATATGGACATCAAGAATGGAGCCACTTTTTCAGAGCACCTGCTGGTGATCAAGGATCGACAAGAGAGGACCCTGTGTGGATAAACCATCCCTTGGTTCGTATACTATAGCAGCAAGGAAACATGCAAGAGAGTTCCTAGGAGTGGGAGAGACAAGTGCAGTCTCAGTATCCTGAGTTGTTTTTCAAGTTTTTAATTTTTAGGTATGAAAATATAGAAAGAGTAAATGATGTAGAGACACATTTATTTTCTTTCAATACTTTAAAATATTTCTATATATGTTTCCAGATCTAGGAACTAATATGTAGTTTGATTATAATGCCTGGTGTTCCTATAATAAATTTTATAAAAATATTAAATATTTTAAACTACACACTCATGTTTAGTTAAATAAAATGAGATAACTCTTCAATAGTTGATCGGATCAGAAATCCGAGACCGCAGTTGGGTCTGGAAAGTAGTTTTTTTCCTAGTCACAAAATAAAATTATTCATTGAGGGACATTCATACCCCTCTCTCATTGGTGGTGTGTTAAGTGGATTCATTTAATTAAATTTATCTGAACTAAAATGATGTCTATAAATATGTTGTTAAAGAAAATTTTCTAGGGTTTGCCTTAAAATTTATAGAATCCACCGGCAAGAGATCATCCCTCTTCCCTTTGGAGAATCAATATGTATAAAATGGAACATTCAATTAGATCATATCATAATGAAGTGAAGATATCAACTTCTTCAAATCATTGTGTGGGCACATTCTTCACCAAATATTGATCCAAAATAGATGTAAGACTCGTATTTTGGTGTTTTTAAACATTTGGATTAAAATATTGAGTAGATCTCTATTCTTTATTAGATATGAATCTTGTTATGACCTTTTCATGATCCCAAGTACCAAATTTCATATTTTTTTAATCAATTTACTAACCCAAGTACCCCGTTCTTGATCACCAGTCAAGAACTCTTGGAAGGTGATGTTTTAAACTTTGTTTTATGGTGCTTTTCTCCCATAATTATTCACATTGTACACCGGTTGGATCCTTGCGGTCTTAAATCGACATTTTTGTGTGACACTGAGCTCAATCAGGACCCCATATTCAGGGAGGATTGATTATGTGAAAACAATTAGTCGAGTGAAGTATAGATCTTAAATAGTTGTGGTACAGGGATTATGGATTTGTAGATATGATATATAATATGTAACATATAAGATACAAGATATGAGATAAGAGAAAAAAGATATAAGATATGAGATATGAGATATGAGATATGAGATATGAGAAATAAGATATAAGATATAAGATATGAGATATGAGATATATGATATAAGATAAAAGATATGATATATAAGATAGGAGATATAAATCTTGGTTAAATAATCTTATATCGGTTATATCTTTTAAACGAGGAATCTATTTGAAAAACTTTCAGTGAAAATGTGATCTTAGAATTGAGATAGTCATTTTAATATCTATGTTAGATACCTTTTTTAGACTCCTTCATCGGGTCAATGAAACACCCAATAATAATAAAATTATTATTTTTTGTAGAATCTTGTATCTGACATATCTCCCTCATACGATGTCGGAATGAAGAACCGTCTATGATGTTGTGACCCTAAAATTTAGGAAGATTTTTAAAGACCAATATCAGTTATTTAATTTGGACTCATGGATCAGGACCAAAAAAACACCATTTGAGAATGACATTGTGAAATGTGAATTTTTCACCAAGTGTCCGATTGAGTCTAGTGAATAGACTATCTCAAGTGTTTTTCACGTTGAATGAGATGTTTCCCTCTGTTATGGATTTTGAGATATGATGAGAGATGTTCTAATCATGATGTACTGATGTGAAATATTATGATGATCATGATCATACAGGATCACCATATGTTTCTGATCTTACTCACAACCTAGGGTTGGGCAGTGGAATTCCCTGATGATCTTTCTGAGTTACCCTCTAGTAGGGATGGGTAGTGGAGTTCCTCTAAGTTTCGGGCTTACCCTCCAATAGGGATAGGCAGTGGTGTTCCTTGATGATATTTCTAAGTTACCCTCTTGTAGGGATGGGTAGTGTAGTTCCTCGACGTTCTGGTCTTACCCACTAGTAATGCACAGTATTGGGGTTTCCCAAAGACCTTATCGGGCTTACCCTATATAAGGACTGGGTAGTGGAGTTCCCTGATGACCTTCCTGATTGGTACCCTCCAGTAGGACTGGGTAGTTGAGTTCCTCGGTGACTATCAGAGTAGTACCGTATTGTCGTACCAAGGCATGAGATCTATACCAAGAATTTTTTTTCCCTTTGACTATGTGACACAGTGATGAGACATGGTTTGATGTGGTTTTATGCTCACAAGGAATAGGGACACTTTCCCCTCTCAGAATCATACTCTTGATGAAACCTAAAACCATTTTGGTGAGTCATTGACTCCCAAATTGGACAGTATCAAGGTGTGGTGATTGAGTCCCTTAGACTTGTGTGTTAGGGGCAGACACAAGAGATATTGAGCATCGTTGATGGACTTATTTTTTAACTGTTGGCAACTCTTCTTCTTGAGGTGAGCAGTGAGATGGAGATCCCCTTACTCTCTCATTTGGGATTCTTTGATTGAATATATATATATATATATTGTTTCTTCTATATTTACACTTTGGATTTGGATACCCTCCTTCCATGAGAGGTAAAGACGTGCAGGGTATGTCATGTGATTTCTGTGTATATCTTCTCATGATTGGATGATTCTAGTCTCCTAATATAGGTGTTGAAGGCTCTATAGGTAGTTCATATACACACTATGTTTACACTGTTGTTCTTAGATGATCATAATTTTACTCTCTTGTTGGGTTAAGTTGTACTCTATCCCTATACCTTGTTTCGTATACTACTTCCCTCTTCAGTTGTATCTCTTACTACTCCCCCTTCACCGCTTTCAGGGTATTTTACTGGAATTGTATATACTCACCCCTACATGGGATTTTCCTACACATGTCATGTCTTTTGTATATGACAGATAGGTCAACCGTGACTTTAGAGAAGCTTAGGGATATTGTGTGTTTGGACCACAAATGATGGTCGTTGCTTGGGATACAGAATCCGGGCTCTCTCAACTATTTACCCTTTTCTAGTTTTTTCAGGCTCAGACATATTTATCGTAAGGCATTTATTTTTCCCACTTACTTTTATTTTACACTATTATACTTTTATATTGTCTAGAGGTTCATTCATGCCTTTTTTATTTTATAGGAGTGTTTCATCTTTTCCCCTTTCCCTCTACAATTTTTCATTGAGTTGGCTGCATGTGTGTGTGTGTACAGGTACTTAGGAAAAGGCATCACCAATTTTAGTTATTCCTTCGGTGCTTTTTTCCACCACATGGACTTTTGAGGTTGGATTGGTGTAGTTACAACTTGTCCCTAGCATGGTTCGGATCATGACATGATCCTACTATTCTAGATCCTAACCATGGAGTGGGTATAGAACCCCATACGCTAGGAACTGATGGAAAGGTTCTACAGAAATGTTGAATATGGTCTATTCTGTGGTAGCCTCTACATTCAATAGGATCGTGTAAGCACTGAGACTTCGTATGTCTTGGATTCCCACACTGGTGAAATATTGATAATTTTCAACATGAGGAGCCTAAGTATTTATACCTCTATGAGTATCCTCAAAATGCCTCTTTCACCCAGAAGAAGGAATACTGATAGATATAGGTGTTGAACTGACCTGATTCGCACCATCAGCTTCCCTAAAATTTGTCTTTGTAATAAGGGATTGGTTGAATATATCTAAAATAGTTTCCAACCTAAAAACATTTTACTATGACCAAATGGCGTATTCCAGTCCATCCTCAAATCGCTTTGGGGTCATAAGATCATCACTCGCTAAAGTAGGTTTGAACCACTAAAGCTCAGTAAAATGAGAAGAGAACTCCATGGAAGACATGATCCCATACCACATTTTCAATAATTATATAGATCTATTAGGCCTCAGAGTATAGGGAAAGAAATAGTCATAGAAGATCATATGGAAATCTATCGAGGCCATATCCCTATGTCGATCTACCTGGGTGATTACATCCCACCATCACTTAGCAGAATCACAGAGCACATATGTAGCTAGCTTGAACCTATACTTTGGAAGTGTCTTGAGATTATTTAATATATTTAGGATAGCTCTGAGCCAAGACTCAACATGATGTGGTTTTCCATCCCCCAAAAGTGTGGTTTGTTTCTACTTCTATAATTACTAAGTCAACTATGACATACTCAAGGAAGGTAAAACTACACTTTCAATAGATTCTAAAAAATGAATAAATCCTACTCAGAACTATGTTTCGGTTCCCATATCAATAATAGGAGGAATTTCCATAGGTGGAACTATAGGAGGAATCACTGGAAGCTCAAGGCCCACCACCTTAGGAGCATGTTCGTCGCAACCTTCAGGGAGTAAAACTGTAGGATTTTGTGGTGGAATAATACTACAATACTAAACACATACCTCATAAGTGGTCTTAAAATTGAAAATATATCAGAGAGTAACTAGGATGGATATAATATCTTCCTTCAAAAAAAGATCAAACCTCTATTCCTACTTTAAAATCCATGCCTAGGCAGTAGAAGAGATCATAATAGTCATAAGAAAGTAAGAGACACACTAGCTAACCACTAATAAGGTTGGGTTTGGGTCAATGTATATGTGTAATATATATATATAAGATGGATGATCTTACTTTAAAAGTCATATTGATTTAAATTTGTGTTGTTTTAAACATTTAAATCACTTTTAAATGGTTAAATTAGGCAGACTACAATTTCTGATCCATAAGATCCCATACTCCTTATGAACCAAAATATGGAATCCACTTAACTCGTTCCATAAGATGTTCTAGACCATACATATAGTGATATCTGGATCAATGTGTCGTAATTGACATCTTAATGTGTATGATTTAACCTATTTAGGAAAACACTACTAGGTTAAGGTAGTCACTTTAAGTATCAATTAGGTTTTCCAATTCTAGCAAGTAGTGTCAGCAAAATTTAGTACACAATGAAATCACTAACAATATGGAACAATAAAATGCATGCTAGAAATAAATGTGTCATGAAAAAACATATGGTAGGTTAGTCCTATTGTTCCTGTAATGATGCATGGTCTAATGAAAATCTCTCATTTCATTGGGCCATGGTAAATAAATCATCATTTCAATAATACCAATATCAATAACATCATAATACATGTTCATAAACCAATGATGAAGTCATGTCTACTATAAATGACATAATAAAAAACAACAATTTCCTATCCTATGTAATTAGGGTTTCCCCTATACATGGGTTAGCTACGTCCATGCATAGGGTCAATTCCAAATCCCTTTAACTCCTCATCTATTATCTAACACTATAGGAGTAAAACAAATGAAAAATAGTCTTTTTTACCACTTTGTAATATCCCGACCTAGGTTCCACTTAACCTATATCCTGAGATGGTGGGTCACATGGCCTGAAGTGTATCTCCCCATACACCATGGGTTGTTGACTAGTAGTGAGGGTTTAAAGGTGGTATGGTGGGAAGACTATACACTCTTATGAGAGTGGAATAATAAATACCATAGATAAAAAAACAAAAATAGAAGCATAACATAAAAAAATATAATAAATAAACTAAGGAATCATTAATAGATAACCGAACAACTGAATATTAATCCAAAGTCACTTGGCAATGTCATATACATGGATTCAAGGCATGCTGATAATAAAAAGGGAAACATGGGACATACATATAAAAAATTAATAAAAAATACTTCACTATAATCTCAAGATAATGATCATTCCTCTGATCCTAAGCTCCATCTATAAGCTAAAAATGCCAACAACCTTTAATTGGGTCCTTTCCCTTATCCTTACCTATAGTCATATAATATTCTTGGGTACCAAAGGCAGCTTGAGTAGGGTGTGAGATAAAAAACTTAGTAGGAAACCACCAAAATTGTGTATAAGTAATCCAAGAAACTCTCATAACTAAATTGTTTTTATGAAATAGTGATTAATTAATAAATCTGAATAAATAAACAACTTACTCAGGTTCTTATAGGACACCTATTGGCTCTACCTATTTCAGCTCATAGATGTAATGAATGTCTGATTAGTAACTATATATATATAGTAATAATTTTTATATATTTATATACTTCAACAACCTATATGAACCAAGTATATGAAGACCTAAATGGCCATATAACTAGAATACAAGTTTCTGGGTACATCGGGAATAACTCAGACATACATTACCAGTCTAAACGAGCCTATAAGATCAAGTAATATGGTACATCCCCTTAATCTCATAGTGAGTGGGAGAATTCATGCTTTTCACTCAAGATGGAGAGTTTTCCACCATTTTAATACTCTAAAAAAGAAGTAGTGTTTCATTCCCACCACCCAAATAGTGTAAATGGTGTGAGACGTCATGTTCAATACCTTATGTAGGGGAGGGTGATATTGTCATGATCAACAGATCCCCTAACACTATATCACAATCATAATAAGGCATAATAAGATTTCTAAATATAATCATAAGGAATTACCTCCATTCATCACATTTTTCAAGATCAATGTAAATGAGGCTTCACAATTCAATTAATTACATTTGATTAAACATGAAGTAATAGGCATGGCCATACCACCCTTATAAATCATTCCATTCAAATCTTACAATTTATTTTTAGAAAGGAAACTGTCATGTATTTTCCATTCCACTTAATTAATTAATTTAATAAATTTAACATGGAATTTCAAATCGAAGAACTCAAGGGGTCATTTAGGAGATTACATGGTTAATAAAGCAATTTCCTACATAGGAAATTCTAATTATAGGTTGGGAAAAAAACCTATGAGGTGAATTTTTTTCATAGAACAATTATATAATAGAGGAAAAATCAATTTAAATTCGATGATAAACACTTAGGAGGTAATCTTGGCATATACACATTTAACCATAAGGGGAAATTAAACTTGGAACACCCAAGGGGTGTCTATAAATGTGTCTACTAATATCTAAACAACTAAAAAATGATTAATAGTTGTATATTAAGTGTATTGATCAATTTTATTTTAATAAATCAATTAAAATATGATGTTCAAAAAAAAGTAGGTGTGAGGCACAATGGAATATCTAAAAAGAATAAAATTGGGGAAAATAGCTTGCACCTAAATAGAGTGCTAGAAACCAAGACAGGCATATATAAGAAGGTAGAGGATTCAATAACTGGCCATAAGGATTCCAGTTCCATCAACAAATCTTGAATCAGACACCAGATTGCAAATTTACCCCCTACCTTCGTTAAGGTACACGGTTTCCCAAACCATAAAAAACCATGAAAAAAATCCTTTGTTAAAAACCTGAAGTTCTTCACGTTGTTGTGCACCCTGATTCACACAGTTTCAGACAAACTGTGCCACCCCTAGGTATCCACTCTCTACAACCACACAGTTTATGGAAACCATGCGGGTTGGGTGAAATGATTTCTCCAAACCATGAGGCCCATTCTTTTCTTCAAATTTCGGGGATTCAGGCTTTAAACGAGCCACAAATGCACCAAATTCCTCCATGACTTGATTAGGAATCATTATTAGGGTCATTCAAAAAAAATTAAACAAAACAAAATTGATCCATACCTTCGTGAAAGGGGGGACATTACAATGCATCTCTTTTCCTACTTATAAATATTTATGTGTTTTATTTTTTTTAACAAAGTTTAGGAATATTGTGATATATATGGTTAAAATATAGATCACATTACGAAGGAACATGTCTCAGTATGCTAAGTGTTTGGAGGGGTTTTTAGATTTTTCAATTTCCAATCGATCTGTTATTGGGGAAATCATTGTCCATGACCTAAATGTAAATTTAGAATATAGTTGAAGAGACATAAATTTTATGAACACTTGATATTGAATAAATTCCATGCTCAATATTTCTGTTGGGTTTTTCATAGAGAATCGATCACCACATAAAGATTGAGCACTAATTTCAATCAAAATAATGAGCTCCCAATTTATTTTAAAATGGAGAGTGAAATGAAAAACATTATAAATGATGATTTTAGAGATGTAAGGCAACAACATAACCATTAGAATATATTATAATAACCAGTTGAGTGTGATACAAATAGTAACTTGACAAGTGATGTTTTTGGGACTATAGGATAACATGATCAAGATTTTAACTTATCATTGGATCCTCCTATAGATTTTACAAATACTAAGTAATAAACAAATTCACTGATCAAAAAAATGTGTTTCATCATTTATTTAATGATGGAAATGAAGAGAAATATTTTGGATGTCTCAAATATTGAAAATTCTATTTCATGTTAAAGTTTTACCATATCAAATGTCTATGATGAATTAAAAATAAGGTGATTTCCATGATATTGGAATCGTTCTATGACACATTTCCTGAAGCTAATATCCCTAAGTCTTTAATATATGAAAAAATTTGTCAGAAATCTTGGTTTGAAGTATCCAAAAATACATGTTTTTCCTAATGATTGTATGCTTTATTGGAGAGAGGATTGAAGCAAACATGATTGAAAAAAATGTCCATCTTCTAGATGGAAGTCAATGGGTGATGTTAGAAGTATAGAAAACCTACTAATATGAATAAGAATAAAAAGAACAAACCTAAAAAGGTTTTTCATCACTTTCCTTTAAAACCTCGATTAAAAAGATCATTGTTGTCATAAAAAAACCGACAGGCACATGAAGTGGCATTCTATAGATAATAACATTGGTGGGTTAATGTGTCATCTAAAAGATTCAAAACCATGGAATTCATTTGATTCAGTACATCTTGAATTCTCATATGATCCTAGGAATGTGTGATTAGGATTGGATACCAAGGGATTCAACCCATTTAGGAATTTGAGTAGTAGTTGTAGCATTTGGCTAGTTATTTTGATCCCTTACAGTATACCTCCATATATGAGTATGAAAAAAGAATTTATTATTTTGATGATTATTACTGGGGGAAAAAATTTGTAAAAAGATATTGATGTATACTTGAATCCTCTAATTGAATAATTATATGAGTTATGGAGAAACGTTGTTCAGACAAATGATTAATCTTCTAGAACAATGTTCAAAATTCACGCTACTCTAATGTGAACCATTTTTGACTTTACTGGACTTGGGAAATTATATGATTGGAACACTTAAAAGGTTTTGGCTTTTTCTATTTGTAACATTTATTTTGAGTGTGAATTATTTCATTATAGTAAAAAATGGTCCTTCTTGTTTCATCGTATTTTTCTCAATGCATTTAATAGATTTCTATTAAACAAGTCAAAATTCAATGGTTTTATTGATTGTAGACCACCTCCAAAGTTGTTGACAGGTTCTCAAATATTGGAACAACTTGGAAATGTTGAAATGTAATTTTTGAAGGTGAATTATTGGATTAATAGTGGGAAATGAGTTTGAAGTGAATTATCAATTGAAATCAGAACACAATAATGGAATACAAAAAATATATTCTTCAAACAATTGTATTAGGAATTTAGTTTTTTGCATCATAATATTTATGGTATGCATATTCTGGATAATTTTTGTGATAATTTTATCTTCAAATTTCTTAATAAGCATAAAAAATCAAAGTACCATCTCAATGCTCAGAAGGACTTAAAAATAATGAATATAAAGAATGATCTACATCTATATGATAATGGAAATCATGATCCAAAAAATCAATGAAAAATAGGGATAAAGATACATTCCTTTTAATTTTAAAAAATTTGAAGTTATCTGATTGGTATTCAAGTAATATCTCATGTTAAGTTGATCTAAATCATCATAGGTTACATGGATTGAAAATTCCAAATTCATGTATTTTTTTATAGCAGTTACTACCATTGGAATTACGTACATTGTTACCTGAAATGTTTACTATAGTTTTACTGCAATTTTTCACATTATTCAGAAAGTTATGTGAGAAAACTCTAAAGCTATATGAGCTTGACAACCTTCAGAATAGATTTTTACTAACACTTTATGCAATTTAGATGATATTTCCTCTATCATTTTTTACTTTAACGGTGCAATTAACTGTGAATTTGGTTGAGGAAATTAAATTAGGAGGTCTATTACATTATCAATAGATGTATCCAATTGAGATGCACATTATTTATTTCTTTTATCGTCTTAATTAAAAAATTATTTGAACTTAATTAAATAAGAAATTATGTTTTATTTATTTTATTTCCCAAATACCAAGGTCATTTGAAATCATATGTGAAAAATATGGCCCAACCTGAAGGCTCAATTTCTAAAGTACATTTAGCATATAAGTGTATTAACTTTTGTTCTAGGTACTTAAATGATATTATGAAACAATAAATTTAGTGGTACATGTTGACAACAAATCGAATCAATCTCAAAAACATGGGAAATAAAAAATATTTCTAACTATTAGAGGATCAGTCAGGGGGATCTCAAATATTACACTGATAGAAATGAAATTATTATAGGCACATATATTTGTGATTATGAATAGTGAAATTTTAGATCCATTTATTGAAGAGATTGATATACAAACAAAGGGATGAATGATAAGTTTTACACTGAATGAGAAAGACATAACATAATTTGTAAATAAAGAGCTTGTAGAATGGTTTTCATGTCGTGTAAGTTCATAAATATTAAAATCAATATGGATATTAGTTTGACACGTATTTTGTAAATTTAATAATGTATACTACCTTTTATATATCATTAATATTGATACTCTAACTAAGTCTTCAGAATATTTTAAGTTTTTCATTCGAGGTCATCTAAAATAGGATAAAATTTTTGATAATTATAATTTGAATGACATTAAATTTTATAGATTCAATTGGGAAGAGGGTTTAAAAACATATAGTATTGGTATATTTACAGTTTTTGAATAGGGATACTATTGAAAGTTGATTGATATTATTTAATTAAACTATCATGGTCATTTTTCAATTATTTTTCTTAAATAAAAGGGGGTCAATATTACTAGGGGTATTGAAATAGATTCCTTAAAATTTACTTCTATGAACTTATATCACTTGATGGATGTTAGGGACCATGAATTAAATGATCCATGTATCTTCTAATCATAAGAAAAAATGGTATATTATGTGGAAGATGTTTTAGATGAAGGGTAAAGTGTAGTTGTTCACATAAAACAAAGAGACTTGTATAATATGGATGATGAAGTAGAATATTTTACCAATGACATTGAATCTCATAAACAACAAGAAAAATAATTTTTTCTCAATAATAATATTGAAAATATTAGTCTTTCAATGGTCGTTGAAGTAGATGAAGTATTTATGGAGTAGGATAATGAATTGATTTAAGGAAAAAAATGTGTATGTGAAGTCATCCATTAACTTATCAACTACCTATGTCATATGTTATTAATTTTCAGTATTGTGGATCAATTATCGTATTTAAATTGATTTTTATGCATGATTTGTATAATTTTTTAAAATTCAATGTTATGTTTTTTTATGTGAAGTCATTCATTATCATAACAATGTATATTTTTTTTAGTATTTTTCATATATTATCATTTCTAAAATTCTTTTTCTACATGAATTTGTTAAAATATATATTGTGAATTTATTTTTATATTTTTAAACAATAGGGATGAAAAAGAAGATAGTTGTCTCATTTGATTTTTATGGGGTCCCTACAAATGATGTTATGGGATTATTTGGCCATATTCTACACCAGTTGAAAGATGAGTTGGTTACCCTTCGGATTACATATCCCAATTTTAGGAATATGCCCCAATCCTTGAATAATAAAGTATTTGATTCCCATATAAAGGTAATTTCAATACATTATGGCTCAATTTAATTCCATTAGTTAATTAAATACTAGTTTTTAGAAATGAATCTCTTTGAACAGATGATGGATGTGAAGGTCATTTCTCTATAGAAAGCATTAAATGATTTATATCAAAATACAATAGGATGTGTACTTAGTGATATTGCATCAATGGATAGTTTGAGTGAGTAGGTAAAAAACACAACTACATAATCAATTAGTACACAAATTTTTATTGGTTTTAACAATAAATTTAAATATACAACATTGTTTAATTTTAATGGAAATTTTCATACTAGTTTCGATATTATGGATTGAAGACAGACAAAGAGATGGTGTCAATATTAGTTCATTGGGTAGTGATGAGGGTTGACTTTTGATTCAGTGATGGTGATGTGCAACTAAACTGATTATTGACTAATATAATGATATGGTGATTGAGAAACCTTGCTGTGGTTTGAGGTAGGGGATATCTATATTTCTCATCACTTTAAATTTTTTATGATGTTTAGTGGTTTATTTTATTTTCTAGTGTGACTTAATCATGATTATATAATGTTTCCAATTTTTTCATGTTTTAATTTTTTTATTGCTAGAGTTATCTGTTTAGAAAGGTGATTTGTAAAATCTTAATCATGGGTTGAAAAATCATTAAAAGGAATTTTAAAAGAAATTTTGGTTGAAGTTTTCAAATTTGGACTTCATTTTTGTTTTAATTAGCACATTTTATTCATAATTTATCAATTTTATAATATTTTTTTGGTTAGTAGTTTTTTTAGTTTGATTTTGATCAGGATTTAATTGAAACTCCATTTATAGTTGTTCTATTAAGTTCCATTTATAAGTTAGTGTCCATTATATTACTGTCTCTTGGTCTTATAGTGATTTTATATTCATGTGACTTCATTATTATTTTTTCCTATATATTTCCTATCTTGTGTGAATTCCCCCATAAGACTGGGATGTGCTCATGTTGGACTAATAGTAAACATAGACTACCTAGCTTGATAAATAGTTTGATGGTGGTTCCTTGGACAAATGAGTTTTCATGCCCCTTTTATGGATTTTTTTGGAGGAACGTATTAGATCTTAAAGTTCAAATGGTTTTTAGTTTTAAAATGATATTTATTAAAGGTTAATTAGTTCTAAGTGTATTTTAAATGGAAAATGGTTATCTATAAAATGTGTTTTTAAATGGTACATCAAAACGGAAAATGGGTTTTTTAAATAATGTTTGATAGAATTTCTATAAGGGTCTAACATGAGAAAGATGGCACGTGGTGACTTTTTGAAATGACTTGTAAAATGGTTTTGACTTGGTTTCTAATGGAAATATAAAGAGGCTTGATTTAGATTGTAACACCCCAAGAATTCAGTGTGTTATTTCTTCAAAATAATTCAATAACTTGCACTACACGCAACACTGAGTTCAATTGCACCATGACTTACAAAAAAAAAGCCATTAAAAGAGGTCATGAATAGTATTAACTAAATTTTAAACTTTATATAATCCTTATAATTTTAGAATCCATATTATGAGTTTCTTAGTCATAATGCAAGAACAGATTCATTTTCAGTATTGCACTTTTATCAACTTTTGATAGTGAAACCTTTTTAAATACAATATTTTAAACTTTTTGACTAAATGGAGACATCAAAAAATTTAAAATGAAACATCCCAAGCTTCCACGGTACGCTTTCCTTTGAATAAAACAGTAGCGTGTGTTGTACGCAACGTCGAGTTTTAACACACACCACAACCGATCAAACTAGCCGTTATGAATAGTAATACCTAAATTTTGAAATTATATATATTTTATATTTGAAAATGGACTTCATTTTTGGATTCGGAATATTGAATTTATCCTAAGATGAAATTTTGGTACATTTCGGATAACTTTCATATTTTGATGAATAGTGAAAATTACTAAATTTTAATTAAAAACAAATTTTTTAATCAAAATAATTAATAGTGATAAATTATGAATTTGAGTGGTTTTAAAGTATATTTAGAATATATTTTTACCATTTAATATAATGTTGGTCATTGGACATAATTTTACAATTAAACCGAACATAAACGAGTGTCAATCTTTTGATAGTTATTATCTCTTAAAAACACGCTTTTTGTTTTGACAGCGGGAATTAATTTTAAATTAATTTCTGCCACTTCTGTGTTTTGAATTTCGGAAAATGGATTCCATATTTGGAATCAGGATGTTCAAATTGTGTAAATAGGTATCTTTTATTTTTAGACATTTTCAATAGTTACTGTGGTAAATATTTTATTTACCATGGTTAAAGGGTAAATCCGGTAAATAAGGGTTAAAAAATAATATTATAATAATACAAAATTACCCTAAAACGTGTCCTAACCTTATTGGTGGACACATACCCGACCATGGGCATCCTTGGGTCAATTTGGGGACCCCTTGGAGCCACTTGTATGTGGTAGGGACATATTATATTAATAAAGTTAAAATAAAAATAAAAATGGCATAAGCTTACATCTTTTAGAAGAACAATTTTTACATAGGGTTATACATGTTGGATTTTCGATTATAAATATTCATTAGAAATCTAAAAAGATTTCCTACATGATGATATTTTATTTATAATTTTTAGACATCAAATAAGTTAAATTATTAATGACACAATAATGATGCAATGTTTACCTCATTAATAAATCATTGAAATAAATAATATTATAATGATTAAAATATTATCTAAAACCTGTCCAATTCTTATTGGTTGATGTTATTTAGAATATGAGTCATCTTATCTTCGACCTCAATGATTTTTGGACCATTATAAACCGAATATAATTATATTATAAAGTAATACTTTCACTCTTTCCTAAAGAGCCCCTCCTCTCCCTTATAAAAGGAGACCACTTCCACTCATTCCTCACACCTCTCAAGCCACTTGGCTCGTCCAAACTCTGCCCAACTAAGCTCCCCACATCCCTCTCCCCTTCCTTGAAGCTTCCCCCTAGGCAGAAAGCATTTCAACAAGTCCTTTGGTTCCAACCAAAGTGAGTTACCTAAATTAAAGGTAACGATTTCTCTTAAATTATTTTCATTTATTTTGCTTCTTCAACCCCCAAACTCTTTTTATTTCCTTTCTTTTGTAACAACACCAGTATCCTCAATATACTAGGATGTTGTTATAAGAAGGATTCAAACTACACATACACACAACTCCATCTAATGGATGATGAACATAATGTTTCTGTGGATGGCAAACTAACGCCTCACGAAACGATGATTGTTCAAATACATCTTACCGCCTCTCATGGTGGCCATTATGATGGCACTGTAATTAAATATGATATTAATGATATATATTTTATATATAAGCTTCTGTAATTCCATTTTATTTCATACCATTATTCGTTTCATGTTGTATATACATACAATAATTTCATTTGAGGAAGTGCGGACTACCGCCCCCTTAAAATGATATGACTCGTTCATACCACACATGGAACGTATAAAGGATGGTGTTAATGAACTTAAGTAACATATATAAAATATTATATTATACTGGAATAGTAATATACCTATGTATCATTTGGATTCGATTCTTTTAAAATAAAAATTAAATGGAAGTAGCATTCGTGCGTACGTACGGACTACCGTCTCCACGAACGCGATGAGATTCATTATCCATCGTATCCATTCAAGTATAATTATCATTTAATGATTTAAAAATGATTTTTAAGGACTTGATATCATTCTGGATATGAATAAGATACAACAAACATGACTTATGTAACAAAACATATAAAAGAAAATGAGTAAGTTAACACACGACACGACGATAATACTAAGATATTATCAAATCAATATTAAAAGATCATATATGATATCATATTAATGTATATGATTCTTTTATAATTTAATAACAATTATTTCACCATTATACAGGAGGTTAACCTACCCCAACCAAGGAAAAGTACAAGGTAAGGGTTATTTCACAATCTCTTCATTATCCGAGGTTGTATTATACGTAATAATCTACTGGGATCTCTTTATCATCCACATCCATGTTTCTTCTAAATGTATTTCAAAACATTTTTTACTATTTACAAGAATATGGGTTAAAGTCATTTATACCCTTGTTTGACTTTTTATAAGAGGTTTATAAAGGAATCTTTCCTTCGTTTTCAAAACAAGGTCCTTTTTAACCTTTTCGACAGAATTGAGGTAAGAATGTTTTTTTTAACTTATACGGCGGGTGCGGTTATTTTCCGCCGTTATAAAATCGTCAAAGCTTTCCTTACAAGCTTACAAGAATATTTTCAAGAAAATGTTTTATTTTATATGGCTCTTAAATGATTTCAAAAATAGAAAGAGATATTTCTCTAAAAAGTGTTTTGATTTCATCTATGTCAACATCCTTTAATAGATTTTACGCTTATTTGAAGTTGATTTATTATAATACAAAACTTCTATATTGTATTGAAGGTTTTGTGATATGTTTGACTGTGGATGTGCTATTTTATACCATTCATAGTTTATGGTGAAACTATTGACATTTCGTATTCTAGTTTTAATCTGAATGTTTATGTTATATTTCAAACTTTTCTTCAGATGAATGTGCTAAACAAGTATGTACCGGGTTGGGGACCGGTAAAAGTAAGCCCTCCAGGTTGGGGACTGGTTAAAGTAAGCCCTCCAGGTTGGGGACTGGTTAAAGTAAGCCCTCCAGGTTAGGGACTGGTAAAAGTATTCCCTCCGGGTTGGTGTCCGGTTATTAGAGGCACTCCGGGTTGGTGTCCGGTTATTAGAGGCACTCCGGGTTGGTGTCCGGTTATTAGAGGCACTCCGGGTTGGGTTCCGGTTAGAAGTAACCCCTAGGTCTTGGGATGAGGCCTAGACAAAGAAATTAACGTTTAGCATTATGCATTCCAATATTATGAAAGTGGTTATTGATATTGCATGTGATTATTCGATTAGTAGAATATCCATGTGAATAAGTAAATGGCATTATTTCATTTTACTTTTGCCATACTATGTTGAAGTTCAATTTTAAAAGGCTTTTGTTTTAGTAATTCATTGCCTTAAATGTTTATGATTATTTTGAATGTTCCGCTATATTGTTATCCTTACTGGGCATTTGAGCTCACCCCTTTTCTATGTTTTATTTTTCCCAGGTAGTGAAGAAGTAAATTATGAATGACTTGCAGGGATATTATGAGGGGTTAATAGTGTGGATATGAAGAATTTGTTGTTGTAGTAGTTTTTCACTTTGAAATGTAATGTAAAACTTATGAATATATCTAGTGTTTCCAAGGCTACTAAACCAATTGGTCTTTCGAGATTTGATATTTCTTGTGATCATGCCAATGTTACGAAGTAATGCACCGACTCTGGGCATCTGGGGTCGGGGCGTTACAGTTGGTATCAGAGGAAGTTTAGTACAAACCTTGGAAGCTAGATTTAGATAAACTCTGATTAGAGCACGTAGACCTAAGATGAACTTTGAGGATTAGTATAGAAGAACTTCCTAGAATTTTGGTATTGTAGAGATTTTGTGAGTTTTCCGAGCAATACATCCCTGTCTGGATACGAGCAGGTAGAGGTGGCTCTGGCACAGATGTACCTAGGGGTAAAACCCGAAAACACCGCTTTGAGCTAGACTCGAACGGGAACTGGTGCACGACAACGGGCCTTGCTGCACTCTTGGTTACGACACTCCCGGGGGATATGCTTAGGATAACTCTCATTTTCTTTACAAATCATTTTGAAGGGATTATGATTATATACTTCCTCAAAGAAAACATTCTTATGATTATGGATTATATCCATAAATAGTTCAATTTATGTTAAGTGTTTTATAAGTATGGGATTATGTATTTTGATTCATAAACTGATCTAGTGTATGCCATTGTTTAGAAATGGCGCCCAGTAGAAGGAATGAGAACTCCATAAATGCACATGATCCAAAGAGAAGGAAGGATCATATCTTTCATGGTCTTAAGCTAGAATTTATAAGAGAAATAGTTTCCCATGTATTATCATCATATGAAGAAATAATATCATGTGTTGATAAGATAAGTAAAGAGTTTACTGAGTCCTATGGCTTTGAAGGGAAGCAAGAGAAGAAAAGGATAGAAGAGAAAAAGATGGATAAAGGGAAGAGGGAAAAGAAGAATTTTCCCATATGTGGTAACTGTGGAAAGAAAAACCCTGGAACTTGCCTGAAAGGAATGGGAGTTTGTTATAAGTGTGGAGGAAAAGGGCACAAAGTACATGACTGCAAGGGTAAGAAAATGGTTTCAAATGTACAATGCTTCATTTGCAAGGAGTTTGGACACTACACGAACCTATGCCCCAGTCATCAGACTATGCCGCAAATGATGCTATTGGATAATAATCAAGTTATGATACTACCTCAGATGAAGAGGAATGATTAGAGTTCTTATGTTGATTATGTCAATTGAGTGTTGTATCAACAATGTACTTGTTATAATAATTATGGAGTATATAAGGATTGTACTGCAGTACTATTTCATTAAGGACTTGAGATTGTGTGGAACAATGAAAAGTGACTCAATAGCAGGATAAATTTTTGGAAAATATATGGTTGAGAGAATGATAAACCATAATATAGTTCTGATACCGAGGTAGTGATTTTCGAATAATACATGATTATTTTGGAAAAAATATATTGGATATTCTTGACTACCTTGGAACTGATTAATGATTTGTATATTCCATCATTGTTGGGGTTTAAATTTTTTTTGGATTGATGAAGTATATCCAGCATTCTATATGGAATAAGGGAGCATGAATGTAATCAATAAGGAATATGGTAATACATGATGAAGGTATTCATATGATATTACGGGGTAAAAAGGATCTATATTATGTTTACCTTCCTTATAAATGTTAGATTGTGAGTTTGGACAGAATTATTTTGGATAGTTCTAATTTGGATTATTTTGGATTGCCATAAAAGGACAACCCGGCGGTCGGGCGGCAACCCGTCGCGTCCGGCAAGGCTGCGAGACTTGAACCCGCAACCGAAGGGCGACAAGGGTGTATCACCTACCACTGGAGCATGAGATGTCCTGGATTAAATAATGTAGTTTTTATTAAAATATCATGTAGATGAATTATAAATTCGTTTATTTTGGAACCCTATACGAATAGTGTAAATAGAATTTTTTTTTTACATTCTATTATCTTTTAGAGTGAAAGATGAGTTTGTGGTAGAAATTTATTAATGGATAAAACTCTAATTATAAAGTAAGTATATCTCCTTATGATCTTAGCCAATCTCATAAATAAATTCCTCAATATTAAGAAAAGAAACTTTGAACAAAAATGTTTTCCTAGATGGTACCTTAAATCATCACTAATTTTTGGCTTTGGGATTGTTGGCCTTTTTATAGCCATGTTCTCTACCACTCTCCATCAGATAATTGATGGTTAGATTTTTCTTCCATATCCATATTTTTCTACATGGAACCCTAGTATGTGTTATTTTCGGTAATATTCATACTTTCGACTCTTTATTTTAAATAGAGGCCTCATTAATTCATTTTTCGATGTGGGATTTCAACTAAGATATTTTGAAACGTCAAAAATGTGTTATCCTAATACCCTATGTTTTGTTGAACCGATGGTATTTCAAATCATCATAGATTGATGAATTTAAGGACCTCAATTATACACTTGTTTGTGATTGATGAACTCAATCACTACTTATAAATATTTACGTTTTTCCTCCGATTATATGTCTCTAATTTCCACCAATGTTCTCCTAATCGAGATCATAATTTGGTGGTGACCCTTTGATTTCTCTTTTCCTCATATTAAGACTAAATTTTAGTAACCCAATTTCCGATGTGGGTTTTCCCACAAATATATTTTCTACTTTCAACCTTTAAATTTTGAAGAACAATTTCAAATTGCGAGGATGCAATTTATTGAAGGAGGGGAGAATGTAACACCCCAAGATTTCATAGTGTGTTATTTCTTCAAAATAATTCAATAACTTGCACTACACGCAACACTGAGTTCAATTGCACCATGACTTACAAAAAAAAAAGCCATTAAAAGAGGTCATGAATAGTATTAACTAAATTTTAAACTTTATATAATCCTTATAATTTTAGAATCCATATTATGAGTTTCTTAGTCATAATGCAAGAACAGATTCATTTTCAGTATTGCACTTTTATCAACTTTTGATAGTGAAACCTTTTTAAATACAATATTTTAAACTTTTTGACTAAATGGAGACATCAAAAAATTTAAAATGAAACATCCCAAGCTTCCACGGTACGCTTTCCTTTGAATAAAACAGTAGCGTGTGTTGTACGCAACGTCGAGTTTTAACACACACCACAACCGATCAAACTAGCCGTTATGAATAGTAATACCTAAATTTTGAAATTATATATATTTTATATTTGAAAATGGACTTCATTTTTGGATTCGGAATATCGAATTTATCCTAAGATGAAATTTTGGTACATTTCGGATAACTTTCATATTTTGATGAATAGTGAAAATTACTAAATTTTAATTAAAAACAAATTTTTTAATCAAAATAATTAATAGTGATAAATTATGAATTTGAGTGGTTTTAAAGTATATTTAGAATATATTTTTACCATTTAATATAATGTTGGTCATTGGACATAATTTTACAATTAAACCGAACATAAACGAGTGTCAATCTTTTGATAGTTATTATCTCTTAAAAACACGCTTTTTGTTTTGACAGCGGGAATTAATTTTAAATTAATTTCTGCCACTTCTGTGTTTTGAATTTAGGAAAATGGATTCCATATTTGGAATCAGGATGTTCAAATTGTGTAAATAGGTATCTTTTATTTTTAGACATTTTCAATAGTTACTGTGGTAAATATTTTATTTACCATGGTTAAAGGGTAAATCCGGTAAATAAGGGTTAAAAAATAATATTATAATAATACAAAATTACCCTAAAACGTGTCCTAAACTTATTGGTGGACACATACCCGACCATGGGCATCCTTGGGTCAATTTGGGGACCCCTTGGAGCCACTTGTATGTGGTAGGGACATATTATATTAATAAAGTTAAAATAAAAATAAAAATGGCATAAGCTTACATCTTTTAGAAGAACAATTTTTACATAGGGTTATACATGTTGGATTTTCGATTATAAATATTCATTAGAAAGATAAAAAGATTTCCTACATGATGATATTTTATTTATAATTTTTAGACATCAAATAAGTTAAATTATTAATGACACAATAATGATGCAATGTTTACCTCATTAATAAATCATTGAAATAAATAATATTATAATGATTAAAATATTATCTAAAACCTGTCCAATTCTTATTGGTTGATGTTATTTAGAATATGAGTCATCTTATCTTCGACCTCAATGATTTTTGGACCATTATAAACCGAATATAATTATATTATAAAGTAATACTTTCACTCTTTCCTAAAGAGCCCCTCCTCTCCCTTATAAAAGGAGACCACTTCTACTCATTCCTCACACCTCTCAAGCCACTTGGCTCGTCCAAACTCTGCCCAACTAAGCTCCCCACATCCCTCTCCCCCTCCTTGAAGCTTCCCCCTAGGCAGAAAGCATTTCAACAAGTCCTTTGGTTCCAACCAAAGTGAGTTACCTAAATTAAAGGTAACGATTTCTCTTAAATTATTTTCATTTATTTTGCTTCTTCAACCCCCAAACTCTTTTTATTTCCTTTCTTTTGTAACAACACCAGTATCCTCAATATACTAGGATGTTGTTATAAGAAGGATTCAAACTACACATACACACAACTCCATCTAATGGATGATGAACATAATGTTTCTGTGGATGGCAAACTAACGCCTCACGAAACGATGATTGTTCAAATACATCTTACCGCCTCTCATGGTGGCCATTATGATGGCACTGTAATTAAATATGATATTAATGATATATATTTTATATATAAGCTTCTGTAATTCCATTTTATTTCATACCATTATTCGTTTCATGTTGTATATACATACAATAATTTCATTTGAGGAAGTGCGGACTACCGCCCCCTTAAAATGATATGACTCGTTCATACCACACATGGAACGTATAAAGGATGGTGTTAATGAACTTAAGTAACATATATAAAATATTATATTATACTGGAATAGTAATATACCTATGTATCATTTGGATTCGATTCTTTTAAAATAAAAATTAAATGGAAGTAGCATTCGTGCGTACGTACGGACTACCGTCTCCACGAACGCGATGAGATTCATTATCCATCGTATCCATTCAAGTATAATTATCATTTAATGATTTAAAAATGATGTTTAAGGACTTGATATCATTCTGGATATGAATAAGATACAACAAACATGACTTATGTAACAAAACATATAAAAGAAAATGAGTAAGTTAACACACGAAACGACGATAATACTAAGATATTATCAAATCAATATTAAAAGATCATATATGATATCATATTAATGTATATGATTCTTTTATAATTTAATAACAATTATTTCACCATTATACAGGAGGTTAACCTACCCCAACCAAGGAAAAGTACAAGGTAAGGGTTATTTCACAATCTCTTCATTATCCGAGGTTGTATTATACGTAATAATCTACTGGGATCTCTTTATCATCCACATCCATGTTTCTTCTAAATGTATTTCAAAACATTTTTTACTATTTACAAGAATATGGGTTAAAGTCATTTATACCCTTGTTTGACTTTTTATAAGAGGTTTATAAAGGAATCTTTCCGTCGTTTTCAAAACAAGGTCCTTTTTAACCTTTTCGACAGAATTGAGGTAAGAATGTTTTTTTTAACTTATACGGCGGGTGCGGTTATTTTCCGCCGTTATAAAATCGTCAAAGCTTTCCTTACAAGCTTACAAGAATATTTTCAAGAAAATGTTTTATTTTATATGGCTCTTAAATGATTTCAAAAATAGAAAGAGATATTTCTCTAAAAAGTGTTTTGATTTCATCTATGTCAACATCCTTTAATAGATTTTACGCTTATTTGAAGTTGATTTATTATAATACAAAACTTCTATATTGTATTGAAGGTTTTGTGATATGTTTGACTGTGGATGTGCTATTTTATACCATTCATAGTTTATGGTGAAACTATTGACATTTCGTATGCTAGTTTTAATCTGAATGTTTATGTTATATTTCAAACTTTTCTTCAGATGAATGTGCTAAACAAGTATGTACCGGGTTGGGGACCGGTAAAAGTAAGCCCTCCAGGTTGGGGACTGGTTAAAGTAAGCCCTCCAGGTTGGGGACTGGTTAAAGTAAGCCCTCCAGGTTAGGGACTGGTAAAAGTATGCCCTCCGGGTTGGTGTCCGGTTATTAGAGGCACTCCGGGTTGGTGTCCGGTTATTAGAGGCACTCCGGGTTGGTGTCCGGTTATTAGAGGCACTCCGGGTTGGGTTCCGGTTAGAAGTAACCCCTAGGTCTTGGGATGAGGCCTAGACAAAGAAATTAACGTTTAGCATTATGCATTCCAATATTATGAAAGTGGTTATTGATATTTCATGTGATTATTCGATTAGTAGAATATCCATGTGAATAAGTAAATGGCATTATTTCATTTTACTTTTGCCATACTATGTTGAAGTTCAATTTTAAAAGGCTTTTGTTTTAGTAATTCATTGCCTTAAATGTTTATGATTATTTTGAATGTTCCGCTATATTGTTATCCTTACTGGGCATTTGAGCTCACCCCTTTTCTATGTTTTATTTTTCCCAGGTAGTGAAGAAGTAAATTATGAATGACTTGCAGGGATATTATGAGGGGTTAATAGTGTGGATATGAAGAATTTGTTGTTGTAGTAGTTTTTCACTTTGAAATGTAATGTAAAACTTATGAATATATCTAGTGTTTCCAAGGCTACTAAACCAATTGGTCTTTCGAGATTTGATCTTTCTTGTGATCATGCCAATGTTACGAAGTAATGCACCGACTCTGGGCATCTGGGGTCGGGGCGTTACATAGATAGTTTTGGTATGTTTGGACTTCTATAGATGATGCCTTAGATTTTCAAATTCTTATATGCTTATTGATTGTGGTTTATTGGCCTGTATGTTGGTGAGTGATGATGCATCTTGTGTTTATATCCTTTTCAGACATTCTCTTATGTGTATAGTATTGGTTTAGTTAGTTGTTTGATTTTGATTTTGATTATGTTCTAGTTGAAACTCCATTTATAGTTGGTTTTTTATGGTTCATTCATAGTTGGTTTTAGGTTTTGAATTTGTATGATTTTATTTTGTTTTATGGGGATGTATCTTCTGTAGGGTTTTAATTTTTTTTAATGGAAATATATAATGATGATTTAGACCAACGCTATAATTGGAAAAAAATTAGTAGTGTTTTAAAATCATTCTATATATGGTAAATGTTTTTTATTATTGGTTTAAAAAACCATCATATAATATTATATATAGAGTCAATTTAAACCATTATGAAATACTCAGTAGTTTTTAGAGAAAAACCCTCCACTAAAAAAATAGTTGTCGCTAAAAAATGTTTCCCAAAACTTCTCAGAAACCATCGATAAATGTTCAAAAACGACATTGGTTTAATACCAACACCGACTTTAGCACCGGTTTCATAAAACCGTCACAAAATCATTAGGTGGTGGTTTAAACCATCACCAAATAAAAAACTAACCACTATTAGACCTCTATTCAATTGTACTTGGAGCCTTTACCCTATAGGTTCATCTCCTACCATTACTCTCCAGATAACCTCTTTAATATATCACTCGTTTATTTTTTCACAAATTGATTTTATTGGTTTATAAATTCTATAATCCTTCCAAGGCCATAAGGGCCTTATCCTCTTAGGATGATTACTTTTTTATAGCCTATTCTTAACTCAATTATCCTTTTAAATGTTTTCATATGAATTAATTTCTAAATGATTTGTTAGAGTATATTTTTTTATCAATAGATGGATCATTATTACAACAATGTTTCTAACAACTATATGAAAATTTGGAAGAAAGGATATAAGAAAATAAATGTGAGTGAGAAAAGTATCCATTCGCCTCAATATCCTCATGTATCTCCTTATTCTTCTTATTCAACACCTATATCTCATATCCTCAAGATTTGAGAACTTATCCATCAATTCCATCTCTATAGGTTAGATATAAATCTAAATATATATATTTATTTAACAAGTTATTATTTCAAATAAGTTATAGATTCTAGTATAATATCATCCATATTATTTTTATCTGATCCCGAAGTTGATGTCTAAGAAAAAGATATTATTGAAAGCACTCAAATACACTTATATATATCTAAAATAAGGCCATTTTTTCTAAAATTCAAAAAAAAATAGATATTATATATTTCATGTTATTTCCTTTTATGAAATATTTATATAATATCATCTATAAAAACAATCAATTGTTGGGATGAGAAAAAAACATTAACACTATGATCAGGTTTGAATCTGACTGTGATTAACTAGAAGTACACATAAAAGATGAAAGTTAAAAACTAAATAAACCTCCCAATCCACCAAATCCTCAACAATAAACTATATACTCAACCTATAATGAACATGTTGATACTAATTTAATTGACACTACCTATGTAAAATAATTCTCAAAAATAGTTTTAATGGTTGAAGAAGCAAGGGATTCAATAAATCAAGTTTTTTTATTATCTCTTTAAGAGATATATAAGTTAAGACATATAAATTGGAACCAAGGCCTCTTGAAGAAGATGTTGTTAATGACACATATAAATAAGACTTAAAATAGGATTATATCTATTAATATTTATTATAAGGTTCATATTATTAATATGTTCTTAAAATAAGAAATACAAGTAGGTTTTTTCATATCTAAGCAGGATCTTGAGAGGTATTACAGTGATCAATCTATTTATATGTTGATTCCAACATTAGTGAATAGAAAAAAAAGAGAAGTTTTCAATTAATATATAGAATCTATATATCCTGAATATATATAATCTGAGGTATAAACATATATAATCTCAAGAACCCCTAAAGAAGAAATTTTTTTTCAACTGATGGTTCATGAGAATAACCTCTATAAATTTTTTTAGATTTTTATACATCTAAGAAACATATAATGTTCCTGGTTATTCATATATTTGATCATTATATATCAAAAGAAAATCATTGTAATGATATTTAAAAAACTATTACATATTACAAAGAAGGAATCTATAATGGTTTGAGAATATCATGTTGTCCTTAGAATACTTTATAAAAGTTTGATCAATATTTCTATTTATTATGACATCAAGATTATGTCACAATGAAGGCATGGAATAATATTTAAAAGTGAATATGAGAATAGATCCTCAAATAATTCCTTTAGATAAGATCTATATTTATCCTTCAAGATTTTATATGTCGATACCTATTCTTACTTTATTTGATTCTAGAGATACAATATCAATCCTAAATAAAAAATTTATTTCAGGTAAACTTTGGAATTAATTTTACAAAGTTTAGAGTGACATAAATGGGGAAAAACTTTAATATATCAAAGATTATTAAACCAATTATTATTCAAATTTTTTTTAGTATGAAATCAAGTAGTGTGTGTATGGATTAATCTTTTTGTGTAATAATTTTATTATTTTCATTGATATCCTTTTCTCAATAAATGGGGTTTCATGGAACAATAAAATTTTTAAGAATGAAAAATATCTCTTACCATGGAAAATAACTCCAAAAATATTTCCTTTTGATGTCTTGTGATTTAATTCATCCCCATGTGTTAAGAAATTCATTATGAAGCATGCTCATATTCTATGAAAGAATCTATAGTTTAATGAAGAAATAATTTTGATAAAGGAGAGTCTGAAGGGAATGCAAATAGACCATATATAACTTAAAGAAGATCCCAAATTCTAATATTAAGTTGTTATAGTTGATGATGATATAAAATAAAAGCAACATTAATTTTTTATAGCGGGTTCTAATGATGACCCTAAAATTGATGAACTAGATAAAATTTGCTCCAAATTAACTTTTAAAAAAAACTATTGGATTCTCTTGGATCCAAATTTGGGACCTCATTATAGAAAGTTCTCATACATATACCAAAACTAAAAGGATATATAAATAGACAAAATACTTTCTCTAATAAATATAGGATCTTTGATCACACTGAGGAAGAAGTTGAAAGAGATTATCTAACATTATTAAGATTATTATTTATAGGAATAAATATAGTGGGATCATCAAGAAAGAAAAAAAATCTATAAAAGGATTGGAGACCATCATCCAAAGATACATTATAAAATTACATAAAATCACAAGAAATATAATATTCAAGAATATTTTAAATCTCAATATATTAATTATATAAAAAGATATGGGATCTATAATAGTATAATACAAGTAGTTCCATTACATCCTTTATATACTCATATTATAATTATTAGAATTAAGAGTCAATTCTACTAATTTTTTCCATATGAGGTTCTTTAGTTTTTCAATAATATGGCTATAGGACTTTATATAAGAATAATTTTTTACATAAATCGTCTTGGTGAACAATTATAACCCAATTATTATAATAATTAAGATAAACATATCTATAAATGGTTCTCAATTTTTAAGGATGAAAAAATATGAACTAAATCTCAGTAGTTGGAATAAGTTATATAAAGACTTTAATTAACTATTGAAGAGGTATTTAATATTTTCAAGATTAACACAAAACTTAATGATTTAAGAGATAAACTTTTGAAACATCATCATCATTAGGAATGAGTTATCGATATTAATAAAATTATTAACAAGGATCTAATAAAAGATATTATTCAGTTTTTTCATTACAATAATAATGATCCCAAGAATGTTACACCTTGGTTATTCTTAAAATATCATTTACTCTTGATATCATCTGCCGCCTCCATATGAATTTTTTACTAGTTATAAATATAGACCAAATTATAACTCAAATTACGGTTTTGATTAGTGGTTAGTAATCTAAACCTTTTTTATTAAGGGGGTAAAACACATATGTTCAATACCTTCTTAGTTAGGGAGAGATAGGATTTATGGGTTGCATATTTTTTAATAAGGGGAGAGAAAATTCATATGTTCTATACCTTTTCAATTAGGGGGAGGAGTGGGAAAACCCTTGCCTTTATTACATATTAATTCATGATTTATTACATAAGAGTACACATAATACAGCCTAGAATATTGAAAAATATAGTTTCATTGGGTAATTATAAACATTACATTAAAAAAAATAGGTGTTACATAAGCATTATTGAAACGTTTTTTAACATGATCATAATTTTATATTATTATTAAAACTTTATGGGATAACATGGGGTAATACATAAGAAAGGGGTGAGCTATTTATCTTAGTTAGTGAATAAAAAAATCATAAAATGAAGTAAGTTTTAGATGTTGAACCATAGGAATTTAAAAGGGAAATAAAATGAGATAGAAATATAAATTTTAACAAAGAGGCATGATATAAAATTATAACATTAAGGTAACATGGGAATGTGGAAAAAACATTAAACATGAAATCATAAACATAGTCAAGGATAACCTCTAAAAAATTATAATATGGTGAAAAAAGTATCATAATGGATTAGTTTCACTCCTCAATCTTATATATGTTGTTTCATGAGACTAAAACATTACCCAATGCATTAAATCTCTATATAATTCTGGGTGCGCCCATGTCTTTCATGTCACATACATGAATAAGTGTGCCACATAGATCATATAACATAAGGATGTATTTTATAAATTTTAACCCAAAAATCAAGGAGTGTGGGATTCATACATGGAATTACTCAATCAATTAATTTTAGGTACATATAGGTGAATACCCTTGAGTAGAAATTTGGGTGGATATTCACAACACAATTGTTGGTCATGAAAATCATAATGAAATTTTGGCAGCATAATGATAATACTTAATGATAAATAAAAAAGTGCAATGAGAGATAAAGGGGTATCTCATAATTTGTATGTATAAATTATAGTAATACTGATGTTGAAAAACATATCCCATAATTATCAATTGTAAATCAAAAGGCCCAAAAAAGATAATATTCTTGAATAAATACAATAATGAAATGATTCCTTGTTAAATTTTGGTACAGCAATGACTTAGGTAAATGTTATAATGAGAGTAGATAAATGATATACCATTTTTAGGAAATAAATTGGATCATAGAGGTATATTTTTAAACTCATGGAAACAAAACCAATTTAGATTCAAATGTTCAATTACAAATAATGTGCATGAATGGAAAATATGAGAGAGAGGTATCGTACTAAATTTCAGAAAAGTAATAATTTAGGTAAGTGATATATTTATAGGGGATAAATGATCTATAATTATTAATAAATCAATTTCTAATTATAGTTATATATATAAATTCATGACAACATAACCAATTGATATTAAAAAGGCTAATTACAAAGAATTTGCTTGAATGGAATGAAGAGAGAGAAACTCCTTACTAAATTTTAGCATGGTAACAACTTAGGTGAATGATATAATGATAGGGGTAATTGATAACTTATTATAATGACTTAAATTGAAAAATAATGGGATATTTATAAGGTAATTAATACATATCCAATTGATATTAAAAAGGTTAAATACAAAGAAGTTTCCTGGATTGAAAAGAAGAGAGAAAGGTCCCATACCTTGAGAGGGTGATTCCAAAACCTTGGGAGGAGATTCTTGATAGCATGGGGGAACATTAGGAATACTATATATAGGTTAGGGTAGAGTGAATACATTATATATGAGTTTTTAGTGAAGAGTAATTAGATCTTGGGTGGGTTTATAAAAGAATAGAGTGAAGAGTTTATTATTTCCAAAAAATACGTTTTGGACTCTATATGATAAAGTAATCAAAAACATAAATATTCCAATGGGTTTTTCAAATATTTTTTTCAAAATAGGAATGGATTTAATTATTTTATAGGGAAATTTTCATAAATAAAAAAATATTACCCTTGGTACTATATAAGGGAGTCATGTTTTTAATGAATTGATTTAAAAACATTAAAATATAATATAGGTTTTGGATGAATCATAAAGGATTCATAAAATTAACACAACAACACAAAACACAATATTTTAAATAAGAAATATATATCTGGTTATGGATACCCTTTATATAATTTATTACATCATTTTGTGTCTTTATGATGTCCTAATATACACTGTACATTTATATTGTATTCAATTTTTACCAGAAAATTCAACAACTCAGAAAATTGTGAAAACATCACTATTGGGTAATTAAAGCATTATTATTCCAAAAATAATATTTATTTTTTAAAAATAATTTTCTGAATATCTGAATTTTAACTTTTAAAATAAGAATCTATTTTTATTGAGAAATGTTGGTTTTATCGATAATAATAGTTTTAGATCCTTATAACAATTACATTTGACTTAATAAAAATTATATTATCTTTTATATATAATAAACAATAATTAATTTTATAATTTTATTAATATATAGTTTATTTTTCTTATTCTTGAATTCATCAAAAAAATGATATTTTAATTGAAATTTAATCTTACTCAAAAATATAATTTGTGCTTTATAATATAAATATCAAAATAATTTAGGTAATGACAATAAGAAGTAAATTTTTTTCATTAATATATAAAATATAAATATTCATATTATTAGGGACTTGATACATATCCCTTTATTACACTATAAAATATCCTAAGGGTAAGGTACAGGATGGTGATATTTTCATTGGGTGGTTCAGCATGCATGGTTTGGGATGTGATATCGACAAGCTTGAACTTCTCCCATAAAAAATTTTGTTCATGATTTAGTTGTTGGATATAATCTTGGGATTATTCAATGGAAATCCCAATGATTATATCTACATCATAAGATCTAATAAAAGTGATTCATGGGATACGATTCTACTGGTTGAGGTCATTACTTCTTCTGTCTCTATCATTTGGATTTATCATAACTCTTTATTTATACTAATCATATAATCATTGTTGAATAACTATATTATCAAGGGTTATGATTATTAATGGTATTTTAAATATGATAAAATAAAATAAAAACAAATAATCTCATGAGTTTTCTATAACCACAATAGGGAATTTAATTCGATAACAAAGGAATTTTATTTTTAAAAGTTCAGGTTGTTTAAATCTTACCACCTTCATAAATTTTTCCCTTGAAATTTTCATTTCACACAATAAAGTAGATGAGGGTAATTTTTTTCCATCACCTCCTCTAGTTACCACATTACTTCTTCAATATTTCGGTTTCCCCACAACACTTTGATGAGGAGAATTGTCTAATTTCATATAACATTGTCTCTAAGAACTAAGATCTTCGTTGGATGCTCTACATATGACATATCATTATCCAATAGTACCACCTCTAGATTAAGCACAACTAAGGGGTATGATATGTACTTCCTCAAGAGGGATGCATGGAACACATGCAGGTTAGGTGGGAGTGTTAGTCGATAGGTCACTACTCTGATGCAATCAAGGATCTCAAAGGGACCGATGTATCTTGGAATAAGCGTTACCTTTTTCAAAAATATCACGAATTTAAACCATAGAGATATATATAGTAATACCTTATCTCCAACATCAAACTCTAGATATTTTTAAAAATTATCATAAGTTATCTTATATTGACTTTGATCAGCCTTGATGTTCTACTAAATTGATTTTCCATTTTCCACCATTTCCTTGACCATTTTAGGACCCAACTGATTTTTTTCACTGATGTCATCCCAATATATAGGTGTTCTAAACATCTCCCTATAAAGTTCTTCATGGGGAGCTATTTTTATACTTTATTGGAAACTATTATTTTATGAGAACTCGACCAAAAGAATATGTTGATCCCATAGTCAATTGATGTCTATCAATCTTCCTCTCAACATATCCTTGAGTGTCTAGATAGTTCTCTAAGATTGGACATTAGTTTGAGGATGATAATCCATGATGAAGCTTGACTCTCTATTTAGAGAATGTTGGAGACTCTTTCTATAAAATGGAGGTAAATCATGGATCTCAATCATATATAATTGATAGGGTTCTCCATAGAGCCTCGCCACTTCTCTAATGTAAATCCAATCAAGTTGATTGAGTGATAAGTCCTATGAAATCGTAATGAAATGAGAATTATTTATAAGATGGTACACCACAACCCATTTATCATTATTTCCTATTTTTGTCTTCGGAAGACTGGTGTTAAAGTCGATGGTTATGTCTTCCCACTTCCATATAGGTATGGGTAATGGTTCCATCATCCCATTGGATTTTTTCTTTTTATCCATTACATTTTGACGTACAAGACACCTTGATGTATATTCAAGGATCTCATCTTTATATTTCCCCACCAATAGTGAAACCAAAGATCTTGATACATCTTTGTGAACCATGTATGGATGGAAAAGTTTGGGAAATGTGCATCACCCAATAGCTCCTTTAACTCAGGATTTTATGGTACACATAGTTATGACCCAAATCTTATAATTCATTCTTCATTAATGTTTAACCCTGACGATTTACCTTTTCTTATAGCTTCCACTTTCTTCTGAATTTACACATCACAACTTTTAGTATCCTTTATCTTCTATATAATGAATGGTTGAGAAATAATTTGTGAAAGAATTTATTATATTCCTTCCTTTATGATTCCCATTTCCAACCTTTTCAAGTCTAAGAAGATCAGATCCTTCTAAATTCTCATCAATGATTAAATTTATGGTCCCTTTATACTTATATAATCTTCCACTTTATTTTATGTCCATTGATTTTAGTGTATTGATCAGTAATAGTCCTTAATCACCTCTAACCATCTTCCTAGGTTCATATTCAACTCTTTATATATGAATATATACATGAGGATCCTATGATCTGTATATATTTCACACATCTCCTCAAATAGAGAATTCAGCAAGATTTTTAATGTAATGATTACTACAGAAAAATATATGTCATGCATTGGGAATTTATTTTCATGAACTATCAATTTCCTTCAGTAATAGGACATTTATTTGTCATTCTGCATTAGTACATAGTCCAATTCCTTCTTTAAATAAATGTTGTATACCCTGAGAAGTTCCCCACTTTTGGGTATAGTAAGTACATGTGAAGTAATAATCCACTTTTTATACTAATTAAATCTATCTTCACATTCAATATTCCAAAAAACATGACATTGGTATGAGTTATCTTGGTTATAGGGTTTGAAATTCAAGTGAAATTTCTCACAAATCGATGATAGTACCCATCTAATCTAAGGAAACTCTAAAATTATATCATAGTGGTTAGTCTTGGCCATCATTTAATTGACTTTATTTTTTAAGGGTATATAGACATCACTTTTATTGTTATCAATTTACCCATGAATGATACTTCCTTATACCAAAACTCAAATTTTCTATAATTTTCATAAAGATTATCCTCTCATAAGGTATTTATCATAGTCTCCATATTCTCCTCATACTCCCCCTTTTGTTTTGAGTATCTTATAATATCATCTATAAATATTACCACAAATCTTTTTAGTTAATGTATAAGAACTCTATTCATCATGTCCATGAATATTTCATGAGAATTAGTGAGTATTAATGGAATTACTATGAACTTTTAGTGCCTGTTCCTTGTATGAAAATCAATAATGGGGATATCCTCCTTCTCCACCCTTACTTGGTAATACTAAGACCATAGATCCAACTTGGAGATTTATTAGGATCCACATAGCTGATTCAACAAGTCATGAATCCATGGAAGATGATACTTTTTCATTATCATGATCTTGTTGAGCTCACAATAATCAATGAAAAAGCGTATCAACCCATCTTTCATCATAATGAATAGGAATAGTGCACCCAATGGCGAATCACCTGGGTGTATAAACCCTTTATCCAAATTCTACTATATTTTCTTCTTTATCTCCATGAGTTACACAATAAACATTCAATATGGAGTCTTGGATATTGGAAAATCCCAAGGTTTAAGTTGAATTGAAAATTAAACCTCTCAACTTAGGGGAAGACCAAGTAATTCTTCAGGAAACACATCAATATATTCCCTCATAATGGGATGTCTTTAAGGATAATAATTTCCTTAGACACAATCATTTGAGCTTGATATTCTTTCTCGTAGGGATATAATATCCATACATTCTATTTTTGTGCAAAATAAGATTCATCCTCCCCCTTTCACTTGTACAGAATCATAAGACAGCCATTGATATAGAGATTGATTTTCTTCTCATGGAAATTTATTTTGGAACTATGTAAGGAAAGTCAATCCATGCCCAGAATTGTATGAAATTGTACTAAATGAAGTATCACAAGTTTTATGGTAATTTCACCTCACAAATTTTGATAGGAAGGGATTTATATACAAGGAATGTAATAATTTACCCATTTAATATTTTTACTAAAAATTATATTTCAATTACTTGTGGCAGTGTTTGAATAGCTCTACTAAACTTATGTGATATGATGGAATCTGTAGAAATACAATCAAAATGTATGATCACTATTATTTAATGAATAAATAGCATACCTCCAAATACTTTTTTTTGGGACCCACCTTATCAGTTGTGATGGAATAAGATTTACCTAACTTCCTTGTAGGTTTTTGGAATTGATAGTATCTGACCGCCCTTCTCTTACTACATTGGTTTGAAAATTTCCCCTTTTCCTTGAAATTGAATCAATTAACGATACATTGAGGATTGAATGGATAATTCCATTACTCCATCACATTAGTGGGTTTCTCCTATTTGTAATCACTAGTCAGGTTACCTTCCTTTCCAAACCTGAAGCATTTCCTCATCACCTTTGGTAAATTTCTAGGGTTCTTCTTTTCACACATTTGAAAAGTGGGATGTTGAAATTTCTAACCACCGTTATATTTCTCCATTGCACCACCAGAATTGAACTAAACTTTTCACTTAATATCCCAATGGTACCTTTTAGATTATATGATCTCTATATCAACTTTGAGGTCACATTAGATAATCTCCTCATAGTTATCGAAGTCCTGGATCAATATGTCTTTTTATAGACTCTATTTTAGACCACCAAAGAAGCGGTCAAATTTGCATTCGGGGGTAAACCCAAATATGGAGAAATATCATGAAAGTCTTGTGAAGCTTTCCTCATACACCCTGATGGATTAATTATCTTTTTTTATTTATGGTAAGGGAATAATTTTCCATTTTAATTATAAGAGTTCAATGAAAATATTTATTAAAAGATATTTTTAGGAATGTCTTTCACCCCATATCTTCTATCTATTACTCATAATTCATATTATGGATCAATTCCCACCACTGATCAGCTTCTCTTTCCATACAATAAACAACTGGTATGACATTATATTTCTTGTAACATTAAAGGATTAAGAATATCTTTTCAATGTAGTTGATCAATTGTACCATAATTATGGGATTGGATGATCCATTGACAGTCTGGGGAATTTTTTTTATAAAGGTATCAATTGTAGATTGTTATTTATTTTGGGCATTTTTTTGTTTCTTATGATTCATGTTTCTATTTAGAAACTGAGTCAAAATAGATATTATCATAAAAAAAATTTATTCTTGCTTCTATAAGGTTGGGCATCTTGTTTGGACATTCATCACATTGCCCTTCACATTGGTTGTTTACTTGGTTCCTCATATTTCTGACTATTGTATAGAATAAATGAAAAATTATGGATGGTTAATTATAAACTATTAAACATATAAATGGTAATATAATAACATTAAAGGGATAATTTATAAATAACATGAATTTTCTTAAATTATGAATTTCTAGTATTCAATCTATGTTATCCATGATCCATTTGCTAACATAGACTCTTATAATAATTTTTGTTCCCTTAATCATGGTTCATAATAAGATTATATATTTATCAAAGAATATACCTTGGGAGTTTCAAATCAGGTGTTCTGTAAGGACCTTTTTTCACGAGTTCCTAATCTAGTCTAACTTAATATGGTGTTTCTGGGTGTTACCCCTTGGTACATCTATGTCAGATCCACATCAACTTGTAGCTTCCAGAAAGGGATGTATTTTCATAGAAACAACTTAATCTATATAATTACAAAATTTCATGATATATTCTTATGTTTAGTGTTATCCCTAAATATTTCTCTAATGTATTCTAATCCTAATCCCAAAAATGAAGAAACATTCCTCTGATACCAAATATGAAATTCCTTGCCTTTATTACACATTAATTCATGATTTATTACATAATAATAAACATAAAAAACCTAGAAGATAAATTATCATAATTTCTTTGGGTAATTAGGTAAATTACATAAAAACTTAAAAATATTTGGTACGTTGACATTATTTATAACCTCCTCAAAATGCTCATTATTTTGAATCATTCTTAAAACTGTATGGGAAAACTTGGATACATACATAAGAAAGGGATGAGCAATAAATCTCGATAAGGGAATAAAAAAAGAATAACATGGAGTAAGTATTACATGTTTGAAAATAGGGATTTTTATGGGACATAAAAGGGGTAAGAATCATAAATATGAATAATGAGTCATGATATAACACGATAACATAAAGGCAACATGGGAATGTAGAAAAACATTTAACACAAAATCAAAAACATAGGTTAAGGATAATCACCATGACCTCATAACATTGAGGATAAAGTCCCATAATTTATTAGTTTCACTCCCTAATTCCCTAAATTATGTATCATGAGACTAACAAATTTTCCAATTAATTGGAGTACAATATTATTTCAGGCTCACCCGTAATTTTCATATCATGTACAAGCATAAGTGTTCCACATAGATAATACAATAAAAAGATGTATTTCATCAATTGTAACCCCCACAATAAAGGAGTGTGGGTTACATACATGTAATTCACCAATCAAGGAAGTTTGGGTATATCTAGGTTAATACCCTTGAGTGGGAAAGGGGGTGTATATTCATGAGACATTTGTTTGGCATGAAAAATCAGAGTGACATTTCAGCAACATTACGACAAAACATAATGATTCATAAAATGGTGTGATGAGAGTGGAATGGGTATCTCATAATTTTTATGAAAAAAGGAAATTAATAGGGATATGTAAAAACATATCCCATCAATAGTAATTAGAAATTAAAAGTCATACAAAAGAGAAAAATCTTGAATAAAGAGTAGAAGGAGAGGATCTCTTACTAAATATCATCACAATAACATCATAGGTAAAAGATATAATGAAAAGAGATAAATGATCTATGATTTTTAGGAAATAAATTTTAAAATATATTTATATTTATAAATTCATGTAAACAAAACCAATTTTGATTAAAAAGGCCAATTACAATGAAGGTTATTTAATGGTAAAGAAGAGAGAGTGGTCCCTTAGTAAATTTTGACATTGTAATGGCTTAGGTAAATGCAATAATGAGAGGGGACAAATGATATATCATTACTAGGAAATAAATTTTAAATTATAGGTTTCTTCATAATTTCATGAAAACATAACTAATTAATATCGAAAATTCTAATTAGAAATAATTTTTTTGAACGAAAAAAAGAGATAGAAACACCTTACTAAATTTCGACATAATAACAGCTTAGGTGAATGCTATAATAAGAGGTATAATTGACCTATAATTATTATAATTTTTTTATATTATGGGGATATTTATAATTTCATTAAAATATAAACAATTGAGATTCCAAAGGCCAAATAAAAACACGGTGCTTAAATTGAAAAGAAGATAGAAAGGTCCCTTACCTTAAGAGGGTGATTCCAAAATCTTGGAAGGAGATTATTAAGAGATTGGGGGCACCTTGGAAGGAATCTAGTGAGGGTAGGTAAGATTAATGATGTTCTTCAAGGATTTTTAGTGTAGATTAATGATATTGTTTTTGGGTTTATATAAGAATAGATAGGGGATTTCTTTAATACATTCCAAACATTTATTTGGAGTCTATATATTAATGTAATAAAAAACACAAACCTTCCAAAGGTTTTTTTTTAATGGTTTCTACTAAAAAGGACTCGGTTTATTTATTTTATAATATCATGGGAATAAATCAATAAAATATCACCCTCGGTGGTGTCTAAGTGAGTCATGTTTGTAAATAATTTATTTAAAAACCTTAAAATATAATATAGGTTTTGGAGGATTCATAAATAATTTATAAATTTAATCAAATAACCTCAAAAATACATTATTTTAAAGGGTAAAAATATATTTGGTCTTTTTTTACCCTTTATATCATTTTTTACATCAGTTTTTTGGGTCATTATGATGTCATAATACACACTATATATTTATACCGTATTTAATTTTTAACAAAAAAATTGACTTTCTGAGAAAATTGTAAAAAAATCACTATTGGATAATATTGAAGTTATGTTTCCAAAAATAATATTTATTTGATAAAAATAATTTTATAAATGTGTGAACTTTCATCTTTAATGTAATAATCAACATTTATTGAGAAATGATGATTTTTTTGAAAATAATAGTTTTTGAACCCTTATAACAATTACATTTGACTTCATAAACATTATATTGTCATTTTTTAATAAATATAATTTTATTTTATTTTTTATTAATATATAATTCATTTTTAAAATTCATGAATTCATCAAAAATAAATATCTTAATTAAAATTTCATATTAAACAAAAATAAAATGTGTGTCTCATTATAGTAAAAATCAAAATCATTTACAAAGTAACATCAATAAGAAGTAAATATATTCATTATTATATACAATATACATACTCATATTATTATGGTTTTGATACATAGCCTTTTATTACACTTAAAAATTCCCTAACGGTGTGATGGTGAGATTTTTATGGGGTGGTTCGGCGTTCATTGTTTGATTTGTGATCTCGTTAAACTTGAACTTATCCCGTAAAAGGTTTTCTCATGCTTTATTTTTTGGATCTTAGATTGGGCTTCATCAAGGTAAAATCTTAGTAATGTTATCTCCCTCAAAATCTCTGATAAATGGTCTTTATAGGGTAAGATATTTCTAATTGAGGCCATTGCTTCTTTTATCTGTGTAAATTGGATTTATCATAACCATATATTAATACTAATCATACGATCACTATTCAACAGATATATGATCAAAAGTTATGATTATTAACTGAATTTTAAATCTGATAGGATACAATAAAATGAAATAAGTGCATGTTATTTCTATAACCATAATAGAAAATTTAATTTAATCACATAGTTAATTTTATTTTAAAAAATACAGGTCGTAACAAGGAGTATGCAAACCCAGGATTTGTGTGGACCCTCTTAAAAGAAATTTTGTCCTCTTATACTAGAAATATATTAATTATGATGTGATATAAATAATGAATATTATATTTTTTGAAATAGCATGTGATCTTTGTGGGAGAAATCATGTCATCATTGCCATGCAGGCCATGTGAGGAATCTTCATTTGTAAAGTTATGATTGTGGTGTGTCTTTATAAAAGTATATTTGGTAAAGCCACTTGGTTAATCATCACAATAATTTTTTGGGGTTCATTGTTAGCTTTGATAAAGTGTATTTTATAATTCCACTTTATTAAAGTAGTAGTCTTGGGTCCCTACGACACGTGTGTGTGTGGATTTATTTATAATATTTGATAATGTAACTTTTTTAAAATGATTTTTTAAAATAGTGACTATGTGTGGTTTATTTACGTTTTTGGGGTACATGTTAAAGGTTTATGTAAGGTTAAGTGAAGACAATGTTTGATCACATTTGACTAGTCAAATGGTCTAATAATATTACCTTATCTCTTTATGTTGACCATGTATGGCTATAAATAATGTTACTTGCATATGGAAGAACTCAAACTTTGAGAGGGGAATAATTATATCCCTTTGTGATAATAATACCCTCTTTATAATATTAATTTATTGTTATTAATTTTTTCTATTCCATATATGTTATGTTATCATTTTTTTGTTAGGATAACCTCCATTATGGTTATACCTAATTCATGGTTATAGTCTTGGAACTAGAACCATAGTTACAACATAAAACTCTTCATCTATTTCCAAATTAAAAATACAAAATTAAACAATAATATTTTATAAAATTTGTAAAAGAATATAATTATCCTTGGTTTCCTTACTTCAAGCATCTTCTGCATCATAAATCCTGACATAGAAGTCCTACAAAAATGATTTTTAAAATGGTTTTTATTTGATTTATGGTAGGAGTACATATAGGATTTAAGTAAATTGTTAATGAAATTATTTCCATCTCTAAATTTGAATAGGAGATCAACAAACGCCATACAACTATCCCTTATCCATTTTTTATTATTTTAGGGGATAAAATTTTTCATTGTTAAGGGCACAATTGGAATAAGTGTGAGACATTATTTTAAGTAGAAAAAAAATTCCAAGTCAAGGATATCCTAATAAGTCAAAAATTCATGGAGAATTCATCAAATAACTCTCCAACCTAGTATTTAATCTCTTACCATTAATCTCCATGTAACCTATTTAAGTTCTCATTCTCTCATTTTTCTATAAATATATTTCATTGGTGTCCAGACAATGTGTTTCTTCCAAGGGGATAAGGGCCTTATCCAATTGTAGACGATTACTTTTCTACACTCCATTATTAATTATACTCTCCATATAAATATTCACCTATGAATTCCTTTCAAAGAAATTTGTCTTCATAATTTACCTATAAATACCTAGATCATTCTTATAACCATTTTCTACTAAGTATGTGAATAATAGAAAAAAGGATCTGGAAAAAGGTCAGAGAGTGAGAAAAGATTGCTCAACATCCTCATTTATCTCCTTATTATTATTTTTCAACACCTCTATCTCAATATCCTCATGATTAGAGAACTTATCAATCAATGTTTTCCCTAGTAGTTAGACAAAATTCTCAGTATAAATTGAGGTAACAATTTATACTTTCAAATAAGAAGTTTTTGGTACTGGTATAATATCATTAAAATGATGTTTATCAGATCTATGAGTTGATGTATAAGAAAAATATATTAGTGAAATAACTCAGATTCAACTAAATATATGTAAAAGAATATTATACTTATTTTTCCTAACCTTGGGGGAAACCATATATTTTATATTTCATGTGAATTCCTAATATTAAGGATATCCATAAGATCATCTAAAAAAACAAGATATTGGTGATATTAGGAAAATAAATCTTGAAAATATGATTATTATTGAATCTAAGATTAATGAATTGAAAGAACTCATAAAATATGAAATAAAAACTAAATAAGTCTTCTGATCCATTAAATCCTTAACAATTATCTAAATAATAAATCCAGTGTGAGGGTAATGATACTAAGGTAAGTTACACTTCATGTATATCAAAAATATATAGAATATATATTATAGTAGAAGAAACAAGAGATCAAATAACTCAAGAGTTTTCATTGTCTCCTAAAAAATATATAGAAGTTGAGATAATTCAATTGAATCCAAAGTCTCTTAAAGAATATGTTGTTAATGAAACATTTAAACAATATTTGAAAAAGTCTTATCTTGATCAATATTTATTATAAAGTTAATATTGGGACATTATTATTAATTAATAAGTACTTGTAGGTGTTTTCATATCTATGCATGGCCTAGAGAGGTCGTACATTTACCAATCTATTTCATATGATGATTATATTTTTTAAATAGATACTTAATGTGAAATTTTCAATGAATTTATAGAATCTATATATCGTGAATACATTAAAGCCTCAGAATCAACAAATATAGCCTCAAGGACCCCTAAAGAATAAAATATTCATGCAGCTAATGGTTCACATGAGAAACTAATCTAAGTCTCTATACATGTTCCTACATTTGATAAACCTATAAAGTTTCTGGTTAGTCATATCTATGATTATTCTTTCTCAAAAAAACATTTTGATAACAAGAATGAAAAAATTATTAAAGATCATGGATAATGAATCTCGGATCACATGAGAATATCTTGTTAGCATCAGAATACTTTGGAAAGTTTTTACCAATATTTTCCTTAAATAAGAAATTAAGATTATATCACAAATGAAGATATGGAAAATGATAAAGAGTAAAGATGAATTTCAACAAACCAACTTAGTTCGAACTAAAACGTCTCCCAAGATAGATCACCCCAATCTGTAAATCATCACAATGTCGAAAACATGTCTTATGTATTTCCAAAAAGAGTTAAAAAAAGATAAGAAACATAAAAATTAAAAATTACACAATCCAAGAGACATAAAAACCAATAAAAAAATTATAATCTTGGAAAAAATTCAATACATAATTAAAAACTATATCACCATATGAACACCCATCACTGCTATACCAAACCATAAAAAAGGAAACAATAATGAAGATAAGACAACGAGATATATGATGCTATTTCCATTACCTATATCCAATAAAAAATATTCATACACCCAGAGTAATTATAGGGTATGAGGGAAATAAGTAGTAGGTTACTTCCAAATTCTATCACCATTAAAATGGTAATTATAGTTCTAATACAAAACAAGTCTATAAAGAAATTTCCTTCGAAAAAACATTTCATAAAGAAACATTTGGTTTGCTTAAAAAACTCATTCAAATCCACAAGAATATGTGTATAAACATGAATGAAAATATATAGGTAAATAGTCGAAACATTTATATTTTAAACAATAAACATGTGATAATCGTAAAAATGATACATAAATGAAAACAAGAGAACAAAACAAAATTGGTTTGTTTCTTATGGGAATAAATATCTAGGAAATTCAAAGAACACTAAGATGAAAAAAAACATCATTCCTATGATATTGAGTCCTACCGTTATCTATCAGTATCATAACCATATCCCATAGTGGTTCTATACTCACTAAGGTTTTCATATGTCCACACCAAGGTTCCCAAAATGTTTATATGTTTTATGTTTTCACTAATAATTCAATAAACCATTCTAAAAATATTATTAAATATTTTCACAAGTGAATCATCACAACTCCCAAGATTAAAAATACATTTTTATAGTCACAACTATATTTTAGGAATTTTAATGAACACAAGGTGTGGAAAAACTATTTTAATGATAACCCCATTTAAAAACCATTTCACAATCCATCTGAGATGTAATTTTATAAAATAACCCCCATATATTCCAAAAAAATTATTTTATAAATGAAACCAAAGGAATTTACAAGAAAACAATTTAAATCAAGGGATAAGTTCATTTTATAGATACAATATAATCATCAATAAAAAAACTAGTCACCTTTGAAAATAGGGATTTGAAATAGACAGATCGGGTACTCACAAGACAAGATCTACAAGAAAAATCATCAATTCCTCATAAAACACAATAGATCCAGAAAAAAATCCCAATTGGGTTTTAAGAGGAATATATATATCAAAAATAAATCTATATAAATGAGGATAAATCAATAGGAAATATGAACATTCAATTAAGAGATCCACAAAAATTGATCGAAGATCACCATAGAATCAGAGGGAGAACCCTCTAGATCATCAAGTTGAAGTTAGATTAAGCTAATAAGGGATTAAGAGTAGATTAGAGTTAATTATGACCAAGGGAATTGAGGTAATTTTATAATTTTAAGAAACCCATATGGGATTCATGTTTAGGATGCATAGTTAGAAAAACCATGTGCTAACCTTGTGGAAGCTACCATCCCTTGAAAACTGAAATGCATGGTTACCAAGGAATAGCTTCTCGGTTAGAAGAACTGTGCCTGAGCTATGTGACATCCCTTATCCATTTTCCACATGATTTTCTTTTTATATATCATGTTTAGTGAAATCATTCTTAAATCATGAAAATCTTCATTGGAACCAATAAATCCATATTGTATTGTTTCTGTATGGTAACACAAACCATGCAACTAAATTATTTTCCTAGCCTGTTTCTCCTAAAATTTCAAATTATTTACCCACTAACTACTAAAATACTCTAGGAACTATAAAGATATAAAATATACTAAAAATATTACTTATGACTTGTAGGGAATCACAGTTCTCCCCACTATAAAAAATTTATACCCTAGAAATTTCTTAGGATTCTTTAATTTCAAAAAGAAAAGTGCATTACTACCTCATCAATGATTCATGCTCATGTTTCTCATGTTTATACTTCCAAAACATCAATATTATATGGACCCTGGGAATTGGTTTACCAAGAAAATTTATCTTAGTGGCCTTTAATAGGAACTACATACTCAGCCACTTATTTGTTGGGCTCAAGATCAATATCCTTCTATTCCATTACATGGGAAGGATCCATTTGATACCTCTATAATTGGGAAACATGAAACATGTCATGAATTGATGTCAAGTGAGATGGAACTATAAAATAATAAGAAACATTTATAGGTCATTTTATGATCTCAAAATAAACAAAAAACCTTAGTGAAAACTTAACCTAATTTCCATAATGATTCGGTCCCAAACGGGGAAAACCCTAAGAAAAAACCAATCACCCACCACAAATTCCAATGGTAAATGATAATGGTTTTCATTGGAATTTTGATGCATCTAACTTGTATCTAAATTCTTTTGGATCAACTAAACCTTTTCTATCATCTCCTAAAAAATTATATGTAACATCCCCGACCCTAGAGACACTAAACTGGTGCCCCGAGCAAAGTCATCACAAGACCTCAAGCGCGCCTCACCATACGCTAGAGGATTCTGACTAGCAGCAAGGGTCTAATGAGTCATGTGGGGAGACTATACCCTCTTTATAAAAGTAAGACACAGAAGATATCAATATAAATAGCAGAAACAATATGAACAACCAATGAAAATGCATAACCATGAATTCATTAAACAGGATATAAACCAAAAATAAAATATAACCATGCCATTCCATACTAGTAGTTCCACAAGTGCAAGAGGACCAAAATAAAGAAAATAGAAAAAATCCCCAAATGGTCCTGACTCTAAGTATGGAACCTTATACATGTACTTCCCAAGCCCAACTCAACACCCAAGCATAGGGTTATCACCCTTGTCCTGACATACAATGATGAAATATTATCGAGTACCAAACAGTGGCCCGATCGGGGTGTGAGTACAACTTAGTAGGCCACCACCAACGGTGTCTACAAATATCAAGTCTAATAGATAGTGCATGCAAGTATAAATAAATGGAAATTAAAGGAAAGAAAATTTGTGGCCCACTCGTTAACCTTTCTCTACTTTGTTATTACTATTATGATTACTGTTCCAAGTTCAATATATACATCATATCATGATTTAGTTCATCATAAACACATAATCCATGAGTCAGACCATTCCCTTATTCACACAATATTCATGGCATTTATCATTCTGCACAAGAAAAAAAGTTTAAGTCCCTATATCACTTGGGATAAGCATATCAAGCAATCACTACACTTAACTTGGAACCTCAGTTTAGGTATTTTCATTGAATACAACCATTGGGGGAATAGAGATCAGCCCAACCCCCCAACCCATGTATTTCTGGGTAGGTTTGAGAATCATTCCAACCCTACCAGTGGGAGGAGCATCAGTCCTTTATCCCACCACCAAGCCATGTACACAAGCTTATTTATCCATTCACCACATTTATCTATATCACAACCAATACAACCAATACATATAACAATCATACCATAACAAAACAACCATAACCAATATAAATGGCAATAACAATCCACAAAAATCAACATGGGAGTTAATATTGCGTCATAACCCATTAATACATTTTACATTTACATTTCAAAACCATTTAACCCAATTCTCATTCCCTTGCATTAACCCCTTAAGAATATTCAAAAATTCCAATACATTATCCAATTTAACCCATTACCATTTCATAAGTATTTACCCCCTTATGATTTTCAAGTACAATTATTGTCTCTCATATCTCAACCACTTCATTACATTCAACCCTTTAGGTATACCCCATAGTTCCCTTATATTTACCCATTCAACATATTCTTATATTTCCTTACTACATATCATTTAGTATATTTCCCCACTATCCATTACATTAACTAATTAAAATTTCACCATTTCATGTGCACTAACCCACATAGTCATTTCATACAAAATTTATTAATAATTCGACATAATCTCATATAACCCATTTTATCTATTTTCATGGAATGCCAAACAATCCCTTTATTCCCTTGTCACCATTGGAAAAACTATAATCATTCCATTTTTAACTAAATCTACCATTAGATCATGTCATCAAGGCTCCACATTATCATGCGGTAACCTTTAACTTAACCATACCACTTTCAAGGTCCGGGAATACTGGCACACCCCAAGGGTGGCCCTAAAATGGTCAAGTCATTCTCCATGCATCCCATGGGGATCGTGAGAGTTTCAATTGGTCACTTAGACACCCCTTTTTACAAAACCATCTAATAAAAACAAGAACATTAATAGAGAGAAATAATAATACAAGCTTCCATGCACAAATCTAAAATAAAACGATGGGATAATACTTGTAGAGCGCCTACCAAAAATCTGATGATGAACGCACTCTTAATCGTGGCCTTAGATCCCTATACAAAACCCCCTTGAATTTACAACCTAGGTTTCACCAAAAAATGGGGGTTTTAACGATTTAGAAGAAGATGGGAGAAACTACAAACCCTAATCTGGAAAAGAGAATCAAGAGGAACATTATACTTTCCTAAGGCTTCGATCTGCAACCAACGACGCTCCAAATAGTCAAGAATCGAAGGAGAATGGACCTTGGGAAGATTGGGTCATAAAATCTCATCACTACGGTTGTAGGAGGTGAAATAGAGAAGAATTATGAGTTGGGGTTTAAAATACTATAATGGTAGTTTTTTTAATTTTTCAACTTTTTTGGGCTACATAGTTTACCCTCACGGTTTACCAAACTGTGCCCAAACTGTTCGAGAACTACTATCCAAAAATCACCCCTTAGCACAATTACCTAGGAATTCCACATAGTTATCCTAACCGTGCGATAACCATGAGAAATATTCTTTCCAAGGTTTCACGGTTACCATGGACGGTCGGCATGGTTTACACTAACCGTGCACAAACCATGCAACATGCTCAAAAAACTTCTTTTTCCTCCTCTTTCAAGCCCTGAACCCCCAAAACACCCCCAAGCTTTCAATTGAACTTGGGGAAACACTTATTTAACCAAAATAATGGACTTAAATTGAAACATAAACAAACACACACACCTTATGAGAATCCAGGATCTTACAACCTCCCCACCTTATAACGGCTCGTCCTCGAGCTGCTCTTCCTAATCATCATAGAGCTTCCGTAATAAGATGTCATGCCACTAGGTCTTCCTATCGATTCCCATTTCCCAAGTTTCTCATTGAAAATTATAATTCTACCACAAAAAGGGAACCAAGGAATGGTCTTAACCCACAAGACTTACTCACCACAACCCCCAACACAAACCAGATACTCCTTAAGGAGGCCTCAACTTCAACCACACCCGACTACTAGGACTTCATAGAGAAAACATAGGCAATAGTTCCTAACTCACAACACATGAAAACTTCACACACAATATTATATCAACCTGGAGGAACCAATCAACTCCCCATCATTCTGATCCCCATCACAACTCATGACCCAAAATAGTTGGAATCATTTTCCTCTATTTTCCAAACTCTAATGGTGACCAAACTTGATATCTCTAATAGGAAAATACATGATACTTCCAACCACATTTCTTGAATTATGTCAATCTACCGCTCGTGTCCTGATAATACCATTTCACAATCACACATCCAAATGCAACCCAAACACTATGGTACTCGATAGATCCAACTTGTGATAAAGGTCGTTACTAGGGCCAACTCACCCAAACGATGTCCACTCGAGTCCCTCCAACCTAAAACTTTGATCATGTCGTTAACCAACCATTTATCCGCTATGGTTATATCCACCCTATTCTGTTACTTGGAACCTCCAATATTAATGAAAGACCACCAGAAACTCAACTTGACTTTCCCATTATACCTGACGCACCCACTAAGGTCATTCCCCGACTTCTGGTGGAATCCCTTCAACATAGCACCACTGCCCTTCGAATCATCGTTAAGCTCCACCTTCCCAACCAAAAATCATAACACCATCACCCTACCATTAATACACTATCTAAAGAAGGATAATTTCTCAGTCAAGCCCATTCTGAAATTTGAAACACACTTCTCCTCTCAAGGAATCCACCAAAGGTGATTTACCACTCTCCACATCTGCCCCTTTCTCAGAGTTGAGTCGAGTTTCCCCAGTTGACTAGTCCTGGAAATCTTCACCATTGGCATGGAACTACATCACATGGAAAAGTTTCATTTAATCTTCAAGGCATTCCAAAACCACCAAAGGGCACTTACTTGAGTCTACTTTTGATTTCCATTAGAGTTACAAAACCCAACTTCTCTTGCCACCAACTGATGTAACATCTCACCATGCTCTTTGACAACTGAACACATGAATTTCGAATTTCATTAAAAACCACCCTGAGCCCAAATATAATGATTAGCTCAATCAACCACCATAGATGAGGCCCACTAAGACTTTATGAGACACCCAGAGTGAACCTCACAAGTTCCTTATTAGCATTCTAGTACCGCTGCATCAAATCAACATTCTTTTTCCCACATTCAGGACTGACTCAGCACTCCCCGCCTTAGGAGTGCCATTGCTCTCCGCATGGTATTATAATCACCATGGATTACACCCAATCATAATCATAATCTTAAAATTTAGACATGGTTGTATAGAATTCCACAAAATAATAAATTGAATGTCAACCATTGTCCACTCCTGGCTTCTATGGGCGGTAACCACAACATTCGTCGACAACTGACACTTCCCAAGGACCTCACCTGAAACCATCGATGGTGTGCATCCAACCATCGCACTTCACGTACACCTCCCCCATGGTCTTAAACTTCATGATGTTATTTATCTTACCAAAACACCTTCAAGTCTCTTGTCATAAATCCAGTGCTTATCAACATATCTAGGATGATGTCAAGATGTTGGGAATGATTGTCACTAGCTTAGGTGCACTAAGATGTTTTCGAAGAACACCACCACCAACTTATTTGCTTCCAATATCATGTCCCATGATTAAACACTATGTTATTATGATATTTTAAGTCTTCCTAGATACACACCTCTCATTGACATTTAACCACCACTACTCAAGCATGATTGCTAAAAGAGACTCACCACCGCTCTATGACCATCTGTCAAGTATCCATGAACCAACATTTCCTGAGGTACTTCTTACACCACACTACACAATTTCTTTTGGTGTATCTCTAATAGTTAATGACCAAGCACCATGGTCTTCCATGCTAGTCAAAAATAACTGTTTCTCACACTACCATGCTTTCTTATTTGGATTCATAGAGAACCTAAAATGCTTATCCCATTTGAAATTATGCCTTATCAATGTGCGCCCACATCTAGACCACTTAGAACCCCTAAGGTTTCTCACTTTCCTATAACCATTCACATACCAAATTTATTTACCACAAGGGAACCGTCACCTGGCATAGCTCAAAGCACGCGTACTTACTTAACCATTCCTCTTGATTAGTCGGCCTTGTCAGCCTAAAGGCATTCTCAACATCTCACCCAACAACTAAACCATTAATACAAAAAATACCATCCTTGTGACCACCCTCACCTTGGGTGTCAGCTTCCAACAAGAGAATCTAACCACATTTCAGTCATCCTTTTCCATCTCACATGAAAACAACACTGATGTCTCCTTTAACTGTCATCCAAACTGACAGGTTAGGCATTCATGTAATTCTTTTTTTCCAAATCTTAAAGGTAATCATATGCATAGATCCCTCCTTTGAATAATTCCCCATGCCTCTTATTCTAAAGCACGTGAATCACTAGTCTATCTTCCCATGAGTTCACCCTTTATTTCTCTAAAACTACCAATGCATCACCAAAAATCAAGTCACATCAGCAAATCATTGACCTTCCCACTTATCCTTTTAGGATTACCTGCAATAGATGACATCTTCTACATCCCACTATCAAGGTCTAGCATCCATCCATATGACACACACCCAAGATCACTAGGAACACCATCAAACTCCTTGCATAGGCCACCATGAAGGTCTAGTGATATCGGTTTGCTAAACTGGAGTCATGGCGGGAAAATCCCATTTATTTGTACACACATCGAGTTATGAAAAAATCAATGTTTATGAACGACACTCTCACCCCTGTTCTAATACACACTATTCCTAGTGCACCAAGCAACCATTTTCTCTAGGTTCTTCACCAAAGGTAATTATACACATACGTCATCACCACGATCCAAAACACCCACTCTATAGTCTAAGATACAACTCACAAGGCCCGAACCCACAGGCGTCACCACTACCACAATAACTCCTATCTCTAATGAAACTACAACCAAGACACTCATTCTTATGTACATAATACAACATATGAAATTACAATCCATAATATTCATACTTTCACATTACCAACAACCCCTTAAGACCTCAAGGCCACCACAAAACTAATGACACAATGATGAATGCCCAAAGGGTCGTGCTTTAGAACATTTTACATACCCAAAATCTCAAAATCCCTAGTTACTCAGATTCATATTCCCTAAACATTTTCATCAACAAAAATATCAAAGGAATTCCAATTGGTATAGGACGCAACATGAGAATACACTACTTCCCATACATAACCCACTCTAAAAACACTATTCCAATAGATGTGTTCACATATCTACCACTACCATCAACCCCTCTTACAACAGGTCATGGAAAACATTGGGTAATCCAAATTACTTAATCACAACCCATTCATCAAACATCCCTTTAAACTATTTCCTTATTTACACACAAATATTTTCTATTAAGCATATTTATCATCTCAAAACATGTTATATTCATCATTTTAACACATTTAAACCTTTCATTAGGAAAAATTCATTAATTATTTCATCATCACCACACAAATATTTCTCTTTTAAAGACCATTAATTCTTTAAAATTTAACACAACCAAAAAATTTAACTCGGTCATAACATTTCTTTATACACAATATTCATTAACTATCCATTTAATTCTTTTCATTCAGCCACTTTCATCAACATTATTAGGAACCATTTTCTTCAAATTTTATAAAGAAGTAAAATGAATTATACTCTCTATGCCCCTCACACCCATATTGTGTGTGTATATCGTGATGCATGCCACCTATATCCTTCGGTACCTATTTCTAAGGCTTGAAATTGTCCTAATCTCCGGTCTACCATCCCCAAATAGTAAAAAAAAGAACTACTATGATACCACTTTGTAATGTCCCCGACCCTAGAGCCACTAAACTGGTGCCCTGAGCTGAGTCATCACATGACTTCAAGCACACCTCCCCATATTCCAGAGGTTTCTGACTAGAAGAGAGGGTCTAATGAGTCACATGGGGAGACTATACCCTCTTTACCAAAGTAACCCACAATATATCTCAATATAAATAGTAGAAATGATATGAACAACCAATGAACATTCATAACCAAGCATTCCATAAATAAGGTACAAACCACAAATAAAATATAAACACACCATGCCATAAGAGTAGTGCCACGAGTGCAAGAATCCAAAAATAAATAAAACAGTAGAAATCCCCAAATGGTCATGACTCCAAGTTCTGAAATCTCGTACATGTACTTCCCAAGCCCAAGTCAACTCCCAAGAATGGGGTCATCACCCTTATCCTCACCTAAAACCATGAAACCTTCTCAGATACCCAACGACGGCCTAAGCAGGGTGTGAGTAAAACTCAGTAGGCCACCACCAATAGTGTCTACAGATATCTAGTCTAACAGATAGTGCATGAAAGTATAAATAAATGGTAAGGAAATGAAAGAAAATTTGGGGGTTGCTCGTTAAACTTTATATACTTTTCTATCACTATTAGTATTATTGTACCAAGTTTATTATATATATCATCTCTTCATTTAGTTCATCATCAACACATAATCCATGAGTCATACCTTTCCCTTATTCAAACAATATTCATGGAATTTATCATTTCGTCTAAGAGAACATGTTAAGTCCCTATCTCGTTAGGGATGAGCATATAAAGTAATCACCACACTTACCTTGGAACCTCAATCCATGTATTTTCATTGAATATAACCATTTGGGGCATAGAGCATTAGTCTGACTCCCTAGCTTATGTATTCCAGGGTAGGTTAGAGCATCTGTCCAACCCTACCTATGGGAGGATCATCATTCCTTTATCCCACCACCAAGCCATGTGCACATGATTATTTATCCATTCACCGCATTTATCCATATCACAACCAATACAACCAATAAATATAAAAATCATACCATAACAGAATAACCATAACCAATATCAATGGCAATAACAATACAAAACATTCAACATGGGAATTAATACTATGAAATAACCCATTAATACATTTTACATTTACATTTCAAACCCATTTAACACAATTCGCATTCCCTTGCCTTAACCTTTTAATAATATTCATCAATTCCCATAAATTATCTAATTTAACCCATAAATATTTCATAAGTATTTACCCACTTATGCTTTTCAAGAACAATTCTTGTCTCTCATATCTCAACCACTTCATTACATTCAACCCTTTAGTTATACCCCATAGTTCCCTTATATTTACTCATTCAACATATTCATCTATTCCCTTACTATGTCTCATTTAACATATTTTTCCATTTCCCATTCCATTACCAAATTCAAAGTTCACCATTTCATATGCGCTATCCCTCTTAGTCATTTCATACAAAATTCATTAAGAATTTGACATAATCTCATATAACCCATTTTACCCATTTTCATGGCATGCCAAACAATCCCTTTATTCCCTTTTCACCCTAGGAAAAACTATCATCATTCCATTTTCAACCAAATCCACCATTAAATCATGTCATCAAGGCTCCACATTATCATGTAGTAACCTTTAACTTAACCCAACCACTCTCTAGGTCTGGGAATACCGGAACACCCCAAGGGTGGCCCTAAAATGGTCAATTCATCCTCCACACATCCCATGGGGATCATGAGGGTTTCAATTGGTCACTTAGAAACCCCTTTTTACCAAACCATCTAATGGAACCAAGAACACGAATAGGGAGAAATAATAATATAAGATTCCATGCACAGATTTAAAATAAAACTTTGGGATAATACTTATAGCCCACTTACCTCAAATATAATGACAAAAGCACTCTTAATCATGGCCTTAGATCCCGATCCAAACCCCCTTTAAGTTCCAAGATGGGTTTCACTATAAAAGGAGGGTTTTAGGGATTCTAAAGAAGATGGAAGAAACTATAAAACCTAATCTAGAAAAGATAAGTAAGAGGAACATTAGACTTCTACGGGGATTTGATTTGCAACCAACAGTGATCTAAATGGTCAAGAATCAAAGGAGAATGGACCTTGGGAAATTGGGTCATCGAAGGCCGTCACTAGGTTTTAGGAGGTGAAATAGAGGAGAATCTAGATATGGGGTTTAAAATCCCATAATGGAATTTTTTGTAATTTTTTAACGTTTCTGGACTACACAGTTTACCCGCACGGTTTACCAAACCATGCACAAACTGTGCGAGAGCTACTGTCCCAAAATCACCCCTTCACATAGTTTCTTGGGAATTATGCATGGTTAGCTTAACCATGTGAAATCCTCTTTCCAAGGATGCACAGTAACCTGGGAAGATCCGCATAGTTTACACTAGTTGTGTGCAAACCATGCAACATGCCCAGAAAACATCTTTTTTCTCCTCTTTCATGCTCCCAACCCCCAGAACACCCCAAGCCTTATCTTGAACTTGTTGAAACACTTATTTAACCAGAATAAGGGACTTAAACTAAAACATAAACAAATGCACACACCTTACAAGAATTTGGGATCTTATATTATCAATCTAACAAATGACAATTATCCTAAATCCACCAAACACAAGGTAGATCAACATGGCCTCCCACACAATAATTCAAAGAGAAACACTTTAATTGAGTCCTGAAAACTATAATTATTAGTTAATTAGACAAAATTAATATGATTTTTCCATGAACCAATAAAATAACCCACCCTCACCCACAACATATCCTCGATTATCTAAATGGCACACTCAATTTTCCCATCTGTCTATGTGTGATATCCATTCAAAACATAAGTTGGGTACCCACTACCTCTTATAAAAATTTACAAATCTAGGATGTAATCCATGGATACTCATTATAAAAAATAGTATAAGTCACTCCATATAGCTTCACAGTCTCACAAACATACTGGTTCCTAAGATCTTCCACTTTCATCATATTCTTAACTATAAGTAAATGAACCAATTTCGTGAATCGATCAATGATCACACAAACTACATCCCTCCCACTAGTATTCCATGGTAAATCAATAAAAAATTCTATGAATATCTATACCACTTACACACCAAAATGAATAATGTCTACAATAACCTAGCAGGTCTCTCATGCTCTACCATAATCTTCTTGAAAGTAAGGCATCATGACATGAAGACAACCTCATCCATGACCACCGATAATGACATCTAAAATCATGATATATCTTGTTAGTCATAGGGTTAATGGACCAAATAGACCAATGTATGCTATCAATCAAATCCTTCCTCAAAGATATCATAATGAAAAATCTGCCTCAAAAACATAGAATGCAATCAGGAGACCGAAACCAAACACCCAGGGTCTCCTCGCTATTTTGGATTTCACTAAAACACTAAAAATCAATTCCTGATTCTATCTAAAAATGAATCTAATAATCAATTAATATATTATTTTTCACCAAACCTAATAATAAATACCCATCATTCTCCTCTACATCCAATCTCATTTCAGTGAATAAACTCATCAAAGTCAACTCCTCTACTAATTCCTTCAAGGCTTGAGTCAGTAACTTCCTGATCAATGCATCTATGACCAAATTACCTTTTCCAAGTGGTATATGAAATATAAAAAAACAAATGTTTAAACATACTCAAACCAATATCTTTTTAACAAGTTCGCGTATATTAGATGAAAATATAATTTAGGATCTTGTGGTCTGGATATATGGTAAACTTCTCACCGAAGTGATAGTGGTGCCATGTCTTCAGATCCTGTATCTTAGCATCCATATTGAGACCATAGGAGGGATAATTATTCGCATGAGTATGTAGTTGGAAAGATCCATTGGCCACCACCTATTTCCTTTTCATCAAAACACATAATTTTCATCTACCCAAGGCATCACATAAAACATCATAACCCAAACCATGTTCTAGTATAATCAGAACCAGATTCGAAGTCAATATCACCTTTAGTTCCTAAAATTATCTTTGTGATTTTCATTCTATTTAAACATGACACCCTTATCGGACAACATTCTCATTAGAGATTCAAGCTTGGAGAAATCCCAATTGAAATGAATATAATAACCATCCAAGACCAAGAATCTTTAAATATCAAACAAATATTTGGGTTTCTCACAAGTCATCACTTCTTGGATCTTTTTACGATTCATTGCGATACCCTACTCAAATATAACATAGCCCTAAAATTTCACCTTTGGGATACAAAATACATATTAAAAATCATTCCATATATATGATGTTCATTCAAAGTTCTGAGTATGATATCTAGATTATCCCTATTTCCCTCATCCAACTTAAAGTACACCAAAAAATAATCCACAAAAACAATCAGAAAATAGCCTAAGAACCAATGAGGAATTTGATTCATCAAATATATAAATAAATATCGTATGATATTTAGTAAAACCATATGGCATGAAAAAATACTCACGGTTCCATACATTCTCCTTATAGATGTCTTGGGAATTTCATCCTCTTAAACCCTCAACTGATGGTACCCTGAGAGAAGATCAATTATAAAAAACCACTAAGCTCCATTGAGTTGATAAAATCGGTCAAAAATCTTAGAAAAATAATACTTGTTCTTAACAGTTACCTGACTAATCTCTTGATAATAAAAACCAAGTCAGAGGTTTCTATCTTCCATCAATAAAAATTGGTTTGGTGAATCCCAAGGTGACATACTTGGATGAATACATACTTTATCCTCAAGATCCTTGTAACGACCTGAGTCAGGAGCCCCTCCACTGGTGCCCCGTACCCAGTTCTCCACATGACCTCAAGCGCATTTCCCCGAACTCCATAGGCTGCTGACTAGCAACGAGGGCCTTGGTGTGTCGGTGGGGAAACTATGCCCTCATTCGGTAAGGTATACAAGGTAAGAAAACAACAATAAACAACGGAAGCAGTAAAACAACATGCATAACAGCAGAAACCAAATAGCGGAAGCAATGAAGATATATAACAATGATGACAATAATGCAGTAGGTACAAGTATCTATGGAAAGCAGCAAACAAAACAACGTGCTGGAATACAATTGAAACCAAGTTCAAAAGAAAAACAAAGAAATCTCTTCAGCATCGCGAGCCACGACTCGGTCCCATGCTCCCCAGATCCTGGTGCAATCAAGATCCTGAAGTAGAAGGGCGCTTGCCCTTGTCTATACATGCAGCAACATAGTCTTCTTAGGCCCAAAATCATGGCCCAAATAGGGTGTGAGATACAATCCCGGTATGCAATCACCCAAAGATTTGTGTCTAATAGTCAATGAATACATGGCAGTAATAAAACAAGAAGCAGTAAACAGAAAAGCACAAGCAGCTACAATCCACAGTTCTAACAAGTACACAAGTAAGCAGCCAGCAACAAGAAGAAAACAGGTAACCCTCTCGGTAGCTCTCATAGCCTAACCCCTATGGTTCAACCTTTGGTACTAGCAACCCTATGGGAGGCACACATAGTCTCACCCCTTTGGTTCAGCTACGTAATTAAGTAGACTCTCTGGGGAAGCACTCACCGTCAATTCCCCCTATAGTCTCGTATAATGCTAAAGGCTCTCTGGGGAAGCACTCAATTTCAATTCCCCCTGTGGATCGCGTCGTGGATCTAAAGACTCTCTGGGGAAGTACTCAACGTCAATTCCCCCTATAGTCTCACATCGTAATTAAAAGACACTTTGGAGAAGCCCTTCCGTCAATTCTCCCTTTGGTCTGCTACTCTAGGTTCTCACAGTCCTGAGTATATCTAAACATGCTCAGTGCGCGTGTATCATCCAGGTAAACCTCAAGAACTACTTGGCTATCAACTATGGCTCAATAGTATAAACAAACAGTTCCACTATCCTACAACTAGGCATGGAAACTGGCAGAACGCCCAATAGATAAAACAAGCATGGTAAAGCAAACTGAGCACAAAATAAATTACAATACTCACAAGCAATAACATCTACTAAATCAAACAAGAAAAGCAGGCAAACAGCAGGGGAAAAATAGGAAACACGCAATACCCCATTCAAGGGTATTGGTGGAAATTGCACAAAATAATCATCAACTTTATACGGAAAGGCACAAACCACCTACCTCGATATGAGGAGATCGATATACGCGAACCTCGACGATAGATTCCTCTTAGAACAACGTAGATCTGAGAAAACGCACAAAACGTTCATCCCCTGATAACTTGGAAACGATGAAGAATCAAGAAACAAGGCTAAAGCAGAAGGAAGAACTCACCACTGCGATTCCAACGTAATCGACCATGCTCGAATCAAAGAATGGATGGTGAGGTGGGAGTTCGTCGAAGATCCAGCAATATGGTCACTCTCAGACAGATGAAATATGGAGAAGAAGATGAATCTGGGGGTTAGGCATGACCCCGGTCCGTTTAATGAAAAAAAAGTACACGGCGTGTAATTCTTGAGTACACGGCGTGTGCTTCATTTTTCCGTACTCCGAATTAACCGGCCTCCACCTCAGCCTTACACACCGTGTGTATGGCCAGGACAGGGCCAGCACACAACTTCGAGCCGGAACAAAGTACATGGCGTGTACTCAAAAAGTACACGGCGTGTACTTCTGAAATTTCCAGAAAATTCATTTTTCTCAAAAACTCCAGAAAAAGGGAAAACGTACCTTAAAGGAAGATTCGGGTTCTTACAAACTTCCCCCCTTAAAGAAATTCGTCCCCGAATTTCCCTAATGAGTCAGATAAGAAGAAACCTCAAACAGCTCCAGCCATTGCGATCGTACATTAGCCTCCCTCTCCCAGGTCTCGTCCTGTACTCGTCTGTGCTACCATAGCACCCGTACCAGAGGAACAGACTGCCCACGGAGAACCTTCGTACTGCGATCGACAATCCGGATAGGATGCTCCTCGAACGATACATCCGCTTCAATCTTGACTTCCTCGGGCTGAAAGACGTGGGATGGGTCTAAAAAGTAATGTCGGAGCTGAGAGACGTGGAAGATGTAATGCATGGCCCGATACCTCTGAGGTAGCTGCAACCGATAGGCGACCGGCCCCACTCTCTCCAAAAGCTCAAACGGCCCGACGTATCGCGGTGAAAGATTACCCTGTCTCTGAATCATCTTGTGTCCCAACCTTGGTGCAACACGCAGGAAAACCTGATCACCGACCTCGAACTCCAGAGGTCGTCTCCACTGATCAGCATAAGACTTCTGTCGAGACTGTGTTGTATCCATCCTCTTCCGAATCAGCTCTATCTGCTCTGAAGTCTCCGGAACAAGACAAGGTCCCAGCAAAGCTGCCTCTCCTACCTCCAGCCAGCAAGGGTGATTGACATGGCCTACCGTAAAAATCCTCGTATGGCGCCATTTGAATGGTCTCCTGAAAACTTTTGTTGTAGGTGAAATACACCAGAGGAATATACTTCTCCCAAGAACCGCCAAAGTCAAGGATGAAAGCCCGGAGCATATCCTCAAGCACTTGGATCGTGTGCTCAGACTGGCCATCAGTCTGGGGATGGTAAGTTGTACTCAAAAGTACATGTGTACCCAAGGCCTTCTGAACTCCCTTCCAGAACTGAGAGGTAAAGCACGCATCTCTTTCTGAAACAATAGAGCACGGAACTCCATGCAGACGAATGATCTCTCTGATGTAAAGTCATCCCAGATCATTGACACTGAAGGTCTCCTTATCGGCAATAAGTGAGAAAACTTCGTAAGTCTGTCGATGAAAACCCCAACAGCATCGTTCCCTTGAGGTGATCTCGGCAACCCGGTCACGAAGTCCATCGCAACATCGTTCCACTTCCACTCCAGAATGGGTAGCTGCTGTAAAATACTTGTTGGTCTCTGAGGCTCTGCTTTCACCTGTTGACAAGTAGAACATCTCATGACAAAACTAGCAACATCCTTATTCATACCTGGCCACCAATACTGGCGATGAAGATCCTGATACATCTTGGTGACACCAGGATGAACTGCCCAAACTGAGGAATGGAAATCCCGCATCAGCTCCTCGCGTATGTCTGTTGCCACCCATACGCGTCCTTGGAAATGAAAGATCTCATCCTCACCCACTGTCCATCCAGGAAGAGGGTCCCCTCCTGACACACTCTCATGCTGGACTAAGCCTTCTGAGTCTGATAGCTGCCTCATACGTACCCGATCAAGTAGCGTGGAGGTAACAGCTACAGAAGATAGAAAGGTTTGTCCCCGTCTATCGTGCACCTCCAGATGCATCTCAGAGAATAGATCCATCAACTGCCACTCACTACTGGCCTCCTGAACTGCCTGAATCTGAGTTCTCCTTCTCAACGTGTCTACCACGGTGTTGCCCCTTCCCGGCGTATAGGCAAGCTCGAAATCAAAAGACTGTAGATACTCAACCCACCTGCGCTGCCTCAGATTTAGATCACGCTGAGTGAAGATATACTTGAGACTCTTGTGGTCAGTAAAGACCACAAAGTGCTCACCCAGAAGTTAGTGTCTCCAACAGCGCAGGGCATGAACAACAGCTGCCAACTCCAGATCGTGCGTAGGGTAGTTCCTCTCATGTGGCCTTAGCTGCTGAGACCCATATGCAACGACTCCATCTCCCTACATAAGCACAGCTCCCAGCCTGATACCCAAAGCATCACAGTAAACATTGTAGCTCTTGCCTGGCTCTGGAAAGACTAGTATCGGTGCTGACGTCAACCTCCCTTTCAGCTCATGAAAGGCTGAATCACAAGAATATGACCATAAGAACTTCACCCCCTTCTTGGTCAGACCTGTCAAAGGTGCTGCTAGACGAGAAAAGTCCCGAATGAAGCATCTGTACTATCCAGCCAGCCCTAGGAAGCTTCGTACCTCAAAAACGTTCTTTGGATGTGTCACGACCCATCCTCGGGGCTCGTGCCTTGACTACCCCAAGCCCGCCTTCCATAGGCCAGGGGCTGGCGACTAGCACCAAAGGCGTAAATCCCGATAACTGGGAAGGCATTGCCTTTATAAAAGTAAACAAAACACTACAGAGTACAAGCGGAAGTAAAACACTAAGTACAAAGAGAAGTGCTGGAAGGTAAATGGGACATAATACAAACCCAAATGAAAGTACAACTACAATTGAACAAAGTGCAATAGAAAAAGACAACAGCTAGAAGAAAGGAAGCAGCTCCTGGGTCGTCCTCCTCGGATCCTACCTGAAGGGTAGGCACAGATGGAACATCTCCTGGATCATCCACCACGGATCCTACCTGAAGGGTAGGTACAGATAGCCTCCACGACGCTCTCGCCCGTCAACCTCCTCCGTGTGTCATCTCACTGTGAAGTCCACCTCCAGATACTGACTCGTCGTGTAGTCCACCTCTGGGTACTGACTCCTCGTGTATTCCACCTCCGGGTACCGTCCAGTCCTCGAACACTCGGCCTCCGTCAGCACTGCCCGTCATCTGCAACCAACACAACAAGGTGCGGGCATAGCCCGTGTAGGGGTGAGTATAACGATACTCTGTAGGGACCCCGAGACCCTCAAGGTCTCACTAAAACCAACATGGATAACCACAAATAAGATCTCAACAGATAACCACTACTTAGGTATATGCCCATGCATATACCTAAGTTATCAAGTAACCCATCTCAATCATGAGGAAAACACCAAGATCATGAAATCAACGGATAACCACTACCCAGGTATATGTCCATACATATACCCAAGTTATCAAGTGACCCATCTCAATCATGAGGTAAACACAAAGGTCAAAAGTCTCATCTCAAACCAGGATTTTCATTATCGAAACCGTAACTGCTGAAGAGCCCCGTCTCTGGAGTGTACAGTGGTCCTGTCATGACTCCGAGGTACTGCTCACTAACCTATGACTGCTGAGGTACTCCTCCTGTCGAGTACCGTGGGTCAGCCACCCAAACACAGTAGTGCTTCCTGCCGTGGTATGCCACCCAAACACAGTAGTGTACACCCCCTAGTAGCCTGCAGAGGTACTCTCTAGATGAGTACCGTGGGTCTGCACTGTCACACAGGTAGTGCTCCGTCCACCATGGGTCTGCACCTCACAAAGTAGTGCTCCATCCACTGGGCTAGTCGAATCACTCCAAGTCGAGTCGGTCAAGCAGTCGTCAGGTCTCAGCCGGCTACACGGTCTCCGTACTCCGCACGCTTGTCTCTTGGAGGGTCCGCTCCACGAGCTACAAGTCTATACTCCAAGTATCTCAGAGTCCCACTAAGAAGTATCTCAAAAGTCTTCCTCGTCATAGGGGTCTCAACGCAACAGACGGCGCGTCAATCGGACGTCCGGTCTGGGAGTTATTAGCCTTTTTGTCATAGGGGCCCGGTTGGTTTCGAGTGCGAACCAACCCGGCCGTATCTCAACTATACCCCGAACTCTCATAGGGTATACTCATAGGGACCGTTTCTCAACGAGATCACCAACGCCGCTGATGGTTCATCAAACGGACGTCTGGTCTGAAAGATAACAGCTTTCCCATTCCAAGGGCCCGGTTGGATTTCGGGTACAATCCAACCCGGCCACTATCCAACAACAACCAAAACTCAGGCGAAGTACGCCAAAAGTTCCGTTTCATCAAGAGGAATTCAATGAGACAGACGGCGCGTCAATCGAACGCCCGGTCTGTGAGTTATTGGCTTTTTCGTTCCAGGGGCCTGGTTGGTTTCGTGAGCGAACAAACCTGACTACACTCCGATGGCATCCAAACCTCGAGCAGAGTAAGCTAAAAGATCCATCTCACTTAGAGGAATCCAACAAAGTTGACGGCACGTCAATCGGACGTCCGGAGCTCAAGATATAAGCGTTTCCGCTCTGAGGGCCCGGTTGGTTTCGTATCCGAACCAACCCGGCCGAAACCAAAGTATTCTGAAATCTTGAGTGCGATATACCAAAACGACCGTCTCGTTCCAAGGATCGCTACACAACTGACAGTGCATCGATCGGAGGTCCGTAGCCCAAGATATGGGCAAAAGACCAAAGAGGGTCCGAAAACGGGGGGTCTGGGCCCAGACCGACCCGGCCCGACCCCCCCCCCCCCCTGGGTCGGCCCGAACCGGGTCGACCCAACCCGGGTCCGACCCGGACGGGCCCAGCCCGGCCGGCTCGGTCCGGCCTGACCGGTCGGCCGCAGCTCGGCCAGCGCGGCCAAACGGAAGCCGCGGGCGGGGTGCGCGGATTCCCCCCCCCCCCCCCCGCTGATTGAAGCCGGCGGCGAACCGCCGCCGCGCCGGCGTGGCGCGCCGCCACTGCCTTCCGCGGACCCCCGGACGCGCTTCGGTGGTTCGTTTCTCCTGTCGTCTTCGCCAACGGTCCTCCTGGGACCAGACCTTCACTGCGAAGGGATTCAAACGCCATAGCGGTCTGCTTCGTCGTCGTCCGTTGATCCGCACATCGATTAACAAGCTGCGGAGGGTTGTCGGGCCGTGTTTGTTCGGCCCGCGTCCTCCGCGTTAGGTGTTATCAATTGGAAAATAATAAACACATGATTTTAATCATTGACGAGGGTATAATTTATCCAAAATAAATTATACGAACACCTTGTAATCAAATACCCATGCACGAGAGTTTAAAATTTGAATGTGTGGCGTGACGATGTTGCGCATTCTTGTCGCTCGATCCCGCGTGGTGTGACGATGTCGCGCATCCTTTCCACTCGATCCTGGGCGGCATGACGATGTCACACATCCTTGCCGCTCGATCCCGCGCGGTGCGACGGAACCGCGTCAATTTCATTCAATCCGAAACAACAAGAAAAACAATAAGGGAGGGGGACGGCCATGTTTGTGCGGTCCGGCCTCCTCCCGTTAACTGATATCATGCGGTCCAAATATCGCGGATAAAAGACGGAAGAGAATCACGTAAGGAAAATCACATAAACCCCCTACCTCGAGCGCGGCTTGAACGAGGTTTTCGTCGCGGGGAAATTCTTCGGAGAGAAACCGTCGCGGAAAGAGATGTCGCGGAAAGAGGATTCGAAGACGTTGATGGAGATTGTCCGAGATGGAACATCATCTCCATTCCTTTGACGTGGGAAGAAGAACGAAGGGTGGCGTGTCGTGGGTAAACGGTCTCTGAGGCTCAGCGTTCTTCATTGGGAATCGTTCGTTCTTCGCGTTCTTCGTCGAAGATGAAGAAGATGATCTCTAAGATCCTTGCCTTCTTTCTCCCCCATGTCCTCTCCAGCAAAAAAGGAACTAACCCAAAATAAATTAATCCACACTTAATTTATTAACTCAACATGGATTTTGAAATTCAAGTGTTTGAATTTCAAAAACTCACATTAAACTCACAACATTAATGTCATAAGTTATTAACTTAAGTTAACAATATTAATGGTGAGTTGAGGGGGTTAGAGGATATGAAGGGGTGGGGTTCGTGTGGGCCCCACCACCCTCATAACCTTCCAAGGGAGGTTGGGTAGTTACCCAGCTTCCATCCAAAGAATTTAAACACTTAGAGTAAAATAAAAATTGTTGTTAAATTTTTATTTTTAACTTCCACAATTTTTTATCAACTTCTCTCGAGTAAACGCAACTCCGAAATAGGCGTTCATAAGCAAATATCGGCACTGTGGTTCCATCGGTGCCCTCAGAATTTGATTCCGAGCACCAGTTCAAAAGTTAGAAATTCTCGCTCGTTCGTTCACTGAACGTACCCAAGCAAAACTTCGGAAAATTATTCCGGGCACACCGGGCCTCGGAATCAGGCGCCGTCAGAAACTGCGTTCTTGTAAAATCCCAAAGAAAATTTAGAAAACATTTCCCTTGAAATTTCCAGGTCTTTACATTACTCCCACCTTTACGTCCTCGTAAAGCTTTAACACAAACTAGGGTCACAAAAGCGGTACAGAGCACGCATCTAAGCCTTCCGCTCCCATGTTCTCACTCGGAGGTTCCCGTACTGCCAGAGAAAGTGCACCCGAGGAATCGATCGTCCTCGTAGGATCCTCTCATGTCGATCCTCGATCCCTACTGGAACCTCCATGGAAGTAACCCCATCGCCATCGTCCTGCTCCTCATGGTCGATGATATGCGAAGGGTTGAGCACGTATCTCCTCAGTTGAGATACCTGGAAAACATCGTGCACCTGGTGCAACTAAGGTGGATGGGTTAAGCGGTAAACCACCTCGCCTACCCAGCTGAGGACCTAGAAAGGTCTGTTGAACCTCGGAGATAACTTTCCGCCTTGGCCACATCTCCATAAACCTCATCGAGGTGAGACCCGTATATGGATTTGATCGTCATTATTGAACTCAGAGGTCCAAACTCCTGTTAGAACTGAAACTCAAACGACTGCTGCCACGAGGGTATAGTTGACCGACTCAAGAGTGATTGGTCGCACCCTCCTTTGAAAGAGTTTATCTTGTGCTGCCTGGGGTTTCCTTTTCACCGACCAAGGAAAACCCATCCCGACATCGTAGTCAAAACCACAACCTTTTAGCCTAATACAGTCAATCCATGTATGAACTATGGATCCAATCCATACTCAGACCAACGTCGTAAGGCCTTGACGCTGCCACCAAGAGATTCCAACCAAAACTCTCGCCTCGAGGGTCTGACCACACTGTCGGCGTAAGTGTGATTATCGAGTCTCCTCCCAAGGTATATCTAGATGTGAGGGTCAAGTCCACGGCTTACCGGAAACTCTAGGTCTGGAACAAGATTTGTGAAAGCAAGGAATGATTCATATCGATGTCTGTTACTACAGCAGCTAGTATTGGACACAGACTATCCCTTGAATCATTTTTAGAGCCATTGGGTCACACTCCTTGACCGCATACAGCCGCACTCTTCCTCCTCCCTCCAGCTCCCTGAGCCTGGCGGGGATAACTAAGGCGGTTGGTTGTAGCATGTTAAGATGTAAACCACCTCATGCTACTCTCCTAGCTCTGCCTCCACGTCTACTGCTTCGCAGACTCATCTCTCCTTTAATATTCCTCTTATGGAAACATTTAACATGCCCGAGTCTCCAAAACTGGTGCCAGTTTCCTGTTTCTTACTGCACTGTGTAGTCTTCATCCACTCCTGGATGATCTGGACTTTCTTTGCCTACGATCTGAAAGAGCTGCTAAAATTTCTCCTTTTCCAAAAAGAGAATCTCGGTCTCATCCCCTGGATGAAACACGCCCATTGCCTAATACAGTCAATCCTGAAATGAATGGTGTATTCATGCCATGGATGACGTTGTAAGGCCTCGACGTAACTACCAAGAGATACAACTTTCACTCTCGCCTCCAAGGGTCGAGTCACACTGTCGTCATCAGTGTGAGGTCACTGGGTCTCCTCTAGTAGAAAACTCGAAAGTGAGGGTCAAGTCAACAGTTTTAACCGGGACCACTCAGTATCAACCAAACAAAAGGACAGGAAAGAAAACATCACAAAGATAAGTGTCTTTTTATTATTGCAGCTCATAGTACAAAGACACGAATACAATAGCAACATGGAACTAGAAGTACAAGGGACGTATCCACTAGTTCCACTCCTGTACACCTTCTCCCGAAGCTCTACTGCCTTGTCCACTGCTCGGCTGTTGCTCAAGCACCCGTCGCTGCTTCTGCCTCGGTGGCTCCTCCAAAGCCTACGGATCAACTGTACGAGGAGTCGGACAGTCACGTGCCTGGTGACCCTTTCCGCCGCATTCATAACACTTCCTGCTCCTCGTACGGCTGGCTCTATCCCTCTTGGACCTATGCATCATCTGTATACTGCCCACAGATGACTCGGCTACTGATCGAAAAACACGCGACAAAGGCAGTAGCTTCTGAACATGCTCAGGGTGTAGAGCTACTGGCACAAACTCCACACCGAAGAAGGTCTCTAAGTCTTCCCATGTGAAGGCCATCCCATCGCAAAACTGGAACAAGTGGCTCCACCACCTTCCTGCTACTGCCTGAAGAATGCTGGCATCAAAGATCACCATGAAGTCTGCTGGCGTCCCCACTAGCCTGAAAACTCTCGCCACAGCCTCCAGCCAATCCTCAGCCGCCTGAGGGTCCGTCTCTCCCCGGAACCTAGGAGGCCTCTGGCGCTGGAACTCGTGCAGCGCACTCAAGAGGCATGCATCGCCTACTGCCGGGGCTGGTGGCATCAGTGGCCCAATATATGGTAGTACCACTGGTGCCTCTGCTGGTGCCTCAACTGCAAGAGGGCCCTATACTGAAGCATCGTCGCTCGGCAGGCTGTCAGTACGCACATCCCTCTGGGATGTAGCTGGTCGTCCGAGAAAAGGCATCCTGAAAGAAACAATGTGACACAGTCAAATGATTATACCTGGTGAGATGACCTGGTTTGAGCTGATATTTAAATAATACTTATGGAAACACACATGCAATCAGTGTTTTCGTGCACAAAGTCGGAAATCAGTTGTCAGGGTCCTGGTGTATGGATACGTCGGCCGCCCGCACCAACACTGGATTCACTGAACTGAAGACCACACTCGGTACCCTTAACACTATTGCTTCACAGAAAGAAAAAAAATCAAAGTTATAAGTTATGCAGTAGAACCGACTCCTCGGATACCAATTTGTCACAACCCGTCCTTGGGGCCCGTGTCGTGACTACCCCAAGCCCGCCTTCCATAGGCCAGGGGCTGGCGACTAGAACCAAAGGCGTAAATCCCGATAACTGGGAAGGCATTGCCTTTATAAAAGTAAACAAAACACTACAGAGTACAAGAGGAAGTAAAACACTAAGTACAAAGAGAAGTGCTGAAAGGTAAATGGGCCAGAATACAAATCCAAATGAAAGTACAACTACAACTGAACAAAGTGCAATAGAAAAAGGCAACAGCTAGAAGAAAGGAAGCAGCTCCTGGGTCGTCCTCCTCAGATCCTACCTGAAGGGTAGGTATAGATGGCGCAACTCCTGGATCGTCCACCACGGATCCTACCTGAAGGGTAGGTACAGATAGCCTCCACAACGCTCTCGCCCGTCAACCTCCTTCGTGTGTCGTCTCGCCGTGAAGTCCACCTCCAGATACTGACTCATCGTGTAGTCCACCTCCGGGTACTGACTCGTCGTGTAGTCCACCTCCGGGTATCGTCCAGTCCTCGAACACTCAGCCTCCATCAGCACTGCCCGTCGTCTGTAACCAACACAACGAGGTGCGGGCATAGCCCATGCAGGGGTGAGTATGAAGATACTCAGTAGGGACCCCGAGACCCTCAAGGTCTCACTAAAACCAAAATGGATAACCACAAAGAAGATCTCAACAGATAACCTCTACTTAGGTATAGTCTCATGCATATACCTAAGTTATCAAGTAACCCATCTCAATCATGAGGAAAACACCAAGATCATGAAATCAACGGATAACCACTACCCAGGTATATGCCCATACATATACCCAAGTTATCAAGTGACTCATCTCAATCATGAGGTAAACACAAAGGTCAAAAGTCTTAGCTCAAACCATGATTTTCATTATCGAAACCGTAACTGCTGAAGAGCCCCGTCTCTGGAGTGTACAGTGGTCCTGTCACGACTTAGAGGTACTGCTCACTAACCTATGACTGCTGAGGTACTCCTCCTGTCGAGTACCGCGGTTCAGCCACCCAAACACAGTAGTGCTTCCCGCCGGGGTATGCCACCCAAACACAGTAGTGCACACCCCCTAGTAGCCTGCAGAGGTACTCTCCGGACGAGTACCGCGGGTCTGCACTGTCACACAGGTAGTGCTCTGTCCGCCATGGGTCTGCACCTCACAAATTAGTGCTTCGTCCACTGGGCTAGTCGACTCACTCCAAGTCGAGTCGGTCAAGCAGTCGTCAGGTCTCAGCCGGCTACACGGTCTCCGTACTCCGCACGCTCGTCTCTGGGAGGGTCCACTCCACGAGCTACAGGTCGATACTCCAATTATCTCAGAGTCCCACGAAGAAGTATCTCAAAGTACTTCCTCATCATAGGGGTCTCAACGCAACAGACGGCGCGTCAATCGGATGCCCGGTCTAGGATTTATTAGCCTTTTCGTCCCAGGGGCCTGGTTGGTTTCGAGTGCGAACCAACCCGGATGTATCTCAACTGTACCCCGAACTCTCATAGGGTATACTCATAGGGACCGTTTCTCAACGAGATCACCAACGCCGCCGACGGTTCGTCAAACGGACGTCTGGTCTGAAAGATAACAGCTTTCCCATTCCAAGGGCCCGGTTGGATTTCGGGTACAATCCAACCCGGTCACTATCCAACAGCAACCAAAACTCAGGTGAAGTATGCCAAAAGTTTCGTCTCATCAAGAGGAATTCAACGAGACAGACGGCGCATCAATCGAACGTCTGGTCTGTGAGTTATTGGCTTTTTCGTTCCAGGGGCCCGGTTGGTTTCGTGAGCGAACCAACCCGACCACACTCTGACGGCATCCAAACCTCGAGCGTAGTAAGCCAAATGATCCGTCTCACTTAGAGGAATCCAACAAAGTCGACGGAACGTCAATCGGACGTCCGGAGCTCAAGATATAAGCGTTTCCGCACCGAGGACCCGGTTGGTTTCGTATCCGAACCAACCCAGCCGAACACAAAGTATTCCGAAACCTTGAGTGTGATATACTGAAACGACCGTATCATTCCAAGGATTGCTACTCAACTGACGGTGCGTCGATTGGAGGACTGTATCCCAAGATATGGGAAAAACACCAAAGAGGGTCCGAAAACGGTGGGTCTGGGCCCGGACCGACCCCCCCCCCCCCCCCCACCTGGGTCGGCCCGAACCGGGTCGGCCCCGGCTGGGCCCGGCCCGGACGGATCGGCCAGCACGGCCGAGCGGAAGCCGTGGGCGGGGTGTGCGGATTCCCCCCCCCCCCCTCGCCGCTGATTGAAGCTGTCGGCGAACCGCCGCCGCCAGCCTTCCGGCGGCGCGCCGCCACTGACTTCTGCGGACCCCCGGACGCGCTCCGGTGGTCCGTTTCTCCTGCCGTCTTCTCCAACGATCCTCCCGGGACCAGACCTTCACTACGAAGGGATTAAAACTCCATAGTGTTCTGCTTCGTCGTCGTCCGTTGATCCGCACATCGATTAATAAGCTGCGGAGGGTTGTCGGGCCGTGTTTGTTCGGCCCGCGTCCTCCGCGTTAGGTGTTATCAATTGGAAAATAATAAACACCTGATTTTAATCATTGACGAGGGTATAATTTATCCAAAATAAATTATACGAACACCTTACAATCAAATACCCATGCACAAGAGTTTAAAATTTCAATGCGCGGCGTGACGATGTCGCGCATTCTTGCCGCTCGATCCCGCGCGGCGTGACGATGTCACGCATCCTTTCCGCACGATCTTGCGCGGCATGACGATGTCGTGCATCCTTGTCGCTCGATCCCGCATGGTGCGACGGCACCGCGTCAATTTCATTCGATCCGCAACAACAAGAAAAACAATAAGGGAGGGGGACGGACATGTTTGTGCGGTCCGGCCTCCTCCCGTTAACTGATATCATGCGGTCCAAATATCGCGGATAAAAGACGGAAGAGAATAACATAAGGAAAATCACGTAAACCCCCTACCTCGAGCGCGGCTTGAACGAGGTTTTCGTCGCGGAGAAATTCGTCGCAGAGAAACCGTCGCGAAAAGAGACGTCGCGGAAAGAGGATTCGAAGAAGTTGACGGAGATTGTCCGAGATGGAACGTCGTCTCCCTTCCTTTAACATGGGAAGAAGAACGAAGGGTGGAGTGTCGCGGGTAAGCGGTCTCCGAGGCTCAGCGTTCTTCGTTGGGAATCGTTCGTTCTTCGCGTTCTTCGTTGAAGATGAAGAATATGATCTCTAAGCTCCTTGTCTTCTTTTTCCCCCAAGTCCTCTCCAGCAACAAAGGAACTAACCCAAAATAAATTAATCCACACTTAATTTATTAACTCAACATGGCTTTTGAAATTCAAGTGTTTGAATTTCAAAAACTCACATTAAACTCACAACATTAATGTCATAAGTTATTAACTTAAGTTAACAATATTAATGGTGAGTTGAGGGGGTTAGAGGATATGAAGGGGTGGGGTTCGTGTGGGCCCCACCACCCTCATAACCTCCCAAGGGAGGTTGGGTAGTTACCCGACTTCCATCCAAAGAATTTAAACACTTAGAGTAAAATAAAAATTATTGTTAAATTTTTATTTTTAACTTCCACAATTTTTTATCAACTTCTCTCGAGTAAACGCAACTCCGGAATAGGCGTTCATAAGAAAATACAGGCGCTGCGGTTCCATCGGTGCCCTCGAAATTTGATTCCAAGCACCGGTTCAAAAGTTAGAAATTCCCGCTCATTCGTTCACTGAACGTACCCGAGCTAAACTTCGGAAAATGATTCTGGGCACACCGGGCCTCGGAATCAGGCGCCGTCAGAAATTGTGTTCTTGTAAAATCCCAAAGAAAATTTAGAAAAAATTTCCCTTGAAATTTCTGGGTCTTTACAGGATACTCCCAGGAAACTACAGCTCTCACTTTCTCTGGGTCCACAGATACTCCTGCATCTGATATGACGTCACCCAATAAGTGGATCTGATCCATCCAGAAGTGGCACTTCGAGAGTTTAGTATAAATCTGATGCTCTCTCAATGTACTCAGAATGATCTCAAGATGGGTGGCATGGTCGTGTCGAGTGTGAGAGTACACCAAGATATCATCCATGAAGACCACGACGAAGGAGTCCAAGTAAGGATGGAACACTCGGTTCATCAGTGCCATGAAAACTGTAGGTGCGTTCGTGAGTCCGAAAGGCATGAGTGTATACTCGTAAAGACCTTACCTGCTCCTGAAGGTTTTCAGAGTTATATCTGATGGTCTAAGGTGCAACTGATGCTAACCGGACCTCAAGTAGATATTCGAGAACACCCTGGATCCTCGAAGCTGATCGAAAAGGTCATTAATCCGCGACAATGGATATCGGTTCTTGACCGTCAACTGGTTCAGCTTCCGATAATCCACACAAATCCAAAGGGTACCATCTGCCTTCTTTGCAAACAGGACAGGAGAACCCCAAGGAGAAGTACTGGGTCGAATGAAACCCTTAGCATGTAGCTCTTCCAACTACTTCTTGAGCTCCTGCAACTCAGTTGTGGCCATCTTATAGGGAGGAATGGACACCGGTGCCGCTACTGGCACGAGCTCAATAGAAAAGTCTACCTCACTCTCCAGAGGAAAACCTGAAAAGTCCTCTGGAAAGACATCCCTGAAGCGATCCACCACTGGAGGAAAGTCCAACTGTGGGGTCCCCTTATCATCCAGGTAAAGGCTAGAAATCTGGGCTGTCACCCCTCCTAGCCCAAGATGCTCGAGTCCCGCCTGACTTGCCTGAACGTCCCATTCGCCTCTATGAAGGAAATATTCACCTTCTGGTGAAATGAAACTGATTCTGCAGCGATAACAGTCAATGACTGCCTGGAAGGGAATCAACCAGTCCATGCCGAGAATGACATCATAGCCTATCATCTCTAGGACATAGAGATCCCATAAGAAGTGATACCCTGCAACCTCGAGAGGGCACTCTCTACACTGGCGTACACTAGATGTCCTCATCCCCAAATGTGTGTATAGTGTCAACAATTCGGCAGAAGAAAAGATGCAGAGTCCAAGGCTCTCCACAACAGCAACAGAGATAAATCTATGCGTAGAACCAGTATCGAAAAGGTCTGAAGATAAAACTGAAGCTACTAAAATCGTACCTCGAATAGTAGAAGGTTCGGGATCCTGCTCATGATAAGTCTGCTCCACGGTGAAAGACTGGCCTACACCGCGGCCCTGCGGCCCTGACTGACCACTCTGAGCTGAACCTCCCTGCTGGTGCTGAGGTACTGGTGGCTGACCGCCATGTCCTCGACCCCCACCCCAGCCCGAACGGCCGGAAGAACTCCAGTTCGCTGACTAGTGAGAGACTGGTGGGGCTGCACCTGAACGAGGAGTCATAGAAGAACCCCGGTCACCTGCTGCTAGTGAGAAAACCTGGCAGAAACGCTGAAGGTGACCCATCTTGCCACAAGATCGGCACTCCACGGGGTCTCTCTGGAACTGCGGCCTCATGTGCCCTGTCTGGCCACACTGGTAGCATGTCACCTGGCTGCCTGATGATGCATCTCACTTCGTTGAATCACCGCGTGTAGGCTCCCTACGGCACTTCTTGCTGTCATCTGAAGGAAAGCTAGCTCTGGAAGCAGAACCTCCCAGACTCGCAGCTCCAGAGTCTCTCAGATTGCACTCCGCAATCAGCACCTAGTTGACGATGGAATTAATGGAAGTCAGCTGGAAGATGTTCACTTGCGATCGAATCTCCCGCCTGAGTCCATCCTCAAACTTCCTCTCCAAGAACACCCCACTCCCATCCCGAAGGGGTGTAAAACATTTCAGCTTAGTGAAATGAGAGGAATACTCCATGACATATAGAGTCCCCTGCTCTAAGCTCATGAACTCCTGGGCTCGATCGGCCCTCAGGGTCTCTGGGTAGAAGTAGTCATAGAACACGCACTGGAACTCCTCCCAAGCCATAGCATGCTATTGAACCACCTGTGAGACCACGTCCCACCACCTCTTGGCGGATTCTCGGAGTATATAGGTGGCGAGATTGACCCGCCTCTCTGGATGCATCTCCAGATGATCGAAGATAGTCATCATGGCTTCCATCCATGACTCTCCAGCCTGAGGTCCTCCCTCCCCTGAGAACATGGGAGGATGTTGCTGCTGGAAAACCCACGTCCAGTCTTCCATAGACGAGGAAGGAGGCGGTGCTCCCTAGAAGGCCTGCATCATCCTCATGAAACCTTCCCTGAACTGCGCATCAGCACCCACGACTGGTACAACAACCGTGCCAAGGCTGGCTTGGCTGGGGAATCGACAGGAAGTCCCTGATCAGCCCTGTCTGGTGTCTGATCACTGCCTGACGACAGACGTACGACCGGAGGAAGTCTCGGAGGCATATTTATGAAAGATCAAAAGCACACCTTAGATCAGGAAAACAAGGACAGAGAACACAAGAGTACAAAACGGGAACAGGGGAAAAAACACACAAGAATGCAAAACACGACTACACGGTGTGTATAAAACTACACAGTGTGTCTTCCTAAACCATTAACATGGGTGTGTACTCTCACCCTACAAGTTGTGTACACTTCAAACTACATGGTGTGTTGACCCCCAAAAACGACGTGTACTTGAAAACTATTCACCTGCCTGAGTCTCCTTACACGGCTAACCCACACGGTCCGACTCAACCCGAGACTACATGGCGTGTTTGAAAAAAACACGGTGTGCACTAGGCAAGGCTTCGGTGGACTGTGTTGTTGAGTACACGGTCGTCTACACGGATGGACCTTACACAGCATGCTCCAAACAAACACGGCGTGTATAGGTGAAGGTGACATCGTCCTATGTTGTTCGTGACACAGCCGGGTACCTGGGCAAGACTACACGGCGTGTTCCGAACAAACACGGCATGTGGAAAGGAATGTAACGCCGGCCCGTGTTGTTCGTGACACGACCGGGTACCTGGAAAAGACTACACGGCGTGTTCCCTATGGACACGGCGTGTTCTAACCGAGCTTCCCCGGCCTATGTTGTTAGTGACACGGCTGGGTACACGGCTCCGAACTCACACGGCGTGTACCAATGGTACATGGCGTGTTCCCGAAGTTACTCCCACGACACCGCGTTCTGCTCACACGGTCAGTGACACGGCCTGAAAACTACACGGCATGTATCAAAAAAATGTACACGCCGTGTATTCTGGGTTTTTTCTGGGCAGTATCTCAAAAACTGCGTAGAATTTCAGAAACACTAAAAACAAGGGAAATGATGTAAAATTCCGATCTGTGAGGGACTATAACACCTCAAGAACCAAATTTTTGGCATTCACTTTAAACAAAGAACAAAACAACAGTTTTCTAACATAGCATTAGAGAATCTATAAAGCAACTATCATAACAGCATGCATAATCTACACAAGGTCTATCACAACAGCATGCAATCGCTAATGTACCCTAGATGGCATGGAAAGAATGCATGACATGTGATTTCTACAAGTGCCTATATGATGCATGAGATTTCATACCCACATCTCATCGGGTTGCGACAGAAATAGAACCGAAATATCAAAACAATAACCGCACAAGTCATGTGAATCACTCTAGGTGAAATCAGATCAACTATAAAATCTCAAAACCAGAAAACTGCAATTAACGAGGTAGTATGGCTTTTCCCTGTACACGGGTTAGCTACTCCCAGGAACCGCTTAATACCAAGTACCGAATCCGTCTTATCCCTTGATAAAGTCTCCAAACAATAAGTCAAGAGAAAATAACTCCTCTGATACCACTTTGTAACGACCCGAGTCCGGAGCCCCTCTACTGGTGCCCCGTACCCGGTTCTCCACATGACCTCAAGCGCGTTTTCCCAAATGCCAGAGGCTGCCGACTAGTAGCGAGGGCCTTGGTGATTCAGTGGGGAAACTATGCCCTCATTCGGTAAGGTATAAAAGGTAATAAAACAATAATAAACAGTGGAAGCAGTAAAACAACATACATAACAGCAGAAACCAAATAGCGGAAGCAATGCAGATATATAACAATGATGACAATAATGCAACATGTACAAGTATATATGGAAAGCAGAAAACACAACAACATGCTGGAATACAACTAAAACCAAGTTCAAAAGAAAAACAAAGAAATATCCCCAGCATCGCGAGCCACGGCTCAGTCCCATGCTCCCCAGCTCCTGGTGCAATCAAGATCCTGAAGTAGAAGGTTGATTGCCCTTGTCTATACCTACAGCAACATAGTCTGTTTGGGCCCAAAAGCATGGCCCAAATAGGGTGTGAGATACAATCCCAATAGGCAATCACCCAAATATTTGTGCCTAACAGTCAATGAATACATGGCAGTAATAAAACAAGAAGCAGTAAACAGAAAAGCACAAGCAGATACAATCCATAGTTCTAACAAGTAAGTACACAAGTAAGCAGCCAGCAACAAGAAGAAAACAGGTAACCCTCTGGGTATCTCTCACATCCCAACCCCTATGGTTCAACCTCTGGTACTAGCAACCCTATGGGAGGAACACACAGTCACACCCCTATGGTTCAGCTACGTAATTAAGCAGACTCTCTGGGGAAGCACTCACCATCAATTCCCCCTATAGTCTCGTATCGTGCTAAAGGCTCTTTGGAGAAGCACTCAATGTCAATTCCCTCTGTGGACCACGTCGTGGATCTAAAGACTCTCTAGGGAAGCACTCAACATCAATTCCCCCTATAGTCTCACATCGTAATTAAAATACACTCGGGAAAAGCCCTTCCGTCAATTCTCCTTTTGGTCTACTACTCTATGTTCTCACAGTCCTGAGTATAACTAAACAAGCTCAGCATGCGTGTATCATCCAGGTAAACCTCAAGAACTACTTGGCTATCAACTAAGGCTCAACAGTATAAAAAAACAACAGTTCCACTATCCTATAACTAGGCATGGAAACTGGAAGAATGCCCAATAGGCAAAACAAGCATGGTAAAGAAACCTGAGCACAAAATAAATTACACTACTCACAAGAAATAACCTCTACTAAAGCAAACAAGCAAAGTAGGAAAATATCAGGGGAAAAACAGGAAACACTCAATACCCCATTCAAGGGTATTGGTGGAAATTACACAAAATAATAATAAACTTTCTATAGAAAGGCACAAACCACCTACCTCGATCCGAGGAGATCGATATACGCGAACCTCGACGACAGATTCCTCTTAGAACAACGTAGATCTGAGAAAACGCACAAAACGTTCATCCCATGATAACTTGGAAACGAGGAGGAATCAAGAAACAAGGCTAAAGAAAAAGGAAGAACTCACCACTGCGATTCCAACACAATTGACCGTGCTCAAATCGGAGAACAGACGGCGAGGTGGGAGTTCGTCAAAGATCCGGCCGTACGGTCGCTCTCGGATGGACGAAATCTGGAGAAGAAGATGAATATAGGGGTTAGGCATGACCCCGGTCTGTTTAATGAAAAAAATAAAGTACACGGCGTGTAATTCTTGAGTACATGGTGTGTGCTTCAATTTTCTGTATTCTGAATTAACCGGCCTCCACCTCATCCTTACACACCGTGTGTGTGGCCCGGACATGGCCAGCACACGGATTCGAGCTGGAATAGAGTACACGGCGTGTACTCAGAAAGTACACGGCGTGTACTTCTGAAATTTCCAGAAAATTCATTTTTCTCAAAAACTCCAGAAAAAGAAAAAATGTACCTAAAAGGAAGATCTGGGTTCTTACAATCCTCAAGATAAAATTTAAGATCTTCTAACTCATCGTGTTCTATATGATAAGATTGAAAGGATATGGGACTTATCCCCAAAAGTATATCAATAGTGAAACTAACATCCATCTATAGTGGTAACCTAGATAAATCATTAACAAAGACCTCAAGGTACTCATCTAAAATTTAAATAAGTAGAACTCTTAAATTCACATCAACAATGTTTAAAAAATATCTAAAAAATAGAATGTGATCATTCCATCCTCATAAACAACAAGCCCCGCTCTCCTAGATCTTGGATCACCCTCACCCTAAATGAAGTGAGTAACCACATCAGAAGATTGAAACCAAACATGAAGATGATAAAAATAGATCTTGTATTAAGAACTAATAATCCAATACATGGTAATTTTATTGTTGAATATGTAAATATCTAGAACTAGAAAACACCACATGAACTCAAGGTCGATAATCATGACCCATAACTTAGAACATTTGAAACCCTACTCTTCCCTCCTTAAGGGAGTGGAAAGATCAACCATGAATAGTATAAAATCAATATATATCTGCAACATGAAAATAACTTGAGATAATAAAAATGAATGAGATGCACCCATATCAAACAAAGTCTAGAGTTTTGAGGAATAAATAAACACCATACCTCTAATAGTAGATAGCCCTGCTTCATATTCCTCTATTATATACTCTGCTGCATAAAGAAATCCATACTTAGATCCTCCCTGAGATTTATTTGCCACATGGGTTTCTCCTTTTTCATGAGAATGATATCCACTACCCTTTTCTACATTATAATGAGCCTGAGATCCATTGGAAAGATTGGATATAGCTCTAATTCCTTGGGATACACTTCTACAAAAAGGTTAAAGATGATTGAATTTTCAAAAAATATGGAATGTAATATGTGATACCATATAGTAATAACTAGTATGGATGATTTTCTACACAAAAAAACCACCTATTATTTTCTTTATTAAGTCCCTATAACTACTCCTGATGCAAACTAATCACCATTATTGCACTTCCTTTTTTGGCTGGACAACACACTCTGGATACCCCCAGCAACAACTAAATCTCTATCTAGACTCATCTTCCCAAGTAAGTCTTGATTATCTATAGTTTATTTAATAAAAACATCAGAAAAATTTGGAAAACATAAGAGGATCAACATAAACTGAATATCATCCCTCAAATACATATCGAACCTTTGAGATTTTGGGTAGTCATTAGAAACAAGATCTGGTGATAGGTAAACCAAAATACAGAATCAAGTAACATACTCTATAACTAAATTCTCTCCTTAATCTAAGGTTATAAATTTATGATTCTTCATCAATTTTAACATTTCAATATAAAAATATTGATTTAAGACCTTCATAAAAGTGGTTTAGGTATGATCATTGTGCAACTTAGCTTATATGATTAAATCCCATCATCTCCTTACTAGTCCTTCATGCATATAAATGGATATACCCACCTTTGAGTCCTCTAGTGTATTAATGAATTAGAATATCCTCTAAATATATTCAATCCACTATTTGGGTTATTGGGGTACCTTGTTATTGTGAAAAATTGTTGGACTCTTCTTGTTAAATTATGATCTATGACCCATCGTCCATTCAGGGTTTCCAACACCCTCTGACCTAATGTTTGGATTGTATGGATATTTACTACCACCAATGAAGATCCTAATAGAGGATTTATCTATGGAACTTGTTGTCATGACCCGTCCTCGGGGCCCGTGCCGTGACTACCCCAAGCCCGCCTTCCATAGGCCAGGGGCTGGCGACTAGCACCAAGGCGTAAATCCCGGTAAAAAGGGAAGGCATTTCCTTTGTAAAGTAAACAATCACACAAAGTACAAGTGGAAGAAGTAAACACTAAGTAAAAACTGAGTACAACAGTAAGTGCGGAAAGTAAAAAGGGGCCGGAAATACAAGCCCAACTGTAAAGTACAACTCGAAGGGAAAACAACAACTGAAAAGTAAAGCTGCTACGCCGAGCTGTCCACTGGAAATCCCACCTGAAGGGTGGGTACAGATAGCTCCTCTGCTCCTCGGGTCCCGCCGTCCGCTCCGAGTATGTCCGCCCAGGGGTCCACCTACGGGTACCGCCTCGTCGTCACGTCCACCTCTGGGTACCGTCTCATCGTGAGGTCCTCCTCCAGGTACCATCTCGTCGTATAGTCCACCTCCAGGTACCGTCCAGTCCTCAAACACTCGGCCTCTGTCAGCACTGCCCGTCGTCTGCAACGAACACAACGAGGTGCGGGCATAGCCCGTGCAGGGGTGAGTATAACGATACTAAGTAGGGACCCCGAGACCTTCAAGGTCTCAATAAACCAACAAGGATAACCACAAAGAAGATCTCAACAGATAACCTCTACTTAGGTATATGCCCATACATATACCTAAGTTATCAAGTAACCCATCTCAATCATGAGGAAACACAAGGATTGTGAAATCAATGGATAACCACTACCCGGGTATATGCCCATACATATACCTAAGTTAGCAAATGACGCATCTCAATCATGAGGTAAACACAAGGTCAAAAGTCTCAGCTCAACCAGGATTTTCATTATCGAAACCGTAACTGCTGAAGAGCTCCGTCTCTGGAGTGTACAGTGGTCCTGTCACGACTCCGAGGTACTGCTCACTAACCTAAGACTACTGAAGAACTCCACCCATCAAGTACTGCGGGCCAGCTGCTACAACCAAGCACTCCCATGTGCCGCTACAACCAAGCGCACCTCTGTCGTGGGTCTGCCGCTACAACCAAGCGCTCCCATGTGCCGCTACAACCAAGCGCACCTCTGTCGTGGGTCTGCCGCTACAACCAAACGCTCCCATGTGCCGCTACAACCAAGCACACCTCTGTCGTGGGTCTGCCGCTACAACCAAGCGCTCACATGTGCCACTACAACCAAGCGCACCTCTGTAACACACCGAGTCGTTCGATCAGCAGTCGTCGGGTCTCAGCCAGCTACACGGTCTCCGTACTCCGCACGCTCGTCACTGGGAGGGTCCGCTCCACGAGCTACAGGTCGATACTCCAAGTATCTCAAAGTCCCACGAAGAAGTATCTCAAAGTCCCGCCACGTCATAGGGGTCTCAACGCAACAGACGGCGCGTCAATCGGACGCCCGGTCTGTGAGTTATTAGCCTTTTCGTCCCAGGGGCCCGGTTGGTTTCGTGAGCGAACCAAACCCGGCCGTATCTCAACTGTACCCCGAACTCTCATAGGGTAAACTCATAGGGACCGTTTCTCAACGCGATCACCAACGCCGCTGACGGTTCATCAAACGGACGTTCTGTCAGAATGATATCAGCTTTTCCGTTCCAGGGTCCCGGTTGGATTTCGGTGCGATCCAACCCGGCCACTATCCATCTGCATCAAAAACTCAGGCAGAGGATGCCAAAAGTTCTGTATCGTCAATAGGAACGCAACGCAACAGACGGCGCATCAATCGGACGCCTGGTCTGGAAGTTATTGGCTTTTCCGTCTCACACCCACCCTGGGAAACTTCCCAGGAGGTCACCCATCCTGATCACTACTCTAGGCCAAGCACGCTTAACTATGGAGTTTTAACCACGTAGCCTCCCGAAAAGGAAGATGTACCTTGAGTATAGTATACCGAAACGACCGTCTCGATCCAAGGATCGCGTTGCTGCTGACGGCGAGTCGTTTGGAGGCCCGTAGCCCAAGATACGGGCATTTGACCAAAAGTGGTCCGAAACTGGGGGTCTGGGCCCGGGCCGACCCGGCCCGACCCCCCCTGGTCCGACCCGAACCGGGTCGGCCCGAACCGGGTCGACCCGACCCGGTCCGGCTGGACCCGGCCCGGCCGACGGCGTGACCCGGCCGGCGGTGCGGCCAGCGTGTCGTTCGGGTGCCGCGCGCGGGGGGCAAAGCCCCCCCCCCCTTTGTGAAACCGCGGCCCCTTAATTAGGGCTGCTTGAAGACCCGGCCGTGGGAATTAATTCCCCCGGTCTCCACTGCCCAGCCGGCCCGCACTGGCCGGCCGGTTTCGCCACCAAGGACCGGCGACGGCCGGTCCTTCCTTCGCCGACACCGGCGGCCTGGTGTCGGCCACCGGTCATCTTGCTCCGCCGCGTCCCGGAACCGGCCGCGGCCTATGCCATTCGGCGCGATGCGACGGCATCGCTTCCCTCCGCCGTGGCCTCGCTCCGGCCGCGGCGCCTTTGACTTTCTTCGACGCGACGCGACAGCATCGCGTTCTTGGATTTCTTTCCACAGCGCGGTGCGACGGCGCCGCGCGTATCTTCCGCAATAAATCTTGTGGTGCAATGGCACCACGTTTTCTCGTATCATCCTCAAGATACCATCACGAAAAAAAAGGAGGAGGGTCGGCCGTGTTTGTGCGGTCCGACCCCCTCGCGTTATTAAATAACAAAAAGGGTTTTAATCCACGATTATCACCAAGTTTGTATTCACGAACAATTAAATAAATAAACCCCTACCTCGATTCAGATATGGTGCACGTCAACAACCCGCGGAAGACGAGCGTCGCGGAGGTCGGGCGTCGTGGGGAAAGAACGTCGACTCTGTTGTCGTCGAGGTGCGTTCGAAGGGGAAACGTCGTTGGAAGAAGACGTCGCGTTCTTCGGTGGAGATGTTCTTCGTTGGAGGTGTTCTTCGCGTTCTTCGTCGATGTTGAAGAAGAAGAAGACTTAGCCTTTTCTCTCCCAAGTCTCCACCACAAGAACAACTAACCCCAAAATAAAATAATCCTCCCACTTATTTTATTAACCCAATATAGGTTTTGAATTTCAAGAGTTTGAAAATTCAAAACCCATATTTAACTCACTTAAGTTATTAACATAAGATGTTATAAAATTAAGGAGGTGTTAAGTTATCTAAACTTAAATGGGGGGTTTAGAGGGGTTAGGAAAGTTAAGGAATTTGAAGAGGTGGGGAGGGGTTTGTGTGGGCCCCACCCTTTCAAATATCCACACATGGGAAGTTGGATGGATGTTGGCCCACCACCAACTTCCCATGGGAGAAGTTAACAACTTAACATGAAATAAAATTGATTTAACAATTTTATTCACTTTTTTAATAAAACCCCAAAAAAATTAACTTCTTCTCCCACACAAACGCAACTACGGTAAAGGTTCCCTTAAGCGATTACCGGCGTTGCGAGTTCATCGGTGCAATCGGATTTCAATTCCGAGCACCGGTTCAAAAGATAGAAATTCCCGCTCGCTCGTTCACTGAACGTACCCAAGCCAAACTTCGGAAATTAATTCCGGGCACACCGAGCCTCGGAATCAGGCGCCGTCAGAAACTACGTTCTTGTAAAATTCCAAAGAAAATTAAGAAAAAAATTTCATTGAAATTTCCGGGACTTTACATTACTCCCACCTCAGGGCTTTACATCCTCGTAAAGCTTCAATACAAACTAGGGTCACAAAAGCGGTACAGAGCACGCATCTGTGCCTTTCGCTCCCATGTGCTTACCTGGAGGTTCCGTACTGCCAAAGAAAGTGCACCCGCGGAATCGATCGTCCTCATAGGATCTGCTCCTGTCGATCCTCGATCCCCACTGGAACCTCCGTGAAAGACACCCCATCTCCATCGTCCAGCTCCTCATGGTCGATGATATGCGCAGGGTCGAGCACGTATCTCCTCAATTGAGATGCGTGGAAGTCATCGTGCACCTGGTGCAACTGCGGTGAATGGGTCAAGCGGTAAACCACCCCTCCTACCCAGATGGGGACCTAAGAAGGTCCGCTGAACCCTGGAGATAACTTGCCGCCTTGGCCACATCTCCGTAAACCTTGTCGAGGTGAGACCCGTATAAGAACGTGGTCGACATCCTCAAACTCCGGATGTTTCCAATTCCTGTTAGAACTGGAACTCAAATGACTGCTGCCACGAGGGTAAGGTTGGCCGATTCAAGAGTGATCGGTCTCACCCTCCCGTGAAAGAGTTTATCCCGTGCTGCCTGGGGTTTCCTTTTCACCGACCAAGGAAAACCCATCCCGACGTTTCCCTAAAACCATCAATTTGGGTATGAACAGTTATTTCCCATTCCATACTCAAACTAACGTCGTAAGGCCTCGACGCTGTCACCAAGAGATTCCAACCGAAACTCTTGCCTCAAGGGTCTGACCACACCGTCGGCGTAAGTGTGATTATCAAGTCTCCTACCAAGGTATCTCCAGACGTGAGGGTCAAGTCCACAGCTTACCAGAAACTCTGGGTCTGGAACAAGATTTTTGAAAGCAAGAAATGATTCACATCGACGTCCGTTACTACAACATCTAGTAGTGGACACAGACTGTCCCTTGAATCATTTCTAGAGCCATTGGGTCACACTCCTTGACCGCATGCAGGCGCACTCTTCCTCTGCCCTCCAGCTCCCTGAGCCTGGCAGGAATAACTAAGGCGGGTGGTTGTACCATGTTAGGATGTACACCACCTCATGCTGCTCTCCTAGCTCTACCTCCACGTCTACTGCTTCGTAGACTCATCTCTCCTTTAAGCTTCCTCTTCTTAACACGCCCGAGTCTCTATGACTGGCACCGGTTTCCTGTTTCTTACTGCACTGAGCAGTATTCATCCTCTCTTGGATGTCCTGGACCTCCTTTAGTCTAACAAGAGCTGCTATGATTTCTTCTTTTCCGATAAGAGAAACCCAGTCTCATCCCCTGGATGAACCACATTCGTTGCCTAATACAGTCAATCCTAACATGAATGATGCATTCATGCCATGGATGACGTCGTAAGGCCTCAACGTATCTACTAAGAGATCCAACTGTCACTCTCGCCTCCAAGGGTCGAGTCACACTTTCGGCATCAGTGTGAGGTCACTGGGTCCCCTCCAGTAGAAATCTCAAAAGTGAGGGTCAAGTCAACAGTTTAACCGGGACCACTCAGTATCAACCAAACAAAAGGACAGGAAAGCAACAAAGATAAGTGTCTTTTTATTATTGCAGCTCATAGTACAAAGACACGAATACAAAGAAACATGGAACTAGAAGTACAAAGGACGTATCCACTAGTTCCTCTCCTGCCCACCTGCTCTCAGAGCTCTACTGCCTTGTCCACTGCTCGGCTGTTACTCAAGCACTCGCCGCTGCTTCTATCTCGGGGGCTCCTCCAACACCCGCTGATCAATCGTACGAGGAGTCAGACAGTCACGTGCCAGGTGACACTTTCCGCCGCAGGAGTAACATTGTCCGTTTCTGGCACGCCTGGATCTAACCCCACCTCGGGCGCCCCGCACCACCGGTCCTAAAACCCGAGATCGTCCAACTGCTAGTCCGGTCCTCCTGGACCTTTGCATCATCTGTCTACTGCCCATAGATGACTCGGATACTGATCGAAAAGCACGCAGCAAAGGCAGAATCTCCTGTACACGCTCAGGGTGTAGAGATACTGGCACAAACTCCACCCTGAAGAAGGTCTCGAAGTCTTCCCATGCGGAGTTCATCTCATCGCAAAACTGGAACAAGTGGCTCCACCACCTGCCTGCTGCTGCCTGAAGGAGGCTGGTAGCAAAGATCACCATGAAGTCTGCCGGCGTCCCCACTAGCCTGAAGACTCTCACCACAGCCTCCAGCCAAACCTCAGCCGCCTGCAGGTCCGTCTCTCCCCGGAACCTGGGTGGCCTCTGGCGCTGGAACTCGTGCAGCGCGCTCAAGCGTCGTGCGTCGCCTACTGCTGGGGCTGGTGGCATCGGTGGCCCAACGGGTAGCAGTACCGCTGGTGCCTCTACTGGTGCCTCTACTGGGATAGGGCCCTGTACTGAGGCCTCGTCGCTCGGCGGGCTATCAGTACGTACCACTCTCGGGGCTCTAGCTGGTCGTCCGTGAAAATGCATTCTGAAAGAAACATCGTGACACGGTCAAACATTTATACCTGGTGAGCTGACCTGGTTTGAGCTGTTTTAAGGGAAAACCTTTGAAAACACACACGCAATTAGTGTTTTCGTGCACAAAGTCAGAAATCAGTTGTCAGGGTCCTGGTGTATGGATACGTCGGCCGCCCGCACCAACACTGGACTCCCTGAACTGAAAACCACACTCGGTACTCTCAACACTATTTCTTCACAGAAAGAAACATCAGAGTTATAATTTCTGCGGTAGAACTGAACTCCTCTGATACCAATTTGTCACGACCCATCCTCGGGGCCCGTGTCGTGACTACCCCAAGCCCGCCTTCCATAGGCCAGGGGCTGGAGACTAGCACCAAGGCGTAAATCCCGGTAAAAAGGGAACGCATTGCCTTTGTAAAGTAAACAATCACACAAAGTACAAGTGGAAGAAGTAAACACTAAGTAAAAACCGAGTACAATAGTAAGTGCGGAAAGTAAAAAGGGGCCGGAAATACAAGCCCAACTGTAAAGTACAACTCGAAGGGAAAACAACAACTGAAAAGTAAAGCTGCTACGCCGAGCTATCCACTGGAAATCCCACCTGAAGGGTGGGTACAGATAGCTCCTCTGCTCCTCGGGTCCCGCCGTCCGCTCCGAGTATGTCCATCCAGTGGTCCACCTTCGGGTACCGACTCGTCGTCACGTCCACCTCTGGGTACCGTCTCGTCGTGAGGTCCTCCTCCAGGTACCATCTCGTCGTATAGTCCACCTCCAGGTACCGTCCAGTCCTCGAACACTCGGCCTCTGTCAGCACTACCCGTCGTCTGCAACCAACACAACGAGGTACGGGCATAGCCCGTGCAGGGGTGAGTATAACGATACTCAGTAGGGACCCCGAGACCTTCAAGGTCTCACTAAACCAACAAGGATAACCACAAAGAAGATCTCAACAGATAACCTCTACTTAGGTATATGCCCATACATATACCTAAGTTATCAAGTAACCCATCTCAATCATGAGGAAACACAAGGATTGTGAAATCAATGGATAACCACTACCCGGGTATATGCCCATACATATACCTAAGTTAGCAAGTGACCCATCTCAATCATGAGGTAAACACAAGGTCAAAAGTCTCAGATCAACCAGGATTTTCATTATCGAAACCGTAACTGCTGAAGAGCTCCGTCTCTGGAGTGTACAGTGGTCATGTCACGACTCCGAGGTACTGCTCACTAACCTAAGACTGCTGAAGAACTCCACCCATCGAGTATTGCGGGCCAGCTGCTACAACCAAGCGCTCCCATGTGCCGCTACAACCAAGCGCACCTCTGTCGTGGGTCTGCCGCTACAACCAAGCGCTCCCATGTGCCGCTACAACCAAGCGCACCTCTGTCGTGGGTCTGCCGCTACAACCAAGCGCTCCCATGTGCCGCTACAACCAAGCGCACCTCTGTCGTGGGTCTGCCGCTACAACCAAGAGCTCCCATGTGCCGCTATAACCAAGCGCACCTCTGTAACACACCGAGTCGTTCGATCAGCCGTCGTCGGGTCTCAGCCAGCTACACGGTCTCCGTACTCCGCACGCTCGTCACTGGGAGGGTCCGCTCCACGAGCTACAGGTCGATACTCCAAGTATCTCAAAGTCCCACGAAGAAGTATCTCAAAGGACCGCCACGTCATAGGGGTCTCAACGCAACAGACGGCGCGTCAATCGGACGCCCGGTCTGTGAGTTATTAGCCTTTTCGTCCTAGGGGCCCGGTTGGTTTCGTGAGCGAACCAAACCCGGCTGTATCTCAACTGTACCCCAAACTCTCTTAGGGTAAACTCATAGGGACCGTTTCTCAACGCGATCACCAACGCCGCTGACAGTTCATCAAACGGACGTTCTGTCAGAATGATATCAGCTTTTCCGTTCTAGGGTCCCGGTTGGATTTCAGTGCGATCCAACCCGTCCACTATCCATCTGCATCCAAAACTTGGGCGGAGGATGCCAAAAGTTCCGTATCGTCAATAGGAACGCAACGCAACAGACGGCGCGTCAATCGGACGCCTGATCTGGAAGTTATTGGCTTTTCCGTCTCACACCCACCCTGGGAAACTTCCCAGGAGGTCACCCATCCTGATCACTACTCTAGGCCAAGCACGCTTAACTATGGAGTTTTAACCACGTAGCCTCCCGAAAAGGAAGATGTACCTTGAGTATAGTATACCGAAACGACCGTCTCGATCCAAGGATCGCGTTGCCGCTGACGGCGAGTCGTTTGGAGGTCCGTAGCCCAAGATACGGGCATTTGACCAAAAGTGGTCCGAAACTGGGGGTCTGGGCCCGGGCCGACCCTGCCCGACCCCCCCTGGTCCGGCCCGAACCGGGTCGACCCGACCCGGTCCGGCTGGACCCGGCCCGGCCGGCGGTGCGGCCAGCGCGTCGTTCGGGTGCCGCGCGCGGGGGGCAAAGCCCCCCCCCCCTTTGTGAAACCGCGGCCCCTTAATTCGGGCTGCTTGAAGACCCGGTCGTGGGAATTAATTCCCCCGGTCTCCACTGCCCGGCCGGCCCGCACTGGCCGGCCGGTTTCGCCACCAAGGACCGGCGACAGCCGGTCCTTCCTTCGCCGACACCGGCGGCCCGGTGTCGGCCGCCGGTCATCTTGCTCCACCGCGTCCCGGAACCAGTCGCGGCCTATGCCATTCGGCGCGATGCGACGACATCGCTTCCCTCTGTCGCGGCCCCGCTCCGGCCGCGGTGCCTTTGACTTTCTTCGACGCAACGCGACAGCATCGCGTTCTTGGATTTCTTTCCACGGCGCGGCGCGACGGCGCCGCGCGTATCTTCCGCAATAAATCTTGTGGCGCAACGGAACCACGTTTTCTTGTATCATCCTCAAGATACCATCACGAAAAACAAAGGAGGAGGGTCGGCCGTGTATGTGCGGTCCGACCCCCTCGCGTTATTCAATAACAAAAAGGGTTTTAATCCACGATTATCACCAAGTTTGTATTCACGGACAATTAAATAAATAAACCCCTACCTCGATTCAGATACGGTGCACGTCAACAACCCGCGGAAGACGAGCGTCGCAGAGGTCGGGCGTCGCGGGGAAAGAACGCCGAATCCGTTGTCGTCGAGGTGCGTTCGAAGGGGAAACGTCGTTGGAAGAAGACGTCGCGTTCTTCGGTGGAGATGTTCTTCGTTGGAGGTGTTCTTCGCGTTCTTCGTCGATGTTGAAGAAGAAAAAGACTTAGCCTTTCTCTCCCAAGTCTCCACCACAAGAACAACTAACCCCAAAATAAAATAATCCTCCCACTTATTTTATTAACCCAATATAGGTTTTGAATTTCAAGAGTTTGAAAATTCAAAACCCATATTTAACTCACTTAAGTTATTAACATAAGATGTTATAAAATTAAGGAGGTGTTAAGTTATCAAAACTTAAATGGGGGGTTTAGAGGGGTTAGGAAAGTTAAGGAATTTGAAGAGGTGGGGAGGGGTTTGTGTGGGCCCCACCCTTTCAAATATCCACACATGGGAAGTTGGATGGATGTGGGCCCACCACCAACTTCCCATGGGAGAAGTTAACAACTTAACATGAAATAAAATTGATTTAACAATTTTATTCACTTTTTTAATAAAACCCCAAAAAAATTAACTTCTTCTCCCGCACAAACGCAACTATGGTAAAGGTTCCCTTAAGCGATTACCGGTGTTGCGAGTTCATCGGTGCAATCGGATTTCAATTCCGAGCAGCGGTTCAAAAGATAGAAATTCCCGCTCACTCGTTCACTGAACGTACCCGAGCCAAACTTCGGAAATTAATTCCGGGCACACCGGGCCTCGGAATCAGGCGCCGTCAGAAACTAAGTTCTTGTAAAATTCCAAAGAAAATTAAGAAAAAAAATTTCCTTGAAATTTCCGGGTCTTTACACTTGTCTCATAGCTTCCTCTCTCTAATTTGGAAGAGATCTTCTAGGAGGCATTATCTATAAAGCACAATAAATGACATTTAATTAGCTCAAGAACACACATTCAAGGAAAAATAAAATTTCAAGAATCTATATCAATGTCCTTAAATAATAATAATTTATTTTTTAAATATATTAAATGTGTGATAAAAGAAAACAAAACAAGGTTCATTTAAATAAAACAAAAAAAATTGGTTCATCTAAATAACCTATAACCAAGCTTAAATATTGATTACAAACCCCTGAACCCCATGGTAACTCAAAGTAAGATATAAAACAGATCTAGCCAGACACCCATATGTACTTACTGCACGTGTTTCTTCCATCCTAACTCCTATCTACCATAAACCTTTAACCAAATACAGGTAGTGTAATCACACTTCCAATTAGTTAATTCCTTTGATACCACTTTTTAACAAATGAATCCAGGTTGATTTGACATGTCACTAAAGATGGATCAACATATTGTGGAGATCATCACAAAGAAAAAAAAATGTCCCATGTATAGCCTAAAATATTTAGACAAAGGGAGAGAAACATAAAAATAAAAAATACATAATCCATTAGACATACAAACCAAATAAAAAGAATGAAAATACTAGATACAAAACAAATTCTAGACTAAATGTAAAACCAAATATTTATGTGAACATCTGTCTCCATCATTCTAACCCACTTTGAAGGAAACAACAACCAAGATATGTTAGTGAGCTACATGATTCCCTTCCCTTTACCTATATCCTACAAAACCAAATCTTCTTACACCCAAATGCATATTCAAGGTGTGGTACAAACACCCATTAGGATACCACCATTGATCTATATGATTTCTATCACCATGGAACCATTATTTCTAGGTTAAAAAATGAAACAAGTTTATAAATCATTTCCACTGAAAAAAAAAATCATGGTTCTCTTTAAAATAAACCATATTCAAAGGCACAAGAATATGTGTATAACCATGAATAAAAATATAGAGGGAAATAAGAAAAACATTTATTTCTTAAAAAGATAAACATGTGAGAAACAAAACATGATACATGTTGGTCGGAGTAGATCAACCAAGAGGGGGTGAATTGAGTGTCTATAAAAATTTCAGTTAAAATTGGTTCTTTAAAATAACATCCCTTATTAAAATAAAATCAAAGTCAGTTTGTAGTGAATTTATAAAAGTCCCGAATGTTCAATTAATTTCTCAAAAGATTGATTAGTTCTCATCTTTACCAATCTAAAGATTAGTCAAACTTTAGAAACTAATCTAATAATTCAAAACAGATATAAACACATGCTAAACTAACTATCAAAGTTCATTTTATCTTAATGTGAAAAAAAACATATCATATTAAAACACAAGACAAACAGAACAATAGTTAAAACAAGAGGTTCAGTCTCAAGATGAGACTTATCCCCTCCACTTGGTGATCACCTGTCACCAAGCAGTTTATATTAATAAAATTTTGATCCAAACCCTGGATCGGGGTTCACAATATCACATAGGGCTGTCCAGGTCACACTTGACCTCTACCACAATTATTCGTGGGAAAACTATCAAACAGATCACATAGGATCTCATCCATAGTTATACGTGGGATACAAGAGTAGAAATGGATTGAGTGTGAGGATATATTATTATCCTTCAGTTATGCTTGGGAGATAGTGTGTGTGACACAAACAGATACACACACTACCCAAATAGTAAACACAAGATCACAAAAAAGTTATAAAAGAAGAATGGAGTTTATAAATATATGTGTGTTGTGCATTAAATCTCTGGACTCAATAGATGTATAGAAAATGATATTTGAGTCCTCTTATGGAAGTTGGCTCCAAAACAAAGTATCTTAGTCTCTATAATCTAGCTTCCAGGTGTGAAAAGATTCAGCTCTTCTATGTGATGATGTTCAGTAAGCTTCAGCAGATTACTGTTTGTAATATTAAACTCCTTGTGTACTCAAGCTTCGATTTCCTCTATTTGTAATATCAGGTATATTCGCACAGCCATACTTTTTATTTTTCTAGTGGGTTCCCAGCATGTGTTTTCGAGAGACACTTGAAGGTTGAGCTTGTAATCCTTTTATACTTCAAGGTCCACTAAGCAAGAATATCTCCCCACATGCATGTACCTCGTACTATTTATGGATAGTTTTACAAACAACATTAAATAATTTCAAAAACATTAATTTGTCTAAATATGACGGTAAGAGATAAATTTGAATTAATAAATTCGAAATAGTTATTTATGACTATCGGTGAGTCATTTGCATCGGTTTGTCATCTTGGGTCTGTCATCTTTGGTTGTCATATTTAGTATATCATCTTCGATCTTTCATCTTTAGTCTGCCATATTTGGTGTTCCGAACATCGTTGTGTCGAACATCAGTGTGTCAAACATCGGTGTGTCGAACAAACTATCGGTGTCAGGGACTCTAAAAGGCTTATGAAGTGTCTATCTTACACATAACATTACTAAATTAAGTGACATACAAAAATACATGTAATAAATACACTTGTAAACATATTGATTCATAAATATAGGTAATTGAATTATTTAAGTATACTGTTATGTATGGCATAATTGATTTACTTAGAGATATTAAATGGAATGAAATAGTATAATATATATATTGAAATTTATTTTTGATTATGAAAACTAGTATATCATAGAGGGTCCAAAAATCTCCCCCTTTTTGATAATCACAAATTATAGCATACATGTAAATATAAAGAATAATAATAACTGGACATAGCATAATCTTCACTGAATTTGATTATTCAATATAACTAAAGCCTTACCTTGTGTGAGTTTTTAAAACAAAGCTCCCCCTCAATAAATATATTATATTGAGTACATTCCATGTGTCCTATGCTAGAATTTCTCCCCCTTATATTAATAATGTATTCCTATTCTTCTCCCCCTTTTGGGATTAGAAAAAAAATAAAAGGAGAAGGAAAGAAGATAAATAGCATAAAAATATAGAGAGAAGATAAAAAGGTATTTCCATTAATAATCAACATAGTACAGTCAATAAAAATAAGACAAATCCCTATCAAAGATACAATCCATCCCTAAGGGTTTGGCTTCTGAGGGGATTTGACTTTATCTGAAGGATCCGGAGTAGGATGAGAAGGTTTGGGATTAGAAGAGGGAATATGTGATTTGAAGATAACACCAGGCAGGCCAACACCTTTAGGGACATTTGCTTCAATACTAGGCCTTCTCTCTGACAACACGCAACTGGGAGATTTCTCTGTAATGACCAGTTGAATCTAGGAAAGATCATGAGATATAGTCATTGGAGTAGGATGATGAGAGGTAGTACCAATGGAAGCAGTAGAAGGGACCAAAATTTCTTCAACCTAGACATGCAGATATGGATTAAGGAGGTTGATGAAATTATTGATGATTTCACCACCATATTTCATAGCTTTCTCGAAGTCATCCTTATTGTCCATGAATTTATTCAGCAGAGGGGTAAACTCCTTCAATTGAGCAACTTGTTTCTTGAACGCTTCTATGACTGGAGGTATTCTGAGATTTTCTTCTAGAAACACGAAGCTATTTATCAGATCATGCTTAGTATAAATCTTAGTAAAATACTTATCCACTTTCTCTCTAATCTCTTTCTGAGCAGCAGAGGCTTCGTTTGTGCACTTCCTGACCATATTTTACACAAGGTCTTTATTTCTATGTACCTTTTCAAAAGTTTATTTGTCTGAAACACTCTGAAGATTTTGGAGTTCCTCTCTCACCACAGCCTTGAGAGATTCCAAATCAGTAATAGCAACTTTCCCACTCCTAGAGCTGGAAGGTCCGGTAATCATTTTTCCAAGATCCTCTTTCAATCTCTTCAGATCTACACTTAGTAGATGAGTCACCAAGTTCCTAACAACTTCCAGTACACCACTAAAGGAGGTCTTGAAATCAGAGGTTAGAGAATTTAACTCATTTCTCATCTTCCTTACTTCTTCTATCAGCAAGGTATTACGTCGAATGATGGTTTCTGCTGTAGTAATGAGATTTGGTTGAATCTCCTGGATCACTATCCTTTCAATCTTTGATGCATCAGCATCTAAAATACCTATCAAAGTGGAGGATTCAATTTTGTATCTAACTAAGACTTTCACTGACTCACATATATCATTTTTGAATTACTCAAAATCATCCTTGGTGACATAGTCACTAGGCACTGTCTATGATACTGGCTCTACTGCTGAAGAAGAAACTAGTGGAATAGGTTCTGCTTCAACTTGGGCTTGTGTAGTAGGAGGAGGAGGCACCCTCTCTTCATCTGAGTCATATTCCGACCCAAAAAAATGTATCCTGGGTCATTATTTCATTCTCAAGTACAGGTCCAGTCTCTTGGTTCAACAATGTCAATACTGATCCTTCTTCCTTGAGGCTCAGGAAGAACTTCAACTTCATCAGCTTCTTTATCATGTCCTCTAGCCATAATTACATTTCTAGGTACTAGTATCAACTAATCTTGAGGTTCTTCATGTGCTCCACCCACTTCAACTTCTCCAAGTACTTCCTCAATTTGAGGCACTTGATCCTTAGATTCTTCCTCAGGGCCACCAGCTATAAGTTAATTTAATTCCTGAATGATTTCTTGATTTTTAGCAGTAGTATGGGGTGATTTGGCCTCATTACCCGCATCTCTATGATCAAAATCTTCCTGTTCAATAGGCTCAGCACCATTTCCAGCTCCAGGTACATATTCCTCACTGGATCTATCAGCTACTTATTGTCCCACTTTTAAAGAATCACTTACATGCCCATCATTTCCTCCTTCATCCTCATCATCATCATCATCAGACTCCTCATCTGATTTACTTACATAACCTTGAACACCAGTAACCTTTGTCTCTTCCTCATCTTCATCACATAACAAAGATTATCTTGAGGGTAAGTCTAAAGGTGGACTAGCAGGTCCATAAGACATGTCCTTGGGACTTTCAGCAATATCAGGATCACTCCTGTCATCCAAAAGAGATCCTTCTTCCCTTGGAACTATAGTTTCAGCTTCTTCATTAGAATAAACAGGTTATTATCCTCATTTGAGACCTATATCAACTGGATCCTTTAGTTTGGTAGTATAGTCAATTGGATTGAAATCCTCATACAGCCTTTCCTCATCACCTACCCAGCATTTCTTCCATGGGTTCCAGAATATCTTCATTCTTTTGCAAATATATTTTTGAAGGTAGAAACCACTACATGCACTAATCACTTCATCTTCATCTTCCACACAACCTAACCTTTTTAACATGGTAGAGATCATCCTCAGATAGTACAAACATGTTGCCTTCTTGGATGGATTTATCAAATCAAATACATGAACCATTATATACCTACATAGGTTAACTTTTATCCCATGTTTCAACAGATAGATCAGGAATACATATTGATACTTCATAGTAGAGAAATCTCCCTTCCTTGGGAATATTTGATGTTGTATAAACTTAAAAAGAAACCTTACCTCTCCTTCAAACTCACTTGCAATAGTCCTCCAAGATTCTCCATTTCCAATCATCTTCTTCATAGAATCTTCATAAGAGAATAAATCATAGGAATGTGGAATATTACTCGGATAATCCTCATAGACACCTTCATGAGGCATCTCCAAGAACTCATCCCATTCCTTAGATAAAAAAGTTATTTTCTTTCCCTTTACCACTGAATTCATCTTAGCTTCCTCAGCTTCATCTAGGGATATATTCAAATGTTGATAAAATTCATATACTAGTTGGTGATAATAAGGCCTTTAATTATTAGAGAACCAGCTTAGCCATCCTTGAGATTCCATCACTCTCATTAAAAATGACTTGGTTGATAGAAGCCACTCAACAAATACTTTTTTTCAGATGTAACCAATCAACTTTCCAAGATCGGTTTTGTAGTACCGCTGGACTCACCTTTCTAACACTTAGCATATAGAGATTTCCTTGGATCTTCCACAGCGTTCTTGGTCCTTTCCATTTTGAGGTTTCAGATTCCAAAGGATTTTAGAGGTCGAGGGTCAATAAATAGAGTGACAAAGGGTAGAAGGCTTTACGACAGTGGGAAGGTGAAAGGTCAGGATGGATCAAACTTTTTATATAATTTAGGGATTATAAATCTTAAATAATAAAATTTAAACATGGAAAAAAGAATACCAAAACAGTTTCATTTTATTTTAAATAGACATAATTACAAAAGAAACCTTAAATACATCGGTGTTATTGAATCGGTTTTACAGGATCAGTTTCAGGGTTCAGTTTCACAAGATCGGTTTCACAAGATCAGTTTCACAAGATCGGTTTCAAGGATCAGTTTCAAAATATTGGTTTCAAGGATCGGTTTCAAGGATCAGTTTGACAATATCGATTTCAGGGAACGATTTTACAAGATTGGTTTCAAAGATCAGTTTCAAGGATCAGTTTGAAAAGATCGGTTTCAGGGATCGATTTCAAGGATCGGTTTGACAAGATCCGTTTCAAGGATCCGTTTCACAAGATTGATTTGAAAGGACTTTAGAGATTTATCATTCCAAGTTCATGTCTGATGTAGTTCATTCTCTCAGAGTTTAGGGGTTTAGTGAATATATCAGCAAGATGATGCTCAGTCCCAATAAACTCAAGAGTTATATCACCTTTTTTTATAATGATCTCTCAAAAAGTGATGTCTTACATCAATATGATTTGTTCTGGAATGAGAAATTGGATTCTCAGAAATGTTAATAGCACTTTTGTTATCACAGTTTATGGGGATATGTCTGAATTGAAATCCATAGTCTAATAAGGTGTGTTTCATCCACAAAATTTGGGCAAAATAACTTCTAGCAGCAATGTATTCTACTTTAGCAGTTGATAAAGCAGCTGAATTTTTCCTTTTACTACACCATGATATTAGAGACTTTCCCAAAAAGTGACATGTTCTAGAGGTACTCTTTCAGTCTAACTTACATCCACCAAATTCATCATCAGAATAGCTAACTAAATCAAAAGGTTGTCCTTTAGGATAGAACAATCCTAAATTAGTTGTATACTTGCAGTATTTGAAAATTATTTTAACAACATTTAAATGTGACTCTTTTTTGTTTGCTTGAAATCTCACACACATACACACGCTGAGAATAATATCTGGATTACTATCAGTTAAGTACAGAAAACACCCAATAATTCCTCTATAAGCATTTTGATCAACTGATTTTCCATTATCATCAAGATCCAACTTACATGTAGAACTCATAGAAGTTTCACTACTCTTAATGCTATCAAAGCCACATATTTTCAAAAGATATTTTGTGTACTTACTTTGATTTAAAATAGTACCTTCTTTATTTTGAAATATTTTAAATCCAAGAAAATATTTAAGTTCACCCATTAAACTCATTTCAAACTCACTTTGCATTATTTTTGAAAAATCATTACATACATAATTTTTAGTAGCTCCAAAGATAATATCATCTACATATATTTGGGCTATTAAAACTTCTTTTGAAATTCATTTTATAAATAAATTAGTATCTTCAAGTCCTTTTTCAAGGCCTTTATAAATAAGAAAATTACTCAATCTTTCATACCAAGCTCTTGGAGCTTGTTTCAAACCATATAAAGATTTTATATAATTTGAACACATGATTTGGAAAATGTGGATTTGTAAAACCTGGGGGTTGTTCAAAAAAAACATCCTCAACTATATAACCATTTAATAATGCAATTTTGACATCCATTTGATAAAGTTTAAAATCCAAGTGCGATGCATGGGAAATTAAGATCCTAATTGCTTCAAGTCTAGCTACTGGTGAAAAGGTCGCTTCATAATCAATTACCTCTTATTTATTATATCCTTGTGCAACTAGTCTAGATTTATTTCTAACTATATTTCCAGCTTCATATACTTTATTTATAAACACCCATTTAGTTCCTATGGTCAAAGTATCCTTCGGTATATCTACAAGTTTTCAAACATTATTTCTGTCAAACTGATTAAGTTCTTCTTGCATGGCCATTACCCAAAATTCATTTATAATCGCATCATTGATATTTTTAGGTTCAAGTTGTGACAATAAGGATTGATGTTCAACCTAGTTTCTCAAAGAAGCTCTTGTTTGTGTTCCTCTATCTAAATCTTCAATAATGAATTCTAGGGGATGATTATTAAGGGTCCTAGTTTGTCTATAGAAGGTAGGACTTGATATTTCAGGTTGGTCAGGTTGATCAAGTTCACTATGGTTAGGATATAGAGAATTTCCAAAATTGGATGTTTTCACAGATTACTTCACATGATGATTTTAGGTTTTGTTATTAATGTATATATTGGACACATCCTCTTTAATATTTTCTAGTGAGGTATTGGGCTCAAGTGGATCTGCTTCATCAAACTTGATATGTACAAATTCCTCCACACATTTGGTTTTCTTATTAAAGACTCTATAGGCTTTTCTTGATGTAGAATATCCAAGAAATATTCCTTCATCACTTTTTGAGGAAAATTTACTTAAATTATCTTTAGTGTTCAGAATATAAACTTTACATACAAACACTTTAAAATAACCTAATTTGGTTTTCCTATTATTCCACAACTCATAAGGAGTTTTCTTAAGGATGGGTCTGATTAAGACTCTATTTATTATGTAACAAGCTATATTAACAACTTCATACCAGAAATAAATAGGTAGGTCATATTCATTGAGCATTGTTCGGGAAATTTCCTATAGATTTATATTTCTTCTTTCTACCACACCATTCTGTTGAGGTGTCCTAGGAGTAGAGAAATTATTATTATATCCATTTAGTGAGAAAAAAGCTTCAAAATCTTCATTCTCAAACTCACGACCATGATCAATTCTTAAGGATTTAATCTTAAGTCCACTAAGATTTTCTATAGTCCTAGAATACATGGTAAAGTGTGAACAAGCTTCACTTTTGTGAGCTAGGAAAAAGGTCTAGGTGTACCTAGAAAAATAATCTATAGGAACATAAACATAGTGCTTCCCATTGAGACTCAAAAATCTAGATGGTCCAAACAAGTCCATGTGAACCAATTCAAAAGGTTGATAAGTAGTTACTTCTTTTTTTTTGGTTTTAAAGAGATTTTATGTTGTTTTCCTTTTTGACAAGGATTACATACTTTATTGTTTGGAAACTATAATTTGGGTAAGTATTTAACTAAACCTTTTCTAGTTAACTTCCTAAGAGAGTGTATGTTTCATTGTTTTAATCCTCAGGGGAAATATGGATTTGAAAATATCCATAATACCCATCAAAAAAATAATGGGAATTACCCACTAACCACTCAAGCATTTGGTCAATGAATGGAAATGAGAAATGGTCCTTCCTAGTGTGTTGATTTAGTCAGCGATAGTCTATACAAACCTGATAACTATTCTTCACATGAATTGGAACCAATTCATTATTTTCATTTTTTATTACCATAAGACTAGTTTTTTAGGAACCACTTGTACTGGACTGACCCACTGGATATCAGAGATGGGTTAAATGATTCTAGCAGCCAATAATTTTGTTACCTCCTTTTAAAAAACATCTAGGAGGTTTGGGTTCAGTCAATGTTGTGACTACCTCACTAGTTTAGCCTCATCATTTAACATTATATGATGTGTGAAAATTGATGGGATAATATCAGGAATGTTTACAAGTGTCCATCCCAAATATTTTTTATACTCCCTAAAAAGTTTAATTAGTCTCAATTCATGCTCAGGAGGGAGTGAACTAGAAATGATGACAGGTAGCTTGTTTCCATTCTCAAGATATGAATACTCTAAATCTTGAGGCAATGGTTTTAGTTCCAATTCAGGTGTATTTTTTATTTATTGGAGTGTGTGTGAAATTTAGAGGTCACTAATTTCATCTAACTACTCAATGGTATCATCCTTACATGAGGAATGAGATTTTACAAGCTTATAAGAATCATCCATGGTCATGTGATCCTTAGTGTTCAAAAAATAATCAATTAACAAACATGCATGAAATTTTTCTAGACTGGTACAAAATTCAATGCATGATTCATTACCTAACATTTTAATCACTGATGAAAACTCAAAAATGGTATTGGGGTAAAAAAAGATGTTTTTTAGGGGAAGGGAGTACATCGATTGAATTAACAAAGAGAGGGGAATGTTCTTTTGGGGGGTGCCTCATGGCATCAAGGATGTTGAAGTAGAAAATGTCACCACCAAAATCCATAGATAATGTACCATTATAGACATTAATTGTGGTTTTTGTAGTTTTCAAGAAGGAACTCCCTAATATAATTGGGGAATATCCATTCATTCTATCATCTTCTATTTTATTCACGTAAAAATCAACAGGAAAAATTAAATTTCTCAACCTCACAAGAACATCCTTTAACACACCAGAGGTGTGTGCGGTACTCTGATTTGCCAGTAGAACAAAAATTATAATGGACTTCAGTTCCCCAACCTACAATGTAGAGTAAATGGAGTGAGGTATCACATTTATATAATAACCTAAATCAAAGCATTGGAAAATGGATACTCCCCTATAGTGCATGGAATTGAGAATTTCCCAAGATCATTGCACTTAGTGAGAAGTGATGGCTCTATTAATTTTGATATGTTTTTCCCTAATCTCACCTTTTAACCTCCATGAAGTCACCTTCGGTGTGTACACATCTCCTTTAGAAACTTAGAATATCATGGAATTTACTTCACGGCATTAATAAAGGGGATGTTAACCTACACTTTTTTGAAGGTTTCCAACATTTAATTATCAAGTTCAATTTAGTTTTTTTTTCTTGGTTGGTTTTTCCTTTGGGGGAATGGAAGAGGAATGGTGGGGCTAGGTGACTCATCAACATACACACTCTTTCCTTTGGAAGGGCTTCTCTTAGGACAAGGTTTTTCAACATTTGGATGAATTTCAACAGTTGGGATGGTGTTTTCTTCAAGAGGGGATGAATCTAGTGGAGAGGTTATTTGGATTTTAAGTTTTTTTCTACTATAAAGGGTGATGGAACTAACATTTCCTTTATCCCTAGGGTTAACTACTAGTTGAGAAGGTATTTTACCTAGCCCATGGATTTGGATTTCCTCCACCAAGTTTTCAAGTTGGCCTAATTGGATTTTTAAGTCTTGTATGGTATCTTGGGTTGTTTTTTGGAATTTTATATTACTGGAAGACATTTTTTTCATCATTTATTCTAGGATAGGCTTGGGTTTTGTATGAGTTTTTGGGAAAGTCCTTTGTTGTGGTTGAGGATTTATGGGTGGTGGTGGATGACTACTCTGCCCTGGTTGGTCCCATTTTTGTTGAGGTTAGTTTGAATAATCCCTTTTCTATAGGCTTGGTTTTCTTACCATCTAGGGTTAGTTGGATAGTGAGGTTCTTTCCTAAAGGGTTGGTTATAGGGGTATCTTGTAAATATTTCCTCATAACTCTCAGATGTTTCTATTATTTAGGAGCATTGATCAGATTAGTGGGTGTCAGAATAACATATACAACAATGGATGAGAGGAGGATATTGGGATTTACCTTGGGAAAGATCAAGTTGTCAAATAATGGTACTTACCACTTTGAAATTCATGTCCACCTTCTTCTCAAATTAGGTACTTTGAACCTCATGGACACCTCGAATGGGTACACTAGACCTTGTACCAAATTGTTGAGTGTTCTATGTCAGGTTCTCAATTAGGGTTCTTGTAGAAATTGGAGTCTTATCAACTAGCACACCACCTGCAACATCATCGATCATATTTTGATCAATAGGGATTAAACATTCATAAAAATACTAAACTAAAATCTGATCACTTATTTGGTGGTGTGAAAATCTTGAACATAACCTTTTAAAAGCATTCCCAATATTCATGTAATGTTTCCCCTTGTGATTTCCTTATACCATAGATTTATTTCCTTATAGTTACAGTTCGAGAGGTTGGGAAATATTTTTCAAGAAAAAGGTGTTTCATATCCGCCCAAACTCCAATTGGTGAATTAACATAACACAACTAGTCTTTCTCAGTGACTTCTAATAAAAATGGGAATGATCTGATATTTACTTGTTATTCATCCACATTAACAGGTTTTAAAGTATAACACACATTATGAAATTCTTTTACGTGATTATGTGGATATTCTCCCATGATTCCATGAAATCTTGGAAATAAATGAATTAAACCAGATTTCAGTTCAAAATTGGGTGCATCACCTTGCATTTGAATATAGGAGGGTTGGATATCAACATCAAGTGAGGTTAGTTTTTTTAATGTTCGGTTGTTTTCAGCCATATTATGCAAGTTTATTTTAGTTTTTATATTGGTTCCAGAAGAAGAAGAGGAAGGATCAAGAAGGTTGTCGATGTTTTGTGAGTCCTCCTTCGAAGGGTTGATAGGTTTAAAGTATGCATTTTTAATAAAAATTACTAAAAATATGGTTGATTTTGAAAACAGTTTAATGAAAATAACTTAACATAAATAGTTTAATAGTTGATAGATTAAGGTGGGGTTTTGATAATTATGAGAGAAAGGGGTAATTTTGATTTCACTACACACATTTAAAGTTCATTTTTCTAAGAGATTCATTTAGGTTTGGAGAAATTCTTTTGTTGAAATAAATTGGAATCCCGATTAATTCATAAGAATTTATTTCTTTTCTTGAAGAACCAGAACTTGACATTACATAGTATTGTCAAGGTCCATATCTTATGCATGGAATAAGTGATTCCAAAGTAGATTTAAATCTCAGGAAAGAGGGTAAGAAAATAATTCTTTTGTTTTCTAATCGGAACAACATAAGTCACACACCCAAAACCTCACACTGATCGGTTAGAAATTAAGAGTAAATCAATCACATACATCAAAACAAGAATTTAAATAAAAAATAATTTAAGATACATGGAAAGAAATGTTTTAAAACCCAAATAAATCCAAACAAATAGATAATATATGAATCTAAACTCCCTTGAAAAATGTGTAGCTCCCTTGCAATGAACACCCACCATTTAGCTCGACATCGGGAGGAGGAGGAAGCTCGAGTGGAACTTCTTATTCATTTCAGCTATCCCTATGAGGATAGGGAGCTACATAACCTCAAATGGGATGAAAGGAATCCTTTGGAACTTCAATTTGGCATCACTTTACTCCCTTGGTTGAACTTACAAATGGGGATCCCAAGGTTCCATTTTATAGGAAAAAACCAAGGTGGTTTTTAGCACATAGATTTATTAAAACCACTTTTCACATGGTTATTGAACTCCAGACAACCTTATCTCGCTTTAGAGAAAATTAAAAGGTTGTATACCCACTTACTGAATATCTCCACCAAAAATTTGGCTGCATTTGGACACCTACATCTTGAGATATAGACAGATCACAACACCCCACTTTTGACTTTGTGTAGATTCAGTGTGTTGGACAGATCTAGTTGGCTGAGCCACCAGATAGTCAAATGAGGATTTTCATCCTTAAGATTAAATGTAGAAAAATTAATTTTGGACCATGACACAAAATTTCAACCCATTTGAATGCACGGTTCAGCAGAATTATTTAGTTTAGTAAACTAGTGTGTTTAGATCATGCGCAGCTTGGCCCGTTTTTCTTAAACTTCATCATAGGACCTCCAAATCACCTCCAACTTCAATGAAATTATCAAAACAAGTAACATTTTCCTTTTTAAAAGTGATATAAAAATAATAATTAAATCAAACATGAAGTGAAATTTGTTATTATTTTTATGATTTTCAATACAAAACTGGTCTAGCACAGTGGTGTAAGGGTGAAAATAAAATAGTGAATCACGGTGCGATCAGGTGTCTAAGGTGGAGCGATTTGAGATAATTTCTTGAAATTGAATAATTAATCAATGAAGTCTTGATTAATATATTCTCCACTAAGGTATGATTGGTGTTTTTTAATATTATTACCATACTAGTTCTCAACTTTATTCTTATATTCCTTGAATTTATCAAAATAATCTGACTTATAACTCATTAAGTAGAAAAGTCCATATCTGCTAAAATCATCAATAAAAGTTATGAAGTATGAGTACCCACCCCTTGCTTTAACAGGATATGGTACACACATATCCTTATGAAATAATTCAATAATATATTTATTACTTTCACCTTTCCCACTAAATGAAGATTTGATCATTTTTCCTTGTAAACATACATGACATACACTAAGTGGGTTTAGTTAAAAATAATCTAAATATCCATATTGATGTAATTTCATCAAGCATTATTCGTTTACATGAACTATCTGGTGATTCCAATGTTGGGTGTGGTATGAGTCATGTGAAGTAAATTAGTTATCAATTTACATTACTTGGTTCATGTAATCCAAAACATAGAGACTGCTATTTAAATGTTCCTTACCATAAAATAATCTATCTTTATAAAATAAACAAAATTTATTCCCAAATTTTAAAATAAATTCATCTGTATCCAGTTTGGATATAGAAATAATGTTTTTTGTAATATATGGCTATAGCAGTAAGTTTATCTTCATTAGCTACTCATAGATCGACCTCCCCTCAGTCAATCATTTTGATCCTAAACAGTTCCTATATTGGAATATATATGTCCAAACCACAATATTTATTTAATACACAATTTTAGAAATAGATAAATTGCACTCAATAACAAACGCACTTGAATATTATATTTGCTTCTTTGGTTGGTTGTAGTTTTTCTTCCAATGTATCTTCTTTCCACAAGTGAAATAGAAAGAATATGGTTACCTTGCTTTCCCCTTGATCTTTCTCTTCTTGGAAGGGTGCCGTGAAGAAGTTGTGGCCTTAAGGTTTTTTGCTTTGCCTTTACATTTGTTCACTATAACAATGGAAGGATTTTCATGCTTTGTATCCTTATAAGCATGGTGGTGGAGAGTAATTATATCTGGGAGAGACTTCTCAAGGTTGTTGTTATTAAAATTTAGAACAAATATGGAGAAGGTCTAAGGAAGTGATGAAAGAATGAGATCAGTGCCCAGTTATTTAGGTAGTTTAACCCCTATAACTTCTAGGCACTAAATGTAACCAATGGTCTTGACTATGGTATGCCCGTATGGGTTTCCATTTCTAAGATTACTCTAAAAAATATCATTAGAGAACTCAAACCATTCTTGTTTATCAATATCCTCATAAATTTCATATATACTCTTGATCAAGCTATAAGTATCCATGTTTTCAGTAGACTTTATGAGTTTACAAGACATAGATGATGGAATAAAACATTTAACATCATCCACATCACTCAAATTTTTTTCATAGATGAGGAACTATTTATCACTTTCCTCCTTAGTAAGCGGGTCATTTTGTGAGGATTATAGAATGTAATATTTCCATTCATGGCATTAAACAATCCGAAGGAATCTAAACCGCTCCTGGAAGTTATTTATAGTGAGAATGTTTTCATTATCTAATATTGATTATAGAGATTGCTTGGGTGATGAGCTTTCAATTTTATTCTACAATTAAAAGAGTGGATTATTAGTTATTTTTCTTGATTAAAAATTATGTGAGAAATAATAAATTGATTGATTTTATTAATTCTATAAATATTTTATCAGGTCCAAATATCCCTCGCCATTGAACTTGGAATTTCTAGTTTCTATGAAATTCTAGTAGAAAGGATCCATATTCCTCTTCTCATACACCCAACAAGGGTTGTTAAAGCTATTTGAAGGTATTTAGGATGGTAGGTCTTTACTAAATATGGGCTTGTAGCTCCTTGATCCATTGAGTGGATTCCCCAATCCTGAAATCTTGACTTGGATTTCCTCATAATTTTCCACTAAATTACACCAAGTATAGAAAGGGATACTCCTATTGTTGTAAAATGGTTAATTCAACCCAAAACATTCACAATAACTCCCCTTATAAAAGTAATTGTCCCAACAAGGGTTGGTCAAACTCATAGTTTTATTGGTTTCATTCCTAATCAAGTAATGCAAGGCGAAGTCTGACTTAATATTTAGTTGAGTAATTTCATTTCTATTATGCATAAATTTTATCATGTATTATCCTTTACGTGTATTGACATTATTAAGTAAATTTTACTTAATTAATTAACCATATTGGATAAAATATTTACACATAATCTATTTATTTTAAATTAAATATTTTCATATTAATTCATTTATTTATGTGATCTCATTCTTGCATCCCTAAAATAAATAATTAATATATAGATATAAATAATTAATTAAATGACCTGATCATGATATTATTTAAAAGTTTATTTAATGATCATACATTAAGTCAAACTATGATCTTTGAGAAATAACTCCTTCTAGAATTGGCATGAGATTCAACATTCCACTTGTCCACTTGTGTATCACCTAAGTTGGAATCATAATGGTTCCATATTTAACTACCTCCACAATCCTTGGGATACTCAATTAATTACAAGTATTTATAACTCACACATAGATTATGGGAACCAAAGTAGTGGTTAAAGGGGATTACATAAATTACCACTGACATGAAGGTCATTTGGAGGGTGGGATGACTTGCAAGTCATCATATTTAATTTAATAATAAATAATTGTAAAATAATACAATAAATTAAAAAAAACATCTAATATATATGGGTCTTGGTCAAGCTCCTGAATGATCATACATGTAATGTATACACAAAATTAAATGGATAATATTCATTTATTATGTGTTCATTATTATTAAGATTGTAACAAACCTACCCAATTCAACTAGACAAGCCACCCAAGATGACCCATCATAGTGGTGAGGTGCAATAATATAATGAAAAAAAGTCTCATATAAAACAAAACAAGACAAAAGACAGAGTAAAAAATCATAAGAAATAGACACATCCAAAATTTATAAAATAAGAGCTAAACCAGATAAAACAAAAATTATAACAATAAATGACTAAAAAGTATCCATGGGACCAACTTTCACCTCTAATCCATCCTGTAACAAAGGCAATGATGAAAAGAGAAGCTGGCATGCTATATGATGCCCTTCCCTTTACTTGAGTCTTATAAAAAAACTTCTACCACCAACCAAAGGAAAAATACGGGTCTGAGCATAAATCCCAGTTTAATTCCACCACAGAGTCTCTATAGAGTCTAATATTAAGAATGTATCAGTTCTAGTCTTAAAACAAATATATTTTTACAAAGAATTTTTATAAATCATAACCATTTGTAAATAATCCTTTAGTTTTTCATAAAAGACATTCATATTCTCAATTAAAGTAATATGAAAAGTGATAAATCATGAAATCATAATAAATACAATCCATGTATACACTATAAGGTAAATATTTAAGCAAATAACCATGACCAATCTATCATGTTAAAACAAATGAGTAAATAACCCTGAAAATTCATCATATGAAAATCTAGTCATAAATTTAAAATCACACCATATGGGCTCTATCCTATGGGTATATATACTATACATAACAATAAACCCATAATCCATTCCTTTGGTGGATCCAATCGGTATAACCTATAGTGGAATTATGTACACAAAATTGAAAGAAAACCGAAAGTGGAATTACACACACAGTGAGTGACATGTTTATTCCTGACACACCTAAGGTTCCCAATGATCTAAGTTTGTCAAAATACATTTTAAAAACCATTCTCACAATTTAGAAAACATTTTCAAATCCAATACAATTTTCTTCAATTTTTTAAAACCCATTTCCAAACCAAACCCACCATTCAAGCATTTAATCAAACACTTAGTGTGCACAAATAGTTTTTAAAAGAAAAAACCCCTTTTAAAAATGACTTCCTTCTAAAAAATTCATTATAATCACAAATAAATTTAATTCAATGAATAAAAAAAAGTAATTTAAAAAAACAATCATCAATTCATATAATTATACCTTTGTATAGAAACGCCTACCTCAAGAACAGAACTAGAACTATTCACCTTTGACAACAGCGACTAGGGAAGAGAAGATCATGTCTACATGATCCTAGATCCACAAGAAACATGTAAATCCTTTTTAAACCCCTTTATATCTTATATACACAACCCCTTTAGGTTCTATAATATGAGATAAGGAAAGATACAATGAGGATCTAAGAAGAAAATGAAAACTGGATAAAAACACAACATACCTTGAGTTGATCCACCAAGAATGAATAAAATACACCTAGAATCCCAAGGGATGGGACTCTATAATTATGGGGAAGTATTAGGTAGAGGTGATATTAGATTATGTGGTGATTAGGGGTTAAAATGTGGGTCACGAGATTTTTTAAAATAATTTTGATGATATTAAAAACTATGCGCACGATTTTATGGGTTAAGCCGCATGGTTAAACAAACGGTGCTCCTCAAATGGACTTATTTTTGGGGTGAAAGGTTTGAACACACATTTTTTTAACCATTTTATAACAATAAAACCCTCTATTTCTAAGGGTGCCTTATTTTCACTGGGTGGCCACATGATTTGGAAAACTGTGCACCCCCTTCTAGTGGCTTAACACAAGCCACATAGGTTCCTAATTCAAACTACATGGTTTTACCTAATCATTCACCAAACATTCATAGCCCCATGGTCCTCCAAAATATCCAAAAAATTCTGAAAATTACCCCAAAATAGGACTCAAATCAAAGGATACAAAACAAGGGTCACTAAGTACCTATAAGAATGTAAGGGAACATTACAAAGATAAATGAAATTACCTTAATCAATTAATTAATTAATTAATTAACTTTCATATTAATGATAATCATAATTCTAATATGTATATCCATAATAAAGGCATTAATGTAAATTAAATGGTAGAACCAATAGTTTTATATTTAATATAATAAATTAATTGAGCATTTAAAATTCTTTAAAACCCTTATTAAATTTTCAAACACTTAAAGTGTCAATCAAAATAATAAAGTTTTAATTTTGAAATTTTTAATTGAATTTAATTTTTAATTCTTCCATTAATTGGGATACTACACTATGTGTACTATCAAGATACAAATCATGTACCTTGTTTGTCTTGTATCCAAGTTACGCACTTGGTACTTTGGCGTGTTGACTCGACCAGACTACACAACATGTACATGCTAGCTACATGTCATTTATCTACTTTTCATGTGCCCAATATACTCTCCTAGGTCTTAAGCATGAATATAGATGGGATCACATGGTGTGTATAAGCCTAATATACACCATGTATCCCTTATACTGTGTGTCAACTATTCTCACTGGATGGATCGGCATGTATTTTAGACATGATAAATGATGAACTACACGGCATATACACCACATAAAAGTCATGTATATCATAAATTATCCAAGATATTAGTCTCACTTTGTTTGACCATATATAATGACAACACATATTTCATGATTTACACCATTAAACTGTGAAAACTACACGGCATGTATGCCAGCAACACACCATATAATCCAACATCATGTGTACAAAGTTGGCCTAGTCTACCCATGGTGTGAAATAAATGCACCATGTGTAATTAAATTATCAATGTGTTGTGTATCCCTTGAAATATTCAGGTGTAGTTAATATTGGTACATAGTATGTACTTCGACTACATATCGTGTAACCTAGTTTTAACAGGGGGAAATTTGGCACTTCCTGATGGTATTTCTGATCATTATTTATTTGTTCTTATACCTTGAATAAAATTAAACACTAAACAAACAAAATTAATATGTTGATAACATGTTAATTTAAATAGGATTAAATAAATAATAATATGAAATGAAAACATTAAACCATGAATGCATATAGATCAACAAAAAAATAATTATAAATTTAAAATGTGATCCCTTTGGTAACACTTGTAGGTTTCGGGCGCAGTAGAAGCATGTGGTGGTGGGTGGTATATTATAATTTCTTTTTATATTTTTATTCCTACAACCCCAATAGAGTATCATTCATGTTAAATTTATAATAAATTTATTTAGATCAAAAGAAAGAAAATATCTTCGCTTAGGATCTTTCTTTGATGTGGATGTTGATCATTCAAAAAGTCCCTTTTGGATTTCCTTCATTTTTTTGTAAGGATCCGAGGATATAATCCCTTTAGCGGTGATCCACACATTCTCCTTTGATCTCCAAGTAATTATAATCAATATATGGGTGCTAGAATATCAAATCTATTGTCTTTTTTTATTTGTTTTGATCTTTTATCCTTTGGTCTTGAAGGAATATCTCTTTCATTTTTCATTCTTGAGAGGGAGAGAGAATGAGGATTCAAGCGATAATTTTTTTTGAAAAACAATTATCTATTTTTGATTAACACTACATAATATCCATAAAGTATTATTTATAGATCTAGGGTTTAGGTTAAGAAATATTTTAATTTCATTTTGTCCCTTTAAATAATATCACATTCTTAATAAACCCCATGAAACAAAATAATAATATTATTATTATTTTTTGGTGCACACAAACACTTGTATATGATAAATATTATTTTACAACTTGTAAATAAATACCCATCACCAAACATGGTATTGGTCCATTAGAACTCCTAGAAATTTATTAAAAACACAAATAAATATTTTATTCATAAATAAATATTGAACAATATTCAATAAGATTTTTTATTAATATTAAATACATTTAATATACATGTAATCACATTATAAGAAATTGGTCCTAGTATAACAAATTCAATAACCTTGTTTAATAAACTTGGTAATATAAAGGGTTCACCCAAATAGCACTCCAATGCATTAGGTAAATATTTAATCTCTATGTATGACATGTTAATGATACATTAGAAACATGCCCAAGTAATTTTTTATGATACCTTGGAGAATACACTTGGTAATATTATTTTACAACACCTTATCGATGAACTTTATTGATATGATTTTGAATCTCTATTGTTTATGTTGTAGCCACATTTACATGTTATTCTTCATGTATTTATGATCATGTAATGCCTCATGTTCTTATTATTATGTTATGAATCTTGTACTAATGTTCATGTTATTATGTTATGTCTCTTTTTTTACCCTCGATGTTCATTTATGCTCTATTATCATTATTTATCCCTTACTAGTCTTTACACTCACCCCTTTATTTTTAAAAATGTCCCCAAGGAATCTTATAAAGTGAGATGATCTGGGATGAAATAATAAAGAATAATTTCAAGATATTTAAAATTTATTTGTGTTTTCTTATGTGATCCATTTATTCCATGTATTATATTCCTAGTTTCCAAGACAATAAAGCCCAAAATTTCATGATTAAATGATCAGTTTAACAGTTGTTTTTAAAGAATTTTGATTAAAATCATATATAAAATTGTGGTTCAGTATAGGTATCTTGCCTTTTTTATTTGAGGATTTATAGATACATTTTTATGTGTTTATAAAGAGGGAAATATGATGGTGGATACTCTGTCAAAGAATTTCATTATGGATAGGAGATAAATTTAGTCCTTTGGTGTTCTTGAGTTTTGTATTTCCTTAGTAAATGATAAAAATTTAGGTGTTTTGTATTCATGTATTTTTAACCCCTCCATGTTATGTTGTATTCATTTTTAAATAAATTGTATTGTTATTAATTATATTATTAATAATTTCTAAATATTAATAATAATAATGTAATTAAAATTTCTCTATATCCTAAACAGTAACGATTCAGGTCACCACAATACCTCAAGTGTACCTCTAAATCATAAAAGGCTACTATAAACTCTAGTTAATCAAATAACACGCATATGGGAAGTAGTATTTCCTCAACAATAATGGTTCAAGCTCAATGAGTTGATACCTGAATTAACATTATCAAATAATCATTTATGTCCTTGAAAATTTAATATGATGGCAATGATAACATTTGGGAAAAGTGAACTATACATAATTTATGAGACATGTAAAAAATTGACACACAATAAAAATTATAAAACATCCAAAAGAAACACCAAGATAATTAGAAACAAAAAATGATATATAGGAAATATGGGTAAACCAAATGTGCCCTAAAGACACAAAAATTAATGCTCATGTGTTTTTTCCCTCTAAGGGAACCCTATTAAAAACCCCATCATCCTCTCCTAGATCACCCTCTGAAAGGACCAAATAAGTACCACTAGGGCTACAATGCTCCAAGTAGAACTATATCTTGTATATAGGAAATTTACCTTTACATGGATTCTGATCTGAAGTATCTACATGCATCCAAACATTGCACATATAGGGTTTCATTAAAATACCTAATTGGTAGTAACCACCCCACCTCAAACATCATGTCACAATCCAAAGTGTATACTATAATAGACCAAAGCTGGTCAAAGTAAGTTGGATAACTATCTATATACAATATAGTGGAATCAATTATAAATAACTATTTATAATGGGAGGATCCATTCATTCCATAATTGTTATGATCCTTAGCATGGTGTCTGAGATGAGTGGGACTAAGAAATATTGCAATCACTCCCACTAAAAGATAAAAAATTAGTCCATGTGAAATACTCATTCTATAAAAGGGATAGGTAGTTTGTATAATCAAGCTAGAAAAATAATACATCCCACCCCTTTATGAATGGGAAAAGAGGTATATGAGAGTTTAGTAATTACAAGATTATCTCGTATCATCAACCTATCTGTTGAATAAACATGTACCTGAGAACCATTTATTCTTACTCATATTAACCCTTTCATACTTTTTTCTGAATAAAAGATTACAATTACATGTAAGGAATTTGTTGTATCTATATCCACCCTTACAAAAAATTCAAACAGGTTGAAATAAAATTTAAACATGGTAATTATCATCCATGTGTGACTAGAATATCATTCCAAAACTATTCCCATCATAAGTAATAAGTTCAACATGGTTATGAGAAAATTATCAAGGGATTACTACACTAAGAAAAGTTTAAAATTTATTATAAAAAATAAGTATAATAGAAAATAAAAGTTTCATGCTCCCATTTACCGTGTCTTTAAAATTTAAAATTTAATTTATATGATAAGGAACTAATATAAAGATAAGTAATCCAATTTCATATCACATGACCATTTCATCATGAAAAATCTAAGTACAAATCATCAAGCTGATTAAAACCTTTATAGAGTAGGGAATGAAATATTTTATTAAGTTCAAGCATCTCATTTATTATTTTTTTTCACTCAACCTCAAACCATTTTTGATCAACTCCCTATGAATATAAGAGAAACAAAAGGTTCCCCTACTATTTAATTCAAAAAAAACTCATTAAGGTCCATAGAAGAATATTAAGAAACTAATTGGATTTGTTTGATCAATATAAAACCAAGTAAGAATTAGGGGTAGGGTGAATCTTGACAAAAAACATGAAATTGAGAAGGAAGATTAAAGAAATTCCTTAAGATCACCTAATTTATCCTTCTATAACATCTATACTAGGAGAATATTAAAGAGGTTGGTAGATTAATCATGGCCTAATGATTTAGAGAATAGGTTTATATTCACTGCTATGAAAAATAGAGGAAAGAAGGGATATAGAGTTGAATTAGGTCTTTACCCTATTAGACTATATCCCTTGTGACCAAACAGAGAGACTTGGGTCAAGCATAGAGAAGGAATCCAAGTAGTTGATGATTAAATTGATTAGAACACCCAATTAATAGTTTCTCACTATATATGAAGAGAAATTTCTAAATATAGTGACAAAATAATTTAAAAATGGGATATAAAAAGTTAAAAAATCCATTCTTGAAGGGACGTTTTCCTAGGATTTTATTGATTATAAAATATTAAGCCACCAGGTACCTAATTTACCTAAATGTACCACCTGCAGTCCTAGGTTACTCATTGGATACTCGTAATAATCCATTAGTTAATCGGTTCTTGTTCAATCACATTCACTTTCCTTTTTTTCTTATAACTCATCCTAAAACTTCCCACCCCCCACCAACTTATAATAAACCAAAATTTAATTAAAATTTAGAAAAACTAAATGATATTGTATACTAATAGTGGTTGGAACCATTACAATCTCACCTCTATCAGACTTTTCATCCCTAAGAATCTTTAAGTATCTTCCTTAAGGAATAATATTGTTCATTAACATTTCATTTTAGAATCCCACTCCATGATCTTGTATTTTAACTACCCATGCTACCACTTTACTTATAGCATCTCGTCTTTTTATAACATAACTTTCATTTCATTACATGGAACTGAGGATCTTTAAGGTTTAGTGTCTTGGAAACAAGGAACATAATACATGAAAATAACAAAAAAACACTCTTCTTAAACACTTGAAAGGCTTCTCCTTAAGTTCATCCTAGGTTCATTACTGCATCTCATAACCTGGGGACATACATAAAAAGAAAGGGTGAGCAGAAGACCCAATAAGGGAAACAAGAGAAACATTTTACATGTGAACTTGAGATACTTCAATAAGGACATAAAAAGAACTTTAAGGCATGAGAAAAAAATAATGAGATACATCATAATAAAAATAACATTTTTCATAACTTGAAGATATGGCTGCAACATTTAATATTGACAATCATTTCGTTTCACCAAGGTCCATCCCCAAGGTGTCGTTAAAAATTAACAAGGTTATTCACCATGGCGTCATTAAAAATGGTCATCTCTAGAGATTAAGTCTTTACCCAATGCATTAGAGCGTTATCTGGGCGCACCCTTAAACTGTAATCTCTTGTGGTTACATAATTATCCAATGAAATGGGGCGCTATCAGGGCGCACCCTTAAATTTTCCTTTATTATCATGTGAGACACATATATCATCATCAAACACTTCATAAATAACCCATATAGCATAAAATAAATGGGTTTAATTTCATAATCATAATGTTTTAAAAACAGCTTTAAAGACATGATCTTTACGTCACTTTAAACCCACGGAAAGGGAAAGCGGGTCTCATGTATGTAAATCCCAGAATTTAAAATATAACATTTTGATATATATGTGAATATCCCTGTAGAAATAAGAGCTTTGAGTATTCACTTTATAACGTAAAATAATTTTGAGAAAAGAGAGAGAGACACTTTGAGACGAAAATTCTGCAGCATAACGGCTATGTTTCGGGGTTTTAGAAAACATTGAGATAATATGGGACATGGGTCAAACATTCATAAACGACCCATAAAATAGTAGAGGGACAAAATATAAAGGATTTAAGAACATGGTAATGAAATTTGAAAATATACCATATGAAAGGAAGAAAAAATAAGATTTCTCTTGTGAGAATTCGGCAGCCTAACGGTGTCACTTAAACTTCAACAAAATTGAATTGACAAGGTCAAATAGGGTCTCTCATCATATGAAAATAAGAGTCTAGTATGATAGATATAGAGATCATACCCCAACATAATAGAAAGGAACTTGAAAGAATTGACATGAAATTAGAACTTCAAAACAAGAAGGGTGAAGAACCACTTAAAAATTCGGCAGCCTAACGGCGCCACTTAAAACTTCAAAATACTGAATTGAAGAGATCAAATGGGGTCTCTCATCATATGGTCATAAAAGATCAGTATGATAGATATAGATATCACAACCCAACATAACAAAAAGTAACTTTAAAGAATTTACATGAAAGTAGAACTTCAAAACGAGAATGGTGAAGGACCAATTAAAAATTTCGGCAGCCTAACGGCGTCACTTAAACTTCAACAAAATTGAATTGACAAGGTCAAATAGGGTCTCTCGTCATATGAACATAAGAGTACAGTATGATATATATAGAGATCATACCCCAACATAATAGAAAGTAACTTGAAATAATTGACATGAAAGTAGAACTTCAAAATGAGAAGGGTGAAGAACCACTTAAAAATTCGGCAGCCTAACGGCGCCACTTAAAACTTCAAAATACTGAATTGAAGAGATCAAATGGGGTCTCTCATCATATGGTAATAAAATATAAGTATGATAAATTTATAGATCATACCCCAACATAATAAAAAGGAACATGAAATACTTTACATGAAAATAGATCTTGAAAAATGAGAAGGGAGAAAGAATCTGTTACAAAAATTTCGGCAGCCTAATGGCGCCACTTAAAACTTCATAAAATGAAATAATGAGAGTAAGAGGGGATATCTCATTATATGAACATTAAAAGGTCAGTAATAGGAGTATAAAAGAACATCGTCCAACATAAGAACATGGATCATAAAAGGAATGACATAAAAGAGATCACTTGAAAAGAAAGAGAGGGGTCGGATCCCTTACCTTAAAATGTAACTCTTAAACCTCAAAGGTTGGGACCTTGAGGGATTGGGGGCACCTTGGTAGGACTCCTTGGGAGGTAATGAGACCAGAACTTTGTTGGGGAAGAGTGGGGAGTCGAATGGATGAGAGGAGGTCTTGGTATTTATAGGGAAAGTGAGGGGACAAGGCATTAATGGCCAAGGGACACCTCACATGTGCTTTTCTCAAACCCATGTGCTCTCCCTTGGCATTTACCATGGAGTTAGGCCACATGGGGCCCCCAAAACAATAATTCATCACCCTTGGCCAGACAACCCTTAAAATATCTCATGACATCATCATGACACAGCTATGATGTCATTAAACATACCGAAACCCTAAAACTGCATTTTTACTATTCACTGAAAATTCAACTTTCTCAGAAAAATCCCAAAATTTGACACTAACCAAATATCAATGCTCTGATTTCAAAAATGAACTCTATTTTATAAAAATAATTTTCTAAATATTTTTAAATTTATTTTTAAATAAATACACTATTCACCGAAAATTCATTTTTTCAGAAAAAACCCCAAAAATTTCCATAACATAATATCGGTGCTCTGAGTTCAAAAATGAAATCCATTTTATAAAAATAATTTTCTAAATATTTTTAATTTAATTTTTAATTAAAAAACACTATTCACCCGAAAAAACTAATACTTGAATAATAATTTATGAAACCGTTATTTAACCATTTTATTAAATCACATTACTTAATCAAGGTGCCTAGATTATTTTAAAACTTTCTTTAAGTGAGATTACTAATACATTTGGTCATATTACTAATCCTAATCATAAAATCACTATTCATAATTTACTATTCATCAAAAATCAAGTTGATATTATTAGACTCCAAATTTCGTACTGAACATAATTGTAGAAGACCATTTTTTGAAAATCATTACACATTTTTAATTATTTAAGGTTTACATAAACATTTTTAAAATATCCTTTTTCTAAAATTCATCAAATGCATACTATATTTATCCGGTCATTTGAAAATTCATAAACATCATCATAAGAAGAAATCCCAATTTTTATTTAAAATAAAGGATTACACAAGGCAGTTACGGTCTTCTTACATAGCCCCTTATCACACCAGCATAGGACCTAAGTGTAAGGTGTGCTAAGGTGAGAGAGTCCGAGGGAGGCTCGGCCAACATTGCCCGAGTAGTAATTTCTATCAGTTTGAACTTCTCGCGAAGGCGATTCCGTTCTAGCTTCACATGATGAAGTTCGGATTGGGTTTGGTCCAGAGCAAAGCCTAATGGTGCTACCTCCTTCCCAAGTTCGGTTAGATGGGCTTCGATCGGTCCAAGACTACTAGGTGAGGCCATCGAATCTTCTTTCTATAATAATCAACCAAGATTACTTATATTTAGAGACAATAATCAAAACATTTTGTTCACAGCGGTCATATTGACCGATGGTCATATAACAGTCAAAACCCAATGGTGTCATTTTAATTATAATCATGTTTATCAAATAAAACATTTTTGTTGACTATAAAAATAAAATAAAATAACACATGAAATTAGGAAACAAGATTTATTCAAAATTTCAGGTCGTTACATTACCTTCCCTAGTGGAATGAATTTTCCTCGTAACCACTTATTAATTCATTCAATGATACATATTAGATGATCTATATAGAAAACATCAGCCACACTAACTACATCATCATATTGAAAAACATTCAAATTTTTTAGATCATATTTCCTCTTTTGGGATATGTGAAAAAGTGTTATGAAAGGATATAAATCTTAGGAGTAGAGAAAGATAATCAGCTACTTCTCTGACTCAAACTAGTACTTAAAAAGGTTTGAAAAATCTTGGAGTTCACTTTATCTACTTCCCTATTATTTGGTAACTAAACCTCATTGATACCCAAAAGAACATGTGGTCAACCAACTTGAATTCCAAAGGTTTCCACTACTAATCAACATAATAATTTTTCTAGCTTTGATGGATCACAAACATCTTTAGAATTAACTTCACTTATTTGGCCATCTCCCAAATAATATTAAGCCTAATAATGGAAGAATCGCTTATTTATGTCTAGTATAGATTAGAATGACATAAAAATCTATATAAGGATTTGTAATGATCCATACAGATAGAGAGATAAAAACTATTATTTTTAGATAATTTAACTATAGAGAGGTGATCCTCACATTATTTTCCACATTAAAGTACTCTAGCTTGAATAATATCATTTATAATATGAATAACCAACTTATACTATATATTAGTTTGTGTTTGGAATGCGATGGTTGGTTTCACCTATGAACTCAATGCTTGTTGTAGACCTTTCTAGAAACAAGATATAAATATAGGATCCCTATCAGATAAGGTACTTGTGATCACCTCATGAATCTTTATGATATCCCTAATGTATAACACCCAAAATTCATTAATTAATGAGCCCTCCTTAATAGGTAATAAGTGGGTTGTTAAAGTCAGATGGTCCACTATTACCTATATTGTATCCCAACCTCTATGTGATCGAGGAAACCAGTCATGAATTATATCATGATCTCATCCCATTTTTATATATATGGAGGTAGTGGATTAAGGTTACATAAATTCTTAAGATGCTATGATTTAACCTATTGATAGGACATACATTTTTGAAATGAATCCCATGATGTCCTTCTTTAAACCAAGACACCAGAATTGGTGATGGATTTCATGATACATTTTGGTAATTTTAGGATGGAATGCCTATCCAAAAGCATGAAATTCATTCATGATCAACTCCCTCAATGAGGTTAGAATCAAAATACTCCCATTAACACACAATAAAGAATAATAATCTTGATACCAATCATTAAATATATCCCCATTATCATGTATTTTTTAAATTATAATGAAATCCAAGTTAGATAAATGGGAGTCATTGACTCACTACACTATCTATAAGATGAGATCAATGTGGTATATTTGTTCCCTCCCATGATTGTTTAATATATTCAAGAGGAGTTAAACTATCAAGGAAATCAACATCGACTCCTCTTTTTCCTCCATCACCTGCTGAGGGTAAATATTCTAGCTCAAAGAATCAACAACTACATTTACCTTCTTATGTGTATATTGAATATCAATGTTGAAATATTGGATATATTCAAAGAAAACATTGTTGCCTTGAATTTAAACCCCACACTGAGAAAATATACATATAGATCTTGTGGTCAGTTAAAAACTCAAATAACTCATTGAAAAGATAGTGTCTCTATCACTTTAGTGGATGATCACTGATATATAACTTAAGATCATGGGTAGGGTAGTTTCATTCATGTGGGAATAACTTCTTGGAAAATTTTCTATTATCCATTGATCCTATATAATAATATATATTATTCCAACAAAAACCATCATAATATACATCAAACCCTTCACCTAACAGATGTAGTATCAATACTAGTGGTGATGTTAGACTCTTCTTCAACTCTTGGAATACCCCCCCCCCCCCACACACACACACTAATAAAACCCTTAAATTGTAACCCCTTTCTTAGTTGATGTTGTCATCAGAGTGGTAATATTAGATAATTATCAAATTAAGTATCGATAATATCCCTCAATACCATAAAATATATATATTTCAAACACAATAGAAGGGATAATCAAGGACATAATAGACTCCATTTTTTTATCCAATAAAATTATATATTATGATATTTAATTCCTAAGAAAATAAAGTTATAAGATCCAAAAAAAATCATTTAGGTAGCCTAGAAAAAATCTAATGTTTCCTATAATTTATCTAGGACAACAGCAAGATGTCTCATGTGTTATTTCTAAGACATTTAGTAGACTAAAATGCTTTCCAAAAAAATGATTAAAAATAGTATTTCAAATGATATAATATTTGATTCATTAAATACATAAACATGATAGTGGAATTAGTAAATCCAAAATGAATGAATGGGTACTCAAGATTCCCATACCATATTTAAAAAAAATTCATAGTAATATCCTTAGGTTTCACTCAAAGTTGATGTTATCCTAAGCAAAGATAAATCTGGAAAAACTAAATTTCCCCATTTAATTTTTAGAAAGATCATAAATCTTGGGAAAATGGTAATGATTCTTAATATTTACACTATTTGATTTCCAATAGTATAAACAAAGTCATAGATTCCATTGGCCTTTTTTATGAAAATAACCAAACAAACCTAGGGATAAGTGCTCAGACTGATGAACCATTTTCCATTGTTGTCATCCAATTGGATATTCAATTCACATAGATTTTTTATATATAAAAAATATAGAGGAATTAATATTGAATCAATTATAAGTGGGTTGATAATAGTGAATTCTACTTCTCATTCTAGAGGTAAACCTAAAAAATATTTAAGGAAAACATCTGGAGAAAAATCAATAACATTGACTAAAATATAACACTGCATATATTCCAATGCTTTGATGAAAAGTCTTTTTATCTATTAAATGGTGGAAATTATAGATTTTTTTAGGTCATGTTTGACCATCTTGAAATTCATACTCTCCTTATAACAAATAGTGAATACCAACTAAATATGATAATGATACCCTTATATGATAAAAGTTAACATAGGCTTTAACTATGATAACATTACCATACCTAGAATGATTTCAAAATATCTTATATAAAAAAATAAGAGACTATAAATTCCCAAAAGATTCTACTACTAAAGAAAAAATTGAACAGTTCATAGTTTACTCAATTCTCTTGCCCTATGGGGTGTCTAGTCTCGCATAAGAGGAAGGAATTTTCCACCTTAAGATAAAGTATAGATACTATTTTCTTCTATGTAAATTATTTTTATGCTTCTGTATCAAATAAATAATATGATAATAGAGAAGATAATAAAATAGTACCTCTCATAGTATAAGAACAGGAACTCACATCAGTAGAAGAAGTCTCTATTGGTGGTGTCCAGTCGGAACCCTTGAATTTATCCTTAGAAATAAAGTCCTACTCAGAATCCTATGTAGCTAATAAATAGATCATGACTTCCATAATGAACTCCAAGACTTAACCTCCCTAATATCGATCGACATTCACCTATAGAATTCCTAACTAATTGAGCCTGTGAAGACTGATTCATCAAATATTGTGGTTTAGGATGCACTGTACTATAAAAACCTATAAAGAAACCACATAATCCTTAAGAATAAAATTGATACACCCCAAATGTATAAAATGGGTTAATATAACCATATCACCCACATTGGTGACACTGAATAAAAGGTCTACCTGAACTGGGAGGTGATTGTACACTTCCTTGACTACCATAAAATGAGATATGAATAATCACCTACTTTAATTGTTATTTTATCCTATTGTATGATTTGTACCTGGTGGATTAACTAGACACTGGGTAACGAACACCCAAGCCTCCCCTTGACCCTATCTCATCCAAAACAAATTTATTTACCACATTAGAGAATTTAGATAGGTTGAATAGTGTCATCTATGTTTGTAGAATCTCTTTAAATCCCATCTTAATGTGACATGCGGTAGACTCGTCAACCTCACTCATATAAGAATCAAAGAAAACATAGCTTTTAAAGGTTGTAACATACTCCATCACTAACATCAAACAATTCTCACTATAGCAAAACAGGCATTTAGTGGTTGTTTTTTCACAGTGGTTTTGAAAACTGCCACTGAATGTTTTCCAGAAAAAAAAATAATGGTTTTTTTTTAGTGGCGGCTACTAAAACTAATGCTAAATGTTTGTTAAATATTTTTTTATTTTTTTATTTTTTTATTTTATTTCAAAAAAAATAATTTTTTTTAGCGGTGGTTTTTTTAAAAACCGTCAAGAAATAGCATCGGTATTAAAAAACCACCGCTAAATAAAAGGAAAAAAATTAAAAACATATATTTAATTATGATTTGTGATTTATTATTTATTATTTACTATCATATATAGTTTATTATAGATAATTATAATGTATTAATTAATAAATATTTATAATTATTAGTTAATAATAATTTGAAAGTTTAAAAAATGTTCAATAAGTTGAAATTCAGACTTCAACATCAATTGACCATAAATTTTGATATGAGTGTCCGTTTTAGCTTCACAACCAGTAAAATAAAATCCTATAAAATGAACTTATACCACATTAGATTTAAAGTTTTTAATAATTAAAAGAATAAAAATTATTATAGTTTCATGAAAATTAGGAAATCGAACTTGAACTTAAAACTACTATAATTTTTTATTCGGGTGTCTATTTGGGCTCTACCACATATCAAATCAAACCCTATGATGATCTCCATGCTGTATTGACCTGGGGGACCCTAGTCACTATTTTTTTAGGCTAAAAAAGGTCTCAAAGGCCTCAAAAACTGAGTTTTTAGTCGGGGTACCCCAATTTTTTAATATTCGATGGATTTTCAGCCTCATTTAAGGGGGTCTAATTGCTATTTTTTAGTGGATACTGAATTTATTTCCAGGTATTACATTCACATTGATATTATGGTTTTTAAATTTTATTTTTTTTCATAGTGTGGTTTTATTTATAATTAAATATATGAATATTTTCTTATATTTACTTATAATAAATCACTTGTATAAATACATATCTACATAGAAATGTATTTTTAAACATATAAACCAAATGGAAATAAATATTTTTTATTCATTTAATTTAAAATAAATAATTATTGATTTTATTTACCTTATAAAAATGCATATTTTTTTTATATATACCTATACAAGTAATGTTTATATATAAACACGTGCGTGTTAATAAAAAATCTATTTTTATGTCTGTATTCTAATATATGTAAATAAATACATATATATGTATGTATTTGTGTATATACATTTGTAAATATTGATACATATTTAAGTTTATATATTTTTATATCATATATGTGTAGATATATATATTTATATTTATATTTACTTATGTTTATATATATATATTTATATTAATATATAATTATATATATATATATAAGTATGTTTATATATATTTATGAAACATAATTGTGTCTATATATATTTATGTAAATTTTATTATATATGTGTGTGTGTCTATATATATAGATAGATATTTATATCCATTTTTTTTTTTTAATTTTTTTTAATTTTTTTAAATTTTTTTATTTATTCATTGTTGATTTATTATTTATTGATTTATTTTTATTATTAGTTTACTATTTAATGACTATTTAATATTTATTTATTATTTTTTATTTTTTATTTTTTATTTTTTATTTTTTATCATCTATTATTTTTTATTTTTTATTTTTTACTTTTTTTATTGACTGTTTATTTATTTATTTTTTTATTTTTTTATTTATTTTTTATTTTATATTTTATTTAATATTTAATTATTATTTATTTATTACGTATTTATTTTTTTCTTATTTTTTTATTATTTATTATTGATTTATTATTTATTATTTATTATTTATTATTTATTATTTATTATTTATTATTTATTATTTATTATTTATTATTTATTATTTATTATTTATTATTTATTATTTATTATTTATTATTCATGTATTATTTATTTATTAGTTATTTATTATTTATTTATTATTTATTTATTTATTATCTATTTAATATTTAATTATTATTTATTTATTGCATATTTATTATATATTTCATATTTATTTATTATTTAATTATTATTTACTATTTACTATTTATTTATTATTTATTTAATATTTATTTATTATTTGTTATTCATTATTTATTATTTATTAATTATTATTTATGTATTATTTATTTATTAGTTGTTTATTAGTTATTTATTATATATTTATTATTATTTATTATTTATTATTTATTATTTATTATTCATTATTCATCATCATTTATTATTCATTATCATTTATTATTCATTGTCATTTATTATTGTTATGTATTATTATTGATTATTATTTATTATTATTTATTATTATTATTATTTATTATTTATTTAATATTTAATTATTACTTATTTATTACTTATTTATTATTTATTTAATAATTATTTATAATTAATTTTTTATTTGTCTATTACCTATTATTTATTAATTTATTATTTTTTTGTTACTTATTTATTATATATTAATTATATATATTCAATATTTATTATTATTTAATATCATTATTTTTTTATTTGTATATGTATATGTATATTAAATATTGTTTACTCACCAAATGAGGAGCTTGCTGGAGTGGTAAAGTTTTTGTAGTATATCCAAGAGGTAAGGAGTTCAAATCTCTCTTAGCGCATATATTTTTTCAGATTTATGCATGGCATGCATGGAATATGCATGCATGGTAGGATAAATAATAAGTAATAGTAAATAAATAAATAATATGTAATAATAAGTAATAATAAATATAAAATATTAAATCATAAATCATAAATTTATTACATAAATAAAAAAACAAAAACAAAAAACAAAAGACCACTGCCAAACGAAATGTAAGAACCTGGTTCTTATTTTTAAGGTAGGAGTTTCTTCCTTTCTCTTTTCCTTAAGTTTTTTTGAGAAAATATGGGAAATGGGGAAAAATATGGAACTACACGCCGTGTACTTTTCCACACGTCGTGTACTTTTGGCCGTGTGGAATGGGTACACGGGGTGTATAGCCTTGTCGGTGACGAAGGGTGTAGGAACCGACTACACGCCGTGTAGTGGTACCTTACACGCCGTGTAGTCAGTCGGCAGGCTTAAACAGTAAGGCGGTGGAGTCGTCGCCAGCTGGGCAGCAGTACACGCCGTGTACATGGGAGTACATGCCGTGTACTCATGTCGACGGATGAACATTGTGGCGGTGCTGCCAGAGTAACAGTTAAATGAAAGAAGTACACGCCGTGTACTCAGAAGTACACGCCGTGTAATTTGTTTTTTCAGCTTAAAATAGGCAGTAGCCTCCTCATTTGGAAGAGGAGGCGTTTGAGCCGTTTTGGAGACAAGGAGGACGGTCGAACCTTTGAAGATATGTTGGGTGTTTGTCTGGAATCTGATTCGTATTCGGACGATCTCGTTGGAACCGCACGGGTAATCCCTCTCCTCTCCTGGTATGGTTCTTACCAATTCTTCCCCTAATGGAATTTATTTACGTTTTATTGGGTTTTGTTCTTCGTCAGATCTACGCTGTTCTTGGGCGTTTCTTGAGTCGGCGTTCAGGTATAACGTTTGTTGGAGAATAAGGTCGGTGGATTGGTGTAAATTTCCAACTGTCGTGCGTTTTTGTGCGTTTTCGTGCCACGAACCCATGTTGGGGTGTCGTGTGGCTGAGGTCGTTGCTATATTTAATGCCTAGAATTCCATAGGTAATTAAATTGTGATAATAAAATGCTGGTTTGGATCCTTTCTTGGATCCGGAACCACCCTGGGGGGTGTGTTCCACTGTTTAGCCGTTTGGCCAGGATACCTGAGGGTATGCCTTTAATGTAGTAATTGTAGAATTGTCTTGAGAGGAATTGCTTTTTTACTACATTTTGATATGTTGGGCATGGCCCGGTTACCTGTTTAGCCTAAGGGCATTGTTGTGATTAGGCTGTGGGCACTGCACTATTTAGTCTGAGGGCAGTAGTTATTTCGGCCTGAGGGCAACTTCTTTCGTGCATGTGGGCAGCTAGTTATGTGCCTGAGGGCGACACTACCTACGCCTGAGAGAAAATTCTGTTATGCCTGAGGGCAGATTCTTGTTTTGGATACTCCTTACCTGAGGATAGGGGTTACTTGTCTGAGGATGTGGATTGTTTACTTAGAAATGCACTGTGGTGATTTCTAATATTTAAATAGATTAAATGGATAATAAAATGGAAATATAACTGGTAATTAGTTACTTTTGAGTACTACTTACTTTATTGCATTTTACTTCTACACACTGTTGTTTCATGCTTACACACAGTTGGGCACGAGCCTTTGGTGGGTGCCTATTTAGATATATTTCTCACACCTTGTTTGGGCCATGCCTTTCGGCCCAAACAGATTATTCTTCTGCAGGTGTAGATAGGGGCAAGAGTCCCTATACAGGTACTTGACTGTTGGTGTGGAGTAGGAGGGCATGGGACCGAGACTAGGCTTGTGATGCCGCTGCCAGCTGTTTGCTTTGTTTTGTTGTACTCTGCATTTAGTTGTACTGTATTGATGTATAACATGTTCTGGATATTTTCATAGAACTTGAAACATGTAGCCTCATTATTTATATATTGTTGGTTATATCCATTGCAGCTGTTTATTTCAGTTGTTGTATGGTTTACTGCTTCCGCTGTCATTGAATGTTTATTTTGTATTCTTCTGCGCTACACTTTGATAAATGAGGGCATAGTTTCCCCACTATCAGACCTGGGCCCTCGCTTCTAGTTGGCAGCCTCTGGCGTTTGGGGAAATGCGCTTGAGGTCACGTGGCGAACCGGGCTCGGGGCACCCGTTGCGTGCACCCGGGTCCGGGACGATACAAAGTGGTATCATATGGGTTCTTTTCTTTGACTTACTATTTGGAGTCGTAGTCAGGGATAGGATGAACGGTAGTTGGTAATAAGCTGTGCCCGGGCGTAGCTAACCCCTGTATAGGGAAAATCCAGTCTACCTCGTATTTTGCAACTCTTTTGATTTTTCAATTTTATGGTTGATTTGATTTCACCGTAGGGTGACGCACTTGTATTGTGATGGTTATATTTTATCTATGGGTTATATTTAGTTGTAACCCAATGAGATGAGGGTATGTCGTCTCATTCATCATATAGGCACATGCTAGATATCACATGCCAAGCATAGTTTCCATGCCATGTAGGTGCATTAGAATTCGCATGTTGTTGTGATAGTTGTTGTGCTAGAAAATAATGCTATTGTGATAGCTGCTTGATAAATACCTACTCGGTGATAGGATATTCCTTGTGTGAGCTTGTTATAGAATGGACGCCAAACTTTGGTTTTGGGGAATATGGGCCCCATCGACCGAAATTTGGTGGATCATTGACTGTTTATTGGTTATAACACATATAAGATGTCAAACTTTGATTCGTGGGGAGTATGGGCCCTCACGGGTCGGAATTTGACACTTAGGTGTTGTTTTTCAGTATTTTCTAGGTTCCGGGGAAGTTTCTGAGGCATACTGTCCAGAAACCCAGTATACACGCCGTGTAGTACTTTTTTTCATGTCGTGTATGTTCTTCTGTTCGAGAAGAAAAATGAACTTTTTGAGTACACGCCGTGTACTCGGAGTACATGTCGTGTAGTCTCTTCCTGTGTCACAAACCATGTGGGTGGCGACACGGGGTAGGGAAAGGCTTGGGTAGAACACGCCGCGTAGATATTATACACGTCTTGTAGTGTTAACCGCCGGCCATGTAACTAACAACACAGGTCGGTGAACTCATGTACAGAAACACGCCGTGTCAATGACGAACACGCTGTGTAGTGTGGCCTGGGGACGCGGCCGTGTAACTAACAACACGGGCTGGTGTCACCTCTCCCTAAACACGCCGTGTACCTATGGGACACGCTGTGTAGTCTTTTTCGAGGACAGACTGTGTGGAGTTAGCCATGTGGAAGGGAAACGGGGTGGTGTACACGCTGTGTGCGGGTGTAACACGCGGTGTAGTGTCAAGCCGAGTAGTCTACCGTGTCACAGACGACACGGGCACATGGAAAATAACACCGTACACGCCGTGTAGTTTTTGTTCAACAGGAGTTGTGTGGCTTAGCCATGTTGAAGGACCCGGGCAGGGGAAGAGAAGTCAAGTACACGCCGTGTAGTCTTGTTTTGCGAATTTTGAAATGCCTTCTTCCACTTGTTCCTTTGTCATTCCTTCGCTCTCAGCCTTAATAATCTTGAATCTGAAGTGTGCTTTTGACCCTGTAGTGTCATACCGCCTAGACGACCGCGAGTTGTTCTCTAGGAGAGCAGCAATGATTATACTCTGGAGATGGTGGGCCATGGGTTACCAGTTGATCCTCTAGCATAGCCAGATGCGGCGCCGGCTGCTATACCAGACACAGGCGCGGAGGCACAGTTCCGTGAAGGCTTTATGCAGTTCATGCAGACCTTTCAGGGAGCACCGCAGGCTGCCACATCTATGGCTGAGCTAACTCGTATCTTTCAGCAGCAGCATCCGCCTACGTTTTCAGGGGATGGCGGACTGCAGGCTGCGGAGTCTTGACTAGGATCGATGTAGACTATTTTCGAGCATCTTGAGATGCCTCCAGGGCGGAGGGTCAAGCTCACGACTTACATGCTGCGTGATTCCGCCAAGAGGTGGTGGGAATATACCACCCAGTCAGAGCATCACAGAGACATGGTGTGGGAAGATTTTTAGGCAGTCTTCTATGAATTCTTCTTTCCCGAGACGCTGAGGGCAGATAGAGCTCGAGAGTTCATGAATCTGCAGTAGGGCGCTATGTCAGTGATGGACTATTCTGCTCATTTTATGGAGCTTTAGCGTTTTTCACCTGTGCTGGTGGGTGATGAGACATTGAGAGCCAGACGTTTTTAGGATGGTCTTAGGTATGACATCCGAGCGCTGGTGAATGTTTTCAGGTTTCCTACTGTACACGCGATTGTGAACCAGGCATTGATTACAGAGAGGAACCTGTGGGAATCAAGTGGTGTGGGCTAGGGCGGTTCAGCACTAGTCACTGGTACTATTTCTGTTGGAAAGAGGAAGAGACAGATGGACTTCTCTCAGGACGGTAGTACCAGTCAGAAGAATGCTTTAGTTGGACAGGTTGTGTGCTACCAGTGTGGCAGAGAGGGGCACAAGAGACCGTAGTGTCCATAAGACCCATTGGAGTGTCGAGCTTGCGGCAAGGTGGGTCATCTGTAGCACTTTTGCAGGTCATTTCTACCAGTGGCTAGTGAGAGGGGTTCTGTGCAGACTCCGCGAGCGGGAGCAGGACCAGAATCTTCTTACCAGTTGGGGAACTGGAATACGTCAGGGCGTGCAGGCAGAGATGGTGGTCGTGGTCGTGGTAGCCAGACACCAGGATCTCAGAGGCAGCAGGGCGGGATAGCTCAGGGTAGCCAGGCTATGTCGCAGGGCCGTGGCACTGGGAAGACATATGCAGTGCAACAGACCCAGCAGGAGCAGGATCCCGGGCCTTCTACTATCAGAGTTACTATTCTAGTAGCTTCTGTCTTATCTTCAATACTTTTTGATACGGGTGCTACACATAGTTTCATATCTATACCCGCTGTGGAGAGCCTTAGGCTCTGTGTTTCTACTTCTTCTGATATCATGACGCTAGACACTCCGTTGGGGACTAGAACGGCTGGTGTGCGTTAGTGTGAGGAGTGCCCCCTTGAGGTTGTAGGGTGTCACTTTCTTTGGGACCTCTACGTCCTAGAGATGGCGAGCTATGAAGTCATTCTTGGGATGGACTGGTTGGTTCCCTATCGAGCCTTTGTAGACTGCTATTGTCGCAGGGTGCATTTCACGTCACCAGAGGGCGGAGAGTTTCTATACAAGGGCGAATGGGATGTTCAAGCGAGTAAAGCTGGACCACAACATCATGGGTGAGGTGGAGTCACGGTCCAGATTGTGAGCTTATATCTAAATGATCATGGGACTTTTCAGATGGATCTCCCTCCAGTTATTGATCGTTTCAAGGATGTTTTCCCAGATGACTTTTCAGGTCTACCTCCAGTGCGTGAGGTGGATTTCTCTATTGAGCTAGTTCCAGGAGCAGCACCGGTGTCCATTCCTCCTTATAGGATGGCCACGCCTGAGTTGCAGGAGCTCAAGAGGCAGTTAGAGGAGTTACAGGAAAAGGGCTTTATCCGACCCAGTACTTCTCCTTGGGGTTCTTCAGTCCTTTTTGTGAAGAAGGTGGATGGTACCCTTAGACTTTGTGTGGATTATCCGAAGTTGAACCAGTTGACGGTTAAGAACCGATATCCCTTGCCAAGGATAGATGATCTGTTTGATCAGCTTCATGGAGCACAAGTGTTCTCGAATATTGACTTGAGATCTGGATATCATCAGCTGCGCGTTAGACCATCTAATATACCTCTCACAGCCTTTCGGAGTATGTATGGTCTATACTAGTATACAGTTATGCCATTCGGACTCACGAACGCGCCAGCAATTTTCATGGCTCTGATGAATCGTGTGTTCCATCCGTATCTTGATTCTTTTGTGGCAGTATTCGTGGACGACATCTTGGTGTACTCTCACACTCGACATGACCATGCCATACATCTTGAGATCGTATTGAGTACACTGAGAGAGCATCGGATATATGCTAAGCTCTCGAAGTGCCACTTTTGGATGGACCATATTCACTTCCTGGGTCATATCATCTCAGAGGCAGGAGTTGCAGTAGACCTAGAGAAGGTGAGAGCAGTAGTTTCCTGGGAGCAGCCTAAGAACGTGTTTGAGATACAGAGTTTCTTAGGGCTGGCTGGTTACTACAGATGCTTTATATAGGACTTCTCCCGCTTAGCATCACCATTGAAAGGTCTGACTAAGAAGGGTGTGAAGTATGATTGGTCAGAAGCTTGCGAGACAGCTTTCCAGGACCTGAAGGGAAGGCTGACATCAGCACCGATCCTGATACTCCCAGAGTAGGGGAAGAGATATACAGTTTACTGTGATGCATCAGGGATTGGTCCGGGAATAGTTTTGATGCAGGGCAACCGAGTTGTTGCCTACGGGTCTCGGCAATTGAGTCCACATGAGAGGAATTACCCGACGCATGATCGCGAGTTGGTTGTAGTTGTGCATGCGTTGCACTGTTGGATACATTATATGTTTGGGGGAGCATTTTGTGGTTTTCAATGACCACAAAAGCCTCAATTATATCTTTACACAGTGTGACCTGAATCTGAGCCAGACAAGGTGGGTTGAGTACCTACAGTCCTTCGATTTTGAGCTTGCCTATACACCTGGTAAAGGTAATACAGTAGCTAACGCACTGAGCAGGAAGACTCAGAAACAAGCAGTGTAGGAGGCCATTGGTGAGTGGCAGCTCATGGCTTTGTTCTCTGAGATGCATCTGGAGGTTCATGACGATCAGGGGCATACTTATCTTTCTTCTTTATCTGTGACTTCTACCCTCCTGGACAGAGTGAGGATAAGACAGCTATCTAATTCAGAAGGCCTAGTTCTACGGGAGTCGGTGGTAAGTGAGGACCCTCCTCCTGGTTGGACGATAGGCGACGATGAGGTCCTGCATTTCTATAGACGAGTATGGGTTCCAGAGGATATACACAAAGAGATGATGCGGGAGTTTCATGCTTCAGTTTGGGCAGTTCATCCCGGGGTTACCAAGATGTACCATGACTTGAGGCATCAGTACTGGTGGCCGGGTATGAAGAGAGATGTAGCTGGTTTTGTTACGAGGTGTTCCACCAGTCAGTAGGTGAAGGCGGAGCATCAGAGACCAGTTGGGATATTACAACAGTTACCCATTCCAGAGTGTAAATGGGATGATGTCACGATGGATTTTGTGACGGGATTGCCGAGGTCACCTCGTGGAAATGACTCCATGTGGGTTGTTGTGGATAGACTCACGAAGGTAGCTCACTTCTTGCCGATCAAGGAGACCTTCGGTGTGGACGAGCTCGGAAAGTTGTATATCTGAGAGATCGTACGTCTTCATGGGGTCCCTCGTTCTATCGTTTCTGATAGGGACGCCCACTTTATGTCTCGTTTCTGGAAAAGCTTTCAGAGGGCGCTGGGTACACAGGTGCTTCTAAGCACAGCATACCACCCTCAGATAGATGTCCAGTCAGAGCGTACGACACAGGTGCTTGAGGACATGCTACGTGCATGCGTCCTAGACTTTAGGGGCTCTTGGGATAAGCATATACCCTTAGTCGAGTTTTCCTATAACAATAGTTTTCAAGAAACTATTGAGATGGCACCATATGAGGATTTATATGGTAGGCCATGCTGATCACCTTTGTGCTGGTTAGAGGCAGGTGAGGCAGCTTTACTGGGGCCATAGCTCGTGCAAGAGACATCTGAGCAGGTCCAGTTGATTCAGAAGCGGATGGCTACCGCACAGTCTCGTTAGAAGTCTTATGTCGATCGCTGCAGACGGCCTTTGGAGTTCATGGTCGAGGATTAGGTTTTCTTGCGTGTTTCGCCGAGGCTGGGACACAAACGGATCAGGAGATAGGGTAAGATTTCACTAAGGTATGTGGGGCTATTCGAGATTCTGGAGAGAGTCAGGCGGGTTGCCTATCGGTTGCAGTTACCGCAGTGGTATCGATCCATGCACGACGTCTTCCACGTTTCTCAGTTGCATCACTATCACTCAGACCCGTCTCACGTCTTTCAGCCTGAGGAGGTTGAGCTGGAGGCCGATGCGTACTTTGAGGAGCATCTGATTCGTATCGTTGACAGGAGCACGAAGGTTCTCCGAGGCCATTCTGTTTCTCTTGTATGGGTGCTATGGCATCATGGCCGAGTGTAGGATGAGACCTGGGAGCGGGAGGCCGACGTACATGCTCAGTGGCCAGAGTTTTTCTGAACTTTATCTTCACCACCCTGGGAAGGGCAATTCGGGGACGAATTGCTATAAGGGGGCAAGTTTGTAAGAACCTGGTTCTTATTTTTGAGGTACGAGTTTCATCCTTTCTCTTTTCCTTAAGTTTTTTTGACAAAATATGGGAAATGGGGAAAAATCTGGAACTACACGCCTTGTACTTTTCCACACGCCGTGTAGTCAGTCGGCATGCTTAAACAGTAAGGCGGTGGAGTCGTCGCCAGCTGGGCGGCAGTACACGCCGTGTACTCGGGAGTACATATTGTGTACTCATGTTGATGGATGAACAGTGTGGCGGTGCTACTAGAGGAACAGTTAAATGAAATAAGTACACACCGTGTACTTAGAAGTACACGTCGTGTACTTTGTTTTTTCAGATTAAAATAGGCAGTAGCCTCATCATTTGGCAGAGGAGGCATTTGAGCCGTTTTGGAGCCAAGGAGGACGGTCGAACCTTTGAAGATCCGCCGGGTGTTCGTCTGGAATCTGATTCGGCTTCGGACGATCTCGTTGGAACCGCACGGGTAAGCCCTCTCCTCTCCTGGTATGGTTTTTACCAATTATTTTCCTAACGGAAGTTATTTATGTTCGATTGGGTTTTGTTCTTCGTCATATCTACGCCATTCTTGGGTGTTTCTGGAGTCGACGTTCGGGTATAATGTTTGTTGGAAAATAAGGTAGGTGGCTTGGTGTAAATTTCCAACTCTCGTGTGTTTTTGTGCATTTTCGTGCCACGAACCCATGTTGGGGTGTCGTGTGGCTGAGGTCGTTGCTATATTTAATGCCTAGAATTTCATAGGTAATTAAATTGTGATAATAAAATGCTGGTTGGGATCATTGCTTGGATCCGGAACCACCCCGGGGGGTGTGCTCCACTGTTTATCCCTTTGGCCAGGATACCCTAGTGTATTCCTTTAATGTAGTAATTATAGAATCGCCTTGAGAGGAATTTCTTGTTTACTGCATTTTGATATGTTGGGCATGGCCCGGTTACCTATTTATCCTGAGGGCGTTGTTGTGATTAGCATGTGGGCACTGCACTATTTAGCCTGAGGGCAGTAGTTATTTCGTCCTGAGGGCAACTTCTTCCGTGCCTATGGGCAGCTGATTCTGTGCTTGAGGGCAACACTACCTATGCCTGAGGGAAAATTCTGTTATGCCTGAGGGCAGATTCTTGTGTTGGATACTCCTTACCTGAGGGTAGGGGTTACTTGTCTGAGGACGTGGATTGTTTACTTAGAAATGCACTGTGGTGATTTATAATATTTAAATGGATTAAATGGATAATAAAATGTAAATATAACTGGTAATTAGTTACTTTTGAGTACTGCTTACTTTATTGAATTTTACTTCTACACACTGTTGTTTCATGCTTACACGCAGTTGGGCACGGGCCTTTGGTGGGCGCCTACTAAGATATATTTCTCACACCCTGTTTGGGCCATGCTTTTTGGCCCAAACAGATTACGCTTCTACAGGTGTAGATAGGGGAAATATTTCCTATACAGGTACTTGACTGTTGTTGTGGAGTAGGAGGGCATGGGACCGAGCCTAGGCTCGCGATGCCGCTGTCAGCTATTTGCTTTGTTTTGTTGTACTCTGCATTTAGTTGTACTGTATTGATGTATAACATGTTCTGGCTGTTTTCATAGAACTTGAAACATGTAGCCTCATTATTTATATACTGTTGGTTATATCCATTGCAGCTATTTATTTCAGTTGTTGTATGGTTAACACCTTCCGCTGTCGTTGAATGTTTATTTTGTATTCCGCTGCACTACACTTTGATAAATGAGGGCATAGTTTCCCCACTATCTGACCTGGGCCCTCGCTGGTAGTTGGCAGCCTCTGGCATTTGGGGAAATGCGCTTGAGGTCACGTGGCGAACCGGGCTCGGGGCACCCATTGCATGGCACCCGGGTCCGGGACGTTACACGAAATGCCATGAAATAAAAAATTCCACATAAAAAGCCCCGTGAAATGATTCCTGACATGAAAATATGTGGCACTTTTAGAAAGCATCTCACATCATTTAGCGGAGGTTTAAACCACCTCTAAATTCCAAAAAAAATTGTTGAGAAACCCCATATTTTTTTCAAGTGTCCATAGGTTTATAAACTCCTTCATCTCCACCTGACATAGAGTATCAGGATAGAATTGTTCTTAGAAAAGATCATAAATACCTATCCAAGTGAATCCCTAATATTTGTTATCCTCGATCATCAAATACCACCATCAATATGCTTCCCCTTCCAGTATAAATGTGGATATGAAAATTGAATTCTACTTTAGTGTTTTGATACATTCAAAGATGTGGTGGTGATGATTAATCCACTCATTGACCTCCAATGGTGAAACATCACATCAAAGCATTAGGGTATTATTAAAAAATCCGTCATAAAATTATAGGCCATAGGCTCTTTTAATAGTAATTTGTGATCAATGACCTAAAGAATATAAGAAATCCACTCTAAGACATTAGGTTTCACAATATGTCATGATGGTGGCTCTTTCTCACCCACTTGCAGTGCATGTTAATCTGCCCCTTCCTGATTAGAAGGTGGTGGTATTCTATATAGAATCCTCTAATATAAGTTATAGAATAATGTTAATACTTCCTTCCCATTAAGATAATCCCAAATTTTTTTAACTATATCATCGAATTCAGGTGAAACTCATGCCTCTCTCCCTCTCATTCATTTTCAAAAACACTTTTCATTATTAATCACTATAAATTATTTTAAAATAGTTTCACATGATCAAGAATCATGTATAAATAACTAAAATCATTCTTTGGATATGAGATAAAATAATCCATCTACCATTTACATATAAAGGAAATATCAATCAAGGGAATTAGTTGATAACCCCTATTAACCTACTTATTAGCAATAATTATATGTTAAAACACTATTTATTTATTATTAATGTTTTAGTTAATATGATTTATCAACTTGTTTCAAAAGTAACAAAATAAACAAATACATGCAAGCACATTACATGGAATGATATCCTCTTTGTGCCTACCTATTTAAGTCAAGTATGATGCATGAGACCTAAGGGCTTAGAACAAATTGAAAGTAGAACAAAAGAATAAATCCTAGACTTCCCTTGATGACTCAATATTCCACTATAACTGTGCCTACCAGGCATATTTATGGGTTACTTATTGATTCCTGACAGTCTTATCTCTTGGATACTTTCAAATCTCATACATGTGAGCCCTTAAATTAGGATTTAATACCATTTTATAATGATTGTGTCCTAATAAATTGAATAGTAATATGTTGGGTAACCACTATACCTTGGTGCACCTCCCTGTCACTAAAGGCTAGAGAAAACACCAGGGAATCATTTATCATTCATATGGGAGTTAGTTTTCCTCCTTAAATTAGTGGTTTAAGTTTAAATTGACCATACCTAAATTAACCTGATTAAATGGACCTTGAGGACCTTAAATGTCTAATATGACAATGTTAGTATCAAGGAAATGTAAAATAGACATAATTTATGAAAATATACGTATAAACATCATCACAAACCAACATTTTAAAAACATCAAAAATACACACTATGATATGATACACAAAATAAAACTATATAAATAAAATATAAGAAATAAATATGTGACCTAACAACCAAAAAAGTGAATCCAAAATGTGATTTCCCTGTAAGAGAATCCTATAGATAGCCCTATCATCATTTCTAAGGTCACCCTCCAAATGGTATAAAATGGTATGACCTAAACACCAAAACTACAAGTAGAAATAAATCATGTATATGATATTCTTACCTTTTCTTGTATCTCAATCCAAAGTATATGCTTGCATCCAAACAGGGAATGTGTTTGATGTGACTAAAATATACCCATTATGTGGTCACCACTCAATCTCTAACATTTATCATATTTCAGAGTATATAAAGAAGAAAATCAACGCTAGTGAAAGTAAGCAGGATGGCGTACTATGTATAATTTGGAGAAATGAATTATAAATTTATCCTTTTACTAGGAGGATGTATACCTACAATGAGACTTAGATTTGTTTCTGAGATGATTAGGAATAGGAAATATTACATCCATTCCCATAAGAAGAGTATAAATCAATCCAGGTGAAAACCCCCTTCCAAAAATAGGATATGGATTCATGTATACCCAAGTCAATGAAATATTACGACTTATCCCTTTGTGAATGGGGAATGATATATAATAGATTTGGGGCACTGTAAGGATATCGTGTATTATTAACCCATCTATTAAACCTATTTGTAACTAAGAACCTTTTATTATAACTCATTTTATCCATTTCAAACTTGATATCTGATTAAAAGATAACAATTATACATAATGAAAAAATTATATCTAGAACCTTGCTCATAAAATTTATAACAAGATCAAATATTATTCAAACATAATAATTAAAATCATTTATGACTATAAGATCATGAAAAAATCATGCCCATCATAATTAATAAGTTCTCTATGTATAGAAAGAAAATATCAAGGGATTAATACACTTTGAAGTGTCTGTAATTTTTCATAAAAAATTATGGACAATAGAAAATAAAAGAGGCATTCTCCCATTTAATATGTATCTAGCATTTAAAATTCACTTTGTATGATAATAAGTTAATCCAACAACAAGCAATACAATGTAATATTACATAATCATGTCAAAATAGAAAATAGAATTAAAATCAGCTTTTAGCTTAGAGCTATTATATAGTAGGGCCAACAAAAATTTATTAAGTTTAAACATCTCATTTTTTATTTTTTCACTCATCCCAAATCCATTAATATCCCAAATATCTTAGAATATTAGTGGAATATGAGGTTTTCATATAGAGTAATATGCAAAAAAATATTTTGATTTGGGGAATAAACTTAATCCATCACTAGGATTTTTGGGATTAACCTAAAACCATAAAATAAATAAAGCTTGGGTGAATCTTGATAAGAAACAAAAATCAAGAAGTAAAACTAAGTAAATACCTTAATTTCACCGAATAAATCCTTCCATTAATTCAAAACAATGATAATATTGAATAATTTTGAAGATTTCATAAACCCTAGTGATTTAGAGACAAGGTTTACATATACTACTATGATAAATGGATGAAATAAGGGAGATGCATGGAATTTAGGGATTTACCTTGCTAGAGAGAAACTCTTACAACTAAATATAGGGCCTTGGGTCAAACATGGAGAAGTAATCTATGGAGGTGAGGTTGAAAATCGGTGTATGTTTAAAGGAATATTTTCTCACAATAAATAAAGGTGAAATACTAAAGAGAGTGTTAAATTGTTTTAAAATAGGATGTAAAATGTCAAAATTTTCCCTCTTTTAGATAATTTCTCCTAGGAGGTTACTAGGTACCCAGTATAAAGCCTCTAGAAACCTAGTGTCCCTAACATAGGCAATTGTAACCATAAGTTTTCCATAGGGTACTTGGTAATAATCCATTGGGTACCCAATACTAGGAGTAGCACATCTCCTACCACTTTTTCTCCTAACTCCACCTGAAACTTCTCATAACCTATAAAACCCCTAAAAAATAGGTATAGAAAATATATAAAGTTAAATTCAAAAAATTTATGGGAAATTACCCACCCTCGGTGATTAGGACCATTACAAAAAAATCAGGTCATGGATTACCAGTAGGCGAACTCCCCAAGCCCACCTTTACTAATTCATGGTTTAGCACCCAACATAGAGTCATATACACAACCATGGGATACATTTCCTATAAATTTTCCTATCATCGACTATCATACATCAACATCCACCATAATATGGGTAAAATATAAACTGAATAATATAACATATTCATATATATATACACCACCATGATATAATGTGAGATAATATAGATAAAATTACTAAATATAACTCACATATACTTAATAGTTGTAATCCTGATCACTAATTATCTTATGATGGTCATCATAATCATAAATCCACTCTACTAGTTATTTAAATTAATTTACTAACTCTATCCACCTTTTTCGTCCATCATTAGTTTCAACTAATCTTCATAGTAACAAGGCAAAAAATGTGCATGTTAGAATATAGGGGTGAGTATATCAATACCCAATATTGTTATCCTAAGTAGTGAGTCAAATCCATAAACATCTAGTGTCTATCTGCATAAATAGATTATAAAGTATTGACAATATGATATCACTTAATGTTAGTAACAACCATAACCATGGTCCATCTTTATCAATCAACCCATAGCTCACTTTCATTACACTCACAAAATAAAAAAGTTTCTCAATAAAGAAATAATAATCATATGTCACAATCATCATATATTTCAAAACTTTTAATTCACTATAAACACACTAATCATGAGATAATGGTGGAAATACACATCAACACATATCTTTAAAGTATCAGAGGAAATAAATATCGCCATCTATCTCTAAATTTTTATAAGAAATAAACATTTAAAATTTTATTAGTGTATATATGTCCAAATAATGGTGGAAATGCACATATCTAGGGATAAAGTTTTATACTATAATACTAGAGGAAATAAACACCTCAAAGGTTGTGGATATATATCAATTCCTCTTTAGTCTTAAATTTGGGGGTAGAAGAAGGGATAGTATCAAGTTCATCACTTTACACCCAAATAGATATGTTATGGGATATAGTAACTAGTGAACTACCATCTATAGAATTATCATAACTTGGATACAGGAGAAACTAACCATATACACCTATCTAATATTTCATGATATCATATTGGGAATATAATAAGAATTACCCATATCCATCTATACTACACCAAATATTTTTAATTAATTACACATCTCTAGCTATCTCCAAGATATACTTGATCTATATCAACCCAAATGTGTGGGTGAGTAAAAGTATATCGACACATTAATCATTTCTAGTCTTTACCCAAATCAATGAGTGAGATAGAGTATGGTGACTATCATCTCACTCCAGTCCTATAAAGAGGGTGAGAGTAAATGAGATCCACCATCACATCCTATCACCATTAATAATTATCTATCACATGATTCCTCACATCATAGAGTGTATGAGTACACACTATAATCCACAATAGTCAAAATCAAGGATCCAATTATAAGACACACCATACTTTACACATTGAAATGTAGAGATGGTATATCATCCTCATTAGATTACCATTATCTAAGAACATGGAAAGTGTAACACTCTGAAATTTTATTATATATTTCTCTTTAAAAAATTAATTTATTTAATTGCTTGCGATACATGCAAACCCAAGTCTAGATGAACTTTAATATAATATACCATCATAACCCAGATGTTAAATTTTTAGAGTGGATAGGAATAACCATATTTAAAAAATTATGTATAAATTTTTTATATAAAGAAAATATATTGATAAATAAGTATTCAATTTTTAGTAAAGTCTTTATATGGTTTAGAAATACCTTTTTCTTCAAAAATGGTTTTTATTGCTTTTTGTGAGTCGATAAAATAATTAATTTCTAAAAAAATTAGAAATTTTTTTTAAAAAAATGAACTTAATTTTTGAAATCATCTTGTAAAAATTATCTTATAGTGAAATTTTCAGAATTTTCTGAAAATATTGATTTCTCAATGAATAGTGAAAATGATGATTTTTATTTAAAACTGTCTTTTCGTTTAAAGAATATAAAAATTTATATTTTGTATTAAAGTGGTTTAAAAAGTTAAATTAGTTTATTTATATTATTAATAATCCAATTTAGGTCATTGAAATTAAGTTTATTCTTTATTTTGGTATAAAAACGTTTTATACTTAGGAAAACATTTTTTCTAAAAAAATGCTTTTCGTCATATTTTATGGGTTTAATTTTAAATTTAATTATGAAAATTCCATGAATTTAATTTTAAAAAAATATTTCATATTTTTAATCTCCATAATTAATATTTTTTTATAAGTTCAACTTAATTTATCATAATGAAAAGTAAAAATAGTAAAAATCGCTTACCACAGTTAAGGTGAAAACAGGTTTATCGAGGGTTAAACCAAGATATAAGGGTAATTTTTTCAATTAGACTTGTATAAATACTATTTTATGAACATATTTATACCTAATCCCATCCCAACTTCAAATATATAGTCATTTGGAAACATGTTTCTTGAGTATGACATTATTATATTTTAACCATTTAAGAAATTCCAAGTGTGTCATATCTCCCACTTATAAAAGTACACCCTCATTTATATTATTTACACTTTATATATTGACCAAAATCTTCCCAATTATCTTATAAAATTACCTATAAAAAATTATATACATTTTATCCTTAAAATATCATTCCAAAGTTCCTTAAAAGGGGGATTTAAAGGAGGCATGTTGAAGAAAAGGTAATCATCCTACCCGACCACTTTTAAATTGTTTCTTCTTATGTATCTACTAAATATATGGTATTAATCATAAAAAAAGTATAATAAATATAATAAAATTTTATTATTATTATGTATTCAACTTTATTCATTCTCTTTTCCATCAAATGGGAAGTGAAATCATCGTTCATGCTTATGTGCGGATTGCCACCTCCACATAGCAATAAATTTCATTTTCCATAACCATATTACATGGATGGTTTTTATGATGGGTGTAAAGTTTATATATGATATATATATGAAATAATTATTTTTTTGGAATTAAAATATCATATCTACCATCTTAAATTCGAATCCATTAGAAAACGGTAATGTCGCTTGTGTGTATGTGTATACTACCACCTCTATGAAGTGATGTGATTAATTTTTCATTTCCTATTTAAGTGGATAGTAATAAGAATATATTTAATGAATATAAATGATATATTAATTTTTTTAAAGGTATATTAATATTTATCTTTATTTTGTTCCATTCTTCAAAAAGTGAAAACAACATTCATGTGTATGTACAACCTACCGTCTCTAGGAATAGTTTAATTCTTTTTTCTATCTATACCTTTAATAGATGAATATAAATAGAAATATAATGAATATATATGATATTTATATCATTTTTAATATTTTTTATATAATTTAATAATGTTTAAAGTATAATTATCATAACTAATGAATCGAAATTCTTATGAAAAACGAAACAATTAACACTCTGAAATGATGATTTTAATAAGAAATTATTAGTAAATGGGTGTTGAAATGTTATAAGTGGGTCATATATAATATTATGAGTATGTAATTTACTCGGGTATAAAATTATAAAATATTTAAATTTGTTATACATGATGTTATACTACTTTCAAAGCAATTTAAACTTGAGGTAATGGTTTTATGTTACAATCTAACTATTTGCAAGGATTCTTTATGATTAAGTTTTAAATGATGAAATTTAATGATATACCTACCAGGAATCTCATGAATTTTATTCTCATCTATTTATTTCAATATATTACAATTTTTCCTATAATTTTATTCTCTTTTGAGCTCAAGATATTCAAAGAATATTTTTAAGTAAAACAAACTTTATTTCTCTATTTGTTCAAAAAAAAATTCTTCTATGCTCAGGTTTTATTTAGAAAATTTTCAAGAATGTTTTTAATACTCTCATATAATTGTTAAATTTCATTTTTACCCATGTTATTATTTTAAAAAAAATGTTTTAAAATGTATCTTATTTTCATTTTCTAAACTAGTTACATTTGACTTTTACAGAGAATGTGAAAGGAATCTTTTTTTAAAATATATAGGGCATGAACAAAATTTTATACCATTATGAACACTCGATAATTTAAATATTAATTTAAAATTTTATAAGTTTATTTTAAAATAAAAAAATTTCCAAAATATTTGATAATTTTTTAGATTTAAAATAAGTGATTTCAAAATGAAAACGTGTATTTTTCTTAGGAAATATTTCAAGTGGTCTTTTAAAGGAATTTTTTATTTAAGATAACATACTTTAATGTTAATTATGATTTATTGGGGATATGATCCAATTATATCATAATTATTATTTATATGTATGTTTTATGATTATGATGATGAGAAGTTTATGAAACCTGTTTATTTTCCATAGGTTATGCCATGATGAAATGTTGAAATATTTATGAAACTCATTTCCTTTTCCTAGGTTATAATATATGATGAATGATTTATGATATTATGGTAAACATACAAATGGATTATGATTTTGTGGTGGGTGGACCCTTAATTATATATCCCTATAATGATATTCTTGGGAGTTAACATTGAATAAGTATATGATTGAATAGGGAGTGAACTAAATCCACTATGACAGTCTTGGTAGTAAGACTTGACTAAAGAAATGATCTTTTATGCTTATGTGTATGAAAAAAACTTATGTCTTATGCCAATGTTATTCTATCATGGATCATGTTCTTTTATTCCTTTATGATTCATGTATTATTAACCACCAATATTTATTCTATGACTCAATATTATAATCTACGATATGTTGGGTATGGTTTTCAAATGTTAAGATCATGTTATCATACCCTTATGCTCATGTTATGTTTAATTTATAATTGATGACTCACTTTTTTACTCTTATTGGGAATCTACAATTACCCTTTCGTATGTTTCCTTGCCCTAGGTTATGAAGAAATATTTTTAGTATTATGTGACTAATATAGGTTCTATTTATAAATATCTTAGTGGGAGATTATGTAGATCTCTTATGAATAATTTTTTTATGTATCCAAGTTTCCAAAGACACTAAACCAATATTAATCTGGAGTGGATTATAATTTTATTCATTTAATATTTATATAATAAGATATAATATTTTGTATGAAAATTATGGGTAACTATAGTTATCATCAGAGCAAGGTTTAGTTAACTTTGGAATCTAGGATTAAAAAAATATTGAGAACCCTTAGGATAATCCTATGTATATGATAACTTCCTAAGTTATGGTAAAAAATGGAGTACGGTTTTCCAAGAAAAACATCCCTTCGTGGATGCTACAGGTGGAAAGGGTTTTTCAATAGATTCATCTAGGGGTAATAACCTTGAAAAGAGTTGTTTTAGTATATCTAATCCATCATTCTAGTGCACTGTGAGTGTTCCCTTGCTCATAAGCTAGTTTAACACTCCTAGGGAATATGCTTGTGTTAAATTGTATTTTTTTATAAACTAATATAAAGGATTTGAATAGATGATTACCACTAATGACCTAGGTTAAACCTAAGGTATCATATTTTCAAAATAATGTTTCATTATTTATATATCCTATAAATTATTTTTCATGATTATGTGGTTTACCACCATTATTATTGTTTCTCACACTATGTTTTTCGGTTTTATTCAATGGATGGAACCTAAAAAGACCATGTTAATGATGAATATGATGGAAAATTTAATGTTTTTCCTCCATAAAAATAAAATTTTATGGGAGTTGGAATGAAAAATCATGTTGTTATATTTATAAAACTTTCTCAAGCTATAAATCATGTTGATTTTCCAAATAAGAAAATGAGGGGAAAATGTTATATACAATCCTTCATGAGTAAAAGTGAACATTTTTTAGTCTTTATATTGATCCAATTTGTACTGAGAAAAGGATAAGTACCATTGAAATTATATTTTTCATTCTCTCGTGTTTAAAACATGAAAAAATCATTTTTTCTATTTATCATTTGGAAGGCGAAGAAGATCAATGGTGGACTCTTATCGAACACATGTGGCAATGGGAAGAAATTGAATTCATGGAGTGGGATGATTTTAAGATCATATTTTTCAATAAGTACATTCCTCATATTCTTCATATGAAAATGGAGAATGAATTCCTTGAACTAAAGTATAATGATAATGAATCCATTAGTACATATAATGTAAATTTTATGAGATTTGTGAGGTACTCTTTTGGTATTATTATACAACCTGAAAGTAAGAATGGTCGATTCTTTATTAGATTAAAACCAAGTATATAAATGGATTTATGCATAAGGTACTTTAGTATCTATTAATAAATCATTTAATGTGAAATCAAGGTGTAAATAAAGATTTGATTTATCTATCAATCTCATAGTTTTGATAAGAAAATAAAGATGGAATTCAAAGGAAATTAAAATAATAAAAACCATGGAGATAAGAAGATGATCTTTCATTTATTCTCAAAGTTTTGAAAGAAGAATATAGGAAATTCTATTAATGGTATTGGTAAGTGTTTTAAGTGTGTAAAGGAAGGATATTAAGAAATCAGATTCCAAAGTAAAGGGAAGAAGTTAGATAATTATGTGGGTATATTGAAAGGTTCGTAGAACACACCACCCACACTCCAATGTTTCAAATGAAATTATTATGAGAATTATGTTAAACATTTCTCAAATACAAAGGTTAATTACAATGATAAATGTGAGAAACCTCTTATACCTAGAGAAATATGGAAATCTGATGAAATCACTATTGTTGATGTGGGGTGAGATATTGAAGTGGATAAAGGTATACTTACCATCCACTCTAGAACTATTAATGTCCTATTTGATTCTAGATCTACCCAATATATTATATCTAAATAATTTTTTAAATACCACCTCAATTATTATAAGTTTAATTAGCAGTGAAAACCCCCAATGGTATGATGATCACATCTCAGGTTGATAATTCTTCCCCAATTTAATGTTGTGGGAATGTGCTTCCAAAAAATCTCATTATTATCCCTCTATTTGAATTTTATGTTATCCTAGGTATGGATTTACTTTATTTACATAAATCCCACATTGATTATTGAAGAAGGGAAGTCATGTTTGATATTCTAAATTACATCCATTATATAGGTCTTGATTCCTATTCAAAAGTGGTGTTTATCTCATATGGTGGGGAGTAACTCATCATCGAAGATATACCTATTATATAAGAGTTTTTTATTGTTTTCCAAGAATAGTTTCATAGCCTTCCTCCAAATATTGAAGTTTATTTTTCAATAGTACTCATATCTAGTGTTACATATATTTCAAAGACTCTATATAGAATGGTCCTAATTGAGTTACAGTAATTGAAGAAGAAAATACAAGAGAATATTATTAAGGGATTCATTTTTTCAATTGTATACCTATTCTTTTTTTTAAGAATAAATATGGATCAATGCAAATCTAAATTAATTATCATGAACCTAACAAGGTCACAATCAAGAATAAGTATCATATCCCCCTTATTAATGATTTGTTTGATCAATTACAAGGAGCTCAATATTTTTCCAAGATTAAACTTTGGATGGGATATAATGAGTTGAGGTTCAAAATTTAAGACATACCCAAGGTATAATTCCTTATAAGGTATGGACACTATGAATTTATAGTTATTCCATTTGGTATTACAAATTCCCCCACTATATTTTTGGATTTAATTAATAGAGTCTTTATAAATTACCTTGATCTTTTTATGGTATAATTTATAGATTATATTATTATATATTCTAAGAGTAATAAAGAGCAAGAATATCACTTGATTATTGTATTTAATACCTTAATAAAGGACATGTTATATGAAAAAATTACTAAGTGTGAATTTTGGCTACAAATTTTTTCATTTTTTGGTCATATAATCTCAATCTAGGGTATATTGGTGTATCTATCCAAAAATAAAGTTATTAATCATTGGACTAAAACAACCATTTTGAATAAGATCCATAGTTTTATTGGTTTTGTTGGATATTATCATTTCTTTATGAAAATATTCTCACAACTATCTAATTTACTTGCTAAGTTAACTTAGAAGGGAGACTAGTTCATTTAGACAGATGAATGTGAAGAAAATTTCAAGGAACTAAAGATAATATTGGTCAGCACACCTGTAATCACATTACTTTGTAGTGGAGAAGGGTTTTTGATCTATCATAATGCATCAAATAAGGTACGGGGATACATACTAATGCAAAATGATATGGTGATAGCTTATGCTTCATGACTATTGGTGGTTCATGAGAAAAATTAACCAACTAATGATTTGGATTTAGTTGTGCTAATTTTTTCATTAAATATATGGATTCATTATATTTACAGATAAATGTGTGGAATATATACTAATCATAGAAGTTTAAAGTATATATTCATTCATAAAAAGTTGAATATATTCTAGAGAAGGTGGTTGGAGTTGATTAAAAACTATTACTGGTCAATACATTACCACCCTAGGAAAGTAAACAATTTAAAAGATGATCTAAGTAGAAAGGATCATTATAGATTATTAATGATGAGTATCACAAAAGATCCTATATTTATGGATTTATAATTTACGGACCTTGAAATCTCAAAGGAAGGGGATAACTCTTATATTTATCAAATGAGTGTTCATCTATCTATCCAAGTAAAGATAAATGAGGCAAAAAAGGAAGATGTGGATCTATAAAGTAAGGTTAAAAATGTACTTGAGTTAAAAAAATATTATAATGGAATGATAAGGTTCACTAATCTTGTATGTGTCTCATTCATACCATATTTGAAGATGGAGTTGTTGGATGAAGCTCCCAGTTCATCATTATATATTCATCCTAGAAGTGTGAAGATGTATAGAGATCTGAAAGAGTATTTCTAGTGGGACAACATGAAAAGAGATATTGTAGAGTATGCATCTCATTTCTTGGTATGTTGAAAAGTTAAGTTTGAGAGATAAAATTATAAGGGTATTTTATTACCATTTCCCATACCAAAATGAAAATAGAAAAACATCACCATCGATTTTTTTATTGGACTCCCCAATACATATAAAGGCCACAATGTTATTTGGGTTGTAGTTAATCACCTTAAAAAGTTAACACACTTTATTTCTATCATATAATTTTTATATCTTGACTATCTTTCTATAATATACAATAAAGAATTGGTAAGTTTTCATGTATAATCGCATTCTATTATATCTAATGAGATATGAGGTTTACCTTGAAGTTCTGGTTAAATCTTTAGAAATATCTAGATTATGAGTTTTGTTTCATTACTGGTAATCAGCCTTCAGATGATTTCTAGTATAATAGAACCATTCAAACCCTATAGGATATGTTTAGTTCATGTTCTATGGATTTAGAAGGTTGTTGGGATTAACCCCTTCCTCTAGTTTTGTCTTCTTAAAATATTATTTTTCAATCAAGCATTCAGATGGTGCCTTATGCATCCCACTATGGAAAGAAGTGTAGAAATCCAACATGGTGGTCTGAGTTTGGAGAAATAAAAAAATTTCAACCTATTCTAATTAAGGAAATGGAAGATAAATTCAGAGTCAATCAGTAGACCATCAATGTAGATCAAAGTTGAAAAATAACTATGCTAATAGTCATCACTGAAATCTATAATTTGAAGTTGGTGATAAGGTATTTATGTGAATTCATCTATAGTAGAATTTTATAAGACTCTGAACTAAAGGAAATATGAGCCCTAGGTATATTTCCCCTTAAATATTTTTGATCAAGTAGGGATGGTAGCTTATCACTTTGTGCTTCCACTGAACCTCTATCAAGTTCATGATGTATTCCATGTATCTATCTTGAGAGGGTACATAACTGATCCATCACATGTAATAAAAGTAAAGTTTGTACTAATTTATCATAATATTTCCTATTAAGAACAACCAATAGAAATATAAGATCGTATAGAAAAACTACTACATAATAAGACTACTCAACTAGTTAAATTTCTCTGAAGGAATCAGAAATTTGAAGAAGATACTTGGGAACCTGTGGATGTGATGAAATTGAGGTATCCTAAATTGTTTATATCAAATTGATGGAATATCTGGGGATAAATTCAATTTAAGTGGTTAAAATGTAAAACCCAAATATTTTATGATATATTTATATTCAAATAAATTTAATTTCTTCATTGTATTATTATACATTCTAATGGTTCCTGTCCTCATGGTCCGTTACATTGAGGGTTTTGGAAGTTAGAAATGTTCGAAGAGAGTTTGGAGAGCTTCGGATGCTAAAGGCTAGAGGTGGGAGGATTACACACTGTGTAATGAGGTTAAAAGCTGTGAATCTTGGGTTCATGGCTTGTCTAGAAGATTTCACGGTGTGAGGAGACTTATGATCTAAAAAATAAAATAATTCAATAGGTGACATATTTTTCAGTGGATGTGGACCTCAAGAGGTTTCATGGCGTGGAATGGGATTACACGTCGTGTAATCCCCCAACCTAGTTTTTTTTAAAGTTTTTATTCAGCTAAAACTTATTTCATTCAGTCATTATCTCATTTTACTCTCATTATAGATGAACCCTAGGCTCCTTGAGAATACCTTCAATCCCCACTCCTCCCTCCTTAGTCAATTAAATCTGGTGGTTGTTCGTAGGTGATCCGTTATCGACCCATAGTAAGTTTTCCCCTCCTTTTCATCTATTTTTTCTTACCCCCCTAGAATTCACTGCTGCAATTTGGGTTGGATTGGGATAATCATTTAGGAATAATTTTGATGATCCTTTTTTATGTAATAGGTTTATCCACATTTCTAGTGGTGCAACTGTCACTTGTCGGCTTTCTTCTTTGCCCTACGGTGCTTGTACGAATTGAAAAGCTTCTTCGAGGTAGGTTTTCTTCTTCATTTCTCTTTGATTTTGTATCAAGTGGGAGGGATATACTTTTTTTTCATGTGTATCATAGTTTTTTGACCCTAATTAATGATAAAGAATGTGATAATTTAATTAAAAATGGAAATGGGGTGTGTTCGCATGCCTTTTACAACCTTTATCTTGTTTGTGATGTTGTGATTGTACGGGCTAAATGCCCCACTGAAAATCATGGCCATTGGTGCTCCTTTCTTGCACACTAAACAAGTTTCATGTTGGTTAGTTCTTGTGAAACACTTGAAAATGGAAATTTTTTAATTACATACACTTTTATAATGATTGGATTCCCCTGGATCATACAGTTTCTGTGATAATCCCTTGAATTAATAAGCGTAATTAATTATGGCATACTTTGTTTAATCCAGAATTGTGTTATGATTTTGTATGTGGGGTGAGGTGTTGTTTGGGATTGTTTTGATTGTTTGTGTGAGATATATGGGACATGAAGTGGTTGTGTTGTGGCCTGTGGTTGGTTCAGACGGTGGAATGGATGAACTTTTAGATGATACATCAACTAGGATATGTAATGGAATCTCAGGTAGAGAGATTGAATGATTATGGAATGGAAGAACTTGTGTGGTGTAGTGAGGCTATGGGACTGTGGTGTGGTGCAGCGAGGCTACGGGACCATTTTGTGGTGATGTGTGACTGGATGGGGTTGTGTGTTGGGGTTTGGTTTGGTTGGAATGTGACTTGAGCAGGATGAGTTTTAAGAATGATGGTAGTGGTTGATATGGGCGGTTTACCAAAATTTTCTCCATGAGTAGCTTGAATAAATCTCTCCTTGTGTTTGGAGATTGATATATTATTAATGGGTTTCAAATGTAGATTAATGTGAATCTACTTTAGTTTTTTTTTTATTTTCACCTTTTGAGATAACCTTGGTTGTGCTTCTTGTTATGGCTTGTGTTTGGTAGTTTCCCGATAGTGATGGTTTTGAAAAATGAACTGTTTAATAACAAATAGAAATGGTTAAATGGAATTGGTTGGAAAACATAAAATTGGATTGTGTCTTTTTATGTGGGGTGTGTATTTTAGTTGTGGCGGAAAAGTGGGGAAGTCATGGGTTAGTTAGAAATTGTTGTGAAGACATAGGTTGGGCTTGAGTTTTTTGTACCATATATGTATCTATTTTTATTTCCTTGTGATTTATATATATACCCCACCCTAGTTGATCACTATGTTCCGAACACCCCCATCATCAGGGGGGAGGTTGTCTTTTCCCAACATCCCAGTGGGAGGATGGATGGATGGTTATTGGATCTTCCCTTCTCCCTCTTCTAGTAATTGGTATCCCAAGACTCATCGAGCAGGTTGTGGTGTGGTTATAAGGCCCAGGTGTCTGTGGGTGAGGTGTGGTTTACTAGGAGTCTATTGGATTAGATATGGTGTTCTTTCATAGGTTTCTATGGTATGATATGTGGTGTGATTTCCCAGGTGTCTTCAAGATGTGGTATGATTGTGGCCCAGGTGTCTGCGGGCAGGATGTGGTGATCTTCGCTTTCCCATGTTGCAGGACTAGCTCTGAGGCCCAGGTGTGTGTGGGTGGGTTGTGACATGGGGCTTATGGAAGAGTGTGGAAGCACCAGGATGTTTTCTGTTATGGTATGAGTAGCTAACCATTGGGAAGTCATACGGGGTACCCAAACCTTCAATGTTCTTATTATATTACTTTACTTTACTTTCATTTTTTTCTAAGTGTGCCTTGGTGAGTTTGGGATGACTAGTATTACTAATTAGGTGTTGTTGGTTTCTATTGTTTTCTCATGGGGGAATTAGCATGATTGTCCCACTTGTGCATGATATACCTTGGTTTTTCCTACTGATTATACTTGTATGCCCTCCCTATGTTATAAAACTGTTTTTAGGTTTCCAGAAGGCCTGTGTGGACTGTGATGGGTGTTACTAGATCATAATTTTGAATAGTTGTGTCATTTCTTGGATTTTAATTTTGGTATTTACCTTGTATTTTTTATTTTATTTATAGAATTTTTGTTTTAAACATGCATGTGGGATGGTTTTGGACTTCTTTTATATATATTTCTTGGATTTGGTTTGAGGTTTATACATCTTATCCCTCGATCTTGGTTACTATAAAAGGTTAATGCCTCCCATTTTGTGATAATTTTATACCCTTAGTGCTAGTCACCACCCCAGGGCCTATAGTAGGTGAGACTCATGGGTCATTATCTCTCTTTCTCCATTTCCAGCTCAGGAAGGGAATCTTTGGATGGAGGGGGTTGTGACAGAATGGTATTAGAGGTGACAGTTAAGAGATAGAATGGTGTTTAGAGTTAGGAATAGTGAGAATTGCATGGTTTGGTAGGGAAATAGTGTCAAGAAATCTTTGTGTGTGACATAGACCATGGAAGACTGTCTAGAAAATAATATTTTAGGGGACCTTGTGATCCAATGAAAGGACTCTGAGCCTACCGAATGACCAGGTGAGGCTACACAGTTTGTAGGGTAGGGACCCTATGATAGGTACATGCATAATAATGAATTTTGTTCCTATTTGGATTGGGTGTTTTGGAGAATTTGAAATAAATAATGAGTTAAAATGAATATTAAATAAAATTACATACTACTCGGGCTTAGGAGTTCCTTGTTTAACACTTTCATCTATGGAACCCAGTTATCGTCCGTGTGTAGTGCAGGAAGTGGAGGCTTAGCAGGCTAACCCAGTCGATCGGAGGAGGGTTGATCAAGAAGAGAAGGATGATTAGTGGTAGAGGACTCTGCATTCTTTCCAGTGGAATACTCTAGGAAAGTATGAGGGAAGTATTTTGTACATGGAGATAGAGAGCTGGCTTGAGGAGCTTGTGATCACCTTAAGCTTGATCCAGGCTCTGATAGAGTACTACGTTCCTTTGTTAGTGATCCAGATGAGGGGTATTGTGCATCAGTGGTGGACACTGTACTTGGGGGATAGGAAGGATAGTGATATTCTATGGGTCGATTTAGAGAAGGAGTTCTAATAATAATTCCTTTCTTCAACCATGAAGGTTGAGAAGAGGCAGGAGTTAGTCTACCTCTATTAGGGGAGCATATCGGTATGAGAGACGGGGATCAAGTTCAAGGATATCCTTCATTTTTTCCCAGATCTCTTTCTAGATGAGAAGTCTCATGCAATACTTCTAGAGGAGGCACTTCTTCCTTCTCTCCAGTACATAGTTACTCCCTTTACCTTTTTGATGTACATGGAATTCTAGAAGAAGGCAGTGGTAGTTGAGAGGATGCACTCGCAAAGAGTTCTACCATAGGAGAGGATCTAGAATGGTTCTTCTAAGTGTAAGGATACTAGTAGTGGGTTTCAAGTGCCAGTTCCTTCGAGGTTTCTACTAGTAGGGAACCAACCTCAGCGGTTTCGGTTTCGGCTTTCAAGTCCTCGGGCTTTTCCTATGAACTTGGGAGTGAGGTGTTTCTCTTGTAGAGCCCATGGAAATCTTCAGAGTTAGTGTCTGACAGTCGTTAGATCTCATTATGGTGGAGGTGAGTAGGTTCAGTTCCCACCTCAATAGCAATTTCCAGCCAGGCCATTTTACCAGCAGAGATAGCAGGCTCCTGCTCCACTGAGGGGAGAAGGAGTAGGTGGAGGGAGGCCTCATTGTGTTCCTTAGGGACCTCAACCTGGGCATGGTCATGGATATGATCATCAGCATAGGGGTAGAGGAGCTGGGCGTGGTCAGTTTCACATCATATAGGTAGCAGTTACATTATGTCCAAAGATCGTTCGAGGTACGATCGGTTTTTCTAGTACTCTTTCTTGTACTTTGTTTGATTTGGGAGCTTCGCACTCCTTCATTACACCCACTCTAACCCATGATCTAGGAAAATACATAGAGAGGATTCCAGTTTCCCTAGTGTTGATTATGCCAGTAGGAGGTCAAACCATCTTGTTTGATGTATGACAGGGATGTAGACTGATGATGGGGTCGCATCAGTCCCATGGGGATCTATTCATTATATAGATACAGCTGTACGAAGTTATTCTTGGCATTGAATGGTTGTATGATGTGCATGACATTATCAACTGCTTCCATAGGAGATTTTTTTCTGATGTGGATGGAAAATGTGTGAATTTCATCGGTGATCAGAGCTATCAGGTGTATAGATGGTGTGTGGAGCCTCTTTTTTCCATATTGACCGATCTATCAGTGGAAGATGCTGAGATGGAATAGGTTCCCAGAGTTGTTGGGGAGTTCTTGGATTTTTTTTTCTGAGGAGGTTATGACTCTACCCCCTTGACGTGACATTGAGTTCATGATAGACTTATAGCCTAGTGAATCCCCGATTTGATGTCTACTTATCGGATAGCACCTTCTGAGTTGCGGGAGTTGAGGATCCAGATTGACGACCTGATGAAGAAGGGATTTGTCCAGCCCAGTGTGTCATTGTGGGGTGCTTTGGTGTTGTTTGAAAAGTAGGATGGTAGTATAAGGTCATTCATAGACTACTGGAGGTTGAATCAGGTGATGATCAAGAACTGTAACCCTCTTTTGAGGATATACAATCATTTAGACCAGTTGTGTAACGCCCCAACCTCAGAAGCCCAGAGTCAGTTCATTATTACAAAACATTGGCATGATTACAAGGAATCAACTAACAAAAGACCTATCAGTTTTGCAGTCTTGGAAAATATATAACATACATGAAAGTTAAATTACACATTAGAAAATAAAACACAACATAAATTATCCTTCGATAATTCCATTAATCCCCTAGATTAATCTTGCTTATCAATAATAATACACTTCTTGGAATCCTGGGAAAATAAAACATAAGAAAAGGGTGATCTTAGATGCTCAGTAAGGATAACAATATAGCAGAAACTTTCATAAATAAGCATAAACATTTAAGGCAATTTATAAGACTAAAACACAAGCCTTTTAAACTTAAAAATCATCATAATACTGATAATATAAATAAAATAATGTCATTTACTTATTCACATGGATATTCTACTAGTAGAATAATCATGTGTAATATCAATAGCCAATTTCATAATGATGGAATGCATAATGCCAAACTTCATAACCACATAGTCAAGGCCTTATGCCAAGACTACAAATAAGATTTTGTCAAGGCCTTGTTCCAAGACACTAGTTTGTCTCATGAGATCTACCAATGCATCGAGGAGCTATAGAGGGCTCCACCCATCACTTACAAAGTCCAATGCATTCCTCATATGAAAATGTTTAAACATAACATAAACATTCATATTAAAACTAGCATACGAAATGTCAATACTTTTTCCATAAACCATAAATGGTATAAAAATAATACATCCAGAGTCAAACATGTCAAAAAACCTTCAATACAATATGGAAGATTTGTATCATAATAAATCAACCTCAATCAAAAATAATATCCTGTAAAGGATGTCGACATAGTTGAAAATGATCAGTAAAAATCTTTAATAGAAATATCCCTTTTTCATGAAATCATTTAAAAGTCACATAATTTATAAATTAATCCATTTAAAATATAGTTTTTAATCAAAGTGTCCCATACCACTTTGAAACTTTTTAAAAGAATTATCATTTCAAAACATTCAGGTCTATATAAATAAATCTTTAAAATCATTTTGAAAACATTGACATTAATTAAAAGGATTTAGAAAGATAAATCTTTAAAAAATTTAAAATGATGATCTAGTTAAATAGACCCACCCATAAAACATTAAAATATTCCTTTTGAAAACATTTTTATGAAATATAGGTATCGATGATAAATATTTCCCAGTAAATACTTACACATAAACAATCTCGGATAATAATGAAATTGAGGAAATAACCCTTACCTTGTACTTTTCCTTGGTAGAGGGTACGTTAACCTCCTGTATAATAGTTAAATCATTGTTATTAAATTATAAAAGAACCACATACATAAATATGATATCATATATGATCTTATAATATTTTTTTGTTAATAATATTTTTGTAGTATCATCATTTCAGGTGTTAACTGATCTGTTTTCGTTTATATGTTTGGTTACATAAGCTATGTTTGTTATGGATAGGATGTATTTTATTCATATCCAGAATTAAATTAAGTTCTTAAGCATTATTTTTAATCATAAAATGAAAATTATTCTTGAATGATTACGATGGGGAATGAATCTCATCGCGTTCGTGGAGACGGTAATCCGTACGTACGTACGAGAGACAATATCATTATATTGATGGTGAAATCATATGTAATTGGAAGTTATATCATATATAAATAATCATTAACATGTTATAATTATTATTTACATCATTTATACTCATTATTATACCCATCCAAATAATTAAGTGTTTGAATAACAAACTACACCACGATGTGGAGACGGTAAGTCGTACGTACGCATGTATGGTGACTTTGTAATTTCTAGGATGAATAGAATAATGAATATGGATTTAAGATATTTATAATAACATCACATTATTTAGTAGGTAATTGAGTTATTATTTTGGTATGGAAACAACAAATAAATAGGAAGTGGAAGAAGAAAAGAACTTGAAAGAGCGTGGTGAAATTATTACCTCTTCTTCGGGTGTTACCTTTTGAGTTGATCAAAAGGGATCCTTAGGGTGGATTTATAATAAAAGGAATATATTTTTATGTGAGGGAATTTGGGAGGATATTTTTTCAGGGGTTGACCGATCCAAATGGCTTTTGAGGAGTGATTTTGAGAGAAGGGTAAGTGCCCTTTTTTAAGATGGGTGAGGGTCACTTTAGGAAAAGATTGAAATATTAATTTATTATACAATCATATTTGGTTTATAATGGCTCCAAATGAATTTATTTCGAGACTTAGGTGGTTATGGGTCGAAAAACTCTCAACCAATAGGTTTTAGACAAGTTTAGGTTACCATTTTAACCTTATCTTTTAGATTTAACTCTTAGTTAAATAGTTTAACTTTTACCGTGTCTTCTTGTATTCTTACACTATATGGTTAATAAACATACTCTAAACTTCCCAGAGAACCTCAAGTAGTTCATTAATGACATATATAATATTATTTAATCCCTTTTACCAAAACTTATATTTTTAGGTTTATTATATCAACCAATAATATAGTATTTTTTTTAAAAATTAGTTTATGTCAATTTTGACACTATTTGGTATTTTGTTTTTGTGAAAGTAATAAAAATGGTATCCCTTAGAAAAAAATTTATCTAATCAACCCTAAAATGTAATATTAGAATATAAAATTAGTTTAATTCATCATAAGTCCCAATTTACATTTATTTGGATATTTATAATATCAATTATTTTAATATTTCATTAATAAGGTAATTACTGCATCATCATTGTGTCATAAATAAATTAAATTATTTAATATCTAAAAATTATAAATAAAATACCATTATGTAGGAAATATTTTTATATTTCTAATTAATATTTATAGTCTAATTTATATTGTGTGTAACCCTATATTAAAAATTGTTTAGTTATTAACCTTTGAATTTAACACTTTTAACTCTTCTTTAAATAAAATAATAATAAATGTCCTAATCTAATCCAAGTGGACCAAATAGGATCATAATTTATTACTAAGGTTGTTTTTGGTCGAATTAAACTTATCCAATAGAATTAGAACATGTGTTAGGGTAATTATAATATCATTTTTACCCTTAATTACCCTATTTAATTTTAATCGTGGTAAATAAAAGTCCAAAGTTACTATTCACCAACAATTATTTTCATATTATTGAACCACATTTTACTTAATGATGTCAACCGTGCCTCTTAGATTTTTTAAATTCAACTCACAGAATCAGTAAAATTAAGTTTTATACAAATTTGCAAATGCTCCTCGAAGGTGGGTAAAAAAACATTAAAAATTTAATTAACATTTTATACATCTAATTTTATTATAAAATGACTCCAAAAAATTAAATTGAACTTATATATGTATTATATATTTATTTTGAATTAAAATAAATTTAAATAAAATAAATAATTATTTAAATAAAATGTTGGTTTTAAATAATAACGCAGTGTTTTTCACTATTTTTCAAAATTTGAAAGTTTTCATAAAAATACCAAAAATTCACCCTAAGATAATTTTTAGATTATGAATTCAGAAATGAAGTCTATTTTACCAAATTCAAAACATATAAGTTTCATTTTTTAATTTAAAATTAATTCCCATTTTCAAAACCAAAAAGCTAGTATTTAAAAAAGTAAAAACTATCAAAAGATTGCCATGTGTTTATGTCAAATTTAAATGTGAAATTACTTATAAGTACCTACATTGTATTAAATGATAAAAATATAATCTAATTATACTTCAAAACCATTCAAATTCATAATTTAACACTATAAATAATTTCAATTAAAAAAGTTGTTTTAAATTAAAATATATTATTTTTCACTATTCATCAAAATATAAAAGTTATCAGAAAAGTACCAAAAATTTATCCAAACTAAATTTTTTTGTCCCTATTATAAAGAAGAATTTAATTTCATTAAATAGAATATATAAAAGTGTCAAATATTGGTTTTAAAAAGGGTTCTCCATTAAAAGGCGGTAAAATTGCATTTTTTGAAAAATAATTCTTTTATCTGAAAAAATGAATTTGTTCTTATATTATATCTAAGAAACACATAATATGAATGTTAAAATTATATAGAATATATATAAAATTAAAAATGTAGTTAATACTATTCATAAACGCTTTTTGAACGACTAGTTTGGTAAGTCGTGATGCGCTCGAACTCGTTGTTGTGTGCAAGTTATTGAATTACTTTGAAGAGATAACATACTATGAAATCTTGGGGGTGCTACATTATCCCCTCCTTTAATAGATTTCATCCTCACAATTTCAAATTGTTCTTCAAAAATAAAAGTTTGAAAATAGAAAAATACCATTGTGGAAAACCCATATCAGAAATTGGTTCAATAAAATTTACTCTTAATAAGAGGGAAAGGGAAATGAAAAAGTCACAACCAAATTATGATCTCAATTATGAGAACATTAGTGGAAATTAGAGACACATAATTAGAGGGAAAACGTAAATATTTATAGGGAGTGATTGAGGTCATCAATCACAAACAAGTGTACAATTGAAGGCCTCAAAGCCATCGATCTATGATGATTTAAAATATCATCAGTTCAACAAAACATAAGGTATTAGGATAACACATTTTTGGTTTTATGATCTCTTACCTAAAGTTTAAGAATTAATTTCTTCATAGAATAAGAGAATATATATATATATATATATATACTGGACAATTAGAGTTTCATCCTTCAACTAATTCCTACCACAAATTGATCTTTAACTCCAAAAGATAATAGAAGTCAAAAATATTTAATTTATCCTAATCATATAGGGTTCCAAAAAATGAATTTATAATTCATTTGTCAGAATATTAAAAAAACTACATTATAAAAACCAGGACATCAAGTATGTCAGTGGTAGGTGATCCACCCTTGTCTCCCTTCGGTTGCAGGTTCAAGTCTCGCCGCCTTGCCGGATGTGATGGGTTGCCCCCCGACCTCCAGGTTGTCCTTTTTATGACAATCCAAAAATAATATCCAAAAATTATTTAACCTTAAAAATAGTATCCAATGTCAAACTTAATTGATTCCAACCTTTAGACTTATCCAAAATACTTCTGTCCAAACTCACAGTCCATAATTTATAAGGAAAGTAAACACAATGAAGATCCTTTTTTCCACGTAATAACATGTGAATACCTTCATCGTGTATTCTTTTAAAACACTATAACACCCTGAATTACCATAAAACCTTATTGATTACATTCATAATCCCTTATTCCTTATATAATACTAGATATACTCCTATCCAAAAATGTTTTAAACTCCAACAATGATGGAATGTACAAATCATTAATCAGTTTCAAGGTAGTCAATAATATTCAATATAATTTATCCAAATCAATCATATATTATTCCAAAATTACTAACTCAGTATCAAAACCATATTATGGTTTATATTTCTCTCAACCATATATTTTCCAAAAATTTAACCTGCTATTGAGTCACTTTTCTTGGTTCCACACAATCTCAAGTCCTTAATGAAATAGTACTGTAGTACAATCCTTATATACTCTATAATTATTATATCATGTACATCATTAATACAATACTTAAATGACGTAATACTTTAATAACAACATAATAAATCTAATAATTCCTCGTCATCTTCGGTAGTATCATAACATTATTATTATCCAATAACATCATTTGGGGTATACTATGATGATTTGAACATTGATTTTTGTAGTGTCTCAACTCCTTGAAGATGAAGCAGTGTACATTTGAAACCTTTTTCTTACCCTTGAAATCACATACTTGGTGTCCTTTTTCTCCACACTTATAACAAACTCCCATTCCCTTCAAGAATTTACCAAGGTGATTCTTTCCACAATTATCACATATGGTAAAATCCTTTTTCCCCTCTTCCCTTTATCCATCATTCTCTCTTCTATCCTTTTCTTCTCTTGCTTCCCTTCAAATCCATAGGACTTAGAGAATTCATTACTTATCTTATTAACACATGATATTATTTCTTCATATGATGAGAATACATGGGAGACTATTTACCTTTTAAATGTTTGATTAATACCATGAAATATATGATCATTTTTAATCATCAATCTTGCATATTGTTGGAATTATAATTCCTTCCACTAGGCTCCATTTCTAAGCAATGGAATACACTAGGTTAGTTTATGAATCGAAATGCATAATTTCAAACTTTTAAAATACCTAACGTAAATTGAAAATATTATTCATATAATATATAATCATAAAATGTTTTCTTTGAGGAAATATTTACTCCTAAAACCTTCATAATGGATTGTAATGAAAATGTGAATTATCCTAAGCATATCCCCCGAGAGTGTCGTAACCAAGTGTGCAATAAGGTCCATTTTCGTATACCAGGATACCCCGGGTGAAGACCAAAACTCCTTGTCGGAGTTTTTACTCCTAGGTACATTTGTGCTAGAGCAGCCTCTACCTGCTCGTATCCAAACATGGATGTATTTCTTGCAAAATACACAAAATATCTATATTAACAAAATTCTAGGAAGTTCTTCTATACTAATCCTCAAAGACTGTCTTAGGGTAATGTTCTCTAATCAGAGTTTATATAAATCTATTTCCAAAGATGCTTCTAAAGTTCCTATGATACCAACTGTAATGCCCCGACCTCAAAATCCCAGAGTCGGTGCATTATTACATAATATTGGCATAATTACAAGGAATCAAGTCCCGAAAGATAGATCAGTTTAGCAATCTTTGAAAAAATATTACCTACATGAACATTACATTACACATTAGAAAATAAAACACAACATAAACGATCCTTTTAAAATTACATTAATCCTCTACCTTAACCCTTCTTATCAATCATAATGCACTTCTTGGAATCCTGGGAAAATAAAACATAATAAAGGGGTGAGCTTAGATGCTCGGTAAGGATAACAATATAGAAGAAACATTCATAAATAAGCATAAACATTTAAGTCAATGTATAAGACTAAAACACAAGCCTTTTAAACTTAAACTTCATCATAATATGGAAAAGATAAATTAAATAATGTCATTTAATTATTCACATATATATTCTACTAGTCTAACAATCACATGTAACATCAATAGCCAATTTCATAATGATGGAATGCATAATGCCAAACTTCATAACCACATAGTCAAGGCCTTGTTCCAAGAATAAAAATAATATTTTGTCAAGGCCCTGTGACAAGACACTAGTATGTCTCATGAGACCTACTGATGCATCGAGGAGCTATAGCGGGCTCCACCCGTCACTTACTAAGTTCAATGCATTCCTCATATGAAAAGGTTTAAACATAACATAAACATTCATATTAAAACTAGCATTCGAAATGTCAATAATTTATCCATAAACCATGAATGGTATAAAAATAACACATCCATAGTCAAACATATCATAAAAACTTCAATATAATATGGAATATTTGTATCATAAAAAATCAACATCGATCAAGAATAATATCTCGTAAAGGATGTTGACATAGTTGAAAATGATCAGTAAAAATATTTGATAGAAATACCCCTTTTCATGAAATAATTTAAAAGTCACATAATTTATAAAGGAATTCATTTAAAAGATAGTTTTGAATCAAATTTTCCCCATACCACTTTGAAACATTTTAAAATAATTATCATTTCAAAAGATTCATGTCCATATAAATAAATCCTTAAAATCATTTTAAAAACATGGACATTAATTAAAAGGATTTAGAAATATAAATCTTTAAAACATTTAAAATGATGATATAGTTAAGTAGAACCTCCCATAAAACCTTAAAATATTATTTTTGAAAACATTTTTATTAAATATGGGTATCGATGATAAATATGTCCCAGTAAATACTTACACGTGAACAATATCGGATAATAATGAGATTGAGGAAATAACTCTTACCTTGTACTTTTCCTTGGTCAAGGGTATTTTAACCTCCTTTATAATAGTTAAATAATTGTTATTAAATTATAAAAGAACCATATACATAAATATGATATCATATATGATCCTCTAATATTGCTTTGTTAATAATATTTTAGTAGTATCATCGTTTCGGGTGTTAACAGATCTGTTTTCCTTTATATGCTAGGTTACATAAGCCATGTTTTTTATGGATAGGATGTATTTTATTCGTATCCAGAATTATATTAAGTTCTTAAACATTATTTTTAATCATAAAATGAAAATTATTCTTGAATTATTATGATAGGGAATGAATCTCATCGCGTTCATGGAGACGGTAATATGTATGTATGCACGAGCGATAATATCAATATATTGATGGTGAAATTGTATGTAATTGGATGGTATATCATATATACAGAATCATTAATATGTTATAATTATTATTTACATCAGTTATACTCATTATTATACCCATCCAAATAATGAAGTGTTTGAATAACAAACTACACCACGATGTGGAAACGGTAAGCCGTACGTACGCATGTATGGTGACTTTTTCATTTATAGGATGGATAAAATAATGAATATGAATGTACCATATTTATAATAACATCACAGTATGTATTAGGTACTGGATTTATTATTTTGGTATGGAAACAACAAAGAAATAGGAAGTGGAAGAAGAAAAGAACTTGAATGAGGGTGGTGAAATTATTACCTCTTCTTCGGGTGTTTCCTTTTGAGTTGATCAAAAGGGATCCTTAGATTGGATTTAGAATCAAAGTAAGGACTCTAGGGTTATTTGAGGTAATATTATAGGATATTTGGGCATGGTTTGGCCTATCCAAATGGATTTGGATGTGTGATTTTGATAGAAGTGGAAGTGCTCTTTTATAAGAGGGGTGAGGGTCACTTTAGGAAAAGATTAAAATATTAATTTATTATACAATCATATTCAATTTATAATCACTTAAAATGAATTTATTTAGAGACTTAGGTGGTTATGGGTCGAAAACCTCTCAACCAATAGGTTTTATACAAGTTTAGGTTACCATTTTAACCTTCTCTTTTAGATTTAACTCTTAGTTAAATAGTTTAACTTTTATGTGTATTCTTGTATTCTTACACTATATGTTTAATAAACTTACTCTAAACTTACAAGAGAACCTCAAGTGGTTCATTAATGACATATATTATATTATTTAAGCCCTTTGGCCAAACCTTATATTTTTATAAATATTATATCAACCAATAATATAGTATTTGTTTTAAAAATTAATTTATGTCAATTTTGACACTATTTGGTATTTTGTTTTTGTGAAAGTCATAAAAAATTTATCACTTTGAAAAAAAAATTATCTAATCAACCCTAACATGTCATATTAACTTATAAAATTATTTTAATTCATCAAAAGTCTCAATTTATATTTATTTGGATATTTATAATATCAATTATTTTAATATTTCATTAATAAGGTAATTACTACATCATCATTGTGTAATAAATAAATTAATTTATTTAATGTATAAAATTTATAAATAAAATACCATTAAGTAGGAAATCCTTTTTATATTTCTAATTAATATTTATAGTATAATTTATATTGTGTGTAAACCTATATTAAAAATGGTTTAGTTATTATACTTTGAATTTAACACTTTTAACTTTTCTTTAAATAAAATAATAATAAATGTCCTAATCTAATACAAGTGGACCAAATAGGATCATATTTTATTCCTAAGGTTTCTTTTGGTCTAATTAAACTAATACAATAGAATTAGGACATGTGTTAAGGTAATTATAATATCATTTTTACCCTTAATTAACCTATTTACTTTTAACCGTGGTAAATAAAAGTCAAAAGTTACTATTCACCAACAATTATTTTCATCTTATTGAACCAAATTTTACTTACTGATGTCAAAAATTTCTCTAGAATTTTTGAAATTCAACTCACAGAAGCAGTAAAATTAAGTTTTATGCAAATTTTCAAATGCTCCTAGATGGTGGGTAAAAAAACGCTAAAAAGTTCAATAAAATTATATACATCTAATTTTATTATAAAATGACTCCAATAAACTATATTGAAATTATATGGGTATTATATATCTATTTTTACATAAAATAAATTTAAATAAAATAAATAATTATTTAAATAAAATGTCGGTTTTAAATAATAACGGAGTGTTTTTCACTATTCATCAAAAATTGAAAGTTTTCAGAAAAATACCAAAAATTCACCCTAAGATAATTTTGAAGTTATTAATTCAAAAATTAATTCTATTTTACCAAATTAAAAACATATAATTTTCATTTATTAATTTAAAATTAATTCCTGTTGTCAAAACCAAAAAGCGGGTTTTTAAAAAAGTAAAAACTATCAAAATATTGACATGTGTTTATGTCAAATTTAAATGTAAAATTACTTATAATGACCTACATTGTATTAAATGATAAAAATATAATCTATTTATACTTAAAAACCATTCAAATTTATAATTTAACACCATAAATAATTTTGATTAAAAAAGTTTTTTTCAATTAAAATATAGTATTTTTCACTATTCATTAAAATATGAAAGTTATGAGAAAAGTACCAAAAATTTATCCAAACTAAATTTTTATGTCCTGATTTTAAATAATAATTTAATTTCATTAAATTAAATATATAAAAGTTTCAAATGTTGGTTTTAAAAAGGGTTCGCCGTTAAAAGGCGGTAAAATTGTATTTTTTCAAAAATACTTCTTTTATCTGAAAAAATGAATTTGTTCTTATATTATGTCTAGGAAACACATAATATGGATGTTAAAATTATATATAATATATATAAAATTCAAAATGCAGTTAATACTATTCCTAACCTCTTTTTGAATGGCTAGTTTGGTAAGTCGTGGTGCACTCGAACCCGTTGTTGCATGTATCGCAAGTTATTGAATTACTTTGAAGAGATAACATACTATGAAATTTTTGGGTGTTACAAGTTTATAGGAGAAATTTGGTTTTCTAATATTGATATGTGGTTTGGATATCACCAGTTGAGGGTGAAGGAGGGTGATATTCTGAATATTTCTTTTAGATGTAGGTATGGGTACTTCGAGTTCGTAGTCATGTCATTCAGTGTTACGAACATACCATTCATGTTCATGGGGATTATAAACTCCCCATTTCATGAGTTCTTGGATTGATTCATTGTTGTATTCATCGATGATATCCTGATCTAATCGAGGTCATAGAAGGAGCATACCGAGCACCTAAGGACTATCTTACAAGCCCTTCAATGCCACAAACTCTATGTAATGTTGTCCAAGTGTAAGTTATGGACATGTGAGGTGCATTTTCTTGGACATGTGGTGTCACAGCATGGTGTAGCAGTAGACCCAACAAAGTTTTAGGTAGTTATTTATTGGGCAGAACCCAATAATGTGCTGAAGGTTCATAATTTTATTAGTATGGTAGGCTATTACCGAAGATTTGTACATGATTTATCTCGAGTTTTAGTTCCATTGACAACTTTGACTAGTAAGGAATAGGCTTTGGTGTGGAGTGAGTAGTGTCAGGTAGTGTTTAACTATCTGGAGGGGAAGTTGATCATTTATCCAGTGCTCTGGTTTCCAGAAAAAAGGGGTGATGTTCTAAGTGTCTTGTGATACTTCCCATTTGGGCTTGGGATGCATGCTGATGTAGTAGTGGGGAGTGATATCTTATGGTTCAAGGTAGTTACATCCACATTAACATAACTATTCCACACATGATCTGGTGCTTATAGTGATCATGTTTGTTCTGAAGTTATGGTGGCATTACCTCATTGGGGAGCGCTTTGTGGTCTACACAAATCACAAGAGCTTGAAGTATATATTTTCCCAGCGAGATCTAAACTTGCGATAGGGGAGGTGGGTGGAGTTCCTCCAGGACTATGATTTTGATATCTGTTACACCTCAATAAAGGGGAATGTTGTGGATGATTCCTTGGGTAGGAAGTTGCAGAAGGAGATAGTTTTGGAATTTGTGGATGTTTGTAGGGTGATAGAGGAGTTGGAAACACTGCACTTAGGTGTAATAATGGATGGTGGAAGAAGATGTTTGTTTCAGATGATAGTGCAGTCTTCTCTGATGCAGTAGGTGGGGGAGTCTCAGTGGGGAGACTCAAAGGCAGAGGTGATTCATGATCACTTTGACCAGGGTGATGCTTCAGAGGTATGGTTGGAGGATGGTCAGAATCGAATTCTCTTCTATGGGAGGTTGTTTGTTTTAGTGGTGGTGTGTGAGGGAGTCCTTTGTGAGTTTTATAGCTCAACCTTAGTGGTGCACCCAGGATTTTCCAAAATTAATTGTGGCTTGAGGATGCATTTTTGGTGGCCCAGTATGAAATGGGAAGTGGTAGATTTTGTTTCCAAGTTTTTAGTGTTACAATAGGTTAAGGCTAAGAACCATGTCTCATGTGGTTTGTTTCAAATATTATATGTCCCCAAGTGGAATTGGGATTACATCTTGATGGATTTCATCAAAGGGTTACCCAGGGCTCAGAGAGGCTTTGATGTTATCTGGGTAGTAGTGGATTGACTGACGAAATTGAATCACTTATTAGTGATTAAGGAGTCATGCATAATTTATGCCTTGGAAAAGATGTATGTGGATGAGGTGGTGTGGCTGCATGGAGTTACGAGATACATTTTCTCGGATCAGGACACACATTATATCTCTTGATTCTGGAGGGGTTTATAACATTCTTTTGGAACTCAGTTATGCCTCATCACTACTTTCTACCCTCAAAGAGATGGGTAGATAGAATGTACCATTCCTTTTGTTATTGTGTTGTGGAGGAATGGTGTCCTGGAGGCGAGTACTTGGTATTGAGAAACACATATGCAAGCCCAGTACCCAGAATTGTTTGAGTTTTTCCTTGTTCTATTTTGCTTTGTAATGTGATGTTTGAACCTTGTTTACTATGAGATGATTTATTTCCTTATTCCATGATATGTGATGAAGTCCTAACATATGGAAAAGGTAAGTAAAGATTCCTAATCGAGACTCATTAATTGTGATGTGATTAAACTCTTGTGGGTGAGTCAGTGCTGCCCAAAATAGATGGTATCTTGACATAGAGGATAGAATTCCCTAGTTTGTATGTTCAGATAGTGTGGTTGTTCTTTTGTGTGGTGTGTCTTCTAGTCGATTGGGTTAGAAGATGTCGAAGGAGTTGTTCTTGGATGAATAGTTTTTCACTCTATCTTTCAAGCAATGCAGGGTGGTTATCGTTGAACTTTGATATGTTTTTTCAGTAGTGGTGTTCCAAGTATGGTGGGATCCTTGGGAGGTATCTCATAGGGTGGTTGTTCGGACCCCTCTTTCTTCTGTGCTTGGTTTTGGATTCTCGGGGAAGTGAATCATTTGAGAGGTATCTAATTTAGTGGTTTGCATCCTCACAATCTGTTACTTTATGGGTTTTGGTGGTTACAAATGTTTTGAGAGAGTTTGGAGAGGTTTGGGTGCTAAAGGCTAGAAGTGGGAGGAATACATGCCATGTAATGAGGTTGCATGATGTGAATCTCAGTTTCACAGCTTGTTTGGAAGGGTTCACAGTGTCAGTATATTCATGGTCTAAAAAATAAAATAATTTAAGAGGTGATGGGTTTTTCGACAAAAGTGGATCTCAAGGGGTTTCACATCATGAAAGGGGATTGCACATCGTGGAATCCCCTAACCCAGTTTTTTTTTAAGTTTTCATTCGGTCAAACCTTATTCTATTCAGTAATTATCTCTTTTTCCTCTCATTCCAGACAAACCCTAGGTGCCCCAAGGAGACCATCAAGCCCCAATCCTACCTCCTTGGTCAATTGAATCTGGATGTTGTTCGTAGGCGATCCGTTATTGACCTGTGGTAAGTTTTCCCCTATTTTTCATTTGTTTTCTCTTGTTATCCCCCCCTATAATTCACTATTGCAATTAGGGTTGGCTTGGGATGAGCATTTGGGAACCATTTGTTGATCCTTTGGTATAGAATAGGTTGATCTTCATTTCTGGCAGTGCGATTGTCACTTGTGGGCATTCTTCTTCGCCTTGTGGTGCCTAGATGAATTGAAAAGCTTCTTCAAGGTAGGGTTTCTCTTTCGTTTCTCTTTGATTATGTATCAAGTGGGAGGGAACTGCTTTTTTTCCTACAGATCGTAGTTTTTTCACCCAAATTAAAAATAAATAATAGGATAATTGAATTGAAAATGGAATTGGGGTGTGTTCACATGCTTTTTACATCCTTGACCTTGTATGAGATGTTGTGATTGTACGAGATAAATGTCCAACTAAAAATCATGGTCGTTGGTGGTCCTAGTTTTCATACTAAACAAGTTTCATATTGGTTATTTCTTGTGAAATACTTGAAAATGTAAATTGATTAATTATGTACACTTGGATAATGAACAGATTCCCCAGGATAATATAGTTTTTATGATAATCCCATAAATTAATAAACATAATTAATTATGGGATACTTTGTTTAATCCAGAATTGTGTTATTGTCACAAACCAAGTTGGGTTGACCCTAAACCGGTCACCTGAGCCGGTCCGCGACATGGCCCTAAGGGCATTCCCGATCCCCACAGGCTGGAAACTAGTGCCGTACATCGAAATAAACCAGTTGGGAACGATTTTATCCCATAACAAATATTAATAAACATAAACTAAAGAAGAAGATAAATAAATGTAAATAAACCAAACAAATTGGCAGCGGAAAAAGGAATTAAAGAAGCGACGTGACATACCTCAGGTGACCCCGTGGGTTAACGTAGAATGTAAACCACACTTGCTCCCAAAAGAAAACCAAGACTGAAACCTACAACTGAATGGTAAAGTATGCATGAGCACCAAGATGCTCAGTAGGAATTCCAAAATATAACCACGTCCTATGCACCAGCATTTATTAAGAAATCCAATCATGCCAGTTTGAAAATAAGGTATAATAAAATAATGTTTTTCGTTATTTTCAAATTCAAGTAGTGAGTTTGTATTTTCAAGTAAATCATTTCACTCCCGCGGCATTTTCAAAATAGGTTCCAAGCATGCATTAATGTTTAAAAATGAAAATAATCCAGTTTGGATTAAAATATGGTTTTCACAAACAAGACATCGAATATGAAGCAACTAAAAATAAAGTTACATCACAACCATCATGTCACAAATGAGCAGCATGGGTAATCCCTGTAGGTAGCTAGAACAAGTGGTAACCTAGATACCTCGTACCTCGGTGAAACATGGCTTAGAAACCACAAACCTCAGAGAAAAAAATGTGGCTTAGAAGACTATGACCCTCAAAAAACGTGGCATAGAAGACCACGACCCTCATAATTCATATGTTTAGTTAGTGTTATTGCGTCAATCCTGCTAGAAGAACCAGGACGAACACATGCCATGTCATCTAGCATACTATTCCTGGTCACCCACCTAGATACCCAAGTTTCCCATTGTGCTCTATTTCAAGTGGTGGTGAGTTTTCTTTATCAAGAAAACATATATGTACATAACACTTTATTTTCCTAAAACTCATTCAACCTCTCACCACCTATCTCCCTCCTTGAGTGCATTACTCCTCTTTAACATCACACAATGCATAAGCATCAAATTAGGCACATGATAACACATTCAACATAAAAAAATCATTTTTTCTAAAACCAAGGGGGGCATGCCTCAAGAGAGGTTTTTCTTTTTCATAAAACCTTCTCAAGATGCCAAATGGGAATAATTACATAAAGGGAGCACTTTTTTGCAATCAACCAGCCAAAAGGCAAAACACCTTTGGAAATACACCTTACCAATTCAAAACCACTTAAGAAATAAATTTTCAAGAAAAGTCACTTAAGACCAATGACGTTTGAAATACATTTCAATTTCCAAAACAAAGGCATAATCCTTTCTAGAAACTACAATCAGATTTCATAGCATGTGTATATAGAATAATGTAAAACATATTTTTAAAGCAAGAAAGCAATTATGAATTTCAAATTAATATCATAGGCATAGGGGACCTACCTCAAACATGTCGTTATTGGTCGACGACCACTCGAACTGACCTTGTGCACTTCCATTCACATGCATTTATACATATATATACCAATACCAATAGCTGCATTGCACATATTCCCCACGCCATGAGGGAATATGTACAAAGAGAGAATTTATACATATATATGTCTGACCTTATGCATGCACATGTAGGCATTCTTGACACCCGCAACTCAAAACCATCGAAGCAAGTCCCAACGCACTACACATATAATTTAATAAAGCAATTAAACACTTAATCAATCCATAAACGTTTCAAAATAACACATTAAGGATTTAAACCAATGACATGCCACTTACATAACTCATAAAACCCATTGAAAATATTCAAAGAAAAACACATAATCAATGAAACCATTTCAAATGGCCTTTTCAAATCATCACATAAACTAGAACCAATTCCAAAACATGCATTTCATTTTTTAAACCATTTACGATTTACATTTAGAAATACACAACAACCCAAACAAGCCAAATTATGCATTTCCCTTTAAAAAACTACACCCAAACCCATTTTCACCATAAGTACCATTGGAAATCTGATTCGCACCACCGAAAAAATTAAATAAACCATTTTTACAATTCATAAAACACCTAAAGGAGGCACAAAAAGCTTTTACAAGAAAAGTACTCCCAAATTCATATTAAGAAACCAATTCATAACTCACACGTATTAAATTCTTTCAAAAACTAGTTTTGAATCACTTGCACAATGAAATAAGTCATTTTCTTAATTTATAAAACATTACTAAGGTTCACACCAAAACAATATCCACACGTGTTTCACATAATTTATATGTTTTAACAAAACACTTAATAATTTTATAAAACAACTCCAAGAAGTATCACAAGATGTTGAACACAAACTCCCACTCAAAAATATCTTCTAAGGCCAAACGCATGCCAATAACATGATAAAACAGAGTTCCCAGCCCTAGCGCGACATAATAAATCAACAACAAAGTTTATAAAACACAATGAAAGGCTCAACATAGGTTTTCACAAAATCAAAACGTTCATATCAAATAAAAATTCTATTAAACACATCGAAATAATATTAAACCTCAAGTAAAACTATACTCGCACCAATAAAACAAATCAATGAGTAAGCTAAATTAATTAAATAAGAAAATTAATTCATCAAACAAAACTTATATGTGGAAACACCTACCTTTGGTGTTGAAACATCACAAACACAGTGCGCAAACTCCGCTGCACATCAAACGCACTGCAAGGGACCTAAAACAAACAACAGAATAAAGAAATTATCAAGAATTCATGCCAAATCTAATATCATTTGTGCTCAAAACCTAAACCCCAGATAAAAATTAACCAAAACCCTAACTAAGAGGAAAACGGGGCTACCGGAGGGAAGAAGAGGGTTCAGGCAGAGGGAGGCCGCTCTCTGGAGGGAGCATCGCTCGCCGGATGGAGCACCGCTCGCCGGAGGAAGAGGGGGAACGATGGTGAGAAAAGAGGAGGTGTGGTGGTAGGCCTCGGCCGGTGCGGGTCACGCAGCATGGAGGTATCCGGGGGAGCTGGTTCACGCAATCTGTGAAGGGAAGGGGGTAGGTTGGTTATGCAAGGAGGAGTTGGCGGTGAGGTGCGTCGAATGATGTGGGAGCTAAGAGGAGAGGGTGGCGGGCAGGACAGGGGATGATAGGGGGTGCCGATTGCGATGCAAAGGGGGTAAGGGGGAGAAGCACTCAATGCATAATGGGGGGAACCCTAGAAAGAGAAAAATAATTAAAAAAGAAATTTAAAAAAAAGAGGAAATTAATACAAATAATAAAAACAATAATAATAATAATAATAACAATAATAGTAATATCAATATTAATACTATTAATAATAAATTAATAATTATTATAATACAAACTAAACAATAATATTATCATTATTATTTTTATTAAATCGTTTTCCATTTATTTATTTATTTCATTTTGATTTTAATTTAATTAATTTTTTTTTAAATTTAAGAAACCAAAAGACTCAAATATAGATATAAATAACTGCGACTGCAATAAGTCGGGTCGGGGTGTGACAATTCTCCCCACCACAAAAACTTTCTACCCTCAGAAAGTCACACATCCAAACGAGGAATCAAACTTGAGTTTGACACTGAACGAGGCCTGCAAAATCACAAACTTGGTGTGACTTTTCACTCCATCAGTCACACCCGACCAACTCTGAGGGAAACTGAAAAGAGAAGAACTATCAGGAAATGAGGAGGGTTCTACCCACCACAAGAATCCGAATAGAACAACCAACATTGAGACTCAGCATGGGCTAACTCTGGAACTTATAACTTGATCCAAGAGGGAACCACCACATAGACCAAACCTCGAAGAAGGCACAACAAGATTCATGGTGGGTCTCCCCACCATTTACGAATTGACTAGATTAAGAAAATTAGCACAGAACAATACGAGAAACCCAGCACAAACCGACCCATGAACTCTCTGCATCAACCAGACCCCCGCCACATGGGGTCATCAACGAAAGACCCCAAACCGAGTAGCAGACCAAACCCCTATTCATTATTTCCCAAGACTCATGTGTCTTTAAAATGAACATATCCTAAAACAAGAATGGGTCACCAATGGAGCTATCCACATGAGAGAGATAATCATCTTGAGACTCACATCCATAAAGAGACAAATCCAAATCTCATATTTGAGGAGGCACAACTACTAGAATTACAAGAAAACAAGTTCACCATGCCTTTTTACAACCATAGTGGGGTATTCAAAGAACAAATACCACAACGAGAAAAAGAGACCTATGTGCCTCTTACAGCAAAACAGAACATTCAAAGACGAGGAAGCTAGAGCAGAGGGATTAAAAATATCCCTATTTTAGCACTGAAGACAAAAGTTAGGCCAAGGTGCCCCACACCCAACGATTCCCGACTGCGTGAAGAGCTTCACTCTGAGACTTGTGGCTGGAGCTCTGATGTCTTGAAGCATTTGATACCCCGAAGTTAGGAGCTGACATCCTTCGGTCAAGACACCTTCAGACGATGCCACTAGTAGAACCTCTCAAATTATCCCAAATGGCCACACTGACGGTAAGCCTTCATAGGATGATGATAAGGTGACTTAAATTACTCAACCTGGCCACACTTGAACTAAACAAGGGGGTGGCCCAACTAAGAGAAGATGGAATTGACCAGAAAAATTGTATGAGATGGGTTCCTTTGGTTCACTCTCCTCACCAGATGGGGAACCTTCCCGAACACCATAAAGAATCAGTCCTAGAACCTTGGACTAAGACCCCACACAAGAGAAACTTTAACTGATTACATGATGCTACCTTCTGAGAAAAGGAAATCAACCCCTTGAAATGCCCGACGTAAGCCTTTACTATCCATTGGCTTTGTTAGACACTCATGAGCTATGACACTTCCCTCAGCTTCACTTCCTCAGGTATAGTCCATCAAACGAGAGTGGTCTTAAACACCTTCCAAGACATCCCATCATGCAACGACGTTGGGATCATCTTCTTCTATCAATCCAAAGTTGAACCTTCAAACGAACTCGAACCAGTACAGAATCTCTTTGCTTTGGGAGTTTCCAATAACCTGAAATCACCAACGATTTCACCAAGCTAGATTGCTACCTTCGATAGATCACGATCACCATGAAAGGTGGACAACTACTGAAAATAATTTAATTCCACCACTCCGTTAAGAGTCTGGGTAGAACCAACAACTAGAAGAGACTCAATAGAAACCTATGGGACTTTTCTGGGTAGCATACTCAAAAAAAGAGGCACAAATCCGTATTAAAAATTCATCATAAATCAAAATTCAACACCTCAATCACAAACTAAAGCTCAAAATCAAGTCAATATTCCAACCACAATTCAGTATGTCAAAACCAAGAACCCACAAGAAAGGATACCAAACACGAAAAGAGAACACTAAACAATTTCTTACCTTTCAAAACATTTAAATTACCTTTTTTTAAAACAATATTTCAGAAAACAAAACAACTTAAGTACCTGCAATTGGTATCCCATGAAGTATCGCATATGCATATACCATTGTGCTAGCTCATTCACCCATCCACACATACCACCAATTATCCCTGTTCCAAATGCGCACTTCTATATATGTGATCCCTCATCGGATTACCAAGGGTCAATTCAAGACACTTATCATTTTCAAAATTGATCATTCAGTATGAAGAAAAAATTTCCAACCAATTGAAAAAGTCACTTATCATTAAAGCAACACATTTCCAAATTCCAAAACATTTTTCATTTAAAAAACCATTTTCCACTCCAATAACCGTATTCTATTTTGAAAACACCTTCACAAAAAACCATTTTCATTTTTGAGATCTACTCACACTAACCAAAATGAAGGTCAAACATAACTCACATCAAAATTTCCAAAAACAAGGAACTAGTGGCTCTCCAAACCCAATAACATGGCTTAGCAGACCATGCTCCAAGTGGGCATCCTCACAGGAAGTATCTTGGACCATGCACTCGGGCTATACATGGGTCGCTACTCCATCCAGGCTTGTCACACAACACCAGATCACTTCCCTTTTCATCCCTCATCCACACAGACCAAGAAAAAGAAAAACTCAAATCCCATACTACCCCTGGAAACTCGAGTCTCGGGACGGGCAAGGGTTCATGACGTCCTTCCCACACCTACCTCTCAAGTTCTGACACACCTAATCACCAAGCTACCTGACACCCCAAATAATAAGGTCCCCCTCTAATACCATTTTGTCACGAACCAAGCCGGGTCGACCCTAAACCGGTCGCCCGAGCCGGTCCGCGACATGGCCCGAAGGGCGTTCCCGATCCCCACGGGCTGGCAACTAGTGCCAGGAATTGAAAAAAACCAGTTGGGAATGATTTTGGACCATAAAAAATATGAATAAACATAAAATAAACAAGCAAATAAATAAAGGGAAATAAACCAAACAACTTGGCAGCGGAAAAAGGAATTAAAGAAGCGACGTGACATGCCTCAGGAGACCCCGTGGGTCAATTCAGAACGTAAACCACACTCGCTCCCAAAAGAAAACCAAGACTGAAACCTACAACTGAAAGGTAAATTAGGCATGAGCACCGAGATGTTCAGTAGGAATGCCAAAATATAACCACGTCCTATGCCCCAGACTTTAGTAATAAATCCAATCATGCTAGTTTGAAAATAAGGTATAATAAAATAATATTTTTCCTTCTTTTCAAATTCAAGTAATGAGTTTGCATTTTCAAGTAAAGGATTTCACTCCCACGGAATTTTCAAAATAGGTTCCAAGCATGCATTAATGGTTAAAAATGAAAAGAAACCAGTTTGGATTAAAATATGGTTTTCACAAACAAGACATCGAGTATGAAACAACTAAAAAGAAAGTTACATCTCAAGTAGCATGTCACAAATGAGCAGTATGGGTAATCCCTATAGGTAGATATCACAAGTGGGAACCTAGATACCTCATACCTCGGTGAAACATGGCTTAGAAACCACGAACCTCAGAAAAAAACATGGCTTATAAGACCACGACCCTTAGAAAATGTGGATTAGAAGACCATGACCCTCAGAATTCATATGTTTAGTTAGTGTTGTTGCATAAATCCTACTAGAAGAACCGGGAAGAACCCATACTGTGTCATCTAGCGTACTAGTCCTGGTCACCCACCTAGATACCCAGGTTTCCCATTGTGCTCTATTTCAAGTGGTGGTGAGTTTTCTTTATCAAGAAAACATATATGTACATAACATTTTCTTTTCCTAAAACTCATTCAACCTCTCACCACCGCTCTCCCTCCTTGAGCGCATTCCTCCTCTTTCACGTCACATAATGCATAAGCATCAAATTAGGCACATGATAACACATTCAACTTAAAAAAATTATTTTTTCTAAAACCAAGGGGGGTGTGCCTCAAGAGAGGTTTTTCTTTTTCATAAAACCTTCTTAAGATGCCAAACGAGCTTAATTACATAAAGGGAGCACTTTTGCAATCAACCGGCCAAAAGGAAAAACACCTTTGGAAATACATCTTACCAATTCAGAACCACTTAAGAAATCAATTTTCAAGAAAAGTCACTTAAGACCAATGGCGTTTGAAATACATTTCAATTTCCAAAACCAAGGTATAATCGTTTCTAGCAACCGAAATCAGATTTCATAGCATGTGTATATAGCATAATGAAAAACATATTTTTAAAGCAAGCAAGCAATTATGAATTTCAAATTAATAGCATAGGCATAGGGGACCTACCTCAAACATGCCATTATTTGTCAATGACCACTTGAACTGACCCTGCGCACTTCCATGCACATGCATTTATACATATATATATATATATATATATATATAAATACCCCTAACTGCATTGCACATATTCCCCATGCCATGAGGGAATATATACAAAGAGAGCATTTATACATATATATGTCTTACCTTATGCATGCACATGTAGGCGTTCTTGACACATGTAACTCAAAACCATTGAAGCAAGGCCCAAAGCACTACAGATATAATTTAATAAATCAATTAAACACTTAAATGATCCATAAAAGTTTCAAAATAACACGTCAAGGATTTACACCAACGACACGCCACTTACATAACTCATAAAACCCATTGAAAATATTAAAAGAAAAACACATAATCAATTTAACCATTTCAAATGGCCTTTTCAAATCATCACATAAAACAGAACCAATTCCAAAACATGCATTTCATTGTTTAAACCATTTGTGATTTACATTTAGAAATACACAACAACCCAAACATGCCAAATTATGCATTTCCCTTTAAAAACCTACACCCAAACCCATTTTCACCATAAGTACCATTGGAAATGTGATTCACACCACCAAAAAAATTAAATAAACCATTTTTACAATTCATAAAACACCTAAAAGAGGCATAACAAGCTTTTACACGAAAATTAATCCCAAATTCATATTAAGAAACCAATTCCTAACTCACGCATATTAAATTCTTTCAAAAACTAGTTTTGCATCACTTGCACAATGAAATACGTCATTTGATTAATTTATAAAACATTACCAAGGTTCACACCAAAACAATATCCACACGTGTTTCACATACTTTATAAGTTTTAAAAAAACACTTAATAATTTTATAAAACAACTCCAAACGGTATCACAAGACTTTGAACACAAACACCCACTTAAAAACATCTTCTAAGGCCAAACGCACGCCAATAACATGATAAAACAGAGTTTTCAGCCCTTGAAAGACATAATAAACCAACAAAAAAGTTTATAAAACACAACTAAAGGCTCAACATGGGTTTTCACAAAATCAAAACATTCATATCAAATAAAAACGCTACTAAACACATCGAAATAATATTAAACCTCAAGTAAAACTATACTTGCACCAATAAAACTAATCAATGAGTAATATAAATTAATTAAATAAGAAAATTAATTCATCAATCAAAAATTATATGCGGAAAAACCTATCTTCGATGTCAAAACACCGAAAACACAGTGCACAAACTCCACCGCACATCAAATGCACTGAAAGGGACCTAAAACAAACAACGGAATAAAGAAATTATCAAGAATTTATGCCAAATCTAATATCATACGTGCTCGAAACCTAAACCCCAAATAAAAATGAACCAAAACCCTAACTAAGAGTTAAAAAAGGGCTACCAGAGGGAAGAAGAGGGTTCAGCCGGAGAGAGGCCACTTTCCGGAGGGAGCGTCGCTCGCCGGATGGAGTGCCACTCGTTGGAGGAAGAGGGGGCGCAACGGCGAGAAAAGAGGAGGCGCGGTGGGAGGCCTCAGCCAATGCGGGTCGCGTGGCATGGAGCTATCTGGGGGAGCTGGTTCGCCCGAGCTAGGAAGGGAAGGGGGTATGCTGGTCGCGCAAGGAGGAGTCGGCGGGGAGGTGCGTCGGATGATGGGGGAGCTGAGAGGAGAGGGCGATGGGCAAGACAGGGGATGATAGGGGGTGCTGGTCACGACACAAAGGGGGTAGGGGGAGAATCACTTGACACACAATGGGGGGGAACCCTAACAAGAGAAAAAAAAATTAAATTAGAAATTAAAAAAAAGAGGAAATTAATACTAATAATGAAAAACAACAACAACAATAATAATAATAATAACAATAATAATAGTAATATCAATATGAATACTATTAATAATAAATTAATAATAATTATAATACAAACTAAACAATAATATTATCATTATTATTTCTATTAAATCATTTTCTATTTATTTTATTTATTTATATTTTTCACTTTGATTTTAATTTAATTAATTTTTTTTTAACTTTAAGAAACCAAAAGACTCAAATATAGATATAAATAACTGTGACTACAATAAGTCAGGTCGGGGTGTGATAGTTATGATTTGGTATGTGGGGTGAGGTGTTGTTTGGGATAGTTTTGGTTGTGTGTGTGAGATATATGGGTCATGAAGTGGTTGTGTTGTGGCATGAGGTTTGTTTCATATGGTGGAATCAATGAACTTATAGACGATACATCAACTTGACCATGTAATTTAATCTCATGTAGAGATATTGATTGATTTTGGAATGGATGAAATTGTGTGGTCCAGCAAGGTTACGGGATTGTTGTGTGATTCAATGAGGTTGTGGGGCTATTGTATGGTGATGTGTGATTGGATGTGGTTGTGTGTTGGGGTTTGGTTTGGTTAGAACCTGACTTGAGTGGGATGAGTTTGAATAATGATGGTAGTGGTGGATATGGTTGGTTTACCTATAAATTCTCCATGAGTAGCATGAATAAACCTTTCCCTGTGTCTGGATATCAATATATCATGAATGGGTATCAAACATAGATGAATGTGAAGATACTTTAGTTTTTTTTGACTTTTTTCTTCTGATATGACCTTGGTTGTGTTGCTTGTTATGGATTGTGTTTGGTATTTTCCTGGTAGTGATGGATTTGATAAATGAATGGTTTAATAATGAAAGAAAATGGTAAAACGAAACTGGCTAGAAAACATGAAATGGGCATATGGATTGTTATATGGTGTGTGTATTTTAGGCATGGCAGCAAAGTGGGGAATTCATGGGTTGGTTAGCGATTATTTTGAATACATAGGTTGGACTTGAGTGTTTGGTACCATATATGTATCTATTTGTATTTCCTTGTGATTTCTATATGCACCCCAACCCAGTAGAGAACTATGTGTCGAACACCCCCATCGTCACGGGGGAGGTTTTATTTTCCCAACATCCTAGTGGGAGGATTGATGGCTTGTTAATGGATCTTATCTACTCCCTCTTCTAGTCATTGGTAGCCCAAAACTCTTCAGACAGGTTGTGGTGCGGTTGTGAGGCCCAGGTGTCTACGGTCGTGGTGTGATTTCTTAGGTGTCTATGAGATGAGATGTGGTGTGATTTATGAGTTTTCTAAAATATGATATGTGGTGTGCTTTCCCAGGTGTCTTTGGGGTGTGGTATAGTTGTGGCCCAGGTGGATGTAGGCAGGATGTGGTGAGCTTCATTGGCCCAGGTTGTGGGACTAGCTCTAAGGCCTAGGTGTGTATAGGCGGGTTGTTTCATGGGTCTTGTGGAAGAGTGTGGAAGTACCATGACTTTTTCCATTAGGGTATGAGAAGCTAACTAGTGGGAAGTGGTGTGGGGTACCCAAACCATCGATGTTATTATTATATTACTTTACTTGCGTTATTTGGTGAGCATGCCTTAGTGAGGTTAGTATGGATAGTATTTCTTGTTGGGTGTAGTAGGTTTATACTATTTTCTCATAGAGGCATTGGTATCATTCTCCCACTTATGCATGAGAGACCTTGGTCTTTCCTACTGAGTATACTTGTATGTTCACCTTGTGATATAAACATGATTTCAGGTTTCTAGGAGAACTATGTGGACCATGTTGGGAGTTATTAGATAAAAATTTTGGACAGTTGTCGTGTCGCTGCCTAGCTTTTAATTTTGGTATTTACCTTAGAGTTTTTATTGTATTTAAAGTAGTTTTGTTTTAAACATGCATGTGGGATTTTTTGGCCTTCTTTTATATATATTTCTTGGAGTTGTTTCAAGGTTTATACATCTTATCTACCAATCTTGGTTACTATAAAAGGGTAATGTCTCCAATTTTGTGATAATTGTATACCCTCGGTGCTAGTTTCCACCTTGGGGCCTAAAGGAGGTGGGACTCATGGGTCATTATCTCTCTTTCTCCATTGCCAGCTCAGGAAGGCCATATTTAGAGGGAGGGGGTCATGACATACATGCAAACCCAAGTATAAATTAACTCTAATATTATATGCCATTATAACCTAGATATTAAATTGGAATAATCAATATTAATAACTAAATTTTGAAAAATATGTATAAATGTTTTATATGAATAAAATATATTGATAAATAAGTAATCAAATTTTAATAAAGTTTTTATATGCTTCAAAAATACATTTTTCCTCTAAAATGGTTTTTATTTATTTTTGTGAGTAAATAATATAATTAAATTTTTAAACTATAAAAAAATTAACTACATTTTTTCAATCAATGTTTAAAAATTATCTTCAAGTTTAATTTTGAGAATTTTCGAAAAAAATTATTTTTTGATCAATGGTGAAAAATACTGATTTTTATTGAAACCTATATTTTTGTTTAAAACATTTTAAAAGTTATATTTTAAATTAAAATGGTTTTAAAAGTAAAATTATTTCATTTATATTATTAAAAATCAAATTAATTCATTGGAATTAATTTTATGTTGGATTTTGGTATAAAAACATTTTATACTTAGGAAAATATTTTTCTGGAAAAATGATTTTCAACACTCTTTAAGGGTTTATCTTTAAATTAAATTATAAAAATTATATGAATTTAATTTGATAAAGTATATTCAATATTTTGAATCATAATAACTAATATTTGGTAAAAATTTTATCTTAATTTTTTTCATAATGAAAATTAAAAACATTAAAAATTTGTTACTGCGGTTAAGGTGAAAACAGGTTTACCGAGGGTTAAACTAAGAGATAAGGGTATGTTTTCCAATTAAACTTGTCTAAATACTATTTTATAGCCATATTTATACCACATACTATAACACCATTTAATATATATCCATTTAGATTAATTTTTTTTGAGTATGATATTATTATATTTTAATCTTTGAAAAAATTCCTAGTGTGTCCTCTCGCAAACTTATAAAACGACACCCCTAATTTTTCTTATTTACACAACATTGAGTCGTATATATTAACTAAAACTAGACCAATTATCTTAAAAAAATCTATATACATGAATTTTATGTTTAATTATCCTGAAAATACTATTTCAAGGGCCCTTAAGAAGGGATTTAAAGGAGGCCTACTGAAGAAGAGGTAATCATCCTACTCAGCCTCTTTAAATTTATTTATTCTTATAACTCCTATAAATATATTTTATTAATAGAAAATAATAAATTTATTATCTTAAATATAATTTAATTTCATTATTATTATTTAACCATCTTTATTCAACCTCTTTTCCATTAAATGAGAAGTGAAAGTATCGCTCGTGCGTATGTGTGGACAATCGCCTCCATGTAGCGATACCATTCATTTTCCATCATCATATTTTATATATAGTTATTATGATAGTTTTATAGTTTTTATATGATATTTATGACATTATTATGTATCTATAATTATAATATTATATCTACCTTATTACCTTCCATTTTTTTGGAAAATGATGATGTCACTCGTGCATACGTGTGCACTACCACCTCCACGAAGCAATGTGATTCATTTTTAATTTCTACATTACATGGATTGTAATAATGATAAATTTAATGATTATATATTATATATTTTATTCTATAATGATTCTATAAATATTAATTATTATTTACCTTTTTTTCATTTTATCCATCGAAAAGTGAAAACAGTGTGCATGCGTTCATACGGCATACCATCTCCATGAACGATGTAATTCATTTTTCTATCTTTAACTTATATAGATAAATATAAATATATATATATATATATATATAATCAATCAATTTGATATTTATATCATGTCTAATATTTTATATATTATCGAATCATTATCAATGTATAAGGACCAGAACCACTAAATGGAAATTCTTAGTAAAAACGAAACAGTTAACACTAAGAAACAGTTATTTTAATAAGAAATTATTAATAAATGGGTGTTGAAATATTGTAAGTGGATAATATATGATATTATAAGTATATAAATTAATTTTTGTGTAATTATAATAAATTTAGATTTATTATATAGGACTTTAGATAAATTCAACGTAAGTCAAACATGAGGTAAGGCTTTTCTTCTACAATCTCATTGTTTTCCGAGATTCTTTATGATTATGTTCCAGATGATGAAATTTCATCATATACCTATCAATAATATCATTAATTTAATTATACTCTATTTATTTATAGATATTAAAATTTTTATTTCATTTTACCCTCTTTAAGTCCTTAGGATACCGAAAGAATATTTTTTAAGGAAAACTCGACTTTATTTCTCTCTTCGATCAAAAATATTTTTTCTTCCACATCAATGTTTTCTTTAAAATGTTTTCAATAATGTTTTTAATACTATCCTATTATTTTATAAATTAATTTTTAGCTATGTTCTAATTTTTACAAAAAAAAAATATATAATTAATCTTCTTGTTATTTTCTGAATGGGTTACTTTTTTACTTTTTACTGAAAATATGAAAGGAATATTTATTTTAACATACAAAACTTGAACATAATTTCCTACCATCATGACTAATAAATGATTTGAATATTTATTTACAATTATATATGGTTATTTTAAAATAAAAAAAACTTTTATATTTGAAAAAAATTTAGATTTTAAATAAATTATTTCAAAGTGAAAATGTATATTTTACTCTTGAAATATTCCAAGTGATCTTTTAAATGAATTTTTAATTTAATATAACATCCTTTGATGTTACTTGTTTTTTAATATGGATATAATCCAAGTATACCATACTTATTATTTATCTGAATCTTTTGTGATTATGATAATGATATTTTTATAAAACCTATTTATTTTCCTAGGGTTGTGTCATGATGAAATGTTGAAATGTTTATGAAAATCATTTCTTTTCCATCGGTTGTGATATGTGATGAATGATTTGTGATCTTCTGGAACACATATTAATGGATTATGGTTATGTGATGGTAGGTCTCATAATTATATATCTATCTAAATTATTGGTTAAATATGTATATCATGTGAGATAATAAGGACCAGAATGGGAGTGAACCTAGTTCAGTAAGGGACTCTATACAATATGATAGTCTTGGTAGTGAACCTAATTCACTATGATAGTATTAGTAGTAATTCTTGACTAAAGTAATTATTTTCTTTTATTATATTTATTCTAAAAACTTATGTATTATGCTCTTATGTCTCATGTTATTTGACTCATTTATGATTCATGTCTTATGAACTACCAAGATTTATTTCATGACTCGAGATTATGATCTATGATATGCTTGGTATAGTTTTAAAATGATAATATCATGTCCTTGGACCCTTATACTCATGTTATGTTTAACTTATCATTAATATCTCCCTTTTTTACCCTTATTGAGCATCTGATCTCACCCTTTCTTATGTTTCCTTTACTCAAGTTATGAAGAAAGGTTTTAGGTATGTTATGATTGAGATGGGTGCTAGTTATGAATAACTTAGTGGGAGATGATGTAGATCTTTTATGAAAAAAAATTATGTATCTAATTTTCCAAAGAAATTAAACCTGTATGATTCTAGCATAGATTATAATGTTATGTATTGAATATTCATCTAATAATATGTAATATGTATGTATGAAAGTTATGGGTTTCTATATAAATCTATTGATAATTCAATAAAAATTTAATGTCAGTTATTTAATTATCCTGCTAGTCACACCATAAAATAAAATATAAAACTCCCCAACTGTTCATTTCTTGATATCACAACATTCCTAATGGGTTTCCAAATTCTTCGTTTACTAAATGTTATCGACAATAATTTAATAATGATAAATTATATTATTGAAATAATCAACATGGCTCATCATCACTAGTTTGATGCCACTTAATCGCTTAGAGTTTCATTTGTGCCATCACAAGTTACTAAAGTTACTCAATTACTCTATCCAACTATCCTCAAAGGTCACCCTAATATTTACCCAAAATATTCCTCTATCGTAGCCATTAATTTTTTAGTCACCATTCATTATCATATTTTCATAAATTATAGATTATTCATCAAGAACATCCAAATCCTTTTTAATTATGTCACACCATTAATTCCTCAGTGTTATATCACAATTTCATTTCCCGTACTGATTTACAACACTAACCACCATTTCCAATCCTTTTCAATTCACTAGTTTTCCACACTTATTATTCCAATGAATGTCATTTTACATCATAATATAAATGAATTCATTTATATCATCCAAATAACTCTATAGATTTTTATTATTTACCATTCATTTAAAGAAGCCCCTACTTATCATTAACACTACTTCATTACTTCAAGTAATTAGATCAATTTTTTTTATTAACAAAATTTCATTTCAAAAATTATTTTCATCACATTACTTTATCCCCATCCATTCCATTAACATTTGTAAATTAATAAAAAATTATTTTCTTGAAATTAAATTTATGAATTCATTTGGTTTTGTTAATATATTTTATGATAGTTCATGATAAAGCTTAATGATTCTCTTTTATTTGACCAATAATCTTATCACTATCATCAAACTATCAACACATACCATTAACTACCTCACATTTTCAAATATATCACATTATAGAGTAAATAAATCTCTTCTTATTAAACCTAAATAATTATTTATTCAAAAATTATTACTATTTATTAATAATTATTATTTCATGATCATTTAAGGAATAATGACATCCATTTATTACAAGAAACAATATATTGAGTCCATCTCACTAGATAACACAATACCCAAGAATCGGTTGCAATGATTCATGCTGCCAAATTATTTAGTGAAGATAAATTATTATTATAATTGTAATGATAATTTTTTTACTGTTATTTAATCATATATAGTTTAGACACCCTCACATGCATCTTGGGTATCTGACTAACCAGGGGTTCCACATGGAACCCCTATACATCCTCCATGCATTCTTCACCACCTCTCATGCTTGGTATCCCCTCAACTGTAAAATTAGTGCATCCTTTCTTATCGTACAATTCCTAGAATTTCATACCACCCACATGGAATGATTATTCCTATAACATTCGATCGGCTCAATCAAATGGAAAACATCAGGATACACCACACATGTTCCACAAAAACATCCCATACCCCTAACTTTTGAATCAAATGTTCTGAATTCCAATGATTTTTATCAAAAATATATTTAGTCTACTGTCAATAGGGTTAACACGACACACTTTTTACTATTCAATCAATTTGATTGGATAGTAGAGTGATATCCAGCTACCACTACATGGGAAAATGTATGTGCCCCTCTAAGGGTCGATGTGTCACCTCATGGGTTGTCCGATGAAAATTTTGATGGCTGAGAATCAATATTGAATGACACCCTCACTCTCTCATTGTAAATTTATTCCACCACCACCCTTGATAATTTATTATGGTTTAAAATCACCAAAATTCACAAAAATTAATGGGGTGGTAGATATCAAACTCTTAATTCTAGATCTAGGCTTGGTTAACCATGGTTCTACTTCTTCATACCTCAAATTCCAGAGAAATTTGAAAACATAAAATAGTTCTCTATAATATTTATTTCAAAATACAAATCTAATTAGTGTAATTAAAAGGAATTGTATTATTATTATTAATAAATTTCCAAAAAGGTATGTTATGTTTCAATAATCAATAAAATGTAATTTTTATTAATAATTTTCCAAAAATGATCCTAGAAATTCTATCTAGTTTATCCTTAAATCAGTTCATTGGATTTTGAAAATTTTAATATTAATTAATTATTTATGAAATAAGGAATAAAATACTAAAATTTAATGTTTATATTTATCCATTAAATAATAAAAATAATAGAGGGAAGTTTATACTCAAAATAAATGTTTCAGATCAATGAATAATACCCCTTCTTAATTATCCAATGATCCTTCATTCAATATACCCCAATCTCTAGCAGTTCTTATATGGTGGTTCTTCCTATAAACCATATCTTACATTTAAATAATAATTTAATAAGCAGGGGTCTAGGTCAAGCTTAAATAATGAATTAGTATTTAGTTTAATAATTCTTTCAGAGTGATTCACCACCACATTTAACTAATTCAATCATGAATGAAAAATATATAATCACTAATCCTAGGGTAAACACCCCATTATGGACTCAAAAATAAAGTCTATTTTCAAATATAAAATCCTAAAAATATGTTTTTACCATTTTCCCCCATTTTAATCAAAAAATAATATTTCCACTAAAATTCACCAGTCTAGATCAACTAAGACACTAGGTAACTTAATTTAAATTTAAACAATTTATAATTAATAAATCAACACTGAGTTGAGCATCAGATTCTAATCATAGGAAAAATAATTCCTAATTTAATACCTTTAATATTATATCCTCCCTTACGTAAAATTTTTACCCTTTAAAAAAACATCATGCATCATAATAAAAACATTTATTAATCTTCCATCCTAGAATAAAGATCCCTCTAAAAAATCACTAACCAATACATGGGGAATGGGTAATGAGAAAATCAACCAAAACTGACATAAAACTATACACTATATTAGATAACATAAAAATATTATTCTCTACACTGAACTAATTAGACTGAGGGTTCACTTCAATAAAAATTTCATTATTCAACTTAATATGGTATGAACATTACATTTCCAAAAACTATACTCATAATAAGACATCTTCATCACTAGGATCAACTACGTTAGTACCCACAAAAACCTATTAAAGAATATAATTACACAAATTTTCCACCATTGAAATCATCATACTCAATTTATCATCACTCAAAAGTATGAGTCTTACTCCAAAAATCATTCATATCTTGAAAAAAATTATCATCCATCCCTCAAAAGAGCTTCATGATGCCCGCCTTTAAATAAAGGATCGAGGTTTCCATGAAAATGAATCATAATAAAACCAAATATACCATTAACCACTACTCATGACATCACACTAAACTCAGGGATCATCAATACTCAATAATAATAGACTCATTGAATCCATATAATTTATGACCACATAAGGGTTCTAGGTTATCTGGTGATCCCAGCCAATAATTCATCCTTTATTGGAAAAATTGATCAATAATTAAATTTTTATAAAATATTAACAATAGGTTAGTAGTATCTTGGATCTCTAATTCAACATTACTTTAAAAATTTATCCTATTTCCAAAACCCAACTTTAAATGTATCCAATTTCCCTCTATGGGAAAACCTAAGAATGAAAAAATATATTGCATGCATTGTAATGAAACCACTAATCAAGGTCCTAAAAAATTACATAATAATTCAATTATACCCATGAAAATATTCGATCAACTCTCCCACATATTTAAAATACATTTACAAACAAAATCAAATATCTCATAACACTAGTATTCTTTCATCGTCCGGTAATCACTATCACCTACAGATAACTAGTTAAAGTCATCATTCACATGCATAACTCAACATGAGAAAATATTAATTTTTAACTATTGATATTCATATGTCCACCAAGAATGGTGATCACACACATATATGAGTTTCCATCAAGGACAAAACACCAACTATCTTCCTTCTCTGTTGTCATCACACCATCACATAATGACCATAATCCCACTACCACATCAACCATTCTAAACTCCTTTATTATTTATTCACAAAATACTTAGGTTTTTTAATTTTTGAAAATACCTAAATAAAGTTCTATTCAATTCATTTCCACATTGTAGTGGAAGCTATTATCAAGGGCGATCTCTCATCTATACCCTTCTTCCCCAACCAGGAACATAATGATTGAAATTTTATGAGGTCCCATGATAGTATATTTTTAAGTGTGAAGTATTTTCCATGCATAAATGATCCCAAATGGTGTACTCTATACTATAGCATATCACCTGGATAAATAAGAGTGAAATTTTCATTAACATTATAACACTCAACATCAATCTTCTTAAAATACTTACACTAATCACCATAGTTTACTTCCAATATATACACTGATCACAAACCAATAAGTAGAATTAACCATAATGAGAAGAATAAAATTCTTATGTGGAGCTCCCTCGTTTTAAAAAGGATAATAAATTCACCATTTAATTGCATTAAGAGAATTATACATGTCTTTTATCTATGATAATTCCTATTATAAAAGTAATTCTTTGAAAGTATGTTTATCACCAGTAGATATCCCTACTACAACTATGCTTCTTTCATTCTAAACTGATCAAAATATTTTCATATGATAAAACAATTATCAGTGGTACTCTAATAAGTTCATATTCAATGTCATATCTCCCGACTTCACACAAAATTTCCTAGATCATCAAATATAACACAAGAAGGATTTAAAAATTTAAAAAAATTATAACACAATATTGAAAAAATTTATAACATTAATGAATTACTTTATCATCCTATAAGGAATTGATAATTCCTTATAGAAATACTTATATCTAAGTTTGGTCTATGAAATTATTTATCCCGAGATGTGCCATGATATCTCATATGTTTTCTCTATCTTAGATCATCATCACATCAATTGATACACAATAAAATATTATTATCTCGGTAATCCCTTACCATTATCCTCTAGACTATATTTCAACCTATAACTTGTAGAAAAAGATGAATTGTTCAATAGATATATTTCCTTCCTAGACCATAAATTCTAATCGTTGATGCAATCAGGTCAATCATAAAATCACAAAATCATGACCTGAATCTAAATGATACATAATACCCCATTTTACAATCATATTTCATGTGTAAAGTTCTCTGTCATGTTTTATCAATAGGATTCATGCTCAGGAATACATTTTTTATCACACCCTTTACAAATTCCTTTATTTTGACTACACATACTAGAGATCCTTAGTAATAATTTTTCCAATCTATCCAAAATAATTTAACATGTTCCTATGTAACATCCTAGTTAAATTTATTACTTTATGGAGGATATCATTTGCACTGTAATGATGGTCATTGTGGCATGGAGTCTTCATCTGTGATGTAGAGGGTGTTGTGTTGGTTCTATCATTTTTTTCATAGTTGTGTCATAGAGCTAAGGGATGTAGCATAGTGGAGGATTTTGAAAAATGGTTGGGGGCCTACGGTGTAGGGTTATTAGGATTTTGAGTTTTAGTTATTCTACTATTTTTGACATGGTTGTGGAATGGACAAATAGGTTGTGGTATGGATCTATAGGGTAGAGAGGTGGCTGCGACATGGAGGAGAGTTGGGTGTGGAGGCTCGAGTGACTGGTTTATGGGGTATACTCCATTTTGTGGGAAGTTACAGCATGTTGTGTGGGATGTGATGTAGCCTTACCCTAGGTAAATAGGATCTGTTCAATATTTGTTCTGTGGTTTTCAGAGTCTAGTTGGTCCGAGGGTAAATGTGGTGTGGATAGGGTTTTGTACCATGGTCTGGTCTTTTTTCAGATGTTTTTCAGCCTGGTGGTCTAAGTTTCATCATGGTATTATGTTTTTCAAGATAGGTATAAAATCCCAAATCCCTTTTATGATATATCCCTTTCATTATCATTAAACACATCCATGAATCTTTATGTACCCCCATTATATTGTCGAAATTATCCTTTGATTTTCCATGCCAAACATTTTTTATAGTGAATACCCATCCCTGTTTCCACTCAAGGGTATTCACCTAGATTTACCTATAATTCATTGATTAGGTACATTCATGTAGGTAACCCACACTCTATAATCATGTGGTTAAAACTTATAAAATAAATCCTTACATTGTATGATCTATATGGAATACTTATGCATATGCATGATATGAATGTAATAAGTGGACTCAAAATTTTATAGTCCTCCAATGTATTGGGTAATGTTTTTATCTCATGAGATACCATGCATTGTGCATAGAAGGTTATCCTAATAACACTATGTTATAATGACTTGGAGGATAGCCTTGACTTATTCTTATGGTTTCATGTTTTATGTTGTTGACACATCCCTATGTTACCTTTATATTATCATTTTATATCATGATTAGATGTTCAAATTTATGATTCTCAGTCCTCGTATGTTACATTGTATGCCTCCCAAATCACATGCATTATTTTACCATATACTATGCATTGATTATTCCCATAATATGATTTATAGCTCACCCCTTTCTTATGTACATCCTTAGGTTATCTCAACCAATTTTAGAAGATCGCCAAAATATTAAGAGCATGTTGTGGAGTTTTTAAATAATATTGTTGTACCCATGTTTCAAGTTATTGTTCTATATACCTAATTTCCCAAATAAACTAGGCCCCATGCTCTTTTGGTATTATATTATGTGTACCTTTATGTAATAAATCATGAATTAAGGTATATTAATGACATGGGTTTCCATAAGATTAGGATGTTTTCCTAGAGTACTAGGAAATATAGAATGATAATAATGTTTAATAAATGTTTAAACTATGGGGGTTTTTCTTGAAATACAAATGTTGATAATTTTAAGAAATCCTGGACTCAGTTGGATTATGCCTAGAGAGCATAGACTTTTCTTTGTTGGTTAGAGAAATGTAACTTGTATTAATGTTGATGGTTAATTAATGGATAATCAATTAATTAACGTAAGGATAAATACTTAAAAAAGGAAAGAAGTAATTTAATGTAAGTCTTATTAAATTCTTGTGTGGTTATATGATATCTAATCCCTAACAATGGCAGTCGGGTGTCTGAGTGATGATCAATAAAGTGGATCCTAGGACTAGGTTATGCCCATAGTGTGGTTGTGAGCTATATTATATCTTTTTTTTTGTGATTCCATACACTAACCCATCCATGTAAGTAGGGAACTGGGAGGGTGTTTTTTCCAATATCTAGGTTGGAGAGGGACGGATGGCACACTACCCTCTCTAGATCGACTTTATTCTCTTTTTGGTATTATGCGTTGGTATGCACGGTGGTTAGTTTCTCATATATGTGTGTAGAGGGTTGTAATGGTGTATGGTTATTTTACACATGTGTATCACTTGATATAGTATTCAATGGATTATTATAGGTATGGCATGTATGGGTTTTGATGGATCGAGGTATATACTTGATGTATGGGTTGTGATGGATTGAGGTACAATACCTAATATATGATATAAAACATACATGCTATGGTGGATCCCAAAAACTACTCTGTTGGTATATTCATACATGGAAAGGATGATGAGATGATGTGATGCACAAAATACATGTTATGATACTTGATCCTAGGTGACTTTGGGTTGGATTCTTTTATTTAGAGATGGATCTGTACATGCGATGTTGGGGAAGATCAGAAACCCAGTAGGGAAGCGATAGCAGGGTATAATTTTTAATTATTATATTACATGGTCTATTTTATGTGATACTTAGTGAGAGATAGCCACGACAAGGCAGGGATCTTATCATATATATTTAAGTGATCATTTAGTTTCACTTGTTGTTCTCTAAGATTTAGTATGATTTATTTATTTTTTTTCTTGAGAGGATCCAGGGATGATCCTACTTACCATAACTATTATGATCACCCAACATATATATAAACTATTTTTCATGTTAGTAGAAACAGTTTAGAGATTGGGGTGGATATTACTAGTTTATGGTTTAACAGAAGTTTTTTAGGCTTCATGGTCACTGTCAAGTTTACCTTTTGTGTACTTATAGTTTTACATTCTATATCTTTTAGTCTTGTATTATATTAAATGCATATACTTAGGATTTATTTTATCTTTATGGGTGGGAGTTTGTTTGTTTAATTTTCCTATCTATCTCTTTTAAATGTTATCTTAGAGGGTGATGCCTCTCATTTATATATTCATTGTACCCTAAGTGTTTTTACCAACTTGTAACCTATTAGAGGCAAGTTTTGGGTGGTCACTTTCTTCTTTACCCCATTGACATCCTAGGAGGGGTACTCCTTAGGGGGAGGGTTTAGGACAAAAATCCAAAAAAACATCAAAAAAAATAGGAAATGATCAAGATTTTGAAGTTATGGAAGCCTCTGAAAATCACTTTGATAAAATAAGAGAAGATCCTCAACCACTAGACCTACTACTCCATTTATTCCATATGTATCTTTATATTCTACCAATAATTCTCAAAGAACAAGTATCAAGTGAATAGATATGACGATGAATTATTTCAATGAACTCATCAGTAGACTCTAAGGGTTAATGCATCTCTTTTTGGATATTCAAGAAAGGTGCAAATACATACACGGAAAAATTTATGTTTTGGAAAACTCAAGATCATTAAAAAAACTTGCTTAGATTACAATTCAAAATGAGTAAGAGTTCAAAGATTTCAAAGGGAAATCAAAATTCGACTCAAGAAAGCTTGAAATTTTGAACAAGTGGATAAAAAACCAAAGAAAATATCAAGTTTTATGATGAACTGATTGATGGGCTAAGAAGATTAACAATGTCAATTTCAATATTTTTTATTTCCATCAATTCTTAGTATTGTGAGATTTCAAGGAAAATTGATAATCTCAAATCTCTCATAATGAATCAAGATGATGAAATCATAAATCAAGGTAAGAAGATTCAATCTTTGGAATAAAAAGATACAAAGTTGAAGAATGATAACAAGAAGATAGACATTCTTGAAGAATAAGTTTGGAAGATAAATAAAATAGTTGATGAGTTAAAAAGGTAGTAGTAGGATTTGAATAATATGAAGGTGGGTATGATTTTTTTTGTGAAAAAAGAATGATTTTCTTGAACTCTTGAAATATTTTTGTAATAAACCAAACTCAAACTTTTTAGGAAGAATATTTTGGATAGATGTTCTTCCAATTTTTTTGGATTAATGTTTTTCCAATATATTTAGATGAATGTGTTTCTTTATTTTTTGGATGAATAGCTTTTTAAATTTTTTGGGTGAATGTTTTTAGATCAAATTGTTTTCTTTGAAAAAATTCCAAACCTTTCAGGTACACTTTCTACCTCCCACAAATATTTTTGAAAATTACAAAGGGGGAGAAAGGTTTTAAACTTTTAAGAAAATTTTGGGAGAAAGTATCTAATGTTTTTAATAGAAAGGATAAATTTTTGGGAGAAAGATAACTTTTGGAAAAATGGGGAAAAAGCTAGAAATTTTAAATTTTAAAGAAAAGGTTAAAATGGGATATTATAAAAGATATGGGGAGTTGTAATTTTCTAAGTTTTTAACTTTAGTTTCTATCTTTAAAAATTTTGTTTTTCACTTTTAAAAAATGGGGGAATTGTGGACTTGAAAGGATAAATTTTAATACTTTATAAACTTTCTTTTTAAAATAAAAAAATCACTTCCTTAAAAGTTTATATATTTCTAACTTTTATGTTTCCCATGTTCTTAATAAATTTTTTTATAGGAAAGTTTTTTTTACCGGATGTAGAATATTCTTTCTAGTGGAAGAAACATCCTTAATAGGAAAACATAAACTTTGTACATCATATGAAAGAATATAAAGTTTACCAAGAGAAGGTTTATAAAGTCTATAAGGAAAAGTATAACAAAGTCCATAAGACATAGTTTTAACAAGTCTACCAAATAAAATTTATTAGATGGAGGCAGACATGAATTCCAAACAAACTTTTATAAATCCTAGTGGATGGATGAACTTCATACATTCCACGAGATAAACATTTATCTTTCTAATGGATAGAATATAAAATAATTCTAATGGTTCTTCATTAAAATTACTAATGGATGAAGATGATGTACTAAATTTTCCAAGTGAAGATGGAGTTCATCTGATGTCATTGTAACCACTTATGAGATATGAAAAATATGACATTTGGCAGTTTTATTAAAATAAAAGTTTCATATGAGGAGGAGTCTTTTTACAACTCTGATGATATAAAGTTGCATTGATGTTTTAGTAACATCTTGTTACTTTGAGAGCACTTCATTGTAATATTTTAGAGGGTATTTTTGTTAAGTCATCCATTATGAGGATATTATAAATTCCTTAAGAAATTTTTTTCTTGTAATTACTATGTATGATCTGGTGTGATCAAGGGTTTCCAAGGTTTAGGAAGAAATTGGTTTGTATGATATTTTAATTGAGGGTTCCTATGTCTATGGAAATAGAAGTTTTTTTGATATTTATATTGAGGGATTCCATAGTTAAGGAAGATAGACCTTTATAGTGTTGGTTCTGGGAACAAAAAAAGCATGCAGTGGTGGATGACATATTAAAATTTATTTTAATAATCATTTACCGATACCATGATCAAGGATCTTGCACACCAAATTTATAATTAATTTATTTAATATCTGAAGAAATAAATACCTAGGATTAAGAACTTTTTTCATTGATGAATTTTGATCATCTGAAAAGACCCTTACAGATTTCCATCATTGTGTTGTGAGGATCCAAGGATAGAATCCCTCTAGTGGTGATCCACACATTCTCTAATGATCTATGAATAGCACCACTCAATCTATGGGTGCTAGCATGGTCAATCTAATGTCTTTTATTATTTGTTCTTGATCGCTCATTCTTCAATCTTGAATAAATATCTCTTATATTTATCATTCTTGAAAAGTTTATATAAGGAGGAGTTGAGAGGGAATTCATTGTGCATAACAATTATCTATTCTCAATTTTGGATGAAATACACAATAGACATAACCTTTTATCTATAAAGTTTGGGTTTAGGTTAAAATATTATTTAATTTCTTTTCATCCATTAAATAAAATTTAAAACTTTTAATAAAACTCATGCCACACAATGATATTATTATTATTTTTTGGTGAATTAACTTGTGAAAATTGATAAATAATATTTATCCACTTGTAAATAATTATTTTATCACCAAATGCAGTCTTGGTATGTTTGAACTCTTAAGTATTTATTGAATACTAAAATAAATATTTTATTCATAAATAAATATTTCATTCACATACTGACGAATAAATATTTATTAAATATTCAATAAAATAAAATAAAATATTTTTATTCACATGCTGAAAAATAAATATTTATTTAATTTATGTGATCAATATAAATAAAATTATTCATTTTTCTTGAGAATAATATTTATTCCATTAATTAAATTCAAATATAATTTAATTGAAATGAATGGAAACACATAGTGGTTGACCCTCTATGATTCTTTCTCATTGGCATTAGGTGGTTTTCCTAAAGACTAAGATTTCTCTCTAGTAATGATCCATGGAACCCAAGAGAAAGAACTTAATTTCCTAATGATGAAAAACACATATGAATTCTCACTATGTAATATAATTTATTTATCACAATATCTCATCAAGAAGGTTGTACATCTGTGTCACCAACCTATATACTCGATATTTATTTCTATGACTATCTAAAATAAATATGCCATTACACCATGGACATGTAATTTAAATTTATGGTTCTGTTCCAATCAAATTTAAAAGATATCAGCTTCCATAAATATCAAAAGGAAAAAATAATTCCTTGACTTATCCATTAATGAAATGTTACTCGTGATTCACATAACGTATCCAACTTCACCATTGACTATTTTCATCATGGTTTACAAAATAATTCTAAGTAAAGTAGTTGTAACATGAATTAATAATAATATTAAAGTATAAGGATATCACAAATGCCTGTATATAGGAATATTTGATGACACTAAAACATGTAGAATTTCTACTTGTGTTTTTGTTCTCATAATCTTCCATCTTAGAGATTACCAAATGTGAAATTCCAGAAAAGAATCTAAATATGATTATGAGTACTCACGCCTGATAGTATTTGTACTATGTGTCCCATCATAGTATCTTATCCAACCGCACAAACAGGCTTGCTTTCTCCTCTTTTTCAGCTCAGGAGGGGCTCATGGATTTGGGGTTTTCTAGGGAAAAATTCACCTGGTTTAATAACCATAGAGGTAGTCATCACACTTTGTGTAGATTTGATCGTTGCCTTGGTAATATTAATATTATTTCTAACTTCCCTAATAGGGAGATCACTCACTTGACTCATGTTCATTCGTACCACTCCTCACTTCTTATCCAAATCAAATCAGGCTATGTCTGTAGTGGCCATTTATTTTTTCCTAGACACTGGCTATAGCTACCTTCCTTCCAAGCAATGGTTCATAGCTCTTGGTAGAAACCAATGCAAGGGAGGTTATGTATTAATTTTCACAACAAGTTACGTCACCTGAAAAATGATCTATCGACATGGGATAATTCTATTTCATCTACTCAACATTCCTTGGACTCATTTAAAATGGATATTGAGCAAGCTTAACTAAGCCCAGAAGAATATTGGGATGATGATCAGTTTACTCTTCTTGGTCTTAAGAAGAAACTTTTTAATGAGACTTCATTGGATTAGGAAATAAGTATTAATGAAAGATCACGGGTCACTTGGATTAAATAAGGGGATTGGAATATAGTTTTTTTCATGCCTACCTAAAGAAGAAGAGATGTTATACTATGCCAAACATCCAGATGAACGATGGGTTTTTTATAAAGGATCCAGAATTGATCGATGGAATGGTTTCATCCCATTTTAATTTTCGTATTTTCATTCCTAACCCTGGTATGCAGAATGGATACCCAACTAGTCAAGCAAATATCTTCAGCTTTGTCTCGTGTGTTATCTCATCCCATGTAAATGATCACTTGGAAAGTATTCTATAGGAGGAGGAGATATAGGAAACTATCAATTCCATCAAACAGGAAAGTTCCCTAGGCCCTGATGGTTTCTCAAGGTCCTTATATGTTAGATCTTGGGAAATTATCAAATACGACTTAATTAAAGCTATCCAAGACTTCTTTTGAGGGGGGAATCTCCCCCAAGTTGTTACTGTCACCAAATTGGTACTCATTATAAAGGTGAAATACCCATCATCCATCACTCAATATAAACCAATAAGCCTATGTAATGCTTCCTACAAAATTCTTGCTATAATCATTAATAAAATGGTCTCACAATTCATTATTTATGGGTTTCATAAGAAAAACATGCTTTAATACAAGGTCATTCTATTCAAGGATCTATGGGTATTTCTTATGAAATGGTTACTATAATTAACAGTAAGGTTATGGGTTTTAATATAGAAATTAATCTTGATATGGATAATTTTTATGATCGTATTGAATGGAATTTCATCCTTCAAGTCATGAAAATCATGGGATTTTAGGTATGGGTTGTTCATTTGTTCTCTTTTTTACTTCAGTTCACCTTAGTTCAACATCACTTTGATGGGGAGGCAATACGGGTTTATAAAACCAAATAGATTCCTAAGACAAGGAGACCCTATCTCTCTAATAATCTTTATTATGGCCTGAGATACTCTCAGTGGACTAGTTACAACATCCAACGGGGTTCCATCAAGCCTTATACATGTGGTTCTCACTTTATTAGTGTTTCAAACCTCTTTTTCACTGATGAAATGTTGTTTTTTATTAATGGTTGTTGTGAATATATTATAGGATTTAACAAAATCATGGAGGACTATACCAGTTGGAGTATAAAAATCATAAATAAGGAAAAAATACATGTATTCTTTTTTAAATGATGTGTGGAGAGTCATAGAGGAAGCATTGAATCATTATTAGGAATTCATAAAAGTTCCTTCATTATGGAGTACTTGGGGGATCCTATTACTCTGGGAAAAATTCATATTAGATACTTTGACAGCATGGTTAGTAAGATTACAAACTGAATTACAAACTAGAAAAATAGGTTTCTATCCTTTGGTGATAGAATCATGCTCATCAACATTATGTTAAAAATCCATTCCTATGCACCTCTTTTCAGTGATCAAGGTGCCTAAATAGGTGTTAAATGAGATTGATAGAATTTTAAATTATTTCATTTGGGATGCTCAGGGGGGAGGGGAAGTTCCATTGGGCCTCCTGGGAGAGACTTATGAAACCAGTGGAAAATTGGGGTATCCGAGTGTGGAACATGAGTGAATCGATAAGCTTCATTCAAGGAAAACTTTCCTAGGAAACTATTAAAGACTAATCATTATAGAGAAAGTTCATCCAAGGAAATCAAAGGAATTATTTTGGCCTAGCCATAGAGAAATCGACACCCCTATAGAGGTCTCTCCAAGGTCATGTTTTTCAATTATAATGAAAATCCCATTGGTTTTTTGGTCAAGGGGACATAAGTTTCTCGAACTACAATTGGGTTGGAAAAATTCTCAGCTACCCAGGTTTCCCTTCACCCAATTTAACATTCAATAAGGAAATTGATTTCCCCTAATTTATTAATGAAATCCTTAATCCCTCTCAAAAAACGATCTATGATGGAATCCACTAGCAGGAGTCACTGGATGTTTCCATTTTCATGGTAACTCCCTCTAGCTCATTCTCAGCAAAGGCATACAAGAAAGTCTCGACACATCAGCTTGACACTGATCAGTGGGGTGAAATTTTATAGTGCAATAACCTTCCACTAAAACATAATTTCTTGGTCTGGTGGATCCTCAAAAATATTCTCCCTATGTAATGGAGATTAAACCGAAAGGTATCCACATCGTTTCTAGATGATCATGCTGTAAGGTTTATAAGGAGCACTCTACATCGCACTTTTTCATCCATAGCAAGTGGTCCTAGAGAACATGGACTGCACTAGGCGTTTTCAATGGATTCAATCCTTCATCGGCATCCCTGGATGAGTTTCTATAGGTATAGTTTACGGTTACCTATAATAACAAGCATAAAGATAAATCTCACTCCATTATTTTTACGGTTGCCTATTGGATCTTATGGGAGGCTCAGAACCAGGAACATCACAAGACCCCTCCATCTAATAAGGCCCTTATGGTTAGAACCAGGTGTTTGGTGATGGATATTTCAAGTCTTTTTAGTTAGTATGAGAAATCCCCCTCTTTCGGGGGCATTAAGGTTGGACAGCACCAACATGCCTCGCCCAGTCTCCATTCGGTGGGACAGTGGGTAAAATGGATCCCCCCTTCTAGTGGTCTCAAAATAAATACGGATGGATCCTACACCCAAGGTTTAATGTGGGGTGGAGGAGTGGTTCATGACTCAAATATATCGGTGTCTCTAGAATTTAGTTCCCTTTATGGAGTCGGTTACTCACTCAAGGCGGAAGAAGAATACATGCTCAATAGTCTTGAGATTTTCCAGTCTAAGGGAATCTCTTTAACTAATGTAGAAACATATTCAAAGGTCATCTAGAACTATTTGGAAGGTATCACCTCTATTTCTTGGGACATTACTTATCTTATTCGTTGATTCAAATCCCTCCTTCCATATGGCATCAATATTTCTCATACATGGAGGGAAGGTAATCGTTTGGCTGATTTTATGGACTCTAAGGCTTCATTTGGGGTACCTATCAGAGTGTTCGATACTATCAGTTCCCTTCCCCCTGTAGGTGTTAATGTTTCCATTTATGATGCTATTGGACTTCATTTTTACATTACCCCATAAGGATTTGTATTGTGTTCCTTTTAGTTAATAAAAATGATATTATTGTTAGAGTCTCAAAAAAAAGTAAAAACAGTTGGTTCTGGGACACTAACTCCAACAAAATCCCACTTGTACTAGAGCCAAATACATATGATCTTTAGTCCACTAAAACTCACATGATAGTCATGTTTCTACTGAGTCAAGTATTTATTCAAGTGTTACACCATGTTTTCTTCCATGTAAATACTTCTCACTACAACATCACCTCTCTGAGAAAAATCTATCAAGATATGACCCTTCCAAAGTATGTTCTTCGTCTGTTGATGTGACCTTATCCCTTTTGAAAGAGACACCACTACCATATTATCATAATATAGTGTGATAGTATATTTACTTCTATGTTCCACATTAAGATATTGGACAAATTTATGCATCCATACTCCTTCTTTAGCTTCCTCATAAGCAACAATATGCTCGGACTCTACTGTAGAATATGTGACCATAGCCTGCTTTGAGCTCTTCCAGCTCCCAACACCTCCATTCAAAGTAAAGATTTATCTCGTTTGTGACTTAAAGTCATCTTGATCAGTATAGAGAATAGAATTTTCCTATCCTATGATTAGTAGTTCATCATATCCTTTATAGACCAGGAATATATCCTTAGTACACCTTAGATGCTTAAGCATAGTCTTGACTGCTATCCAATGGAAGTCACGTGGATCAGCTTGATATCTTCCTAACACACTCAATGTGTAGGAAACATCTAGAATAATATATAGCATAACATACATGACTAACCCAATCGACAACATGTATGTAATCCTTTCTATTTTTTTTCCTTCTTCATGTGTCTAAGGACACATTTTATTTGAAAAACAAATTTCATGTGATGCTTACAACAATACACTATTGGAATGTTCTATAATAAATTTATTTAGGATCTTATCAATGTATTTACTTTGACTTAGGCTGAGAAACATCTAGTATCCATCATGAAAAATCTTGATCCCAAGAATATATGTTAACTCTCCCAAGTCCTTCATAGAGAAGTATTTATTCAACCATGATTTAACAGATTGTAATACAAGTATTTCATTTCCAATGAGTAATATGTCATCAACATATACTATTAAGAAAATTATTGCACTCCCACTAAGTGTTTATGGACACACAGATCCCATTCGTTATTTATGAAACAAAATTTTGTTATAACCTAATAAAAATTAATGTTCCATGACCTGGATTTTTGCTTTAATCCATAAATAGATCTTTTCAACTTTGATAACTTTTTGGCATCCTTTGGTGTCACAAACCCTTCAGGTTGTATCATATAGACATCTTCCTGAAGGTTCCCATTAAGAAAGGTTGTTTTTACATCCATTTTGCAAATCTCAAAATCATGGAAGGCCATAATGGCAAGTAGAATTCGGATGGATTTCAGTATTGAAACTAGTGAAATAGTTTTTTTACTCAATTTCTTGACGTTGTTTAAACCCTTTTGAAACCATTCATGTCTTATAGGTATTGAATTGACCTTCCATGTCTAGTTTCTTCTTGAATACCCATTTTCAACTAATAGTATTTACATCTATTGAAGGGTCTACCAAAATATAGAATTGGTTTTGGTATAAGGAATCCATTTTAGAATTAATGGATTATTTCCACTTAGAAACATCAGTGCAACTTACTTCTTCCTTTTATATTATAAGATCATTATTATCAACTAATAATGAGTCACCACCATGGTGACTAGAAACCCATATTGTTATTGTTCTCAAACCTCTCCAGTACTCCTACATAGTAATTGTGTCTCTAGAATAATTACATATTCTAATGGGCTTTGTGGAATTTTTTTCTTGTGACAACACTTGTGAATCTTGAGCCTAGACTTTATCTAAGAATATCTCTCTCCCACTACCTATTTTGGAGATAATATCCTCTTCATGAAATGTGGTATGTCTTTCAACCACAATATTTTTGTCAGAATGATTATATCGGTAATATCCATTTATTTCTTTGAGACATCCTATGAAGATTCACTTTGTGACTTGGCGTGAAATCTTGTTACATAAAAATTCCATTAAAAATGCTTCTCAACCCCACACATGTAATTAAGACAACATGGGTTTCTTTCCATTCCATAATTGGTATGGTATACCATTTTTTCTTTATTTTTCACTCGGTTTAGTACGTATGTTGTTGTTTGTAACACAAATCCTCAAAAGGATAATGGAAGACTCGCATGACTCATCATTGATCTCACCAAGTCCAACAAGGTTTTGTTCCTCCTTTATCTTACACCATTACACCGAGGCATATAAGGAGGAGTGAGTTGATATAATATCCTGAACACCTATAAATAAAAAATGAAGTCTTTATTAAGATATTCTTCACTAAGTTCTGAGCGGTGTTTCTTAATCTTCTTACCATGCTGGTTATCAACTTAATTTTTTTATTATTTGAATTTATAAAAAAAATTGACTTATACCGCATTAAGTATACATATCCATATCTACTAAAATCATCAATAAAAGTTATAAATTATAAGTACCCACCCCTTTCCTCAATAGGGAAATGGTCTACACACATCGGTATGAACTAATTAAAGAATCTCTTAAGTCCTTTCACCTTTTCCACTAAATGGGGATTTGGTCATTTTTCCTTATAAACATGTGTGACATACACCAAGAAGATTTAGTTCAAAAGAGTATAAATATCCATCTTGATGTAATTTATTCAAATGTGTTTCATTTACATTACCTAGTAAATGATTCCAAAGTTGGGTGTGGTATAATTCATGTGAAGTAACTTCATTATCGATTTCCATTACTTGGTTTGCGTAATCCAACACATAAAGACTATTATTTAAATGTTTCTTACCATAAAAATGTTATATTTATAAAATAAGCAAAATTTATTCCCAAATTTGAAAATAAATCCATATGTATCTAGCCTGGATATAGATTTTATGTTTTTGCTAACTAAAGTTATATAATAACAACCCTTTAAAACTAAGATCATTTTTCTTAGAAATGTGAGGTGGTGGTCCCTGATAGCTATAACAACAATTTCAGCTCTATTGATTGCTCATAGATCTACCTCCCTTTTGTCAATATTTCTGAATCTAATTGGTTCCTATATTTGAATACATATGTGAGCACCACAATCTATATCTAATAACCAATTTGTAGAAACTGATAAATTGTACTCAATAAAAAATGCACCGAAAGCTTCCCCTTGCTTCTTTGTATAGGTGTATTTTTTCTTCCAGTGGCCCTTCTTTCCACATGTGAAATAGATATCATCATATTCCCTTGCTTTACTCTTGATCTTCCTCTTCTTATAAGGTCATGAAGAAGCTTTGGGCATAAATATCTTCTCTTTACCTTTCTTTTTATTCACCATAAGGGTGGAATGATTTTCTCACTTCATATCATTATATACTTGGAGAAGGAGACTAAGAATATCTGGCAGAGACTTATCAATGTTTTTCATATTAAAATTTATAAGAAAGCTAAATAATCTTAGAGGAAATGATTCCAGAATGAGGTTGGTGTCCATTTCTTCATGGATTTTAAACCCCAAAACCTCTATGTGCTAAATGTATCCAATGATCTTGACTACATGAGGTCCAGCTATGGAACCCTCTATAATATTTCACTAAAAAGGTTCATGGGAAATCTCAAATTGTTCTTATCTATCTCTCTCCTAGTATAGACTATAGAGGTGCTCAATCATGCTATACACATCCATGTTTTCATGAGACTTCATGAGTTCACTAGAAATAGGTGAAAGACAAAAACATTAAAGTCAATTGGGTCACTCAAATGTTCTTAGTAGACTAGGAACTCTTCATCACTTGCCAATTTAGTGTTCTGGTCAGGCATTGAGGATTCTATCATGTAATATTTTCATTCATGGCACAGTATAACCTGAAGGCATCTAAACCGCTCTTGAATGTTACTTCCATTTAGGAGGTTTTATTTCTCTAATATTTATCATAGAGATGGTGTGGATGATGAACATATAATTTTAATCTATAATTAAAAGGACCAGATTATTAGTACTTTACTTGATTAAAAATTATATGAGATATAATAAATTAAATTTTTTTATTAAATCTCTAACAATTTTATCAAGTTTTAATAGTCCTCATCATTGAACTCAGATTGTCTAGTTTTTTTAACATTTTAGTGACAAGGATCCCCATTATTTTTCTTAATGATCTTGACTTTGGTCATGAAAAACATAATAAAGTAGTTAAGTGGGTGGTCTTGCAAACTATAGATTTATAGCTCCTTTATCCATTGAGTGGATTCCCCTATCCTAAAATACTAACTTGGATTTCCTCAACACATGCCTCCAAATTTATATTTAATAGACTTTTTCAATAAAAATCAATACATGTTATTTTAATTCAACCCAAATCTCTCATGATAACTCCTGATAAAATTAAGTGTCTAGACATTGGCCATGTACTACACTTAGTTCTATGGTTTCATTCCTAAACAATTAATGGAAGGATTAGTATGACTTAATATTAGGTCAGGGGATTTTAATTAATTTAGGCATAAATTTTATCTTTTTTATCCTTTACATCTTGTTAATATTAAGTGGATGTTAGTTAATTAATTAACCCTGTTAAAATAAAAATTTATGCATAATTCATTTATTTTATTTCTATATTTTCATATTAATTTGTTCATTTATGTGACTATGGTCTTTTATACCTAAAATATATAATTCATAGATAGAAATAAATAAACAAATTAAATGACCTGATCATGAGCTTATCAAATGGTTGATTTAATGACCATACATTAAATAAATGTAAACACATACATAGGTATTGGTCAAGCTCATGATCAGTCATACATGTAATGAATATGCAAAAAGTAACCGGCTAGGATTCATTTCTTTATTTTTTTTTTATTATTAAGATAAACACGCTTGTATTAATTACCTTTCATTTTAATGATCATCCAAAATTAATTGGAGATACCCATCATTTATGGAATTAATGTCAAATAAATTACAAAACCAATAATTACATATTTATTATAATAAATTAATTGATAATTTAAAAATATTTAAAACCATTATTAAATTTTCAAACATACAATAGGATTCAATCAATAAATTTTGGTTTTAATTAGGAAAGTTTCAATATAATGTAATTTAATTATACCATTAATTGGAAGACTGCATTGTGTGTACAATCCAGCTACATGTCGTGTACCTTGGTTATCGTGTATCCGAGTCACACTCCTGAGGCTTAGCAATGTTAACTCATCCAGACTACACAATGTGTACATGTTAGAAACACACCATGTATCAGCTTTTCATGTTCCAGGTTGGCCTGATCAACATGTGATGTGAAATAAATGCACCACAAGTAATTAACTACTCGGCATATTGAGGTATAATGAACATGGGTACACGGTGTGTACTCTGACTACACACCGTGCAACCCAGTTTTATCGTCCAGATATTTGGAACTTCTCAATGTAATCTCTGGTCATTCTTCATCTATTCTTAAATTATTAATAAAATGAAACACTTAACAAACATGATTAATATATCAATAAAATTTCAATTCAAATTAGATTAAAGAATTAATAACATGAAATGAAAATATAACCACTATTATGAATATATAAATAATCAAATAAATAATTATAAATTAAAATTTAACCACTTTGATAACACTTGTTGGTTCTGGGCATAGCGAAAGCATGAAGTGGTGGATGATATATTAAAATTTCATTTAATAATCATTACTCAAAACCATGAGTGAAGATATTTCACATCAAATTTATAATTAATTTATTTAATATCTAAAGAAATAAATACCTGGGATTAGGAACTTTATTCATTGACAAATGTTGACTATCCAAAAATACCCTTTAGGATTTCCTTTATTGTGTTGTGAGGATCCAATGATAGAATCCCTCTAGCGGTGATCCACACATGATCCAATGATCTCTGAACAACCCCACTCGATCTCAGGATGCTAGCACGGTGAATAGAATATCTAGAATTGTTCATTCTTTATCACTCATTCTTCAATCTAGAATAAATCTCTCTTGTGTTTCTAATTCTTGATAAGGATGGAGAAGGAGGAGTCAAGAGAGAATTCGTTATGCGCAACAATTATTTATTCTCAATTTTGGATGCAATACACAATAGACATAACCATCTATTTATATATTTAGGGTTTATGTTAAAATATTATTTAATTTTATTTCGACCATTAAATAAAATTTAAAATCTTTAATAAACCCCATGACACATAATAATACTATTATTATTTAGTGGTGTGCTGACTTTCACAAATTGATAAATAATATTTACCGGCTTGTAAATAATTATTTTATCACCAAAAGTAGCCTTGGTTTGTTCGAACTCTTCAATATTTATTAAATACTCGAATAAATATTTTATTCATAAATAAATATTTCATTCACATGATAAAGAATAAATATTTATTAAATTTTAAATAAAATAAACAAATATATTTTTATTCATATACCGACCAATAAATATTTATTTAATTTATGTGATTAATATAACTTGAATAAAATTATTCCTCAATATTGAGATTAGTATTTATTACATTGATTAAATTCAAATATAATTTAATAGAGATTAATGGAAACACCTAGTGTGTGGCCCTCTAGGATTCTTTCTCATTGGTATTAGATGGGCTTGCCTGAAGTCTAAGAATACTATCTAGTCATGGGTCATGGAACTCAAGAAAAATAACTTAATTTCACAATGATGAAAACCATATATGAACGCTCTCTATGTAATATAATCCCTTTATCACGATATCTCATCAAACAGGTTGCACATCTGTGTCACCAACCTATATGCTCAATATTATTTCTATGATTATCTGAAATAAACACATCACTACACCATGGACATGGAATTTAATGTGATGGTTCTATTATAATCAAAATTTTGAGATAAAAACTTCTATAAATATGGAAAGTAAAAATAATTCCTCAAATTATCCATTAATGACATGTTACTCACGATGCACCCAACATATCCAACTTTTCCTTGAATTTTTATCATCATGGTTTATGAAATACATCTAAGTATGTGAGTTATAACATGCATTAATAATAATCTTAAAGTCTAATTACCATCACACGGGCTCATAGATAGTAACATCTGATGACACCAAAACATGTGGGATTCATACCGGTGGGTCAATTATCATAATCTCTCATCTTGGATATTACCAAGTGCGAACTTTGTGAGAATAATCCTCATATGCTTATGATTAATCACACTTGATAGTCTATGTACTATGTGTAACACCCCCAGTTTCAGGCAATTAACCCTTTATTTATGTTTTTTAAGTATATAAAGTTATTGGGTTAAGTTTGGGAAGGTTTGGAAGTTTTTTGACAAGTTTTTTTGGGATTTTATGGAGATGAAAGGTTTGATCATGGTTAATAGAAACTGTGGAACACCTTTAGGAAACTGTGTAAGGGAAAACAAATGCCATTGGGCAGGAGAACGGTTGGTGCATGATTTGGCCAAACTTTGTAGCCACCTAGGAGGAACTGTGCAAGTGTGAATAGAGGGGCTAACCATGGTTGGTGGATTTTTTTTCTAATTTTGTGAGCAAACCATGCAAGGTGTGTTCGGAAGCAATGTCTAGGGCATAGTTTGTGAACATTTTGACTAACCGTGCACCAAAACTATGCAGTGTTAAAAATTAGATCCAGATTTTGTGGATATAATTAGATTTATCCCCTTAACCCGTTGTTTTTTACTTATTATGACCCTAAAATTATTTCCTCTCACTCCAAAGGCTATGGAGACTCTTCCCTTTGATTCGAGAGTGATCTTTTTTCAAATCTTGGTTTGTTAGAGGTCGGATTCCTTGGTAAGTGATCATTCTTGGTTGTTTTCCTTACTTTCACTCCTATTTCCTCTCTAAGATTCATGGATCTAATCTGTTTATAATATATTCATGATGTTTGATTCTAATCATTATGAGATATGGTTGTGTTTATGGTAGGTAATAAGGTCTAAGGCGGGTTTTGAAATATCTACGCCATGTTTGTGGAAGAATTTGGATCGTTCTTCATTTTTTACTAAGTTTTCAAGGTAGGTGGATTCACTCTCAACTCCTATTTCTAGAACTATAATTATTGATTTCAAATTGGTTGTTTTTTATTTTAGTTGTGAAATCTATGTGAAAATATTGGTAGAAAACCCTCTTTAGTGATGGTTTGTAAAATTTTGGAAATTTTGTTGTTGTGAAAAGTGACTTGTTTCATGATTTTAAAATAATGGTTTTAAAATATTATTTAGTTTGATTCATGGAAATGGTTTGATATAAATGTTTGCAATAAAATAAATTTTTTATTTAAATGGATTAAAATGGTTGATTTGGCATGGTTTTGGCATAATGGGTTGGCGTGTGTTCATTTTCATTAACATGACCTTGTGAAAGGGGTGTGTTCCATTGTGGAATTTGGTATATGGTTACCTTGTGATTACTTGGTATAATGATGAGAGAACTCTAATGAGTATATAATTTTAAAGACCTATAAATTTCAAGGGATTTTTTTTTCTTAAATACTTTGTAATTTTACGAGCCTATGGCTTCTGACGGCACTTGATTCTGAGGCCCGGTGTTCCCGGAATCAATTTCCAAAGTTTAGCTCGGGTACGTTCAGTAAACGAATGAGCGGGTTTTTTCTATCTTTTGAACCGGTGCTTGAAATTGAAATCTGAGGGCACCGGTGAACTCGCAGTGCCGGTAATTGCTTAAGAGGACTTTTACCGTAGATTCGTTTGCACAGGAGAAGAAGTTAAAATTTGTGGATTAAATGAGAAGTGAATAAAATTGTGGTACAACTTTATTTTATATATATATAATGTGGTTTTATCCTACATGGGGGAGTTAGGGTGGGACCCAAAAGCACCTAACTACCCATGTAAGGATAAATGTGAGGTGGGGCCCACACAAGCCCCAACCCTTCACATTCTCTAAAACTCCTTAAACCACCCCTCTTAATTTTGTAAACTCCTCATTACTTGTGAAACCTTTCCACCTTCTCTCTCTCTCTCCCTCTTAACTCTTGCCAACACACTTTAAACAATTAATTGAACCACTTTAATTAATTAATTAAGTGTTTTGAAATTTAAATTTTGAAATGCATGGCATGATTAAATAAAATAAGGAGAAGCCTTATTTTATTTTTGGTTGTCTCGTTGTGTTGAGATTTTGGGGAGAGAGCTCTTGAGTTTCGAAGAATGCTTCATCTCCTTTGTTGAAAAATTCCAACTCTCCGACGAAGAACATTGACTCGGCGACCCCGGATTCACCATCCTCTTCTTCCTCCACGACAAGGGAGGAGACACCGACATGGGAACTTTCCAACAATGTCATGCCTTGTTTTCTTCTCTCCGTGATAAAAATGGGAGACGTCGCTTCCTCCTCAGACGCTCTCCGTCGACGTCTACGAATCCTCACCTCGCGACGTCGTCAACCGCGACGCCGACGTTCGTCATCTTTTGTTGAGGTAGGGGTTATTTTTGTTCAAGTCTTTATCATCGTTCTTCATTGCTTAATGTTTGGCAGAATGATATCATTGTAACGGGAGGAGATCGAACCACACAAACATGGCCGATTCTCCTCCCCTCTACTTTTTTAATCTTCGTTAATGTTGGAGGCGGAGGTGTGCGGTGTCGTTGCACCATGCGGTGATCGGCAGAGAACCGCGGCCATGCAAGGCCCCGACGGTGGTGCGTTGCGCCGTGCCGGAGAGACTGAGAAAGGCCTCATCCAGAGCGGGTCGTGGCAGAGGGGCCCGGTGTCGTCGCACCATGCCGGTGAGACGAGCCGCGGCCTAAGGCCATGGCGGACCATCATGAGCGGTCGGCCGAGCCGACCAGCCTTAATGGTCTGTCGTTACCCAAAATAGGGGGTGTAACCCTCCCGAATAGCTGCTAGAACGGACCCCACTGGGTCCGTCGTTTCCAAAAACAGGGGTCGCGCCCCCTTTGCATCCCTCTTGGCCAGCGGCCGAGCCGTCGCCGGCTTCCGAGCTGGGTCGTAGGCCGCACAAGTCGGGCCAGCCGCAGGACACGCGGGTTGGGCCGTCCGCGCCCAGCCGGGTCGGGCCACGCCCAGCCGGGCCGCGCTGCGCCAGACGCGGGCCGGGCCGCGCCAGCCAGGCCGGGCCGTGCCCCACTGGGCCGGACCCGGACCCGATTCGGGTCGCCCTGGTTCGGGCCGACCCAGGGGGTGTTGGGCTAGGTCGGACCGGGCCCAGACCCCCTATTTTCGGAATGTTTCGGTTAAATGGATATATCTTGATCTATGGACCTCCGATCGATGCACTGTCAGTTGAGTAGGATTCCTTAAAACAATACGGTCATTTTGGTATATTAAAATTGAGGTTTCGGCAAAGTTTGGGTACATCCGGGTTGGTTTGAACCCAAAACCAATCGGGCCCCTAGGACGGAAAAGCCAATAACTCTCAGACCGGGTGTCTGATTGACATGTTGTCTGTCACATTGAGTTGTTATTGATGAGACAGAACTTTGGGATACATCAACTCTAGACCTTGTGAGAGTTGATGAATCGACCCCTTGGCTCGTGGAGCGGACCCTCCTAGAATCGAGCGTGCTGTGTGCGGGAACCCAAGAGCTGGCTGCGACTGTGACGATGATGACGATTGTACTTGGATCCTACGTGGGTTCAGCAGTGAGGATGACTGTACTTGTATCCTCCAGGGGTTCGGCAGTGATGATGACTGTACTTGGATCCTACGTGGGTTCGGCAGCGATGGTTACTGTTCTTGGATCCTACGTGGGTTTGGCAGCAACGACTTCTGTACTTGGATCTTACGTGGGTTCGGCAGGGAAGATAATTTAGAGGATAAATCTATCATCTCCACCCCTATTTGTGAGTAGTATACCTGTGTGAGCTGAGTCTATACTTTCAGTCATTATCATTGATATGATTGACTTGCTTTCCAGTGTGGACTAGGTTGTTCTTAGGCTGGTGAGTTGGAGCCGAACTGGAATTGATGACTTAGGTATATGTATAGGCATATACCTAAGTAGAGTTGGTTGATACTTAGTGTTTGTATCTTTCCTTGTGGTTTTTACTTTGTGGATTCTGGGAGACATTCGGGGGTCTCGGGGTCCCTACTGAGTATCGTATACTCACCCCTGCACGGACATCGCCCGCACTACGTTGTGTTGGTTGCAGACGCCGGACAGCACTGATCGTGGTCGAGGCTTGAGGAGCTGGACGGTATCCAGAGGTGGACCACCTGGCGGGACGTACACGGAGTGAACGGACAGACCCGAGGTACCGACAAGACTATCTATACCCACCCTTCAGGTGGGGTTCCCAGAGGACGACACGGTGGTTGCTGTCTTACTTTTCAACTATTGTACTTTATTTCTCAGTTTTACTGTGATTTCAGTTGGGTTTGTATACCGGCCCATTTACTTTACAGCACTTAATTTTGTACTCAATTTACTTTTTGTTTACTCCATCTTGCGTACTCTGTTGTGTTTGTTTACTTATATAAAGGCAATGTCTTCCCTTTTATCGAGAATTACACCTTTGGTGCTAGTCGCCAACCCCTGTCCTATGGAAGGCAGGCTTGGGGTAGTCACGGCATGGGCCCCGACGATGGGTCATGACAAATTGGTATCAGAGGATTCGGTTCTACCATAGAACTTAGGACTCTGATAACTTCTTCTGTGAAGCAATAGTGTTAAGAGTATTGAGTGTGGTTTTCAGTCCAGGGTGTCCAGTGTTGGTGTGGCGGCCGACGTATCCATACACCACGACCCTGACTTCTGATTTCTAACTCAGTGCTAGAAAACACTGATTGCATGTGTGTTTCAAAAGTTTTCATTGTGATTAATTTGTGTCAGCTCACCAGGTATATTGTATTAACCGTGGCGCACCTGTTACTTTTCCGTATGTCCCCACGAAGGCAGCCAGCTAGGGTTCCGAGCTTTGTGTGAGATAGAAACCCACTGAGCGACGAGGCCTCGGTGCAGGGCCCCATTACAGCGGAGGCACCGGCGGTACCTCTACCTGCTGGGCCACCGATACCACCAGTCCTAGCAGCGGAGAGTGCATGCTGCTTGAGTGCGTTTCACAAGTTTCAGCGACAGAGGCCGCCCAGGTTCCGCGGAGAGATGAACCCTCAGGCAGTCGAGGATTGGATGGAGGCTATCGTCATATTCTTCAGATTAGTAGGGACACTAGCTGAACTTATAGTGATCATTGCGGCGAGTATCTTGCACGCAGCAGTAGGTTGATGGTGGATCCTGATGCTCCAGGTGCACGATGAGGCATCACTACTTTGGACAAACTACGAGAGCCTCTTCTGCTCGGAGTTTGTTCCAGCCACCCTCTGTGTGGTGCGCATCCAGGAGTTACTACAGCTACGGCAGGGCATCATGACAGTAGCCCAGTACTCGGTGAGATTTACTGACCTCTCGCGCTACTCCATGGACATGGTACGGGACCCATTCTTCTGGGCATGGACCTTTGAGTAGGGACTAAGTCCTGAGATCAGGGATTTGATGATCTCCCTCAGCATTCTGATATAGGCAGGAGTACAGGAGTGAGCCCTTCTTTTGGAGAGCTTCCTTTCTGAGCTGACGCCAGTAGCGAGGCCTACCACAGGGTGAGATGTAATGGAGTCTTCTGCAGCCAGCAGTAGACAGATGTCGCAGAGGTCCAAGAAGACCAGGCCATCATGTGGGCGACCTCAGTATACTGGCTCAGATGTGTGGGGAACACGCAGTAGAGCCAGTCATATAAGAGGCAGGCAGTGCTATGCATGCATCGGGCAGGGCCACATGGCTCGTGACTGCCCAACCCGCCATGAAGAGGACAGCAGACGGTTGAGGGACCACCCAGGCAAAGGAAGAGGTTTGACCATGGAGGTCCGCAAGGAGCATGCGGACGAGGCAGGGGAGTTGGCTGAGTAGTAGGTGGTGGAAAACACTTCGAGGCTCTACCACCACCACCACCAGGAGGGCCACCCCGACCAGAGGGAGATGGAAGACAGAGGCAGGTTGAGCTCCAAGCAGTCGAGGCCTATGACCACGACGCACCTAAGATGATTCGAGGTACTATCTGTGTCTACTCCACCCTTGCTGTAGTTCTTATAGACACAGGAGCGGGTCATTTTTTCATTGCCGCTGCCCTTGTTCGGAGCTCGGAGATTCCGATAGAGCTGTTGCCTCGATACTTACGGCTAGAGACTCCTACGGGAGCAGACTCGATGATTACACACTGGTGCCAGCAATGTGAGATTACTCTAGGAGGCGAGAGCTCCGGTTGGGATCTTCTTGTAGCAGCGTCAAGGCCTTACGACGTCATCTTGGGTATGGACTGGTTATCTACAGTCCATGCCCAGATTGACTATATTAGGCGTAAAGTGTGGTGTGTATGCACATATGGGAGCAGTTTCACCTTCACCGGCAAGAAGGGATCCTTTGCAGCGCAGGATGGGCTTACGCAGAGAAGAGGGCAGCTGATTGCACATCAGTTGGCTAGTCTTATACTCGGAGCGGTTGATGTGCTGATTCCGAGTTTTCCTGTTGTGGTGGATCAGTATGTGGACGTTTTCCCTGACGACGTTCAAGGACTACCTCCTCATAGAGAGGTAGAATTCTATATTGACCTGTACCCCGAGACAACCCCGATATCTACTCCAGCATATCGGATGGCTCCCACCGAGCTTCATGAGCTACGAGTACAGGTGTAGGATTTGCAGGGAATGGGATTCATCCAACCCAGTGTTTCACCCTGGGCTTCTCCGATTTTATTCGCCAAGAAGGCGGATGTGAGATTACGACTATGTGTTGACTATCGTCGCCTAAATCAGGTGACCATAAAGAACAAGTATCCACTCCCAAGGATTGAGGATCTCTTTGATAAGATCAAGGGAGCACGATGGTTCTCGAAGATAGACCTCAGGTCAGGCTATCATCAGCTCAGAGTTTGAGACGAGGATGCGCAGAAGACGGCGTTCAGGTGTCGGTATGGCCACTATGAGTTCTTGGTTATGCCTTTCGACGTAACCAGCGCTCCAGAAGTGTTCATGAGTCTCATGAACAGGATCTTACAGCCTTACCTTGATCGATTTTTTATAGTCTTCATCGATGACATATTGATTTACTTGACTACTGAGGATGATCATGCCTACCACTTGTGGGTTGTACTGCACATGCTCCGAGAGCACCAGCTTTATGGTAAGCTCTCAAAGTTTCATTTCTGGATTTGATAGGTCCACTTATTGGGGCACGTCATCTCTGAGGCGGGAGTTCCAGTGGATCCTACGAAGATCGAGGCAGTACTTTCTTGGGAGCCACCCAAGAGTGTGATAGAGCGGCGGAGCTTCCTAGGTCTGACTGGGTACTATCAGAGATTTGTGCCAGACTTCCCCAGAGTTGTAGCACCACTTTCAACTTTGATGAAGAAGGGGAAACCCTTCATGTGGTCAGATAGATGTCAGCAGAGCTTCCAGAAGCTGAGACAGAGATTGAACAGTGCACCCATATTGAGGCTACTGGAGGAGGGCGTAGGGTACATAGTTTACTACGATGCATCAGGTACTGGACTCGGGTGTATCCTGATGCAGGATCAGGCAGTGATTTCCTATGGTTCATGGCATTTGAGGCAGCACGAGCAAAACTACACTACCCATGACCTAGATTTGGCAGCAGTGGTCTTCGCCTTAAAGATGTGGTGGCACTATCTGATGGGAGAGCGCTTTACAGTCTACTCTGACCACCAGAGTCTCGGGTACATCTTCTTGCAGAAGGACCTGAACCTAAGACAGCGGCGATGGCTCGAGTTCCTCCAGGACTATGACTTCAAGATAGTCTATACTTCTGGGAAGGGGAACGTTGTGGCAGATGCTCTCACCAGGAGGTTGGGAATTCAGCTACTTGGAGAGGTGATGGAGCAGTTAGCTGCTTTGCAGATATCCTTCGTGGATAGAGATGGGTTAGCCTTCCTACAGTCCCTCATAGTCACTCCTCCACTACTTCAGTGGGTCATAGAGGCACAATGTGGGGACATTGACTGTGAGATGCAATGTGCTCAGATTTCCACAGGGTAGATGCCTGATGGATTTTCTGAAGGATCAGAGCATGTCATCCTCTTTAGGGGACGTACCATGGTACTAGTTTCACTGCAGGAGGAAGTGCTGAGGGAGTTTCACACTTCCCCTTTGGCGGTATATCTAGGAGTAGCGGATATGTACCAGGATCTCAGACGACAACACTGGTGGTTGGGTATGAAGAAGGTTGTGGCAGAGTTCGTTTCACGATGCCACACCTACCAGCAGGTGAAGGCGGAGCACCAGGTACCGGCAGGCTTGGTACAGCCCTTAGAGGTTTCGGAGTGGAAGTGGGACAGGATATCCATGGATTTCTTGACGGGTCTCCCACATACTTCCAGAGGACACGAATCCATTTGGGTGATCGTAGACTGACTCATCAAGCCGGCCCACTTCCTACCGATCAGAGAGAAGGGATCAGTAGAGAGTTTGGGACACCTCTACATTCAGAAGATCGTACGGCTTCATGGTGTTCCATCGCCTATCGTCTCTGATATTGATACTCTCTTTACTTCCCGACTTTGGAAGTGGTTGCTGGAGGCATTTGAGATGCAGCTATGCTTGACCACCACCTTTCATCCTCAGATGGATGGCCAGACTGAGAGGACCATTCAGAATCTCGAGGACATTATAGAGACCCGAAGCCTGACGTACATGGACATTAGATTACTTTTTCGGAATACTTAATACATAACAAACACAGACACACAAGGACTGTAATAGTTTAGTGTCTTTAGAAACTCAGAACGTAATCTTCTAATCTTGGTGAAAGATCTTCAACATCTCTCATAAAGATCTTCCCCTTTTTGTTTTCTTAACTAAAAACTTTCTTTAAATCCTCGGGAAAAGAAAACATATAAAGGGTGAGCTCAAATGCTCAGTAAGGGTAAGCATAGAGAACATAAAATAATCCATAAACATTTGAAAGCAAAAACTTGAACATGAAATCTAAACATCAAAATCTTGAGCAAAGACATAAATAACGGAAGAACATAAAGCATAGATCATAAAGGAACATTAATCATGATAAACTAGAATGGGAATAAAACATGTAATTTTGGAAACCATTCAACACTTGTTATGACTTCCATAGTAGCCAAGGAATTGCTGCCAAGACCATCTTAGTGGACAAAGTCCCTTTCTGAATCGAGTTCACTCCTCGTTTCAGTCCTGTAACACTGAACCAGATTAACTTACCATTCCAGCCATGTCTATCTCATGAGATATAAATATTTACCCAATGCATTGGAGGGAGATATATGTCCCACCCATCTCATAATGAAATCATTCTTACTTGTTCCACAAAATAAACATACATTATTCCTAATATCCCAATAAATAAAATGGGTTTCATAAACATCATCCCATCATCACATAATCCATATAAAATAAATGGATATCATTTAATAATAAGAAAATTGAAACCATTTAAATCATATAGACATTATACTTTAAACATACACAAATTAAATAATGTCATCTTAGATGAAAAATGGTTTTGATAAAACACTTGAAATGAATTATTGAGGAAAATATCCTTTCTTCTTCAAAATCATTTTATTTTCACAAAACGTCATGCAATTTTAAAAGAAAAATATTTTGTTGAAAATAGTCATGAAATCTTCTGGAGGAAGCTTCATGAAAATAAGGCTTTATAAAACCGTAAAAAAATCCTTTCATGCCGTATAAGTTAAAAAAACATTCTTCTCATACTTTTGCCAGAAAAGTCAAAAAGTACCTCATAAAATAAAGATTCTACACATACCATGTAGTAAAAGTCAAAAATGGGTAAAAAGAAATTTAAACATACATGAAAACACTTTTATAAAACATGGACATGGATTATAGAAATAACCCCAGTAAATACTAAGAATAAGCAATCTCATATAAAAATGAGATTTGCAAAATTATCCCTTACCTTCGGTCCGATATACTTCGTATGTATCCGAACCTCATGTATAATGATTTAAATAATGTCATTGACTTATTAAATAATCATATTCATTGTTATGATATTATATATGTTTCACTTATGACTTTATATTACCCGTTCTTTTGTAAATTCCATGTTAAAGCAGCGTTTTCGGTAAAATCATTTCATTTATCGTATGTGTTTCGACTTGTCATTCTTGATATTATTACTTATATCCTGATTTACATAATTCCAGAATGTAAAACATGATTTATATATAATATATATTCATCATATACATATATATTATACATCGAAAAAACGAATGAAATACACCGTTCATGGAGACGGTAGGCCGTACGTACGCATGAATGCGGTTTTTGTTTCCTTATTGAATTGAATGAAGCTAAATAGATGACATACATATATATAAATAAATCCAGTAGCATTATTATTTCATATATTTCATTATTATTCATTATATAAACTTTATGATCATTCATGTATGGTTAACATGGAGAATGAATTTCATCGCGTCGTGGAGACGGTAGTCTGTACGTACGCACGAGCGATGATATCCTTCCCATAATTATTGAATAGAATTGGAGTGGATAGTATAATATATCAGAATAATTATGATGTTATAATAACCATATATAGTTATTCTTTACACCATTATACTCATCCATGTAAGGTGTTGGTGGAAAAACAGATTACACCACGGCGTGGAGACGGTATTCTGTATGTACGCACGCGCGGTGACTTTGTTTTCCGTAGGATGGATAGAAGGTGAAATAGGGTTGTTTAATATTTATAATAACATATCAGTATATTAGGGATACTTATTTTATTACTTAATAATGAAACGACTAAATAAGAGGGAGTAGAAGAAGAATGGAACTTGAAGAAAACAGTAGAAGGTATTACCTCCTTCTCGAAGTGCCTCCTTTAAACGTTCTCTCAGGGCACTAGAGTTGGTCTTTTGAGAAGACCAGTACCTCTAGTAGGATTATAAGTAAGTGGGGAAGTGAAATGGGTAGGGTTTTTCTGAGCTTGAAGGCTCAAAGTGGTGTGAGGAAGAGAGGGAGGAGGTGTCCTTTTATAAGGGAGGAGAGGGGAACCATTGGAATCCTCAAAATATTAGTTTAATGCAAATTCAAACCCCACATAAAAACCTCAAAAAATGACTAAATTATAATATTAGATGATATAGGGTTGTAATCTCATCAACCAGTCAAATTTAGACATGTTTTGATCTTATTTTAAACCTTATCATTTTGATTTATCCTTATTTAATCTATTTAAGTTTATTTGTGGTAATAAAATTCTAAATTTTAAATGGTTATAAATAATCACTTATGTGTTGTTAATTTTCCATAATTGGATACTTTATAAAATTTTAGACTATATAAATTTCAATTTATAATTTTTAAATATTTTTGTGATTTTTAAAAAAATTTATAATATGTTATTTTAATAAAATAACAATAGTGTCAATTTTGACACTATTCGTTTATTTGAATTTAAATAAAATATATACAGAATATATGCTCAAACTAAAAGCTTTAATATATTCATAAAAGGTCATATGTATCTAGAAAATTAGTGGAGAACATTAAATAGTTCATATAATATTTATTTTATTATTTTTAAAACCATTTATTTGGTTTATCTTTTAATAAAATAATTACTACAACATTATTGTATAATTATTTATAAACTTATTTGTTGCATAAAATTTAAAAATAAAATCCTATGATTAAGATAAATCTGTTAACTTTCCCAATAATACTTTTACTCTAATTTATCAACTTAAAATCACAATATTTAAATTGTTATATTTATTAAATTATGAAGGTGACAACTTTGGCATCATTTAAAATAAAATAATATAAGTGTCATAATCACTTTTATAAGGTTCAAAATGGTCAAATATTCTACCATTGGATGATTATGGTTTACATTTACATGAAAAATAAGTTTTGGTCGGGGTTTTGGTGCCTTTTATGGTCACTATTAGTTTAATAAAAACTATATTCTTGATTTTTCACTAGATAAACAATTTCTGCATCACTATTGTGTCACAATTAATGATAATTTTTTAATCCCTAAAAATTATAAATAAATTCATATGATGTATATAATTTTATTAGATTTCCGGATATTATTCATGTTCGAAGTTTCATGAAGTTTATCACTAAATTAAAATTAATATACTTATAATATTTAAGAGAGTGACATGTTGTCACTTTCTTTGGTTTTAATAATAATTAAATTATTTTCAAGGAAACAAGTCCATAAAATGAATATTTTCCAACCCTTAAGTGATATGGGTCTACTTTTAGTCATCTAATAAAATTTTGGCAGGTTTTAGGGTAATTTTATAATCTTATATTTACCCTTAATTACCTGATTTACCTTTAACTATGGTAAATAAAATTTACCGTAGTTACTATTCATAGTGCCCAAAAATAAAAAGTAGCTTATTAAAATAATTTGGACCCACTGATTATAAATATGGAATCCATTTTTCCAAATTCAATACACAAAATTTGCAGAAACTAAATTAAAATTATTCCCGTTGTTGAAAGAAAACGGGTTTTTGTTTAAAAAATTGCAAAAGATTGAATTGATTTAACCTACGAATTCAATGTAAAATCAATGCTAATGACATAAATTATATTAAATGGTAAAAATATATTATATTTATACTTTAAAACCATTAAATATTATAATTTATGCATATAAATTATCTCAATGAAAAAAGTTGTTTTTAATTAAAAAATAGCGTATTTTTACTATTCATCAAAACATGAAAGTTATCAGAAAAGTATCAAAAATTTATCCAAAGTAAATTTTTATATCCTGATTCCAAAGAAGAATATTATTTTTCCAAATTGAACTTATAAACATGTCAAAAACTATATTTAAAGTGGATGCGCCATCAAAAGGCGGCAAAAGTGCATTTTTTGAAAAATACTTATTTTACCTGAAAAATTTATTTTGTTATTATAACATGTTCTAGAAAATATGTAAGATGAATAATAATGTTATAAAATTCAAAATTTATTTAATACTATTCATAACGTCTAGTCCATAATAATATTATAACAATATATCGTTGTTTAGTGAAACCCGGTATTGCGTATAACACACGCTATCGAGGAAGGTCGTGATTACGTGTAATGCAATCCAAATCAGGGTTGTGTGTATTGCAAGACTCCTTTGTTGTTTTTTATAATAAAATACAACCATATTTCATTTATACATTGAATATATATATATACACATATACACTCAATGTTGCGTAGAATAACAACTAACAAACAAACTTGAAATTGTGTGTAACACAATCCAAGAATAATGTTGCATATACCGCAAGCTAATACGGTGTTGCGCATAGCGCAAGATAATCTTGGTGTATCGTACAACAGAAGATATGAAAGAAATTAAAAATAATATATCTTATAAAATCTCGGGTTGTTACATTCTACCCCCCTTAAAATGAATTTCGCCCGCGAAATTCGTTGGGGTTATAAATGGTTTTCTACTTGAAAGTTTCTTTAATTGAAACCCACATCGTAAAATGAAATACCAAAAATTAACTTTAAAAACTAATGTATGTAACGTAACGGTTACCCAAATTAACTAATCACTAGGTTTCCACATAGAAGAACATAGGTGAAAATATGGATATGGAAGTGAAATCTAACCATCATGTTCTGATGGAGAGTGGTAGAGAACATGGCTATGAAAAAGCCAACAATCACAAAGCTATAGATTTGTGATGATCTAAGGTACCATCTGATTCATCGGATATAAGAACACTAGGACAACATTTTTGGTTTTCAAGATCATTTCCCTAAAGTTGAAGAAATTGTAATTAGAATAAATATGTTCTTGATTTTGGTACAGTCTCACCGTTGGTCATTCCTTGGACAATTTCCACTTCATATATTAAAGAAATGAAGTTGAATTTCTCATTCGTGAAGTGTCAGCAGATCATGTTATAGAATGAGGGTTCATTCCATATGTCTCAAACAAAAGGTTAGAAAAAGTTATCAAAAATACATAAGTCCATCTATAGTGATATTAATCATATATGGTTCCTAAAATGGACTTATACTTCATATATCATACTGCTTAATATAATAAAACTGGTTTCTACTAAACAGGGACTTCCTGTAGGCCAGTGGTTTGCGATAAAGGCATGTGGCACTTCAGTTGTGGGTTCGATTCCCACAGCCTTGTCCGATGCGATGGGTTGTCGCCCGTCCTGCAGGTTTTCCTTTTTCTAAAACTACATTACTATAACATCCCATCAATAATATCGAAAAAAGTTCTATCCTTAAACAATACTAACTTATATCCAACATAATCCATTCTAATCTTTAGGCTTATCTAAAATACTTCGGTCCAAGCTCATAGTATAAAGAAAACAATTACTTGAAAGGTTATCTACCAAGAATGTGAATACAAGCATTTATCCCACATATATCATAAGATATATATTGTTGGTTGTATTCCAAACACATGAATACCTTAGTCATATATTCTCTTGAAACATAAATTACCATATAACCTTAGTGAAAACATGAATACTGTCAAAAGGTAACTCTTTCCACATACCAAAATCCCAAAAATTCTATATACTCAAACCATAATATCACTTAGTCCTTATATCAGTCATGAGCTCATGAATATAATCAAACATCTCATTATCTTCTTATCCCTACATTATGCACATATCATCTACTTTCCAAAATATTTGAATCACTTTTCATGGTTACCGGTACCACAAAATTATTAAAAATCACAATAGACTAATACAAAAATATTCTAATACACCATAAAAGTACCTCAACAACATTATTCTTGAATACCAATACATAAACACTTCAATCCATCCTCTTCAATGATTGTCCTGGAATAATTCCTTCTTTGATTTAGAAGTAACTTTTTAGGTCAGGTCATTGAGTTGGGTAATGCCCATGTTCTCCACAAATAAGACATTGAACTCCATAATAGTCTGTCACCCTATGACCCTTTTCTCTACACAGATAACATTTGTCCCTCCATTTGAGGTATTCCTCAAGGTTCTTCTTCCCTTCTTTAGAAATCTCAATCTTCCTTTCTTTATTCTCCGCAACATGAGAACATGCATAAAATTCTATCTTCCTCTTATTTGATGAATTAGGCATACCACTAAATTTTACCTTGTTAATCATATGTCACGATGACTGATTCGGAATAATCACAATATCTTTCTCTCTAGGCATTACGCAATTTTTTTGCTCATAGTCACCAATTTTTCCATTGGATTCAATGTTAACTGAATTCCTTCTGGTTCCCTCCATTGACTAAAACACAAAAAGAATTTTTTGAGAGGAAAAAATCATACAAGGAAAATAACATAATCAAGGGGGAGTACCTTCGACATATAACATCTTAGGTTTAATTCTAAGATCGTTAGCGCAATTCTAGGACTATAACCTATACGTATACTTAACCTTAGGGACATCCCTAGACATACCTTAGAAATATCTCTAGGGACCTCACTAATGTTTTCGCATCCTGGTTTCCAAAGTTTGACTAAACTTTTCCTATGATACCAACTGTAGAGACCCAAAGCCTGATGTACATGGACATTACATTACTTTTTCAGAATACTTAATACATAACAAACACAAACACACAAGGACCGTAATAGTTTAGTGTCTTTGGAAACTCAGAACGTAATCTTCTAATCTCGGTGAAAGATCTTTAACATCTCCCATAAAGATCTTCCATTTTTTTTTTCTTAACTAAAAACTTTATTTAAATCCTGGGGAAAAGAAAACATATAAAGGGTGAGCTCAAATGCTCAGTATGGGTAAGCATAGAGAACATAAAATAATCCATAAACATTTGAAAGCAAAAACTTGAACATGAAATCTAAACATCAAAATCTTGAGAAAAGACATAAATCATGGAAGTACATAAATCATAGATCATAAAGGAACATTAATCATGATAAACTAGCATGGGAATAAAACATGTAATTGTAGAAACCATTCAGTACTTGTTATGATTTCCATAGTAGCCAAGGCATTTCTGCCAAGACCATCTTAGTGGACAAAGTCCCTTTCTAAATTGAGTTCACTCCTCGTTTTAGTCCTGTAAAATAGAACTGGATTAACTTACCATTATAGCCATGTCTATCTCATGAGATATAAATCTTTACCCAATGCATTGGAGGGAGATATAGGTCCCACCCATCTCATAATTAAATCATTCTTACTTGTGCCACAAAATAAACATACATCATTCATAATATCCCAATAAATAAAATGGGTTTCATAAACATCATCACATCATCACATAATCCATATAAAAGAAATGGATATCATTTAATAATAAGAAAAGTGAAACCATGTAAATCATAGAGACATTATACTTTAAACATACACAAATGAAATAATGTCATCTTAGATGAAAAATGGTTTTGATAAAACACTTGAAATGAATTCTTGAGGAAAATATCCTTTCTTCTTCAAAATCATTTTCTTTTCAAAAAACGTCATGCAATTTTAAAAGAAAAATATTTTGTTGAAAATAGTCATGAAATCTTTTGGATGAATCTTCATGAAAATAAGGCTTTATAAAATCGTAAAAAAATCCTTTCATGTCGTATAAGTTTAAAAAAACATTCATCTCGTACAATTTCCGGAAAAGTCAAAAAGTACCTTGTAAAAGAAAGATTCCATACATACCATGTAGTAAAAGTCAAAAATGGGTAAAAAGGACTTTTAAAATACATGAAAACACTTTTATAAAACATGGACATGGATGATAGAAATAACCCCAGAAAATACTAAGAATAAGCAATCTCAGATAAAAATGAGATTTGCAAAATTATCCCTTACCTTCGGTCCAATATGCTTCGTATGTATCCGAACCTCCTGTATAATGATTTAAATAATTTAATTGACTTATTAAATAATCATATTCATTGTTATTATATTATATATGTTTCACTTATGACTTTATATTACCCGTTCTTTTGTAATTCCATGTTAAAGCAGTGTTTTGGGTAAAATCATTTCATTTATCGTATGTGTTTCGACTTGTCGTTCTTGATATTATTACTTATATCCTGATTTAAATAATTATAGAATTTAAAAAATGATTTATATATAATATATATTCATCATATACATATATATTATAGATCGATAAAAGTAATGAAATACACCGTTCATGGAGACGGTAGGTCGTACGTACGCATGAACGATGTTTTTGTTTCCTTATTGATTTGAATGAAACTAAATAGATGACATACATATATATACATAAATCTGGTAGCATTATTATTTCATATATTTCATTATTATTCATTATATAAACTTTATGATCATTCATGTATGGTTAACATGGAGAATGAATCTCATCGCGTCGTGGAGACGGTAGTCCGTACGTACGCACGAGCGATGATATCATTCCCATAATTATTGAATAGAATTGGAGTGGATGGTATAATATATCAGAATCAGTATGATGTTATAATAAACATATATAGTTATTGTTTACACCATTATACCCATCCATGTAAGGTGTTGGTGGAAAAATAGATTACACCACGACGTGGAGACGGTATTCCGTACGTATGCACGCGCGGTGATTTTGTTTTCTGTAGGATGGATAGAAGGTGAAATAGGGTTGTTTAATATTTATAATAACATATCAGTATATGAGTGATACTTATGTTATTACTTAATAATGAAACAACTAAATAAGAGGGAGTAGAAGAAGAATGGAACTTGAAGAAAACGGTAGAAGGTATTACCTCCTTCTCGAAGTGCCTCCTTTAAACTTTCTCTCAGGGCACTAGAGTTGGTCTTTTGAGAAGATCAGTACCTCTAGTAGGATTCTAAGGAAGTGGGGAAGTGAAATGGGCAGGTTTTTTCCGAGATTTAAGGCTCAAAGTGGTGTGAGGAAGAGAGGGAGGAGGTGTCCTTTTATAAGGGAGGAGAGGGGAACCTTTGGAATCCTCAAAATATTAGTTTAATACAAATTCAAACCCCACATAAAAACCTCCAAAAATGACTAAATTATAATATTAGATGATATAGGGTTGTAATCTCATCAACCAATAAAATTTAGACATGTTTTGGTCTTATTTTAAACCTTATCATTTTGATTTATCCTTATTTAATCTATTTAAGTTTATTTGTGGTAATAAAATTCTAAATTTTAAATGGTTATAAATAATCACTTATGTGTTGTTAATTTTCCATAATTGGATACTTTATGACATTTTAGACTATATAAATTTCAATTTATAATTTTTAAATATTTTTGTGATTTTTAAAAAAATTTATAATATGTTATTTTCATAAAATAACAATAGTGACAATTTTGACACTATTCATTTATTTGAATTTAAATAAAATATATACAGAATATTTGTTCAAACTAAAAGCTTTAATAGATTAATAAAAGGTCATATGTATCTAGAAAATTAGTGGATAACATTAAATAGTTCATATAATATTTATTTTATTATTTTTAAAACCATTTATTTGGTTTATCTCATAATAAAATAATTAATACAACATTTTTGTATAATTATTTAATATACTTATTTGTTGCATAAAAATTATAAATAAAATCCTATGATGAATATAAATCTGTTACCTTTCCCAATAATACTTTTACTCGAATTTATCATCTTAAAATCACAATATGTAAATTGTTATATTTATTAAATTATGAAGGTGATGACTTTGGCATCATTTAAAATAAAATAATATAAGTGTCATAATCACTTTTATGAGGCTCAAAATGGTCACATATTAGACCATTGGATGATTATGGTTTACATTTACATAAAAAATAAGTTTTTTCCAGGGTTTTTGTGCCTTTTATGGTCACTATTAGTTTAAGAAAAACTATATTCTTGATTTTTTACTAGATAAACAATTTCTGCATCACTATTGTGTCACAATTAATGATAATTTTTTAATCCCTAAAAATTATAAATAAATTCATATTATGTAGATAATTTTATTATATTTCTGGAGACTATTCATGTTTGAAGTTTCGTGAAGTTTATCACTAAATTAAAATTAATATACTTATAAGATTTAAGAGAGTGGCATGTTGTCACTTTCCTTGGTTTTAATAATAATTAAATTATTTTCAAGGAAACAAGTCCATAAAATGAATCTATTCCAACCCTTAAGTGATATGGGTCGACTTTTAGTCATTAGATAGAATTTTTTCAGGTGTTAGGGTAATTTTATAATCTTATATTTACCCTTAATTACCTGATTTACCTTTAACTATGGTAAATAAAATTTACCGTAGTTACTATTCATAATGCCCAAAAATAAAAAATAGCTTATTAACATAATTTTGACCCACTGATTCTAAATATGGAATCCATTTTTCCAAATTTAACACACAAAAGTTGCAGATATTAAATTAAAATTAATCCCGTTGTTGAAAGAAAACGGGTTTTTGTTTAAAAAATTGCAAAAGATTGAATTGATTTAACCTACGAATTCAATGTAAAATCAATGCTAATGAAATACATTATATTAAATGGTAAAAATATATTATATTTATAATTTAAAACCATTAAATATTATAATTTAACCATATAAATTATCTCAATGAAAAAAGTTGTTTTTAATTAAAAATTGATGTATTTTTACTATTCATCAAAACATGAAAGTTATCAGAAAAGTATCAAAAATTTATCCAAAGTAAAAAAAATTATCCTGATTCCAAAAGAGAATTTTATTTTGTCAAATTGAACTTATAAACATGTCAAAAACTATATTTAAAGTATATGCGCCATCAAAAGGCGGCAAAACTGCATTTTTTGAAAAATACTTATTTTGCCCGAAAAAATTATTTTGTTCTTATACCATGTTCTAGAAAATATGTAAGATGAATAATAATGTTATAAAATTCAAAATGTATTTAATACTATTCATAACGACTAGTCCATAATAATATTATAACAATATATCGTTGTTTAGTGAAACCTGGTATTGCGTACAACACACGCTATCGAGGAAGGTCGCGATTGTGTGTAATGCAATCCATATCAGGGTTTCCTGTAGTGTAAGACTCCTTTTTTGTTGTGTATAACAAAATAAAACCATATTTCATTTATACATTGAATATATATATATACACATACACACTCAATGTTGCGTAGAATAACAACTAACAAACAAACTTGAAATTGTGTGTAACACGATCCAAGAATAATGTTGCGTATACCGCAAGCTAATACGGTGTTGCGCATAGTGTAAGATAATCTTGGTGTATCTTACAACTTAAGATATGAAATAAATTAAAAATAATATATCTTATAAAATCTCGGGTTGTTACAGACATGTTCCGTGCATGTGTCCTCGACTTTGGTCGCAGCTGGGAGGATCACCTACCCTTGGTGGAGTTTGCGTACAATAATAACTACCACTCCACCATCGGGATGGCACCATACGAGGAACTGTATGGCTGACCATGCAGATCACCTCTGTTCTGGACTGACCCAGGGGAGTCAGCACTCGTAGGGCCAGATATGGTTCAGGCTACGACAGAGAAGGTGCAGATCATCCAGGAGCAGATGAGGACTGCACAGAGAAGAAAGAAGTTTTATGATGATAGGAGGTGGAGACCACTGGAGTTCGAGGATGGCAACCACGTTTTCTTATGGGTCTCACCTCGACGTGGATTACGGAGAATTGGTCGGGGCGGAAAGTTATCTTCGTGCTTCATCAGACCATTCCAGGTTCTCAGTAGGGTAGGTGAGGTGGCTTATCGCCTAGACCTTCCACCTCAGTTTCACCGAGTGCACGACGTCTTCCACGTATCTCAGCTGAGGAGATACATGCACGACCCGACGCATATCATTGATCACGGGGAGCTGGACATCGATGACGGGGTGACATTTCCGAAGGTTCTGGTGGAGATCGAGGATCGATAGAAGAGGGTCCTACGTGGATGGTCGATTTCTCTGGTGCACATTCGTTGGTAGCACGGGAACCTCCAGGAGAGCACATGGGAGCGGGAGGCTTAGATGCCTGCATAGTACCCTCGTTTGTTTCTCTAGTTTATGATGTAGCTTTACGGGGATGTAAAGCCCTGAGGTGGGAGTAATGTAAAGACCCAAAAATTTCAAGGAAATTTTTTTTCTTAAATACATTGTAATGTTACCAGTCTATGGCTTCTGACGGCACTTGATTCTAAGGCCTGGTGTGCCCGGAATCAACTTCCGATGTTTAGCTTAGGTACGTTCAGTAAACGAACGAGTGGTTTTTTCTATATTTTGATCTGGTGCATAGAATTGAAATCTGAGGGCACCGGTGAACTCGCAACGCCGGTAATTTCTTAAGAGGACTTTTACCGTAAATGCGTTTTCATGGGAGAAGAAGTTAAAATTTGTGGATTAAATGAGAAGTGAATAAAATTGTGGTACAATTTTATTTTTTATATATCTAAGGTGGTTTTATCCTACATAGGGGAGATAGGGTGGGACCCACAAGCACCTAAATACCCATATGAGGATAAATGTGAGTTGAGGCCCACACGATCCCCAACCCTTCACATTCTCTAAAACTCCTTAAACCCCCCCTCTTAATTTTGTAAACTCTTCATTACTTGTGAAACCTTTACACCTTCTCTCTCTCTCCCACTTAACTCTTACCAATACACTTTAAACAATTAATTGAACCACTTCAATTAATTAATTAAGTGTTTTGAAATTTAAATTTTGAAATGCATGGCATGATTAAATAAAATAAGGAGAAGCCTTATTTTATTTTTGGTTGGCTTTTTGTGTTGAGATTTTGGGGAGAGAGCTCTTGAGTTTCAAAGAACGCTTCATCTCCTTTGTTGAAAAACACCAACTCTCCGACAAAGAACATCGACTCGGCATCCCCGGATTCACCATCCTCTTCTTCCTCTGTGACAAGGGAGGAGACACCGACGCGGGGACTTGCCAACAACGTCATGCCATGTTTTCTTCTCTCCGTGATAAAAAGGGGAGACGCCGCTTCCTCCTCGGATGCTCTCCGTCGACGTCTACGAATCCTCACCTCGTGACGCCGTCAACCACGACGCCGACGTTCGTCATCTTTTGTTGAGGTAGGGGTTATTTTTGTTCAAGTATTTATCATCGTTCTTTATTGATTAAGGTTTGTCCGCATGATATCATCGTAACGGGAGGAGATCGGACCACACAAACATGGCTGATTCTCCTCCCCTCTACTTTTTTAATCTTCGTTAATGTTGGAGGCGGAGGCGCGCGGTGTCGTTGCACCATGCGGTGATTGGCAGGGAACAGTGGCCATGCAAGGCCGCAACGGTGGTGCGCAGCACTGTCACGCCACGCCGGAGAGACCGAGGAAGGCCGCAGCTGGAGCGGGTCATAGCGGACCAGCAGGGGCGGCCGGACGAGCCGGCCGCCGACATCTCTAGGAGGCGGGACCCCTTCTAGGACCCGCGGCAGCTCACAAACCGGCCGGCCTTAATGGCCGGCCGTTACCCGGAAACCGGGGGGTGTAACCCCCCCCCCCCCCCGACCAGCTGCTAGGGCGGACACCACGGGGTCCACTGTTTCCAAAAACAGGGGGTCGTGCCCCCTTTGCGTCCCGCTCGGCCAGTGGCTGAGCCGCTGCCAGCTTCCGAGCCGGGCCGCAGGCCGCACGGGCCGGGCCAGCCGCAGGCCACACAGGTTGGGCCGTCTGCGCCCATCTGGGCCGGGCCGGGTCGTGCCCAACCGGTCCAGACACGGACCCAAGTCGGGTCGACCTGGTTCAGGCCGACCCAGGGGGTGTTGGGCCAGGTCGGACCGGTCCCAGACCCCCTATTTTCGGAACGTTTCGGTTAAACAGATATATCTTGAGCTAAGAAACTCTGATCAACACACCGTTATTTGCGTAGGATTCCCTGGAACGATACGGTCGTTTAGGTATATTACACTCAAGGTTTCGGCGAAGTTTGGGTATGTCTGGGTTGGTTCGAACCCGAAACCAATCTGGCCCCTAGGACGAAAAAGCCAATAACTCTCAGATCAGGCGTCCGATTAACGCATCATCTGTCGCATTAAGTTCCTATTGAAGAGACAGAACTTTGGGATACGTCAACTCTAGACCTTGTGACATTTGATGAATCGAACCCTTGGCTTGTGGAGTGGACCCTCCCGGAATCGAGCGTGCTGTGAGCGGGAACCCTAGAGTTTTCTGCGACTGCGACGACGATGACGACTGTACTTGGATCCTACGTGGGTTCGGCAGCGAGAATGACTGTACTTGGATCCTCCATGGGTTTAGTAGTGATGATGACTGTACTTGGATCCTACGTGGGTTCGGCAGCGATGGTTACTGTACTTGGATCCTACGTGGGTTCGGCAGCGATGACTTCTGTACTTGGATCCTACGTGGGTTCGGCATGGAAGATGATTCAGAGGCTACATCTATCATCTACACCCCTCTTCGTGAGTAGTATACCTGTGTGAGCTGAGTCTTAACTTTCAATCATTATCATCGATATGATTGACTTACTTTCCTGTGTGGAATGGGTTGTTCTTGGGCTCGTGAGTTGGAGCCGAACTGGAATTGATGACTTAGGTATATGTATGGGCATATACCTAAGTAGAGTTGGTTGATACTTAGTGTTTGTATCTTTCCTTGTGGTTTTTCCTTTGTGGATTCTGGGAGACCTTAGGCATCTCAGGGTCCCTACTGAGTATCGTATACTCACCCCTGTACGGGCATCGCCCGCACTATGTTGTATTGGTTGCAGACGATGGACAGCACTGATCGTGGTCGAGGCTTGTGGAGCTGGACGGTATCCGGAAGTGGACCACCTGGCGGGATGTACACGTAGCGGACGGACAGACCCGAGGTACCGACGAGACTATCTGTACCCACCCTTCAGGTTGGGTTCCCAGAGGATGACCCGGTGGTTGTTGTCTTACTTTTTAACTATTGTACTTTCTTTCTCAGTTGTACTATACTTTCAGTTGGATTTGTATACCAGCCCATTTACTTTCCAGCACTTACTTTTGTACTCAGTTTACTTTGTGTTTACTCCATCTTGTGTACTCTGTTGTTTTGGTTTACTTATATAAAGGCAATTACTTCCCTTTTATCGGGAATTACGCCTTTGGTGCTAGTCGCCAGCCCCTGGTCTATGGAAGGCGGGCTTGGGGTAGTCACGGCACGGGTCCCGAGGATGGGTCGTGAAAAATTGGTATCAGAGGAGTTGGTTCTACATCAGAACTCAGGACTCTGATAACTTCTTCTGTGAAGCAATAGTGTTAAGAGTATTGAGTGTGGTTTTCGTTCCAGGGAGTCCAGTGTTGGTGCGGTGGCCGGCGTATCCATACACTAGGACCCTAACTTCTGATTTCCGACTCAGTGCTCGAAAACACTGATTGCATGTGTGTTTAAAATTTTTTCTTTTTGATTACTTTTTTTCAACTCACTAGGTATATTTTATTAACCGTGGCACACTTGTTACTTTTCAGGATGGCCCCACGAAGGAATCCAGCTAGGGTTCTGAGCTTTGTGCGAGATGGAAGCCCACCGAGCGACGAGGCCTCAGTGTAGGGATCCATTACAGCAGAGGCACCAGCGGTACCTCTACCCACTAGGCCACCGATACCACCAGTCCCAGCAGTGGAGAGTGCACGCCTCCTGAGTGAGTTGCACGAGTTTCAGTGACAGAGGCCTCCCAAGTTCCGCAGAGAGACGGACCCTCGGGCAGCATAGGATTGGCTGGAGGCTATCGTCAGAGTCTTCAGATTAGTAGGGACACCAGCTGACCTTATGGTGATCCTTGCAGTGAGTCTCATGCACGCAGCAGCAGGTAGATGGTGGAGCCTGATGCTCCTGGTGCACGACGAGGCATCACTACTTTGGACGGACTTCGAGAGCCTCTTCCACTCGGAGTTTGTTCCGGCCACCCTCCGTATGGTGCACATCCAGGAGTTACTACAGCTGCAGAAGGGCAGCATGACAGTAGCCCAGTACTTGGAGAGATTTACCGACCTCTCACGCTACTCCACGGACATGGTACGGGACCCATTCTTCCAAGATCGTACCTTTGAACAGGGGCTGAGGCATGAGATCAGGGCTTCAATGATCTCCATCGACATGCTAACACAGGCAGGAGTACTGGAGCGAGCCCTTCTTGTAGATAACTTCCTTGCTGAGCCGACGCCAGCAGCGAGGCCTACCACAGGGCGACACGTAGCGGAGTCTTCTTCATCCGAAAGTAGACAGATGTCGCAGAGGTCCAACCGTACCAGGCCATCAGGTGGGCGACCTCAGGATACTAGTTCGGATGTGTGGGGCACGCGCAATAGATCCAGTCATACGAGAGGCAGGTAGTGCTATGCATGCGTCGAGCAGGGCCACATGGCTCGTGACTGCCTGACCCGCCATGCAGAGGAGCAGTAGACAGTTGAGGGACCACCCAGGAAGAGGAAGAGGTTCGACCGTGGAGGTCCGCAGGGAGCCGGCGGACGAGGTAGGGGAGCTGGCCGAGCATCAGGTGGTGGATGACGCTTTGAGGCTCTACCACCACCACCACTAGGAGGGCCACCCCGACCACAGGGAGCTGGAAAATAGGGGAAGGCTTAGCTCCAGGAAGTTAAGGCCTATGACCATTGCACACCTGATATGATTCGAGGTACTATCTGTGTCTACTCCACCCTTGCTGCAGTTCTTATAGACACATGAGCGGGTCATTTTTTCATTGTCGCTGCCCTTATTTGGAGCTAGGAGATTCTGATAGAGTTGTTGGCTCGATCCTTATGGATAGAGACTCCTACGGGAGCAAACTCGATGATTACACACTGGTGCCGACAGTGTGAGATTACTCTAGGAGGCGAGAGCTTCGGCTAGGATCTTCTTGTAGAATCGTTGAGGCCTTACGACATCATCTTGGGTATGGACTGGTTATCTACAGTCCATGCCCAGATTGACTGTATTAGGTGCAAAGTGTGGTGTGTCCGCACAGATGGGAGCAGGTTCACCTTCACTAGCGATAAGGGAGCCTTTGTAGTGCAGGATGGGATTACGTAGAGGAGAGGGCAGCCAATTACACATCAGTTGGCTAGTCTCATCCTCAGAGTGGTTGATGTGCAGAGTCCGAGTTTTCCTATTGTGGTGGAACAGTATGCGGACGTTTTCCCTGACGGCGTTCCAGGACTACCTCCTCGCAGAGAGGTAGACTTCTATATTGACATGTACCCCGGGACAACCCCAATATCTACTATAGCATATCGGATGGATCCCACCAAGCTTCATGATCTGCGGGTACAATTGGAGGATTTGCAGGTAAAGGGATTCATCCGACCCAGTGTTTCACCCTGGGATTCTCTGATTTTATTCGCGAAGAAGGTGGATGGGAGCTTACGACTATGTGTCGACTACCGTCACCTGAATCAGGTGACCGTAAAGAACAAGTATTCACTCCTGAGGATTGACGACCTCTTTGATCAGCTCAACGGAGCATGATGGTTCTTGAAGGTAGACCTCAGGTCATGCTATCATCAGCTCAGAGTTCGAGATGAGGATGTGCAGAAGACGACCTTTAGGTGTCGTTATGGCCACTATGAGTTCTTGGTTATGCCTTTTGGCGTAACCAACACTCCAGAAGTGTTCATGAGTCTCATGAACAGGATCTTCCAGCCTTACCCCGATCTATTTGTCATAGTCTTCATCGACAACATACTGATTTACTCGACTACTGAGGAGGAGCAAGCCTACCACTTGCGGGTCGTACTGGATACACTCCAAGAGCACCAGCTTTATGGTAAGCTCTCGAAGTGTCAGTTATGGATTCGAGAGGTCCACTTCTTAGGGCACGTCATCTCTGAGGTGGGATTTGCGGTGGATCTTGCGAAGATTGAGGCAGTACTTACTTGGGATCCACCCAAGAGTGTGACGGAGGTGCAGAGTTTTCTATGTCTGGCTGGGTACTATCAGAGATTTGTGCCAGAATTCTATAGAGTTGAAGCACCACTTTCAGCTTTGACGAAGAAGGGGAAACCCTTCGTGTGGTTAGATAGATGTCAGCAGAGCTTCCAGGAGTTGAGAAAGAGATTGACCAGTGCACCCATCTTGAGGCTACCGGAGGAGGGCGTAGGGTACGTAGTTTACTGCGATGCATCAGGGACCAGACTCAGGTGTGTCCTGATGTAGGATAGGATAGTGATCGCCTATGTTTCACGATAGTTGAGGCAGCATGAGCAGAACTACGCTACCCATGACCTGGAGTTGGCAGTAGCGGTCTTCTCCTTGAAGATGTGGCGGCACTATCTGATGGGAGAGCGCTTTATAGTCTACTCTAACCACCAGAGTCTCAGGTACATCTTCTCGCATAAGGACCTGAACCTGAGACAGCGGCGATGGCTCGAATTCCTCCAGGACTATGAATTTGAGATAGTCTATACTCTTGGGAAGGGGAATGTTGTGGCTGATGCTCTCAACAGGAGGTCGGTCATTCAGCTACTTGGAGAGGTGACGGAGTAGTTAGCCGCTTTGAAAATATCCTTCGTGGATAGAGATGGTTCATCCTTCCTACAGTTCCTCACAGTCACTCCTCCACTACTTCAGCAGTTCAGAGAGGCACAGTGTGGGGATGTTGACTATGAGACGCGACGTGCTTAGATTTCCACAGGGCAGACGCCTAATGGATTTTCTGAAGGATCAGAGCACGTCATCCTCTTTAGGGGACATACCATGGTACCAGTTTCACTGTAGGAGGAAGTGATGAGAGAGTTTTACAATTTCCCTTTGGTGTTACATCAAGGAGTATCTAAGATGTACTAGGATCTCAGACGATAGCACTGGTGGTGGGGTATGAAGAAGGCAGCGGAAGAGTTCGTTTCACGATGCCTCACCTGCTAGCAGGTGAAGGCGGAGCATCAGGTACTGGCTGGCTTGGTACAACCCTTAGAGGTTCCGGAGTGGAAGTGGGATGGGATATCCATGGATTTCATGACGGGGCTCCCACATACTTCTAGAGGATACGAATCCATTTGGGTGATCATAGACCGACTCACGAAGTCGGCCCACTTCCTACCGATCAGAGAGCAGGGCTCAGTAGAGAGTTTGGGACACCTCTACGTTCAGGAGATCGTACGGCTTCATGGTGTTCCATCATCTATCATCTTTGATCAAGATTCTCGCTTTACTTCCCGACTTTGGAAGGGGTTTTAGGTGGCATTTGGGACGCAGATACGCCTGAGCACCGCCTTTCATCCTCAAACGGATGGCCAGACAGAGAGGACCATTCAAACTCTCGAGGACATGCTCTGTGTATTTGTCCTCCACTTTGGTCGCAGCTGGGAGGACCACCTACCCTTGGTGGAGTTTGCGTACAACAATAGCTACCACTCCACCATCGGGATGGCACCATACAAGGCACTGTATGACCAACCATGCAGATCACCTCTGTGCTGGACTGAACCTGGGGAGTCAGCACTCGTAGGACCAGAGATGGTTCAGCCTATGACAGAGAAGGTGCAAATCATCCAGGAGCGGATGAGGACTACACAGAGCAGATAGAACTCTTATGCTGATAGGAGGCGAAGACCACTGGAGTTCGAGGATGGAGACCACGTTTTCTTATGGGTCTCACCTCGACGTGGATTACGGAGATTTGGTCGGGGCGGCAAGTTATTTGCGCGCTTCATCGGACCATTCTAGGTTCTCAGCAGGGTAGGTGAGGTGGATTATTTCCTGGCCCTTTCAACTCAGTTTCACCAGGTGCACGAATTCTTCCACGTATCTCAGTTGAGGAAATATGTGCACGACCCGACGCATATCATTGATCACGGGGAGTTGGAAATCAATGATGCGGTGACATTTTCGGATGTTCTGGTGGAGATCGAGGATCGACAGGAGTGAGTCCTATGTGGAAGGTCAATTACTCTAGTGTTCATTCGTTGGCAGCACCGGAACCTCCAGAAGAGCACATGGGAGCGGGAGGCTCAGATGCGTGCACAGTACCCTCATTTGTTTCTCTAGTTTATGATGTAGCTTTACGGGGATGTAAATACCTGAGGTGGTAGTAATGTAAAGACTCATAAATTTCAAGGAATTTTTTTTTTCTTAAATACTTTGTAAATTTACGAGTCTATGTCTTCTGACGGAACTTGATTCCGAGGCCCGGTGTGCCCGGAATCAATTTCTGAAGTTTAGCTCGGGTACGTTCAGTAAACGAACGAGCAGGTTTTTCTATATTTTGAACCGGTGCTCAGAATTGAAATCTGAGGGCACTGGTGAACTCACAGCATCGGTAAATGCTTAAGAGGACTTTTACCGTAGATTCGTTTTCACGGCAGAAGAAGTGAAAATTTGTGGATTAAATGAGAAGTGAATAAAATTGTGGTACAATTTTATTTTTTATATATCTAAGGTGGTTTTATCCTACATGGGAGAGTTAGGGTGGGACCAAAAAGCACCTAACTACCCATGTGAGAATAAATGTGAGGTAGGGCCCACACGATCTCCAACCCTTCCCATTCTATAAAACTCCTTAAACCCCCCTCTTAATTTTGTAAACTACTCATTACATGTGGAACCTTTCCAAATTCTCTCTCTCTCCCTCTTAACTCTTTCCAACACACTTTAAACAATTAATTGAACCACTTCAATTAATTAATTAAGTGTTTTGAAATTTAAATTTTGAAATGCATGGAATGATTAAATAAAATAAGGAGAAGCCTTATTTTATTTTTGGTTGGCTTGTTGTGTTGAGATTTTGGGGAGAGAGCTCTTGAGTTTCAAAGAAAGCTTCATCTCCTTTGTTGAAAAACGTCAACTCTCCGATGAAGAACATCGACTCAGCAACCGTGGATTCATCATCCTCTTCTTCCTCTGTGACAATGGAGGAGACTCTGACGTGGGAACTTTCCAACAACGTCACACCTTGTTTTCTTCTCTCTATGATAAAAAGGGGTGATGTCGCTTCCTCCTCGGATGCTCTTCGTCGACGTCTACGAATCCTCACCTCGCGACGCCGTCAACCGCGATGCCGATGTTCGTCATCTTTTGTTGAGGTAGGGGTTATTTTTGTTCAAGTCTTTATCAGTGTTCTTCGTTGCTTAAGGTTTCGCCGCATGATATCGTCGTAACGGGAGGAGATCGGACCGCACAAACACGGCTGATTCTCCTCCCCTCTACTTTGTTAATCTTTGTTAATGTTTGAGGTAGAGGCGTGCGGTGTCGTTGCACCATACGTTGATCAGCAGGGAACCACGACCATGCAGGGTCGCGGCGGTGGTGTGCGGCGCCGTTGCACCATGCCGGAGAGACCGAGGAAGGCCGCGGGCGGAGCAGGCCGCAGCGGAGGGGCGCAGTTCCATCGCGTCGTGGCGGACCAGCAGGGGCGGCCGGCCGAGCCAGCTACCGGCGTCTCTAGGACGCGGGACCCCTTCTGGGTCCCGTGGCAGCTCACAAACCGTCCAGCCTTAATGGCCGGCCGTTACCTGGAAACCGGGGGGTGTAACCCACCCGACCAGCCGCTAGGGCGGACCCCACTGGGTCCTTCATTTCCAAAAATAGGGGACTGCGCCCCCTTTGCATCCCGCTCGGCCAGCGGCCGAGCCGCGACTGGCTTCCGAGCCGGGCCACAGCCCGCACGGGTCGGGCCCTCCGCGCCCTGTCGGGTCGCGCCGCTCCGTGCCCCGTCGGGCCGGGCCGCGCCTGCCGGTCCGAGCAGGGCCCACCCAGGCTGGACCCGGACCCAAGTCGGGTCTACGCGGTTCGGGCTGACCCAGGGGGTGTTGGGCCAAGTCGGACCGGGCCCAGACCCCCTATTTTCAGAACATTTTGGTTAAATAGATATATCTTGAGCTACGGACCTCCGATCGATGCACCGTCAGTTGAGTAGGATTCCTTGGAACGAGACGGTCGTTTTACCATATTAAAATCAAGGTTTTGGTGAAGTTTGGGTATGTCCGGGTTGGTTCGAACCCAAAACCAACCGGGCCACTGGGACGGAAAAGCCAATAACTCTCAAACCGGGCATCTGATTGACGCGTCGTGTGTCGCATTGAGTTCCTATTGACGAAATGGAACTTTGGGATACATAAAATCTGGACCTTGTGACAGTTGATGAATCGAATCCTTGGCTCGTGGAGCAGACCCTCCCGGAATCGAGCGTGCTGTGTGCGGGAACCCTAAAGCTGGCTGCGACTATGATGACGATGATGAATGTACTTGGATCCTACGTGGGTTCGGCAGAGAGGATGACTATAATTGGATCCTCCATGGGTTCGGTAGTGATGACGACTGTACTTGGATCCTACGTGGGTTCGGCAGTGATGGTTACTGTACATGGATCCTACGTGGGTTCGGCAGCGATAACTTCTGTACTTGGATCCTACGTGGGTTCGGCAGGGAAGATGATTCAGAGGCTACATATATCATATCCACCCCTCTTCATGATTAGTATACCTGTGTGATATGAGTCTTGACTTTCAGTCATTATCATCGATATGATTGACTTGCTTTCTTGTGTGGACTGGGTTGTTCTTGGGCTCGTGAGTTGGATCCAAACTGGAATTGATGACTTAGGTATATGTATAGGCATATACCTAAGTAGATTTGGTTGATACTTAGTGTTTGTATCTTTACTTGTGGTTTTTCCTTTGTGGATTATGGGAGACCTTTGGGGGTCTCAGGGTCCCTACTGAGTATCGTATACTCACCCCTGCACGGGCATTGCCCGCACTACATTGTGTTGGTTGCAGACGATGGACAACACTGATCGTGGTTGATGCTTGTGAAGATGGACGGTATCCGGAGGTGAACCACCTGGCGGGATGTACACTGAGCGGACGGACGGACCCGAGGTACCGACAAGACTATCTGTACCCACCCTTCAGGTGGGGTTCCCGGAGGACGACCCAGTGGTTGTTGTCTTACTTTTCAGCTGTTGTACTTTCTTTCTCAATTGTACTATACTTTCAGTTGGGTTTGTATACCGGACCATTTACTTTCCAGCACTTACTTTTGTACTCAGTTTACTTTGTGTTTACTCCATCTTGTGTACTCTGTTGTGTTTGTTTACTTATATAAAGGAAATGTCTTCCCTTTATCGGGAATTACGCCTTTGGTGTTAGTCGCTAGCCCCTGTCCTATGGAAGGCGGGCTTGGGGTAGTCACGGCATGGGTCCCGAGGACGGGTCGTGACAATAATTTTCACCTAGGCGTGAATGTGTGGATATCTAAATATGTGGAATGGAATGGGTTATGCCAATAGATTTATGAAATGGGTTCAAAGACTTGTTTGGTTGCTTTCCTTTTAAATTGGTTGTTTATAAAATGGTTTGGATTTGATATAAACTATTTTAAATTGTTTTATATAAATTATTTTATATAAATTGTGCTAACATTTTCTATCCTAGTGGTGTGAGTATGGAAGTAATTTGGGTAAAACCTACTAAGTTTTATACTCACCCCATGCTTGGGAACTTTGGTGTATTTTCAGATGTTTTATATTGTGATATAGGTAAAGTAAAGGTATCCCAATTATTTAGTGATGCATCTTGATACCTTGAGAAATTTGGTGGATTTTGATCTAGGGGAATATTGGGAGATGTAGATTTGATGTCTTTGGAGTCTTTGATATTTGTTGGTTTTTTATTTCATATTGTACTCTGGTATGGTTCTTAGTTATAGTTGGTAATGTTGAAATTTGTTATTACCTTTAGTTTTATTCCATGGTTCTCATGCATCATATAACACCCTGAGTTTTTTATGGACCTTTTTTCTCAAATAAATTAAATTTTAATTGATATATTACATTGCACTAAGTCAAATATTCATTTCACACAACACATACTTGGCGTATGTTACATGAAAACCCATATTGGTGTAAGTTACATGCAAAATAAACTTGGAATATTTTACATGCAATACTAACTTGGAATATGTTTTATGCAACATCGGCTTGGTGTATGTTACACGCAACACTGAGTTTCTATGAAACATCATTTTGTTGCTATAATTATTTAAACGAGACAATTATAACCTAGCCATTAAACTTAGTAATATGAATTAAAATAACTACTTTTAAAATATTTTTACAATGTTTTTATATAAATAAATCATATTTATAATGAAAGATATAATTTTTTGTAAAGACCTTATATGTTTAAAAATACTATTTTCTCAAATAAACTCCTTTTAATGTCCTTCTGTGAAAAATAATAAAATTAATTTTAGAAACATTTAGAAATTAAATTGGATAAAATAAAATTAATTTTTGAATTTATAATTTTGAAATTATCTTAGGGTGAATTTATGGTATTTTTCTGAGAAACTTCATTTTTAGATGAATAGTGAAAAATATCGGATTTTAATTCAAAACTATCTTTTCATCTAATTTATTTACAAGGTTAAATTATATTTTAATTTGGTTTAAAAGTTTAATTAGATCTTATTTTTATAAATAAACCCAATTTGGGTCATTTGAATCAATTTCACTTTGAAATTGAATATAAATACTAGTAAACTTTTGAACGTTTTTACTTTAAAAACTCGCAGTGTAGTCCCGTCAGCGGGATTAAATTTAATTTAATTTCAGCCACTTATGAAATTTTAATTTTTAAAAATGGATTCCATATTTATAATAATAATTTTTAATTTCTAATAAATTAAACTTAGTTTTTTATGAAAAATATTAGTGAAAGAAATTAAAATTAATTACAACGATTAAGGTAAGATTAAGCTTAATAATGGACTAAACATTAATCTTAAGGGCCCAAATGACCTAGAAAATTGTCCAAGATCAATTTGATGGACATATTTAGACACTATACTCTCTTTTATATACTTTTTTATATTATTGGATCTAATTGCAACATGAAAAACGTGGGTGGAATTCTCTCTTCAAATATTTACAAGAGTGTCACTCATCCTCCACTATAAAAAGACCACCTCTCCTACCAATTTCTCACACATCTCAAACCACTTAGTTTTGGTGAAAATATTCCCAATAAACTCCTCAAAATATCTCCCTTACTCCTTTAATCCTCTCTTTGGGCATAAATCCTTCCGATGAATCCCTTTGGTGCAAACCAAAAGGAGTTACCCAAATAAGAGGTAACATTCTTCCTCAAGTTCTTTTATTTTATTTCAATTCTCCACCCCCTCAACACTTCTTATTAAATGATTGTATAAAAACATCAGTATCATAAATATACTAGTATTTTTTATGCTAAGGGTTTAAACTAAACTTACACACACTTTCATCTAATGGTCAATGAACATATTGTTTACGTGTACCGCAAACTATCACCTCACAAAACGATGATTGTTCATTTTTGCTTTACTGCCACTCAGGGTGGAAATTATGATGGAAAATATTTTTATATATTTTATTTATTATTTATTTAATCTTATTTAATACGTTTACAATACATATCTTTATACTTTTCATTTGGTTTGAATATGATAATTTTTTTTGAGGAAGTGTGGACTATAACCACCTCAAAGCGATGTGATTCATTCACACACTACATCGAATGTATTAAGGATGTGTTTAGTGAAATTATATGATTTATATGAAATAATAATTCTACTGTAATTATAATATATATATATATATATATGTTTTTTTTTATTTTCTTTCTTTCTTTTAATATGACAATAAAAACGAAAACAACATTCATGAGTACGTACGGATTACCGTCTCCAGGAACGGTGTATTCCATTTCATACTTCTATGTTATATAGATTATTATAATAAAATTATAATTAATATAAATGATATTTATATCATTTGTTATATTTTTAAAATCATTATATAATTATAAGTACTAAAGATATAAAAAAATTAAGACACGTGCGAAGAACAAAGCGGATATTACCCAAAGTGAAACCATAACATAGAATTATTAACAAGCGGGTAATATAAAGTCATAATCAAACCATATAAGGTATTAGATATAGGAATTTTGTTCTTTGATAAATTTATAATAAGATTATATTTATTATACAGGAGTTTTTATGAGTACCATGAGAGTCAAGACATAAGGTAAGGAGATTTCATCTCACTTTTTATTTCCATGAGATACATACTTTATTAACCACCCATTCCTTTTGTGTGGTGTGTATACTAACCATGTATGTATTAAATTATTACTATAATTAAATTTATGGTTATTTAAATATCCATTATATTATATTTATTTCATGGGGTTAATGTTTCAAAAGTTACTAAATTGGTAAGACAGTTTGGTCTCAATTTGCCTTCTTTGAGACACATGTTTTATTATGGACCTTAATTATATTTTGAGGTGTATATACTTAAATTTGAAATATTATATCTTGAATATAATTAATTTCATGATATTTTAATCTTAATTTTATTTCATTTTATTAAATGGAGAGTATTATCCCAAGTTACAATGTGGTAAGAGTTTATTAAAACAATCTCATCATTTATCGAGATTGTTTATGATTATGATTCTTTTACTAAAATATTGTGATCCATATCTCAAGAACACTCATGAGTATCATTTGTTTATTCAAGTTATATCCATGTATTATTACCATTTTTTCACTCTTTGTTACTTAAGATAATTAAGAAAATGTTTTTAATAAAAATCTGACTGTATTTCTATCTTCGGTTGGAAATTTGTTTTATTCAAAAACCATGTTTTCAAAAATGTTTTAAAATGATCCATGAAGATCATTTTTAAGGAAAAATTATTTTAAAAATGTTATATGGTTTTAAAAGCTTCATTTATAAGTTTTCATATATATTTTCGAAGAAAAAGGTTTTCGAAAATGTTTTATGTTTTAAAAAACATTTTTCAATGTAGAAAGGATATTTTTCTCAAGAAATGTTTTTAAAAGATATTTAAAAATTATTTCCCATCTAATATAACATATGTTGGTGTTAATCATGCCTTTATGGGGAAATTATTCAATGTTTCCATTCATATTATTTTTCTGAATGGATTATGTTTTTATGGCATGATGTTTATGAAACCTGTTTCTCTTCTATAGGGTATATGCTTTTGAAACCTGATTCCTTTCATGGGTTATGATTTTATGAAATGATTATGAAAACTATATTTTTCCACAGGTTAAGATATTATTGCATTTTTATGATACCCATTTCATTTCATGGGTTATTATATGATTATTTATGATATTGTGGAACATGTATGTATGATTTAATTATGATATGGGTGGGACCTATATCTCCCTCTAATTCATTGGGTAAAGATTTATATCTCATGAGATAGACATGGATGGAATGAGAAATGAAATCGGTTCAATATTATAGGTTTGTAATAAGGAGTGAACTCGGTTCAATAATATAAGTCTAGAATGAGGAGTGGACCTGGTTCAGTAAAGGACTTTATCCACTAATATATCCTCTGTAGCAATGCCTTAACTACTATGGGAATCATTATATATGCTTATGTGTCTGCCATAATTCCATGTTTTATTCCTATGTTATACTTTCATGGCTTATGTTATTTATTTCCTTATGATTCATATCTTATGATCTACTAAGCTTTATGCCATGATTCATGTTTATGATATTTGATATGTAGGTTATCATCTTCTATTTTTATGATCATGTTCTCATACCCTAATGACCATGATTATTCTTGTGTATCTCTTTTTTTACCCTTACTGGGCATATGAGATCACCCCTTTTATGTTTCCTCCCCCCAGTTTATGAAAATATGTATTATTTTTTATGTTTCTATGAAGGGTGATAGTCAAGAAGAACCTAGTGGGGATGATGTAGGTCATTTATGTACCCATATTTATGTTTCCATGTTTCCAAAGGTACTAGACTAGTATGATATTTTGGCATCTATTTGTATAATTTTTTACTACAAAAGTTATATAATTTTAATGTATTAGAAGTGTGGGTCACTATAGTTGGTATCAAATCAAAGTTTTATTTGACCTTTGGAATCTAGGATGAGAAAAACTTAGTGATAACCCTAAGGACATATTTAGATATAAGTCTAAGGATAAGGGAAATTATAGAAAATGTCCTAGAATTTTTGTAAAGGATAGAGTGAGTGGTTTCCTAGAAATACATCCATGTCTAAATACTAAAAGTGGATGTGGATTTGGTACAGATATACCTAGGGGTAACAACTCTGACAAGATGTTATGGGCCTGACTTGGGGTAATCTAGTACTTGAAAATGGGCCTTGTTGCACACCTGGTTTGACACTCTTAGGGGATATGATTTTGGAATTCACAAACTCTTTATGAGCTATCATGAAAGATCTAAATAGAATTTGGATATTAATAACCTATTATAAACCTAAGGTGTTATATATTAAGGAAGTTGTTGTAATTTAGACATCCTATAAGTGACTTTTCATGATTATGTGGTTCCTCAATATGATAACTATTTCTTAATTTATGATTTTGGTTTTAGTCAATGGATGGAACCCAAAGGAACCATGTTAATGGTGATTGCAACAGATAATGAGACAATTTTCCTCTTAAGAAAATGAATGTTATGGGAGATGGAATGAAAAACCTTATTGTTATGCTCACATATCTTTATCAATCTATGAATCATGGTAGACTTCCAAATGAGAAAAGGATGGAATAAAATTATATTGGTTCCTTCATGAGGAAACATCCACCTTATTTTAGAGGGTCTTATGATCCAATTATTATTGAAAATTGGATCAATACTACTCAAAATAAATTCTCTATTATCCAGTTTTCAGATCATCAAAAAGTCATTCTGGTTGTTTATTAGTTAGAAGGCGAAGTATACCAGTGGTGGACTCTAATCAAGAATACAAGGTCGCAAGATGAGATTGAATCCATGGATTGGGATGAGTTTAAGAAATTATTTTTCAATAATTACTTTCCTCATATTCTTCATACCAAGATGGAGAAATAGTTCCTTGAGTTGAAGTAAAGGTATGATGAATTTTTTAGTACCTACGAGCTAATTTCATGAGACTTGTGAGGTACTCTTCAGGAATTATCATCCAACCTGAAAGTAAAGTTGATAAGTTCTTCATTGGCTTAAATTCAAGTCTCATAAGGACATTTTCCATAAGATACTTTAGTATCTATGAATATATTGTGTGTTGTTCAATCAAGGTTGAAATGGAGGTTGGAGTCATATATCAATCTCATTATTTTGATAATAAAAGTAAGATAGAATTTAAAGAAAAATATAAAAACTATGAAGAGAAGAATATGTGCTTTCCTTTATGATCTAAGTGTGGGAAGAAGCATGGATAAAATTTCCTTAAGGGGTCTAATAAATTTTAAGTGTGGAAGGGAAGGCCATCGGGCATTTGATTGTCAAAGTTATGGGAAGAAGTTATCTAATGGTGATAATGGAGAAAAAAACACAGAATGAACCTCCCATGATTCAGTGCTACAAGTGTGAGGATAATGGGCATTATGCTGACCATTTCCCAAACCCAAGGGTTGGTGGTGATGATCAACTTCAGCAAACTCTTAATCTGAGGGACAGGGGAAATATCATGCAATATCTATTTCTGATAATAGGTTTGATAATGACGTGATGAAAGGTACATTTACCACCCACTCTATAATTGATAATGTCATATTTTATTTTAGATATACCCACTCATTTATATCTAAAAAATTTTCTAAGGGTGTTAAGATTCCACCAAAATAATTAGATGTGGAATTAGAATTGCGAACCCCTAATGGTATGATGATTGTATCCCAAATCTAAGATTCCTCTCTAATTGATGTTTGTAGGAATTTTCTTCCTAAAAATCTTTTCATTATTCCTTTGGTTGAATTTTATTTTCTTCCTAAAAATCTTTTCTCTAATTGATGATGATTGTATCAATTGTTGAGGAAGGGAAGTTGCATTTGATATTTCAAACCCTCTTATGAGCATCCATCAATGTGAAAATAAGAATTAAATTCCTATGGAGATTATATACAATTTATGGGTCTTAATTCCCATTGAAAATGGTTTTTTATCTCATATGGTTGGGGAGAAAATCGGCATCGATGATATGCTTATTGTTCGAGAATTTTTGGATGTCTTTCTAGAAGAGATTCATATTATTCCACCAAAATGTGAAGTTAATTTCTCAATAGAAATCATACCTAATTCTACACCAATTTCAAAGACTCCTTATAGAATGGCCGCAATTGAGTTGCAGGAATTGAAGAAGCAACTCCAAGAAAACCTTGATAAGGGATTCATTCGGCCAAGTGTGTCACCTTGGGGTGCACCCCTTATTTTTTTGAAAAAAGAAAGATGGATCAATGTGACTCTGCATTGATTATCAGGAGTTGAACAATATCACAATCAAGAACAAGTATCCTCTTCCCCATATTAATGACTTGTTTGATCTACTATGCAGATATCAACATTTTTCCAAGATTAACTTTCATTATATATATCATCAACTAAGGGTCAAGAAAGAGGATATACCCAAGACGGCATTCCATACAAGGTATGGACACTATGAATATATAGTGATGCCTTTTGGTCTTACTAATTACCCTATTATCTTCATGGATTTAATTAACAGAGTCTTTAGATATTACCTCGATCAGTTTGTGGTAGTCTTTATAGATGATATTCTTATATATTCAAAGAGCAAGAAAGATCAGGGAGATCACAAGAAAATTGTACTAAAAACCCTGAGGAAGGAGAAAATATATGAAAAAATTACAAATTGTGAATTTTGGCTAAAAAATGTTTCATTTTTTGGTCACATAATCTAAAGATATGGTATAGTATTGGATCCATCAAATATGGAGGCTATTGAATGCTAGCCTAGACCAACCATGGTGATTGAGATCCATAGCATTCTTTGTTTAGTTGGATATTATTGATGGTTTTTGGAGAATTTTTCATGACTATCTAATTCTCTGAACAAGTTAACTCGTAAGGGTGTCAGGTTCCTATGGACAAATGAATGTGAGGAAAATTTCAAGGAACTGAAGAGAAGGTTAGTCAGTGCACATGTTCTTACATTATCCTATAGTGGAGAAGGGTTTGTAATCTATAGCAATCCATCCAAGAAGAAATTGGGAGGTTTTCTTATGCAGAGTAACATGGTTATCGCTTATTCCTCATGGTAGTTGAAGATTCATGATCAAAATTACCCAACTCGTGATTTGGAGTTAGTGGTGGTAATTTTTTCATTAAAGATATAGATGCATTATATTTATGGAGAAAAGTGTGATATATATACCAATCATAAAAGTGTGAAATATATATTCAAATAGGAGGATTTGAACATGCACTAGAGAAGATGGTTAGAGTTAGTAAAGGATTATGACTACTTAATACATTACCACCCTGGTAAAGCAAACAATGTGGTAGATGCTTTGAGTCAGAAGGATCGTGATAGCTTATCCATGATGAGGATCACAAAATATCCAATATTTTTGGATTTTCAAAGGATGGATCTAGAAATCCTAAAGGAAGGGGAAAATATTTTCATTCTCAAATGAATGTTCAACCCTCTATCCAAGTAAAGATTAAAGAGGTGTGGAATAAAGATGTAGATATGTAAAAGAAAGTTAGAAATGTTCCTGAGTTTAACCTTAATCAGGATGGAATGATAAGGTTCAGGAACCATGTATCTATTCCTTCCATGCCATATTTTAAGAAGGATCTATTAGAGGAAGCTCATAGTTATTCATTCTCCATTCATCATGGAAGTATGAAGATGTATAGAGACTTGAAAGAATACTTCTGATGGGATGGAATGAAGAGAGATATCGTGAAGTTTGTATATCAGTGCTTGGTATTCCAACAAGTTAAGGCTCAAAAAAAAGTCAAAGGGGATGTTGCATCTATTACCTATACCAGAATGGAAATGGGGAAACATCACTCTGGATTTTGTCATTGGGCTACCCAAAACCTCTAAAGGGTTTGATGCTATATAGGTGTTAGTTGATCACTTTACTGAGTTAGCACACTTCATCGCTATCAGAGAATACTTCTCTCTGGATCAGTTTTCTGGGATATACATTGAGAAAGTGGTAAGGTTTCATAGAGTACCACATTCTATTGTATCATATCGGGATCTGAGGTTCACCTCAATGTTCTGGTGAAGTCTTCAGAAAGAACTTAATACATAATTGAGTTTCAATTCTTGTTATCATCCTCAAACAGATGGTTAGGTTGAAAGAAAAATTCAAAACCTAGAGGATTTGTGGAGATCTTGTTCTTTGGATTTCAAAGGTCACTATAAAAACACACCCATGTTAAAAGGGGTTATTTTTCTATTTAGAGGGGTTATAACCCCCTCTAAATGCATTAGAGGCGGTTTATGGTGAACTACCGATAATGTGCCCACCATATCCTATTAGTGGCGGTTTTAGGGAAGCACTGGTAAAATACATATAAGAGTAGAGGTAGTTAGATTAGAGGGGGTTTAAACCCCCTCTAATTGTGTTTAAAATTTCAAAATATGTGTCGATTATAGGTGGTTTTAACTGCCTCTAATATGGACCCTCAATTTAGGGGGGTGTAAATGCCTCTAATTGAGGGTGTAGAACTAATTTTAGGGGCGGTTATCTATAATCGCCTTTAAATCCTCCAACTTTTTTTAAAAAATATAGCCTCTGGACACCCCACGATCATCCCTTGGACACCTTGCATGACACCTCATGGGCTACCCTAACACCCAACGGACCCCCCTTGGATACCCCACGGACCTCCTCGGGACAACCCCCAGATACCCCACGGTCCTCCCTTGGACACCTCACTAGACACCCCATGGACACCCCCATGGTCACCCCCATGGTCACCCTTGGACACCTCACCTGACACCCCACGGGCTCCCCCGACACCCAACGGACCCCCCTGGACACCCCAATGACACCCAATAGACCCCCTTGGACACCTTTCCAGACAGTACATGGGCTCCCCCCAACACCCCTGGGATAACTCCCTAACACCCAATGTGGACACCTGACACACCCCAGGCCTACCCACGGACAACCACCCTGAGGACCCACACAACCCTGACTTCTTCGCAACACACGCGCGTACATAGGACCCACGCAACTTGTCTCCAACGCAGCACACGCCAGCAAAAATCCCCCTTTGTGGGAATTGAACCCGCAACCGCGGGAACATTACTCCGCCGAAAAACCACTACATCGACAACGATTTTATCTATTATATACAATATATTTGATTTATTTAGATACAGAATTGATTTATAATATATATATATATATATATTTGTGTATAGAAATATAGAAAATATAATATATTTTTGTATAATATATAATATATTTTTTTGTATTATATATATATATATCACATCTTTGTATATATAATATATATAAATAGTTATATTTATATATATTTATATATATATACATATATTTATAAATACATTTATATTTTTGTGTCTTTGTATATGTGTATATATTTATATAATATTTATAGATATAATATAATTATAATATATATTTATATTTATATTTATATTTATATTTATATAATTTTTTTATATACTTATGTGTGTGTGTGTAAGAATAATGTTATTAATTATTATTATTACTATTACACCTATTTTTTAAACTATACAAATTATATGTTGGTTTTATAAATATTATAGATTTATATATTTTATGATTTATATTATACATATATTATATTAAATACGTTTATATTATATATTTGTGTATATAATTATATACATTCATATCATATCATGTATACACACATATATACACACAAAAAATTAAATACATTCATATAATTGGAAATATATAATATAATTAAATGATATATATATATATATATATATATATATATTTACTAAACTAATTTATAATTAATATGGTATACTATGATATATAAAATAATTATATAATATATATAATAAAATATCTATAATATATATATATATATAATTATATAATATTAATATTTATTTTTAATTTTAATTTTGTCTATATATTATATATATATGATAATTATACAATATATATAAATTTATATAATTAAATATTTGCAATACATATATATATAGTATATATTTATATATATATATATATAATTTTGTCTATATTATATATATTTTCATACATAATATAATATAAATGTATTTATACATAAATATAATATGAAATACAAATGTATTTAATGTAATATATGTATAATATAAATCATAATATAAATATATAGTATTTATAAAACCATATATAAATTTATATATTTGAATAAATATATTTATAATTACATTTATATCATGTATACCAATATTTATATATGTATATATTTTTGTATATATGTATAAATATTTATTTAAAGTATTTATATAATGTATTTATATATAAGTGTGTGTTTATAATGTATTTAAATACATTTATATAATGTGTTTATGTAATACACACACACACATGTGCATGCATGCTTATATATTAAAAAATTTGAATTTATATGACATTTATTTTAAAAAAATAGAGGGGGTTAAAACCCCCTCTAATCCAAGGGATTAGCGGTGATTCATGAATCCTTCTAATATCATAAATTATAGGGGGTTCAAAATCCTCTATAATCAAAGGGATTAGCAACGATTCATGGACCCCCTCTAATGTCATAAATTAGAGGGGGTTCACAACCCCCTCTAATGTCATCAATTAGAGGAGGTTCAAAAACCCCTCTAATTTAAGGGATTCGCGGTTCATGAACCCTCTCTAATTTCTTAAATTAGAGGGGGTTGTGATCCCCACTATTTCCTTTAAAAAAAGTTCATTTTATATATATAGCCTCTAAAATCCAAACAAATATTATATATATATATATACACACACATATATAGCCTCTAAAATCCAAATGAATACTATATATATAGCTACTCTAAAATCCAATTGAATATATAGAGCCACTAATTATTAAATTAGAGATGGTTTTGACATAACCACCTCTAAAATAAAACAAAATAATAAAAAAATCATGTTAAACATTTTAGAGGGGGTTGTGAACCCCCTCTAAATTTTATGATTATAGGGGGTTATACATAACCCCCTCTAAAAAACCACTGCTAATTTGCTATTTTTTATAGTGGGTGGTTGGGATCAACATCTTCCTCTAGTTGAGTTTTCTTAAAACAATAGCTTTCACTCAAACATTCAGATGAAACCTTATGAATCCCTCTATCGGAAGAAATGTTGAGCTCTAACATGATGGGATAAGGTTGGATAAATAAATATATTGGGGCCTGAGATCACTGAAGGAATGGTCGAGAAGGTTATAACCATTCAGTGGTATATCAAGGCAGATCAAAGTCGATAGAAAAGTTATACTGATAACCAAAAGTGTGATCTAGAATTTGAAGTTTGTGAAAAGGTGTTTCTATGAATCTCACCCTGGAAGAAAGTTATGAGATTCAGGAAGAAAGAGAAACTAATCTCTTGGTATATCGGTCCTTTTGAAATTCATGATCGTATCGATGTGGTAATCTTCACTTGGTACTTCCTCTAAATATCTCTCAAATCCATGATGTGTTTCATGTATCTCTCCTGAGGAAGTGTATAACTAACCCTTCACATGTACTGAACTCAGAGGTTATACTGTTGGAGTATGATCTTCTTATGAGTAACAACCAATTGAAATTCTATATCGTGCAGAGAAAGTTATACAAAACAAGACTACTCACCTGGTCAAATTTTTATGGAGAAATAACCAGTTAGAGGAAGATATGTGAGAACTTGAGGATATGATAAAGCATAAGTATCCTAATTTCTTTACCTGAGTAATGAATTTAGAGGTAAAATTCATTTTAATGGGGGTAGAATGTAACACCCCACATTTTTATGGACCTTTTTTTCTTGAATAAATTAAATTTTCATTGATATATTGCATTTCATCAAGTCAAACATTCCTTTCATGAAACACTGACTTGGAATATGATACATGAAACACCGACTTGGAATATGTTACATGAAACATCGACTTGTCTTACATTACACGAAACACTGACTTGGCGTACATTACACGCAACACCAACTTGGCGTACATTACACACAACACTAAGTTTCTACGAAACATCATAATTATTTAAACAAGATGATTATAACATGTCTGTTAAAATTAGTAATATGAATAGTACTAACTACTTTTCAAATATTGTTATAATGGTTTTATATAAATAAATTGTATTGGTAACAAAAGATTAACTTTTTTGTAAAATCCTTATATGTTTAAAAATACTATTTTCTCAAATGAACTGATTTTAATGTCCTTATATGAAAAATAATAAAATTAATTTTAGAAATATTTAGAAATTTAATTTGATAAAATAAACTTAATTTTTAAATTTATAATGTTTAAATTATCTTAGGGTGAATTTATGGTATTTTTATGAGAAACTTTGTTTTTTGATGAATAGTGAAAAATACCGGATTTTAATTCAAAACTGTCTTTTCGTCTAATTTATTTAAAAAGTTGAATTATATTTTAATTTGGTTTAAAAGTTTAATTATATAATATTTTTATAAATCATCACAATTTAGGTCATTTTAATCAATTTCACTTTGAAATTGAATGTAAAGACATAGCAAACTTTTGAACGTTTTTACTTTAAAAACCTGCAGTGTCGTCCCGTCGGCGGGATTCAATTTAAATTAATTTCTAACACTTCTATGATTTTAATTTGGAAAAATGGATTATATATTTTTAATCATCGTAATTTATAATTTATAATAAGGTTAACATAGTTTTTGACCAAAAACATTAGTGAAAGTGACTAAAATTAATTACAACGGTTAAGGTAAGATTAGGCTTAATAAGGGACTAAACATTAATCTTAAAGGACCAAACGACCTAGAAACTTTTCCAAGATCCATTTTATGGAAATATTTAGACCCTATACTCCATTTTATCCACTTTTTCATTATTTTATCCACTTTAAACATAAAAAACATGGGTGGAATTCTCTCTTTAAATATTTATAAGAGTGTCACTCTTCCTCCACTATAAAAAGGTCTTCTCTCCTCCCACTTACTCACACCTCTCAAACCAATTAGTTTCGGAAAAGATATAATCAATAAACTCCTAAACATACCTCCCTTACTCCTTTAATCCCCCCTTTTGGGAGAAGTTCTTCCAAGGAATCCCTTTGGTGAAAACCAAAAGGAGTTACCCGAATAAGTGGTAACATTATTCCTCAGGTTCTTTTATTTTATTTCAATTATCCACCCCCTAAAAACTAAGTATTCCATGATTTTATAAAAAAATCAATATCCTAAAAATACTAGGATGTTTTTATGATAATTTTTTTACCTAAACTTACACACACTTTCATCTAATGGGTAACAAACATACTATTTACGTGTACGGCGAACTACTGCCTTACGAAGCGATGATTGCTCATTTTTCATTTAACGCCTCTCATGGTGGAAATTATTATAGAAAATATATTTATATATATTATATATTATATTTATTATGTATTTAAGATTCTGTAATCTTTTTACAACACATATCTTTATACTTTTCATTTAGTGTGAATATGATAATTCTTTTTAAGAAGTGTGGACTATCACCCCCTCAAAGTGAAGTGATTAGTTCACACACTACATAGAATGTATTAAGGATGTGTTTAGAGAAATTATATGATATATATGAAATAATAATTCTACTATAATTTATATATATATATATATCATTTTCTTTCTTTCTTTCAATACAATAAAAATGGAAACAATATTCATGCATATGTACAGCCTACCATCTCCATGAACGGTGTATTTCATTTCATACTTATATATTCTATATATTATTATAATAAAAATATAATGAATATAAATTATATTTATATAATTTTTAACATTCTATAAATCATGATATAAGTATAAGGACCAAGGATATAACAAATTAAGACACATGCGAAGAATAAAGCGGATATTACCCGAAGTGAAACATTAACATAGAATTGTTAACATGCGGTAATATAAAGTAATAATCAAACCATATAAGGTATTATATATAAGAATGTGTTTCTTTTATAGATTTATAATAAACTTATATTTATTATACAGAAGTTTTATACAAGTACGATGAGATTCAATACATAAGGTAAGGGGATTTAATCTCACTTTTTATTTCCATGAGATACATGTTTCGTTCACCACCCATTACTTTTATGTAGTGTGTATACTACCCATGTATGTATTAAATTATTCTTATAATTAAATTTATGGGTATTTACATATCCATTATATGATCTTTATTTCATAGGGTTAATGTTTCAAAAGCTACCAAATCTGCAAGATTGTTTTGTCTGAATTCACCTTCTTTGAGACACATGTTTTTTTATGCACCTACATTATTTTTCAAGGTGTATATACTTACATTTTACATGTTATATATTGAATATAATTAATTTAATGGTATTTTAATCTTCATTTAATTTCATTTTCTTACATGGATAGTATGATCCCAAGTTACCATGTGGTAAGAGTTTATTGAAACAAAATCATCGTTTATCGAGATTATTTCTGATTATGATTCATTTATTAAAATATTATGATACATATATCAAGAACAATCATGAGTTTCCTTGTCTATTTATTCAGGTTATGTCCATTTATTAGTACCATTTTCTACTCTTTGGTACTTAATATAATTAATAAAATGTTTTTAATAAAAATCTGACCGTATTTCTCTCTTCAGTCGGAAATTTGTTTTATTCAAAAAACATGTTTTCAAAAATGTTTTCAAATGATTATTAAAGATAATTTTAAAGGAAAAATGATTTTAAAAATGTTTTATGGTTTTCAAATCTTCCTTTATAAGTTTTCAAAGCTATTTTCAAAGAAAAATGTTTTAAAAAAATGTCTTATGTTTTAAAATTTATTTTTCAATGCAGAAAATATATTTTCCTAAATAAATGTTTTTAAAAGATATTTAAAAATTATTTCCCATATAAGATCATATCTTTTGGTGTTACTCAAGGATTTCTAGGAAAATTATTCAATGGTTCCATTAATATTATTTCTCTGAATGGATTATGTTTTAATGGCATGATGTTTATGAAACTTTTTTCTCTTCCATGGGTTATATGCTTTTGAAAACCACTTCCTTTCATGGGTTATGATTTGATGAAATGATTATGAAACCTAACTTTTTCATAGGTTAAGATGTTATTACATGTTTATGGAACCCATTTCATTTCATTAGTATGATATGATTATTTATGATCTTGTGGCACATGTATGTATGATTTCATTATGAGATGGGTGGGACCTATATCTTCATCCAATGCATTGGGTAAAGATTTATATATTAGGAGATAGACATGGATATAATGATAAATGAACCTGGTTTAGTATTTCAGGGTTGGAACGAGAAGTGAACTTGGTTCAATAATACAGGGATGGAACGGGGACTGAACTCGGTTCAGTAAAGGACTTTGTCCACTAAGATAGCCTCAACAGCAATGCCTTGACTACTATAGAAATAATTATATAAGCTTATGTGCCTACCAAAATTCTATTTTTTATTCTTATGTTATGATTTCATGGATTATGTTTTTATTTTCTTATGATTCATATCTTATGAACTGCCAAGCATTATGACACGATTCATGTTTATGATCTTTTATATGCAAGGTATGATCTTCTATTTTCATGATCATATTCCCATACCCTTATGCTCATGGTTATGCTTATGTACCTCCCTTTTTTACCCTTACTGAGCATCTATTCTCGCCCCATTTTATGTTTCCTTCCCCCAGGTTATGAAGATATGTATTATGTTTTATGTGTCTAAGAAGGGTTTTAGTCAAGAAGAACCTGGTAGGAGATGATGTAGCTCATTTATGTATCAGTGTTTATGTTTCTATGTTTCCAAATACACTAGACTAGTACGGTCTTTGGGTGTCTATTTGTATAATGTTTTAAGTATTATGAAAAACTTATGTAATGTTAATGTATGAAAAGTGAGGTTCTTTATGCATCATATAGTGGTTGCTTTGTTATTATATGCTTGGTTTGGTTTTTTTACTTTCAAATGGAAAATCATCCCCTATTTGGATATAAAGCCCATGGAATTTATTACCAGCCTTTGGTGTCTTGGGGATGTCACCTAAGGACTAGTAACTCCCTTATCAATTCTCAATCCAATGAGGAGGGGTGGGGTGTTACAAATGGTATCAGTCTTGGTCATTCTGTCTTTAATTTTGGGGTAAATGGTTTCTGTTGGTTTGGTCTTGGAGTTGGAAATTAATTCTTATATAGTCCTTGAGTTGGGTTGATAGTAAGGAGATAGAATCATTAGAACTTGAAAAGTATGGCATAAATAGGCATGGATAACCTATTTTTGATGACCCTAAAGTTACCTAGGATTAGGGTACATAAGTATTTTGAGACACTTATAGGAGTTGTAACCTCATAATAATGGTTTTAGCTGATGAGAAGATCATGACATGGATTAATAGAAATGACTTCCCACTAGAAGGGAATATTTCATTTTTAGTAATGATTTATGATTTGATGAAAAATATTGGATTTTTTAAAAGAGTTGAAAATATTTTCAAATTTGAGATTTTGAAAAGGCATGGTAGTGGTATTTTGAAAATGGTTTGATTTTCAAAAACATGGTGGAATTTTCAAAAATGGGTTGAAAACAAAAAGTGTTTAATTTTGTAAGGCATTTTTGGGATATGTGTGAACTATAAAATTTTAAATGTAAGCCTTAAGTTACTAGATAGTAAGATTAAATGGTGTTTTATTTTGGTTATAGAAATGGCACCATATAGGGATAGAAGAAACCAACCAGAAGAGGATACTAAAAATGTGATTTCACTTGGGCCACAGGTGAACCCACAACTGGTTCATAGTATTGTATAGGATTTTTAGGTTGTGGATAGAGAGAACCATAGGGATGAACCAAATTAAGTGGGTCATTATATTCAGTTCCATAAGAATAATCCACCCATATTTTAGGGTGATTAGAAACTATAGAAATCATAGGCATGGATTAATAGGATGAATCAAATATTTTATTTCATAGGAACAACAGCTGAGATAAAAGTAAAGTTGGAAATGCACATGTTGAAGGATCTCGCATGCAGTGGTTGGATTTATAATTCAGGATAAATTACACCAATGCATTTTATGGGAGGATTTTGATGCAATTTTTAACAAACAATTTTATCCTTACATGTTGATATTTTCTAGAATGATGGAATTTTTTTTCTTGAAGAATGAGAACCTATCAGTGATAGATTATGTGGCTAAATTTATGAATTTAGTCCACTTTTCACCCAAAGTTGCTACAAGTGCATCCTTTAAGGTATATATTTTTGAATCAGGGTTGTGGCTAGAATTTGACTTGAAGATTTTCGTTCTTTGTTTAATGGATTATACAAATATATTAAATAGAAAAATGGTGGAAAAAGGGATATATCGGGAGATATAGGTTGAGGAATCATGTTGATGCCTATGGGAAATGTTGGAAACTCTAATATTGAAAATAAATAGAATAGGAACACCTATTTTCAAGGTGGGAGTATGACTTAGAATAAAATGACTGTATTGATGAATTTTACTCATAAATCCAAGAGTAAGATAATATATTTTGAATGTGGTTATTTTGATCACATGAATTGAGATTTTATGGAACCGCCTAGAGCATGCCACAATTGCAACCAGATGAAGAATCATCAGTGTTATTGTCACAGTGCTCCAAGGTCGGGTGCTCGGGACACATTTCATGTTTCGAAGACGTAGTATGATTAGAATAGACAAGGATAGAAGATTAATACTCATCAGAAAAACCAATCTATCCATGGTGATTCTAGAAATACCTTGACTCATCAACCAGGGAAATATCAATAAGGACATAAAGAACAAAGTGTATCAAGTATGCATTTGTATGGATTTGATCAAGTGATCATGGATTATCATTCTAGACCTTTGACGGTGATAGGTATGATTCTTTTTAATTATACCCTTATACAAGATTTGTTTTATATGGGTGAATATCATTCATTTATTGGTTCTCATATTGTTTATCTTCTAGGTTTTCATGTTGCGATGATGCCTTTTGTTTTGAAACTTCAAAATCTTATTGACTAAAGAGAATGTCAATACTTTATATGAAAATAATGTTCTATAACAATTGATGGAGGTGAGTTGATATGGTATTTATCTATGCTTGATATGGATGTATATGAAATAATCCTAGGTATGGATTGGTTGACAATTTTTAAAGCTCGCACCAGCTATTGTACCTGAAGGGATAGTTTTACGACTAATGATGGTGTTAAGAATCTCTTTAAAGGTGATTGGGATGTAAATGTGGGTGCATTAGGATTTTTGGCACCATCTGTTGGATCGATCATATACGATTTGGAAACTTTGACTTTGGCATCGATTGATGAGATTGAGAATAGTGGTTTTCTAATAGTTGTGGATCCATTTTTGGATTTCTTTCCTGGTAATTTCTTGGGGTTTCCACCCATAAGAGACATAGAGTTTATGATTGATCTCTTACTAGGGACCAATCCTATCTAAATTTCCTCTTATCAAATGAAACCAATAGAATTGAAGTAATTGAAAGTCTAGTTGGAAGATCTAGAAATTAAAGGGTTCATTTGGTCTAGTACGTCTTTATGGGTAGCATCGATTTTTTTGTTTGAAAAAAGTAGATGAAAATATTTGGTTGTGTTTGGATTATCATAATCTTAACCAAGTTACATTAAAGAATTTGTATCCACTTCCATGAATTGATTATATGTTTGATAAATTTAGGGGAGTCTAGTGGTTCTCTAAAATTTACTTGCATTCAGGGTATCACCTATTACGGGTACAGAAGGAGGATATTCCGTTAATAGATTTTAGGAGTAGATATAGCCATTATGAGTATGTGGTTATGCCTTTTGGTCTTACAAATTCACCAGTGGTATTTATGGCATTGATGAATTATTTATTTCAAATGTATCTAGATTCTTTTGTGGTGGTGTTTTTGGATTACATATTGGTGTATTTAATGAAAATGGTTGATCATGAGAAACACTTAGAAATAGTGTTGGGAATATTGCGGGATTATAATATGTATGAAAAAATATCAAATTGTGATTTTTGGATACAATAGGTTCATTTCCTTGGACATGTTATCTATGAAATAGGTGTTTCTATGGATCCATAAATGATAGAGTCTATAATCTATTAGAAATCTCCATAGAATGTTTTTGAGATACATAGTTTCCTTGGTATAGTAGGTTATTACTGACACTTTTTTCATGACTTTTCATGAATAGTTTCACTAATGACAGTGTTGATAAGGAAAAATGTTCCATTCTAATAGAATAATGAATGTCATAAGTCTTTTCAAGAGCATAAAATAAACTTACATCATCATCGATATTGTTTTTTCCAGAATCAAGACAAGTGTATGTGGTGTATTGTGATGCTTCAGGATCTGGGTTGGGATGTGTTCCCATGTAGAGAGATCATATTGTTTCCTATGGATCACTAAAGTTACGGTTTCATGATAATAACTACCTAACGCATAATTTGAATTAATTTTTGTAGTCCATGATTTTAATACTTGGTGTTATTACTACTTTGGTGATAAATTTATGGTGTTTAAAGATCATAAGAGCTTGAAACACATTTTCTCACAAAGGTATTTGAATTTGAGACAAATAAGATGGATGGAGTATCTCCAAATGTTCAACTTTGACTTGATGTATGCACTGGGTAAAGGTAATTCAGTGGAAAATGCATTAAGAAGAAAGTATTATGGTCAGTTGGCAAAAGAGGCTTCATGTTAGTGGCAGTTGATGTCGGTGATAGCCAATATGCACTTGGATTGTGAACACTTAGGTATTGTTGTGGTTTTCTTCCTAATTTCTTTTATTCTTGATTTAGTGGAGATGGTTAAAGAGGCACAAACATCTGATTCTGAATGTGTTTCTACAAGTTCAAAACTCAATGGTAGGGAAACCATTGAGGGATGGAAGCTGGATGGCAAATTTTTTGTGGTTTTAAGATCAGATAGTTGTACCTATGGTTTTTTAGGAACAACTTCTTCATGATTACCATCATTCAAGATGGGTTACTTATCCTAGAATATAGAAGATGTATAAGGTAATAAAAATAAATTTTTGGTGGGTTGGCATGAAAAGAAGAGTGGATGAGTTAGTTTCCATATGCCTCACATATCAATAGGTTAAGGAAGATCACCAATGGACATCGGGTATGTTAAAGTTTTTACTGATTCATATTTGGAAATGGGAGAAGATAGTTATGGATTTTGTGACAAGTCTCCTAAGGAAGGTTCAAAAACACGATGTCATATGGGTGATATTAGATCAGCTCACAAAGTCGGCCCATTTAATCTCTATTCATGAATCTCATATAGTGGAGACCTTGTTTAAAATCTATATTCGCAAAGTGGTAAATATTCGTGGAATACCAGTTTCGATAGTATCAGACTATGATCTAAGGTTTACATATCATTTCTGGAAATCTTTACAACAAGCCCTTGGGACTCAGTTGACTATGAGTATAGTGTATCATCCTCAAATGGATGGATAATATGAAAATATAATAAAAACATTGAAAAATATGATTCATTCTTGTGTAATGGATTTTGGTGGAACATTTGAGGAGCACATACCATTAGTGGAGTTCTCATATAACAAAAGTTATTAGGACTCAATACATATGGATCCTTTTGAATCATTGTATGGGAATCCTTTTCTTTCTCCACTTTGTTGGGTGTAAATAGGTGAGACTTCACTGGTTGGACCAATCCTTGTCCAAGAGACAACGAAGAAGATTCAATTGATCTAGAATAGAATTGAGATGGCTCAGAGTCATCAAAAATCATATGTGGATCATTGTCGATAATCATTTTCATTTGAGGTAAATGATCACGTGTTCTTGATAATCTCTCTAAGGCTTGTGCATCATCATTTTGGGATGTAGGGAAAGTTATATCCCAAATACAAAGGCCCTTTTGAGATACTTGAATGGTTTGGTGAGGTGTCATATCGAATAGCTTTTCCACCAAGATTCAGTCCTATGCATAATGTGTTTCATTTATCTCAATTGAAGGAGTATCAATCTGATCTTAACCATGCTATTTGATGGGATCATGTTGACCTATAGTCAGATCCTTCTTTGATTCATGTGCCAGTATGGATTGTGGATAGGAAAGAGAAAGTATTTCATGGAAAAAGCATCGATTTAGTGCAGGATTTATGGAAACATGGTTGGATTTAGGAAGAAACTTGGGAATAGTAAAATGAAATGGTTGAGAAATGGACTAAACTCTATCATGCAATTGGTGTTTTTCAACTTTCCAGCAATGTAAAGACCAATGGGGGGATAATTTAGCACCCTCAAATTCAGGTAATTAACCCTTTATTTATTTTTTTAAGTATATAAAGTTATTGGGTTATGTTTGGGAAGGTTTAGAGGAATTTTGAAGAAAAAAATTGGGCTTTTCTGTAGGTTCATGATTTGAGAACGGTTAGTAGAAATCATGTAACACCTCCAGGAAACCGTGCAAGGGGAAACAAAGGTCACTAGGTAGGCGCACAGTTTGTACAAATCTTGCAGTCACCCAGGAGGAATCATGCATGTTTGAATAGTAGATTTGAGCATGGTCGGTGAATGGTTGTTTAACCATGCAAGTCAACCATGAGAGGGGTATTTGGAGGTAGTGTCTAGTGCATAAATTTTACACGGTTTGACTAATTGTGCACCTAAACCAGGCATCATTAAAAAATAGATCTGGATTTTGTGGATATAATCATGTTTAGCCCCTTAACCCCTTTTTTTACTTAGTATGACCCTAACTTGATTTCTCCTCCATCCTAAGGTTGTGGATACCCTTACCTTTAATCTAATAGTGATATTTTGGAAAATATTACTGTGTTGGAGGCCGAATTCCTTGGTAAGTTCCCATTCTTGGTGGGTTTCCTTAGTTTTCCTCTTCTTCTCTTTCTTGGATTCATAGATCTAATCCTTTGGGGATATATCCATAATGTTTTATTTTAATCATGATGATATATGGTTATTTTGATGGTAGGGAACAATATCTAGGGTGGGTTTTGAAAGATCTAAGCCAAGTTTATTGAAGAATTTGGAATGTTCTTTATTTTTTCCTAAGTTTGTGAGGTAGGTGGCTTAACTCTCAACTCCTCTTGCTAGAACTATAAGGATTGATTTCAATTTGGTTAATTTGTTTGATTTTAATTGTAAAATTTATGTTCAAATCTTGGTAGAAATCCTCTTTAGTGATGGTTTGTGAAATTATGGAAAATTGGTTGTTGTGAAAAGTGATTTGTTTCATTATAATGATGATTTTAAAATAGGATTTTGTCTGATTCATGGAAATTGTTTGATAGAAATTTTTCAATAAAATATTTTTTATTGAAATGGCATGAAATGGTTGATTTGGAATGGTTTTGGTATAATGGGTTGGTTTGTGTTCATTTGAATTGATGTGACCCTATGGAAGGGGCATGTGCCATTGGGGAACTTAGTATATAGGTACCTTGTGATGACTTAGTAGATCGATGAGATACCACTCATGGGTATGGAACTGTCACTTGGGTATGAATGTGTGGATGTTTGGATATGTGGAATGGAATGGGTTATGCCAATGGATTTGTGAAATGGTTTGAAATACTTGTTTGGTTTCTTTCCTTGGAAAATGGTTGTTTTGGAAAATGGTTTGGCATTGATATGAACTATTTAAAAAAATTATTTAAATTGTTTTATATAAATTGTGTTAACATTTTCTATCCTGGTGGCATGAGTAGGGAAGTAATTTGGGAAAAACCTATTGAATTTTATACTCACCCCTTGCTTGGTAACTTTGGTGTTTTGTAGATGTTATATATCGAGACATGGGTAAAGGAAAAGTATCTCAATTCTTTAGTGATGCATCTTGATACCTTGGGTTGTTTTGTGGAGTTGGAACATGGAGAATATTGGGAGCTCTGGAGTTTATGTCTCTGGAGTCTTTGAGCTTTTTTGGTTCTATCTTCTGCATTGTACTCTGATATGGTTCTTGGTTATAGTTGGTACTATTAATAGTTTTTATTACCTTGAGTTGTATTTCATGGTTCTCATGCATCATATAGTGTATGTTTGGTTATCGTATGCTTAGTTTGGTTATTTTAATTTCAAATATAAAATCTTCCCCTAATTTTATATGAATCCCTTGGAATTTATTGCCAACCTTTTGTGTCTTGGGGATGTCACCCAATGCCTGGTAGCTCCCCAGTCACTTCTCAATACAATGAGGGGTGGGATGTTACACTATGTGTCCCATCATAGTACCTTATCCAACCGAAAAATATTATTTAAGAATATCGTCATAGCACATCAAGGATCTCATCATCTCAGGGAACTTCTATGACCATATCAATGTGACGTATACTCTAGGAAATTATTACATTAGAGTCATGCAAAACAATGAAAAATATGTAATAAGTAGTTTTATTAATATTTAATATATCAAATATACATTTAATCTTAAGTATAAACAGTTGGTCCTAGGACACCATCTCCAATATGTAGTATGGTATATACCATGGACACCTTAAGTAAAGGTCATTGACTTCTTTTACAATAAAGATAAAAGTGTGGATATTTCTTCTATAAAGTCTTTGTATGTTTTCTTAATAAATTTATAAATCTTTTTTGTTTCTTATTTTTTCAATTTTCTATTTTTTTTGTGCGTGTTTTTAAGAAAGTTTTATATAGTTTGTTATAAACACTTTATTACTTATATAATAAAGTAAATCAGATAGAGTCTTTATCCAAAATAATATCTTAAATTGGGTAAGGAAAATTGTAAGTTTTATTTTATAAACTACAATTCACCCCCCCCCCCCTCTTGTAGATAAACATATACTTTTTTGATCCTATAGAACTCAAATTCATTATATTTGATGCACCTTTCATCATCATGTTCTTCTTTAGTCAAAAATATTTTTCACTGAAACCTATTTCTAATTGAAATTCTAGATTTAAACTTTCATCTTGGAGGAAACCTACTTTATGATGTTGAGGTTGTATCATCTTTAGCTCCATTGTCTTCCTTCCATGGGAATCAAGCTACAATATACCCAAACTTTCTATAATTAAAACAAGCAAATAGTAGTTTACCTTTGAATCTTCCTTTTCCTCACTTGAATCTGGTTGAAAAAAATGAATGAAATTCATCACTGACATCTTATTTATTGTTTCCAACTTCTTTAATCTCAAGATTCTCCATGGATTTGAAAGAAATTTCTTTTGATGATTTCCCCATTGTGCTCTCGGGTTTCACTCTCATGTTGTAAGCCATCAGCTTACCATAGAGGTCATCAAGGGATATTTCAATGAGGCCTTGTTCTTCAATGGAAAACTCGTTGTCATTATGTAATGTTGGTATCCTTATGAGAATATTTTTCATGATATAAATATTTTTATCTGATTTCCAAGTCCATCAATATCTCCCACAACTTTTATGAGTCTATTTAAGAAATCATCAATGTTCTCATTTGAGAATATCCTCATATCGTCACTTTTTTTACAAAACACTTGCAACTTAGTCTCATTTACCTTGTTGTCTTCTTCATTAATATTAGTTAGAGTTTACCAAATAGGTTTTTTTGATGTGAAAACCATCACTTTCATGAAGATCTTGTTAAATAAGGCTCCAGATAAAGGATTTTTAGCTTTCGCATCAGCATCAAATAGTTTCTTATTTACTTCAGTCATTATCACTCTTATAGTATCAGTGACTTATATTCCATGTAAAACAGTAGAGAAAACTTCATGTCAAAGATACCATAAGTGAGATCTCATTTTATTCTTCCATATCTAAAAGTTATGGTCATTGGACAAAGGAACCCCTTTTGCATTGACCATGTTTTACATATCTGTGGCCTTTTAAAAAACAAATTCATCATTCAAAAACCTTGTGCCTCAAATACCACTTGTTGTACCCATAGGCCCAGTAAACCCTAAGAGGGGGTGGATTGGTCTATTATATTCTTCTTTTCTTTTTTCTTGATATTGTTCTTGTATTAGTAAGGACAACACAAACCTGTCAATATTCAAGAATATATGATACCTAGATGCAGAAAGTAAAATAGAGATGTGTAGATATTACTTGGTTCACTACAAAGGGATAATATAAAGAGCACACGCTAATGGTGTATCAGTGTACCAGAGATAAACACTATTCACTGTGAGTGTTACAAATGTTTTGGAAGGGCGCGTCACCGATCTAGGGGCACTCCCTATTATTATCTCTTTGTACATTGCTTTAAGATTAGCAATGCAATATAGATGTGATATGATGATCACTTATGATGATTCCAACAAATTAGAGTAACACCAAACATGCAAGGGTGTTGTCAATGTGCATTAATATCTTCTTCATGTTCTGATTTTCAATGGAGTTTTCATCTGCCCTCTTTTTTTCATATTTTTCATTCAACTCTTTTTATTATTGATGAGAGGGTGATATCTCAAGAGTGATATCTCCATAACTTCTCTCTCATATCTTAGGTCAAGTTAACTCAATGAAAGGTGAAAGGCATGGAAATATAGTATTTCCATCATATTGACCATGATCTTATATTTTTAGGTGGGTCTGCTCCTTAATTATCATGATGTAATTTCTCTTTCACTGAATCTAGAAATGTCCAGGCCACAGTGTGACATCCACCTTCATGGTATGTACTTAATTAAAAAAATTAAACTCTTGACTCTATGGGAACCTTCATGGCGTTTGTGCCTTCATTTTAGTGCAATGCATAGTCAAAAACTAGGTTCACAAAATCCGCTCTAAATATTATATTTAACTCCTCGATACTTGCGGCATGGATCTCGCAATTCATTTGATTCTTGAGCTAGTCATAGGCATGAACCAATGCTTCACGATGTGAATCTCCAACTACAAAGAATCATCGAAATCTACCAAAATCACATCATATCACAACTCTCTACTCGCGACGCATGCCTTACCTAGGCAGAACCACATAAATCTGCCTCAGACCCGCCGTGACATGACTAAACCCTTCATGGTGTGAACACTTTTCCTGAAAATGATAAATTATGAAACCTTGAAAATTTACCTTGGGGAACCATACAATGTCTCCTTGTGGAGCCTTATGAAGTTGAACTTTGGAATTTTTTCAGTGCCTTCCTTCTTCATTGTGCGACATCAGTGGTCGTGGCATGACCTCTTCTTTTCTTCAAATTTTGGAAAAGGAAAACATATTACACATTTTTCACATCCTCTAATTAACCGTCTTTTTCTTTAGGGAATTTTCTAAATTTCTAACCGAAACACCTTTCGCAGTGTGACCATCCTCCTCGCATTGCGGTACCCCTTCCTAGAATGATCTTACGGAGTCTGGAAATGACTCTTATGGAGTCTCCAGTGATACTTATGAAGTATTGTCACGATGTGGCCTGAGGTGTCACAGCATGTATGAACCATATGAAAAAGTATGTTTCCATTCCTTACCTTTTGTGGCATGATGCATGAGATCACGGCGTAATTGAACCTTATGAAAAGGATTGTTGTCTCTTCAACTCCTCTAGGTGTGGCAATACTATTATAGTCATGGTGCGACCCTTCTATCTCCATTGTCTATAGAGTAGTTCACCATGCATTTTTACACAGGTCAAGCTTATTCACATGTGCTTCCAATCAACTCTTACTTGACAACAACTCCAACATGAAAACACGAAGGGTGCCACAATTCCATTCACATGTGATCGTCAACTAAAATTAATTTTCCTGAAATGAATTTTATACAAGCATTAAGTGTTATCAATTTATTTTAGGTGGTCTCATTATAAAGCTTAGTGATTCTCTTTCCTCTTCACTGGAAGTTTATCAAAAATTCTGAATTGTCACCATATACCATTGACCATGTCCTGTGGTTATGTATCTCATCCAAAAGAGTAAATCAAACTCCTCTTCAAAACCTCAATAATTATTTCTTCTAAAATTATATTTCATTAATAATAGTATTTGAATTTTCATCCAAGCAATACTGACATCTTGGCCATGTAACTCGCATTCCACAGACTCCATCTCACTCACTAACATAAGGCCCAAGGACCAGTGACAATAAGTCGCACGACCATTTTCTTCATAAAGATAAATTATTTTTACAATTTTATTAATAAGTTTCTATGATTATTTAATCATAAATTGTTTAATTGCCCATAAAATAATCTCTAAATGTTCTAAACTTGGTTCCATTAGGTCTGGGATCTCATAAGTAGCCCAATGAATTTTTTTGAATTTCTTGAATCAACCCCCCAAGTGCCCCCACACATGCTACGCCACCTCCCACACCTCGCTTGCACCTTAATTGTCTAATCCACTCATCCCCACTGATCGGACGGCTCTTGGTGTGATGCATTGCCCTCTTGGTGCACTGATTCTATGGTTATTTGATCTTCTCAATTGAACGTCTGACGCCAGCCCACATCACATGCACCCAACACGGTGCCACCCCATCTCCACAACTGTCTGATCAAATGATCAAATGGTAGAGGTTTTTCCATTAAAATATGTTGCATCACCCTCACCTAGGGTTGAGGCAACATGCTCTGCATTGTCCAATCATTTGACTAAGGTTGACCATCACCAAAAAATACCTAAAATTCATAGGGATGTAAAGCTTGACCCCATGATTCTAGATCGGCTAGGTTCCCATGATTCAGCTTCTAAGCACCTCTAGTCTCATAGAGAATATGAAAACATAGAAAACTGCTCTCTAAAATTTCATTGAAAATACAAATTCAATCAGAGTGATTCAAAAGGAAGCGAATTCATCCCGTTGAGACCTTTCCAAGAAGGTGTGGTGGTGTTTGTGAATTGATATTCAAAAATGTTATCAACACTTCTCCAAAAATGTCCCTAGAACTTCTCACTAGTTTATCTCAAAATTTGTTTGTCGGATATCAATGAATCTAGAGGAAGTGAATTCTTTATGGAACAAGGAATAACGTACTAAAATTTCATGGACAGATTCAACAATTTTATAATAAAACGGAGGGAGATAAGTTTAGGCTCAAAATAACACATCAAAGAACCATACCATTTTTTTGATGATCCGATGATCCTCTGGCCAACCTCCCTTAATCTATGACAATCTCTCTCGAAGATCCTCCATGTGGCTCGCCCCACAAATCCTATATTCCCTCTAAATAATGGATTTATAAGGGGGGGAGCTAGGTCAATCATAAATAATGAATTATTATTTAATTTAATAATAAATTAAAAATGTTTCCCCGCATCTGCGCATTGTCGGGCACTAAAACTAGAGTAAACACTCCATTTCAGACTCAACTACGAAATCCGTTTTCAAATCTAACAAAAATGAATTTACCATTTCATCCATTTTAATCAAAAAATAATATTTTCACATAATTTTGTGAGTGACAATCAACCAAGCCCGTGAGGCACTTCATTTACATTTAAACGGGTGCTAACCAATCCATTAATACTAAGTCGGTGTCAAATTCCCATCACATGCAATTAATTATCATTAATTATATTATTATTATTGTTACTAGTTACATTATTAATTTATTATTATTAATTATGTATTATTTACTACCATTAATAATATACTATTATTTCAGCGTTAGAAAAGCAGAACCTAAATCTGACATCAAAAATATTTAAAGGATGTTGATAACCGAACCCTTGCAAAAGGAGGTCTTGGGGGGTATTGCGTATAATATTTTCGAATCACTGCAAAATTAAAATCAAATAAAATAACAGTTAAATATTATTTAAGATTTTAATATATATATTAAATTTATATAACAGTTACTATTTAAAAAAAACGTGGAATCGTTTCATGTTTTTTTTAATGGAACGTTAAACGCATGAAACCGTTTTATGAATTTAGCATGAAATTAGTTTTGCAAAAAATTGAAATCATTTCATGTTTTTGTGACCGGTTTCAGTAATTACATTAAACCTATATTCAAAAAAACAAAAAAAAAAACATTGAAAATAACAATTTTTTAACATTTTCCAATATAATTGTTAATTTTATAAATAATCTTTCAATAATGTAATTATTAATTAATACATGTAAAATAATAATAGCGCAATTATTATTATTATTATATTATAACAATACAGAAATTACAATATTATTACAATAATAATACAATTATATTCTTAAGATAATTTTACAATTATTATTTTGTTACAATTATATTATTATCGTAATATTATAGTATTGCATTGCTGTTTTTATTTGTCATTATAATATTGATGTAGTAAATAAAAATATTCTACTATTTTTATATAATAATCAATGACAATTGTAACAATCATATTACTTATTTATAGTAATTATAATTATGATATAGTTATTAATTTTTAGACTTATATTTAATAATATTTCGTTTTTTTATTTATTTTCAATTATTGTAATAATAATTACAATTGATTTTATTAATAATAATTGCATAATTAAAATTTTAACTACAAAATTACACTATTGTAGTATTTACATAACATTATATAAAACCGGTAGTTTTAGGTACGATTATCCAACTTTTTCTTATAAAAAATATGCATATTTTAACATAAATATAATAGATTTTAGGACTCTTAATATATATATATATATATGTAGACACAGATGCCTCGCTGTTCCTTCTGACAGGCGACCATATACTATTAATTAAAGGGTACCCCCAACACAAGGCACCACTCATCCATCCCATCATGCAGTACACGTACCCCACTAATAATAGTAATATTAATATTATTTTTAATTGCAACATGGGACACTTGTTGCGATAACTTCCAAACCATGAATCAATCTAAAAATAAAGATATAGAAAATAAAAAATTTAAAACAAATATGAAAAATGATTGAAAATAAATAATCCCAAATATTATATGAATATTCAATACACTGCAACGTATTTATTTATATTATTAATGCTAAAAAAATGATGATAAATGGACATTTATCAACGCTAGCTAAAATCACCGATAATGGAAGATTTTATCAATAGTAAAAAAGATGTTGATAAAAACGTTCAATTATCAATGTTTTTTTAACGCTTATAAATGTCACTTTTATCATTGTTTGTTTACACTAATAAAGAGTAGCTTTTATCGTCACTTTTTAACGCTAATAAAAGTCATTTCACTAAAAAAAATTATATCACCAAAAATATTGTATTAATATCAAAATATATTTATATTGATATAAATACAGTATATTTTATTAAATATGATTTATATAATAATGAATATATATTTACACTTAATATATAAGACATTCAGTGAAAAATGATTTATAAAATAATTAAAAATTAATATTAATTAAGAGTTTAGTAATTATTGTTGATAACAATTTGATGATGAAAAAATTTAATAAATTAATGAATGATCTAAAATAAGTTGAAAACATGATTTAATTTCAAACGGCTATAACTTTTAATTCGAGTATCCATTTGGGCTATACCATATATTAAATTGAAATTTGTGAAAAGATGTATGACGTTGTGACCCGAGGAGACCACCTAAGTGTTTTTTCAAGGTCAAAAGGCTATAAAAGTCTTCAAAACTGAGTCTTTTGTCAGGGTACCTCGATTTTTTTACATTCGATGGAATTTCAGGCTCATTTGGAGGGGGTATTCTTATTTTTTCAGTGGAGACTGGACTCATTGTTAGGGTTTACATTCATGTAGATATTATGATGTTCAAATTTTATCGGTTTTCAAATTTTTGTGTTGTTTATAATTAAATGGTCACACACGCATATATATATATATAGACACACACATTTGTATATATTTACATATAAAAATTTAATTTTATAAATAATATTTAAACATTTTAATAGAAAAAATATATTTCTCAATATACAAATCATATGGAAATAATTATTATCCGTTTTATTTAAAATATGATCTAACTATTTTTTTACATTATAAAAATGTATTAATATACATACATATACAAATGTATATATATACATATGTGTGTATTAATAAACAGATATATATTTATATTTATATTTTGATATATGTAAATGAATATTAATATATAATATATTTAAATCAATATGTGCGTGCGTGTGTGTGTCACACACACAAACATATGTATAAATGCATACAAACACACAAATATATATTTTATAAATGTATTTAAAAATAATTATATAAATAAATATAAATATTTGGATAAAAAACATGTATGTAAACATATATAAATAAATAAAAATATCGTAAAATATCAAAGAAAACAAGATAGGGAAATGGTAAAGAGAGTTGCTTTGCATATGGAGGTCCTGGATGCTAGACCAGGCACGCGCGGATGAGCAAGAGGTGGGCTAGTGGTTGAGCACTAACAAAGGGGGGTCACGAGCGTTGAAAAAAGTTGGGTGTTGGCTAGCATCATGTGTGAGCGTGAGCGGGAGCTATTCATGAGTGTTGAGGGCAGGTTGTGAGCGTGAGAAAAAAATAAAAACATTTTTCTAATTGTACTAAAAAAACATTGATAAGAGGGTTTTTATCATCATTTTTTTAGAACGGATAAAAACCACAATTATCAGCGTTTTTTTAGAACTGATGACCCTCGTTTTTAAGCACTTAGAAAATCAACATTTTCTTAGCATCAACAAAACCCATTTTGAGCACCGATAAAACCCATTTTGAGCACCCATTCTTTCGAGACCAATTATAAAAATTATAAATAAAAAATGATTGCGATATTTGATAAAACCATTAAATTATATCATACCAAAAAACAAAATAACAAACCAATGCCAAATTAATGTATTGGCAACATCAATACCTTGACAAAAAACGAGACATAAATGCAGATTTTTAAATTGTTCGAAAGGTGTAATCATTGCATTCCTTAACCATGAATTTATAACAAATGTTAATCATAAGGAGAACATATAGTGGGCATCACTCATACAAAAGAGAGAGAGAGAGGGATTCGTATGCTTTGTAGTTCTTTACCACAACTCAAAGAATACCATGCAATGCTTCAATATAACTTGGACCACATGTTGGTGGATAATCCTTTCAACACGTCCAGTATCCAGGCATATCAATTGTCACAAACCAACCCATATACCCTGATACCCTGACACCCAAGCTGACACTGACATGCCCCGAATGATGTTCTCGATCCCCACAGGTTGACGACTAGCACCTGACATCATACAAGGTAAAGGTGGGAACGGTTTTGCCACATAAACAGTTGAAGAAACATATACAAGTCAGTATGATAAAAAGGAAACTCCACAGGAAGAATAGTACCAGAAGTCAAACAAGTATACAAACCCAAAGTACAAGCACAAAGTACTAGAAAAAAAAACAAGATACAACCCAAGTTCCAACAGACACAGTACTCCAAGACCAGAAGATCAACAACAGTTATCACCTCCAAGTTGTGTTTTCCCTTCGCTCGAACCTGGGAGAAGGAAAGCTACAAATGCCTGAAGACAAAGGTGTGACCTAAAAGCCCAATAGAGTCTCACCAAGTGTTCCATAATAAGATGTCACAATAATTAACCAAATAATGTTTTAAATTTTAGATAAAAACAAGCATAATAGTACAAGAGTATATTTAAAACAAATCATGCTTTACATTTCAATTGATGGAAATATTTTAAACTGCTTAATAAACATTTTATATAAAACAGTTTATATAAATTCACAAGGCATGTATAAATGAGTTTACAAACAATGACATATATATCAAAGCATCAACAAACGAGCAGCATAGTCATCTGTTAAGAGGTACGATAGTTCTAGGTTATGGGATCCCCACACTCACGTATAATGATAACAACAATGCACACACACATCCCTTCGACACCAATCAAAGAAGACTAACCCACATCCTAATGAGGATAAGATCTGCCAATACGTTTATGTTAGAGTTGTAAAATGTCAATCCGTTGCTTGGGAAATTTCAACCTAGCGTGTTTGTCCCAAATAACTCACTAACTACTTGAGTTTGCATGTGCTCAAACAACAAACAATCAATAATGTGCAATTTATTTCAAAATAGTTTAAAATACAATTAACTCATTTCCCATTTCATTTAAAAACCAAAACATGAGTTTTTAATCAATTTTATCCCTTTTCAAGATAAACCCAAATGGGGATCCTTATCAAATCATTTTAAGTCATTTTCTCGAAGTCAATTTCACAAATCAAATTCCACAATTCCCATCAAATTCAAATCAAATCCCAATTCATTGAAATTGGGGGTTTTCCCCAAAATCTATACCATTTCAATTTAAATCCCAATTCACATCAAATTGGATTATAACAATACAATTGAAAGCAATTTAATTTAAATCAAGAAAACGAAGGTTAAATTAATTGTTTAAACTTATACTGAGCCACCTACCATAGATCATGATATCACATAATACAACACCCCCAACAAGTAACTCCAATTAAGAATGTGGACAATGGAGATTCAAGAATCAAACCTAGATTCAAGATCCAAAACAAGAGTTTAGTTCTCTCAATAACATGAAGATATAACAAACCCTAAAGAGGTGAGAAGAAGAGATCGAGAGTGAAGCAATGAGAGGATATCTCTTACCGGGAAGAGATCGAACGACATTCTCCAAGCTTCGATCCACCTCAAAATAGGTTTGGAGGAGCTAGAATAGGTTCTTGGGAGTTCCAAAGACATAGGATTTCGAGATATGAGGAGTTAGGGCTGAGCGGAAGGTAAAAAGGGGGTTGGTGATTTTTTTAATAATTATTGGAATTAATATTCCCCGTATGCATGGTTAGTTGGGTAGGGCTGCACGGTTTGTCAAACTGCCCGCCCTAACCTTACGCCCCTCAAATGAGGTGGATGGTTTCTACTAGGAGGGAAAATAGTTTGTCAAACCATGTGTCAACCGTGCAAACCACCACTGCTTTGGTTTGCATGGTTTTCACTAAGTGAGCGCACAGTTTTACAGTTTGGGAAAATCGTGCACCACCTAGAAAATTCCAAAAGTTTCAACATTCATCCCAAAACAAATCCAATACAAATCTCAACCAAAACATGATAAAAAGAGAGGTCTAGGAGTACCTGAAATTAAAATATTACAACCACCCCACCATTGAAACTTTTTGTCTCTAGAAAGCAGGTTAAGAAGCTTCTATATAAAAAAGATGATGTCACTACTCTCTAATCAGTGTCTCTCTCTCCCAATTCTCATGAGTATCAGAACCGTGTTTCCATAGAAACCAAACCAAAGGTATCATCCTCGATGAAGTACCTTGTTTTCAAAATCAACAATCATGATCAGATGTTAAATCACAGATAAATCAGGATCAAATCAAGATCACTCCTGCTCAAAGCATGAGATGGATCAGAAAGATATTTCCATAGCTGCAATACATGGAACATATTATGTATCAACATCAATTATGGTAGAAGCTGTAACGTCTCAGGAATTCTTATATAATCTTCCTTTTTATAGATATGAATAAGTCTTTTTTTTAACAAAAAACAAAACGTACTTTTATTGAAACAATATATTAAAATCAGTACAAGAATGTCTCTTCGGACTAAGAAGACGATAATACTAAACCTATAATAATCATCATCAATAAACAAGAACAACTTATAACAAACATGATAACTGCAATGTCATAGCCAACATCTTTAGGATCTGCCATGAGTAGAAACCCAATGAAGAGGATGAGAGTAAGAGCGCAGATGAACGTAAAAATAGACAGTATATTTGCAGGCAGAGGATCTAGAATTTAATAAACTTGGTTAAAATAAAATGTTAGTAATGTATTTTTACATAATTTCCCTGTTGCAAATAGCCGTTGAGGCCCTTTTAAAATATAACGATAGTAAATAAAACTAAAAATAACCGTTATACTTATACACATGTGTGTGTGTTTACGTCGTAACTAATTAACATTAAAGAAAGGGTTTATTTAAATACATCTATATATTAACAGGATATTGTGATCTCTTTTGTTAATTATAAAAGTTTTGTTCAAAGTTATATAATTTTTAAGTGTGAGGGCGTTTTGCTCGCATGAAATTTAATCCTAGTTTATTTTGTGCAAAATATAATAGTTTTTAATAAAATCTTATTTTTAAATACTAACTTTGTCTCTCATGAAATAATAATAATAAGAAAAAATGTACATATGGAAAACATAATTTTGTATAAAAAAAGTTATAAGATTATTTTATAAATTATAATAAATTACTTATGTTACAATAGAACTTATATACTTAAAACACAAGTACATTAAGCGAATTACTTGAAAACGAGATAATATATGATATATATATTCTGTGAAAACTAAATGACACATTACATTAAGAATTTTATAAATTTTTGAATATTCTTAATGAAAGATATTAGAGAAAATATATAATTATATAATATGTAAGATTATGAATATTATCATCTTGATATAATAATAATAATAATAATAATAATAATAATAATAATAATAATAATAATAATAATAATAATAATAATAATAATAATAATAGTAATAGTAGTAGTAGTAGTAATAATAATAATAATAATAATAATAATAATAATAATAATAATAATAATAATAATAATAATAATAATAATAATAATAATAATAATAATAATAATAAGAATAACAATAACGTGTTTTGCTTTCATTTTTTAAGTGGACAATTATTAGTTTAAAATAATGATGGATATATATATATATATATGAAATAATAATTATATGATAAAATAATAATTAAAATATGAAAAGAGGGAGTTGGGGTTTTTGGTTTCGATCAAAACTGACACCCCCTTTCTCCCCCTCGGGCGTCGTCTTCTCCATCGGGTGAGCTGCGAACCACAATCGCAGGCGGCAATGCACGAAGCTGGTGCTCCCACATACACTAGTTCCGCAAGAATTATTTTCTTGAATTTTTTTAAGAAACTTAATTTGGATCCCATGGTTTTCTATTTTTAAAATTATTTTCTCGATTAGGTCACTATAAGTTCAAGCAAAGTTATCGAATTTTCAAAATCAATATTTAAGTTAAAATTGTTTTTATTTTCAAACAATTACATGTACATATAAATATGTTATTTCATATGAAAACTTTTTTTACATGTATATATATATATATATTTATCTACATATATATTTAGGAGAAATAAATTTTTAATTGACATCATTAGATACATGTATATAAATGTGTGTATATATTTATTAATTTATGTAAAACCATTTTATTCTTAATATTTATATATAGGTATGTAAATAAATGCATGTCTATATATATGCCATTTTTATGTAAAAATATTTTTATTTTCTTTTGATATCTATACATATGTGTATGATCATGAAATCATGTTTTTATTCCAACGTCATTATATACAAACAAATGTATATATATACATATGTGTCTTATTTTATGTAAAATTGTAAAATACAAATATATGTATATGAATTTATATTTATATATATCATTTCACGCTAAACAACTTTTATCATGAAACATGTAAAACCAAGTAAATAACTTTTTAAAAAATGGATATCGAAGCACATGTTTTTAAAGAAAACTTCATCATCCTTATGATGTAAAATACTTGTTATAATTCCAAAGAATTGCTCTTGGATATTATGTGAATGAAGACAGGGGATTGAGAGTGAACCCAAACCCTTATAGGACTTTTGTCCAATCATGTGACGGGTGCGCCCAGAATTATATAGCGCTCAAATGCATTGAGTAATGTTTTAATCTCATGAGATGTCATGTATAGTGTACGAGAGGTGTATCCTAAGCACATTATGAGATTAGAGAGTGAACCTAATCCATCATGAGACTATATCCATAATGTTACGTTGTCTCGAGAGTGAATTGTGACTACATGTTATGATCCAAGATGCCTTTGAGAATTAATTATGATTTCTTATAAGTTTTCAAGTGAAATCACTATTATTTTATGAATGAATGAAGTGGATTTTCCAAATGTTATATATATTGAAATCCTTTTAGCTGAAATGTTTATTTTGAAAAGTACTCATGATTTCTTAAGCCCGCATTATCAAACTTTATAACATGTTTTACTTTTTATATTAAATTGCAAAATCATGTTTGGTTTCCTTATGTTTTGAAACCCCCTACTGATATTTTGGTTGCTTAACCTATGTTTTCAAAACCTCTTTTCATAGGGAATAAGGATGTGTAAAAGCAAGATAGTGGTTGAGGTCTCTATAAGGTGTTTAACTCTTGTAAAGAATAAGAATAGTTTCAGTCTTTTCTTTTATAGTTTGTGTAATTAGAATTCTCATGTATCCAGACTCTCTAAAAATCTAAACATTTGTGATCTTGAGTTATGTTATAAATAAATAAATTATATATATATATAATTGTAATAGGTTTTTGGGTCATCATAGAAGTACTAAATGGTAATAAACTTTCCCCACCTGCTCAAAAACCTCAAAAGGTCCCACAAAACGAGGAGAAAACATCCCTTGCCTCCCAATCCATTGATGAACTAAACAAGGTAAAACATTCAAGAACACCTGATCGCCAACAGAAAATTCAAATGGTATACGATGATGATCAACATAATATTTATACCTGCTCTATGCCATCAACATTCTATGATGAATCAACTAAATCTTTGATGTCATCTCTTGAACCAATCTTGGTCCAACCAAGAAACTTTCACCAATCCTCGAACAACACAATGGATATTTACAAGGCCGACCATACAAGGCCTCAAAAGGAGCCATTCTAATCATGGACTAGTAACTATTGTAATAAGAAAACTCAACTAGCCCCAGATGGTCATTCCAAGCTCCAAAACATTCAAGAACAGAGACATGAAGCATATCCTCAAGAATCTGTATAGCTCTTTCTATCTGGATATCTGAATATGGATAGTAGGTCGTACTCAAATGAACCTGAGATCCCAGTGCCTCTGGGAGGACTCTACAAAAGTGAGAAGTAAAATGAGGATCTATATCAGAGACTATAGTAGATGGAACTTTGTGAATACAAACAATATCTTTCACATATATATTTCCGAGTTCCTCAACCTTGGTTGTATCACAAATGAGTATAAAGTGAGCTGATTTAGTTAACTTATCGATCACAACCCATATCAAATTATTACTTATCTGGGTATGTGGAAACCCAACCATAAAGTCCATAGAAATATCATCACACTTCCAATTCGACGCTGGATGTGGTTGAAGAAAACTCGAAGGTATTTGGTCCTTATCCTTGACCAGTTTTCATGTATAACAACGAGAGACAAAATCAAAAATGCCCCGTCTCATACATGGCCACCAGAATCGACACCACATGTCATAGAACATGTTCATGGTTCATGGGTGCACTATCAACTGGGAATTATGGAAATCCCTCATCACAACATTTCTCATTGGCAAAGGTACAACATAATGGTTCCGAAAACAAAGAATACCCTCCATGGAGAACAACCACTCAGCAACGGTCTCCCCACCATAAATAGAGTCTCTAATGCTATAGAACTCATCATAAAGCTGTTGTTCCTGAAGAATCAACTCAAGAAGACCAGAGGTCAACGAGACACTGAACAAGACAACCTCAGTCCCTGATTCTTGGACTTCCAAATGAATTTGTGAAAAAAGATCCATCAGGTTCTATTCTTCTGATGATTCTTTCACAGCTTGGGTAAAAAATTTCTTGCTCAAAGCATCTGTAATGAAATTCCATTTCCCCAGGGTATAAGCAATATCAAAATCAAAAGATTGTAGGTATTCCACCCAATTCCTATGGAATAGATTAAAATATTTTTTAGAGAAGATATAACTCAAGTTCCTATGGTCTAAAAACATGACAAACCTTTCTCTAAAAAGGTAATGTCACCAAATCTTAAGTGTATACATGACAGCTGTAAGTTAATGGTCATGGGTCGGGTAATTATTATCATGTGGCCTAAACTAATGAGATCCATAATCAATGACATGATCACCCTACATAAGAGCATAGCCCAAATATGAACCTAATGCATAACAGAAGACCACATTGCCCTGCCCCGACCTCTGTAAGAGTCAACACCGACATAGTAGTCAAAATACATTTCAGCATAATAAAATAACTCTGACATTTCTCATCCCAAACAAAATTTTCTCCTTCCAAGTTAGAGAGGTTATTGGAGAATCCAAATTTGAGAAATCCTTTATGACCCGATGATAATATCCAGCTAAACTCAAGAAACTCCAAATCTTGAAAACATTCCGCGATTGTTCCCATGATATAACAGGTTTCACTTACTCAGGATCAAATCAGATACTATGTTCTGACACCACATGTCCAAATAAATTCACTTCCCCAATCCAAAAATCACATTTTGATAGCTTGGAATAAAGTCAGTGATTTCTCAACAATTACAAAATTACTCTCAAATGACGCACATGATCCTCCTCAGGCTTAGAGTAAATAAGGGTGTCATCCATAAATACCACCACAAAAGTATCAAGATACTCTTGGAAGATATTATTCATTAAATACATAAAGTCATTAAGATAATTGGTGTAACACCCCAAGATTCCACGGTACGTTTCCCTTCGAATAATGCAATAGCGTGTGTTGTACGCAACCTCGAGCACTAACACACACCACAACTAATTAAACTAGCCGTTGTGAATAGTAATACCTACTTTTTGAAATTTTGTAAATTTTATTTATCAAAATGGACTTCATTTTTGGATTCGGAATATCGAAATTAGCCTATGTTGATTTTTTGGTATTTTTCTGAGATCTTCTAATTTTTTATGAATAGTGAAAAATACTTAAAAACAACTTTTTTAATAAAACTAATTTATAGTGATAAATTATACTATTTATTGGTTTTAGAGTATAATTAGTATATATTTTTACCATTTTATCCATTGGTGGTCATTAGAATTAATTTCACTTTGAAATTGGACATAAACAATTGTCAATCTTTTGATATATATTGTTTCTTAAAAACACGCTATTTGTTGTGAAAGCGGGAATTAATTATAAAATTAATTAATGCAACTTATATGTTTGGAATTTTGTAAAATATACATCATTTTTGAATTCGGAATATCAATTATAGCTTAGGGTGAAATTTTGACATTGTTCTGAAAAACTTCAATTTTTGATGAATAGTGAAACCACTAAGTGGTAGTTAAATAACTGATTTTTCGTTTAAATGAAATATTACCACTTCTGTGTTTTGAATTTCAAAAATCCGACATAAATAGATGTCATTAGGATGTAAAATGTGGTTCAATGGGATTAAAATAATTTTTCGGTGAATAGTAACTTTTAAGTTTAATTAATCGCGATTAAAGGTAATTAGTGAAATTTAAGGTAAAAATGATATTATAAAAATATGAAAATACCCTTACACTTGTCCTACCCCTATTGTATGAGTAATGGCAGACCAAGAAAATCCATGGGTCAACTTGGGGACCCCATGGAGACACTTTAGTTGGAAAATGACATAAATACCTTTTATTTAATGTTAAAGTTACTAAAACAATTTTTACATGGGGTTATACAAGTAATAATTTTGACTATAAATAGTAATTGGAAAGCTAAAACGATTTCCTACATCATAGTATTTTTTTATAATTTTTAGACATTAAATAAATTAAATTATTTATGACATCATTATGATGCAGCGATGACCTCATTATTTAACGATTTTAATAAAATGAAAAGATAATGTAAAATCCAGGGCTTACACTTGTCCAAAGACTATTGGATGGGTAGATTTTGAACCCTTATCACATTAGACACGAATTATATAAGTGTGGGACCTTTAGAATCCGAAAAGCATTGTATAATAATGTAACATTTCAATCTTTCCAAAAGAGCCCCTCCTATCCTCTTATAAAAGGCCCCCACCTCTACCACCTTATTCACACTTTCAAGCCTTTTGGTTCAGCCAACCTCTGCCCAAATACTCTCCCAACTTCTCTCCCTTCATCCTAGAAGCTTTACTTTAGTCAGAAAGTCATCCTAAGGAGTCCTTTTGATCAAATCAAAAGGAAGAACCCGAAGAAGAGGTAACGTTTTCATCACCCTCTTTCAAGTTTCTTCTTCTTCCACTCCCTATTTGTTTATTATTTCAATTCTAAAATTATAACTCCAGTATCTTCTATATACTGTGATGTTATTATAAATATGGAACAACCGTATTCAGTATTCAACCCATCATTTGAATGACATGTCACCATACGTGCGTACGTACGGCTTACCGTCTCCACGTCGTGGTGTAATTGTTATTCAATATATTATTATTTAGATGGGTATAATAATGATATATAATTCATGCAAATAATAAATATAACATGATAATGATTCTGTATATATGATATACTATCCAATTATATATTATTTTAATATCAAAATAATGATATTGTCGCTCGTGCGTACGTACGGACTACCGTCTCCACGAACACGATGAGATTCATTCTCCGTCGTATCCATTCAAGTATAATTATCATTTTATGATTTAAAAATAATGTTTAAGGACATTATATCATTCTAGATATGAATAAGATACAACCTATCCATGAAAAACACGACTTACGTAACAAAACATATAAAAGAAAACGAGTAAGTTAACACCCGAAACAACGATAAATCTAAGATATTGTTAACAAAGCAATGTTAAAAGATCATATATGATATCATATGAATGTATATGATTCTTGTATAATTTAATAAAAATTATTTCACCATTATACAGGAGGTTAACCTACCCCAACCAAGGAAAAGTACAAGGTAAGGGTTTACTTCACAACCTCTTCATTATCCAAGGTTGTTTATACATAATTATCTACTGGGACCTCGTTATCATCCACATCCATGTTTCTTAAAAATGTCTGTCAAAACATTTTTACTATTAAATGAAAAATGGGTTAAAGTCATTTATACCCTTATACGTTTTTGAAAGGAATATTACAGTCGTTTTCCAAACAATGTACTTTTTGACCTTTTTGACAAATTTAAGGTAAGAATGTTTTTTTAACTTATACAGCGGGTGAGACTATTTTCCGCCATTATAACTTCGTCGAAGCTTCCCTTACAAGCTTATAAGAATATTTTCAAAGTAAATGTATTATTTTATAATTATGGGACTTTTAAATTATTTCAAAAAAGAGAGATATTTATCTCAAATAGCTTTGATTTCATCCATGTCAACATCCTTTGATGGGTTTTAAGTTTAATTGAAATTGATTTATGATACAAAACTTCCATTGAACATTTTGTGAAATATTTGACTGTGGATGTGTTATTTTTATACCATCCATAGTTTATGGAGAAATTGTTGACATTTCGTATGCTAGTTTTAATATGAATATTTATGTTATGTTTAAACCTATTCATATGAGGAATGTATTGGACTTAATAAGTGACGGGTGGAGCCCGCTATAGCTCCTCGATGCATCGGTAGGTCTCAGGAGACGACTAGACGTGGAATTGGCCGAGGCCCTTTCCCAATTTGATTTATGGTTTTTGCCGAGGCCTTAATCATTTTAGACGTCTTGGCCGAGGCCTTGACAAAATGTTTCAGAATGTCTCGCATTATACATTCCCTCATTATGAAAGTGGTTATTGATATTTCATGTGATTATTCGTCTTGTAGAATATCCATGTGAGTAAGTAATGGCATTATTTTATTTTACTTTATCCATATTATGCTGAAGTTCAAGTTCAATAAGGCTTTTGTTTTAGTTATACATTCCCTTAAATGCTTATGTTTTCTTATGAAAGTTCCCGCTATATTGTTATCCTTACAGAGCATTTGAGCTCACCCCTTTCAATGTTTTATTTTTCCCAGGATGTGAAGAAGTGTATTATGACTGACTTGCAAGAATAGTCAGTGAGGATATGAGTGTGGACTAGGGAGACCATGTTATTGTAGTTTTCATTTTTATGATGTAATGTAATGTTTACGAATGTATCTAGTGTTTCCAAGGCTACTAAACTAATCGGTCTTTCGAGACTTGATCTTTTGTGATCATGCCAATGTTATGTAATAATACGCCGACTCTAGGTAACTGGGGTCGGGGCATTACAGTTGGTATCAGAGAAAGTTTAGTAAAAACCTTGGAAGCTATATTTAGACAAACTCTGATTAGAGCACGTAGACCTAAGATGAACTTTGAGGATTAGTATAGAAGAACTTCCTAAAATTTTGGTATTGTAGAGATTTTGTGAGTTTTCCGAGTAATACATCCCTGTCTGGATACGAGCAGGTAGAGGCGGCTCTGGCACAGATGTACCTAGGGGTAAAGCCCGAAAACACCGCTTTGATCTTGACTCGAACGGGAACTGGTGCATGACAACGGGCCTTTCTGCACTCTTGGTTACGACACTCCCGGGGGATATGCTTAGGATAATTCCCATTTTCTTTACAAACCACTATGAAGGGTTACGAGTATATACTTCCTCAAAGAAAACATTTTTATAATTATGGATTATATCCATAATTAGTTCAATTTATGTTAAGTGTTTTACAAGTATGAAATTATGTATTTTGATTCTTAAACTAATCTAGTTTATGCCATTATTTAGAAATGGCGCCTAGTGGAAGGAATGGAAACCATATCAATGCACGCACTCCGTGTAGGGATTGCCCTCCTGATCAAGATAATTATGGTGTAGCTAGTGATACAACTGGTGCTGATCAGCTTCTCACCGTACTAGGACAAATCACGTAGGTTATGAATAATAACCTTACTCATATGGAGCACCCTGATCCGCAACGTGGAGGATCAATGCTAGACCGTTTCATGAGGCAAAAAACACCAACCTTCAATGGGAGTACAAATCCTATAGTAGCTGAGCAATGGATACATTCCTTAGAGAAAATATTCCATGACTTGGGGAGTAGTGAAAGGGAGAAAGTTGTCATGGCAGTTTACCACCTCACTGGAGATGCCGATCAATGGTGGTCACTAATTCAAAACACAAAGGAAGATGATGAATTAACAAACATGGAATGGCAGGAGTTCAAAGAGCTGTTCTTAGAAAAATACTTTCCACGAGACCATCGAGTGGATATGGAAAGGCAATTTCTGAGTCTGAGGCAGAAGGAGGATGAGAATGTCGTAAAGTATGAGGCTAACTTTACAAGGTTAGCGAGGTATGTTGCAGATTACATATGTAACCCAAGAAGTAAGACTGATTGTTTCTTTGACGGTTTAAAACCATTTCTCCATCGAGCTTTAGTATCACAAACCTTCTCTTCATACGAAGGTATTGTCTCGTGCGCTATCAAGACGAAAAAGGAATTATCTAAGTCTTATGACTTTAAATCAAAGCAAGATAAGAAGAGATCCGTTGAAAACTCTGGGAAAGGAAATAAGGAAACAGGGAAGAAGGGTAGAAATGAATTTCCACCCTGTGATAATTGTGGTAGGAAGCACCCTGGTGCCTGTCTAAAAGGAAAAGGAGTATGTTACAAGTGTGGTGAAAAAGGCCACCAAGCTCATGAATGCAAGGGAAAGAAAGCGGCTGTCAACGTGAAATGCTATAATTGTAGAGAGAAGGGACATTATGCAAATGAATGTCCTAAGTGTCAGGGGAACTTACCTCAGAAGAGGCCAAGGGATCAGGGCCAGGCTTATGCTATCACTACTGCTGAGGTGGAAGCTCCGAAAGACGTGATGGCAGGTAATTTAATGGTTTCCTCAAGTTTAGCAAATGCATTATTTGATTCTGGATCATCGCATTGTTTCATATCTTCCCAGTTTGCTAAGAAAATTAGATATTTCCAATTTGATTTAACAAGGTATTTTTCGGTCAAAACCCCTAAGGGAAGTATTGTTGCAACAAAGTTTTGTCGATTAGTTCCCATTAGAGCACCTAAATGTTCTTTACCTGCTGATCTCATCGTCATACCCATGATTGAATTTGATATAATCCTCAGTATGGATTGGCTTTCAGACCATGGTGCAAAAATTTATTGTAAGAGGAAATAGGTTACGATTCTTGATGATGATGATAAGGAACACCTTATCTTTAGAGCAGAATCGTCGCCACATAATTCTTATCTAGATCCACCCCCAGTAGCTCAACTAAATTAAATTATTGGGGAGTAAGAGAAGGAAATTACTGAGGGTGAGGAAAGGAATATTCAAATAGGGGATGTAACTATTGTGAGAGAATATATTGATGTGTTTCCGAAAGATTTACCTGGACATCCTCCAGAACGAGAAGTTGAGTTTTCCATTGATTTAATTCCTGGATCAAGGCCCATATCGAAGACCCCTTATAGAATGGACACTGTGGAATTAGTTGAACTAAAGAAACAACTAGAGGAATTGATTAATAAGGGATTTATTCGCCCTAGTGTTTCTCCTTGGGGAGCCCCTGTTCTTTTTGTTAAGAAGAAAGATGGATCTATGAGGTTGTGCATCGACTATAGGGAGAACAATGCTATAACAATAAATAACAAGTATCCCCTACCTCGCATTGATGATTTGTTTGACCAACTGCATGGAGCTCAATACTTTTCAAAGATTGACCTTCGGTATGGATACCATCAGTTGTGTGTGAAGAAGGAAGACATTCCAAAGACAGCATTTCGAACAAGGTACGAGCATTATGAGTTTACAGTAATGCCTTTTGGATTGACTAATGCACCTTCTGTTTTCATGGATCTAATGAATAGAGTTTTCAAGGAATATCTTGATGACTTTGTAGTGGTATTTATTGATGATATCTTGGTATACTCCAAAAGCCACGAAGATCATGAAAATCACTTACGCATTATCCTGAAGACTCTTAGAAGACATGAATTATATGGGAAATTTAGCAAGTGTGAATTCTGGCTTCAGGAGATTTCTTTTCTTGGCCATATTGTATCTAAGGATGGAAATTCCGTTGATCCTTATAAAACCAAGGCAATCCAAGAATGTCCAGCACCGACAATTATAACTGAGGTACGCAATTTTATTGGTTTAGCAGGTTATTATCGACGTTTCATCCAGAATTTTTCCAAATTGGCTAACCCATTGACAAAGCTCACACGTAAAGGGATTAAATTTGTCTGGACAAAAGAGTGTGAAGAATGTTTTGAAGAACTGAAGATAATATTAGTCAACGCCCCTGTATTGACTCTACCATCGAGGAATGATGGGTTTTTTATTTATAGTGATGCATCGAAGAAAGGACTTGGTTGTGTCCTTATGCAGAATGATAAGGTTATTGCCTATGCATCACGACAGCTAAAAATTCATGAGAAAAACTATCCTACTCATGATCTTGAGTTAGCAGCTGTGATATTTGCTTTAAAGATATGGAGACATTACCTCTATGGTGAAAAATGTGAGATTTATACTGATCACAAGAGTTTGAAGTATATTTTCTCACAAAAAGAACTCAACATGAGGCAAAGGCGATGGTTTGAACTACTCAAGGATTATGATTGCACGATACATTACCACCCGGGAAAGGCAAACAAGGTGGCAGATTCTTTGAGCAGAAAAGACCATGGAGTTTTGAATGTGATGAGAATTAAAAGGGATCCAATTTTCATGGATCTAGTGAATATGGACATGGGAATAACTAGGGAAGGTGAAACATCAATTCTTTTTCAAATGGTTGCCAAACCATCATTACTAGAAAGGATTAAGAGTTCTCAGACCGATGATGAAGAATTTCAGAAGAAGATTAAAGATGTGAATGATGGAAGATTGAGGGACTTTGTGTATAAGGATGGAATTTTGAAATTCAGGAAGAGACTTTGTGTTCCCGATATACCAGATCTAAAAAGGGAATTGCTGGATGATGCTCATAGTTCCAATTTCTCTATACACCCTGGGAGCACCAAAATGTATAGATATTTGAAGGAACATTTTTTGTGGGACAATATGAAGAGGGAGATTGCTGATTTTCTGTCGAGGTGTATGGTTTGTCAACAAGTGAAAGCTGGAAGGCAACATCCTGGTGGAGTATTGCAACCTCTTCCCATACCTGAGTGGAAATGGGATAATATCACGATGGACTTTTTCATGGGACTACCAAAGACTCCTAGAAGGAATGATGCAATATGGGTCATTGTTGATCGTCTTACTAAGTCAGCACATTTTCTGGCTATACGGGAGGATCTACCACTTGAATGTCTAGCAAGACTATATATTAATGAAGTTGTAAGACTTCATGGAGTACCCCTATCGATTGTTTCTAATCGTGATCCTCGTTTTACTTCAAGATTCTGGAAAAGTCTTCAAAAGGCCTTGGATACTGAACTTCATTTGAGCACTGCCTATCACCCTCAAACAGATGGACAATCGGAATGGACTATTCAAACCTTAGAAGACATGTTGAGATCATGCTCTCTTGACTTTCAGGGTATATGGGATCAATATTTACCACTGGTAGAATTTTCCTATAACAATAGCTTCCATTAAAGCATTCAGATGGTACCTTATGAAGTGTTATATGGAAAGAGATGTCGTACACCAACCTGTTGGGATGACGTTGGTGAAAGAAAACTTCTGGGACCAGAACTGGTGGAAGAAACAATGGAAAAGGTGAAGGTAATCCAAAACCACATCAAAGCAGCTCAAAGTAGGCAGAAGAGCTATGCCGATAACAGAAGAAAGGTTTTGGAATTTCAGGTGGGAGATCATGTTTTCCTAAAGGTATCTCCATGGAAGGGAGTTATACATTTTGGTAAGAAGGGTAAGTTGAGTCCCAGGTACATCGGACCTTTTGAAATTCTAGATCGTATTAGGGATGTAGCTTATCGTTTGGCGATGCCGCCAAATCTCTCCAAAGTTCACGATGTTTTCCACATATCGCTATTGAGAAAATACATGCCCGACCCAACCCATGTTCTTACCTATAAGGAATTAGAACTGGAACCCGATCTATCTTATTGTGAAGAGCCCATCAGAATTCTTGATGTGAGGGAGCAGGTGCTGAGAAACCGGACGACTCGTCTGGTAAAGGTTTTGTGGAGAAATCATAAAATGGAAGAGGCAACGTGGGAACCTGAGGAACTTATGATGAAGAAACACCCGAGTCTTTTTATGCAGTAATACCCTAGAAATTGCGAGGATGCAATTATTTGAAGGAGGGGAGAATGTAACACCCCAAGCTTCCACGGTACGTTTCCCTTCGAATAATGCAATAGCGTGTGTTGTACGCAACCTCGAGCTCTAACACACACCACAACTAATTAAACTAGCCATTGTGAATAGTAATACCTACTTTTTGAAATTTTATAAATTTTATTTATCAAAATGGACTTCATTTTTGGATTCGGAATATCGAAATTAGCCTATGTTGAATTTTTGGTATTTTTCTGAGAACTTCTAATTTTTTATGAATAGTGAAAAATACTTAAAAACAACTTTTTTAATAAAACTAATTTATAGTGATAAATTATACTATTTATTGGTTTTAGAGTATAATTAGTATATATTTTTACCATTTTATCCATTGGTGGTCATTAGAATTAATTTCACTTTGAAATTGGACATAAACAATTGTCAATCTTTTGATATATATTGTTTCTTAAAAACACGCTATTTGTTGTGAAAGCGGGAATTAATTATAAAATTAATTAATGCAACTTATATGTTTGGAATTTTGTAAAATATACATCATTTTTGAATTCGGAATATCAATTATAGCTTAGGGTGAAATTTTGGCATTGTTCTGAAAAACTTCAATTTTTGATGAATAGTGAAACCACTAAGTGGTAGTTAAATAACTGATTTTTCATTTAAATGAAATATTACCACTTCTGTGTTTTGAATTTCAAAAATCCGACATACATGGTTGTCATTAGGATGTAAAATGTGGTTCAATGGGATTAAAATAATTTTTTGGTGAATAGTAACTTTTAAGTTTAATTAATCACGATTAAAGGTAATTAGTGAAATTTAAGGTAAAAATGATATTATAAAAATATGAAAATACCCTTACACTTATCCTACCCCTATTGTATGAGTAATGGCAGACCAAGAAAATCCATGGGTCAACTTGGGGACCCCATGGAGACACTTTAGTTGGAAAATGACATAAATACCTTTTATTTAATGTTAAAGTAAAAAAATGACACAAACATGAAATGTTTTACTAAAACAATTTTTACATGGGGTTATACAAGTAATAATTTTGACTATAAATAGTAATTGGAAAGCTAAAACTATTTCCTACATCATAGTATTTTTTTTTATAATTTTTATACATTAAATAAATTAAATTATTTATGACATCATTATGATGCAGCGATGACCTCATTATTTAACGATTTTAATAAAATGAAAAGATAATGTAAAATCCAGGGCTTACACTTGTCCAAAGACTATTGGATGGGTAGATTTTGAACCCTTATCACATTAGACACGAATTATATAAGTGTGGGACCTTTAGAATCCGAAAAGCATTGTATAATAATGTAACATTTCAATCTTTCCAAAAGAGCCCCTCCTATCCTCTTATAAAAGGCCCCCACCTCTACCACCTTATTCACACTTTCAAGCCTTTTGGTTCGGCCAACCTCTGCCCAAATACTCTCCCAACTTCTCTCCCTTCATCCTAGAAGCTTTACTTTAGTCAGAAAGCCATCCTAAGGAGTCTTTTTGATCAAATCAAAAGGAAGAACCCGAAGAAGAGGTAACGTTTTCATCACCCTCTTTCAAGTTTCTTTCTTCTTCCACTCCCTCTTTGTTTATTATTTCAATTCTAAAATTATAACTCTAGTATCTTCTATATACTTTGATGTTATTATAAATATGGAACAACCATATTCAGTATTCTACCCATCATTTGAATGACATGTCACCATACGTGCGTACGTACGGCTTACCGTCTCCACGTCGTGGTGTAATTGTTATTCAATATATTATTATTTAGATGGGTATAATAATGATATGTAATTCATGTAAATAATAAATATAACATGATAATGATTCTGTATATATGATATAGTATCCAATTATATGTTATTTTAATATCAAAATAATGATATTGTCGCTCGTGCGTACGTACGGACTACCGTCTCCACGAACGCGATGAGATTCATTCTCCGTCGTATCCATTCAAGTATAATTATCATTTGATGATTTAAAAATAATTTTTAAGGACATGATATCATTATGGATATGAATAAGATACAACCTATCCGGGAAAAACACGACTTAATTAACAAAACATATAAAAGAAAATGAGTAAGTTAACACCCGAAACAACGATAAATCTAAGATATTGTTAACAAAGCAATGTTAAAAGATCATATATGATATCATATGAATGTATATGATTATTGTATAATTTAATAACAATTATTTAACCATTATACAGGAGTTTAACCTACCCCAACCAAGGAAAAGTACAAGGTAAGGGTTTACTTCACAACCTCTTCATTATCCAAGGTTGTTTATACATAATTATCTACTGGGACCTCGTTATCATCCACATCCATGTTTCTTAAAAATGTATTTCACAACATTTTTACTATTAAATGGAAAATGGGTTAAAGTCATTTATACCCTTATACGTTTTTAAAGGAATCTTACCGTCGTTTTCCAAACAATGTACTTTTTGACATATTTGACAAATTTAAGGTAAGAATGTTTTTTTAACTTATACGGCGGGTGCAGCTATTTTCCGCCATTATAACTTCGTCGAAGCTTCCCTTACAATCTTATAAGAATATTTTCAAAGTAAATGTATTATTTTATAATTATGGGACTTTTAAATGATTTCAAAAAAGAGAGATATTTCTCTCAAATAGCTTTGATTTCATCCATGTCAACATCCTTTGATGGGTTTTAAGTTTAATTGAAATTGATTTATGATACAAAACTTCCATTGAAAATTTTGTGAAATATTTGACTATGGATGTGTTATTTTTATACCATCCATAGTTTATAGAGAAATTGTTGACATTTCGTATGCTAGTTTTAATATGAATATTTATGTTATGTTTAAACCTATTCATATGAGGAATGTATTGGACTTAATAAGTGACGGGTGGAGCCCGCTATAGCTCCTCGATGCATCGGTAGGTCTCATGAGACAACTAGATGTGGAATTGGCCGAGGCACTTTTCCAATTTGATTTATGGTTTTGGCTGAGGCCTTAATCATTTTAGACGTCTTGGCCGAGGCCTTGACAAAATGTTTCAGAATGTCTGGAATTATACAATCCCTCATTATGAAAGTGGTTATTGATATTTCATGTGATTATTCGTCTAGTAGAATATCCATGTGAGTAAGTAATGGCATTATTTTATTTTACTTTTTCCATATTATGCTGAAGTTCAAGTTCAATAAGGCTTTTGTTTTAGTTATACATTGCCTTAAATGCTTATGTTTTCTTATGAAAGTTTCTGCTATATTGTTATCCTTACGGAGCATTTGAGCTCACCCCTTTCAATGTTTTATTTTTCCCAGGACGTGAAGAAGTGTATTATGACTGACTTGCAATAATAGTCATTGAGGATATGAGTGTGGACTAGGGAGACCATGTTATTGTAGTTTTCATTTTTATGATGTAATGTAATGTTTACGAATGTATCTAGTGTTTCCAAGGCTACTAAACTAATCGGTCTTTCGAGACTTGATCTTTTGTGATCATGCCAATGTTATGTAATAATTTGCTGACTCTAGGTAACTGGGGTCGGGGAGTTACAGTTGGTATCAGAGGAAGTTTAGTACAAACCTTGGAAGATAGATTTAGACAAACTATGATTAGAGCACGTAGACCTAAGATGAACTTTGAGGATTAGTATAGAAGAACTTCCTAAAATTTTGGTATTGTAGAGATTTTGTGAGTTTTCCGAGTAATACATCCCTGTCTGGATACGAGCAGGTAGAGGCGGCTCTGGCACAAATGTACCTAGGGGTAAAACCCGAAAACACCGCTTTGAGCTAGACTCAAACGAGAACTGGTGCACGACAACAGGCCTTGCTGCACTCTTGGTTACGACACTCCTGGGGGATATGCTTAGGATAATTCCCATTTTATTTATAAACCACTGTGAAGGGTTACGCGTATATACTTCCTCAAAGAAAACATTTTTATAATTATGGATTATATCCATAATTAGTTCAATTTATGTTAAGTGTTTTACAAGTATGGAATTATGTATTTTGATTCAAAAACTAATCTAGTTTATGCCATTATTTAGAAATGGCGCCTAGTGGAAGGAATGAAAACCGTATCAATGCACGCATTCCGTGTAGGGATTGCCCTCCTGCTCAAGATAATTATGGTGGAGCTAGTGATACAACTGGTGCTGATCAGCTTCTCACCATACTGGGACAACTCACACAGGTTATGAATAATAACCTTACTCGTATGGAGCACCCTGATCCGCAACGTGGAGGATCAATGCTAGACCGTTTCATGAGGCAACAACCACCAACCTTCAATGGGAGTACAAATCCTATAGTAGCTAAGAAATGGATACATTCCTTAGAGAAAATATTCCATGCCTTGGGGAGTAGTGAAAGGGAGAAAGTTGTCATGGCAGTTTACCGCCTCACTGGAGATGCCGATCAATGGTGGTAACTAATTCAAAACACAAAGGAAGATGATGAATTAACAAACATGGAATGGCAGGAGTTCAAAGAGCTGTTCTTAGAAAAATACTTTCCTCGAGACCATCGAGCGGATATGGAAAGGCAATTTCTGAGTTTGAGGCAGAAGGAGGATGAGAATGTCGCAAAGTATGAGGCTAACTTTACAAGGTTAGCGAGGTATGCTGCAGATTACATACGTAACCCAAGAAGTAAGATTGATCGTTTCTTTGATGGGTTAAAACCATTTCTCCATCGAGATTTAGTATCACAAACCTTCTCTTCATACAAAGGTATTGTCTCGTGCGCTATCAAGATGGAAAAGGAATTCTCTAAGTCTTATGACATTAAATCAAAGCAAGATAAGAAGAGATTCGCTGAAAACTCTGGGAAAGGAAATAAGAAAATAGGGAAGAAAGGTAGAAATGAATTTCCACCCTGTGATAATTGTGGTAGGAAGCACCCTGGTGCCTGTCTAGAAGGAAAAGGAGTATGTTACAAGTGTGGTGAAAAAGGCCACCAAGCTCATGAATGCAAGGGAAAGAAAGCGGCTGTCAACGTGAAATGCTATAATTGTAGAGAGAAGGGACATTATGAAAATGAATGTCCTAAGTGTCAGGGGAACTTACCTCAGAAGAGGCCAAGGGATCAGGGCCAAGCTTATGCTATCACTACTGCTGAGGTGGAAGCTCCGAAAGATGTGGTGGGAGGTAATTTAATGGTTTCCTCAAGTTTAGAAAATGCATTATTTGATTCTGGATCATCACATTGTTTCATATCTTCCCAGTTTGCTAAGAAAATTAGATATTTCCAATTTGATTTAACAAGGGAGTTTTCGGTCAAAACCCCTAAGGGAAGTATTGTTGCAACAAAGTTTTGTCGATTAGTTCCCATTAGAGCACCTAAATGTTCTTTACCTGCTGATCTCATCGTCATACCCATGATTTAATTTGATATAATCCTCGGTATGGATTGGCTTTCAGACCATGATGCAAAAATTAATTGTAAGAGGAAAGAGGTTACGATTCTTGATGATGATGATAAGGAACACCTTATCTTTAGAGCAGAATCGTCGCCACATAATTCTTATCTAGATCCACCCCCAGTAGCTCAACTAAATTAAATTATTGGGGAGGAAGAGAAGGAAATTACTGAGGGTGAGGAAAGGAATATTCAAATAGAGGATGTAACTATTGTGAGAGAATATGTTGATGTGTTTCCAGAAGATTTACCTGGACATCCTCCAGAACGAGAAGTTGAGTTTTCCATTGATTTAATTCCTGGATCAAGGCCCATATCGAAGACCCCTTATAGAATGGCCACTGTGGAATTAGTTGAACTAAAGAAACAACTAGAGGAATTGATTAATAAGGGATTTATTCGCCCTAGTGTTTCTCCTTGGGGTGCCCCTATTCATTTTGTTAAGAAGAAAGATGGATCTATGAGGTTGTGCATCGACTATAGGGAGATCAATGCTATAACAATAAAGAACAAGTATCCCCTACCTCGCATTGATGATTTGTTTGACCAACTGCATGGAGCTCAATACTTTTCAAAGATTGACCTTCGGTCTGGATACCATCAGTTGTGTGTGAAGAAGAAATACATTCCAAAGACAGCATTTTGAACAAGGTACGGGCATTACGAGTTTACAGTAATGCCTTTTGGATTGACTAATGCACCCTCTGTTTTCATGGATCTAATGAATAGAGTTTTCAAGGAATATATTGATGACTTTGTAGTGGTATTTATTGATGATATCTTGGTATAATCCAAAAGCCATGAAGATCATAAAAATCACTTACGCATTATCCTGAAGACTCTTAGAAGACATGAATTATATGGGAAATTTAGCAAGTGTGAATTCTGGCTTCAGGAGATTTCTTTGCTTGGCCATACTGTCTCTAAGGATGGAATTTCCATTGATCCTTCTAAAACCAAGGCAATCCATGAATGTCCAGCACCGACAAGTATAACTGAGGTACGCAGTTTTATTGGTTTAGAAGGTTATTATCGACGTTTCGTCCAGAATTTTTCCAGATTGGCTAACCCATTGACAAAGCTCACACGTAAAGGGATTAAATTTGTCTGGACAAAAGAGTGTGAAGAATGTTTTGAAGAACTGAAGAGAAGATTAGTCAACGCCCCTGTATTGACTCTACCATCGGGGAATGATGGGTTTGTTATTTATAGTGATGCATCCAAGAAAGTACTTGGTTGTGTCCTTATGCATAATGATAAGGTTATTGCCTATGCATCACGACAGCTAAAAATTCATGAGAAAAACTATCCTACTCATGATCTTGAGTTAGAAGCTGTGATCTTTTCTTTAAAGATATGGAGACATTACCTCTATGGTGAAAAATGTGAGATTTATACTGATCACAAGAGTTTGAAGTATATTTTCTCACAAAAACAACTCAACATGAGGCAAAGGCGATGGCTTGAACTACTCAAGGATTATGATTGCACGATACATTACCACCCGGGGAAGGCAAACAAGGTGGAAGATGCTTTGAGCAGAAAAGACCATGGAGTTTTGAATGTGATGAGAATTGAAAGGGATCCAATTTTCATGGATCTAGTGAAGATGGACATGGGAATAACTAGGGAAGGTGAAATATCAATGCTTTTTCAAATGGTTTCCAAACCATCATTACTAGAAAGGATTAAGAGTTCTCAGACTGATGATGAAGAATTTCAGAAGATGATTAAAGATGTGAATGATGGAAGATTGAGGGACTTTGTGTATAAGGATGGAATTTTGAAATTCGGGAAGAGACTTTGTGTTCCTGATATACCTGATCTAAAAAGGGAATTACTGGATGATGCTCATAGTTCTAATTTCTCTATACACCATGGGAGCACCAAAATGTATATAGATTTGAAGGAACATTTTTGGTGGGACAATATGAAGAGGGAGATTGATGATTTTGTGTCGAGGTGTATGGTTTGTCAACAAGTGAAAGCTGTAAGGCAACATCCTGGTGGAGTATTGCAACCTCTTCCCATACCTGAGTGGAAATGGGATAATATCACGATGGACTTTGTCATGGGACTACCAAAGACTCCTAGAAGGAATGATACAATATGGGTCATTGTTGATCGTCTTACTAAGTCAGCACATTTTCTGGCTATACGGGAGGATATACCACTTGATCGTCTAGTAAGACTATATATTAATGAAGTTGTAAGACTTCATGGAGTAGCCTTATAGATTTCTTCTGATCGTGATCCTCATTTTACTTCAAGATTCTGGAAAAGTCTTCAAAAGGCCTTTGATGTTGAACTTAGTTTGAGCACTGCCTATCACCCTCAAACATATGGACAATCAGAATGGACTATTCAAACCTTAGAAGACATGTTGAGATCATGCTCTCTTGACTTTCAGGGTATGTGGGATCAATATTTACCACTGGTAGAATTTTCCTATAACAATAGCTTCCATTCAAGCATTCAGATGACACCTTATGAAGTGTTACACGGAAAGAGATGTCGTACACCAACCTGTTGGGATGACGTTGGTGAAAGAAAACTTGTGGGACCAGAACTGGTGGAAGAAACAATGGAAAAGGTGAAGGTAATCCAAAACCACATCAAAGCAGCTCAAAGTAGGCAGAAGAGCTATGCCGATAACAGAAGAAAGGTTTTGGAATTTCAGGTGGGAGATCATGTTTTCCTAAAGGTATCTCCATTGAAGGGAGTTATACATTTTGGTAAGAAGGGTAAGTTGAGTCCCAGGTACATCGGACCTTTCGAAATTCTAGATCGTATTGGGGTTGTAGCTTATCGTTTGGCGATGCCGCCAAATCTCTCCAAAGTTCACGATGTTTTCCACATATCGCTATTGAGAAAATACATGCCCGACCCAACACATGTGCTTACCTATGAGGAATTAGAACAGGAACCCGATCTATCTTATTGCGAAGAGCCCATCAGAATTCTTGATGTGAGGGAGAAGGTGCTGAGAAACCGGACGACTTGTCTGGTAAAGGTTTTGTGGAGAAATCATAAAATGGAAGAGGCAACGTGGGAACCTGAGGAACTTATGATAAAGAACCACCTGAGTCTTTTTATGCAGTAATACCCTAGAAATTGCGAGGACGCAATTATTTGAAGGAGGGGAGAATGTAACACCCCAAGCTTCCACGGTACGTTTCCCTTTGAATAATGCAATATCGTGTGTTGTACGCAACCTCGAGCTCTAACACACACCACAACTAATTAAACTAGCCGTTTTGAATAGTAATACCTACTTTTTTAAATTTTATAAATTTTATTTATCAAAATGGACTTCATTTTTGGATTTAGAATATAGAAATTAGCCTATGTTGAATTTTTGGTATTTTTCTGAGAACCTCTAATTTTTTATGAATAGTGAAAAATACTTGAAAAAAACTTTTTTAATCAAAATAATTTATAGTGATAAATTATACTATTTAGTGGTTTTAGAGTATAATTAGTATATATTTTTACCATTTTATCCAATGGTGGTCATTAGAATTAATTTCACTTTGAAATTGGACATAAACAATTGTCAATCTTTTGATATATATTGTTTCTTAAAAACACGCTATTTGTTTTGACAGCAGGAATTAATTATAAAATTAATTAATGCAACTTATATGTTTGTAATTTTATAAAATAGAAATCATTTTTGAATTCGGAATATCAATTATAGCTTAGGGTGAAATTTTGGCATTGTTCTGAAAAACTTCAATTTTTGATGAATAGTGAAACCACTAAGTGGTAGTTAAATAACTGATTTTTCATTTAAATGAAATATTATCACTTCTGTGTTTTGAATTTCAAAAATCCGATATACATGGTTGTCATTAGGATGTAAAATGTGGTTCAATGGGATTAAAATAATTTTTTGGTGAATAGTAACTTTTAAGTTTAATTAATCACGATTAAAGGTAATTAGTGAAATTTAAGGTAAAAATGATATTATAAAAATATGAAAATACCCTTACACTTGTCCTACCCCTATTGGATGAGTAATGGCCGACCAAGACAACCCATGGGTCAACTTGGGGACCCCATGGATCCACATTAGTTGGAAAATGACATAAATACCTTTTATTTAATGTTAAAGTAAAAAAAATGACACAAACATGAAATGTTTTACTAAAACAATTTTTACTTGGGGTTATACAAGTCATAATTTTGACTATAAATAGTAATTGGAAATCTAAAACGATTTCCTACATCATAGTATTTTTTTTATAATTTTTAGACATTAAATAAATTAAATTATTTATGACATCATTATGATGCAGCGATGACCTCATTATTTAACGATTTTAATAAAATGAAAAGATAATGTAAAATCCAAGGCTTACACTTGTCCAAAGACTATTGGATGGGTAGATTTAAAACCCTTATCACCTTATCCATGAATTATATAAGTGTGGGACCTTTAGAATCCGAAAATCACTGTATAATAATGTAACATTTCAATCTTTCCAAAAGAGCCCCTCATCTCCTCTTATAAAAGGTCCCCACCTCTACCACCTTATTCACACTTTCAAGCCTTTTGGTTCGGCCAACCTCTTCCCAAATACTCTACCAACTTCTCTCCCTTCATCCTATAATCTTTACTTTAGTCAGAAATCCATCCTAAGGAGTCTTTTTGATCAAATCAAAAGGAAGAACCCGAAGAAGAGGTAACGTTTTCATCACCCTCTTTCAAGTTTCTTTCTTCTTCCACTCCCTCTTTGTTTATTATTTCAATTCTAAAATTATAACTCCAGTATCTTCTATATACTATGATGTTATTATAAATATGGAACAACCATATTCAGTATTCTACCCATCATTTGAATGACATGTCACCATACGTGCGTACGTACGGCTTACCGTCTCCACGTCGTGGTGTAATTGTTATTCAATATATTATTATTTATATGGGTATAATAATGATATGTAATTATTGTACATAATAAATATAACATGATAATGATTCTGTATATATGATATACTATCCAATTATATATTATTTTAATATCAAAATAATGACATTGTCGCTCGTGCGTACGTACGGACTACCGTCTCCACGAACGCGATGAGATTCATTCTCCGTCGTATCCATTCAAGTATAATTATCATTTGATGATTTAAAAATAATGTTTAAGGACATGATATCATTCTGGATATGAATAAGATACAACCTATCCATGAAAAACACGACTTACGTAACAAAACATATAAAAGAAAATGAGTAAGTTAACACCCGAAACAATGATAAATTTAAGATATTGTTAACAAAGCAATGTTAAAAGATCATATATGATATCATATGAATGTATATGATTCTTGTATAATTTAATAAAAATTATTTCACCATTATACAGGAGGTTAACCTACCCCAACCAAGGAAAAGTACAAGGTAAGGGTTTACTTCACAACCTCTTCATTATCCAAGGTCGTTTATACATAATTATCCACTGGGACCTCGTTATCATCCACATCCATGTTTCTTAAAAATTTCTTTCAAAACATTTTTACTATTAAATGGAAAATGGGTTAAAGTCATTTATACCCTTATACGTTTTTGAAAGGAATCTTACTGTCATTTTCCAAACAATGTACTTTTTGACCTTTTTGACAAATTTAAGGTAAGAATGTTTTTTTAACTTATACGGCGGGTGCGGCTATTTTCCGCCATTATAACTTCATCGAAGCTTCCCTTACAAGCTTATAAGAATATTTTCAAAGTAAATGTATTATTTTATAATTATGGGACTTTTAAATGATTTCAAAAAAGAGAGATATTTCTCTCAAATAGCTTTGATTTCATCCATGTCAACATCCTTTGATGGGTTTTAAGTTTAATTGAAATTGATTTATGATACAAAACTTCCATTGAACATTTTGTGAAATATTTGACTGTGGATGTGTTATTTTTATACCATCCATAGTTTATGGAGAAATTGTTGACATTTCGTATGCTAGTTTTAATATGAATATTTATGTTATGTTTAAACCTATTCATATGAGGATTGTATTGGACTTAATAAGTGACGGGTGGAGCCCGCTATAGCTCCTCGATGCATTGGTAGGTCTCATGAGACAACTAGACGTGGAATTGGCCGAGGCCCTTTCCCAATTTGATGTATGGTTTTGGCCGAGGCCTTAATCATTTTAGACGTCTTGGCCGAGGCCTTGACAAAATGTTTCAGAATGTCTGGCATTATACATTCCCTCATTATGAAAGTGGTTATTGATATTTCATGTGATTATTCGTCTAGTAGAATATCTATGTGAGTAAGTAATGGCATTATTTTATTTTACTTTTGCCATATTATGCTGAAGTTCAAGTTCAATAAGGCTTTTGTTTTAGTTATACATTGCCTTAAATGATTATGTTTTCTTATGAAAGTTTCTGCTATATTGTTATCCTTACGGAGCATTTGAGCTCACCCCTTTCAATGTTTTATTTTTCCCAGGATGTGAAGAAGTGTATTATGACTGACTTGCAAGAATAGTCAGTGAGGATATGAGTGTGGACTAGGGAGACCATGTTATTGTAGTTTTCATTTTTATGATGTAATGTAATGTTTACGAATGTATCTAGTGTTTCCAAGGCTACTAAACTAATCGGTCTTTTGAGACTTGATCTTTTGTGATCATGCCAATGTTATGTAATAATGCGCCAACTCTAGGTAACTGGGGTCGGGGCGTTACAATTGGTTTGACAAAATGGAAATAAATGGTATTCATAATGGTTGTAATTACTTCAGAAGATGGTTTTATTAATGTTAAATTATTTTATTCTCAACTTATGGTAACCAGATCGAAGATCTATTTTTGAAAAACACTTTAACCCTTTCAAGTATTCAAATAGATTATCAATCCATGGAAATGAATACTTGTTCTTTACCATGACTATATTGAGTTTCCGGTAATCAACAAAATGGTGAAGCGACCCATCATCATTATTAACAAAGTGAACTAATGTCGCCGAAGGTGACACACTCAAGTGTATAAAACCTTTCTATAAAAGATCATCTAACTGAGACTTTAACTCTTTCATTTCAGATAGTGCCATGTGATAAGAAGGAATATATACCATTTGAGTACTCAACACTAAATAAATAGAGAATTCTACCTCCCTTACCGGTGGCAAACTAGAGAAGTCTGAAGGGAAAATGTCACGAAACTCAAAGACAATTGGAGGGAGATCATCACTCAAGGATTATCGTTTTAGGTCAAAATAAAACACAGATATTACTTTCCCAACTTTGGATAATAAGGTCCGTATCTACTCAAACTCGAGTCTCATTCTCCCTGAAAGATACGGTACACCCCATAGAGTGCAGTAAAGAAGACCCATCAGAGATATCAATGAATTCAGGCTTTATTAGCAATAATATAATCCATGATGAATATGATTTCAAGTAGTTTCATGTCGAGAACAAGAAAATACAAATCAAGATCAGTCCTTGATAAAGAGAAAACACAAGTAGGATAATAGAGACCCTTCTCTCTTTTCATTCTAAGGGGTGTAGTAATATCCATTACATAAGATAAAATCTCCATAGGAAGATTTAAAAGATTCACAATACGAGTTGAAATAAACGAATGAGATGAACATTTATCAAATAAAGCAGTCCCCAAATATGAAGCAACAATGACGATACCTCTCACAGTCGCTGGACCTATATCTTCTTCCTTTGGAGACTCTTCCATTGCGTGAAGAAGCTTCATTTCACATGATTGTGGATAAAACCCCTTAGATCATGATGCATATAATAGAACCACATTACTTTTAGGAACTGATGATCCTGTTCCACTACATGAAGTAGAATAGACATGACATAAATTTTGTAAGTGACTTAAGTCTCCACTAGAACCACATATCTTGGGTGCCTAAGTGAAAACCTATTTCGAGTGCCCATACCTACCACACTGGTAACAAATCAAAGGGACTCTACCAGACAATGTAGGAGGTCTAGAAAAACCCTACTATTAAGAACCACCATGAGAATCATTATGCTTTATATTTTCTTTGAAGGAACTCCCAGAACAGCCACTGGGAGAAGAAGTAACTCCCGTCAACCCTGACCTACCATCCCATTGAAGATAAACCAGCAACGCTCTATCTAGAACATCATCATAAGAAGGTATATTCAGTAAGTAAAATTGAGAATGGATATCAGATCAAAGTCCCATATAGAACCATTGGTTCTTCATCTTCTCATTTAATATAATCTCAAGTGCAAACTACATATGATTAGAAAAGCAATTTCTATACTCATTCATGATCCTATTAGCCTACTAGAGTTTTAAAAACTCTATGGCCTTACCCAACACTATAGTGTCTGGATATAAATGGTTGGTAAAAATAAATTTAAAGTCTTTACACTTTAAAACCTCATGCTTCTTCTATATTACCATCACATCCGACCATCTCCTACTAGGTCCTTCCATATTGAAGGTGGCACATTTCGCCTTGATTTCATTAGGATTCTCTAAAAACTCAAACAAATGCTCAATCCTGCTCAACCAATCCTAATCCACTTGAGGATCACTAGTGACTTTGAACACTAGTGTCTTCTGGTGAAGGAACTCCTAAGAAAGATTTTTGATTTCATCCATCTGAGGTTCCATAGATAGAACCTTAATGGAAACTAGTGCAAGTGCCTGTCCTAGATCTTGGACAATACACATGATAACCTCAACCAAATTCTGGTCCATAGGAGGGTCTTCTCACTATGGTTCATCAGCATATTCCTCTTGGATATGATTCACACATCTTCTTAGAGTCATGATGCTACACAACATCAATAGACAATATTAAAGACATTAGAAGGTTACTCATACCAACACTCAAGCAAGAGAGACAGGGGAAATTCATCCCAATATATAGAATACAAGACTTAGATGTCATCCTATCCAAAAAAAGCAGGGAAAATACTAGAAATAATCCTCAAGAAGTCTTTCCCAAACCACCCCTGGTGACTTAAGGATCATTATAGAAAGAGATGTTCAGACACTCAATCGCAAATAACTCCTAAGTCCTGATAAGATTTTACAACTTCATACTAATATCAAGGAAAGATGCACAACCTGCACCTTTGATACCAGTTTATCACAAACCACCCGGAACACCTTAGTACCCGACACCCGAGCTGACACTGACATTCCCCAAAGGGCATTATCGATCACCACTTGTTGGAGACTATCACCTGACATCATAAAAGATAAAGGTGGGAATGATTTTTCCACATAAACAATGTAAGAAACATATATAGGTTTGTATGATAAAAATGGAACTCCACATGAAGAACAATACCAGAAGTCAAATAGGTATATAAGCCTAAAGTACGACCACAAAGTACCCAAAAAAAACAAGAAACAACCCAAGTCCCAGTAGACACAACACTCCAAGACTAAAAGATCAACAATAACTGTCACATCCAAGTGGCAATTTCCCTTTTCTTGAACCTAACAGAAGGAAAGCTACAAATTCCTGAAGAAAAAGGTATGTTGTGAGCTAAAATCTCAGTAGGGACGCACCAATAATTCCATAATAAGATGCCATAATAATTAACCAAATAATGCTTTTAATTCTAGATAAAAATAGGCATGACAGTACAAGAGAATATTAAAAACAAATAATTATTTACATTTAAATTGATGAAAATATTTCGAACAATGTATTAATAAATATTTTATATAAAATAGTTTATATAAATTCACAGGGAATGTATTAATTATTTTAAAAATAATAGAATATATATATATATATATATCAAATCATTAAAAAATGAGAAACATGGTCATATTCTAAGAGGTATGATAGTTCCAGGTTATGGGATCCTCACACTCTCATATAGTGATAATAGAAATGTGTACACATGTCTCTTTGACACTGGTCAAAGAGGACTAACCCAAATCCTACTGAGGATAATATCTACCAATAAGTTTATGTTAGAGCTGTAAATCATCAAACCGTTACTAGAGAAATTCCAACCTAGCGTGTTTGTCCAAAATAACTCACCAACCATATAGGATTTCATGTTTTCAAACAAAAAACAATCAATAATGGTATATTTATTTCAAAATATTTCAAAATACAATTAACCCATTTCCCATTTCAATTTTTCACCTTCTATTTAAAAACCAAAACATGGGTTTTAATCAATTTATGCCTTTTTTTCAAGATAAAACCAAATGGGGGATCTTATTAAATCATTTTAATCCATTTTCTCAAATTCAATTTCATAAATCAATTTCAAAAATAAATTTCAAAAATCAAATTCCACAATTTATATCAAATTTAAATCACACCCCAATTCATTGGAATTTGGGGTTTTCCCCAAAATAAATACCATTTAAATTTAAATCCCAATTCACATAAATTTGGATTTTTGCAATACAATTTAATGAAATTTAATTTAATTCAAGAAAATCAAGGTTAAATTAATTGGAAAAACTTATACGGAACTACATACCATTAATCATGAGATCACGTAACACAACACCTGCAATGGGTAACTCCAATGAAGAATGGCGAAAATAGAGATCCAAGGATTAAACCTAGATTCAAGATAATATTTTAGATTTCTCAACAACATGAATATCTAACAAAACCTAAGGAGTAGAGAATAAGAGATAGATAGAGAAGAAACAAGAGGATATCTCTTATCGAGGAGAGATCGAACGATGTTATCCAAGCTTTGATCCAGCTCAAAATAGGTTTATAGGAGCCAAAATATGTTCTTGGGAGATCTGAAGACCTAGTATTTCAAGATATGGGGATTTAAAGCCAAGCGGAAGGTAAAAATGGGGTTCAAATTTTTTTTAAATAATTTTCAGAAATAATTTTTTCCACACACATGGTTAGCTGGGCAGGGTCGCACAGTTTTTCAAACTATGATCCCTAATCATGCACCCCTATAATGAGGTGCACAGTTTCTATTAACTGGGCACATGGTTTATCAAACTATGTGCCAACTGTGAAAACAACCACTGCCTGGGTTTTCATGGTTTCCACTGGGTGGGCGCACGGTTTAGGAAAATGTTTGCCAATCATTCATAGCATAGAAAATTCCAAAAAATTCAGCCTTCATCCAGAAACAACCTGAGATGAATCCCAACTAAAGAATGAACAAAAGTAGGGGTCTAGGAGTACCTGAAAACAGTAAAATCATTTTACATCAACAAAATTGGATACCAATATGTTATGAAACTACACCAATGTTTTTTATATTAACTATATAAAAATTATTTTTTAATCGAGTTTTCTTAAAATATCTAATCTATGACAATGAGTAACAAATTCTTACTTGAAACACATTTTTGGTAGAGTTAAAGATGAAAATTATTGTTCATATGTTTGTTAATAAAAATTGCTGGAAAAATCACTTAAATAAACAAAAATAATGGTTAGATACATGGAACCCTATGTAAATAGGGTTAACCATTCTATGAATATAAGTTAGAACATGAACGAGTTAAATTTTCAAGAGCACTAATTTAATTTTTTTTTCCTATAGTTTTTCCTACACCCTGATATGAAAATTATGAAATGTTAGGAGAAATACAACTAATTTTGTTTAATAATAAAAAAACATTTTTAATGGGATAATATTAGTCTATCACAAGAAATAATTTCCTAATAGGGTGGGGTGGGGTGAATCAAAATATGTCTATTGTAAACAATTACTTTAAAAAATCATTTTTCATGATTAGTTAACCCATAAATATAACACTCAATGAATGTTTAAGTGATAAATCATAAATAGGAATATAAAATTTTACTTGTTCCACCCCCATTGGGACATGTATAAGGAGTATATACATGATGACATTCTAGTGTATCAAAATTCACTAATGTGCACTACTTTTTTACAAATTCAGAGTAGCTATATTGTCCCTATTAGTTTACAAACACTCATGAGAATGATAAATCACTACTATGTCACTCAAAAATAACTCACTACACTCTCAAGTGAAAAAATATTATCTCTACAAAATAAAATAAGATATTATACCTCTAATAGTGATGCAAAACACTTTATCTTCATCCACATGATGATTTAATTTGAATCTAGCAAGAATTAAATCTCTATAATTCTCTTCCAATCTGATTATAAATCTCTATATTCTATTTTTATACTCTTATTCTCTATATGATAATATGTCTCTTTCAATATAAGAGAAAATTTCTATGTTTCCCTTAACTAAATTCTTCACTACTCTTTAAAAATATTAAAAAAATTAATCGAACCAAATCTTTAAAGAATGATTCAATATCTTCTCATTCAAATATCAAATCCACACTCCCTTTGGATAAGAAATTAAAATATAAGATATTATCAGCACCTGAATCACCATGATGTGTTTGTACCTCACTACAACATTCTTGAGTTAGGACATCCCATTGAATCCAAAAATAATGACTTGTATATCCTTTATCTCTACAAAACATGACCATTTTTAAATGTTAAATCTTCATATATGAACTAGACCATGACATGGTGTTGATTAAACCATGAAATGTTTTAACAATAATTACTCACTAGATAAAACTACTAATCAAAATGCTAATAACATCCACAATTTCACCAATTTTCTTCAAACCATGATGTCCACCATAACCATTTTTCATTTTCCCATGGACCACATAGATTTTTCTATAATCAAATTCAAACCATGATCACCAAAATGATTTGAACTACAACTTGTCTGCTTATTTTTAAGAAAATTCTTTACACCACACCCATTTTAAACCTGCATCTCATTTTTCATCAAACTTCATAACACTCAATAACAATACATGAGGTTCACCATGTTGTATTGTGATCCATTTCCTTATTTAATAGATCTTCATAAGAACCATGAGGATCAATTAAATAACTCTATATTTTTTTTAAATGTAGTATAAACAAAAACAAAATAATCCTGAGCCATAGTGCTTCAACACACTTCTTCAAACACCATTTTTGAATTCCATTAACAAACTTTAGATAGTGTAATAAATTATTCACTTATTATCCACTCTAAGACCACATGAGGTTTGATCCTCATGAGAAATAATTGTTAAATGAATAGTTAATCAATAAAACAATTCATTATCCTTATAAATTTATATCATGTGTTTCTTTAACTTTTATTTGTCACAAACTATTGTAACAATTAGCCTTTGTCTTACCAACTTCAACCTAAAATTCCCCCAAATTAAAAATTCATGCACACTACCCTATCTCTTATCTAAAGAGTATTCAACCCCTTGAAACACCACTTAACCCACCAAGGGAAAACAAATATACCTCTAAATTATATTGAGAAAATATCTCCCTTTTTCAATGAATCCAAAGATAACTTCTTTAAAGGTTACAATAGAGAATAAATACCTTAGTTAGTCATTTCATAAGAGAAAACATATCTTTCCATGAATTGATTTTTGAGTACCAAACATGGAATAAAAAACACCATAGCAGAGTGGGGGTTCCTTCTCCAAACCATTCGAGTGGATATAGATGGTTGGAATCTAAGAACCAACCAATTATTTTCATAATTTTATTTTGAAAGTTCATTTTCCATAAATTCTATATTTTGAATTTAATTAGAGACATATCCCAATTTGACTAACCCTTGTTCAACTTTCTCATTAATAATTGATATTTGATCTTAATGTACTCTGTCCTCAAATGATAAAATGGATTTTTACAATGAATTACAACACTCAAGTTATCACACTTGATTGAATAAGGGAAATCACTTCAACCCTATTATCTTCAATTTGTTGTTTCATCCATAAAGTATGCATTAAAGATTGAGTGGTTTCAATTTATTTAGATTCTAAAATGCTTAATGAAATCCAATCTTACTCCTTAATAAAATAATAAATACAAAAATCTATAAGATAATGTTTACTAACTCACATAGATTTTATACCATCCACTGAACTGAAATAATATACATCCATATATTCCTATATATCCTTTAATAAAATTTATTTGTAAAATAATTTGAAATCCCCTATTCCTCAGATTTACCAATTTACTATCTTTACTGACAATATATGTGTTTCTTTGGGACAACATTGATATCTCACCTCTTGATGAGTAGAAAACACAATATAAAATCTCAAAGTAGGTAAGTACAATATGTTTCCCATGATTTACTTATACTATACAACATCAATCATTTTTCTATCATCAAATATTGAATTACTCACCTAGGTATTAACCGTTGTTTTTTAAACTTTATTATATTTTTCTCCCAAAATAGTTGTGTTTTTGATTTATTGAAAATGACTGAGGAGATTGCGTGTTGATGTATGGGCTATTGTTAAAGACATAGTGATGTGAGGTGTACATGAAATCACTTTTGAAGAAATGAAAATAGATGCCTTAATATATATATATAATGGACCTAGTTTGTGGATTAAGTATCTGATTGTATATCTAGATATTTTCAAATGATTAAGGGTAATTTTTGGTTTCCCTGACACTAGAAGAGAAGAATAAATTGAATAGGTGGAAGGTATTATATAGAAGCTAGTGACGCATCTGAGACCTGAGTATTCAGAATTATGGAAGTTTGATCTAAATAATTTATTATGAGTGGGTGTTGTGATTTAATATTGATATAATGAAATAGAGTTTAAGATCTTGGTTGATGTGGAAATTTTGTGTCATTTATTGAAGATTAATATTCTTAGATCTAAGAGTTTATGGAAGATATTATAGGTTGAACAATTATAATGTTTTCTAAATTATTGGGTCCAAAAATTTAGAGTATAATTAAGAGTTTATTAAAAGAAGTTAAAAAATCAATTCAGAAGAAAAGAAGGACATTTTTTCATAGTAGATATGGTATCGTGTGCTATTTCAACATGCTAGTACCATGTGTTAGTGTTGTATCATGTTGAATCCTAGTTAAATAATGGAGGGCTATGATCTAATAGATGATTTTTCCTATAAATACCCAAATAACCCCATAATTTTAAAAAAAATTGGAGAATGATTAGAGGATCTCTTATCGGGAATGGATCACTTGAGTGAGCTAGGACCATAGTGAAACATCTAATAAATAGAGTAGTGTGAAGTGGAGTAGAGTGAATCCATTGTATGAATTGGTATGGGAACAAGGTTCATTCATAGTAGAGAAGAGTTAATGAGTTGTGTAAAGAAGCGATGAGCATAAGAGTTGCACAAACCATACCTAAGAAATCAAAATTTAGTGAATCAACCTATGTAAACTTAATTACATGAATAGGGAAGAGTGAAGGTAGTAGAGTAGACATACCTGGGTGAAGTAGGTGACATGGGTGAATCTAAGGACTTGGGAGAAGCTAGTGAATTGGGAGAAGTAGACTTGGGTGAAGCCAAGGACTTGGGTCAATTAGAGTTTGGAAAAGCCAAGCACTTGAAAAAGACAAGGACTTGAGTGAATCATACTTAAGTAAAGACCAAAACTATTCAAAGAAACTTGTAAAAATTAAAAACAATACATACAAGATTCATGATTAATCTAGTAAAAGAAGAGGAGATCCATAATGGATTCCAATGACTTATCTAGTTTTGTTCAAGAAACAAAGGATCAAATGATGAATATAAAGTATCCATTTCTATATACTGATAAAGAATAGGAATGAGTTAAATAATATAATTCTAGTGTGGAATCATCCTCTTTTTGAGAATAAGTGAAACTATCACAATAAAAGTTCATGATAGTTTATAATATACTTGAGTATTGTGGAATACAAAGACTCAACTACCTCTATGAGGTGTTGATCTCATCAAGCATAAAATGTCGGAGTTGGTTCCTTAGAACCAACTTATATATACTTTATGATAACCTATATTCATTTTTTTCAATATTAATAAACTTACTACCACATCATGATTTTTCTTCTATGAGACATAGTATGTGATAATGTCCTATGAGTAACTATCACACTGAAAGGTCATGACAATTCCCTGCTCTGATGAGAACCTAGAAGTGTTATGAAACCATTCTTAAATATATGTTCTATAATCATATTATATAATTTTATAGGACACAATCAATACAAACTATCAGATTTGGAGACTCATAATAATTTAGGGAAATTTTTCATGGTGTACAACCTTGGTAACTTTCATTGTAGGAGATGATGAGAACATGGACCGCCAGTAGGAAACCCACATTTATATGTTTCATTAGATATTCCTATCTATGAATGTGTGTATTTATCCTTATACTTTAAGATTATTATTAATGGATATTATTACTCACATACTTTTATGTATTGATGAAAACCATGACAACATATGTTCATGTTTATGTAGGATATGTTAGGCGTGTAACGAGTAATATTTCATTAATGAATAATGCGAGAAAGGATTTTTCTCTTCTATTGTTTAACAAAAGTTTATATATTAGGCCATTTGATGGAAATGAAACAACCAAAATTAATCCACGGACATAGTGTTTTTTTCTAATTTCATTTCCATAAAGTCAAAGAAATAGACATCAAGCACATAGGTTAACGACACTAGAATTCAACCCAATTGATTAGATATACAATGATAAAAATATTATATTATATAGTAATCATCCATATGAGGTTTTATGTCTTTGAGACATTAAATTCTTTCTCTATGGGTGCCTTGATGTGTTTCTAGATGCTAACCACAAAAATTGGGTGACTCCACCTAATGCTACTGAGAAATAGGCCTAGAGAGTCACACACCAAGTGTATCCAAAACATAAATTAAATAATAATATTATTTATCAATTAAAATGATTGATAAATATTATTCCCATACATGGTTTAATAATTATTCATGATTATAATGATCACATATATTCATTCACTAGTTACTCTAGAGAATATTTTGTTAGTATAATATTTAATAACTATTTATTTTCTATTTAGTGAATATAATATTTATTTATTTATTGGTGAATAATGAAGTGAAATTTATTTATTAAATAAATAGTCTTTATTTAAGGCTTGATAAATATTGTGGAGGAATTACAGACCAAGCTTAAAGGTTTAGTGAGAAATAATATATATTAAATATTATTTGTATAAATTTTAAACAATTTATTCAAGAAATAATATTTAATTAATTCTATACTTTTGTGTGTGTTAAGAAATAATAATAATAATAATATTATAGACATGGTGTTCTATGGGGATTAAATAAATAATAAGGGCGCATGTGGAATTATTATTTTCTAACCCTAACATTATTTAAGCCTAATTATATTATTTCCAACCCTAACACTAGCCATATGTATTGGTTGTGCATAATAAATATGAATAATTATCTCAATACCTAGAGTTCCCATCTCTAAGAATGATCTCAATAATGAAGAATGATCATATTCCACCAATACTCTCTCAAATATTGATATATAAATGAGAATACTTCTTGGAAGAAATTATCGTGGTGATCATAGATATATGATGCATGCATTAAGATCTTCCACGCTGGTACTTAGAGATTCCTATGACGATGCTCAGAGGTTCATGGTATATGTTTGGATCACTTCTAGAGAGAATCTACACGTGATTCCTATAATGAAATGATAATACGGTGTAGAGATGTTTTCAGATTCATCAACTAAGAAATAATTCATTTCAAGGTAATTATTTAATTACTTAAATTAATTATACATTTATTGTGATATGATCTTATGTTTGGTTCAATAATTCTAATGTCAATTAATATTTTATTCAATTCCATTGGTCAGAATGTTCTTCATCGATTTACATCTCAGATTACTCATCGATTATGATAAAAAAACTGAGTTGGGTATTCCTCATCAATGCTTCTACTATTTCTAAAACCTTCAAGTGGTATCAGAGACATTATATAATAATTTATAATTATTTAAATATCATTGATTTATTTTTTTCATTTATCACTAGTTTTCAATTCTGGTTTAATCGTTATTTAATCATAATCATGTTATTTTCTCTTCTTCCTCTCAATTATTGAAAATATAATCAATAAATGAATTAATTTTGAGCGAAGAACATTTGAAGAAATAATATGGAGGTTCCAATGATTCTATCCAGATAACAAAAGAGTACATGATGTGTATCCTATAGGTACACACCAAGTACCCATGTTTACTTAACCAATATAACTCATGAATTAATTAAAATCATGTGAATTCATTACACGTGGTGTGTATTTAATACACCACATGTTTACTCAGAAATCTTGGCACCTATTTAGCTAGACTAAATAGAATATAACTTGTGTACTTGACATGTATTCAACTAGTCAAAGAAGAGTTGTGTGTTTTTACATGACATGTGTGACTGGTAACTGTGTAACTAATAGACCAAATGATGTATAGTCCTAATACATGCCTTGTACTCTATTAACTTCCATGCCAGGACCACACACCCAGTCCCTAGGTGTGTACCAAAGATAGATGGTGTATACTTAAACATGACATGTAGCTGGATAGTACATTCTGTGTATACTACCTATTTACACAGAATTTAAAATTGATTTATTATACTATTTTAACCCTATCCACATGTGTTCCATTTGTAATTAATTTGAATCATACATGCCATGATATGGATATATATATATATATATATATATATATATATATATATTAATTGTCTAAATAATTTTTTCATAATATTTGGAACAACATATCATGTATAAGTCATAATACAATGATTACTGTATGAAAATTAATACACAACACACTATGTAAAAAACATATGTTTCGTGTGTCATTCATTTGACAATACACACCATGAAATCATGTGATAAGACATGTATGCTTTATGTGGAATGATTAAACAATATAAAAATATAATACATGCTGTGTATTTCAGACAGGTACTCATCGTGTTTCCTATAAGGTACATTTTTTTTATATAGTTAATTTTAAATAAATATACTTAATTTTTTTTAAATTTTATTGGATGATAATCTCAATAATTTTTGGATGATAATAAAGATAAAATAACTGATTAATTAAAGAAGATAATTAATTAATTTGAGCATGATTTATCTTAAATAGTATTGATTTGGATTGAATGCTATTTTATTAAATGTATAATTCATTACATGTATGTGGATGATCATGATCATAGACCATAATATAGTATTTAATAAGTTTCATTTTAATTTATTATTAAATTTAATTGATAGCTTGTGAGTTATCCCTCCTATCATTATATATGGGTCTATGTGCCCATAGTTTTCTTTTATGTAAACCCCACAAACTAATCCTTTGGTTCCTCTAACCTTCATGTTATTAAAAAATTATGTAATGGATGGATATCCAAGGTGAGTATAGGTGGTTCCAGTTTAGAGTTGAGGAAAAACCAATCCAATAGATACATTGGTGTATATGTGCAAAAATGCAATATGAACTGAGTCATGGTTCAAGGTTTTTCCCCTAGGTCGATGGTTAGATTTTCATTCACTAGATAAACTAACCATTAGGAAAATATCATGATCATTCTAATATTATTATTATTTTTCTATAAATTTTTATGGATAATTTCATTATGGATGTTCTGTCATGATCACATGAATTAATGAATTAACAATCCTACAAGATATAACTAAAATAAATCAGATCATGTGTAAAATTTATTTAATACATTGTTAAACACTTAATTAAATATACTTAATATTAAAAATACTATAATAAAGATAAAAATGAGAAAATTATCATGTAGATAAAAATACCTCAATTATATATATTAGTCAGTATATCTATTCACTAATTAAGTTAAAATTGTACCATAGTAAAAAGTTATTGACCAACCAAAGTTAGAGTGCTTTAAATTTACGGGGAATTAAAACTTTAGTTTTAGGTTGAATTAACTTAGTTCACATAAATGGTTTAATACCAAGACATGACTTGGTGTAATTGAGAGTTAAGGGTTGAGGAAATCTAAATCAGGTATTTCAGAATTGTGGAGTCCACTCAACAAATCAAGGAACTGTGAGTTAATGAAGTTGAAAAAATTATGCCAACTTAAAACCATTAAAATAACTTATCAATATAATGTTTGAGTTATGAGAAGGATAATATGAGTCCTTGACACTAGAATTTATAAGTAATTAGATGTTCCAAAACCATTGGTGAGAGCTATTGGGTTTTAGAAAAATAATGATAGATTAATAAATTTAATATTTATTATCTAATTTTATCATATAAAGTATTAAAATTCATCTTTTATCAATTGTGTAAATGAAAATTCACATGATTTCATCCATATCATTGTGATCTATACTTGATAAGGATAACCTTATCACTAGAACTAATTTCCAAGAATGGATTGTATGTTATTCTACACCATGAAAGGAAATTATATGTGATGAAAACCCCAATTCTAGGAGTGCCTTGACAAGAGGCTAGTGAGGAGAATTATCATTTCATGAGAAACATTTGGATGATGCCACATATGTCCAATGCTTCATGATACTGTCTATGTCCAATGATATTCTAAATAAACATAAGGATATAGATGTGTATTGCATGACATCTCATCCCCATTATCTCTATTAAGAGAAGGAGAGACAAGAGATATATGTTCTCACTAATGGATTATTCACATGAAATCATGGAGAGTTTGTTCCTACTAGGACTCATGAAGTCAATATTATTAGCTATATAGAGTACTTATACATCCCAGACATTAAATTCTCTACTTGTCTACACACAGATCTCATCCTTTCCTCACTACCTAAATCATTTTCTAGTTTTATTTTTAATAAAATCATGAGACATATCAAGAAGAATCTTTTAGAACTTATTACTCTCATTATCTAAGTTTAAAAGGACATAGGACATGAAAAAACCATAATCCTTATAGTGAATAGGAAAAGGAAGTATAAGGAAAAGGGGACCAAGACTCAAACTAAGTCTAAACCTCATAAGAACTATCCATCCAAGATGAAGAATATCCAAAGGTTGAAAAAGGAAAAAAGATGAAGTAAGTTTTTCATGTAGAAATATAGGATACTGGAAGAAGAAATCCACCTAGAAGCAAGGGGAAGATAAAGGTGCATTCGTTATCAAGTGTGATCCTTCTATATCTAAACATTGGGTATTAGATACAAATTTTGGAGGTCACATATATATATATATATATATCTAAATATAATAACCAATTAGATTTCATAATATTTTCAAAGGATAGGTGGATCTACAAGTATCCAATAGAGAACAAATCACTACTTTGGATATAGGAGACTACCACCTTCCATTCCCAACTGGAATAATTTTGGTTTTTAAGAATAGTTATTTTGTGCCAAGTTTTACTAAGAACATAATCTCTATTTCTCACCTTTCCATGGATGGATTTATTTTGAAATTCATAAAGAAAGAATTCATATTTTACAAAGAAAACATTTTTTTGGTATAGAAAAAGTAAATAATGGTATTTATGTATTAAATTACAAAAAATAAGTATTGTAAATTGATAATGAATCATGTACACATGTCTCATATAACAAAAATCTGTGGAATCACTATCTTGGTCATGTAAATGTGAATTGTTTGAAAAATATCTATCAATATGGTCATTTAGACTCTTTTAATACAAGACCACTTGAAAGATGCCATACTTGTTTATAAGGAAAAATGATAAAACCACCATTCAGTGGATAAGGTGAAAGAGCCACACATCTTATAGGATTAATAAACACTGATGTGTGTGGAACTTTTCCAATAAAGGCTAGAGGTAGATAATCTTACTCCATAACATTAATTGACAACTTGTGTATATATGACTGTGTCTACTTAATGAGGTATAATTCTAAGTCATTTGAAAAATTCAAAGAATTCAAGAATGAATTAGAGAAGAAACTTGGTAAGAAGATAAATAAGATTCGATCCAATCGAGGTGTTGAATATCTCAACCAATAGTTTATTGACATTATAAAAGTGTTTGGGATTATATCTCAACTCACTCCAACTTATACAACACATTGGAATGATGTTAATGAAAGGAGGAACCAAATCTTTCTAGACATAGTAAGGTTTATGAAGAGTCATGCAGATCTTCCATTATCCTTTTGAGGATATGCATTACAAACTATTACATACACACTAAATCGAGTACCAACTAAAGTAAAAAATAGAATTACCTTTGGGTTATGGAGTGGAAAGAAACCCATTTTATCACATACACATATACAGTGATATGAGGCATTTGTTAAGGACACCTTTGGAAACAAACTATAACCCCGAGGCACAAAGTGTATGTTTATAGGATATCCCAAGGAATCCAAGAGATAATATCTATATAACCCCTTAGATAATATAGTGAATTTCATAAGAAAATCCATATATCTTGAAAGGGATCACATCCTCAATAAGGATAGTTGTAAAAAGATCAACTTTGATGAAGTTTATGCTCAAGATACGTAATAGTTAGTAAATGAACAGATTCCATAGGTCCCCATAGAAGAAGTTATTCTTAAAACATAAATACTACATAGAAGCACCAGATAGTTAGGATAACTAGAAAGATATAGTTTTATAGTAACCAAATATGGTGACTCATTATTGGTTGAATAAAATGATCACCTCACTTACAAAGAGACAGTAGAGAGCTCATAATCCACAAGATGGTATGAATCCATGAATTTTGAGATGGATTCCATGTATTAGAACTATGTTTGAGTTATGTTTAATCCTCCAGTTGATGTAAATACTATTGGGTGTAAATTGGTATTCAATAAAAAACTAGACATGGAAGGTAAATTAAATACTATAAAAACATGTCTAGTGGTGAAAGGGTTTAAACAGCTTCAAGGAACTGATTATGATAAAAAACTCTTTCCATTTTACATTTTTAAATTCATCAGAATTCTACTTGGTATATCAGATTATCATGACTATGAAATTTGGAAAATGAATTTCAAAATAGCCTTCCATAATGAGAACCTCCAATAAGATGTGTATATGATACAAAAGAAGGTTTTAATACTCCAACTAATTCCAAAATATTTTCAAGTTACAGAGACCCATTTATGTATTGAACCAAGCATCTAGGTCATAAATTTTTTTGGTTGGATGAAACTATAAAGGAATTCCATTTCATTAAGAATGAATGTGAGCCATTTGTTTACAAGTAGTTTAGTGGGAGTTTTGTATTTATCCTAGTATTATATATTAAATTCATATTACTTATTGAAAACAACATATCAGTCTTACAGAAAATTAAGGACTAGTTAAAAAATTTCTTCTCCGTGAAGGACTTAGGTAAAGAAGCTTGAATTCTGAGGATCAAGATCATCCGTGATAGATCCAATAGGATACTTGGACGAATTCAATGTATATATATTAACTATATATTAAAAATATTTAGTATATAAAAATCCAAGATAGTATTAGTTCTAGTGTCAAATGATATACATATTTCTAATAAAATGTGTCCTTAGAAGAAAGAGGACAAATAGGGAATGAGTAGGATGCCATATTCTTATGTGATAGGATCAATCATATATTTCATGTTATGTACTAGTATTTATGTTTCCTATGACTTGAGAATGGTCAGAATATGTCAAGCTAATCTGGGTGAAAAACATTGGTCAAATATTAAGGCTATCCTTAATTATCTGAGAATAACTAAGGATATGTTATAAGTGTATAGAGGAGACAAGGATCTAGTCATCTGGGGTTATACTAATGATGGTTTTCAAATAAATTATAATGATCTAAATTTGTAGTCAAGATATGTCTTCATTTCCAAAAAATAATCTATAAGATAGAAGAGTTCAAATCATATAGTTGTCTCTAATTATATAGTGGGGTCTGACTATATAACAACTTTAGATGTAGCCAAAGAAGCTATTTGGATATGAAACTTTGTCCAAGAGATTGATGTGGTATATAGTAGTAAAAAACTCATTGTTCAATTTGGTGTTATATAACCACCTATTTATACTTTGGATTACATGTATATTCAAAGAAGTAAATATAAATTTAAATATATTTTTACATATCATTCATAGTTTTGTGTGAATTTAATGTAATAATTTCCTAGAGTATCCGTCTCATTAAAAAGGAATAGTAGTTACATGCTATGATGAGAACCTTGAAATTACATTATTATATTCTTAAACCTTATTATATTGTCAGTTAACATTCTATGATAGGAAAAATAACATATTGAATGTCAAGTGTGAGTACTCATAAGTAGATGAAACTTCTCCTCATGAAGTTCTCACTTGGTAATATCTAAGGTAGAAGAATATGAGAATATACATGCTAGTATGAATTCCCCATGTTTATGTGTCATTGGATATTTATATCCATGAGTGTGTATAATGGTCCTTATACATTAAGATTATTATTAATACATGTCATGACTCGTGCACCTAGATGTGTTTCTATAAACCATGATGATAACAAATCATGGAGATGTTGGGTATATTGGGTGCATAATAAATGACGCAATATTAATAAATAAACTGAGGAGGGATCTATCCATTCAATAATAATAGAAGTTGATATCTGGGCCCTTTAATTGAAATATAACCATCACAATAAATTCCATGGACATGGTGCAACAACAAGTTTAGTTCAAATAGTCATAGAAAGACGTATCAAGCATATAGGTTAATGACATGGGTGTGTAATTGACTTGATGAGATATTGTGACAAAGAGATTATATTACATAGTGAGAACTAATATGTTGTTATTGATGTTTTGTCATCAACTTATTTCTATTGGGTTCTTTTATCCATTATTAGACATTAATCTTGGGATTTAGGAAAAATTCCTAATGTCAATGAGAAAAAATCCTAGAGGGTCACATACTATATGTTTCTATTGATCTCAATTAAATTCTATTTGAATTTAATTATTGTAAAAAATATAATTATCAAGTTCAAGGAATAATTTTATTTAGGATTTATTGATCACATAAATTAAATAAATATTTATTCATAAGGTAATTAATTATTATGTGGATATATAATATTTATTTATAAATATCTAGGATGACCTAAGGACCAAGATTAAGTCTGATGATAAATATTAATTTATAAGATGGTAAAATAATATTTATCATTGCTCCATTTTTCACATATCGTGGAATAAAAATAATTGTATTATTTTAATACATGGAATGCGGTTAGATATTAGTTTAACATTTTATTAAGGTCACTAGTGCAACTAATTAAATTACAAACCCTATACCTAAGTCTATAAATAAACCGCTAATACATTCTAAGAGAGGTTAATCAATAATTTTTGTGCACAATAGATTTTTCTATAGATTACTCTTATTATTTCTCACATTCTCTAAAGAATAATAAGATCAATAGAATTTATTCAATATTAAAGTTACATTAAATAATCAAGAATAAAAATTCAAGATAAAAAGTCGATCATGCTATCACCCAATTATTCATTAGTGTCGTTCAAAGATTAAAGGATCACGTGTGGATCAACACTATCGGGATTCTACATTTTGATATTACAATTGAAATGAAAGTAAAATGAAAAGGTTTTTGGAAAATCAAAAACATCATTAAATAAATATCCCAATACCGAAGCATTCTTTCTTCCAATATATTTAAATTAATTATAAATTAAATATAAAAAGATCTCATCTTGGTTCAATAGTATTTAATTTTCAATATTATTGGAAAAATTTCATTGGTAATGAAGTTAATGTCTATAAAAATATATGAATGATCTATTGAATATGATATTTAATAAGTTTAGATTGACCCTAATAAGTGATTCCACTACACCTGGAACCATCAAGTTGTATCAGAGCGACCACATTAAAATTTATAATTTTTTATTTGATTGTTGATCGTTGTGCATTTAAAAGTTAAAATTCATTTCATGTTTTTATTTGTTCTTGATTTTTCATAAAAATATCTTCTTCCACTTCTTTTTTTATAACTCATATTACCATGGTTGGTTAATAATTAATGAATATCATATCTAAAGAACCCATCCATAGGTGCTAAGAATTATGGATGGATAATACAATACTAAATGGTGTGTATTTTTTTGTTACATGCCATGTATCCTTGTTCATTACACAAGAACATCAATGTGAATTCTAGATCATCATGTGATTAGTACACACCATATAAAATAAACTCACCACTTGTTGACAAGCTAGGGTGGCATATGACATTTCTAGAGTACATGTCATGTAGATTGACTACACAATGCGAAGTCTAAATGTTTTCAAGGTGGAAAACATAAGGTAAAACCCCATCATGTAATTAATACAGTATGTGTATTTAATACATGATTTGTATAGAATGGAAACCATGTAACTTGAAGCACATTCCATGAACTTCATAAATGTTCATGAGAAGTACACTCCGAGTCCCTAGGCATGTATTGTGGATATCTGGTGAAGAGAAGTACATTCCATGTGATTAGTTTGCACACGCTATGTACTTTACCTATTTAAGATAAATATTAAATTTAATTTATTCCATTAAACCCTATCAAAGTGAGTTTCACGGGTCATTAAATTGAAAATACACGTCAATCGTTAGGTTGTATATTATATTAAATGCTTAATTAATTCTATGTAATATTCAAAACTATGAATCCTGTATGGTTATTATATACTAAAAACTCAATGCATTAAATTATATAGGCTATTTAATTTTCATACGTTTCATACGAAATTAAATTGGTAGTACATTCCATGAAATTATTACACATTCCATGTATGAAATATGTAGTATGAGTGAATTATTTGAAATTAAAACCATACCAAATAGTTCATACATGAACTCACCGTTTTTCTTACAAGTACAAATATGTGTACTATTTTATAGAGTTTTTAAATAAGATAAAATAATTTATTTTATTTAGAATCAAAGAAGATGAGAATTTCAAGATGATTGAATGAAATTATATAAATTAAATAAATATATTAATTAGATAATTAATCAGATTAATTGATGTTCATTTTATATCATTTAATAATTAATTGAAATGAATGCTAACTAGTTATTTTAAATTTGTAATCGTTATCTGTGTATGAACGATCATGAGTTTGAACAGACCCATGTATGTGTTGGTTTTCAATTTAATTTAATTTTATTACATTGTTTTATAATTAATTATTATTAAATTAAATATTACAGTCTTTGAGTCACCACTTCCTGTTTTATTAAGTAATACCCGTGTTTCCAAAGTTATTTTTTTTATAATTATCCTTAACTAATCCTTTGGTTCTTCTCACCTGAATGTCAGTTATAAAAAACATGTAATATAAAGAGATTCCAAAGGTGCATGTATTCAATTCAAGATGGATCTGAGGTGGAGGTGGTTCAAGAAATAACCAAGATGAAACCAACATAGGAGATACATAGGTGGATAGGTGGGATACTACAACTCATTCTAAGATCTACACATGGAGTCTATCCCTAGGTTAATAGGTTAATTTTTTGTTTTCTCAATAAATCAACCATTATATAATTCTTATTATCATTTCATTTATTTATTTATGTTATTTCTATCTTATGCATGATTTATTCTATGTATGCTATACCATGATTACATAAATAAATGTACCAATATGAAAATATGGAATTTAAAAAAATGGACTATGAAAAAATGTTTTATCGAAACATAGTTAATCAATTAAGTAAAATACACTTAATATTAACAAGACATATAAAGAATAAAATAATAAAAATTTAAATTTAATAAAACAAAATCCATCAATTTAATATTAATTAATTACTCCTTTCATCATCTACAATAATATTAAATGATAGTTAAAATATAGATTCAGGCCATAGTCGGGGGAACTTTTAATTATTGGGTAGTATTAAATAAGACGGAGGGTTTAATTAACTAAACTTCTATTGAATTTAATAACCATATCCTTTTCAATAAAAATTTAGAGGCAAGTGTTGAGGAAATCCCTGTTAGGATTTTTGGTTTGGGGACTCCACTCAATGGTTCAAGGAGCTTATAGTTTTCATTTGGCATGACCGTTTACCCAAATAACTTCTTATGATTTTCATGGACATAGTTTGGATCATAAAAGTATGGACATATGGATCCTTTAATATAGAATTTCTTGAGTGATGAGACATTATGAGTTCTATGTTCAGAGATATTAAGACTTAATAAAATAATGGGAGAATTAATAAAATTATTTTTTATCACACATTAACTGTAATCAAGTGAAGTACTAATAATATGCTATATTAATATTGTAGAATAATGATAAGCTCATCAACCACATTTTCCCTACATTCAATTTTGGATAAATACCATCTTCTAACTGGAAGTAATTTTTAGGAATGGTTTAGACACTTATAGGTAGTATTGCACCATGAATGGAAGTATCATATGCCACAATCCTCAATTCCTTATCCTCCCAAAAAAGAGGCAAGTGTTGAGGAATTTAACTATCTATGATAAACATTTGAGAAACGTGATAGATGTTCAGAGTTGAATGATTTCATCCATGTCTAATGAACCCATGAAATTACATGAAGACATGGATGATTATATCATGATCAAACATCTCCATGGTCTATATTTGGAGACATCTATATTAGAATGGTTTGAAATATATAAGGTTATATTTCAGAGAAAACTTAGGGAAGATGATCCAGCTAGGCATCACATATTCAAAATCATTTGATACATTGAGAAAATTAACGTTTAAGGGTTTAAACAACCTATAAACTATGAAACAATATCATTATTTTATCACTCTCTTATATATTCTCTAGGTATTTCTGTTAATTTCAATATAAAAAACATACATAAGTTTCTCTTAGATATTTCGACTCTACTTTGACAAGTTAACAAGGATATAAATCATGAAAATCCTTTCATATTTATGGTAAATAAAAGGAAAGTAAAGGATAATAGATCTAAGTACAAAGTTTATTCAAAAGTCCATTTAAATAAGATAAATATCAAGGGGTAAGTAAGGGAATAGGATGCTATCTATTTTACATGTGGTAAGAAGATCCACAGGAATAAAAACTTCACCTAATAAAATAAGCAAGGGTAAGCTTGTGGTGCATTTGTTATTTAGTGAAATTTATCCATTTCTATAAACTGGGTATTAGATAAAACATGTGGTGTTCACTTATGTATTCAAATATAAGAATCAAGTATATTTTAGAATATTGATCAAGGAGAGGTAGAACTGTGAGCATCCAATAGAGCCAAACTTTTTTTTGTGGATATTTGGGACTACCACCTCATATCCCCAATGGGAATGATCTTAGTTTTAAAATATTGTTATTATGTTACATTTATTACCAAAAACATGATTTCTATATCTAAACATGATATAGATGGATTTATTTTCAAATTTGGGAATAAATGTTTCATATTTTATAAAGATAGAATTTATTATGATAAGATACATTTAAATAACGTCATTATGTGTTGGATTAAACGAACAAAGTAATTCCAATCAATAAAAAACATCTCACATGACTCATACCACACCCAACTATGGAATCACCAGCTAGGTCATGTAAAGGAAAAGAGTTGACTAAATTCACCAAGATTTATATTTAGATTCATTTGAAGTAAAACCACTTGGTGTATGTAATAACTATTTACAAATCGAAATGACCAAATCACCATTTAGTGGAAAAGGTCAAAGGGCCAAGGATCTTCTTGAATTAGTTTATACCGATACATGTGGTCCATTTATAGTTTAATAAAGGGGTGGGTTCTCATACTTCATAACTTTTACTGATTATTTAAATAGATATGGATATGTCTACTTGCTGTGGTATAAGTCAGATTCCTTTGATATATTGAAGGAATATAAGAATGATGTTGCAAACCATCTTAGTAAGAAGATTAAGAAAATCTGCTCAAACCGTGGTGGTGAATATCTTAATCAATACTTCACTGATTATTTTTTGGAATTTGGGACTCTATATGAAATCACTTCACCTATAAACCTCATTGGATTGGTTTAATCAAAAGGAAGAACCACACCTTGTTAGACATGGTGAGATCAATGATGAGTCATGTGAGTATTACATTATCCTTTTGGGGATACACATTATAAACAATATCATACATACTAAACCTTGTTCCAAGTAAAGTGGACACTAGTATTATATATTATATTTGGTATGGAAATAAACCCATCCTATCACATATACAAGTGTGGGGATCTGAAGTGTCTGTTAAATCCATTTTTGAAAAAAAAAATTGTACTTCAAGGCAATAAGTGTATCTTTATTGGGAATCCTAAAGAAACCAAATGATATTATATATATGATACTAAGAAAAAAAAGTTTTGGTTAAAAGGAATCCAATATTTCATTAAGGTGATCACATATCTAAAGGAGATAGTAGAAGCGATATAGATTTTGATGAATTCTAAGATCAAGATACACAAGAGTTAGAACGTGAATAGATTCCAAAAAGCCTTACTGAAGATAATGTTCCTGAGAAACAAGTACTATATAGGAGTACATGAGATATTAGAGAACCTAAAAGATATGGATTTATAGACACATAAGATGATGTCTCATTATTAGTTGATAATAATGATCCTCTAACATATAAGGAAGTAGTAAGTGGCATATATTTTTCCAAATAACAAGAAGCCATGAATTTTGAAATTGATTCCATGAACCAAATCCAAGTCTAAATTTTGGTAGATCCTATAGTGGATGTAAATATCATTGGTTTTAAATGGATATTCAAGAATAATATAGACATGGATGGACAAGTTAGAACTTATATGGTATGATTGGTTGAAAAAGGGTTCAAACAACATCAAGTAATTTACTTTAATGAAACCGTATCACTAGTTTCTATGTTTAAATCCATTAGAATTATACTTTCTATAGAATCATTCCATGAATATGGGATTTAAAAATATATTTCAAAATAAACTTCCCTAATGAGAACATTTCTGAATATATCTATAATACACTACACAAAGGGCTTGTGACTCCAAAAATAACAACAAGGTATGAAAATTGGAAAGATATATTTTTGGATTGAAGAAAGCATCTAGATAATGGAATATTCAATTTGATGAATCAATAATGGAATTTTATTTCATAATTAATGAATTTAATCCTTATGTCTATAAGTGGTTTAGTGGGAGTGTGGTCATTTTCTTAATAGTTTAAGTCGATGACATACTACTTATTGGAAACAAGATACCGGTAAAGCCTATTTGAACACATGATTCTCCATGAAAGACATAGGAGAAGCATCATATATTCTTGGTATTAAGATTCATTGTGATAAATACAAGGGGCTACTCGGTCTAAGTCAAAGTACACATGACAAGATAGCGATAAGATTCAGTATGGAACAATCCAAGAGGGTATTGTTACTAGTGTCACATGACATTCATCTTTCCACGAAATTTTGTCCTAAAAAACATGATGAAAGACATAAGATGTAAATTATTCCATACATGATGAAAATTGGGTCAGTCGTGTATGATATGCTATATAATAGGCTAGATTTAACTTACGCCTTAAGTGCGATAGGAAGATATCAAGTTTACCCAGGTGACCACCATTGGATAACATATAAGATTATATTAAGTATATTAGATAAAATAAGGATATATTCTTGGTTTATGGAGGAGATAAAGAACTATTCATTAGAGGATATGTAGATGTTTGTTTCTGAATAGATCAAGATGATCTAAAATCACATAAACCATATATATTAACTCCCAATGTAAGTGATATGAGGTGGAAGTGATCAAAGAAAGCTATTGTCACATATTTTATAGGAGAGTTCGAGTATATTGTACCTTTAGAGGCCACTAAAGAAGAAGTTTGGATATGAAACTTAATCCAAGATCTTGATGTAATTTATAGCATTAAATATCATATCACACTCTATTGTGATAATACTACAATGGTTAACCTTACAAAGGATCCAGGATCACATCAACGAATGAAGAACATACTTTAAAAATATCATCTTTTGATGGATTTTTTCTCAGAGAGGTGAAATCATAATGAGAATAGTATCTATGAAAGACAACATAGATGAACCCTTGACTAAATCCTCAACTCCTCAAGAACATGATCATCATGTGAATTATAACAAAATAAAAGTCATATGAAGTTGTCTCTAGTCCAAGTTGGAGTCAGTTAGGGTAATTATTCTAGAACCAAGTGTTTATACTTTGGATTATATGTATATTCAATGAAGTGAATATTCATTTAAATATCTTATTAGATATCATTAATAGTTCTGTGTGAATTTAATGTAATAATGTCCTAGAGTATCTACCATATTAAAAAGACATAGTAGTTCCCCACTATTATGAGAACCTTGAAATTTCATGATGATATTCTTAAACTTTGTTCTATGGTTGGATAAAATTCTATAATAGGGTACATATAATGTTTAATTTCATGTGTGATTACTCATAATAATATGAGACTTATTATCATGAAGTTTTCACTTGGTAATCTCTAAGATGGGAGATTATGAGAATAGATTCTCCAGTAGGAATCCCACATGTGTATGTGTTATTGGATATTCTTATTTACGACCATTTTTAATGGTCCTTAGAATTTATTATTATTATTAATACCTTTAAAAACTCATGAAATTATATGTATTACTATATACCATTACAATAATAGTTCATAGTGAATTTGGGTATGTTGGGTGCGTAATAAATGACATGTTATTAAAGAATAAGTTAAGGATGGATTTGTACCTTCTATATTAATGGAAGTTGATATATTAGCCCTTTGATTGAAATTAAACCACCATAACAAATTCCATGTCCATGGTGTAATTATGAGTTTATTTTAGATAGTCAAAGAAAGAAATATCAATCATATAGTTTGATTAAATGAGTGTTAAACCTACTTGATGAGATATTATGACAAAGAGGTTATATTATACAATGAGCGATTGTATGCAGTTATCGATGTTGCATTATTAAATTATTTATCAAGGGTGCCTTGACCCATTTCTAGATAGTAATATTTGACTTTAGGCAATCCATCATAATGCTAATGAAAAATAATCCAAGAGGGTCACACACTAAGTGTCTCTTTTGATCTCAATTACATTTGATTTGAATTTAATTATTGGAATAAATATTATTCTTAAGTCCGAGGAATAATTTTATTCAAGATTTATTGATCACATAAATTAAATAAATATTTATTCACTATTTAATTAATTATTACATGTATATATAATATTTATTTATAAATGTATTGGAGAACTATAGGATATAGATTATGTCCAATGATAAATATTAATTTACCAGATGGTAAAATAATATTTATTGTTTCTCTAGTTAGTACAAATAGTGGAATAAAAATAATTTCAGTATTTTAATAAATTGAATGGGGCCAGACATGAGTTTAATATTTTTATTAAGGTCACTCTTAGAATTAATTAAATTAAAAACCCTAAACATAGGTCTATAAATAGACTACTAATACATTATTATAGAGGTAAATTGAGAATAATTATGTACACCATATTTATCTCTAGAATCCTCCTCTTCTTTCTCACATCCTCTTAAGAATGAGGAGAACAATAAAATTTCTTCAAGACAAAATAATCATGAAGTGATCAAGATGAGAAATATAATATGATTAATCATCCATTGTAGAACCTGAAAGTTCATCATCACTATTCAGATATCAAAGGATCATATTTGTATCACCTCTAGAGGGAGTCTACACTTAGATCCTGTAATCACAACAATAATAAACCAAAAAGGGTTTCAGATGATAAAAAACATCATCAAAGAAAGATCCCAAAACTGATGTATTATTTCTTTTTATCTATTTAAATTAATTTTAAATTTAATATGAAAAGACATACTCTTGTTTCTGGTGTATTTCATTATAAATATTCTTGGAAAAATTTCATTGGTCATGAAATTATTTTATCTTACAATATGTGAATGATCCATAAAATTCAATATTTGATGATTCAAGATTAGCCTCGAAAATAAGTTCTAATGAACCTGAAACCATCACCAATCACATTATATTATTATAATAATATAGTGGTGGATCTCATAAAAGAGACATGGCCATACCAATAGACAAATCACATACTATGGAAGTATCACATCTTGAGGTATTTTTATCATAGGGGTGAAGTTATAGTAAGTAGAGTTTCTATGTAAGAAAATTTTATAGACCCCTTGACTAAATCCTTATTTTATCAGAATCATGAGTATCAACTAAGAGTGAGATGATTACAGGTTGTTAATAGTCATCTCCAATGAAAGTTAGAGTCTATTGGAGTATGTTCCCTATAACTAACTTCTATATACTTTATGATAAAATTTATTCATTATTTTGAATATAAATTAAAATATTATCACATCATAATTGTTCTTCTGCATGACATAGTATGTGATAGTGTTCTAAGAGAAACTATCGCACTTAAATGTCATAATAGTTCCCCACTATGATGAGAACCAAGAAGTTCCACAATAGTATTCTTAAATACATGTTCTATACTCAGATGATATCATTTTATGGGAAACAAATGATAGAGGCTATCAGGGGTAGATACTCATAGGAATTTAATGCAATTTCTCATGGTGTATGCCCTTGGTAATTTTCAATACAGAAGATTATGAGAACATGTATCGTTGGAAGGAAATTAACATTTATATGTTTCATTGGATGTTCATGTCTACAAAATTTTTTATTTATCCTTATAATTTAATATTATTATTAATGGATATAATTAGACATGTACTTTGATATATTGATGAAAATCATAATGAAATATAGTCGCGGTGAAGTAGGATATGTTGAGTGTATCATGAGTAATATTGAATTAATGAATAATGAAAGAAAGAATTTGTCCCTTTTTTTCTTCAATGGAATTTTATATCTCAAGCCCTTTGATGGAAACAAAATATCCTAAACAAATCTATGTTCATGGTGTTCAGTGGGTAGGTTCATTTCTATAAATTCAAAGAAAGATGTATCAATCACATAGGTTAATGAAACTAATATAAAACATATTTGATTATATACATATGTTAAATGGATTATATTACATAATAAGCATCCATATGATGTTGTATGTTATTGTGAGATTAAATTATTTCTCTATGAGTACCTTGACATTTTTCTACATGCTAAACTTTGACTTTGGGAGGCTCTTCCTAATGCCACTAAAAAAAAGGCCTAGAGGGTCACATACTAAGTGTATCAAGAACATCAGTTAAATAATATTATTATTTATTATCTAACATGTTGGATAAATATTATTCATGTATGTGATTTAATAATTATTCATGATTATCTTGATCTCATATATTTTGTCACTAGTTATTTAAGAGAATATTTTGTGAGCAGAATATTTAAAAAATATTTTTTTAGTGAATATAATATATATTTATGTATTTGTGAATAATGTAGTGACATTTATTTATTATACAAACAGTCATTATTCAAGGCATGATAAATTTCAGGGAGGAATCGCCGACCGAGTCTAAAGGTATGGTGATAAATAATATAAATTAAATATTATTTAAATAAATTTGAGACAATTTATTTAAGAAATAATATTTAATTAATTCGCTAATTTTTCATATAACAAGAAATAATAATAATAATATTATTATTGACATGGGTTTCTTGGGGATTAAGTAAATAATAGGGGAACATGTTTAATTATTATTTTCTAATCTTAACACTATTTAATCCTAGTTATATTATTTCTAACCCTAATTCTAGCCATTTGTATTGGTTGCACACAATGGATCTGAAGAATTATCTAAAGTCCAAGAAATCCACTCTTTAAGAACACTCTCAAGAATAGAGAGTGATCCTCTGTAAGAACCCAGGTTTTTGAAAACAGGTCAAATCCCGACCCTGCGTGAAATTTTTACTGGTTTTTGAGAAGTTTGGAAAATCTGGGTAGTTTCTGGAAATTTCCAGACTACACGCCATGTACTTTAAGTACACGCCGTGTATGTGTTGGGTGAGTACTGGCCGTGTGCTCTCCGAGTACATGCCGTGTGGCGCCCAGGTATAAATGTCCATCTAAACGGCGTGTTTTCTTCCTTGACATGCTGTATACTCTTCGTTTTGTGTAATGGTCGATCCTTGGCCATGTGTTGACCGTGTACGCTGTCTAAGCCGTGTGCCAGACTCCGCTTAATTCAGAGTACGAAAAAGTCATCTACATGGAGTGTAGTCTTAAAATACACGCCGTGTACTTTTATTTTTATTTGATCATCCGAGAAGCCATCACATCTTAATTCTAGAAAACTCTTCTTCTTCCTCATTGGACGAACCCTTCATCTGAAAACTTCCGAAAAACAGAAATCCTCATAGATCCACCATACAACCTCCGTTCTTCGATCCGTCAGTGGCAGCAGGACCGCATCGGAAAGGCAAACCCCACGCACCCTTCTTCATCCTTGATCCCTCACCTGTTTCTCCGTAGATTCCATCTGAACAGAATTTCCGGGATTTGACAGAAACGTAGATCTACCGCGATTCAGACCGAATCAGAGGCTGGTGTCAAAAAAGTGTCATCGTACGAGTATGAGGTTGGTGGTGTATACCTTATTTCGTGTTTTCGTAGAATTTTGGGGGTTGCGACCTTCAGGCACGATGTCGGGTGTTGAGAGAAACCCTGTTTAATTGTTTTTAATTAATTATATACTTTTTGGGATGCCTCTGGGTATTCCCTGACCCTGTTGTGATTGAGCGAGGTCGGGTTAGAGGTCATAGCTCGTTTGGGGAAATTCGGCCGGGGGTGCTGAAATGCGTATGAGTTGGACCATTATTTATACTTCCGTGTTTAGACTGCTTATTGAATATCTTGAGTAAACTGTTGATTTTAATTATTAATTATGAATGAGTTAGGTGCTGGTATGGGACAACACAAGTTAGTGCAATTTAACTGTTTAGTAGTTTCCCATTTAAAGTGATGCTTTGAGTATAGTTATGAAATGTGCGATATTGCTTGTGTTGAACTACTTGTTGTGTTGGGCATGGACCGGACATATATTGTTGAGTGATGAGAATCAAAGGTTGGGGATTTTTCCTGGTTTACTTTGGGTGGTTTCTACCACGAGATTGTGCGTCATGGACGTCGGTTGAGGCAATTGAACTGTCAGGTTGGGCTTGGACCGGGTTACATGGATGGAGATCCCATCAGACTTGAGATATAGGTTCGCAGGGACACGAGCTGTCAGAGATGTTGTGTCTTGGGAACTTATTGTGGTGATTACCACTCACCGGGTACTTTTGAGTAGTCTGCACACTGATAGACTCTGAGATGAGGTGGTACAACCACTCGTTGGGTAGAGGCCCCCAGTAGATGCGGTTAGGTATTTCTGGTTTGTGGGTGCTTACCATAGGAAGCCACATGTAAGGTGAGGAGCCTTTGGGAGACATCTTTGAGGTGGTCAGGTTGGGGGTAGAGGCTCGCCGTGATTTGAGGGCAGACATCGCTGTCCCTTTGGTTATCTTTTGAGGACAGGTATCACTGTTCCTCTGGATGTTGTTCCATGGGCAGGTTGAGCTTCCGAGCTGGGTTATGATTTTTGGGCATGCCTTCGGGACGTCGGTACTTGAGACACATGGTTTCAGGTGGAACGTGGTTCCAGGTTACATCTAGAGATTCTGGCACTAGCCAAAGCAGGTGACACTTCCGGGTGGCTGCTGAGCACCAGTGAAGTTGGTGTTTACTTTTGGGCATTGGAATGTTTACTATTTTTCTTATATAAGAATGTATTCTTAAACACTTATATTAGGTATGCAACCTTGGGTGGTATCCTACTGAGACTTGTCTCACACCCTACACGGGCCCTTCGGGACGCGTGTAGACTTTATGAAATTGCGTGCAGGTAAAAGGTCAGCCTCAAGAGATGGACTTTAGTGATGTTGGCATGGAGACTGGTATGGACCTTGAGGTTGTGTCTTGATGGAGTTGCTTTGTTAGTTTTTCCTTTTGTATCAGCATGCTTACCTTATTATGTATCAACTGTTGGTTAGCCATTTACGCCATTATATATTGAGTTGTATGACTTGTTTTCGATGCATGACTTGTTTGGTCACAGTAGTAGATTCTTGTACTCTTCAGCATGTTGTTCTGTTTACTTTCCGCTGCTGTTGTTTCTATATTGCTTTCGATGGTTTATTCTTATTGGATATGCTTCTGCTTTGTGGGTTCGGTTAGAGTATGGAGAGTCATTTATTTACGCTACATATTTTAGTTTTATACTCAGACCAGTACCATTTTATTCCTCAGAGAGGGTATAGCCTCCCCACTATACCTAATCAGACCCTCGCTGCTAGTCGGCAGCCTTTGGCATTCAGGGGAGGTACACCTAAGGTAGTAACACCTGACCCGTTCGGCACTGTTCGGGTGGATGGACGGTTTCGGGTCGTTACATCCTCCTCCACCACTCCTCTTGATTCTTGATCGATCAAGGAGAATCCTTCCTGGAAGCGATTTTCATGGGGATCAAAGATGAATGATGCATTATGATCTTATTCACTAGAAATTAGAGATTCCTATGATGATGCTTTGAGGTTTTTGGTACACATGTAGATTATCGATGCAATTACAACACAACATAGATAAATTTTTAGATTCATCAACATAGAAATAATTCATCACAAGGTATTATTTAACTACATAAACGAATTATAAATTTATTATGTGATGATACTGTGTTTTGTTCTGTAATTATCATTTAAATCAATATTTTGTTCAATTCCATTGGTCATTTCATTTTTCATCGATGCACTTATTGAATTAATCATTGACTATGAAAGAAAACTAATTTGGGAATTCCCCATCGATGCTTCTACTATGCCCAAAACCTTCATAAAAGAGTATATAGTTAAACAAGACAATTCCTATATGGAATTATCCCTATTATGGGAAAACAAAGTGTATGAATTATTGAAATAAAGACTCAACTTTTACATTGTGATGTTGATTTATTTTTGAAGTAAAGAATAATTAAATGGTAAACCAAAGTACAATGAAATATCAAATCAAAAGTTATGATACAAATCGAGTCTCATACTTGAAAGATATAAATCATCATGTTCTTAATCTGTTTAATAGACCTAAAAGTCAATAAAATATGGAGGATCCTTCACTAATTCATATCATGGAAGTGAGGAAGAGGCAGTGCACCTTGGGTGAGGAGTGAACAAACCTAAAAACTTATAAAGGAAGTGATCTTGAACCTAAGTGACCATAAACAAAAAAATTTATCCATCAAACTAGTAAATCATAGTGGAGATTGGTATGACTAACACATCATCAAATTATTATCCTTATACTATCCCTTTGTGTTAAACCAATTAAAATCACTGTGTTATGTGTATGATTTTCTTTCCTACATAATTGATAATTATTCTATGAGGCTATGAGAGAGATTATTCAAGCAACAGATTGAAAAAATACTACTCTAACATGGGAAAAATATTCAAAATAAAGTTAAACCGATTTTAAAAGAAAAGTTTAATTTTTCTAGTAACCTGATTCACCCCCCTCTTAGGGTGTCTCTTGTTGAGATAAGTGGTATCAGAGTATAAATGTTTTGTCTTGGTGTTCAACCTAAGAAGTTTTTTTAGATCTATATCACTATGTATTTTATGATGAAGCCTATATTTTTCATAGGAACATAATTTTATGGTTGGAAGAAATAAATTCCTATGTTCCTACAAGCATACCGAAAATAGGTTATGGAGTACATTTTTTGAGATGCTGATATAACTAATCATAATGAAATAATTAAAAATGAAGATATCTAAAGATCTTGGTTATATCATTTTTAGATTAGGTTTATAAGAATACTTTGTAATGTGCTACTTACATTGAGTTATCAAAGACACTAGAAGCTATTTATAGAATAAATACATTGGAAAAGTAGGTTGTGATGTATACATCAAGATATGGTTACAAAAATAGATAATACAAGAAACTAATGAACAAGGATAGGGAATTATTTTTTATAAAAAAAGGCAAGAAGAAGAAGAATAAAAAAGGCTCATATAAAGATTGGATCTCCAATTGAGGTGGAAAATTCTGATTCTACTATTAAATCTGAACCCGATAGTGTTTTGGATGATTATTTCAGATTTGAAAACACAAAATAATCCATGGAGATAGAAATGAATATGGATACTATTGAATAATTAATGACAACATCTAGTCATCAATATGGGGGATACTCATACACCAATAAAGACATGATTCAATCTCTAAATGAGAAGCTAGATTAATGGGGGGTTACACAAGAGGTGTACTATGAAATAATTAAATATACTTTCATAGAGAATAAGTGGTTTATGAGTGTATAGGTATCCATTAATTTAGTTACAAATAATATTAGTACTAATATGATAGAACAAAGTGAATTACTTGAATAAATTTCCCAAGAAGTTATAAAATATATTACTAAGGAGAAATAATTGAAAAAATGTTATCCCTCTCAAGACTTAGCTAAAATATAGGAGAAAATAAAAAAAACAAGCTACCTATAAAATAAATGAGATGAGTACTAAATTGAAGGATAAATATTACAAGATCAAATATCTAGAGTTAAATATAAAATCATTAAATAGAAAAGAGAATATGGACATTTCTTTCATGGAAGCCTCAAAAAGTGGAAGTAAAGGATCTCAAAGGAATGTAGCTAAAAAGTGATACTATTATGGAAAATATGGACACACTCTGAGTGTATGTCTAGAATCTCAAAGGATAAATGGTGAAAGGATAACTATAAAATAAAAATATCAATTGAAAAAAAAACTATATTAGTTATTCATTCAATGAGAGATGATTTATTTGTGATAATGCTGGTCACATGAAAAAAATGCAACTAAAATGAAGTAAGGAAAGTTAAAAGGAGTACCTATACATTTTTTATTTACTAGGAAAGAATTTATACTAGAAAAAATCCTACTAAGCTAGAAAACATGTTTACAATATTGGAGAAAAAACAGCGAGCTTAACAAAATGTGTACCAAACACCTACTATAAAAAACTCACAAAAACCCTCTTGGAAAGAAAGAAAGAAATTATGGAAGAAGAAAATGGAATATTATCTAGTTGCAAGTAATAAGAATGTGTACTCAAATAAAAATTCATCATAGGTGAAAATTTCTAAGGGGAATCACATGGATGTTAAAGAAAAAAAATATGAATAATTTCTTGGTAGTTTAATAGGTCATGCCACATGGTGAGAAGATAAGGAGATATAAATATCCATCTAGTGGAGGTGGAATCACGAGAAGAAAATAAGTGGTTCATAGCCTATGATGAGAATGGGGACATGAATAGGGATTTAGGAGTACTATTTTAATTTATAACAAGCATGATTATAATTTCTAGGAGCAATGTTTTAATTTATTTTCTATAGTTTGTCCTGTACCCTGATATGAAAATGATAAAATGTTAGAATACACACAACTAATATTTTTTGATAAGAAAAAAACATTTTTAATAGGATATTGTTGCCCCCTATAATAAATAATTTCCTAATGGGTCGGGGAGGGGTGAATCAAAATAAAAATATTTTTCCAATAGCATTAATTTTTTTTAAAGAGTGAATTTATCAACTTTAAAAAAGAATAGATAAAAGGGACTTTATCTATTTTTTAGCACTGATAAAGTATTCCTTTTAGTGACGATAAAAGTGACCTATTTTTAAGAATTTAGAACTTTAGTGATTTTTTATCATTGAAAAATCCCATTTTAAGCACTAAAAAAAGGTGATTCTATTATAGTGATAGTCTCCTATAAACATAGGGTATTCCAAAACTACAAATCTAAAATAAAAAAACAAAAATATATAATTATTTCAAGACCAATTATAAAAATTATAAATAAAAAATGATTATTATATTTGATAAAACAATTTAATTAGATCATATCTAAAACCAAAATAACAAACCAATTCCAAAGTAATATATTGGAAACATCAATACCTTATCAAAGAATGAGATAAAACAAAATTTTTTAATGGGTTCAAAAGATAAAATCATTTCATTCCTTAACCATGAATTTATAAAAAATGTTAATCATAATAAGAATAAATAGTGTAAATAATTCATACAAAAATACATATATATTCAAATGCTTTGTAGTTATTTACCACAACTCAAATAATACCTTAAAATGTTTCAATATAACTTGGATCACATGCTACTAAATCATCCTTTCAACACTTCCACTATCTAGAAATATGAATGAAAGTGGGTGCTAATATGTTACCAAAACATTCCAATATTTTTTTATATTAACCATATAATCATGTTTTTTAAACCAAACTTGATTAATATATCCAATCTATAATAATGATAAAACAAATTCTTATTTCAAACACAATATTGGTAGAGCTCAATATGAAAAGTGGTGTTAAAACGTTTTTTAATAAAATTTTTGGGGAAAAAGAACTTAAAAAAACAAAAAATAATTGTTAGACCCATGAAACCCTATGTAAACAGGGTTAACCATTCAATGGATATTTTTTAGAACATGCATGAGTTAATTTTTCAAGAACATTGCTTTAATTTTTTTCCTAAAGTTTATCCCACACCCTGATATGCAAATTATAAAATATGAGAATACACACAACAAATTTTTTCTAATAAGAAAAATACATTTTTAATGGGATAATGATAGTATCACACATGAAATAATATTCTAATGGGACAGAGTGAGGTGAATCAAAATATGTCGATTTTAAACAATCCCTTACAATGATCTTGTTCATGATTAGTCAGCCTGTAATTATAAAACTCACTAAATGTTTAAGAAGTAAATTACAAAGAGACACATAAAATTTTATTTGGTCTACAAACATTGGTATATGTATAAGGGTTATATACACAATGATGTTCTAGTGAACCAGAATCCACTAAAGTGAATTGTATGTTTACAAATTTAGAGCAAGAACATTGTCCCACTTGGTTTATAAAAAATCACAAGAATGAGAACTCACTACTCTATCACTCAAGAATAACTCAATAATATCTCAAGTGAACAACTATTATCACCCTAAAAAAGTGATTATACCTCCGATAATGTTGTAATACACTAAAATTTTCAATATGATGATTAAATTTTGTTTCTACCAAGAATTTACTCTATGGAATTCCCACCCAATCTGATTAAGTCTCTCTATATTCTTTTTGTCCTACTATTCTTCTCTATATGTGAATATTTTTCTCTAAACCCAAGAGAAGATACATATTTTTCCCTTCATTAAATTCCTTACTCTTTAAAAATATTTCAAAAAATCATCCAACCAAATATTCAAAGTCCAAGTCAATATATTCTCATTAAAATATCAAATACACACTCCCTTTGGATAAAAAAAAATCAAATCTAACATATTTGCAGCCCCTAACTCACCAAAATGTGTTTTTACCTCACTAAAACGTGGATGGGTTGGGTAATCCCATTGAATCAAAAAATTATGACTTTTTGACCCTTTATCTCTTCAAAACCCAACCATTTATAAACTTTAAATCTTCATATCTGAACTAGAAATTGACATGGTGTAGATTAAACCATGATGTGTTTTGATAGTAGTTACTTCCTAGATAAAAATTCCAATCAAATTCCAAATAATATTCCTATATTCATGAATTTTATTCTAACCTTGATGTCCATCATGACCATTTTTCACTTTTCCATGGCACACATGGGTTTTTCCATAATCAAATAAATACTACAATCACCAAAATGGTTTGAACCACAAATTTTCTACTCATTTTTAAGAAAATTACTTACACCACACCCATTTTAAATCAGCATCCCATTTTTCATAAAACTTTATAACACTCAATAAAAACCCACGAGGCCCACCATATCATATTGTTATCTATTTCATCATTTTATAGATCTTTAGAATAACTAGGTGGATCAATTCAATAACTATAGACATTTTTCTAAGATGTGGTATAAAATAAAATGAAATAATCATGAACCATAGTTCTTCAAAACATTTTTTAAAACACCATATTTTAAGTTCCATTAAGACACTTTTGATAGTGTAATCAATGATTCACTTATCATCTACTCTAAGCCCACATGAGTTATGATCATCATGAGAAATAAGTGTCAAATGAATAGTTCATTGATGAAACACTTCATTTTCCTTATTAATTTATATCACAAGTTTCTTTACCTTTTATTTTTCATAACCTACTATAATAATTAACCATTATTATATCAAATTCAACCTCATATTCTCCCATTCTTTAAAAATTCATGCACACTTCCATATTTCTTATGCAAAGCATATTCACTCCCTTGAAACACCACTTAACCCCAACTCATTTATGTAAAACAAAAATCCCTCTAAATTATATTGATTAACTCTCACCCTTTGTCAATGAACCGAAAGAGAACCTATTTAAAGGTTACAAGATAGAATTAATATCTTAATTAATCAATTCATAATAGAAAAAATATATTTCCTTGAACCCATTTTTGAGTACTGAACATGGAACAAAAATAACCTTATCAGAGTGGGTTTTACTTTTCCAAACCATTCAATTATATGGATATGGTTGAAATATAAGAACCAAATAATTTGTTTCATAAATTTCTTTTGAAAGTGACTTTTCTATAATATCCATATTTTGACTTCATATTGTCACATATTCCAATTTAACTAACCCTTGATCAAGTTTCTCATTAATATATAACATTTGATCTTAATTTTCTCTACCCTCAAATGATAAACTATATTTTTTCAATAATTTACAACAATTGAGTTATCACACTTGATTGAAATTGAGAAATTAACTTCAACAATATTATCTTAAAGATATTGTCTCATCCATAAAAGTTGTGTGCAATCTTGAGCGGATACAATTTATTAAAATTCCACAGTGATAGATGAAATTCAATCTTACTTATTAATCCGAATCGATTTTTTTTTCATTTCCAAAAAAGGCCCTTGAAGGAGAAGCGGGAAACCAAAAATTCCAAACACAATTCTGAATTAAATTCAAATTACACCTTTTTAGAAAAATCATCACCATATCGATTCCCGTGAATCTCCAGTCCATACCCTACCACGAGACACACACCTATCTCATCGAACATCCTTTCCTTTCGCCTCCCAAGAACCAAAATCATCCTCCTTCCAACCGAAATCCAAAAGATAAAAAATGCAACATGAACCAAGAACCAAACAACACACAAGCTTCGCAGATCACAAATTAAGCCAATGAGAAAACCAAAAACAGCACACGGACTTCATAGAGGAACCAGTAAATCCTGAATGGTTCAAATCATCACCGAATCCAAATCCCATCGGAGGATCCTCGCCGATGCCATCGCGAATGCATGAACCACCAAAATCATTCAAATCCAGAAACGAATGAGAAAAATAAAATGAAAAAAAACATCACCAGCAAGCTGGAAAGAAGTTCCGTCACAACCAAGACCCGTTGCCGCCTACCGGGACACTCGAAGAGATCACGACGAACCTCCCTACGTACCACCGAAGTCAAGATGCTGTCCCACAGGCCGCTGAAGCTGGAACCCGACTGTGAACCGTCACCGTGCCGCAGAGGAGCTCTATCCATAGAAGAGGGAATCAAGCAAAAAAGGATAGCAATGGTGCGTTGAGATATCCAAGCTGAGGAACAACACCACCGCGACTGGGGGACAACTGTCACAATTACACCGAGAATGAGGAGGATCCCTGCACCAGTTCGAGATGTAAGGAGGTAGCTACGATGGGATGGAAACCCTAGATCACGGTGCCCCTTATGGGCTCATTGTGGCCTTAATGAAAACGATGGGTTTCCATATTGAATACCTTACTTATTAATAAACTAAAAAAATAAAAAATCTATAAGATAAAATTCACTACCTCATTAGATTTTTGATCTTATTTTAAACCATAAAAATATGTATCTATATATCATAATAAATTCTTATAAAATGTTTCTTTATAAAATAGTTTGAAACCCCCTTACTTTTGATATACCAATGCATTATATTTATTGATCTTACAATATATTTTATATAATTTACCTATAATCTCTAAAATAAATCTTTTTTCCTTCATTAACTCTTGAAATGATCAACTAGGTAGTAACCATTGTTTTCAAAATGTTACTATTTGTTGCACCCAAAACAATTTTGTAAGGGATTTATTGATAATAGATAAGGATGATGAGTGATGAAGTATGAGATTTTGTTAAATACATGAGGTGTACATGAGATAACTTGTGATGAAATTCAAAGAGACTCCTTAATACCTCTATATATCATGGACCTGTTTTGTGGAATAAGTGGATGATTTTATATCCATGTATTATCGAATGATTGCGGGAGAGTTGTAGTTTCCTTGAGACTTGTTGATAAAAATAAATTGAATAGGTGGAAGGTATTCTATAGAAGCCAGGGGCATATCTAGGACATGAGTATTTAGAATGTAAAGACCCGTAAAATTCAAGGGAAATTTTTTCTTAATTTTCTTTGGAATTTTACAAGAGCGCGGTTTCTGACGGCACCTGATTTTGAGGCCCGGAGTGCCCGGAATCAATTTCCGAAGTTTGGCTCGGGTACGTTCAGTGAACAAATGAGCGGGAATTTCTAACTTTTGATCCGGTGCTCGGAATTGAAATCCGAGGACACCGATGAACTCGCAGCGCCGTTATTCGCTTAAGGGGACCTTTTCTGAGGTTGCGTTTTATGCGAGACGAAAGTTAGTTTTGGGAGAAATTATAAGAAGTTAAATAAAAAAAATGTGGAAACACTTTTTTTTATTTTGTTGGTTAACTTCTCTCAAAGGAAGTTAGGTGTGGGACCCACACCCACTTAACCTCCCTTGAGAGGATTAAGTGTGGTGGGGCCCACATGAACCCTAACTTTTCATCTTCTCTCAAAACTCCCTTTAACCCCTCTTTAAATGACATGACAACTTGTTATTTATTTTGGAGTTATTTTTATTTGAATTTCAAACCTTTGAAATTCAATTTTTTAAGTGTGTGAATAAAATAAGACTCTAACTTATTTTATTTGGTTAGATTTCTCTAGCCTTCTTGAGAGGATTTTGGGAGCTCCTTCTTCTTCTTCAACTTTGACAGAGAACGCGAAGAACCTTCGAGCTCCGACGAAGAACGCCGCTCCTCTCTTCTTCATAGCCGGTTGTTTCCGAAGATCGACGACGCCTTCCATGTCAACGAAGGGAACACCGCTTCCTCCTCGGACTTCCTTCGTCGGCTTACGAAGATTCACTAACGACGTACCTCTTCGTCAACGAAATTGACGAATGTTATCGCGACGCCCGACCTCCGCGACGTTTTCTTCCGCGGGTCGTTGATGATCATCGATCTTGAAACCAAGGTAGGGGTTGTTGTTGATTATTTATTTACTCTCGTTCTTGGTTCTAGCATGATAATCACGTGGATAAATATTTAAGAGTTATCATCTAATGAGAGGGGGGTCGGACTGCGCAAACACGGCCGAATCCCCCTCCTTTGTTCTTGATTATTATTTTTCTTGTGAATGAACGAGATGGCGTGGTGCCGTCGCACCACGCAGGAATCGCACGGCTATTGCGGCGCGGCGCCGTCGCGCCGCACCGCGGAAGTTTATCAAGAACCCGACACCGTCGCGCCGCGTCGAAGGGAACTGAAGGCGCCGCGGCTGGAGCGGGGCCACGGCGGAGGGGCGCGGTGCCGTCGCACCGCGCCGGACGACGAACACCGCGGCCGGTTCCGGGCCACGGCAAAACGGGAAGACCAGCAGCTAGCCGGGCCGCCGGTGTCGGAATCTGGAAGGGGATTGGCCTTGCCGGTCCCGTTGAGGAAGGACCGGCAGGCCATGTCGGGCCGGCCGGAAGAGAGGTGCTGGGGAAATTAATTCCCCCGGCTGGCCACAAGAAGGCCCCCCCACGTGAGGGGGGGACCGGTTACACAAAGGGGGGGGGGGTAGCGCCCCCCCGTTTTCTTAAAAGCAGGCCCCCACATGTGGGGCCGGTTTTCTCAAAGGTGCGGCTTCAGCCGCGCCGCCAGAGAGGAGGCGGGGGCCTTGCCCCCCGCGTGCTGCACCCGTGCGGCGCCAGGCCGCACCGCCGCCGGCCGGGCCGCGCTGGACCGCGCCGCCGCGCCGGGCCGCGCCGGACCGCCGCCGGCCGGGCCGGGTCGGACCCGGGTCGGGTCGACCCGGTTCGGGCCGACCCAGGGGGGGTCGGGCCGGGTCAGCCCGGACCCGGACCCCCCGTTTTCGAGACGACTTCGGTCTTTTTGTCATAACTTGAGCTACGGACCTCCGATTGATGAACCGTCAGTGGAGATGCGATCCTTGGATCGAGACGGTCGATTCGGTATATCACAATCAATGTTTCGGAATACTTTGAGTTCGGCTGGGTTGGTTCGTTCACGAAACCAACCGGGCCTTTGGAGCGGAAACGCTCATATCTTGAGCTACGGACGTCCGATTGACATGCCGTCAGCTTTGTTGTGTTCCTCTTAGTGAGACGGTTCTTTTGGCATACTTCGCCCGAGGTTTGGACACAAGTGGAGTACGGTCAGGTTGGTTCTACCTTAAAAACCAACCGGGCCCCTGGGACGAAAAAGCCAATAACTCTCAGACCAGGCGTCCGATCGACGCGCCGTCTGTTGCGTTGAATTCCTGTTGACGATACGGAACTTTTGGATACATCATTTCTGGACATTGTGACAGTTGATGTATCAGCCTCTCGGCTCGTGGAGCGGACCCTCCTGAACGAGTTTGCTGTGTGCGGGAACCCTAGTGCTGGCTGCGACTGTTACTGTGACTGCTACTACTATTGCTACTGCTACTGTGACTGTGACGACGACAGTACAGAGATCCTTTGTGGATTCGACGATGACTACAACACTCAGCGATCCTACGTGGATCAGTGCTACAGGTCCTGTGTGGGCTCGATCCTGTGTGGGTCTTTGCGCTCAGCGGTCCTGTGTGAACCAGCACCTACAGGTCCTGTGTGGGCCCGATCCTGTGTGGGTCTTTGCGGGGGTTAGTTACCTATCGATCCTTCGTGGGTCCGACGACTTAGATGGATCAGAGATCATCTTTATCGTCTTTCGAAGAAGTATACCTGTGTGAGCTGAATCCTGTTACTTTCCTGTGTGGATTGAGTTGTGCTATCCTGTGTGGATTTCGTTTTGCTTTCCTGTGTGGAATACGTTTACTTTCCTGTGTGGACTGAGTTGTACTTGGGCTCGGAGGTTGGAGCGTATTGGAATTGATGACTTAGGTATATGTATGGGCATATACCTAAGCAGTGTCGGTTGTTACTTCGTGATTGTATCTTACCTTTGTGGTTTATCCTTTGTGGATTTTTGGAGACCTTCAGGGGTCTCGGGGTCCCTACTGAGTAGCTTATACTCACCCCTACACGGGCTATGCCCGCACTACGTTGTGTTGGTTGCAGACGACGGACAACGTTGATCTTGGCTGAGGCTTGCAGAGCAGGATGGTACCTGGAGGTGGACCACTGGGCGGGACGTGTTCGGAGCGGACGACGGGACCCGAGGAGCAATGGAGCTATCTGTACCCACCCTTCAGGTGGGATTACCAGTGGACGGCTCGGTGTAGCGGCTTTTACTTTACAGTTGCTGTTTTCTCTTTGAGTTGTACTTTACTTTCAGTTTGGGTTTGTATAGTGGCCCATTTACCTTTCCGCACTTTCAGTTGTACTCTGTTTTTACTTAGTGTTTAATTTTCCTCTTGCTTACTCTGTGGTGGTTGTTTACTTATCAAAGGCAATGCCTTCCCTTTTTTTGGGATTTACGCCTTGGTGCTAGTCGCCATCCCCTGGCCTATAGAATGCGGGCTTGGGGTAGTCACGGCACAGGCCCCGAGGGCGGGTCGTGACATAGAATTTTGGAAGTTTGATCTAAAGAATTTATTATGACCAGGTGTTGAGGTTGAATATGGACATGATGAACTAAAGTTTAAGATCCTAGTTTATGTGGGAAGGTTGTTGAGTTCATTTAAGATTTAGATTCTTATAATGGTGAAGTTCATAAGCTATGGAAGATATTGTTGGGTGAATAATGAAATTTTTTTCTAGTGTTTGTCAAATTTTTGGGTCTAAATTTTTAGAGTAAAATCGATATTTTATTATTGGATAATCAAAATGTCATTTTTTAGAAAAGGAGTCCATTTCCCCTTAATGGAGTTAGTGCTACATGCTATTTCAACATGCTAGTACCACACATTAGCGTTGTTCCGTGTACAATATTAGGTGAACAATAGAGGTTGTATTCTAGAAGAATATTATTCCTATAAATACCTAGATAATCCCATTATTTTAAAATAAACAAAATTATGATAAGTATTATAAGATCTCCTATCATGTAAGGCTCACTCGAGTGGGATAATACCTAATAAAACCATCTAAGAGAAAGATTAGCACGGAGTGGTGTAGAGTGAATGAGTTGTATGAAGTGGATTAAAGGGATCAAGTTTCTTGTAATAGATAAGAGTATAATATTTTCATGATGAAGGGATGATCATGAGAGTTATGTGAACTATACCTATGAAAATATACTTGAGTGGAGTGAACTGCATAACCATGGTTTCATGAATAGGTAAGAGTGAAAGAAGTAGAGAGGACATGCCTGAGTGAGGTAGGAGACTTGGGAGAAGCCAAGAAATTGGGTAAAGTTAGTGAATTGGGTGAAATAGACTTGGGTGAAGCCAAGGACTTGGGAAAATTAGACTTGGGAAAATCTAAGGACATAGGAAAGGAAAAAGACCCAGGAAAAACATACTTGGGTAAAGACCACGAAACCTATGTAAGGAACTTGGGAACATGAAAAATAACACATTTGAGGTTCATGATTGATTTAGTAAAATAATATTAGATCCATAGGGGTTTTAAATAAATTATATAGTTTTGTTCAAGAAGAAAATTCTCAAAGGAAGAAGATAAAATATCCATCCCTATATGTGGCTGAAGAAGTGGACAGAGTGAAATAAGATAATTCTAGTATGGAATCATCCTTATCTAAATAATAAGTTAAACTATAATATTGTTGAAGATAAAGACTTAACTAACTCATTTAGGAGTTAATATCATTTTTCATAAAAGAGTATGAATTTAAAAAGGATAATTCTAGTGTGGAATTATCCTTATCAGGGGAAAAATAAGTGAGAAAATTGTGGAAGTTAAAAGTCTCAACTCTCACATCATGAAGTTGATATCATTAAAAATTAAAAATATAAGAGAATAATAAGTAATAATACAATATATCATAAAATCAAGATTTATGATGCAAGAAAATCCCCATGCTAGATAAGGACAAACCATCATGTTCCTAATGTAATGACCTTGACTCTAGTAACCCAAAGCAGGTGCTTAATTCATTACATTGGCACAGATAAAAAGGGTCAAATTATAAATAATTGACTATTTTATCTATTTTGGAGAACCAAATACATATATGATACCCATTTTACATTGATAATATAAGATAAAACATAATACATAACAAAAGAAAATGAAGTGTATCCTTGAAAACTCTTTCCAATAATTCTTCTTCATATCATGGGGAAAGGAAACAAAGTATGGGTGATATAAAATGATAAGTAAGGGTTAAGTATAGTGGAATATATCATTAATAAATAAAAATAATCAACATGGAAAGGTAAATAACAAAACACATATTCCATTTAATTAATAACTTGGATATCATAATTAGATAAGTCACAATCAATATGTTAAAGTAAATAACTAAAAACACATTCCAATTAATCAATAAACTAAGAATGAAATGAATCTAGAGATAATATAATTGTGAAAATATCATGGATAATAATAAATTAATTCTTAATAAAAGAAAATTCTTAATTATTAGACGTCATGATCTCAGGAATCATGATAACTCTACCATCAAGACCTTTCAAAAGAAAGTTTAAAACTACCAATAGAAGCTTGTTTACTTTGGACAACTGATTTATCTCACGAGACCTACTAATGCATCATGGTGAAATATAATTTTATTCCCCACCAATAACTATAGGTCCAAATCATTCCTCACATATAAAATTATCAATTTAATTCATTAATCAATATGACTTATCATCAAATATCCATATTGAATATGGGATATGAATTTATCAATATTTACCCAGTTAATCAAATAAGTTTCAAAGTAAAAACCATATGTAAAAATGGTATATGGTTTAGGAAATAATTATATCCCTCATAAAATAATATATATATTTATGATAAATGTAATTTTTAATGAAAAATTATCACAAGAGAGTTATTTTTTCAGGATAAAGTTTACAATCACAAAAGAAAGTGAGATCGTAGAATACTTTTACCACTCGGTAATTTTCAAGTCGAATAAACTTGGATTAAATAATTTAAATTAAATTTTAAAATACCATGAATTATGAATAAATCATGATATTAAATTCCAAAGAATAATTATCCATATAAAATAAATTAGCTTCCTTTTGGTTGAACATGATTTAACCTTATATAAAGTGGTTTTAACCTTAAATTAACTTATAATACAACCATAATATTATTTATAATATCATATATGATCCTTTTATAATACATTACTACCCATTCATTAATAATCTTTCAATAATTTTATTGTTTCAGGTGTTAATTGCCTTATTTTTTCATCCATGCTTTTTCATGAAAGTTATAATTATTGTGCATATTATATAGTTTAATCATACATTGAATAATAATAATTTCATAATTAAAACATTTATAAATCAATTATAATTTTAATACCAATCATGAAATATGGTTTTGAGAAATTAAGTACATTACGATCATAAAGGCTGTAGGCCATACAGATGCATGAGTAACGTTTCTATTTTTCAATGATCATTATGTAAAGAAGGTAAGTAATATTTTATATTTAAATATTTAAAATAATATCATAAATAACATATTATGTCTTTAAATATACTTATATATATCATTCATGTGGTATGGTGGTGAAAATAGAATCACATCACTTCATGAAGGCTGTAGTCCACACGTGTATAAATGACATTATCATCTTTCAGTGAGTGAAAAGGTAAAAAGAAAATAATGTATCATATTTTTAGAATGATAAATATGTCATGAATATCATAATTATGTCATTTATATTATATATATCTTTTTAAATTTATCCTTATCACCCTCCATGTAAAGCATTAGTGAAAGAAGAATTATATCACTTCATGCAGTGGTAGTCCATCATACACATAAGTGACGTTATCACATCCCCTACGAAATGGAAATTACAAAGTTATATATAATATAATGATTCTAAAGGTATAATTATATTATAAATAATATATATATATATATATATATACTTTATATACATCATCATACCTAACCATGATAGGTGATAATGGAAAAATGAATGATATTGGTTCATGAGGCGGTAGTCCACCTCACACACAAATGATAATTTCGTAAACCATTTGATTGGAGTTGAGATGGTTATAGGTAATAAACTTAAAGTAGAAACATATAAGTATATTTAAGTTATTTATGTTATTATATCATCATGATTTAATAATAATTGAATGAGGTGGATGAAGAAATAAAATAAAAATTCTCGTTGAAGAACATTACCTCTTCTTCAGGTAACCTCATTAAGTTAGCACTAAAAACCTTCCTAGGTTGGATTTATGCAAAAAATAATGAATATTAGATTATATTATAGAATTTTGTATGTTATTTGGGTAGTTATTGTCTTAAAAATAGTTTTAAGGTGTGAATAAGAGAGGAGAGGGGGTAACCTTTTATAAGTGAGGAGAGTGGCACACTTGTGATTTTTGAAAAGAAAAAAGTGTACCCATGTTGTTCACGTAAAAAAGGATCCAAAATAGATTATTATATATAATTAGACATTATAAGGAATAAATAATTACATAAAATGGATTTTAGGAATGTTATTAGGTCATTTTAACCCTTACCTTTTTAGTTTAACCCCCAGTAAATCCATTTTTACCTTAACCATGATAAATAATTTTTACTATTTTTACTATTCATTATAGTAAAAAATTAAGATGAACATATTATATAAAATAAAATATATTGATTAAAAAATTTTAATACATTTTTCATAATTACATTCAAATAATTGACAAAATTTAATTTAAAATTAATCCCATAGACGCGACGAGAAAGCAGGGTTTCAAAGAGAAAATATTTAAAAGTTTACAAAGCTCTTAAACTAAAATTAAATATGAAAATTATTAAAATATAATAAATTGGATTAATTTATATATAATTTAACTAATTTTAATTTAAAATCAACCTAAAATATAATTTAACTTTATAAATAATTAAAATGAGAGTATAGTTTTCAATTAAAATTTAGTATTTTTCATCATTCATCAAAAAATGAAACATTTTTGAAAAATCCCAAAAATTCAGCCTAAGAAATTTTTTTATATGATTATCTCAAAAATTAATTTAATTTTATAAAATAAATTTTATAAAATCTGTAAAAATTAATTTTAAATTGCGTACATAAATCATGACTAAACCATCTTTTAGAAAAAATACAGTTTTTCAAAAAACATTTATTTTTCTTTAAATAATTCTTATTTTATTTATAATAAATAGATAACCATAATTTACATAATTTACTTAGTACTATTAATACCCTAAAATTTAATGGATTTTTTATAATGGTCATGTTTAAATAATATTTTAATAGAGTATCAAGTTTCGTTTAAACTCGATGTTTCATGCATTGCAAGCTATCAAAGAAATTAAATTTATTCTAAAAAATATATATTATAAAGTTTTAGGGTGTTAAATTTTTCAATACTAAACAAATTTCAACCTTGAAACCTCATGGATATTACCTTCTAAAAAAATGAGGGTAGTTATTCTTCATAACATCCTCTGTTTCCCACATATCTTCCTTTATTTTGCAATTTCTCCAAAGCACCTTTACCTATCAAGTCATCCGATTCCTTAATACTTGATCTCTAGTATCAAGAATATAGATGGGTTCTTCACAGTAAGATATATCTATTTAAAATTATATTTCATCATAGGTGAGCACATGCGTTTGGTCTGGCATGTAATTCCTTAATAATGATATATGGAACACATCATGTATTTTTGAGAGACTTGGTGGAGTTTCCAAATGATAAGTAGCCACTTTAATTATTTCAAGGATTTAAAAATGTCTGATGTACCTAGAGATTAGTTTCCATTTCTTACTGAAACTTATAACACCCTTATATCGATATAATTTCAATAAAACTTGATCTCCCACTTAAAATTCCAAATCCTTCCTCTGATTACCGGTATAAATCCTTTGCCCAATTTTAGCTACTTTAATGTGATCCTGAATAGCCTTTACCTTTGTTGTTATCACTTTAATATGTTTTGGTCCTATGAGTTTCCTTTCACCAACTTCATCACAACCGGTTTTACTATGACATATCTTGCCATATAATTCTTCATACGGAACCATATGAATACTTGAATAGAAACTATTATTATAGGAAAAATATACCAAAGGTAAATACTGATCTTGTATACATTGAAATTCAAGTGATTATGAACTCAACATGTATTCCATTGTTTGAATAGTTTTTTTGGACTATAAATCAGTTTGATTATGGTAGACGATCCTCAAATAAAGCTCAGTATCATGATATCTCTGAAGACCATTCCAGAATTTTGATGTAAAACAAGAATCACGATGAGGAACAATTGAAAGAGATACTTCATGAAGTCTTAAAACTTCATTAATATAGATCCTTGTGTGGTGATAAATGGGTAAATATTATCTTTTAGCAAGGAAATGTATATATTTGGTTAGGTGATCAACTATAACCCATATTGCATCATTATTTCTAGAAGTATTTGGTATTACTATAAAAAATTACATAGTAATGTCATCCCATTTCCACATAGGAATATAAAGAGGTTTTATGACTCCTCTATGATGATGTATCATATATTTCACTTGTTTATAAACCAAACATTTGGACACATAATCATTAATTTCTAGATTCATGTTATCCCACAAAAAATGTTCTTTAAAATTCATATACATCTTAGTGCTACTAAGATTTAAAGAGATATTTGAGCTATGAGCGTCATCTAAAAATTCCCATTTTAGTATAGGTATAGATGGAACATATAATATCTTTCCAAAATTTAGAAAACCATATTCAAAAACAAATTCCACTAAGTTACCATCATTCATAGCTTTAATTTTCTTCTAAAATTTCTCATCATCAGATTGAAAACTTTTAATATTTTTTTAATAAATATGGTTTCACAATCATTTAAAAAATGAGTGATGTATCCCCTTAATAATTTCCATATCTATCTTTACTAGATCCATGACCATAGGATCCCTATCAATCCTCATTTAGGTCATAATTCAATGATCTTTCCTACTCAATGCATCCACTACATTATTTTCATTCCATTATAAGTAGTGTATTGAGAAATCATAATCCTTAAGTAACTCAAGCAACTACATTTGCCTCATATTAAGATCTTTCTATGAAAATATATATTTTAGGCTTTTATGGTCTGTGCATATCTCACATATTTCACCATAGAGATAATTCCTCTATATCTTCATTGTAAATATTACAACTACCAACTCAAGATCATGGGTTGGATAGTTCTATTCATGATCATTCAATTTCCTTGATGCATATCCAATAACTTTATCATTTTTCATTTGGACACAAAAAAGTTCCTTCTTCAATGAATCACTATATATCACAAACCCATAATTTATATATGGGAAAGTCAAAATCAGATCATTGACCAATATCCTCTTTAGTTAAAAAAAAATTCTACATATTTTTTTATCCAAACAAACTTAACATCTTTATGTGTAATCTAGTTAATCGGTTATCCAATCGGGAAAAATTATGAACAAATCACCTATAATAACCTGCCAAACCAATCAATCCATTTAATTCAGTTATGTTTGTTAGTGTAGGCCATTATATGACTACCTTTATCTTAATAGGATCAACTATGATTCTATCCTTAGAGAAAATATGTCCAAGTAAAGAAAAATTTTGAATTAATAAATTACACTTACTAAATTTTCCATATAACTCTTTCATTTTAAGAGTATTAAGAATGAACTGCAAGTGATTCTTAGGGTCCTCATAACTTTTATTATATACTAAAATATTTTCAATGAATACTACAAAAAATCATTAATATATTCCTTGAATATCCTATTCCTTAGATCCATAAAAATAAAGGGTGCATCAGTTAATCTGAATGACATTACTGTAAAATCATAATGTATATACCTCATTCAGAAATCTATCTTTAGAATGTATTACTTTTTTACTCACAATTTATAATACCAAGTAAGAAGGTAAGTCTTTGAAAAATATTGGGATCTATGAATTTTATCAAATATATCATGAATTCAAGGCAAAAGATACTTATTCTTTATCATAATAGCATTTATTTTCCTATAATCAATACACAATATCATAGATTCATCTTTATTCTTAATGACGAGAACATCAGATCCCCATGGTGAAACACTAGGGAGAATAAATCCCTTATCACCCAAATCCTCTAGTTTTTTATTCATCTCCACTAAATCCATAGTGGCTATTCTATTGGGAATCTTTGATATTGGTCTAATATTAGGGGTTAAATCAATAGAAAACTCGACCTCATGCTCTAAAAGATGTCTAGATAATTCCTTAGAAAATACATCAATATATTCCTATAAAATAGGTATACCCTCAATTTGAAAATAACCTTCTCATTACATAGATTTTATTTTCTCCTATTCCCTAAGAAAATCATTTGTTAAACCTACTGGGGGTGAATCTAGATATGAATTAAATGATGAAGTATTTATTCTAAATATAAGGAATTCTATATCTTCATCACAAATTCTAATTTCCTTATTCTTGTAACAATTTTTTATATATAATATTTTGAAAGAAAGTCCATACCAAGGATTATATTGAATTCAACCATAGGTAAGATGATAAGGTCAACAAATAAATCACATTTATGTGTCATAATGGGGACTGCATGAAACATCCTTGTTGCTGTGAGAATTCCCCTAGGAGTTTTGATTAAAAACTACCTTCTTAAATTAAATGATAAATGTATAATTTTCTTAGAAAATTAGGTAGATATAATGGAGTGAGAGGATACATAATAAAATAAAGAATTATCTAAATTTTAAGATAGGATTAAAGTACCTTCCACCACATCATTGGGCACTTCCACCTCAACTATAGTGATCTCATAAGATTAGTCTTCCCCCTGACCTATTTTGTGGTGGATCTACTTGAAACTTGAGTTATTAATTTTCACATTACCCCATCTAACTACAGTTGAAACACCAAATAATAGTTTTTTATTTCTTACCTTTTCATTATTTTTCCTAGTGACCCTTATCTATACTTTTATAATAAACTCTTAATCCCTTGAAGTATTTACTAGGGTGATTCTTTCTATAGTTTTCAAAAGATGGAAATTTTTATGTTCTATTCTTATTCTTTGATGTATTCCCTTTTTCATGGTGTTTGTATGACCTAGTTTTCTCTTGATTTCCCTTGAATATTTAATATATAGAGAATTCATTCTCCGTTTTTTATGGAACATAAAATTATTTCATCGTTTAAAGAAAAAGTTTAAGAGACCAATTTCCCTTAGGAGACTTGGATTAATCCCTTCAAATAAATTTTCAATATTGAACTCTATGTATTTTATATAATCTGTATAATTCCTAGCTAACCTTATAAAGGTATCTTCATACTCTAAAAAACATTCTTCTTCCTTTTGTTTTAAACTAATTAAATTTATCTTTATTTTAGTTTATTTATCATGAGGGAAATATTTGTCACATAATGTCTCCTTAAAATATTTCTATTCCATGAGTTCTATTTTCTCTTCCTCCCTAGTATTCTAGATCAATGACAACCATTAATTGACATCACCTTTGAGACAATACATTGAAAGTACAACCTTTTTCTTTTCACTGCATCCCAAGGCTATAAATATCTTCTCCAAATACTTAATCCATCTATTAAATACTATTTAATTAGTATTTACACCAAATTATGGGGGATTATCTCATATAAAGCGATCCAACATAGGATAATCATATTGTGAAATAGGTTGCTACATCAGGGTAAGGTTATTTTTCATAACCCGATTAAGCTACCCTAATATATCCATAATTTTCTCAATTCAAATACCAACTATATTGGATTCCTCATTTGGGAAATCCCTACATTGGCCAAAAGTATTGATACCCTTATTTTTTATTTGCATCATTTCTAAATAATGTCATATACCAGATTAGCCCATAAAATATGAATTTTAAATCATAATATATAATTCCAAATATAGTGTAACACTTATTATAAATTAAAATTTATGCATTTTTAAGGTTATAATAATAAATTTTGGTTTCTTTGTGGATATATTTATTTTAAAATCATTCATAATGGTTAGTAAATAAAATGTGATTATCCTAAAAATATCCCCTAAGAGTGTCAAAATTGGTGCATAGTAATGCCCATTGTCTTGCACCAGGTGATGATTGGGTTATGAAAAATGTTCCCTTTTTAGGGTTATTACCCCTAGGTATCTCTATTCTTGAACCATGTCCACTTTTAGTATCCAAATAGGGATGTATTTCTAGGAAAAACTACATAATATATTCCTTACCAAAACTTTATGATGTTATTATATACTTATCCTCAAATTATATCATAGGGTTATGTTCCCTCATCCATGTTTTTATTAATCTAGTTCCCAAGGCTTCTACTAAAATTCCTATAATACTAACTGTAATGACCCTAAATCTAGTAACCTAGAGCCAATGTCAAATTTATTATGTTGGCAGGGATACAATGGGTCAAATCCTAAAGGAATGACCAGTTTTACAGTTTTTGAGAACTCAATACAAAAGTTATACCCATTTTACATTGGGAATAAAAAATAAAACATGATACATAACAAAAGTAGATAAATTTAATCCTTTAAAACTCATCCCATGAATTATTCTCTATATCATGTGGAATGAAAACAAAATAAGGGTGAGATCAAATTTCTAGTAAGGGTTAAGTATAGTAGAATCTATCATAAATCAATAATCATAGTTAATATAGAAAGGTAAATAACTGAACACATATTCCATTTAATCAATAACTTGTCTATCATAATTTGATAAGGCATAATCAATATAGAAAGGTAAATAACTGAAAACACATTAAATTTAATCAATAAAATGAGAATGAAATGCATCCAAAGATAATATCATTATGAAAATATTATGGATAATAAAAAATAAATTCTTAATGAAGGAAATTCATAATTATTAGACATAATGATCTTAGGCATCGTGATATCTCTACCATTAAGACCTTTCACAAGATGATTTAAGACTATAGGTAGAAACCCATTTAATTTGGACAATTGACTTGTATCATGAGACCCACTAATGAACCGAGGAAATATATAATTCTATACCCCACCCATAACTACAGGTCCAAATCATACCTCACATATTTAATGATCAATTTAATTCATGAATCAATATGATTTATCATCAAATATCTATATTGAGTAAAGGATATATGTATTTTTCAATATTTCCCTAGTTAATCAAACAATTTTCAAAGTAAAAACCATATGTAAAAATGTTATATACTTTAGCCAATAATCATATACATTATAAAATAATATTGATGTATAAGAGAAATGCCATTTCTAATAAAAAATGATCACAAAAAAGTGATTGTTTCAAGGGAAAGTTAAAAATCACAAAAGAAAGTGAGATGATACACCAAATTTTACCACTTAGTAATTTTCAAGTCAAATATCCTTGGATGAAATTATTAAAATTAAAACATAAAATACCATGAAGTACGAATTAATCATGATATTATATATTAAAGGGGTAGTATATACACTATATAAAATAAATTAGGGGCATAATATTATAATATGGCTCAGTGAAGGGAAATTGAGATGAAGTCCCTTACCTCACACTTCTTTTTGGTTGCATGTGCTTTAACTGAAGGATCTAAACGCAGCGGAAGCATGGTGGTTGGGAGGGTCCAAATTTTCCTTTACCATAATAGATGACCAATATGAGATCAATAAGACGTTAAATGCCAGTATCCAAAAATTAAGATAAAAGATCTAGAAAAAAATAAGAAAAGGGTACCAGATCATAGATGTAGGATCTTGTGCATCATGTTTATAATTAATTTGAATAATTTCTGCAGAAATTAAATACCTGGATATTTGGTAATTTCATCATTGATGATGTTAATCATCTGGAATGACCCTTCTAGATTGTCTCGTTTCACTTGCGAGGATCCAAACTAGATCCCTCTAGTGGTGATCCACACATGTTCTGATGGTCTTAGATCAACACCACTCATTCTTCAGGTGATGGCGCAACGAATCAAGTGTCTTTCATCAATCGTTCTTGATCATCTATTCTTTAGTCTTGAATAACGTATCTTTTTCTTAAGAGGGGATAAGATAGGATTCAAGATAGAAATTATTTTGGCTCAACAATTCTCTCACCACCTGCAATTCAGTTCACCAAGTGTAATGGTACAGCATACATGCCTATTTATTTAATGACATGAGGTTTCAATAATAGTATTTAATTGCATAAAAAAAAGTAAATACATTCATAACTTTAGAGAAAACCCATGATACATAATGACAATAACAACACCATTATTCGTGGTGTTCCAACTTGCACAAAACAAAATCATAAATGAAATCCCATGCAACATAATGATAACAAATTTATTATTATTTTGTCTTGTGCCAACTAGTTAAATAATTATTTAACATCTTGCAACAAATTATTTTACTACTAGACTGACCTTGGTCCACTCGAACTCCACTTCCATTTATTAAACACCCTAATAAATAAATAAATAAATTATTCTATTAAATAAATATTTTATTTATAAACTAGTAAATAAATATTTATTAAATGTTCAATAAAATAAATAAATATATTTAATTTAATTTATGAAATCATTTTAACTTGAATAAAATTATTCAATGGTATTGAGAATAATATTTATTCCATTAATTAAATTAAAATAGAATTTAATAGAGACCAAAATAAACACTTAGTGTGTGACCCTTTGAGATTATTTCTTGTTGGAATTTGGCGAGCTTACCTAAAGTCCAATAGTACTATCTAGCAATGGGTCAAGGAACCCAAGAGATAGAACTTAAAGTTACAATGATGAAATCCACATAAGAAGGCTCACTATGCAATATAATCCCTTTATCTCAGTATCTCATCAAGAAGGTTTCATGATAATGTCATCAACCTATTTGCTTGATACGTTTTTCTTTGACTACCTGAAATAAACTCGTCATTACACCATGGCCATAGAATTTAGGGCGATAGTTCTATTTCAATCAAAGGGATGAGATATCAACTTTCATAAATGGAAGAGAAAAATACTTCCTTGACTTATCCATTAATAATATGTCACTTGTGATGCACCTAACATACCCTAAATCCCACCAACATATGGCGTGACAGTTTTCATCAGTAAATCAATGTACGCAAGTCTTGACATGGATTAATAGTAATCTTAAATTCCAAGTACCATTAAAACGCTTATAGATAGGATTATATGATAACACCAAAACATGTGGAATTCCTACAGGCAGGTCTGTTCTCATAACCTCCCATATTGGAGATTACCAAGTGCGAACTTCATGAGAAAAAGTCTCATCTTCTTACGAGTACTCACATATAATGATCTGAATACTATGTGTCCCATCATATTATTCCATCTAATCATAGAACTATATTTAATAATATTTTTAAAGCACTTCAAGGTTATCATTATAGTGGGGAACTGCTATGACCTTGTCAATGCGACAAATACTCTAGAACATTATTACATCATAGTCATGAAGAAAAATGAATAATATGTAATAAGATGTTTTAATATTTAAATACATTAAATATTCATGTAATTAAAGTGAAAACAATTGGTTCTAGGACACCAAGTCTAACAAAATCCCACTTGGAGTAGAGCCAATTGCCTACGACTTTCAGTCCGCTAGACCTCACAAGATGATCATGTTTCTGCTGAGTCAAGGATTTAGTCAAGGGGTCCACAACATTGTCTTCCATGGAAATTCTCCTCACTGCAAATTCACCTCTCTGAGAAAAATCCCTCAAGAGATGATACTTTCAAAATATGTTCTTTTTCCACTAATGTGACCTTGGCTCTTTTGCGAGATTCACTACTACAATATTATCACAATAGAGTGTGATGAGATATTTACTGCTAGGTACCACATCCAGCTCTTAGATGAAGATTTGCATCCAAACTTCTTCTTTAGCTACCTCATAAGCTGTGATATACTTAGACTCTATTGTAGAATCTACAACTACACTCTGCTTTGAGCTCTTCCATCTCACAAAGCCTCCATTTAAAGTGAATATCTATCTCTTTTCTTACTTCATGTCATCCCGATCAGTCTAGAAACTAGCACATTCATATCCTATGATGACTAGTTCCTCAACTCCTCCATAAAACAAGAACATATCCTTATTATGCCTTATATACTTAAGGATAGCCATAACTTCCATCCAATGGAGGTCACTTGGGTCAGCTTGATATCTGCCTACCACGCATAATGCATAGGCAACATCTAGCCTAGTACATAGAATGGAATACATGATTGACCCAATCGTTGATGCACATGGAGTCCCTGCTATTCTCTCTCTTTCCTCATGAATCTGAGGACACATTTTCTTGGAAAGATTAATTCCATGTGATGCTGGAAACAATCCCCTCTTGGATTTTTCCATACTGAATCTCTTCAGTATCTTGTTAATGTATGTACTTTGAATTAGGACTAACAATATATTGGATCCATCACGATGGATCTTCATCCCAAGAATATATGTTGCCTCACCTAAGTCCTTTATAGAGAAGCATTGATTTAACCATACCTTAACAGGCTGTATGACTGGTATCTCATTTCAAATAAGTAATAGGTCATCAACATATACTATTAGGAAAATGACTACACTCCCATTAAACTGTTTGCATACACAGGGTTCACATTCATTCTTTATAAAACCAAATTCCATTATGGCTTCATCAAAACAAATTTTCCATGACTTGGATGCTTGCATTAATCCATAAATGGATTTCTGCAACTTGTATATCTTATTGGCATGCTTTGGAGTCACAAACCCTTTAGTTTGTTTCATATAGACATCTTCTTAAAGGTTCCCATTAAGGAAGGATGTTTTGAAATCTATTTTCAAATCTCATAGTCATGGTAAACAATAATGGCCAATAGAATTATGATGTATTTTAGGATTGCAACTGGTGAAACAGTTTCATCGTTGTCAAATTCTTGATGCTGTTTAAACCCTTTTGCAACTAGTCGTGCCTTATAGGTACTGAATTTTCCTTCCATGTACAGTTTCATCTTGAATACCCATTTTCAACCAACATGCTTTACATCAACGAGAGAATCTACCAAAATCCATACTTGGTTTTGGTACATGGAATTCATTTCAGAATTCATGGCTTCTTGCCACTTGGCAACATCTGTGCCACTTACTGCTTTCTTATAGGTTAGAGGATCATTATTATCAACTAATAATGAGTCACCATCCTCAGTAACTAGAAAAACATACCGTTCCAGTTCTTTAACCTCTCTTGTACTCCTACGTAGTACTTGTGTCTTTGGAACAAATTTTTATTCCATGGGGCTTTGTGGAATCTTCTCATGTACCAACTCTTGTGTACCTTGAGCCTCAACTTCATTAATGTATATCTCACTCCCACTATCTCTTTTTGATATGTTCTCCCTCTTAAGGAATATGGAATGTCTTGACACTATAACCCTTTTGTCTGAGGGGTCATATAGGTAATATCCCATTATTTCCATAGGGTATCCTATAAAGGTACACCTTGTGCCTCGTGGTGCAAGTTTGTTACCTGAAGAGGCCTTAACTAAAACTTCGCTACCCCACACTTGTAAATTCGATAACAAGCATTTTATTGCACTCCAAAGCTCATATGGAATACCATTTATTGATTTAGTTGGTACTTTTTTAGTTTTTGTGCTACTATTTGTAACACATATCCCCAAAAGGACAATGAAATACTTGTATGACTCATCATTGATCTCACCATGTCCAACAAGGTGCGGTTCCCCCTTTAACTTACACCATTACCCTGAGGCGTGTAAGGAAACTATGGAAAAAATAGCTTTTTGCGATAGTGTATTTGCGACGGGATTAATTCCCGTCGCAAATAGTTCATCCCAGAGGTTATTTGCGACGGGGGGTTCGTCCCATCGCAAATAATTAGTTATTTGCGACCGGATTTGGGGTCCTGTCGCAAAAAATAAGGTCCGGTTTGGCGTAGTCTGCGCGCCAAACCGCGGGAAGGTTATTTGCGACGGGACCCGTCGCAAATACCGGTGGCGGTAAACAGGTTTTTGTGATGGGATGTTGTCCCATCGCAAAAAGTGTGTCGACAGACAACTATTTGCGATGGGACCCATCGCAAATACCCTTTTAACCGCCGACAATAATTAATGTGGGAAAAGGTATTTGCGGCGGGATACCCGTCCCAAATAGTACCGTCACAACTAATCTAACCTATATATACCCCCATCCGTTTTTCCTACTCTTCCCCTCAATTCTCACACCCTATCTCTCTCTAAACTCTATTTTTAGAGTGAAAATTTCTCTGAGTTAGTTTTTTTATAAAGAAGTTGTGAAGTCGTCTACATCAATAGGCGATCAAGTTTAAAGGTATTTATATTTAATTTAATTTAATATTTATTCCATTTTTTTATGTTAATTTTAATTATTGTTGATTAGTTGTAATTAAATTTGATTTAAATTGTTTTGTTATCAGAATTTACTCGTAATAATAAATTGAAATTATTGGTACTAATTCTTAATAATTAGTAATAATTAATAATTATTAATGATAATTAGTATTGTATATAAATAATTAGCGGTAATTAGTAATTAGTAGCTGTAATTTGTAGTTATTAATAACAATTAATGCTAATTAGTAATAATTAGGGGTAATTAGTAATAATTAGGGGTAATTAGTAATAATTAGCGGTAAAAAGTAATAATTAGTGGTAAATAGTAATAAATAGTAATAAATAGTAATAATTAGTAATAAATAGTAATAAAAAGTAATAATTAGTAATAAATAGTAATAAATAGTAATAATTAGTAATAAATAGTAATAAATAGTAATAAATAGTAATAATTAGTAATAAATAGTAATAATTAGTAATAAATATAATAAATAGTAATAATTATTAAAAATTGTAATAAATAGTAATAATTAGTAATAAATAGTAATAAATAAGAATAATTAGTAATAAATAGGAATAAATAGGAATAAATAGTAATAAATAGGAATAAATAGAAATAAATAGGAATAAATAGGAATAAATAGGAATAAATAGGAATAAATAAAAATAAATAGTAATAAATAGTAATAAATAGTAATAAATAGTAATAATTAGTAATAATTAGTAATAAATAGTAATAAATAGGGATAAATAGTAATAAATAGTAATAAATATGAATAAATATGAATAAAAAGTAATAATATGAATAAATAGTAATAAATTGTAATAAATATGAATAAATAGGAATAAATAGGAATAAATAGGAATAAACAAGAATAAATAGTAATAAATAGGAATAAATAGGAATAAATAGGAATAAATAGGAATAAATAGGAATAAATAGGAATTAATAGGAATTAATAGGAATAAATAGGAATAAATAGGAATAAATACGAATAAATAGGAATAAATAGGAATAAATAGGAATAAATAGAAATAAATAGGAATAATTATGAATAAATAGGAATAATTACGAATAAATAGGAATAATTACGAATAAATAGGAATAATTTGGAATAATTAGAAATAATTAGTAATAAATAGGAATAATTAGTAATAAATAGGAATAATTAGTAGTAAATATGAATAATTAGTAATAAATAGGAATAATTAGGAATAATTAGGTATAATTAGTAATAATTAGGAATAAATAGTAATAAATAGGAACAATTAGTAATAAATAGGAATAATTAGTAATAAATAAGAATAATTAGTAATACATAAGAATAATTAGTAATAAATGGGAATAATTAGTAATAATTAGGAATAATTAGTAATAATTAGGAATAATTAGTAATAAATAAGAATAATTAGAAATAATTAGGAAGATTAATAATAATTAGGAACAATTAGTAATAATTAGGAACAATTAGTAATAATTAAGAACAATTAGTAGTAATTAGTAAAAATTAGTAGTATTTAGTAAAAATTAGTACCAATTAGTAACAATTAGTAGTAATTAGTAACAATTAATAGAAATTAGTACTAATTAGTAATAATTAGTAATAAATAGTCATAAATAGTCATAAATTGGAATAATTAGTAATAATTAGTAATAAATAGTAATAAATAGTAATAAATAGTAATAATTGGTAATAATTAGTAAAAATTAGTAGTAATTAGTAAAAATTAGTAAAAATTAGTAATAATTAGTAGTAACTAGTAATAAATAGTAGTAATTAGTACTAATTAGTAATAAATAGTAATAAATAGTAATAATTAGTAATAAATAGTAATAAATAGTAATAAATAGTAATAAATAGTAATAAATAGTAATAATTAGTAATAAATAGTAATAAATATTAATAAATAGTAATAAATAGTAATAAATAGTAATAATTAGTAATAAATAGTAATAAATAGTAAGAAATAGTAAGAAATAGTAAGAAATAGTAAGAAATAGTAATAAATAGTAATAAATAGTAATAATTAGTAATAAATAGTAATAAATAGCAATAAATAGTAGTAAATAGTAATAATTAGTAGTAAATAGTAATAATTAGTAGTAAGTAGTAATAATTAGGAAAACATAGGAACAAATAATAACAAATAGGAATACTTAGGAATACTTTGGAACAAATAGGAATACTTAGGAATACATAGGAACAAATAGTAAAAAATAGGTATACTTCGGAATAGTTAGGAATAGTTAGGAATACTTGGGAATACTTGGGAATAGTTAGGAATAGTTAGGAAAAGTTAGGAATAGTTAGGAAAAGTTAGGAATAATTAGGAATAGTTAGGAATAATTAGGAATAATTAGGAATAATTAGAAATAAAATCAATTGTAATAAATTGTAATAACTTGTAATAGCTTGGCACAATTTCCAGTGGATTGGCGACACTCCTTTTTCTCGATGTATCTTCTCCTTTCAACTTTCACCGACTCAAAAAATTATGAAAAGTATTCTTCTATGTATGCATATCCAATATCATATGCACGAGTTTGAATATGCATTCGTAGGACCGCATTTTTCATAATGTTTTCTAGTGGTGATAGTTGCAAGAAGATGATTCATCGAAAAAGGGGGCTCTTTTGTCCGATGAATAATTTACTTGAAACTTTCTCACACTGAAATCACAATGAATAATCTGCTCAGAGGTATGATTATACATTCTCGTATACACGTGAATGAATATGCGTACCTCTAAGTAGATTCTTCATTGTTATTTCAGTGTGAGAAAGTTGCAATTAAATGAGTTATTGGAAAAAATAGTAGATGTCAATCCACTGGAAATTGTGTCTCCCGTAAATAATGGTAATTATTAAGAAGTAGTTTTAATTATTTATCTTTTTTTTTCAGATAGTGTTTTTATAATTTCAAATTATTCAAAAACAGTAATAATTTTATATTTTTTAGAAAAATATGGAATAAGGAAGACGAAAAAATTCATTATTAGATGATCATGCTTGGATAAATCATCACATAAATCCAAAAAGTTCTAGTTTAAATCCATTATATATTGAGGGTGTTGAAGATTTCTTATCATTTGCATCATCAAAACTAGAATATGTTTTAGAAGGCACAATTAAGTGTCCTTGTAAAAAATGTACTCTGAGAACGTTTGACACATTTGACAAGGTTGGGGGACATCTCTTGAGTTTGGTTTTTAGCCAGATTATGTTTTTTGGTATCAACACGGAGAACGCAGTTCCAGAGAAGATACTAATAACTTGATTCCAGATCCATCACAGTTTCAAAATTTAGTACATGGTGTTACAGGTTCATATGTTCAACAGAATGAAACTCAAGATGATGTTGATTTAACTCCTGAGTTGTCACTATCTGAATTTTATGAGTTATTAAGGTCTGTTGAGGATGCATTATATCCTAGTTGTAAGATAATAAAATTAGAAGTGGTTGAAAAATTTATGGCTATTAAATCAGATAATTCAATGTCAAACAACTATTTTGATTAGATATTTTCTTTGGTTAAAACACTGTTACCTGAAGGAAATGCGTTGCCTATAAATTACTATGAGAGAAAGAGGATGGTTTATAATCTGGGCCTTAGTTATTGGAAGATTCATGCATGTCCAAATGATTGCATCTTATATTCTGGGGAAAATGAGTCATTGGATAGTTATTCCACATGTGGACAATCGAGGTATAAAGAAGCTCAACCAGGGAAATCTGGATCGATTCCTATAAAATAGTTGACATATTTCTCCCTTACACCCAGGTTGTAGTGTTTATTTATGTCTCAAAACACATCGTCAATGATGTCATGTCACAAACCAAGATTTCAACCAATAAAATATCGAATCATCCATCAGATGGTGATTCATGGAAACATTTTGACCATCTGCATCCGTCTTTTGCTTTAGAAGCCTGAAACATGGGATTGGGTCTTTCTACTGAAGGTTTCTATCCATTTAGTTCTTATGGTAATCAGTATTCATGTTGACCTTTCTTTATAACTCCATACAATTTACCTCCATGGATGTTGTTGAAAGAGCCATATATCTTTTTGACCTTATTAATCCCAAGACATCTGAAAGAGAATATTAATGTTTATTTGAAACCATTGATTGATGAGTTAAATGCATTATGGAGTAATGGTGTTAGTACATTTGATGTTGTTGCAAAACAAAATTTCATATTAAAAGTTGCATTGATGTGGACGATTAGTGAACTATTTACAATTTCTGTCTTTTATATTGGTGCGAATATTGTATAATTTTTTTTAATATTTTATTATTTATTATTAGTATTATATTTTTTAATGTTTTTTTTATTTTACTAATAATAATAATAATAATATTTTTTTTTATTTTTTTATTTTTTGTGAATATTGATAATTTTAATATTTTAATATTTTTTTATTATTTCAATAGTATTAATATTATTTTTTCATTAATCATAATTTTATTAAATATATCATTTTAGTATTATATTTTTTAATGTTTATTTATTTTAATAATAATAATAATAATAATATTTGATGATTTTTTATATTTTTTTGAGAATACTGAGAATTTTAATATTTTTTATTTTTTTATTATTTTAATAATATTAATATTATTTTTTCATTAATCATAATTTTATTAAATATATATATTTTTACTTTGTTTAGTATTTGTGATGGGACATGTTGCGATGTGAGTCCATCGCAAAAGGTTTATTTATATATAATGTATATAATCTGAGACTTATTTGAGACGGTGAAGTTCCCCATTGCAAATACTATTTTTTGTGACGGGCCCATCACAAAAAATAGTATTTGCGACACCATTTTCTACAACGGGCTATTTTCTATGAGACCCCGTCGATAAAGCTTATTTGCGACAAGATCCCGTCACAATTATCCGATAAAAAATACCTCAAATTCCAATAGTGGGAGGGGTGAGTTGGGATAGGATCCCAAAATCCCATAAGTAATCAATGAAATCTTGATTAAGATACTCTCCACCTCGGTCTGAGTGGAGTTTCTTAATCATCTTACTAAGCTGGTTCTCAACTTCATTATTTTATTCCTTGAACTTATAAAAAGAATCCAAATTATACCTCATTAAGTAGATATATCAATATCTACTAAAATCACCAGTAAAAGGTATGAAGTATGACTATCCATCCCTTGCATAAACTAGAAAGGGTCCACACATATCGGTATGAAGCAATTTAAGAATCTCTTTATCCCTTTCACCTTTCCCACTAAATGGGGCTTTTGTCATTTTTCCTTGTAAACACGCATGACATACACGAAGTGGTTTTAGTTTGAAAGAATCTATATATCCATCTTGATGTAACTTTTTCAAGCCTTTCTCATTTACACGACCTATCCGGTGATTCTAAAGTTGGGTGTGGCATGAGTCATGTGAAGTATCTTTGTTATCGATTTCCATTGCTTTGTTTGTGTAATCCAACACGTAAAGACCATTATATAAATATTCCCTACCAAAACAAATTCTATATTTATAAAATAAGAAAAATTCATTTCCAAACATGAAAACAAATCCATCTGTATCTAGTATAGATACAGAAATAGTGTTTTGGGTCACAAAAGGCACATAATAACAACTCTTTAACACTAAGATCATCCCAATCGACAATGTGAGGTGGTAGTCCCTGACAACTATAGAAGCAAGTCTAACTCTGTTGGCTGCTCATAGATCTACCTCCCCTTAGTCAATTTTTTTAATCTAATTAGTTTATATATTTTAATAAATATGTGAGCACCACAAGATATATCCAATACCCTATTTTTAGGAATAAATAAATTGAACTCGATAACAAATGAACCTAAAGCTTCCCATTTCTTCTTTGGCTGGTTGCAATTTTTCTTCCAGTGTCCCTTCTTGCCACATATAAAACAAACAACTTCCTGTTCCCTTACCTCCCCTTGATCTTCCTTTTCTTGGAAGGGCATAAAGAAGATTTGGGCTTAAAGCTCTTTTCCTTCCGTTTCCTCTTATTCACCATAAGGAAAGAAGGCCTATCACACTTCATATCTTTTTCCACTTGGTGAAGGAGGATAATTAGATTTGTTAGAGGCTTATCAATTTTATTCATATTGAAATTAACAACAAATCTAGAGAATCTCTGAGGGAGTGATGAGATAATGAGATCGATACCCAGTTCTTCAGGGAGATTAAACCCTAGGACCTCAAGACGCTCAATGTAGACAATGAGATTGACTACATGAGGCCCAGTTGGGGAAACCTCTCTATGCTTACTCTAAAATAGTGCCTTGGATATCTCAAAACTTTCTTGTCTTGCTATCTCATGGTAAAAAACATAAAGGTGCTCGAGTATGCTATACACATCCATGTTTTTGTGAGACGTCATGAGTTCACTAGACATTGATGAAATCACCAAAGATCGAATTTCGACCATGTCATTAATATGTTTCTCGTAGACCAGAAAATCCTCAACACTTGCCTCTTTGGTAGGCAGATCAAGTAATGCGGACTCCAACACGTAAGACTTTTGTTCATGGCATAGAAAAAACCGAAGTCATCTAAACCATTCGTGGAAGTTACTACTGGTGAGAATGTTGTCTTTATCTAGAATTGATCGTAGGGATAATATGGTCAAGATTTTCATTTTATTCTATCATTAAAAGAGCATATTATTTGTACTTTATTGATTAAATTTAATTAGAAATAATAAATTAATTTTATTAGGTCTCCCACTATTTTATCAAGTCCCAATGGCCCTCACCATTGAACTTAGAATGTATAGTTTCTTGGACATTCTAGTAGAAACAATCCATATTACCCTTCTCATAACCCCAAAAGGGTTGGACAAGCTATTTGAAGGTATTTTGGTAGGCATTTATTTGCCAAATATGAACTTGCAGCTCCTTGATCCATTGAGTGGACTCCCCAATCCTGAAATCCTAACTTGAATTTCCTTAACACTTTCCTCGAATATTACACCAAGTCTAGCAAGGACTACTCCTCTTCATGTAATATGGTTAAGACAACTTGAAACTTTCATAATGTCTTCCTGTATAAAAGTAAGTGTCCAAACAAGGGTGGATCAAACACATAGTTTTATTGGGTCTTTCCCTTTATCAAGTAACATAAGGCTTAGTTTGAATTAATATTTCATTGAGGTATTTTTATCTCTTATGTGTAAATTACTTATTATCTTTATCAAATGCTTTTTAATATTAAGTAAAACTTACTTAAGTGATTAACCATGTATTGATAATATTTATACATAATCTTGGTTTATTTTAGTTCCATCTTGCATGCTTATTTAATTCATTAATTATGTGATTGTGACAACACATCCATAATGATAAACCATGAAACTGAAAAAAAAGTAAATGTCATGATCAGGAGATTTGATAATGGTTAGTTTATCTAGAGGTTGATAAACTAACCCCGACCTAGGGAATAAACACCATGAACCTTTTGGGTTCGTGTTTACAGCTTTCCACCTACCCACCTTTGTATCTCCTAGGATTGGTTTTGTCTCGGTTCTAGTTTGAACTGCCTCCACTAGCTTAGGAGCTCTATCCATTACATATGCTTTTTAACTCACACATAGGTGAGGGGTAAAAAGGTAGTTTACATAAAAGAAACTATGGGAATTAAGGCCCTGTATATTAATAAGGAGAGATGGATCATAGAACAACAATTTAATTAAAAAAATAAATTAAAAGTGAAACCAATCACATACAAAGGTTTGGTCTAGCTCATGATCATCCAAATACATGAAAAAAGTTACAAAATTAATAAAACTAGCATTAAATTCTTTAATAATTCTTATTAAGATAAATATCAATCAAATATTTTATCTTAATTCCTTTTCGGAATTTCCTTGTGATTCTCATCCTTGTACATAGATGTACCTTGGAGGTAACTTGGTGAATACCTATTCAAATCTACCCAACATGTATTATATTCTTATACTATTTTACTCTTCTAAAATATGGAATACATGATGGTTCAATGCATATATTAAAAACCTATAGTATGATTTTTACATGATAAGTATTTATGAACATTACACAAACATTATTGTTTTAACTTTGTATAATTTGGTAAAGTACATGGAATGTAGTTCCGACTACATGACCTGTACTACCTTTACCATCTTTCACGAAGAACATGCCTTGGGACTCAGTGTGTGAGGTGTACTGTGGATATTTATAAGTACACGATGTATCCAGTGGGCCACACACCATGTTGTCTCCGCATTAGATGGTTACTGGTCGACTCAATATGTGTATAGGATACACAGATTAGCCCCTAACCTAAAGGGAATACACATTGTGTCTAGTAGGCCTCATGGCATGTAATTCAGTAAGCGTGTGCATATATGTATTGATAAACATGCGGAATAAAATTAGTTACACCATTTGTAATAAATGTACACGTCTTGAGTAATTACCAAATTACTCCTGATGCACTGAATATGACTACACGACATGTAGTCTAGATTACACAGCGTGTATGGTAGAGAACATGGCATGTAAGTTTGAACATATGGTGTCTACTTTCGTGCCACCTGGATAGAATCGTCGACGCCTCCTGATGAGTTCATCACTTTAATTTTAATCCAAGAAATTATTCGTTTTTGTTAAATCTGCAAGAAATGAAAGAGAAAGAACAGATCTTGAAATCCAGATTATAAGAATGATTAATCTTGAATTGAAAAACAAAATTATTAAATCATAAATCATCAATGAATTATTTAAATAATTATAAATGATGATAACCTCACTCTGATACCACTTAAAAGGTTCCGAACATAGCAGAAGCATGGCAGTTGGGAGGGCCCAACTTTTCCTTTGCTGTAATCAATGACCAATCTGGATCAATATGACTATAAACGCTAGTATCCACAAATTAAGATCAAATATCTAGACAAAAGAAGAAAAGGGCACCATATCCTATAGAGAGGATCTTACACATCATGTTTATAATTAATTTAAATAATTTATGCAGAAATTAAATTTATATATCTTTGGTACTTTCTTCATCAATGATGTTGATCATCTGAAATGACCCTTCTTGATTGTCTCATTGTTCCTGCAAGGATCCGAACCATAATCCCTCAAGAGGTGATCCACACGTGTTCCAATGGCCTCCAATCGACACCACTCGTTCTTTGGGTGCTAGCGTGGTGAAGCGAGTGTCTGGCATTGGTCATTCTTGATCTCCTGTTCTTTAGTGTTAAAGAACATCTCTCATTAATAAGTGGGGAGAAGAGAGGATTCGAGTGAGAAATTATTTTGGCTCAATAATTCTCTCACCACCGACAATTCGGTTCATCGGGTGTATTGGTACAATAGATATACCTATCTATTTAACGACATGGGGTTTCAGTTATAGTATTTAATTTCTTAACAAAAATTAAATAAATTTATAACCTTAGAGAAAACCCATGCTACATAATAACAATAACAACACCATTATTCGTGGTGCACCAACTTTCACAAAACAGAATCATAAATGAAATCTCGTTCCACATAAAGATAACAAAATTATTATTATTTTGTCTTGTTCCAACTAGTTAAATAATTATTTACCGTCTTGTAAATAATTATTTTACTACTAGACCGTCCTTGGTCCGTTCGAACTCCACTTCCATTTATTGAACACCCGAATAAATAAATAAATAAATTATTCTCTTAAATAAATATTTTATTTAAAAATTAGTAAATAGATATTTATTAAATGTTTAATAAAATAAATAAATATATTTTATTTAATTTATGAGATCATTTCACTACTAGAATTCTGGGTAGTTGTGAAAGATAGAGCAGAAGAGTATTAGAGACCACCATTTGGTAGTCATTAAAGGGTGTATTAGTGACTGCCAAATGGCGGATGCAAATACTTAAAGAAAAATGCCCAGGATTTTTCCCACCTTCTTGTTTTCTTCTTCAGCAGTCTTCTGCAATAATTCCCGCTGCCACTTATGTACCCCCCCCCCCCCCGCCGCCCCTTCACCACCCCACCCCTACCACCCCACCCCCACCCTTATCACCTGCAGTCACAACGAAACTACCTCTAGTATCCCTTCAGTCTCCCCCAACATCCCCCACCACACAATGATTGCCCATAACCTACCCGGGCCCTCCCCAACTGTCATACATCTTCAATGGCTAGCGAAGAAAGCATCTGGAATACCTCCCACATCCTCATTGTGTGACCCGCATTGCCCACTGCATCGAGGACATAAGATCACAAGTTTTTGGGGTTGATCATTAGTGTTCGGGAAGACACTAATGGCTTTAGCGATAGGCCAAAAGCGTCTGCCGTTTGGAGGACACTAGGCGGACACTAAAGGGATTTAGCGACGGATTTTAGCGGTAGCTAAATCCCTTATTTCTAGTAGTGTTTTTACTTAAATAAAATTATTCCATGGTCTTGAGAATAATATTTATTATATTAATTAAATTCAAATAGAATTTAATCAATACCATAAGAAACACTTAGTGTGTGACCCTCTAGGATTCTTTCTCATTAGAATTATGCAGGTTTTCCTAAAGTCTAAGAGTACAATATAGCAATGGGTTAAAGCACCCAAGATAAAGAACTTATAGTCACAATGAATACATCCACATATGAATGCTCACTATGTAATATAATTCCTTTGTCTAAATATCTCATCAAGAAGGTTTCATGATGGTGTCATCAACCTATTTTCTTGATACATATTTCTTTGACTACCTGAAATAAACTCATCATTACACCATGGCCATAGAATTTAGGGTGATAGTTCTATTTTAATCAAAGGTCTGAGATATCATCTTCCATAAATGGAAGGGAAAAATCCTTCATCAACTTATCCGTTAATAATATGTCACTCATGATGCACAAAATGTACCCTACTTCACACCAATATATGGCAAGATGATTTTCATCAATAAATCAAAGCATGCGAGTCGTGACATGCATTAATGATAATCTTAAAGTATAAGGACCATTACACACGCTCATAGATAGGAATATCCAATTACACCAAAACATGAAGAATTACTATAGGCTGGTCTATTCTCATAACCTCCCATCTTGGAGATTAACAAGTATGAACTTCATGTGAAGAAGTCTCATCTACTTACGAGTATTCTCACATAACAGTCTGTATACTATGTGTCCCATCATAGTATATCATCCCACTACAGAATTATATTTAATAATATTTTCATATCACTTCAATATTCTCATCACAGCGGGGAACTACTATAACCTTGTTAATGCGACATATACTCTAGAAAATTATTACTTCATAGTCATGCAGAACAATGAAAAATATGTAATAAGATGTTTTAATATTTAAATACATTAAATATTTATGTAATAAAAGTACAAACATCAATTATAGTTTTAATAAAAATCATGAAATATTTTTTTGAGAAATAAAGTACGTTATAATCATGGAGAAGGTTGGCCGTACGTGCGCATGAGTAACGTTTCCACTTTTCAATGATCATTATAGAAAGGAGGTAAATAATATTTTATATTTATAGATTTAAAATAATATCATAAATACCATATCACTTATTTAAATATACTTATTCATGTCATTAATGTGGTGTGGTGATTAAAAGGGAGTCACGTCGCTTCATGAAGGTGGTAATCCACATGTACATGAATGAGGTTATCATATTCCAGGGAGTGAAAGGGTAAAAAATAAAATGATTTATTATCTTTATAGAATGATAAATATATCATTAATATAATAATTATTTCTTTTATATCACATATATCCATAAAATTTATACTTATCACCTTTCATGTAAAGCATTAGGGAAAGAAGAATCACATCACTTCGTGAGGCAGTGGTCCACCGTACACACGAGCAACGTTATCGTATCCTCTATATAATGGAAAGTAAAAATGTATATATGATATAATTAATATTGAGGTGTAATTATGTAATAAATATAATAAATATAATTTATATCCATCATCATATCCAACTGTGATAGGTGGTAATGAAAAAATTAATGACATCGGTTTGTGAGGTGGTAGTACATCATACGCATGAATGACAATTTCGTAACCCATTTGATAGAAGTGGAGATGGTTTAAGTGATGATCTTAAAATAAAAAAATATTATTATATTTAATATAATTATTATAAAATATAATCATGGTTTAATAATAATTTATGGAGGTGGAGGAAGAAATAAAATAAAAAACACTCGTTGAAGAACGTTACCTCTTCTTCGGGTAACCTATATAGGTTAACAGAAAAAGACTTCAAAGGCTATATTTATACAAAAAATAATGATTCTATGATTATAGGATGGAATTTGGGATGTTATTTGAGCAGATATTTTTCAAACCAAAATATTTTTAAGGTGTGAAGAAGAGTTGATAGGGGGTGACATTTTATAAGTGAGGTGAGTGGAACACTTATAATTTTTGAAAAGAAAAGGGTATACCCATATTTTTCACATTCCAAAATGGTAAAAAACTGAGTATTATAAATAATTATACATTATAATATTAAAATATAGCCATAAAATTTGTTTTATACAAGTTATATTTCATTTTAACCCTTATCATTTTAGTTTAACCTCCCGGTAAATCCATTATTACCTTAATAACTGTAAATAATTTTTACTGTTTTTACTATTAATTATGGTAGAAAATTATGTTGACCTTATTAGATAATATAAATTATTCTGATTACATATATATAATAAATTTTTTCAAATAACATTCATATAAGCGGTAAAATTTAATTTAAAACTAATCCTGCAGACGTGACGAGAAAGCGAGTTTTCAAAGAGAAAATGTTCAAAAGTTTATAAAGTATTTATATCAAAACTCAATATGAAAATTATTACAATGAACTAAATTTGATTAATTGATATATAATTGAACTAATTTTACTTTAAAATAAATTTAAAATATAATTTGACATTATAATTATTTATAACAAAAAGGAAGTTTTCTATTAAAATTCAGTATTTTTCACTATTCATTGAAAAATAATACATTTCAGGAAACTCCAAAACATTCACCCTAAGATAATTTTGATATAATGATTTAAAAAATGAATTTAATTTTTTCAAATAAATTTTCTAAAATTTTTAAAAGTTAATTTTAAATTATGTGTGCGAAACATGACTAAATCACCTTTTAGAAAAAACACAGTTTTTAGAAAACATTTCTATTTTATTTTTGATGTTTCTTATTATATTTATTATAAATATATAACCATAATCTTCATAATTTAGTTATAATTTTTCACACCCACTAATTTAAATACTATGTTATATTTCTAATGTTTAGATAATATTTTAATAGAGTATCACATTTCATTTAAACCCGGTCACTACCGGAAAAGTACGCTATACCCATAGTTTGAAACTGTGGGTATAGCCCCTAAAACCATGGGTATAGGCTATACCCATGGTTTTTATAACTATCGATGATTGAGGCATGGGTATAGACCTATAACCATAGTTTCAATAATAAATGTGGGTATAAATTCTTGTGATTTTATCATACCCAAGATTTAACCAAAACCACAGGTATATATCTATAGCCACGTTTCTCCAAACCATGGGTATAGGTAGCTATCCCAATTTGGAAGCATCAAAAAATCTTCCAACTTTTGAACCTATAAATAAAATAAAACACATAGTACACATTCAATGTAGTAAAAATATTGTATATTTATCATTCAATCAACTACTTATAATAATTCTCAAACCAATTACAATACACAAACAAACATATACCTCCATTAAACCAATCAACTCAATTAATTAAACAACTTTCACATGCCTCATTACTACTAAGTCAAAAATGGAGGGGATCAATATCTCCCCCATAGCCAACATTCTTATCCAAATCACCATCAACAACATCCTCATCCCCAATAGTATCATATGAAGCACCACCAACAACATCATCAACAACATCATCATCAAGGGCATAATCAACAATATAATCAACACCACCATCATCTCAAACACCAATAGAACCATCATTGACACCAATTGGGTAATTATTTAAATAGAAAATTGATTCCATATATAAATTAATAGTACTATAATACTATGATGTAAGTGCCTGACTTATAACTAACATAGTTTTCAAGAAGTGTTCAGTGATCAATTTACTTCTTTCACACTTCTCTAAAGATATTTTTTTACATTAGCTGCTTCTGTATGATAATTTTGTAGGTCACGGGTCTGAGAGGTTTTAGAGGATCCTAATGATAACCAATACCTAGTGGGAATGATGTTTTTCTTGTGTTGACATTAGAATCCCCCTGGTGCTCCTGACTTAATACCTGATTCAATTGATCATTTGGCTTGAAGTTGTCATCTTTTTTATCATATAGGTCCTCTAGGGTATACTGTTGAAAATATAGATAAGATATTTAATTATGAATTTTGTATAAATATTTTAAATATAAATTAAAAAACTTAAAATCTTTTCTTGTGTTTGTGTATTTACTGCACTTTCATTCTTTTTCTTCCTACTTGTGCAAAATAATTTTTCTTGAGGTACACAACCGTTAATTCCCAATACCAATTGCTGCAATTGGAATTCATTAGTATACAAATATATAAAATATAAATTTTTTCATAATATTTAATAATAATAAAATGGAATAAATTTTAAATGAATGAAAAATTCATAAATTTAAACATGTGATAATTATTGATGAAAATTTCATAAATAAAACCAAATAATAAACACTTTATAAATTTATCTACTTATTATAAACATTACATAAATTTCACATATTATTTAGTATTAAAAATGGAAATAAAATCCAAGTTAACACTACCAACATTCATTGAAAACAAATATTACCATAATATAACAAATTTGGAATAGGGTTATACTATGTTGTTTTATACACTACTAAATTGATATTTCAATAAGGTGTTAGAATCCCCAAATCCAAATCAGCAGCCTCAATGAGTGATTGAATTTGAAAAGGATGACTAAATTTGATACATTTATAGTCCATGAACAATATGTTAAACCATTTAATAATATATTACTATATAGATAAAGATTAAAAAAAGACAAAGAATCATACACCATGATAACTCATCGTAATAAGTAAAATAAGAAAAAGAATAGATTATGATTAATGAGATTTTCATTGAACATCACAACTATAAAATCAACAACCAGTACCCATACTTTTTTTTATTCCATCACAATTTTAGGTATATAGATTAGTTATAAAAATTGTGCTTCTATATGTATAAGAAGTTTTCCATTTATATCATTTCCTAACTAAGTAATATTAAATTACCTAATGCTTCTCATGCTCGGGCACTGTAGTGTGCCTCAATGTTTTCAGATATGTCATTGATTCTTTGTTCTTTTTGTTTCTTCCTGAATTATCCTAAAAACAAAAATTTAATACAAGTAATAAGAATTAAATTTTATATATAAACCATTAAAGATTGGGAATTCCTTAAACACATTAGTCTTCCAATACGCAATCATTTTTTGATATTCTGTTTTTGGACAGTCACAGAATATGTGTACAACCTCTAAATTAGAACCAAATCTACTCCTCCCACCAATATATAACTCAAGATTATAAGATCTCCATAACTACCTAAGATTCATCAACCTTGAAAACCTAACAACTTCACCATTAGGAAAGTTGAACAGACTCTCTAATAAACATGTTAATTCATATAAATAGAATAATAATATAGATATAAATTTATAAAATTTTCTTACCCATATCTTTGCCTATAGTTTTTCCTTAATGTAATTACTGACATGTCTCCATGAGATCGGTTCAATCAGAATGACATCATGGTACTTGGATAAAGTTTCCATGAAACTTCTGCACTACCTATAATTTTTACCCATCAGCTAATTTTATTCATTGTAATCCAAAATTAATTGTGTTTAGTGATTCTAGGCTTCCTTCATATGGGTGCGACCATGTCTCCTACGTAAAGACCCCATAGAATAAGATAAAAGGGGAAAAAAGAATTAATTCATGGTACAATAGGGAAAAAATGATGTGATATAATTCGACATAGTTATAATAAAAAAACCTAATGTAGGCTACTGAATAGGCTCTGATGGATCTATGGACTATCCTAGATCAGTAGACTATGAAGGATGTGTCTTTTCCAATGAATTCTTTGGGTAATCTGCATGCTCTGGGAGCTGAAGGAACATAATCATCATATCTTCGATGCATGATAGGAAATAAAGGTAGCATATACATGATAGGATATGGGTAGTAGGGTTGGGGATACATCAAAGGATATATAAATGATAAAGGTGAGAATATCCCTGGAGGCAGTGTAGGCATGGTTTGGGAAGAATATGTTGAATGAGATGATGATGGAGGCATGGATGGGAGCATCCCTGGAGGATGTGTAGACATGGTATAAGAAGAAGAGGCTAAATGAGATGATGATAGAGGCATGAGTGGGAACATCACTAGAGGTGGCGTAGACATGGTATTGGAATAAGAGGCTACATTAGATGATGATGGAGGCATGGGTGCTAACATCCCTGAGGGATTGAGCAGAGTAAGAAAGGTGTGGTAGATGGGGTGTCTCCTAGTGTGTTAGGGTGGGAAACGAGTAAGACGGGTGCTCCGTCTAGGTATAGGAGCATCCCCACTCGAACCCATGGTAATAGGATGAGGAGGAGTCAAATATGGTGGAACTAAATGTCCCTATTTTTTTTTTAATAAAGAATACGAACATGAAATTATATGCAATGAAGAATAAAAATATTACAATTATTATACTCACAATGGGAACTAGAGGAGGCAAACCATGATTTCACATCTATAGATCAACATCAAATAATTGATTTCTTCAAACTCTTAGAGCATTTTTAATAATTTTCATAATAAATAAATTTACATCTTTTATAAATAGTTTTTTTAAAATAATGCATACCAATTCAAAGTCAAAGAAGTCATAAACAATGTCATAACATGTTTTAGTAACAATAATTTAAAACTAAGTTATACATTTTTTAAAAACACATTTTAAATCTAATTTTCTAAATTGAAATAAATCTAATTAAATGAAATGAAACAAAAAAATACTAAAAAAACATATCCTTCCAAACTAAAACTTAATTAAATTTATTACAGTAATACCAACTTGATAAACCCATGTCAAGGTAAACTAAATGAACTTTGAACATATATGGTTACTTATATATATTACCCACCACTACTTTAGGTTCAATATCAAATTTCATAATGGGACAATTTGAGTTATCAAATGAAATATTTTGTTCAACACCAATGAGGGGTCCAATGGTATCAATTTCTTCTCTAGCATCATGAAAAATATGTCTTGGGATTACTTAATTAATTATACCACAATCAGGTCTCAACTGATATTTCACATAAAACACCTGTATTTAACTTGATTATAAAATTTATGGTTTATTGGTAACTAGGAATAAAATCATGTTAATAACTCGTAATCCACAATCATAAATAAATGTACCATGTCACATAATTGAATCAAACCATTTATATTTCATCATAGTGACTCAACTTTGAGAGTAGTAATCCAATAAAAATATTTTCTCAACAAGTCAACAAAAATACAAATTTTCATATCGAGGATGATTATCTGATGCATTGTAATAATAGTCCATTATAGTTGTTAATATAACACCATCATGCTTTGTTCTTATTTTCACTGCTCGATAAGTTGCAAAAAATTTATACCCATTGATTATTACAAATTCTCATTCACAGTCCAAAGAATTGGGACCAAAATCAAATGATCTTAATTATTAAGAAATAGAGTCAACAATTAAAATAAATACCTGAAATATGTATTCATAATATAATTAAATTAATATCTATATTTTAAGTTAATTAAATTACTAGTCATACATTTGATTTCAACCAAGCAGGAAACTCTTGGCTATGCAAAGCTATTCTACTTCTCAAAGGAAAATATTAATGAACTTTACATATAATTTATTTATGTTACATACATAAAAGGATACTAATAGTTTCAGGTATTTGTGAAATGATATAGTATGAGATAACATATAAATATTCAAATTACTTACCTAATATAGTCATCGAACACTCCACAGTTAAACAAGACTGTGCGATTGGTCATATCCAACTCTTCAAGGCCCAATATAGCCAATGTATATGACACTAGAATTCATCTTGTTTTGGGAAGAGATGGAAATTAGGGCTCAATTTCCCCATACTACTCATCTTCATTTCTCATTGGATGGTTATGTCTTGTGCTCACATTAGATAAATACATTGAACAAAAATCTATATATTTTGAGCCATATAACCTCTCACAATGGAAACTTTAGGATTATTTTTGTTTTGGACATAATATTTCATTGTGTACATATTTATTTCAGTAGGATATATCCACTGAAAAGCAATGGGTCCCCTAAGAAGTGTTTCAGTTGGAAGATGAATAGTTAAATGCAACACGTAGGTGAAAAATATCAGAGGAATGTTTTTCCAAATAACACAAAATTAATGGTGCTTCTTGTTACATTTTTATCAAGAATTCCTTGGATAACATTTTAGCACAAAGGTATCTAAAAATATGGCATAAGATAATCACTTTCACCCTTATATTATTGGATAGAAAATGCTAGATTTCTATTGGAATCAATTCATGAATAAGGATGTGATAATCATGAGTTTTTAGGGATTTTAGTTTCAAATATTTTTTTTTGAACCATTTAGATATGTTTCTAGAATATCCATAAATAATCTTGATATTATATAATAATTCAAAAGATTTATTTTTCTCTAAAGGTGTCATCACATAAGAAGCATAAGGAACTTTCCATTTGTTTTCACTGATAGACACATGATGAATTTCTTGTTGAATACCCAAATCCAAAAAGTCCCAATGAGATCGTAAGTCATATATGGTATTCCCCTTGACATTTAGAAAAATTTAAATAGAAATTTCAAATATATTTGTCTCAATGTGCATTACATATAAGCAATGATGTAATAAATTGCTAGACCAATATAGAAACTCAAAAAAGATACTTCTCTTTTTCTAATTGTAAGTGGTTTCAGTATCAACATTATTACTCTTTTTAGATTTCATATGACCTTTACCTAATAAAAAACTAAAATATTTCAATACATTAAGCACATTAGTTCCTAACATATATTGAGGTGTCTGCTCAATGTCAATAGTATTATCAAACATCTGACGATTCTTTCTGTATCAATGATCCATTGGAAATAATCATTGATGTCCAATGAAACTAAAACTGTGAAAATATTTAATCCTTCTCAATTTTGTATTATTCATAAAAACAGGACATGATAGTTTTCACTTTATTCTCTAACCAGACATCATTGCATAATAAGGGAAATAATTTATAGTCCATAGAAGGGAAACACACATGTGAAATATTTTTTTTGAAGAATAATCAAATGTACGAACACACATATCCCAAAGTTGATTCAAATATATTATTAAAGGTTGAAAGTATATGTTTATATAATTTATAGGATCATAAATTCTAGATATCAATATAATCAAGAATGTGAAATGTTTTTTCATACACAACCATATAAGAAGATTATAAACATGAATAAAAACTGGCCATTTGTTGTGAGTAGTAAGAATATGACCAAATGGATTAAAACCATCATAGGATAGACCCAACCTGACATTACATACCTTAGCTAAAAAATCAAGATGTTGTGCATCAAATTTCCACCATTATAATCTATCTGTAGGATAAACCAACTCATAATTATATTTAATTCTCGTAGCATCATACTATCGCATATTGGTTGAGATTTATGTAGACATGAATATATTTTAAAGATTGGGAATCAATAGAAAGTTCCACATAGATTTATATGGAACACGATATGGTGTTCCATCTTTATTTTTCTTCCATAGATATGTACCACATTCTTTATAGTCATTATGGTCTACTATTTCCTCCTAAATAAACTGAAATCTTTCATACAAGCATGAATCTTACTAGTAAAAAATTCAAGCTGCTTAATTAACTTCCACGACTTATAATTATTTGAGGGAATATCTACATTATTAGGAATAATTTCATTAAAAAGGTAAGAATATAATCAATGGTGGTATTAGAAATTCCATTCATGGTTTTTCTATGATATAATTTCATTAAAAATTCCAACTTTTTCATTTTCGCATATTCCTAATATAAAGGAGTTCTGGCTTCATCTATTAAAATTTTCACTCTCTCAACATAATCATCTTCAATATTTTCCTCATGTGTATTGATATTATTACCTTATTACACTAGAATACTATCTCTCATGTGATGATGCAAAAATGGAAACCGATGAAATTTCAAATTATTCATACCACTTATTTCTTTTTGTTCATCAATAGTAGAATATTATCTCATATATCCATAGTGATACCAAACATAATAGTTTGTTTAAAATAAAACATTATTTATATAATAGATAAATTCTTTTTAGATTAAACATGGTCTTCCAACAAAATTATAACATGGACACTGTATACGACCTCCATCTGAAGCTTTGTTTAATGAAAAATCTTAAAAAATTTCTAAATTCTTTTAAAACGTAGTTGAAATCCAATCGATATGATACATCCAACTTCAATACATTCCATTAAATGGAAAAAAATTATGTTCTAATAAAAAAATGTAAACCACAATTAAAAAATTCATTAAAACCAATTTTAATATTAAATTTATCAAAACATAGTAGTAGCTAGAAAAACAAAGAATAAGATTAATAAAATATGCTATAAGCGATGAATATAAATAAAAAACCATGGTGGGTATCCCCGAAATTTAATAATTCACTACCATGGTGGATAAAATTGAATATATTTGAGACATAAAAAGATACTACCCATGCTTTTAAATATAAAGATTCAATGAACAAGATCAAAAAAAAGGAAAACAATAGTTTCATGAAAACAAATTCTTACATTCCAAATGATAACAATACTTCAAACATATAAAAATACAGTTTAAAGATCAAAAATAGAATCAAAGGATCAAAATAATTGATATAAATAATATGGGAGTAGAAGAAATAACATATAATATCTACTAATTCAACATAAATATCTAGAATATGGAAGGTAAATTTTCTTATTTTTATAGTTTAATGTATAATTTATTTTTTTAGATATCCCAACAAACCACAAAAATGGGGAACATTTTCTATCCTTGAAGGATATAGAGCTTCCACCATTATTTGGTTGTGACCAACCCACATAGAGTCATTAGTTCCCTATGGGATAAATCACTTTAGAAGTTATAAACCCAAAACCAAAATCACTAAATATCTAATTAAGTAGTATAGCACCATGAAATCTAAATAAACATGTTTAGTAAAAAAATGCACTGATTGTGGTGTATAATATTTTGCAGGGATGCATGCATCATTGTCATATGTTACATTCAATTTATAGTACAATATATTTTCCTTAAAATCATGTGGTGGTTCTATGAAACATTGTGATACATGCTATTTCCATGTAGTACTAAAAAATGAATCAATTTTTTCTTATTTTAAATTAAGAAGTGATGTGATATACCAGGATTGGTTACTACTGATAGTATACGTAATATTTATAAATTATTTTTTATAAAAGTATGATAAATTATGTGACATTATTATTATTATTATGGTGTTTTAAGCATGATAATTCTCAAAGTTATATCCTGGTTTAAAATACACTAGATAATTTTGTTGCACATGATTTAAATTCACTACACTAATTATTATGAATTCTTAATTGAATGGAAAGAATGAAGGGAATACATGCAGAAAATATGTAACAAATGAAAATCCAATTAAATGTTAATGAATGCAATTATGTAATCCATATAATGTTAAAGGTTCATAACAATTATGCAAGAATTGGAAATAAAATACCATGTTAACTCTTATAAAATGTCTATTTTGTGTAAATGAGTTGAATACCAACATTCCATGTTGATAAAATAGTTTACCCAAAGCCTCAATCATGGTTTTTTTATCAATATATTATATTTATTTCCAAAGGTTTGTATTTTTAAAAGGAATTAGTTTTTGTTGATTCTAAAAAGTTTTCCTAATAAAAATAACTATAACACCTTGAAAGTTTTGAAGGGAATTTTATTCAAACATAAACTATTTAAAATTAGTTAAAATATATTTCAAATGGATGTCTAGTTTAAAAGTGATCTTAGTGTTTTTTTGAGAAATTTCATATATTCTTATTAAATAAATAATTTATTTCTTATTGATATCAGTTTCTGTACTCTAAATTTTTTAAGGGAATGTTTTCTTGAAATCTAAATGGATTTTAAGTAAATCACAATTGAAATTTGAAACTTATCTTTAATTTTCAATAGTAACTATACTTATATTTGAGAGGTATCTTCTTGTGGTTATTTTTAAAGATTTTTTCAAAAGAAAATCCCACTACTCTAATGTGAGTAAACTCTAATATGTATGGGTAGTATTTTAATCTAAATAAATTCTATTTTTTTCTTCCTTTATCCTGAAACATGAGGCACCTTAGAATATGATTATTTTGAGACTAAAAATATTGGTAAATAAGTGTTCAATTTTTTTGAATAATAATGTTATTATTTAAAATATTTAAACACATGAAATAAAAATTTAATATAAAGAATAAAAATGTGTTAAATTATATAACCCATAAAATTAAAACTGAAATGATTTATATATATATGATGAAACAATTTATTATGATCTTAAATGTGTTTTTTATATATAAATCATGGGAATATAAATTATTTATATCATGAATAAAAATGAAAAAATACTAAGAATAAGACTATAATGATTCAGAACTCATTTATGTGATGTTGAAGAAGATTTTAATAAAAAAATGATAGAAATAGAGGAGATCGATGGAAGATATGGGAGGTCGCTGCTTGTACGAGAGGTCGCTGAAGGATATGGGAGGTCGTCGCATGCTCGGGATGTCACCACTCATCGGGTGGCTGCTCGCTCGAGTGAGTGGGCAATTAGGGCAGGAGAGGATTGAGGGTGAATTGGGGGGGGGGGGGCTGGGAGTAGTCTAATATGGGAAATGGGTATACCAATGGTTTTAAAAAACTATTGGTATATCGAAACCTATTCAAATGGTTTTTTGAAATCATTGGTATATCCTAGCTCCAGGAACTCTATACCCATGGTTCATAAAAAATGTGGGTATAGATGCTTGGGGATAACTCTAATTTCTAATAGTGGGTGCTGCTTTCATCACGGGCTATCAATGAAATTAAATTTATTCTAAACAAAATATATTGTAAAGTCTTAGGGTGTTACACATAATCTATGAAATGAACTTACATGTCAATAAAACATGGAACATAATTCAACAAAAAAGAGTGTGGAAGTAAAGAAGTGTTAGTATGCATTGGCTGAGGAGTTAACACAATAAAATTATAAATGAAAAAATCTTGGCATGGAGTGATCATGACTGAAGTATCCACCAAAGTAGTGATTATAGTGGATTTTGGTAGGACTAACACATCTCCTGCATATCCTCCTTGGACTATACCTTCATAGAAATCCAAATAAAAATGTTATGTAATGTGTATGATTTACTTTCTTTCATATTTTTCAATTAATCAGTGAGGTTGTGAGAGAGAGTTTTCAAGAAATAGTTTGAACATTGTTCCTCTAAACATGGGAACAAGATCCTAAAGAAATTTAAACTTTTTTAAAATAAGAGTTTAATTTTTACAAAAACATGATTTAACCCCCCTCTCAAGGAGGTTCTGGTTTCAATATATGGTATAAGAGTATAAATGTTTTATATTTGTGATCAACATTATAAGTTATTTTTGGATCTGTTTCACTATGGATTCTATAATGAAGCCGATATTTTTTATAATAAAATAATTTGATGTTTGGAAGAAAGAAATATCTTTATTCCTATAATCATATGACAAAGAGGTTATATAGTAATTTTTTGAGATATATATATGAATAATAATAATAATGAAATAATTGAAATTATAGATAAATAAATATATTGGATAGATCATTATATAATGAGGTTTATAAAAAAAATTTACAATGTTCTACTGCCTTCAATTTATGAAAGATTCTAAAAATAGTTTATAGAATAACTACATAGTAAAAAGATTTTGGGATATATAAATCAAGATTTGGGAATAAAACTTTCTAGGATGAGAAACTAGTGAACAAGGATAGTGAATAGTGACTTATGAAAAAAATAAAGAAAAAGAAGAATAAAAACAAGGCTCTTATTAAGATTGAATCTTTATGTGAGGAGAAAAATTATGATTCTATGATTAAATATAAGACTAAAAATATTCTAGAATATTCTTGTAGATTTGGAAACAAAAAATTATCCCTAGAGATAAACACGAGTACAAATTATTTTGAATAATATATAATGACATAAAATCATCAATCCGGGGGATGCTCGTATAATAATCAAGATGTGATCCAATCACTGAATGAAAAGTTGGATCAATGGGGGATTATAGAAGAGTTAAACTATGAAATTTTTAAATATAAACAAATAGATAATAAGAGACTGATGAGGGTATAGGTTTCCATGAATGTAAACATAAATTATATGGGTTATAAGATGATGGAATAAAGTGACTTACATTAAGAACATTCCTAGGAAGTCATAAGATAGATAAACGAGGATAATGAGTTAAATGAAACTGTTATCCCTCTCAAGAATCAGCTATAAGAGATGATAAAATTATAAAAAGAAGCTACCTCTAGAATAAAAGACATGACTACTCAATTGTGGTAGAAAGATATCGATATAAAAGATATTGAGTTAAATATAAAATATTCAAAGGGAAAAGAGAAGATGAAAATTTCTTTTATAGAATCCTCAATAAGTGGAAGTAAAGGAACCTAAAAGAAATTATCTACAAAGTGATACTATTGTGGAAAATTAAGACACACCATTAGTGTGTTTCTAAAATATCAAATGCTCAATGTTTAAAGGAGAAGTATAAAATCAACATCTTAATGATGAAATTACTATGTTAGGTATAAATTTAATGAGAGATCTTTTATTTATTTTAACCCTTGTCACATGGAAATGAATTGTAGTTTAAAGAAAGAAATGGAAGCCATATGGAGGATATCTACTCTTGTGACTTATAAGGAAAGAGTTTATAGTGGAAGAAATCCCGTTAAGATAGAAAATATGTTTATAGTATTGGGAAAAAAATAAGGATACTAAAAAAAGGTGTACCAAGAACCTAGTATGACACACTCACAATAACCCTATTTGAATTAAATAAATAAAATATGGATGAGTAAAATGGAAGTTACTCTATTTGTGAGTAGTAATAATGTTTACTTAAATAAATATTCATCATTGGTCAAAAAGGCCAAAGTTACTCACATATATGTTAAAAAAAGTATGAAAAATTACTTGGTAGTTTCACAGGTCATGACATATGTAAATAAGTGATGGAAAGAGAAATATCCATCCAATTGAGATGTAATTATGAGAATAAAATAGGAGGTGAATGACTTGTTTTTGGAAAGGGGATATGAACAAGGATTTAAGAGTATTGATTTTATTTGTAACATGCATGAGTTAAATTTTTAGAGGAATCACATTATTCTTTTTTCCTATAGTGTTTCCTACAACCTAACATGTAAATGATAAAATGCAATAAGACACACAACTAATGTTGTTTAATAAGAAAAACACATTTTTAATGTGATAATATTGGTCCCACATAAGAAATAATTTTCTAATAGGGCAGAGAGGTATTTATCAAAATAAAAATAAATTTATAATAACACTAAAAGAAAGAACCAATAAGGGGGTGCTTTATTATCTTTAAAAAATGGTGCAAATAAAGGGGTCTTTATAAGATATATTTACCACTAATAAAGACAAAATTTATCATATATTTTTTTAGAAGTGATAAAGGTGAATTTTTTTTTAATTTCTTAGAACATCAACACATATTTTAGTGCTGAAGAAGCCCATTTTGAGCACTAAAAAAAGGTATTCTGCTGTAGTGATAGTTTCCACTAAACATAGAGTATTCCAAAACTTAAAATATAAAATAAATAAACAAAAATATATAATTCTTCCATGACCAATTATAAAAATTATAAATAAAAATTGATTATGATATTTGATAAATCCTTTGAATTAGATCATCTCAAAAACAAAAATAAGAAACCAATACCAAAATAATGTATTGGAAACATCAATAACATGGAAAAAAATGAGTTAGGGACATGGAATTTTGATGGGTCCAAAAGATGTAATTTTTTTATTCCTTAGACATCAATTTATAAAAAAATTTAATCATAAGGAGATCAGATAGTGTGAATCATTCACAAAAAAAATATTTATGTGATTTTTAGTTCTTTACCACAACTCAAATAATACCTTTAAATGATTCAATATATCTTGGATCACATGATTCGTGATCTTCATTTTAATACCAATAGTATTCTAGAATATCATCAATATTGGGTGCTAATATGTTATGAAAATAGGATAATGTTTTTTTATATCAACCATAGAAATATTCTTTTTAATCAAAATTTCTTAAAATATAAAATATATTAAAATTAGAAAAAAATCATTACTTAAAACAAATTATAGGTTGAGTTCAAGGTGAAAAGTAGTGTTCACATGTTTGTTAATAAATATTGTGGGAAAATCACTTAAATAAAAAAAATAATGGTTATAGCCATGAAAACCTATGTAAATAAGGTTAGCCATTTTATTAATACAAGTTAGAACATCCACAAGTTAAATTTTTTGGATCATTTATTTAATTTGTTTCTTACACTTTGTCCTAAACCTTGGCATGAAAATTTTAAAATGTCATTAGACACAAAAATAATGTTTTTTGATAATAAAAAAAAAATTTTAATCAGATAATATTTGTCCCACTCAGGAAATACTTTCTTAATGGGACAGGGGAGGTGGGTGAATCAAAATATATTGGTTGTAAACAATCACTTACAATAATATTATTTCATTATTATTCAACCAATAACTATAAAACTCATAAAATGTGTAATAAATAAGTTAAAGAGTCATAAGAAATATTAATTGGTTTACCCACATTGGGATATATCTAAGGAGTATATACATAATGATATGCCAATGTACAAAAATCCACTAAAGTGAATTACTTATTTATAAATTCAGAGTAGCTGCATTGTCTATATTAGTTTACAAATTATCACAAGAATAATAATTGTATAATCTCCTACTTAATAAGAACTCACTACTATCTCAAGTTAACAACTACGATTTTCATTAAACAAAACAAGATATTACACCTATAATAGTGTTTCAATACACTTTATCTTCATCAATATGATGATTTATTTTGATTTCCAGTAAGAATTCACTATTTAAAATTCTCTCCCAATCTTATTAGTAGTATTTAAATTATATTTGGTAAAATATTATTCTCTATAAAATAAAATGTTCCTCAAAATCCAAGAGAAAATCTCTATATTAACCTTCATTAAATTATTCACTATACTTCAAAAATATTAGAAAAATTTATCCAACAAACTCTTCAAAGAATGAGTCAATATATTCTCATTAAAATATCAAACCCCCACTCCCTTTGGATAAGAAATTCAAATATTATATATTTACAACACACAACCCACCATGATGTGTTCATACCTCACAAAAACATAGTTGAGTTGGGTTATACCACTGAATCCACAAATATTGATCTATTGATCCTCTATCTCTACAAAACCCAATAATTTTTAAAATTTAAATATTTATATTTGAACAAGAACATGACATGATTTTTATTAAACCCTGAAATGTTTTGATAATAATTACTTCCCATATAAAAATTCCAATCAAAATTCCAATAACATTCACATCATCACCAATTTTATTCTAACCACGACATCCACCATTATAAATTTTCATTTTCCCATAGACCCCATGTATTTATCCACAATCAAATCCAAACCATGATCACCAAAAATAATTTGAAACACAACTTATCTACTCGCATCCTGTTTTGCAACAAACATCATAACACCCATTAACAATTTATGAGTTCTACCATGGAATATTGTATCCCATTTACTCATTTTATAACTATTTTTAAGAACCATGAGGATCACTTTAATAACTATATCCATTTTTCTAAGATGTGGTATAAAATAAAACGTCATAATCATGTACTATAGTGATTCAAAAAACTACTTTAAATATAATATTTTAAATACCACAAACACACTCCCTATAATGTATCCAATTATTCAATTTTCATCTTATATAATACAAAATAAGATATTATCATTATTAGAAATAAGTGTTATATTAAAATTTAATCTATGAAACAATTCATTATTCATATGAATTTATATAACATGTTGATTCACCTTTTCTTTTTTTTGTAACCTTCTATAACAATCAACCTCTTTCATAATAACTTAAATCTCAAATTCTCCCCCTGATTAAAAATTCTTGCACACTCCTATATTGTTTATCTGAAGACCCATAGAAACAATACTTTACCACCCCCACTTAGAAAAAACTCGCTTTCTAAATTATATTGATTAACTATCCCCCTATACTAATTAACCCAAATAGACCATCTTTTAAAGTTGTAAGAGAGAATTTATAAATTAACCAATCAATTCATAAGAGAAAAATATATATTTCTAAAAATGAATTTTTTAGTATAGATAATTGAACCAAAATAACCATAGGGGAGTGGGGGATCCTTGTCCAAACCATTCAAGTGGATGGAGAAGGTTGATATATACGAACGAACCGATTATTTTCATAAATTTCTTTTGAAAGTTACTTTTCTATAATGTTTTTATTTTGAATTTATGTAGAAAAATATTCTAATTTGACTAAACCTTTCTCAAATTACTCATTTATAAGTGTTATTTTATCTTAATGCACTCTATCCTCAAATGATAAACTAGTTTTTTACAATGATTTATAACACTTGAGTTCTCACAAAAGATTGGAATTGATTAGTTTAATTAAAACCTAATATCTTTAAGTTGTTGTTATCAATAAAAGTTGTGTGCAAGATTGAGTGGTTAAAATATATTCATCTTCCACTATGCTCAATGAAATTAAATATTACTTTCTAATTGACTAATAAATAAAAATATCTAAAATATAAAATGAACCAACTCATATAGATTTCATACCATCCATTGAAATGGAAAAATCTATATATATATATATATATCCCAATAACTCATTCTATAACATTTCATTATAAAATAGTTTGAAATTCCCCATACCTTTGATATACCAATGAATTATATTTACTAACTTCATATGGGTTTATTTTTGGAAAACATTTATATCTCACCGCTTGAAAGTAGAAATCAAAATATCTGATATTGATGCTATTAAGTACAATATTTTTCCCATGATTTACATATACTCTATAACATTGATCTTTTTTTCATCATAAACTATTGAAATCCTCACCTGGGTATTAACTGATTTTGTCACAACTTTACTATCTATCACAACCAAAATTGTTGTGTGTTTGATTTTTCAAAAATATATGAATAGGTTGTGTACTAAATTATGATATATTTTTGAAGACATAGTGATGTGAGGTAAATATGAAATATCATATGAATATATTCAATGATACACCTTAATATATCTATATATCATGGTCTTTGTTTGTGAATTAAGTTGAACATTTTATATCTATATTATTTTTAAACAATTAAGTGGGAGTTGTGGTTTCCCTAAGACTGGAAGAGAAGAATAAATTTAATATTTGGAACGTATTCTATAGATTCTAATGGCATATCCTGGTCATGAGTATTAAAAATTATATAAGTTTTATCTGAAGAATTTATTATGACCGAGTGTTGTGATGAAAATGGATATGATGAACTAGAGGTTAAGATCCTGGTTTATGTGATAATGTTGTTGAATTCATTGAATATTTATATGCAGAGAATGAATAGGATAATAATTTATAGAATATGTTTCAAGGTGAACAATGATAATATTTTCTAGTAATTTCCAATTTTTTAGGTATAAATTTTTTAGTGAAAATATATAGATTATTTAAGAAAGATAAAAACATTCATTCAAGAGAAAAGGAGATCATTTCCCCCTAGTGGAGTTGGTGATGCATGCTAGTTTGACACATTAGAACCATGTATTAGTGCTTTGTCATGTGAAATTTGGTTGTACAATAGAGGAATGAGATCTAGTAGAATATTTTTTCCTATAAATACCCAACTAATCCCATCATTTGAAAAAAATAAATTTTAATAGAAGGATTAGAAGATCTCCTATCACGCAAGGATTACTTGAGTGAGGTAGGACCTAATAAAACCATCTTAGAAAAATAGTAAAATGTATTAGATTAGAGTGTATGAGTTGTGTGAAGTGGAGTGGGGTGTACAAGTTTTTCATAATAGAGAATAGTGCATGAGTTATGCAAATAAGGGTTGAGCATGAGAGTTAGGAAAACCCTTACTAGGATAATATACTCGAGAAAAGTTACCTATGTGAATGTGATTGAAAAAATATGTAAGAGTGAAGGAAGTATATAAGATGTACCTAGGTGAAGTAGGAGACTTGCGTAAAGCCAAGGAATTGGGTGAAGAAACTAACTTGAGTGAAGCATACTTTGGTGAAGCCAAGGGCTTGGGCAAAGTAAACTTATGAAACACCAAGGAATTAGAAAAATCCAATGACTTGGGTGAATAATAATTGAAAAAATAACAAGAAACCTATGTAAAGAAACTTGGGAAAATGAAAAAGATCATACATAAGGTTCATTATTTATCTAGTAAAATAAGATCTATCAGGGATTCTAATGAATTTCCTGGTTTAGTTTATGCATAAAATGTTTGAAGGAAGAAGAGAAAGTATTGATCTCTATAGTGGGTTAAAGAAGAGGATAGAGTGAAATAAGAAAATTATAGTGTAGAATCATCCCCATTCAGAGAATAAGTATAAATATAGTATTTTTGAATACAAAGACTCAACTAACTCATTGAGAAGTTGATATCATTTGACATAAAAGAGTAAAAAGTGAAATATGACAATTCTAGTGTAGAATTATCATCATCAAGGGAAAAAAGTAAAAAAAAGGATGTTAAAAGTATCAACTCTCACAACATGAATTTGATATAATTCAGAAGTATAGAAGAAGATAATGATAAAGTAGAATATAATAAAACATCATGTTAGGAGTTATGATGCATGCTGAGTCTCATGCTAGAAAGAGACATACCATCATGTTTCTAATCTATTGAATAAAACTATAAGTCAATAATTTTTTTAATTTCCTTCACCAAAGTAGAGTGTGTAAGTGAGGAAGAGGTAGTGCAGCTTGGGTGAAAAGTGATTAAAACCAAAAACCTATAAAGGAAGCTATCCAGGAACATAGTGACCATGAACAAAATATCTTATCCACCAAACATGGGAAGCATAGGGAATTTTGGTACGAAAAAAATCATCATCAACATATTATCCATAGATTATCCATTTGGGGTGTACCAAGTAAAATAATTGTGTTATGTGTAATATTTAATTTCATGTATATTTGGAAATTGTTTGGTGAGGCTGTGATACAGAGTATTTAAGAAACATGTTAAAACAGAGTTCTTTCCAATGTGGAAAAAAGACACTATAGAAATTTAAACTATTAAAATAAAATTTTAATTCATCCAAAAACTTGATTCAACCCCCTATTATGGTGCCTCAGGTTATAGTAAGTGGTATTAGAGTATAAAGGTTCTGTCTTGGTGTTCAACCATAGAAATTATTTTTATATTTTTAGCACTAAGGATTCTATGGTGATGCCTATATTTTTAAGAGGAATAGACTTTGATGTTTGGAAGAAATAAATTCCTATGTTCATAAAATATTATGATAAATAGGTTATAGAGTGTATTTTTGAGATATATATTAGGCTAATAATAAGGTAATAATTATAAATTCATAGATAGAAAGATATTGGTTAGATCATTTTTCAATAAGTTTTATAAGAATACTTTACAATGTGCCGCTACCTTTTATGTAATGGAAGACCTTGTAATATATTTGTCAAATAGAAAAATTGGAAAAGAAGTTTGTGATGTATACTATAAAATATGGTCATAAAACTAGCTAGGATGAGAAAATAGTGAAAAAGGTTACTGAAGTGTGCCTTATGAAAATAGTTAAGAAGGAGAAGAATAAAATAAAGGCTCCTATGAAGATGAGGTGAAAATTTATCATTCTAATAATAAATATGAGACTAAAAATGTTCTATAATATTTATTTAGATCTGGATAAAATGAATTATCCCTAGAGATAATTGGAGTATATAATCAATTAAAGAATCAATGATGACATCTAGTCATCAATTCAAGGGATTATCGTGAAGCATTCTGGATGCAATCTAATCCTTTAATGAGAAGTTTTATAAATGGGAGACTAAAAAAGAGGTGGAATATACAACCATTAAAGACCTATTATCAAAGTAAAAGAGATTTATGGGGGTATAAGTATCCCTGAATGTACACATAAATAATATAGGTTCTAAGATAATGGAACAAATTGACTTACTTAAAGAACTTTCGTAGGAATTCATAAAATAGATGTATAAAGATAAAGAATTGAAGAAAAATATTACCCCTATCAAGACTTAGCAATAATATAGAAGATATAATAAAATTAGAAAAAGAAGATTCCTCTAGAATGAATAAGATGACTACTCAATTGAAAGAGAAAGATCAAAATATCAGAGATCTAGAGCTAAATATAAAATTATCAAATGGAAGAGGTAATATAGAGATTAATTTCTTGTAATCCTTAACAAGTTAAAGTAAAGGACCTCAGAGGAAAGTAGCTAAAAAGTGGTACTCTTTTGGAAAACTAGGAAACACCATGAGTGTGTGTCTAGAAGCTCAAAGGATAAATGGTGAAATGAGAACTACAACATCAACATCTAAACTCAGAAAAAACTATATCAGACAATAATTTAATGATATATGTTTTGTTATTTCTAACCCTAGTCTCTTGTAAAGTCACTACAGTTGAAAGAATCCAAGGTAAGTCACAAGGATGACCTCCACCCCTAGGACTACACAGAAAGATTTTACACTATAATAAATCCTATTAATCTTGAAAAAATATTTTCAGTATTGGATTAAAAATGGGGATCCTAATGAAAGGATTACCAAGAACCTATTGGGACACACTCACAAAAATCCTCTTGGAATAAAATAAAGATAATATAGAAGTGTAAAATTTAAGATGCTTTAGTTGTGAATAATAAGATTTTGAAATCAAATAAATATTCATCACAAGTGAAAAGGCATAGGGGACTCACATTGGTGTTACATAAAAAAGTGAATAATTCCTTGGTAGTTTCATAGGTTAGGCCATGAGGTGATAGGTGAAGGTAAGAGAAAGATCCCTCTAGTGGAGGTGGAATATTTAGAAGAAAATATGTGATGCATCTATGAATAAAATTTATACACATGGGTTTAATCCCATAATTTTAAAGAAGAAGAAGCCGATGGAACCTACATACAAGAAATAATATTGATCACATACAAAACGAATGATTAATCATATGGAGCAATCAGTTGGAATTAGATAGTAATATAGAACAAACATAGAATAATTAAAGTTATTTTCTTGCTTCTATGAATAATAAAAACCTAAGTAAGTTGAATATAAAATAAGGAATCCAAAGAGAATTTTTTACAAGTGATATCATATAAAAAGAACCATAGTGAAGTATTGGTGGAATTTTGAAACAAAGTGTTGGTTTACGTCCAACCACAATCCTCTTCTTGAGGATTCTGGTGATACCCCTCTCCTAATGTATTACAATATTTATAATTGTTAATGAAATTGGTGCAGATGATAGGGAGAGATATGATCCATGGGGTGGATATACTAAAAGGGAACACATGCTTGACTTAATAGGAGAATATCTCAATAATAGATATCAAGATAATCGAAAATATCAATTGGTATTAAAATATTCAGGGTTAGTGTTTTTGAGATTATAGGATGTGCCGATGAAGGGGAAAATGTAGTTCTAGCAGCATTTATTGAAAGTAAGTGAGTTATATAGAAAAATTTTATGTTGTTAACTTAAACACTTGTTTTATACACCAAGTTTCAGCATTATAGGCTTAGAGGATTCGTTGATTACTCAAATGAAAATTGGTAATTTCACTAGCTGAAATATACATATAAAGTATAGCTATGTGTGAAAGAAAGTGATATCATTAAAGGGAATTACCTTACCCTAACAATATCATTGAAAATATGGTGCAAATAGATTATTCACAATGGGGGAGTAAAATTTAGAAGAGGTGACTCAATAGATATTAGATAAATAAGGGAGTGAGCTTAAATTCATATCTAAACAAACCAAAAGGGGGATAAAATTCAAAGATATATTTAGAAGTAAAGGGGCCTTTGTATTTTATCAACCAAGGGGGACAGAGTGTTAAATACATCATAAATATTTCCATTCTCTAGAGGAATATGGAGTTAATAGGTGGAGGTTCTTTTCTGATAATACTATTAACTAACTAAAAAATATAAGAGTATTATGTCCAAGTTGGTTTTGTATTGCATTTTTTGATAATAACCAAGGAATCTATGTGCTAAATTATGATATGTTGTTCAATACATGGTGATGTGAGAATTACAAGATTTTTTTTAGAGAAATGAAAATATATCCTTTGATATCTCTATATATCATGAACCTAGTTAACATATTGAGTAGATTATTATATATATCTATCTATTGTGGATTGATTGAGGGGGACATGTGGTTTCCCTGAGACCTGAAGAGAAAAATATATTGAATAGGTGGAAGGTATTCTGTAGATTCCAGTGGAATATCTAGGAAAGAGTACCCAGAATTCTGTAAGGCTGATCTGAAGAATTTATTGTGATTGGGTGTTTTTCTTAAAGATGGATATAATGAATTAGGGTTTAATATCCTGATTAATGTGAGAAAGATATGGAATTCATTGAAGATTCAGAAGCTAATAATGGAGAATATAAGAAGTTATGGATGATGTTTTAGGGTGAAAATTTACAATTTTTTCCAGTGTTTTCCAAATTTATGGGTCCAAAATTTCAAAGTAAGATCAAGAGTTTGCTGAAGGAAGATCAAAAAATAATTTTGGAGTAAAGGAATCCATTTTTCCTTAGTGGAGTTAGTGCAATGCGCTAGTTTATCACACCGGTACTTCATGTTAGTGTCGTTCCATAGGAAATTTTGGGAGAATGATGTTGGGTTTCATGATAGTAGGGTATTTTTACTATAAATACCTAGATAATTCTCTAATTTGAAAAAAATGGAGAAGGTTCAGAGGCTCTCTCATCACATAAGGGCCACTTGAGAAAGCTGGGAACTAAGAGAACCATCTGGGTGAAGGAGTAGTGTGAAGTGTAGTAAAGCATATGAGTTGTGGAAAGTGGAGTAGGGAGCATGAGTTACATGAATTAAATTAGATCATGGGATTTTCACAAAGAAGGATGAGCATGGGAGTTGTAAAAACCAGACCTAAGAGAACATAATTGATAGAATTGACCTTTATGAATGTGGTTTTGTGAAGAGAGAATAGTGAAGGAAGTATAAAATATATACTTGGGTGATACATGAATCATGGGTAAATGCAATGAATTGGGTAAATCCATTGACTTAAGAGAAGTAGACTTGGTATAAACCAATTATTAGGAAAATCATACTCAAGTGCAGACTAGGAAACCTATGTAAAAGAACTTTGGTGAATTAAAAAGAACACATATGTGTTTCATGATTGATCCTTTAAATAAATAGGAAATTCAGAAAGGATTATAGTTACTTATCTAGTTTAGTTCAAGTAATAAAGGCTATATATGGCTGAAGAAGAGGACAAAGTGAAATAATAAAATTTTAATGTGAAATCATCCTCATCCTGAGAAGAATTGTGACTATAATATTAGGAGAGATAAAGACTCAAATACCCCATTTAGGAGTTGATATTATCTATAATATTAGAGTATAAAGCGAAACTTGACAATTATAGGGAATAATTATTCTCATTAGAGGAATTCAAATTTCAAAAATTTTACAAGTTAAAAGAATCATCTCTCACATTGTAAATTTGATCTCATTTAGAAGAAAATAAGAAGTGAAAAATAAAGTGGAATAAAATAGAGCATAAATTAAGAGTTATAATGCAAGAAAATTCTCATGATAGATAAAGATATACCATCATGTTCTTAATATTTTGAATAGACATATATATTTATCAACTGTGAAATATCCTTCACCATAGAAGAACATGAGAGTGAAAAAGAGACATTAAACCTTGGGCGAGGAGTAACATAACTTAAAAACTTATAAATCAAGTGATCCTATAATGGAGTGTCTATGGAAGAAAAATTATATCAATATAACTAGTGAATCATAATTGATTCTAGTACGATCAACACATCATAAATGTATGATCCTTGGACTATCACTTTGCAGTTAACCCAGAAAAATAACTGTGTTATGTGTATGCTTTAATTTCCTATATATTTAATAATAGTTTGATGAGGCTATGAGAGATAGTGTTCAAGTAATTGGTTGAAAAAAATTCCTGCCAATGTGGGAATAAGATCCTATAGAAAATTAAATGATTTTAAAAGAAAATTTTAATTTGGATAATAGAATTATTTCCATTGTGGGAATATGATCCTAAATAAAGTTAAATGGTTTTACAAGAAAATTTTAATTTAGAAAAATCCATGATTCACCCCGCTCTCATGGTTTCTATGGTTAAAAAGGTATCCTATATTATAATCATTTTCAATTCCTCTATAGCCTATTTTTATTTAGAAATAAATGTTTCATGACTTCTTTGTGTCACCTACAGACTAAGTAAAAATACTAAATCAACTATAATTTCAAACTCACTCCTCATGAATTAATAAAACTTTGTGCATTGAAATTAATTAAATCATCTAAATATTATTTCATATATATATATATATATGCACCATCATCATTATTTTTGATAAAGATATTATGATCAACTCATCCACATTGCAACACAAGCATCTCAAAATTGATCAAGACTTAAATATCAATCTTTTGGTGCTTTGTTTAGCTCATAAAGTGACTCATTTAAGTGAATCACTTTTATTCTCATATTAATTAATGAGAAATCCATCCAATTGTTCAATTTAAATCTCATATTTAAGAGTTACTTCTAGAAAATATTATTTGGAACCCATTTATAAAACCTTAAACTCTCTTTTATACACAATAGAAAAGAATAAACAATTTTTTTAAAATTTTGTTATAAGAGAAAATTCCTCATTAAAATTTATTCCTTTATTTTGGGAGTTTTCTTTTTTCACATAGTTTATGATTTATTTCATATCACAATGCCTTCATCATCTATTTTTTTTCAGAATCCCCCATCACTTTTAATAATTTTTGGGCATTGAGTCATGAAATAATATTTCATTTGTTATTATTCTTAATTTGGTTAAGTTATTCATTCATATATTTGATCTAACTCTCACATTTAGTAGCCTCATAAAAATTTTAATCTCTTCTTGTGATATGTGTTATGTTTGATGTAGAGTCTTCATTAAAATTATTTTCACCAGAGCTGTCATATCACTAATAATGTTTTGTTTTTATTATTGTATTTCCTAGTATTGATGAACTTGGTTTATTAACCTCATCATCAATGTATTATTGTAAATCCATATTAGAACCTAGTTCACCCACATAGCTTCTTAACTAAACAACTATGTCTTCAAATTTTTTATAATTTATGGTTGATATAGAGGTGTTACAAAGAACACAGAAACACACAAACCTAAGGAATCCATCGATTTAGATCACAAAATTCCCCTAAGGATGGATATGCACCCAATACTCCCATATATTATGATTATATACCTTTATAAGGATAAATCTACCTATTTTTTTTATTTTTTATCCACATATTTCTAATATCTATTGACCATAAATACTACCCAAAAGTGAAAGCCAATAATTTAAATTACTGGAAAACTCTATATGGATAGAATCCACCAAAAAATAAATATTTGATGTTTTTTTATATATTGATGTGGCCTTGTATGTCATCCTTTCCAACCCCATAATTTTTAAATATCCATGCATTATTGATAGCCCCGTTACACAATATTCTATCTGTATATGATGATCATGATTTTGTATTCCATTGAATATGTATCCTACTATAAAAAATACCTATATGAAAAATAAATCACTAAATAAAATCTACTAGGAGTTAAAAACTCGACCAAATATATGTGGTAAAATGGATGATGACATATTTGTCTTATATAAATTTATCAATATGTTCGTTTATGAATTCATATATCTTGAATTTTTATGAATAACTGAGAAACATTTCTTTATCTTCACGAGAATAAAAATTTTGGTGTAATTTATATTTTTCAAGAACAAAGCATTCAATTTTGAAGATATTAATGTACATAATTATTAGCTTCATACCATTCTAAAATTTATATTGAGTCTTTTATTTTCATGAATATAAAAAATTTATATTAATAATGTACACCAAGGTAAATATAACTGATTTCTAATTTTTTTTTTAATTTTAATAAGCAATGTTCATGACATATTATTGATTATCTGGTTCCTCCTCCCAGCTACACCATTTTTCAAGGAGTTTTCACTACATAAATATGAATCCTTATCCCATGATTTTCTAGATAATCCGATACTTTTCCATTAGTAAAATTTATTCCATTGTTCGTTTGAAATTTTAATATTTTTTCCCAAACAAAATTCTTTTCCAATATTTGAGAAAATGTTATGTAATAAAACAGCTTGTATTTGTTAGTGATCACCATTAACCAATAAATCCTTCTATAGTGACCAATTATTAGTACATAATACCTCTTTACATCAATATACCTTTGGGATATCAGCCAAAAAACATCAGCATAAACCAATTCTAATAATCTTTTTGACTTTTTGTATTTTAGATTTCTTTTCTTCTGAAATATCTTTACCCTTTTGATAGAAATTGAAAACATGAGTATGATCTTGTGTGAATTTAAGGATATAAAATCCATCATCATACTTTACAAAATCATCCAATGATTCTTGTATTATACGACCAAGACATATATGCTATAAATTATTTTCATCTTCCTTTTAAAGAAAGTACATATCTTTATCTCCACTAATGAGTTAGAGATTACCCTTAGTATGCTTTATGTACATTAAAATTACTCTATCCTTCCATTTGATAGTAAAATTATTCTTGGTGAATTTTCTTTCATGATCCAAGTCGAAAAAAATTCTTACATTGGCTATGTCCTAATCAAGTACATCAATATCCAAGACATCAATTCTACTCATATATTTTCATTTAATTTTGGAATTTTTAGAGCCAATAATATTTAACACTTCATCATTTCCATAATATAACACTCTTTATTTTTCATATTTGATTCCTGTGATAAGATAACTTTTTCCAATCATATGTGATGTACATTGACTATAAAGAATCCACACTCTGTCTCAGTTTATTGAATTCAAGTCAATATCCACTATAATATGATGATTCAATGACTTGATTGATTTTTTTTGTTTTGAAAATCACTATACACTTTATATGAAATTTATTTAACTTTTATTATATTTTTAGTCATATTTGGTGGGTAGAATTGAATTTTTTTTAAATAAAATTCCAATGAAATTAAAATAAATATAATTTTTTTTGATATAGAGTTACTAAAAATATTGTATTCATGAAATTAACATGCATTGTAGAGGTGTAGTAGTAACTCCATAAAAAGTTTTAAATATATTTTGAGTTCTTCAATAGATAACAATGATTTTTTTATATAGTTATAAATAATACCATATAAATTGTAATTCAAAGTTTTAATTTTTTTTAAAATGAAGTCTATAAATTGAGGCACAACTTTATGGGGAATAATTAGATAATAAGAGACATTACATGATACTTGAAAACTCTCTCTCCAATTTAAATTTGTGCAATTTCTTATTGTATTGAGATCACTTACAATAAATGTAAATTTTATTTCTAATAATTTTAGTTATGAATTACTTTTTTGTGAGGTTTTCCTTATAATATATCTTAGTTTGTATTGTAATTATCATCTTACTGATTTTTCAATTGAGTAATTCTAATAAAGATGGAGGATATTATAGTGTGTGGTGAACATAACTGAGTTGTGTGTTAATGAATTTTGGGGATATGAAGAAAAATCATTCTATCATCTGGATCAAGGGGTTACAGGGATATAAATACAAGGAACCTTTTAATAGGTTTAATCCAAGGTATTTTTGAGATAGAAAGATAAACCTTCTGATAGGTATAAATTAAGAGATACCTAAAGTCAAGTTTATATAATTACTTACCACTTAATGTTAAAGAATTTTAGTATTATAACATTCTTTTTATGAGTGTTCAAATTATGATTCAAAACTCTATGCATTGTTTTAATACTTTGATTCTATTTTTTATTAAATTCATTAAAAGATATTGAATTTATGATAGTTTTATTTTCCTCTGCTTTAATATATATACTCTGATAGTTTTCAACTTAATTGGAAGATCATATTTCTTAACAACTTAAAATATGGTGGTTTTAAAAAATTATGAGTTTCTTTTAACTATAATTCACCCCAATCTTGTAGTGTTTTCACCTAAAATATCTAGAAAATATTTCAATGGATGAAAAAAATATCAAAGTTGAATTTTTCATGGAACCATCCTTGAAATAGTATTATCACTTGTGTATTGAAATATAACATCTAAGAAGTTAAAGTTTTTTAAATATATCTTATGTGTTTTTTTGGAAAATAATAACAGGGGATAATATTAAGAAAATTTAATAAATATAATAAAATTGTAAATTGTAAGTTTTTTTATGGGGGATGATTTAGAAATATTTATTATTTTATTCTCTCATGGGAGAAAACAAGATAATTATTTTAAAGAGTTATTTTTTTTAAATATTTTTTTTTTAAAATGGGAGGAATTTTTTTGGTCCTTTTTTTTAAAAAGGGTGATATTTGATAAAAGTTATTTTATCTACTTAACCCATTTACATATAATATGTTCCTTTTTAATGATGCAAGTCAAAGAGGAATAAAATTATTACATAAAAATTAAATGGAATTTTTCTTTTTAAATTCAATGTAACTTGGCAATTTTTCCTACGTTCCTTATGTTTTTCTAAAAGGGATAGATTATTGAGTTATTTAATCCCTTGTTTATTTTATTTTTAAAATCATAATTCACTTTATATAAACTTGATTTAACTTGTATTATATTTTTTAGTAATATTTGGTGTGAAAAACATAATTACTAATAATTTAAATTCTAATTTAGTTAAATAGAATATGAAAATATGGTTATTTGAAGTTAAATCAAGAATTATATCCGTTAGATAAATGTGAACTGTAGTAGTGTAGAAATAAATCCATCAGAAGTTGTAAAGCCTTGTATAGTTCATCAGAAGATAATGAATCTTCTTCTGGTGTAGTTATAACTGATCTTGAATAAATAAGAATTCAAATATTGGAGTATGTTAGAAAATAGTTTTTAAATAAAGCTTTAGATTTGTGGAGAATAAGTAAATTAGAAGACACATTACTTTATGCTTTGAAAATCTCTAGTTATTTTGAAGTCTTGAAATTTTGTATTGCCTTGAGAGCACTTTTTATCAATGTAAATTTTCTCTATGAGTAGTTTAGATAATTCTTTTCATTTTGTGATGTTTTCTTTATAAAACCTCTTTGTTTATATTATAATAATTTTCATAATAATCATCTAGATATAGGGATTTTAATAAGGGAGATAGAGCTTCTAGTGTGTGAAGTATGCAATAAACCCATGTGTTTTGGGATTTTGGGGATAAGAATATAGATAATTTGATCATCAAGATTAATGAATTTTAGTGATAGGAAGACATATAAATTTTCAATGATTTAATTCAAGGGTCACTATAAGAAATCTACTACATAAAGGCGGTTTAAACCATCGCCATATGCTCCTGCGGTAGTTTCATAAAACTGCCACTAAATTTGGTGTCGGTGTTCAATATGTGGTGGTTTATTAAATTTAGCAGTGGTTTCTGTAAATATTTTTAGTAAAAACATTTAGTGGCGGTTGTTATGGTTTTCGTGGAGGTTTTCCTAGGAAAAATGAAAACTTTTTAAGTGGTGGTTAAAACTACCGAAAAAAAAGTTTCATTTTTTCCTAGAGAAGATTCCAAGAAAAACACGCCAACTATCGATAAATGATAATGGAAATTGAGAAGTGTTTATCATCGGTTTGAAACAATGCTAAAAAATATATTTTTTTGCACAAAAACCACCGCTAAAGAACAAAACTACCACTAAATTATACCATGTATGTATTTAGCTGCAGTTATAACTACCATAGCTAATAAAATACCAAATTATAGTGGTGGTTTAAACTACCGCTAAATATGGTCCATTTACCTAGTGGAGGTTTAAACCTCCACTAAACATAGATTTACAAATAAAAAAATGCTGCTGATTCTGTCGCCCCAGTACTAGTACCTTGAAAAAAAACCATGTGAAAAAATCATAGAACATATAGGATGGGTGGGGTACATATAGAAATCAAAATACACATACAATGCACACACACACACACACACATATCCACATACATTCCCATCTTATGGGTTCACAACAAGAGTTCCAACCAAATCTGAACATCACCACCAAAATAAATATATCCACATACATGCCCATCTTATGGGTTCACAACAAGAGTGCCAACCAAATCAGAACATCACCACCAAAGTTCCTATAACACCTTGGATGGGTGGCATACATATAGAAATCAAAAGAAACATAAAATGCACACACACATATATATCCACACACATGCCCATCCTAGGGGTTCACAACAAGAGTGCCAACCAAATCATAACATCATCACCAAACCTCACAACCTAAACTAATTTTACAATAACCACTAAATTCATAAAACCATAAAAGTAATCCCAGAGCCATAATTTTCATCCAAGTTTCTTTTCAAGTTGACATATCTCCCCAATCTCTAATCATCATATGTAATCGAAATGGAAACCAACTCTAAAACTAGATGGCCTATAATCTGGCCAAGTAATCCTACGATATCATCTGTAGGGACCCCATAAGAATCAAATGAGACAACTATCTTCTCTCCAATCAGATTCTATACATCTAAACTTTTCATATTTTTCACCATAATAGCATTGTTTCTATCTTTTATGAACAAACAGTCAGTATAAAAAAAGTGCAATAAATTTATTCATATTAAAATTTGTACCTATAATAGTCACCCTCTAGTATTCCCACGAAGAACTAGAAGTGGTGCCCACTTCCTCCTTGGAATTCCTGAAATTTAATAAAATAAAATTAAGTTCAAAACATATATTTCAAAAAATTTATGTAGAAAAAAAATTAAAAATGATAACATATGCACAATAGTAACAAAAAAAAAACATTACAATGATAATGAATGATTGCAAAAATGAAATAAGTGGTTGTTAAATGAAATCATAACTGTACATACAATCATGTACCTCTTAAATAATGTCAGTTTACTACTCCATTAATTCATTCATCCACCCTTTCGAGACTAATATTATGAATATAATGATGGACAAATAAGTCTGCTTCATGCTGTTGATGAGATTCAATTTCAGAGGTGAAATCTTCCACTTCATCAACCATATCAAACAAATATCTTTGTTTTACACGAGAAACTAAACTCCACCCTTAATCCACAAAATCATTCTCATAATATACCATTTTCACTTGAGATGATAAGATATAAGGATCAAGAAGTTCATGATCACCAACATCCATCAAGCAAGATAAGTTTACAAAAGTAAATTGCAAGGAATATATTTTAACACCTCTGATAATATTGACCCAATTGAATTTGAATAAAATGAATAAAAAATACCCATGGTAGTTTAATTTAATAATATCATTAAATTTCCATATTATCCCAATTCATTAAATGTAAATATACCACTATTCTGTGTTTTCAAACCCTTTTCCCGATCGACTTTACGAAATATAAATCCATTCATGTTGTAAGTGTCAAACATTCTAACTTATTTTAGAGGACATCGAGTAAGAAACATCAAATATTCTGATAAATCTTCTTGATTATCAACATTCATTATCTAAAAAAATAAATATACATTATTAAATTTACCAAATATACGTGTCAAAATAATATCTGTATTTATTGTAATATTTATGAACTTACACATCGTGCAAACCATTATACAAGATCTTTATTAACAGATTTCATTATATCTTTATCATTTTGTGTTTGGACTCTCATTTGTCTCTTTTTTTGTATCCTAAACTCTTAAATAAATGGATTTTCAATTTCACTATTCATCATCACATATCTATGTGCCTGTAATAATTCAATTTCTATCAGTGTAACATTTGAGGTCCTCCCAACTAGTCAACCAATAGTAGGAAATATTTTTTATTTCCCATGTATTTGAGATTTAGTTGATGTGTCTTCAACAAATATAAATCAATTAAATCTTGTTGCAATATCATCCAAGTATCTAAGAAAAGGTAAGACACTCCTCTACTAAATATCCTTAAGAAATAGAGACTTCAGGTTGATCTTTATTTCTCACGTATGATTTCAAATTCCTAAGATATCTGTGAAATATAATAAAAAACATAATTATGTATTTAATTTAGTTCCAATAATTATTTACTTAAATAGAAAACATATAAATAAAGTACCTCTCAATTAGATACATCCATCGATAATATAAAGAGCCTCCTAATTTAGCTTCCTCAACCAAATGCATAATTAAATGCATCATGAAAGTAATAAACGATGGAGGACAGATCATCTACATTGCACAAAGAGTCAATAAAAACATCTCTTGAAGGTTTTCAAGCTCAAATGGATATAGATATTTCTCACATAGATGTCTAAAAAATGTGAAAAATTGGAGTACAACAGTAGTAACCTTTTCATGTAATAATATACGCAATGACAGTGGTAATAACCGCTGTAAAAAAATATGTGAATCGTGACTTTTTAATCCATGTAACCTACGATACTTTAAGTCAACAAACCTTGAGACATTACTTGAATACCCATTAGATACCTTCAAATTCTTTAAAATTTATATGAATGTATCTTTATCCCTATTTTTCATTAATTTTTTTTTCATAGCATACTTTTCATTCTCATTTGGCCAGAGATCACGTTTTATGTTCTTTTATTGTAACTCCCCGACCCCAGTTACCCAGAGTCGGTGCATTATTACATAACATTGGCATGATCACAAGAAAGATCAAATCTCGAAAGACCGATTGGTTTAGTAGCCTTGGAAACACTAGATATATTCATAAGTTTTACATTACATCATAAAATGAAAAACTACTACAACAACATAATGTTTCCACAATCCACACTATTAACCCCTCATAAAATCCTTGCAGGTCATTCATAACTTACTTCTTCACATCCTGGGAAAAATAAAACATAGAAAAGGGGTGAGCTCAAATGCCCAGTAAGGATAACAATATAGCGGAAACTTTCATCAATAAGAATAAACATTTAAGGCAATGTATAACTAAAACAAAAGCCTTTTAAACATGAACTTTCAACATGGTATGGCATAAATAAAATGAAATAATGCCATTTACTTATTCACATGGATATTCTACTAATCGAATAATCACATGAAAAAATCAATAACCACTTTCATAATGTTGGAATGCATAATGCCAGACTATCATAACCACATAGCCAAGGCCTCGTGCCAAGACTACAAATAAGATTTTGTAAAGGCCTTGTGCCAAGACACTAGTTTGTCTCATGAGACCTACCGATGCATCGAGGAGCTATAGCGGGCTCCACCCATCACATATTAAGTCCAATGCATTCCCATATGAAAAGGTTTAAACATAACATAAACATTCGTATTAAAACTAGCATACTAAATGTCAATACTTTCACCATAAACTATGAATGGTATAAAAATAGCACATCCACAGTCAAACATATCAGAAAACCTTCAATACAATATAGAAGTTTTGTATCATAATAAATCAACTTCAAATAATCTTAAAATCCATCAAAGGATGTTGACATAGATGAAATCAAAATTATTTTTAAAGAAATATCTCCTTTTATTTTGAAATCATTTAAGATCCATATATAATAAAACATTTTCTTTGAAAATATTCTTATAAGCTTGTAAGGAAAGCTTTGACGATTTTATAACGGTGGAAAATAACCGCACCCGCCGTATAAGTTAAAAAAAACATTCTTATCTTAATTCTGTCGAAAAGGTTAAAAAGCACCTTGTTTGGAAAATGACGGAAAGATTACTCTTATAAAAATTCAAAAAAAGGTATAAATGACTTTAACCCATATTCTTGTAAAAATGTTTTGAAATACATTTTGAAGAAATATGGATGTGGATGATAACGAGATCCCAGTAGATTATTACGTATAAACAACCTCGGATAATGAAGAGATTGTGAAATAACCCTTACCTTGTACTTTTCCTTGGTTGGGGTCAGTTAACCTCCTGTATAATGGTGAAATAATTGTTATTAAATTATACAAGAATCATATACATTAATATGATATCATATATGATCTTTTAACATTGCTTTATTAATAATATCTTAGTATTATCGTCGTTTCAGGTGATAATCGATTCGTTCTTCTTAAATGTTTGGTTACGTAAGACATGTTTGTAATGGATAGATTAAATCTTATTCATAATCAGAATGATATTAACATTATTTTTAACCCTAAAATGAGAATAAGACTTGAATGGATACGATGGAGGATGGATCTCACCGCGTTCGTGGAGACGGTAGTCCGTACGTACGCACGAACGCTACTTCCATTTAATTTTTATTTTAAAAGAATTGAATCCAAATGATACATAGGTATATTACTATTCCAGTATAATATAATATTTTATATATGTTACTTAAGTTCATTAACACCATCCTTTATACGTTCCATGTGTGGTATGAACGAGTCATATCATTTTAAGGGGGCGGTAGTCCGCACTTCCTCAAATGAAATTATCGTATGTATATACAACATGAAACGAATAATGGTATGAAATAAAATGGAATTACAGAAGATTATATATAAAATATATATCATTAATATCATATTTAATTACAGTGCCATCATAATGGCCACCATGAGAGGCGGTAAGATGTATTTGAACAATCATCGTTTCGTGAGGCGTTAGTTTTCCATCCACAGAAACATTATGTTCATCATCCATTAGATGAAGTTGTGTGTATGTGTAGTTTGAATACTTCTTATAACAACATCCTAGTATATTGGGGATACTGGTGTTGTTACAAAAGAAAGGAAATAAAAAGAGTTTGGGGGTTGAAGAAGCAAAATAAATGAAAATAATTTAAGAGAAATCGTTACCTTTAATTTAGGTAACTCACTTTGGTTGGAACCAAAGGACTTCTTGAAATGATTTCTGCCTAAGGGGAAGCTTCAAGGAGGAGGAGAGGGATGTGGGGAGCTTATTTGGGCAGAGTTTGGACGAGCCAAGTGGCTTGAGAGGTGTGAGGAATGAGTAGAAGTGGTCTCATTTTATAAGGGAGAAGAGGGGCTCTTTAGGAAAGAGTGAAAGTATTACTTTATAATATAATTATATTCGGTTTATAATGGTCCAAAAATAATTGAGGTAGAAGATAAGATAACTCATATTCTAAATAACATCAACCAATAAGAATTGGACAGGTTTTAGATAATATTTTAATCATTATAATCTTATTTATTTAAATGATTTATTAATGAGGTAAACATTGCATCATTATTGTGTCATTAATAATTTAAATTATTTGATGTCTAAAAATTATAAATAAAATATCATTATGTATTAAATCTTTTTAGCTTTCTAATGAATATTTATAATCGAAAATACAACATGTATAACCCTATGTAAAAATTGTTCTTCTAAAAGATGTAAGCTTATGCCATTTTTATTTTTATTTTAACTTTATTAATATAAAGTGTCCCTACCACATACAAGTGGCTCCAAGGGGTCCCCAAATTGACCCAAGGATGATAATGGTCGGGTATGTGTCCAACAATAAGGTTAGGACACGTTTTAGGTTAATTTTGTATTATTATAATATTATTTTTTAACCCTTATTTACCGGATTTACCCTTAACCATGGTAAATAAAATATTTACCGCAGTAATTATTCAAAATGTCTAAAAAATAAAAGTTACCTATTTACACAATTTGAAAATCCTGATTCCAAATATGGAATCCATTTTCCTAAATTCAAAACACAGAAGTGGCAGAAATTAATTTAAAATTAATTCCCGCTGTCAAAACAAAAAGCGTGTTTTTAAGAGGTAATAACTATCAAAAGATTGACACTTGTTTATATTCGGTTTAATTGTAAAATTATGTCAAACGACCAACATTATATTAAATGGTAAAAATATATTTTAATATACTTTAAAACCACTCAAATTCAAAATTTATCACTATTAATTGTTTTGATTAAAAAAGTTGTTTTTAATTAAAATTTAGTAATTTTCACTATTCATCAAAATATGAAAGTTATCCGAAAAGTACCAAAATTTCACCTTAGGCTAAATTAGATATTCCAAATCCAAAAATGAAGTCTATTTTGAAATATAAAATATATATGATTTCAAAAAGTAGGTATTACTATTCACAACGGCTAGTTTAATTAGTTGTGGTGTGTGTTAGAACTCGAGGTTGCGTACAACACACGCTATCGCATTATTCGAAGGGAAACGTACCATGGAAGCTTGGGGTGTTACATTTATTGTAAGTATTTCTGAGAATTGAGATGATCCTTAGAATTTCCATGATCATTAAGAAATGTGAAGATCAAATTGTCACAAAAATTCTTCTCAATATTCATCACATCAATATTATGCAACAACAAATTAAATTCCCAATACGGAAGTTTTAAGAATATAATTTTTTCTTCTATTGTTGCATTGTGATTTCACTTAACAATGAACTTCAAACTCATTTCCCACTATCATTCAAATGACACACCTTCCCAAATTTTGTTTCAAAATTTACAAGTTCTGACAATATATTAGAACCAGTTAACAACTTTGGAGATGTTCTATGATCAATGAAACCATTGAATTTTGACATGTTCAGCCTAAATCTGTGAGATGCATCAATAAATCTTCAATGGAACAAGAAGAACCATTTCTAACTATAAGGTAGCCATTTGGGTTCAAAATCAAAGTTACAAATAAGAAAATATAGACCTGTGTATGTGTTCCAACAAGCTAAATTCCCAAGTCCAAGGAATTCACTAATGGTCTACATTAGAGCAGCATACATTTTGAACATTATTTTAAAAGAAGCATCTTATGTCTCAACACCGTTGCTCCATAAATCCTTTAATTCTTAAATTAAAGGATACAAGTATACATCAATATCATTTCCAGGAATGTTTTTATAGTAATAATCATTGAAATTATAAAATATGTTTGTTGTATACACATCCATGGAGGTAGATTGTAAAGGATCAAAACAACTGGCCAAATGCTATAACTGGTACTCAAAGTACCAAATGGCTTGAAACAATCGACAACCAATCCCAATCGAACATTCCTAGGATTAGATGAAAAATATGGATGTAATAAATCAAATGTATTCCATGATTGTGAATATCATGGATGTCACAATAACCCATCATTTTTATTATCTACAGAATGCTACTTCAGGTGTTCAATAGTTTTTTATGACATCAATAATCTTTACAATCAAGGCTTTAATGGAAATTAACTCAAAAATTTTTAGGCGTGTGACTTTTCTTCTTCTTCATGGTATTATTTTGATTCAGACTTTCAAAATCACCCATTGAATACTATCTAGAATAAAAACATTTTTTTCAATCCTGTATACTTAAATCTTCTCACTAATAAAGCATAAAATCATTGGGAAACACATGTATTTTTTTTATAATTCAGACCAAGCCTATTAACAACTTTCTTCATATCATAAAAAGACTCAGGGATGTTTGCTTCAGGAAATGAATCACACAATAATTCCAATATCATGGACATTTTCTTATTTGTAATTCCACATAGGCATTTGATATGGTAAAACTTTAGCAAAAAAGAAAGTTTTGAATATTTCAAAAATCCACTATACAACACTTTATTTACATCATCAACCAAACCATGAAACATATTTTTTCTCAGTGACTTCTTCTATTACATTAGTCTCCATAGAATTAAGAGGAGGATCCAATGATATGTTACAATATTGATCTGTTTGTCTTATAGTCTCAAAAACATCACTTGTCATGTTTCTATTTGTATCACCCTCAAATAGTTGTTCTGATATGTTTTTATGTTGATGTTGGTGCCTTGAAATACCTAATGCATCATTTATAAGGGTTTGAATTTCATTTTCCATTTTCGATGAAGTTGGGAGATCATTCTGTGGATTAACATCAGTGCTCAACCTTTATTTAACATTTTATTCTCTATGCCAAATCCAACAAAAATATTGAGCATGGAATTGGTTCAATATCAAGTGTTCATAAACTTCATCTCTCTTAAACCATCTTCTAAATTTACATTTTCAGCATGGACATCTTATTATCCCTTCAATGGATCGATTGGAAATTGAAAAATCTAAAAACTCTTCCAAACCCTTAGCATACTAAGGTGTGTTCCTTAGTAATGTGATCCAGCTTTTATCCATGTATATCACAATGATCCTACACAATATTAAAAAAAATTAAAACACATAACTATTACTAAATAGGGAAATAGATTCATATATTCTAGTTAAAAAAATATGAATATGTTAAATAAGGGTTTCCTATATAAATACATATGATAAATATTGAATCATTTTAAAAGGGATAAATGAAATCTATAAAGTCTATTTGTGAGGAAAATGATGTTTAAAAGAGTTACATTTTTTATTTAAAAACCATTAAGAAACCCAAGAGAAAAAATACATGTTGAAATCCATTTTTAATAAAAATATTCTTTTAAGAAATAATTGAAAAAAGTATCATAATCTAATGTCAATAATTGAGTAGAGGACCAGCACAGTTCTCAAAACTATTAAGATACTATCATGATACTCCTTTGTATTTAATGGATACATTTTGTAACATTTTTTTTTCATTTAGTTAATTGGTGGATTGATGATGATAAAGTATGTGTTATCTAAACTGGATTGAGGGGATGAATTCTTTAGTGGCTCCTATTTGGATTGAGTTTTTAGGTATAACAATTCATTTGTTCAATATTGAAGTTATAGGTGGCATTTAATTGTTTGTAAGGAATCATATCAAAATTGTTTTAGCTACAAGGATGATAGAAATTATTTTAGTTGTAAGGGAATTCATTTAAGTATATGTGTTCTTCGATCTAATTTAGTACATTTTTATTTAGAACAACTTGTTGAGATTTATTTAGGAAGATACTTATGAGAACATTACTCTGTTTTATACTAAATTCATTAATTCATAACATATATATTCACTATATAGTATATCATAAGGAATAAGTTGAATCATAACCAAAATCATGGTTAAATCCAGCGTTGTTAAAGGCATGTGCCTTAGGGAGAGGAACGATGAGGCATAGCAGGAGTGCATCATCACAGGTGAGGCGAGGCGACCTCATTGAGGTGCACCAAAGACGCACACCTTGTGTGCTATTTTAGGAGGCACTAAGGCACAAGGCAATTTAATGATGCGCCTCATGAAAAAAACCAGTTTTCCTTTCTAAAATTAAACATAACCATAAGGAAAACAACAAAAAAACTATAATCACACAATAATATATTTCCATACCACATATTTTTAACATAATTATTTTAAATGGAGAATTCACATTAAATCATTTTCTTATGCATGGGTATTTTTACATAGTTTCTATATTAAAACGGGAATCAAATTCATTGAAAAATATTCATATTAAGCCTTTTATGAACTTTTGGTTTAAATAATAATTCAATGGAAGGGTTATCAAACCACAAAAATAGTTTACAATTCATAGAAGCCATAACATGCATATCACAACATTTAAAATATTAGAGAGAAAATAGTCGTAAATAATGAGGAAATTGATAAACCCATGAGATTTCACCCATTTACTTCCAATTCAATTTAATCTAGTTAATTAAAATAATTAGTTATTCTATAGAACCCACCCACTAGAAAACTAAATCATGAAAATTAAAAAGATCCATAAAATAAGAGGAGAACACGGATCTCATCCCTGTAGTTTTTTGTATGTCGTGCTACACCAAAATATATAGAAAAAATTATGAAGCCATAACTTTGATATCACTTAGTTATGGGCTTGATAAATTGTATAATAATTTAATATAAGTTAGGAATATGAAATGGAAACAAACTCCTACCTTAAACATGACTCACTACTTTATAAAATACATGAAGAACCAAGATGTAGAACATTCACAGAATCATCAGCTGAAAGGATTCACGGCTAGGGTAGATGAATCCAAGCCTTATTAGTAAGGTATTTTTTTTCTAGACTTAAAAGAAACATAAAATTCCTAATATAAATGAAATCATGTAAATTAAATTTCCCAAAATAGATCCAGGAATAACGCTGAAAATTATTTCTATCAATATACCTTTTCAATTTCCATTTTTTTTTTCAATTATAGAAAGTGGGATAACCCATTAAATCCATAGTTTTATGGAATTCAAATAAAATATTAAATCCCCAAAAAATAGATATTAAAATATTTATTTATGATTTTAATTGTACATTTCACATTAATATCATTTTTCAAATAATTTTATAAAAAATCTTGTTATTTTAAAAAACTAATTTTTTTTACAAACTGTTGAAATGACCATGAGAATGGATCAACCACATGGATCCAATAAATTAACAAAATGAAGGTACTAACCAACCATAATAAATAACCATCTAACTGTATTATATAGAAAGTGGCTGCAAGCAGAAATAAACCAATTTCATGAAGGAACCAATCAACCTCAAGATGAAACAAACTAAATGAATGAAAGAATATGTGATTATAAAAATAAATGAATCAACTGTATAAAGGATCAAGTGACTAAAAAAATAAATCAACCAAGTATAATAAGGAACAAAATGACCGAATAAAATAACCAAAAAACTACAAGAAGAAACCAACCAACCACGTGAAGGAAAGAACAAACCATAAGAAGGAACAAAAAAACTGTACTAAGGAACCAACCGAACGTACCATGGAACAAACTAACAACACATAGGGTAAAGTGATAACACTATTGGTCAAGGGACCATGTATGAAAATCTATAAATTTCAAGGGTGAATTTCCTTGAAATCCCCCCTAATACTTCCAAGACATGGGAAATCCGAAATGAATGGTTTTAGAAACCCATGATATTATAATGGAAAACATAAGAATGGGATAAGATAAAATTATTAGTAAGATACAAACTTATCAATATACAATTAATGGTTAAAAAATAAGTATATGGTAAACATGAGCATGGAATAAGTAACTTATTAAAAATATCATGGATTCATGAGAGTTGATCACATGTCATGATAGAAGTACATACAATATCAAATTACCAAAAATATACCATAGTGTAAGATTATGGAATAATAATATAATAAATATGATCCATTAATCATAATGTAGGCATTTAAGAGTGTGACATAAAATGTTTAGATAGAAATAATCATAGTAAATCATAACATAGCGAATCTAATATCACTACATGTTTCCCCTAATATAGTAGAGTATGCATTAACACTTGATTCCCATAACATAGTGGAGAAGACATCATTACCTAATATCATGATATAACCCAATATAATTAATTCAATACTCAATAATCCAACTATAATTACTAATATTTACACAATTCACAGAACGCATTTAGATAGCATAAAAAATAATGCACACATGAAGCCCAACCAATTTTCTTTTCAAAATCATATTTCAACTTATACACACCTCAAAACCCTTTGTAAATATATTTCACTCCATTCAAACAATTAATAAAACATAATTAAGAATCACATAAAGCATTCTAAATTCATTTAATAATGTTAAATTATGGAATCACCTACCAAAATCTTGGAAACTTCCATAATCTTGTTGAAAACCATAACCGCACCACAACGGAAACCTATAAATGCAAGATCATACCGCAACCATCAATATTGAAAATAAAGAACTAAGATTCAACCCACTTTATAGAAACCAATCCAAGATCATACCCCAATCGCACCAGAATGGTATAAAGACTGGAACCGAGGGGTGGTGAAGGTAGTGACCGATGATGATGGGCGGCGAGGCGTGGTGAGGGGCAGCGAGACATGTTGAGGGGTGGAGAGGGTTAGGAATAGCTGCAAGGGAGGTGAGGTTCAGGACTCCTAGGACTTCATGGGGTCGCAGGGTCGGGGGTGTGTGTGTGTGTGTGGGGGGGGGGGGGGTTAGGGGGAGAAGTGTCGGGTCTTAAAAAAACAGGTTTAACAATAATTTTTAATAAATTACAGCTAAATTATTTAAAAAAATTAGTGGCAGTTTAATAAACCACCACTAAAAAACTGCTTATAAAGGATAATTATGTTTTAGTGGGGTTTTAAAGATAGGAATAAATACCTTCTCATAGGTATTAAATTTGGTATGCCTAAAGTCAGGTTTACAGAATTCCTTACTGCTTAAGGTTAAAGTGAGTTGGTTTTATAGTATTATTTTTATGAGTGTTCATATTGTGATATGACACTATTATTTTTTTAACACTTTTCTTTCACTGTGTTTATTAAATTTATTTTAAAATATTAAATTTTTGATAGTTTTATTTTACATTTATTTTACATATATACTCTGATAGTTTGTATCTTGAATATAAGATCTTATTTCTGATCAACCTAACTTATGAAGGTGTTATAAAATTTTGAGTTACTTTTCACTATAAATAACCCCCTATTATAGCGTTTCTACCTAATATTTTTAGAAAAACAAAATATCCTTCTCAAACCTTATCTATTTGATGCATTATTTTTGATTCAAATATTCAGGTAGTTTATAATCATATCAATCCTTTGAATACAATGGATCATCCTCATATTTCAAAGTTTAAAACCCATTCTAGGTTTTGATCTTTCTCAATTACTACTTGATATTAAATTAACTACCAATCTAAGTCTCCCTTGGTGTACTCCATCACATCCATGGCTTTGAGTCCGCAACCTTCCCATAAAAAATAGTAGCAATCAAAATCATACAAAGAGTTTCAATTTATACTCATTTTTATTTTTTTCTCTTATAATTTGAAGTGACTTTTACCTATAGAATAATCATATTGTGTATTGACCATCATTATATAATAATAATACATAATTTATGGTATAATAGTGTGTTTTTTCATTGATGATTTAGTTATCTTTTAGGTTTCTTCCAAATCAATCTTCTTCCTTAGAGTGGGAGATTATGGATTTTCATTAACCATGAATGATTTTGATTTATAATCAAGCCCAAAACATATCTTTATATCATTAATAAATAATTTATTTTATAGTAAATTCTACATATTTTTATAGGATATTTATGACTTTCCTTAATTTTTCCATGGACCATTTGATTTAACTTCTTGAAATCATTCCAAGATTCATTTCTATTTTATAATTATTAAGTGTTCAACTAATATTAATGAATTATACTTCAAGATCATAAATATTTTTGACCTTTTCTTTACCAGTATTGATCAATCCATGAATAATTCGGAACAATTCTTTGAGCTTGATATCAATAACTCTCTCTAAGTTTTATGGTTTCTTATATTTATGTTTTTAAATATCATTCATTAATTTTTTACTCTTGTTTCTATTATATATATAACTTTTAATGATGAATTAAAGTGTTTTATTTCTTTATTTTATCTCTCTAGACAATTATTTCAAAAAATAAGCCTCTAACTCCTCCTTGATGTTTAAAATATCATTAATTTTATTATCTCTCCAATAAACTTGTTCCTCATTTTTTGGTTTTTCAATAATATCTATAAGAACAACCTTAGTGAAGTATTTATATTTCTCAATTTCCTATAATTTCATATCATCCAATCCATTTTCTTCTTATGAAAATTAGTTTTTCTTCATGAAAAAATTATTCTTTTAGATTTTCATGTATTTAATATGCCTAAATGATTTCTTCATGGGTTCACCATGTTCTTCATCATATCATAAATTCTTGGGAAACATCATAGTAAGGTTAAAATCCATTCCACATTGAAAAAATTTCATTGGAATATTCCTTTTGAATATTATTCTTCCTATTTTTTATGTTTATGGAAAGGAATGACATGAAATCATCAACCAATTTTTATTCTAGTTTATCCTGAACTATAATATTCTTAATCACTCTGAATTCCACTTATCATGATTTATCCCTTTCTATAGAATCATCTTCATTAGTACTTATTTCATATACAATAAGTATTCTTTGAAAACCATCCAATGAAATAGTTTTTTATACTCTTATCCTTAATCACCAAAACCTTCGATTATAAATGTTCATATTGAATAGGCTCCAAATTATAGGAAATTTATGATCTTGAGTATTAACCCATGATCATTATTCTCGATTAGTTTCAACTTAAAGATTTCTTTCATTATTCTTGTTTAAGTATTCCTTTGAGGATTTAACTTAAAATTCATCCTTCATTTTTGAATCCTTGTAATGTATAAGGACATATATAGTGGGTACTTTGTTATAAATTTCTTACTTCATCCTTCCAGACCCCCTACAATTTCAAACAGGGTGATAATACTGCTTATCATTTCTGGGATAGTTTCTAGATTTTTGGTATCAAGTAAAATTTTAATTGCAGATTTATTCTCCATAGATGAAGCATCAAGATTTAATAATTTATCTCTTAGAGTCTATGTTTTTTCACCATTCTCTAGATTTCATTTATCTTTGTTATTAGGCATATTTTTAGAATATAAGACTTCATTGTCTCCTTCTAATGATAGGTTAGTCTCTAAATGAGTTTCTAAGATAGATGTTCTACCACCCACTAGTCCATTAGAGTAAGGAATTTCCATAGTCTCATCCAAGGGTCCTTGTATATCCTCATACTGAAGGACTCTCGTCTTGATAGGAGGATAATGGTCAGATTCTTATGCATCCTTTATTTGAGCTCCCACTCTTTTCTATAGATGTTTTTGTCTCTTATAATTCCTAGAAAAAACCCTTTGGTGTAATAACCTTACATATTAATCTATTTATCATGTATTTATGAATCTTGGAATAGTATTTTTATTATCTAGATTTATTACCTTTATTTAAAGAGTATTCACCAGAGTTATGACCTCCTTTATTCCTATTATTAGTACCTAAAAAAAGAAACAATTCAGTTTATTTTTCCTCCTCAAAGTTAGAGTAGGCCTATAGAGGGGTAACAAAACCTTTATATGCATCCAAATTTTCATCAGAAACCATTTCAAGATAGTCCTCCTAAATCCTAAAATCAAAGTTCTAGGTGCTAGCCTATTTATTCTTCTACGTTGATACTAAAAATATTCATTTTTTCAATAACATATATTCTTAACGTCTTGAATAAATTATATAGTGTAATTATAGAAAAATTATCATACACAAAAGGCCCTAAGGGAATCAATATTCTATTACAATCATGTCTAAGGGATCACAGGAAAGTTTTGGTAGTACCCTCCACCATATCGGATTTCTTAGTAACAAAATTAGTGTTAATCCCATGCTAGAGAGAATATTGAGGTAATTCATGCATAGGAGTATTTAAATCCAACATTATTTTAAATATATCAATACTAGGCTAAGAATCACCTTTGGAAATAAGTGGTTTTGTTTATAACTTACAACAAACTACCTATATATAAGTGGGAACATCTATAACTAGACATGGGGGTAAAAACCTCCCCTATAAAATCCTTTACCCTCAAATATATAACAGTATTTACAAAATAATAATAATTAAGGTCTTACAATGAATGATTAAAATACAAACAATTCCTGGTACACTCATGAATAACTTTAGAAGCTTTGTAGGATCCATCTTTGATTAGAGGAAGATTCTTTATAGGACCTCAACGGAAAAGTTTCTAATAACGACATAGTCGATAGTAGGAGGAACAAAAATTACACAAGGATGCACAATGAACCACATTATATTACTAAAATTAAACATAAACCTTAATCTAAAACAATTCATCCTAAGTATTAAAGATGTAATCTTCTATCTAGATTTATGAAGTAGTAGGGTGATATAGGGACAAGATCCTATTATCAAAATAAATAAATTAGTTGACCAGATTTCAAATAATTTAATGAATATATTGGATTTTGGAATAGAAAATACAAAATAGGGAAGCTAACCCAAATATCCACAGTTAGAGGACCTTAATTCATGTAAAATTCATAAGCAAATATAAAAAGAGAGAAGCGAAAATCATCTATGAGATTATTTTCATTAGACCATGCAAAAGAGGATACATTTTCCACAATGAAAAGAATATGTAATGGACGAGAATCCAAAAAAATTATAATACTATGATCTTAAATCCCCATAAAGAGTTTATGAATCTATCAAATACATGCACTTATGTCCTTCACTGACCAAATTGATCCACCAGTAGTACACGAAGGAAGTCTAAGGCTTGGGTGAACTTAAAAAGACAGAGTAAAAGTTTCAGGAACCCATCCATACATGAAAGAACCTTTAGAAAAAGAGAGATGCTAGAAAACACAACAAGAGAATCCAGGATAGTTAAGGGGGTAAATCACATGGTTATATCTAAATGAAATCCTTGGTAAATTCCATCTTCCACCTATAGATTAGGAGGGATGATCAAATAGGAAATCTCAACTAGTACATGGACCCTATTGTGTGAAAAGATGTGAGAGGAATCCAATCATGTCTTCATTTGAATACAACCAAAGTATGGTGATATTTGGATTAATGTTTCTATTGACTTCCACAACATGTAATAATACTACTAGAGAAATGGGATTTGGAGCCCCCTGACACGGGTGATCGCCTTTGGTGATCGCTGGCCTTAAAAAAAATCGTTGGTACCCCCACCCCATCCCCTACCAAAACTCTACCCGCGTCCTGCTGCCTGTCCACCATTGCCCCCATCCTCCACCCTCACCGCTCGTCCCCTCACTGCCCTCCACCCCTCGCTGCCCGTCCCCTCACCGCCCTCCGCCCTCCGCCCCCTCTAGCCTCCGCCCCCTCCTCCCTCCGGCCTGCGCCCTCCACCTTCCGCCCTCCGCCCGCCACCCTCCACCCCCTCCGCCCCCACCCCTCCACCCTCAACCCTCCGGCCTCCACCCTACACCCTCCGCCCTCCTCCCTCTTCCCTCTGCCCTCCACCCTCTGGCCTTCATCCTCCTCCCCCTCTGCCCTCCGCCCCCTCGACCCTCAGCCCTTGGACCTCCACTCTCCACCCTCCACCCCTTCGTTTCCCGTCCCTCATCCCTTCATCGCCCTCCACTCTGGCTCTCCTCCATCCCCCGTCCCCTCCCTCTTTGTCCCCCTCCCTCACCGCACCGTCACTGCCCGTCCCCTCCCTCACTGTCCCCTCCCGTCCGGCACCTCCGCCGCCCAGTCCCCTCCCTCCCCACATGGTCGCTGCTTGTCCCCTCGCCACTACCACCCGTCTACTCCATCTCCTCGATGTCCTCTGTCCACTCCCTCGTCATCCCACCCTCATTGCACCATTTCCACCTCACCGCCTCCCCTCCTCCGGCTCGCCGCCGCCACCCGCCGCCCGTCCCCTCCCTCGCCACATTGTCTCTGGCTCCGACTCCCCTCTGCTGCCTCTCCTCTCCCCTGCATCACCGCCTTCAGCTCCCCTCCCTTCCAGGTTTGTAGCGCAATCAGGTATGACATGACATGGGGTTTCACTTACATTCCATTATCTATTCTCTTTTTTATTATTTAGAGATATAATTTGGTTATTTTATCAATGGTACACAAGAAATTGGTTAGTATTTATTTTAAATATATTTGTTATAAAAAATGCATGTAATAAGTCATGTTTAAATGTTTGTTATACAGATATTATTATGGATAAGAGTTGGATTGATCTTCCAAATCAAACGTCTAGAGAATATTTCAATGGAATTATGTAGTTTATTGACTTCTACATAGGATTTGAAAGTGACTATATTAGTTGTACATGTAAAAAATGTGCTAACAGATATCAATTAAAACTAGATACTGTGAGGGAGCACCTATTCTTTAACATATTTCTAAAAAATTATAAGAGTTTGAATCATTATGGAGTAGAATATGTTCGTTGTCAAAATACTGATGTAGTTCATATGGATGTTGATTCCAGGATTAATGATCCAATTCATGAAATTCTTACTAAAATGGCACGTGGGTTGGATCCTAAAGGCATTGACATCCAGAATCTTGATACTGGTGAGATAAATCTTCACTCTGGTGCAGATCGTGATTCAATGAGGTTTTATGAAGCACTTGATGATGCAAAAACAAAATTATATCCTGGATGTACTTCATACAATAAATTTTCATTTATCGTGGAGTTGTTGCATTTGAAGACTTTGAATCAATGGTCAGACACATCATTCAACATGTTGTTGGTGTTATTGAAAAAGGGTCTTTCTGTCGACGCTAAGATTCTCGAGTCATATTACCATGCTTGTAAGTTGATAGAGAACTTAGGTTTTACATATGAGACCATAGATGCATGTGCAAACAACTGTTTTTTGTTTAGAAAGGAAACTGACCATTTGGATATTTGTACAGTTTTTGGCCCTTCCATGTGGAAAATGAACAGGGGAAATCAGACTCATCAAAGTCAGATTGCGATACACGGGAAACCAATTTCCGTAAAGAAAATGCGTTACTTTCCCCTTAAACTGAGGTTGAAAATATTTTTTATGCCATCTAAAGTTTCTAATTTAATGAGATGGCATGCAGAAATAATTCATGAACATGATATGTTAACCCAATCGACAGACTCTCATGCATGGAAGGATTTTGATAAGAGACATCCCGATTTTTCTAAAGATGTTCGTAATGTTTGATTGGGGTTGGCAGCAGATGGTTTCAATCCACTCAAGTATATGGTTGGTGAAACTCATAGAACATGGCCCATGGTGTTGGTTCCATATAATATTCCTCCTTGGCTTTGTATGAAGCAACAATTTATATTACTTTACACTCTTATTAATGGACCCAGAAGTCCAGGGGATAAGATTGATGTTTACTTTCAGCCATTGATTGATCAGTTGAATGAATTTTGGGGTGATGGTGTGATTACTTATGAATGTAAAATGAATGAAATGTTCAAATTGTAGGCTGATTTATTGTGGACAATCAATGACTTCCCGGCTTATGAAAATTTATCAGGCTCGAGTACGAAAGGGGAATTTTCTTGCCCATGTTGCAATAAAAGTAAAAAATCTATATGGATTAAACATTCCAAAAAATTGGTATACATGGGTCACAGACGTTTTCTCCCCCCTCAGCACAAGTTCATAAAGGATAGAGCGGCATTTGATGGTTCTAGAGAGTTCAACCCAGCACCAAAGATCATGAGATGAGTCGAAATGTTATCGCAGATTGAGGAAGAAAACATCTACACAGTATATGAAATTCAGGATTTGGTGGCTCATCCATTATGTAATATTTGTGCTGCAGGTAGGCAGTGCAGTCACAATTGGAAAAAGAAAAGTATTTTTTATAGTCTTATGTATTGGAAAACTAACATGCTAAGGCATAATTTGGATGTCATGCACATTGAAAAAAATGTTTGTGATAACATATTGTGGACCATTTTAGGTGTCAGTGGAAAATCAAAGGACCATGTTAATGCACATCATGATTTGGAAGAAATGGGTTTAAGGAAATAGTTTCATTTATAGTTAGCTGAGGGAAACAAGGCATATAAGCCTGCTGCACAGTATACGATGACTACAAAGGATAAAGAGACATTTATTTCAATTTTTAAGATACTTAAGGTTCCTGATGGTTACTATTCTAATATTTCAAAGTGTGTGAATCTGATGAGCATGACATTTCAAGGGTTGAAAAGTCATGGCAATCACATACTACTTTAGTAGTTGATTCTAATAACAATTTGTAATTTTGTATCTCACAATGTTGTTCAGCCATTGATTGAGGTGAGTAATTTTTTAGATAGCTTTGTATAATAAATCAATGATCGAGTGATTTAAAAAGTTTGTAGGACCGAATTATACATATAATTTTTCACTTTGAGAAACTATTTCCCCCATAATTTTTCGATGTTATGGTCCACTTTACAGTGCACCTAACTGATGAATTAATGGCTGATGGTCCAGTAAAATTCAGGTGAATGTATCCTATTGAGTGGTATTTGAGTACATTGAAATGATTTGTATGTAACAGAGCACGTCCGGAGGCATCAATATCCAATGGTTATTTAATGGATGAGTGTAGTACTTTTTGTGCAGAATATTTATGGATGTTGAAACAAAATTAGATAATCCCTCTCAGATTCATGATGATCCAATTGGATAAGGAACCATATTTGATATGGACAACATCGAGTGGATACAAGCACATCGATATATCTTGTTTAATACTCCATTAGTTGCACCATTAATGCAGTAAGTGTCTTATCACTTTTATTGTTTAACTTTTATATGTTTTGTTTGCATAAGTTGATCATTTAAACTTCGCATTATCATTTGCAGGAAACACATTAATGAGATGAAAGAAGAGATGTATCGTATGACTGAGTATCAAATTCAACATTCTTATTATGTGTCATTTCATGATTGGTTCGAGGATTATGTATGTATAAATTGATTTTCATTATGAGTGAAGTATTATACTAATTTATTTCTGCACAAATTATTATTTAATTCTATGAGTTATGTAGGTTCATAAGATGAGGGAATTAGGGGACCCCACACCAACTGAAGAATTTATCCGACTGGCTGAGGGTCCATCTATAACAGCTCGTTGTTATAAATCTATATATGCTAATGGTTTTCTATTTCACATTAAAGATCTTGACGACAAACGAGCAACACAAAATAGTGGCATCGGTTGTCCATTCGTCGATTCTGGTTATTACTATGGTCAATTGATAGACATCATTGAAGTTGTATATGCACATGGGTTAAAGTACATATTGTTAAAGTGTAATTGGGTTGATCCAGTACATGGATGTAAAGTCTATTAATATTAGTTTTAATTGGTTAATTTTAACTATACGTTACACAGAAATGAACGAGTTGATAATGAACCTTTCATTTTGACATCAAAATCGGAACAAGTATTCTTCGTTACTTTGCCTTTGAATCCAAGTTGGCAAGTTGTTGTGAAAATGTCCTAGCGAGGAGTGTTTTTATTTGAACAAGATGAACTCGAGACGATTCTGTTTGTTTCCCAACAGCTTGATCAATATACCGTAGTTCAACATGAAGAATATATTTATTGGGTCAGAGCGGCTGTTGAAGGAGAAACGGTCGATTTTCATGCTTAATGAAAGGTATAATTGTTTTCCCGCTATTCAGTATTGAATGTCCTAGGATATCATAAATTATATAACCCTTTTATAAATCCTTGTAAGTTTTAATCCTCAATTTTGGAAGTTTATTCATTTATAAATATTTAGGGTGGTTTTTATTTTGGTATCTTCATGTTATTGTCGGTGTATCTTCCCATTGAGGTATTCTTAATTTGGTTTATGCACTACTTGAATTTTTATTAATTCAATCTGAAATTTGGCTATGCATTTATTGGTTTTGTAAATAATTTGTATATCTATTTTGTTAACTTTTTGATTTTTTAAAATCCATTCACAACTAATTTTTCAGTCCCTTTTTGTTTGATTAACAACTGTACAAGTTTTATTTTTTTAAAAACAATCCAATTTATCTTTTTAACACTTTGGATAGTCCCCTTACTAATGTTTTCTATGACTGCAGACATGTCAGGGGAAGAGGCAGCAGATCTACATCATCTATCTGAGCCATCTACATCTCAGGGTCGAGGTATGTTTGAATGTAATTGTGTCTATTTTTTATGTAATTGATAAACAAACACACACACACACACACATATATATATAACATATGTCAAATTATATATAAAATTGTTTTCAACAGGATCAGACTCGACTGCTTCTTCCTCTCATAAGAGAGGCCATGGTCGTGGCATTTTATCATGGAATTCCGACACGATGTTTGATGTTTCCTTTGATGAGCTATTTCATCCTTTGGGATTGAATGACCCTACATTTATTCATCAGCTGGGTCATATCATACGTGACCCACATCGATTTCCATTGACCACACTTGACCGGGCTTCTATCCCTCAGGACACATTAGATCGTCTTTGGAGGGAGGTTCAGGTAAGAAGACCATTTTACTTTCTTCTCTATGTATAAACAATACTAAAATATGTGATTTTTTTCATTAATAGAGAAATTTGAATGTATTACACAATGAGTTTCGGCTTATGTGTATGAGAAAATTCCGTAAGATGTGGAAATATTATAAAGACAAAGTCAAGAGGGACCATTGGGTACCAAATGTGGGTGACCCAGTCATTCTGGAAAAAGTCCCGAGAGGTGTCCTCCTGGCTCAGTGGCATGAATTAGTTGCATATTAGTCTACTGAGGGTGTTGCGGTTTGTATATTTATTTTTGAATATATATTTTCAAGAATGTGTGGTTTGTTTTAAATTTGAATTAATTGAATGTAGGAGGTGTCAGCATGCCATTCTAAGATTCGAGCGTTGCAGGGACCACCTCATAGGCTCGAGACTCATCACGTGTCTTATATATGACATGAGGTATTTATTATTCATTTTTTAATTTATTAATTAATATGGTTTTGTGTTTATATTCTATTCATATATAGTTACGGGAGCAAGGTGCATAGACTGATAAAATGTCAGTGTGGATGAGGAATCATGATCGAAATGATCCAGAGGCTGTAGTAATGATAGTAAGTTCTTTTACTAAGTACCAATACTTACATAAATATGTATATTAACATATATATGTATATTTATTTAAACATTTAACAGGATCAATTTGAAGCTGAGTTAGAACAGCTGCTAGAGGACCAACAACATCTTCCCATGCGAAGGGATGAGATCTTTCATCGCGTTATTGGTCGGGACGGGAATGGATATAGTTTGACCTATGAAACATGGATTCCTTGTTCTGTAGTATCACACACTGTGGTTGTTGGTCCTACTGTTGGTCAGATGACACAACATTTGTCAGATTTTGAGGCACGACAGTGCACTTCTGAGGAGGTAAATGCACAATTGATCACTGAGGTTAGAGCACTGTGAGAATATGTGCGTCCAGGTGATGGTACAGGGGATCATACGATGTAGGTTTATATTGTATTTATTTATTTATTTCTATTATTTTTTTTATGAAAATCTTCATAATTTTTATTTGTTGCAGGCCCCTGGCCCACCGAATGGAGGTAGCAGTCATGACCACTCATGACGCATCATATTCATGAGGTGTGTTTCTTTTTTTATTAGTGGGTTTGTTATTGATGTTTAGGTTGGGTTCCTAGTGATATTTTTTGAGATTTGGGGGTATCATATGTGTTTTGGCCGTATGAAATGTTTGTGTTCATGAATTGAGAAGTAACCATGAAACTGATTAATGATTTGGATATTTTTAGTTCATTTTATTCTTTAATGTTTTCAATTTTATGTCTTATGAATAGTTTTGAAAAAACCATGTGATTCCTAATAGAAACCATGGAACTTGTTTTTGGTGACTGAGCTCAGGTTCACTATTTGTAGGCCCCTGGCCCACCCCGAATAGCCCCTCCGCCACCCCCCTGGACCTCGAAATTAATTAGGAAAAACCATTAGTTTTTTAGGGAAATTGTTCATTAGGCTGTTAGGCCATTAGGAAAATCGGCCAGTTGGCCAATTTTCTAATTGGATGTAGGAAAAATGGACATTAGTCCATTATTCCATTATTCCAATTGTAAAACTAGACAATAGGCCATTATTTCAATTGTTTTTTCGGCCACTTTGCCAATAGGGCATTAGGGCATCAGGTGAATTGGTAATTGTGATAATTTGATATTGGTTCATTAGGAAAATTGACCATTACACAATTAGGATAATAGATCATTACGCCATTAGGCCAATTGTCCATTAGGATAATTAGTCATTATGCCCCCCACCACTAGAAATCCCCCCCACCTCGTACACCCCCACCCCCGAATAGCACCCCCCACCCCAGATAGCCCCCCCACTGGACAACCCCCCCAAGCATTCATTTCAAGCATGAAAAACACATAAAAAATGCATATTCAACTGTGCCACGCATACCGCGCGGCTGAATGACATGTTGTCTCCTTGTACACCTGAAAAATATTAATTAGGGTGTTTTCCCATGTTTTAAAGTCATGTAGATGTCATTTGGTATGCATTTGACCTTTAAACGCATGCTTTGGCCATTTATGACATGCGATGTGCACTTCCGGTCACCTTGGTCAAACAACACCTCTGATTGAAATTCTGTGTACTCGACCATTTCACAATTCACTCACCCTTTGTTGTCATCCGATTTCATGGCATTCTGAGGTCGTTCGGACGGTTTTGATCACCCCATGCACGCTTTTCAAACGTGCCAAAAACGGCGTGTAAAGTTAGAATTCAGAGTAAACATGCTCAGAATAACTTGAAATCACACGAAAACAATATGAATAATATTTTTGACATGTAGGAGGAGACGACATGTCAATAGGATGTGTGGTGTGCATGGTACGACCAAATATTTTGTTTTGAACAATTCGACGCTCTCTAAAAAGGCGCGTTGGGTGGTCAAAATAATCCTAACAACCTCAGAATTCCATGAAATCATACGAAAATAACTGTGGTCTGAATTTTAAAATGGTCAGGTAGATAACTTTTCAATTGGAGGTTTCGTTTGACTGCGGTGATCGAAAACTCATTTCCGGAGTCATAAAATGCCAAAATGGCATGTAACGATAAAATTCAGTGAAAACGTAATCAGAATGACTTGAAATCACATGAAAAAATATTAATATTACCTGTGACATGTAGGAGAAGACAGAACATCAATCAGACGTGCGGTGTGCGCGGTACGACCGAATATGCTATTTCGAACAGTTCGGTGCGCTCTAAAGAGGAGCGTTGGGTGGTCAAAACCATCCAAACAACCTTGGAATGCCATGAAATCATATTAAAACAACCGTGGTGTGAATTGAAAAATGGTCGGGCATACGGCATGTCAATCAGAGGTGTCGTTTGACCGGGGTGACTGGAAACGCATTTCCAGAGTCATAAAACGCCAAAACGGTGTGTAAGGGTAAAATTCAGATCAAACGTGCTCGAAATGACTTGAAATCACAAAAAAAAATAATATTCTTGAGATGTAGGAGGAGATGGAACATCAATCGGACGTGCGGTGTATGCAGTACGACCAGATATGCTATTTTGAACAGTTCAATGTGCTCTAAAAGGGCGCGTTGGGTGGCCAAAATCAATCGAATGACCTCGGAATGCCATGAAATCATACGACAACAACTTTGGTATGAATTTTGAAAAGTTAAAGTAGACAGAATGTGAATCGGATGTGTCATTTGACCGCGGTGACCGAAAACATATTTCCAAAGTCATAAAAAGCCAAAACGGCGTGTAACGGTCGAATTTAGAGAAAACGTGATCAGAATGACTTGAAATCACATGAAAACAGTATGAATATTATTCATGACATTTAAGAGGAGACAGAACGTCAATTAGATATGCGGTGTGCGTGGTACGACCGAATATGCTGTTTTGAACAGTTCGACCTGCTCTAAAAGGGCGTGTTGGGTGGTCAGAACTAGCTGAACGACCTCAGAATGCCATGAAATCATACGACAACAACCATGGTGTGAATTGTAAAATGGTCAGGCAAACGACATGTCACTCAGAGGTGTCATATGATAGCGGTGACCAGAAATGCATTTCCGGGGTCATAAAACTCCAAAACGGCGTGTAACGGTCGAATTTAGAGAAAACATGCTCATAATGACTTGAAATCACATGAAAAAATAGTAATAATATGAATAACATTTAGGAGGAGACGACATGTCAATCAGACGTGCGGTGTGCGTGGTAAGACTGAATATGCTGTTTTGAACAGTTCGACATGCTCTAAAAGGGTGCATTGGGTGGTCAAAACCAGCTGAATGACCTTGGAATGAATTGAAATCATACGAAAACAACTGTTGTGTGAATTGTGAAATGGATGGGCATAAGACACATCAATAAAAGGTTTTTTTTGACCATGGTACCAGAAACGCATTTTCAGAGTCATAAAATGCCGAAACAGCGTGTAATGGTCGAATTCAAAGCAAACATGCTCAGAATGGCTTGAAATCACACGAAAAAAATAGGAATAATATTCATGACATGTAGGAGAGGACGACATGTCAATCTGACCTATGGTGTGCGCGGTACGACCGTATATGCTATTTTGGACAATTCAGCGTGCACTAAAAGGGGGCGTTAGGTGGTCAAAACTAGTCGAACGACCTTAGAATTTCTTGAAATTATAAGAAAACGACCGTGGTGTGAATTTTGAAATGGTCGGGTAGATGGAATGTCAATCGGAGGTGTCGTTTGACCGCGGTGACCATAAATGCATTTCCAGAGTCATAAAATGCCAAAACGGTGTGTAACATTCGAATTTAGAGGAAACGTGCTCAGAATGACTTGAAATCACACGAAAACAATATGAATATTATTAGTGACATGTAAAAGGATATGACACATTAATCGGATGTGCGGTGTGCGCAGTATGACCGAATATGCTGTTTTGAACTATTTGGCGCACTCTAAAAGGTCGCGTGGGGTGGTCAAAACCAGCCGAACGACCTTGGAATGTCATGAAATCATACTACAACAACCGTGATATAAATTGTGAAATGGTTGGGCAGACGGAACGCCAATCGGAGGTGTCATATGACCGCGGTTACCACACATTTCCGGGGTCATAAAACGCCAAAACGGCGTGTAATGGTCGAATTCAGAGAAAACATGCTCATAATGACTTGAAATCACATGAAAACAATAGGAATAATATTTGTGACATGTAGGAGGAGATGACACATCAATCAGATGTGCAGTGTGTGAAGTACAACCAAATATACTGTTTTGAACAGTTCAGTGTGCTCTAAAAGGGCGCGTTGGGTGGTCAAAACTAGCCGAACCACCTCGGAATGCCATTAAATCATATGACAACAACTGTGGTGTAAATTGTGAAATTGTTAGGCAGACGACACATCAATCAGAGGTTTCGTTTGACCGTAGTGACTGGAAATGCATTTCAGGGGTTATAAAATGCCAAAACAGTGTGTAACGGCCAAATTTAGAGAAAAAATGCACATAATGGCTTGAAATCACATGAAAACAATATGAATATTATTCGGGACATGTAGGAGGAGATGAAACGTCAATAGGATGTACAGTGTGCACGGTACGACTGAATAAGTTGTTTTGAACAGTTCAGCGTGCTCAAAAAGGGCGCATTGGGTGGTCAAAACCAGCAGAATGACCTCAGAATGCCATGAAATCATACAAAAACAAACGTGGTGTGAATTGTGAAATGGTCAGGCAGACGACATGTCAATCAGAGGTGTCGTTTGACCGCGATGACCAGAAACGCATTTCCAGAGTCAGAAAACGCCAAAACGGCGTGTAACGGTCGAATTCAGAGAAAATGTGCTCAAAATGATTTAAAATCACACGAAAAAATAGGAATAATATTCGTGACATGTAGGATGAGACGAAACATCAATCAGAGATGCGGTGTGCACGGTACAACCGAATATGCTGTTTTGAACAGTTCGACGTGCTCTAAAAGGGCTCGTTGGGTGGTCAAAACTAGCTGAACGACCTCGGAATGCCATGAAATTATACGACAACAACTGTTGTTTAAATTGTGAAATGGTTGTCCAGAAGACACGTCAATCAGAGGTGTTGTTTGACCGTGGTGACTGAAAACATATTTCAGTGTTCATAAAACGCCAAAACGGTGTGTAATGGTCGAATTCAAAGAAAACAAGATAAAAATGAATTGAAATAACATGAAAATAATTGAAATAATATTCGTGACATGTAAGAGAATAGGGAATGTCCATCATACGTGCAGCGTGCGCGGTACGACTGAATATGCTATTTTGAATAGTTTGGCATACTCTAAAAGGCACGTTGGGTGGTCAAAACTAGCTGAACAACCTCAGAATACCATAAAATCATAAAATAACAAAAACCATGGTATGAATTGTGAAATGGTTGGGCAAACAACACGTCAATCAGAGGTGTCGTTTGATCGCGGTGACCGAAAACACAGTTTCAGAGTCATAAAACGCCAAAACGACGTGTAACGGTCAAATTCAGAGCAAACATGCTCATAATGACTTGAAATCACACAAAAACTATATGAATATTATTCTTCACATATAGGAGGAGACAAAACAACAATCAGACGTGTAGTGTGTGTGGTACGATCGAATATGCTATTTGAACAGTTTGGCGTGCTCTAAAAGGGTGCGTTGGGTGGTTAAAACTAGACGAACGATCTCAGAATGCCATGAAATCATACGACAATAACTGTGGTGTGAATTGTAAAATTTTTAGGCAAACAGAACATCAATCGGAGGTGTCGTTTGACCGCGATGAAAAGAAACGCATTTCCGGGGTCATAAAACGCCAAAACGGTGTGTAATGATCGAATTTAGAGAAAACATGCTTAGAATGACTTGAAATCACACAAAAACAATAGGAATAATATTCGTGACATGTAAGATGAGATAACATGTCAATCAGACGTGCGGTGTGCGCGGTACGACCGAATATGGTGTTTTGAATAGTTCGATGCGCTATAAAAGGGTGCATTGGGTGGTCAAAACCAGCCGAACGACCTCAAAATTCCATGAAATCATACTACAACAACCGTGGAATGAATTGTGAAATGTTCGGGTATAAGACACGTCAATTGGAGTTGTAGTTTGACCTCGGTGACCAGAAACACATTTCCAGAGTCATAAAACGCCAAAATGGCGTGTAACGGTCGAATTTATAGAAAACGTGCTCAGAATGACTTAAAATCACATGAAAACAGTAGGAATAATATTTTTGACATGTAGGAAGAGATGAAACGTCAATCAGGCGTGATTTGTGTGTGGTACGACCGAATATGCTGTTTTGAATAGCTCGACGCATTCTAAAAGGGCACATTGGGTTGCCAAAACCATCTGAAAAACCTCAGAATACCATGAAATCATATGACAACAACCGTGGTATGAATTGCGAAATGGTTGGGAAAATGACACATCAATCGGAGGTGTCGTTTGACAACTGTGACCGGAAATGCATTTATGGGGTCATAAAACACCAAAACGGTGAGTAACGGTCAAATTCGAGGGAAATGTGCTCATAATGACTTAAGATCACATGAAAACAATAAGAATAATATTCATGACATGTAGGAAGAGAGAAAACGTCAATAAGACCCGCATTGTGCGCGGTATGACCGAATATGCTGTTTTGAACAGTTCAGCGCACTCTAAAAGGGCGCGTTGTGTGGTCAAAACCAGTAGAACGACCTCAGAATGCCATGAAATCAAACGAAAACAACTGTAGTATGAATTATGAAATGTTTGGGTAGAAGACACATCAATCAGAGGTGTCGTTTGACCGCGGTGACCGGAAACACATTTCCGGAGTCATAAAACAGAAAAACGATTTGTAACAGAATAATTCAGAGAAAACACGATCAAAATGACTTGAAATCACATGAAAAGAATAGGAATAGTATTCGTGAAATGTAGGAGGAGATGAAACGTCAATCAGACATGCGGTGTGTGCAGTACGACCGGATATGCTGTTTGGAACAGTTCGATGTGCTCTAAAAGGGCACATTGGGTTGTCAAAACCAGCCGAACGACCTCAGAATTCCATGAAATCATATGATAACAACTGTGGTGTGAATTTTGAAATGGGCGGGTAGACGAAACATCAATCGGAGGTGTCGTTTGACCGTGGTGACTAGAAATGCATTTCCGGAGTCATAAAACACCAGAACGATGTGTAACGGTCAAATTCAGAGAAAACCTACTCAAAATGACTTGAAATCACACGAAAAAAATAGAAATAGTATTTGTGACATGTAGGAGGAGGTGACATGTCAATCGGACTTGTGGTGTGTGTGGTACGACCAAATATGCTATTTTGAACAGTTCAGTGCGCTCTAAAAGGGCACGTTGGGTGGTCAAAAGGAGCCGAACGACCTCAGAATGCCATGAAATCATACGACAACAACTGTGGTGTGAATTGTGAAATGGTCAGGTAGGAGGCACATTAATCGGAGGTGTCATTTTACCGCGGTGACTGAAAATGCATTTCTGGAGTCATAAAACGACAAAACGACATGTAACGGTCGAATTAAGAGAAAACGTGCTCAGAATGACTTTAAATCACAAGAAAACAATAGGAATAGTATTCGTGACATGTAGGAGGATACTTCATGTCAATCAGACATGCAGTGTATGCGGTACCACCGAATATACTATTTTGAATAATTTAATGCAGTATGCGCGGAGAGAATTCATTTTTAGACCACAAAACATTTCCATAAGCTAAATCAAAGACTCCAAAACAAGAAAAAAAATCCAAAAATGATAAAATTTCTTAAATTTGGGGTTTTAAATTATTATAGCACCCATAATTTGATGTCAGATTTAATTATATTATATATATATATTAACTGAATAAATATGTTTAATTTAAGTTTTTTTGTTTAGTTGTTGTTTTTGTATCTTATTGTAGATTGAAGCAGAAGATTGAAATGGATTTGGATCATTGAAGCACGTCTGTAATTTATTATTTGTGATGATTTTGATGTTTATGCTATTTGGAATTTGTTTTTTTATGATTTCTACCCTGTTTTGTTGATTAGGAACTGTGAATTTTTTTTTAAAAAATTTCTCAGGGATAGCGACCGCCATTGGCGGTCTCTATAGCTTGGCCGAGCATCAGAGCAGCGACCGCTAGTGGCGGTCGCTATTGGTCAACCGAGAAATAGGTCAGGGACTGCCAATGGTGGTCGCTGTAGGCTTACTACGACGAGACTAAAGCGGCTGCCATTGGCAGTCGCTAATGGCCGAAGTTTTATTAGTGTAAGTGAAATTCAATCCTTAAAAACACTTTAACTTATTTTATTATAATTTGGGAAATTTTTTCCCAATATACATGCATTGGTTAAGGTTATTAAGGTCACCCATAAGGGTGCATTGTTATATAATCAATGGAGTAACTTGGTATTATATGTTTAATTTCTTTTATTTTATCTATTATTATACCAACAACAAATGTATATTAGATTAATTTAGAGGCATATTTAGGGTGTCAACCTTAAAATATTACTCACATATTTCACGTGTACCTAGGGGTGTGTATAAAATTTATGGTTTATGATATGGGAAATAGAAAGAGTTTAATAATGTATGGGTGAGTAAAAGTCTCATAATAGAGATTGGATATGAAATTAGGTGAGGCCTAAGGCCCTTTTTTTGTAGTTTCACATTTATTTTCTATATTTGGATTATATCATATATATGATCAATGCACAAGGTGATCGTTAATTTTATGTATGAATCGTATTTTATTACTTGGGTTTCAATTTTATTATTACATGGTATATGATTTGTTTATGATTGGATTGTCATTATAATATCCATACTATGATTTGGTTATTGTTTGATGGTTGTACCTCATTTAATTATAATTTATGGTTATGGGATTGATGTTATTGTCTCTATATGTCATTATAAAACCATTACCCCTAGTTAGAAACCTATAATATTCAAAGAGTCATGCTTGAGGTCACATGATATTACAAATTGCACCAGTTTATGGTTTCCCATGTCGAGATGTTACAAAACAATGTTAAATCCCATAGTTTTATCTTTCTTAATTATTTGGTACATTGTAGTGAGATATTTTTTGGTTGGGACTTGGGATTGAAATTATACTTATTCTTAGATAACACATGTACTATGAAAGTCCAAGTTATTAGGGTTATGATATATAAATTATTAGGTTTTTACATAATACTATTTCATTATTTGAAAGAGTACGATGAATGAATTATATTTTATTGGTTTACTCTTGGATTTGGTTGGCAAGAGGTTTTGTTTACATTCATAATATTTGATACTTAGTCTCAAATAACATATAAATAACTCTATATGAATGAGAAAATTATTGTTTATATATTTTTTAGTTAATTAATATATCAAAAATAAATTATTTTATGTTTTATTGAATTAAATATTGGTGATGCATTAATTGAATGAATATTTGGTGATTTTTTTCTATTAATATTGATATAAACTATATTTGTATTTTGAACTGAACCCCTAATTATTTCTTATGAATTAAAGTTCCCTAAGGTGAATTAAAACCGTAAAGTGGGATGGGATTATGAGGTACTAATTGTTAGAAGTAATCCTTATGGGGAGTGTGATATTATAATAGTGGTATTAATTTCCTATCACTTATATTCCTAAATTGTGATACAAATAAATATAACATTTTTTTGGATTTTTTTAATTCAATATTTTAGTATTAAGATTCCATAACAGGTTTTAGTTGAGCATCAATATGGTGGATTTTACCATACTCCACCAATATCAACCCAAAATTATCTAATTAATGAATAACATAGGGAAATATTTCTTAATATGATTTAGTATTTATATCATGGGGATCTTAGGGGAAATTTATCTATATATAACCTTATCTGGGAGTTCAATATTTAACACCCACCCCTATTCCAATGTGATAGAAGGCTTTATGGAATGCAAGACTGGGTCAAGTTCATCCAAAGAATCTTTGATTTGATTTTGAAGCTGGTTTAGAATCGGTTCAAGATTTCTACTTATATGTTGTGTGGCCTAGATAACAACCTGTGGTATTTTCATGTCTAAGAATATTGATACAAGTGGATATCATAAAAGGACTTTTAAACTCATTTTTTTTTGAGTTTTTACCTCAAAAAAATAGGGATAGAGCTATAAAAAGAGTTCATGAATCTCAATCATGGAAATCTATGTTTTATGGATTATGTTTCATGATTTATAGTGTTTATCTATTTTTCTTTGATGATATCACGTGATGAGGCTATAATAGTGTATATTTTATTGATAGATATAATACATCCAATGATTTTATAGGTGTCGGTTCCGGGCATATTAGAAGCACGGGATGGGCAGTGCCCAACTTTTTTTTTGTAACCAATGACCAATTCGGGATCAATACGACGATGAATGGTAGTATCCACAAAACTGAATTATGGATCAAGAAAAAATAATAGAAACATGGAACCAATAGAGAGAGGATCAGCATATTTTTTTTATAATTAACTTAACTAAATTAAATAATTACCTCCAAGGTGATTCTTTATTCGTTGATGCGTTTGACCACATATCTACAACATGCCTTTTTTTTTGTAGAGATCAAGGGTAGATCTCCTCTAAAGGTGATCAACACCTGCTCCATGAATCTCTAGATGTTACTAAAGGAGTCTCCAGGTTCTAGCATGGAATATCCTTATGCTTTCATCGTCCTCCTTCGATCACCTTAAGAACCACTTCTAAAATGTTATTCTTGATCTGGTGGAGTAGGACCACTCTCATTCATGAGAACGTTCTTGAGGAAGAAGGAACTATCTCGGCTCGAGGGAAATTCTCCAAATTATTGTGCACAACACCTGTATCTAGCATTCACTTACCCCAGTATAAATGAGAAAATAATAACATAACCGAGAATTTAATTCACTAGGTAATAAAAAATAATTTTCACAAATGACGTTACTTATTTTATTATTCTATATAAAACCCACATGTAAAATAATAACAACAACACCATTATTTCCATGACATGTTTTTAACTTGAAACTTATATTTAAATATTATTTAATCAAATAATATTTAATATTATTTCTCACTTGATCCTTAAACCTGTTATTCCCATCCTCCTTAATATTTATTAGGCATTGAATAATGACTATTTGTTTATTAAATAAATATAACTACATTATTCTATGATAAATTAATATTACATATATAATCTATTCTCTCTCAAATAACTAGTGATGAAATAAATACAATTAGGTATACATGAATAATTATTAAACCACAGTTGGGAATAATATTTATTCAAATTATTAAATAATAAATTAAATTACTGAGATTCCGGACACACTTATTGTGTGACCCTCTAGGCCTCTTTTTCAATGGCATTAGGCGAACCTGCCTAAAGTCCAAAGTTAGCATCTAGAAACATTCCAAGGCACCCATAGAGAAATAATTTAATGCTATAATAACATTTCACCTCATACGAATGCTTACCGTGTAATATAATTCTTTTGTCTTGATATCTCCAATCAAGCGGGTTTCATGCAAGTGCCATCAACCCATGTGCTCGATTTCTCATTCTTTGACTTCTGAAAATTGAACTTATCTATAGAAAACCATAGATATAGATTTATTTAGGCTATATCATTTCCATCAAAGGGCTTGAGATGTCAATTTCTATTTTGGAACAGAAGTGATAAATCCTTTCTCGCATTATTCATTAATGTAGTATTACTCGTGACACACCCAATATATCCCACCCCACAGAAAATATATGTCATCATGGTTTTATCCAATACAACTAAGTTCATGAGTCATAATACCCATTAATAATAATATTAAAGTATAAGGATCAATACACACATCCGCAGATAGGAAAATCTAATGACACTTATAAATGTAGATTTCATACTATCGAGTCTTGTTCTCATAATATCCTACTATCACCAAGGGAGTACACCATGAGATGGTGTATCAAAGTCCTATGAGTATCCAACCTTGATAGCCTATATCATTTGTGTCTCTTAAATGATATCATTTAGTTATAGATAATATATCTATGAATAGTGTCATAGCACTTTCAGGTTCTCATCATAGCAGGGAACTGCTACGACCCTTTAGTGAGACAGCTACTATGAAGACATTATCACAAATAATGTCATGAAAAAGAACAATAATGATGTGATAAGAATTTTATTAATATCCATACAATGAATATATGTTTATCATAAAGTAAAAAATAATTTGGTTCTAGGGAACCAACTCCATTAATCTCACTTGCACTAGATCCAACTGTGAACAACCTTCAGTCTGATAGCTCTAACATGACACTCTTTCTTATACTAAGATAGACCTTTAGTCAAGGGTTCCACCATGTTCTATTTTGTGGATACTCTACTCATTTAAAATTCACCCTTTAATAAAAATCCCTCAAGAGGTGATACTTTCAGAGTATGTGCTTTGTCCGTTAATGTGACCTTGGCTCTTTTGAAAGAGCCACTACTGCAGTATTATCACAATACAATGTGATAGGGTCTTTACTGCTAGGTATCACATAAAGTTCCTAGACAAATTTTCAAATCCATATAGATTATTTGGCTACATTATAAGCCTCTATATATTCAGACTCCACTATAGAATTAGTTACATATGGCTGCTTTGAACTCTTCTAGCTCATAGATCCTCCGTTGATATAGAAAACATATACTAATTGTGACATTATATCATTATGATATATCTGAAAACCATCATCAACATACCCTCTGATGAAAAGCTCCTTGTCTCTTCCATATACAAGGAACATATCCTTTTTTCTTCTCAAATACTTAAGGATTTTAATAAAAGTAGTCCATTTCCATTCTCCTAGATTTTCTTGATATTTTCCTACCATGCTCAGTGCATGAGAAACATCAATTCTAGTACATAACATGACATACATGATTAATCGTATCACTGAAGTATATAGAATCTTACTCATGTTATCTTTCTCTTATTATGTCTAGGGAAACATTTTCTTATAAAGATGTAAACCATGTGACACTAGAACCAATCCACTCTTGGATTGTTCCATACTAAATCTCTTTACTATCTAGTAAATATATGTACTTTGAATTAGTCCAAATAGCCTCTTGGATCTATCACAAATGATATTGATCCATAGAATGTACTTCTTTGCCTAAGTCCTTCCTAGAGAAGCACTTGTTCAACCAGTCCTTAACTAATTGTAAGACTGGTATGTAATTTCAAATAAATAATATGACGTCAACATATACTACTAGGATAATGACCGCATTCCTATTAAACTTTTTGTAAATAGATGGATCACATTCGTTCTTAATGGAACCAAGTTCCCTTATGGATTCATCGAATCGAATATTCCATGACCTGGATGCTTGCTTCAATCCATAAATAGATCTATACACCTTTCAAACCCATTTGGCATCTCCTGGAATAACAAACCCTTCTGGTTGTTTCATATAGACATCTTTCTGAAGGTTCCTGTTAAGGAATGCATTTTTGAAATCCATCTTCCAAATCTCATAGTCCTGGAAAGATGCTATGGAAAATATGATTATGATAGATTTAAACATGGAAACTAGCAAAATGGCTTTATCGTAGTCAATTCCTTGACATTGTTTGAACCATTAATCCACTATCCTTGATTTATAGATAATTACATTACCTTATATGTCTAGTTTCCTCTCTTACACTCCTACATAGTACTTGTGTTTTAGGAACTACTTCTTTCACTAGGACCTATGGAACTTGTTCTTATACCAACTCTAGTGTATCTTGAGCATCAACTTCATCAAATTCAATCTTTCTCCTACAATCCTTTTTAAGGATACACTCTTTCTCAAGGTATTAGGATTGTATGGCAATAGTTATTTTATTTTTTGAGGGTCTATATAGACAGTATCCCTTTGTTTCCTTAGGATACCCTATAAAGATACACCTCATGCGTCAGGGTGATAGTTTGTTTCCTAATAAATCCTTAAAAAATGTCTCGCATCCCCATACACGTGTATGCAATAAAATGGGTTTCTTTTCACTGCATAGCTTAAATTTATTTCCATTTTCCTCTTTAGTTGGTGCTCAGTTTAATGTGTATACCATAGTTTGTAATTCATATCCCTAAAAGGTTAATATAACATCTACATGACTCATCATCAAACTTACCATGTACAATAAGGTACGGTTCCTCATTTCACTAACACCATTCCACTGTGGTGTATAAGGTGGAGTTAGTTGAGATAGAATCCCAAAATCCAGTAAAAATTTTATGAACTCTTGGTTAAGATATTTTTCACATTGATCTGATCAAATCTTCTTTATCTTCTTACCAAGATGATTCTCTACTTCATTATTAAATTCCTTGAATTTCTCAAAGGACTTAGACTTATACCTCATCAAGTAAATATATCTATATATACTCATGTCATCTGTAAAAGTTATGAAGTAAAAATATCCACCTCTAGCTTATACTAAAAATGGTTCACACAGATTAGTGTCTACCAATCCTATAAGCTTTGTGGCCCTTTCACCCTATCCACCAAATGAAGGTTTGGGTATTTTACTTTATAAACAAGCATGACATCTATCAAGTGGTTTTAGCTCAGAAGAGTCCAAATAACCATCTTGATAGATATTTGTCAGGTGCTTCTAATTTACATGAACAAGGAGGTGATGCCATAACTAGGTGTTATATGAGTCATGTGAACATGATTCTTTATCGATTACCAATAATTTGTTTTTTTAATTTAATACATACATACCATTATTTAAATTTTCAATACTATAACATATGCTGTCCTTATAAAATAAAAAACTTTTTTTTCGAAATTTTAAAATAAACCCATATCTGTCTAAAATTGATATAAAAATTATGTTCTTGGTATCAATTGGTACATAATAAAAGTCATGTAAAACCAAAATCATCCTGACTGGAAAAAAAATGTGGTAGTCACCAATGGCAAGAGCAACCAACCTCGAACCATTGGTAGCTCACAGATCCACCTCTGCTTTGAAAATTTTCTGAAATATACTTGGTTCCTGTATTAGAATATAAATGTGAGAACCAAAAGCTATATCTAATACCCAATGTGTAGAAATGGAAAGATTGCACTCGATAACAAATGAACATTTGGATTCCCCTTGCCTCTAGGTGCAGTTCCTCTTCCATTGGTCTGACTTGCCACATGAAAAACACACTGACTCCTTTTCCTTGACCTGCCTCTGGATCTTATTATTCCTGGTCAGACGGTGCTCAGGGGATTTATACTGTTTATAAATCTTATTCCCCTTTACATTGTACTTCCTCTTTCTATTCTCCATAAGGACTGCATGTTTTTCATACCCCATGTCCTTATCCACTTAGCGAATTAGGTTCAGAAGTTCTGATAGGATCTTCTCATTATTTCACATATTATAATTCACAATAAAACTAGAGAAGACCTATGGCAGTGATTATAGTTTGATATATATACCCAATTCATCTGGGAATTTAATCCCTAAGATGTCTAGACGCTCAATGTAACTAATAAGATTGACTACATGAGTCCCAACTGGCATAGACTCACCAATCTTAGTGTTGAACAAAGCGTTGGAGATCTCATACCTCTATTGTCTCTCATTCTCTTTATAGAGATCTTGAAGGTGAGACATCATGCTATAAGAGTCCATTTCCTCATGCTTCTTCAAAAGATCATTGGTCACGAATGATAGCATGAGGAAATGAACATCTGTTGAATTATTCAGATGTTTCTAATACACAGAGAGAACCTCATCACTCACCTTATTTCTAAGTGCAACTTGTAAAGGTTCTTCCTGCACATATAGTTTCCTTTCATGCCGAAGGATAAACCGAAGGCGCCTTTTCCACTCTTGGAAATTAGTGACAGTGAGAAGGTTTTCCTTCTCGAGTATGGATCTCAATTATATGTTTGATGTCATTTTTAATGTCATTTATACAAATAATATGAACATAGTTTTAGTACTTTATCTGATAAAATTATGAAAAATAAATAAACAAATATTCATTAGTCTCCCACTATTTTATCGAAACCCAATAGTCCTCACCATTAGATTTGGAATATCCTATTACTTGAACAGTCTAGTAGCACAAATCAATATCTCCATTGGCATTACCCCAACTTTGGATGGTAAACCAATTTTAAAGGTTTTATGTAGGCATTCCAAATTCCAACTGCATTAACTTGTGACTCCTTTATCTGTTGAGTGGAATCCCAAATCCTGAAATCCTAAATTTTGGATTTACTCAACCTTTTCTTATCAGTTACAATAAGTCTTTCTTTGGCAGTCAAACCTTGATGTAAACTAATTCAATTGAATCCAAAACCTTAAATTAGAATTCCCTGATTATTGAAATCACCTCAACTTTTTTTGGTCAAGAACTTTGAACTATGGTTCAATTCTAACCGAATAAATGGAAGGCTATACTGAATTAATATTTTATTGGGGGATTTTATCCTTTATGCGTAAATTTACATTTATTATCATTTCACATGATTTTTAATATTAGGTGAGATAAGATTAAGTGATTAACCATATATTAGATAATATTTATGAATAATCCAGTTTATTTTAGTTCCATATTGCATGCTTGTTAATTCATTAATTATGTGATCATGACAAAACATCCATAATGAATAACCATACAACTAATAGAAATAAAATAAAGGGTATGATCATGAGCTTGTTCTAATGGTTAGTTTATCTAGAGGTTGATAAACTAACCTATAACCTAGGGGAGAAACTCCTTGAACCAATTTGGTTTGTGTTTATAGCTTTCCACCTATCCATCATTGTATCTCCTTAGATTGGATTCACCTCAGCTTATAACTTGAACCACATACACAAGATTGGGAGCTCCATCCATTACATATGCTTTTACTCACACTCAGGTGAGGGTTAAAGGGGGTTTAAATTAAAAGAAACCATGGGAATGCATTCCCTATATATTAATTAGGAGAGAAGGAACACATGCCAACAATTTAATTCATTAAAAAATTAAAAGGGAAACCAATCACATAAAAAGGTTTGGTTTAGCTCATGATCATCCGCATGCATGAAAAGAATTACATATTTAATAAAACTAGCATTAATTTCTTTAATAATTATTATTTGAGATAAATCATGCTCAAATCGATTAATTATTATATCTAATCAATCAATTATTTTATATTACACCCTTTCTTAATTTCCTTGATATTCACATCTATTATAATTTTAAACAAATTAATAAATTCATTTAAAATTAACTATGTACATAACTTATACCTTGGAGGTAACCCGATGAATACCCATCCAAAACTACCCAACATGTATTATACTTGTATATAGTTTATTCTTTATGACATGTAACATGTACATAGAATTATAATTTTAATACAAATTATAAAAGATGTGAATATCTTTGAACTTTACACAGATGTTAATTAAACACACACACACACAGACACAGACACACACACACACAGATATATATAAAACATCTATCACATGTTGTGTCTTAGCTTTCTGCCCACATTAAGGTACATGTCTCAAGGGTTACATAATATAATAATAAATTTTTAAATCTGCATAATCTGAAAATAGTACACGGCTTGTAGATCCAACTACATGGTGTGTACCCTCTTCACCATGTATTTGAAGTAAATGCCTAGGGACTCAGTGTGTGAGGTGTAATTTATAAATCTTGGAGTACACGATGTTTCTAATGGGTCACACACTATGTTGACTCCATGTTACATTGTCACCAGTTGGATAAGTTATGTATGGGATACACGGCTTGACCCTGACCTGAAACGGACTTCATACCATGTCCAGTGGGCCAAAAAATGTGCAATCCGGCTGACCATGTACCATTCTGTCTTGGTCAACACTTGGTGTAAGAATTAACTACACCACATTTCATTAATGCACATGGCTTGAGTAATTTATGAATTAATCCCGAAGCACTAAACACAACTACACAGTGTGTGATCTGGATTACACATCATGTATGGAAGATTAAACAGTGTGTAACTCCAAATACATGATGTTTACCATCATGTTACCTAAAAAAAATCTTCGAAACCTCCTAATGAGATCCTCAATTTAATTTTAATTATAAAATTATTTGTTTCTATTAGATCTACAAGAAACGATAAAGGCAGAATAGATCTTGAAATTTATATTACAAGAATTATTAAACTTGAATTGAAAAATTAAATTATTAAAAAATAAAACATCAAGGAATTATTTAAATAATTATAAATGAAAATATGCCCCGCTATGATACCACTCGTAGGTTCCGGGCATAGAAAAAGCATGGGATGGGTGGTGCCCAACATTAATTTTTCCATAATCAATAACCAATTCGGGATCAATATGAAGATGAACACCAGTATCCACATAATTAAATCAAGGATTAATAAAAAGGAATAGAAACCTGAAACCAAGAGAGATAGGATCAACATATTTTGTTTGTAATTAATTTAATTAAATTAAATAATTACCTCTATGTTGATTCTTTCTTTTTTGATGTGTTCGACCACAGATATGTAGTGCGCTTTCATTGAGTTGTAGAGATCAAGGGTTGATCTCCTCTAGTGGTGATCCACATGTGCTCTGTGAATCTTTGGACGTCGATGAAGGAGTCTATGGGTGATATCACAACAGATCATTACTCTGGCATTGTCCACATTTGATCACCTTGAGAGCCACTTCCAATTAATTATCCTTGATCCGATGGTGGAGGACCACTCTCATTCTTGAGAATTTTCTTAGGCAAGAAGAAACTTTCTAGGCTCAGGATAAATTCTCAAAAATTTTGTGAAAAACACCTATATCTAGAATTATATTACCCCAAGATAAATGAGAAAATAATAACATTACTAGGAATTTAATTCACTAGGTAATAATAAATAACTGGCATAAGTGTCGTTACTTATTTTATTATTCCATATGAAACCCCCATGTAAAATAATAACTACAATACCATTATTTCCATGACATGTGATGAAATTTAAATTTATATTTAAATATTATTTAATCAAATAATATTTAGTATTATTTCTCACTAGACACTTAGACTTAGTCCACCCATCCTTCTTAATATTTTTCAGGCCGTGAATAATGACTATTTATTTATTAAATAAATATAACTGAATTATTCATTAATAAATAAATATTCCATCCATAATATATTCTCTCGAATAACTAGTGATTCAATAAATGTGATCAGACATACATGAATAATTATTTAACCAAAACCAGGAATAATATTTATTCAACTTCTTAAATAATAAATTATTTAAATGAGATTCTGGATATAGTTAGTGGGTGAGCCTCTAGGCCTCTTTCTCAGAGGCATTAGGAAAACTGACTAAATTCCAAGGTTAGCATCTAGAAACACACCAAGGAACCCATAGAGAAAGAATTTAATGCTGCAACGACATGTCACCTCATACGAATGCTTACTGTATAATATAATACCTTTGTCTTGATATCTCCAATCAAGTGGGTTGCATGAAAGTGCCATCAACCCATTGGTTGATTTCTCATTATTTGACTTCCAGGAAATTGAACTTTCCTATAAAACACCATGACCATGGATTTATTTATGCTATATCATTTCTATCAAAGGGCCTAAGATATCAGCTTTCATTATGGAATAGAATGGAAAAATCCTTTCTCACATTATTCATTAATGCAATATTACTCATGATGAACCCAACATATCCTACCTCGTTGAAAATATATGTCATCATGATTTTCTCCAATACGTTTAAGTGTGTGAGTAATAATACCCATTAATAATAATCTTAAAGTCTAAGGACCGATACACATGTCCTAAAATAGGAACATCCAATGACACTTATAAATGGGGATTTCCTACTGTCTTGTCTCGTTCTCATAATATCTCACTAGATATCACTAAAGGAATACACCATGAGTAGGCGTCTCAAAGTCCAATGAGTCTCCACCCCTAATAGCCTATATAATTTGTGTCTCTAAAATTATATCATATGACTATAGAATACTTATATAATAATAGTTTCATATTACTTCTAGGTTCTGATCATATCAAGGAGCTGTTTTGTCCTTTTAGTGTGATATCTACTCTTAGGACATTATAATATACAATTTCATGTAGAAGAAATATCATGATGTGATTTAAGTTTATTAATATCCATTAAATGAATATATGTTTATCATAAAGTACAAAAGAATTTGGTTCTAGGGCACTAACTCCAATAATAGGATCACACATCCAACTAGCACTATGAGAGGTTTTAGGTAGTCTTAGGGATTAGGAGCTTGGTTTGATAGATTAACATAGAGAAACAGTTGATTTTTTAAAAAAAACATAAAGGCATGGAAATGGATTTGGTTTATGGGGTTAGATGGAGTTACAAGGTGGGATATTGTAGGGTAGTTATATGTATAAATGCTTAGACAAATATATATGTTACAATAGGATTATTTTCACCAAGAAAGTTATAACTAACAATGTTGAGGGGCTACAGAAAATATGAGGTATGATCACTATTATAATTACCTTATATTTAGTTCAATATAACACTAGTGGAATACCCTTTTTAATATATAATTTGTGGTTTAGGGTTTTTATTGTAGCGTATGATGGGAATTTTGACCATAAAAATACCCTTAATGAAGTGATCAGAGGGTATATAAGATATTCAAGATGCACCGTGGTGGTCAACAGCTATGGGTATCTATGAGATTTACTTATATTATAAATATATAGTATTGATTCAATATTTGATAAGGATTTGAAGAATTATATCATATATCACATATATTTCAATCAGATATGATGGCCATTCATTTCTCTTGTAGGTAGTTACACTTTCACTTCAAAATATAACTTCTAGGAAAGTTATGTAGAAGAAAATCACTAAAAACTAGGGATGATTACAACCCATTTGGAGAATATTATTATGGGGGATGAGGAGGTGGCATAACTAGAATTCTTATCTTTTATTTGAAATAAATTTCAATATGTTTTACCTCAATACTTCTATGAATTTTCACCTAGTATAGAGGTTGAATTTATAATTTATGTGGTTTCATGCATAGATCTTACATCGATACCTCTATATGAGATAGAACCCATTGAGTTTAGTAAATATATGGCCCATTAGAAGGAACTAAAAGAAAATGGATTTATTATCTTATTCAATTCTCTATTTTTTTCTCTTATTTTATTTTTAGAGAAGGTACATGATAGAATGTGTTTGTGTGTGGATTACTAGAAATTAAACAAGTTAATAAAAAATAATCTTTATACATTTCCATATACTAATGACCTATTCAATCAATTAAGGGGAAACCATTAGTTCTCTAATATTGATCCAAGATTAGGCTATCACCAATTTAGGGTGATGTTGAAATATGTTCCAAGGAATTATTTTATAAGAATATATGGTGTGTATGAGTTTCTTCTAATGTTGTTTGGTTTGATGGACATTCCAACTATGTTCATAGATCTTATGAACAAGAACTTCCATAAGTATTTTTTCTTTTCTATGGGGAATTTTTTAACAAAATCCATGTATATTCCTAATATTAAGAGGTTCTTATTATATATATGGAGATCATATAGAGTACAATGTGAGAAAAATAATTTTTTCCAAGCTTATGAGGTTTAATTTTTATATTGGAGAAATATAATTCTTAGGGAATGTTATATCTAACTTTGTAATTTCAATAAATCCCAAGAAGGTAAATGCCATGATTTCATGGGATAGTACAGAAATTGCATTTGAGATCTATAGTTTATTGAATTTATTTGTATACTACTAGAAATTACTTTAATACTTATTTTGATCAGATTAATATATAATGTAGCTCACTAGTGCAGAAAACATTTTTTACGGCGGTTGTTTTTTATTTTTAATGTCAGCTTTTGGACGAAGTTATTATATGAGACGTTATAAACATAGTTTTTTACGTCGGTTATTTTACAACCGACGTAAAAAACACAAATTCGAAGAGTTTTTCAAGTCAGTTGATAAAAAACCGAAATGGAAAATGCTTCGGAGTCATGGTTTATTATGTCAGTTATTTACTAACTGACATGGTATATACCCTTTCACATCTGTTATATAAAAACTGATGTCATAAAGCACTCCTCCGAAGCGTTTATCACGTCGATTATTTTGATAACCGACGTGATAAACCTGTCTGCCAAGCGGTTTCCAACGTCGGTTATATAATAACCGATGTAAAGACATATCTATGACATCAGTTATAAAATAACTGACATAAAAAACTATCCATTTCCATTTATTATGTCAGTTATGAAATAACTGACGTAAAATCCATTTCCCATGAAGTTATTACATCAGTTTCCAAATAACCGACATTAAAACTAATCCCAATGCATTTTTTATGTCAGTTATGATCTAACCCATGTAGAAATCAATTTTTTTAAATAAAACTAAACCACTGATATGCCTAGCCAAAATACCTGAAATATACCAAAAGGTTACCAAAAACAGACCAAAACAGACCAGAACCCCCCTACCCCACTAGATAGCCCCCACCACACCCCTGGACACCCCACACCCCTGGAATTCCCCCACCCCCTGGATAGCCCCCACACCCCAGGACAACCCCCCAACCTTCTGGACATCCCCAACACCCCTGGAATACCCCACCACCCCCTGGATAGCCCCCACACCCCTGGAAACCCCCCCACCCTCCTGTATACCCCCACCCCATGGAAAAGACTCCCACACCCCTAGACAACCCTCCCACACCCCTAAAATAGACCAAAAAGTTACCAAAAATAGACTAGAACCCCCCCACCCCATTGGACAGCCCCCACCACACCCCTAGACACCCCACACACCTAGACTACCCCACCACCCCTTGGATAGCCCCCCCCAAACCCCTGGACAACCCCCTCCCTCCTGTATACCCCCACCCCCAGGACAACACTCCCACACCCCAGGACAGTCCTCCCACACCCCTAAAACAGACCAAAAAGTTACCAAAAAAAGGCCAAAATAGACCAGACCCCCCCCTCCCCACCCCACTAGACATCCCCCACTACACCCCTGGACACCCCCCACACCCATGGACTACCCCCACTCCCTGGACAGCCCCCCACACCCCTGGACAACCCCCACCCTCCTGGACACCCCCCCACGCCCTTGGACTACCCCACCCCCTGGACAGCCCCCCACACCCCTGGACAACCCCCCACCCTCTTGGACACCCCCACACCACTGGACTACCACCACCCCCTAGGGAGCCCCCCACACCCCTGGACAACCCCCACCCTACTATAGACCCCCACCCCTAGACATCACTCCCACACCCCTGGAAAGCCCTCCCACACCCCTGAAACAAACCAAAAATTTACCAAAAATAGACCAAAACATACCATAACCCCCTCCCACACCACTGGATAGCCCCCACATCCCTGAACTACCTCCCACCCCCTGGATAGCCCCCACATCCCTGGATAACCCCCCACCCTCCTGGACACCCCCACACCCTTGGAATTCCCCCACCCCCGGGATTGGCCCCACACCCTTGGACACCCCCTTGACATCCCTCCACTCACCTGGACATCCCTCCCACCCTCCTGGACACCCTCCCACCCCACTGGAAAACCCCCACCACACCCCCAGACACCCCCACCTCACTGGACACCCCCAGACCAAAAACAGACCAAAACCTGACCAAAAACAGACCAGAACCCCCCCCCCCCACCCCACTGGACAACCCCCACCACACCCCTGGACACCCCCCACACCCCTGGACTGCCCCCACCCCCTGGATAGCTGGTGTTGGGAGAGGAGGCACTGCCATCCCTCGGGGGGCTGAACGCCGCTGGAAGATACTCATCACTCCCACATGCGAAGCTTGAGCTCTCAAAATGTTTCACCAATGCTTTATTCCCCTATAAAAATCATTCATGAGAGCTCAAGCTTCGCATGTGCGAGTGATGAGTACCTTCCAGCAGTGTTCAGTCCCCTGAGGGATGGAAACACCTCCTCTCCCACCCCCCTGGACTTCCCCCCATCCCCATGGACACCTTGGACACCCCCAACCCACTGGACAACCCTCCCACACCCCTGGAACCTCCCCTCACCCCACAGGACACCCCCACACCCCTGGACACCCCCTGGACAGCCCCCACTCCCCTAGAAAACCCTCCCACCCTCATGGAAATGATCCCACCCCATGGACTTACCCCCACTCTGATGGACACCCAGGATACCCCCCACCCCACCAAACAACCCTCCCACACCCCTGAATACCCCCCAACCCACTGAACACCCCCACACCCTTGGAACCCCTCCCCCCAGACCAGAGTCCATACTAGAAAAACCATCATAAGTAGACCAAAACATGAAGTAGAGCACAATTAAACATTCACATATATAACATTCAAAACTTACAATGTAAATTTAAAAAAAATACTAAATCTAACCCAAATGACTACCAAATACACAATTACAATGACAATATTAAAAATTACATTTTACACTACAAAAAACTAAAATTAAATCAAACCTGTAAAATAATTTGACCATTCCACTTGTAATTGTTTGATGTCTTAAGAACTATAGGGTTGAGGGTCAACAAATAGCTACAAATTAAAAGGATAATAGTTAAAGTGTATAATGAATAGATCAAATGAAATATTATGGCAAAGTTTAAAAGGATATCTTACCAATTCAAAGTTAACAACTGTCCCAGTTGTTATTATTTCATACATAAATATTAATATATAATATCTGAATTCGATGACGCCTTGTTGTTCATGAAAATTATGTTCTAATGAGTGTAAATTCAATGTATTATTTTTATGTAATAAATCAAAAAGTAAAAATTATAAATGGATATTTACCTTTACATTTACATATTTGATCTTCTCACTCCTTTTCTTTGTGTTCTTTCAAAATTAGACCCATCCCCTGTTAGAAAATAATAAGAATGCGATAAATTTAAAATTAATTATAATATATAAAACTATTGAGAAATTGAAACTTACTTTTCCAATATTTTCTTAAAACTTTCCCATGCATCACCATGGACAGAGCATATCCAATAAAGTGTTTTCTCCCTTGGGAAAAAAACCCCTAACATCTAATGATCACTGATAAAATAAAATTTAAGGTTAATGGTTTTTTAGGTTAAAAGATAATGAACTCTTTGAGAGAGATGTGTTTCATAACTCTCACAAAAAGGCATCATCCAACATTGTGTGACTATATTCTGTTCAAGTCGTTCAACAATATAAATCATTATTTGTACCTCATCCAATGCATATGCTTTAGGGGAAATCAAATGCGGGTCCATGAATCCATATACATATGTCCAATCATTCTTCTCATAAATTTTATAAAGATACCTAATACAAAACAGACATAAGTATACATTTTTAATAAATACAATGCAGGGAAAAGGTGTTAAGACTTACATGGAAAACATTTGTACCAAATTGATACCCAACTGATCTCCAGTAACAAGCTCCATGATATCAGTTTTCACAACCCCCACAGTTATTACACATCCACAAACATGAGCTTCCATTGGAAACTCATAATGATCTGCCAACAAATTTAATATCTTGACAATCTATCAAGACTACTAGAATTTGTATCTGATGTCATATCCATTTGTCTTTATTGTTTTCAATACAATATTTCTTTACCTTTGAAGTATTCCTGTAAAAATAAATAGAAAAATATATTAGTTTTAAAATGATAAAACAACTTTAATAAAAAAATAAAATAGAATATATAACATACATACCTCTATGGTAATGAGTCGAAGAAGTCTGTATGGCCAAATTAAAAAATGGCTGATACTATGTCCAACTGTTGTCACCTTATATGTAGGTAATGGTACTCAAGCTGATCTATCTATAATATCCTGTATAGTGACCCTCTAATTCTCTATATCTAATTATTGATGATGAACCGTATCTCCTATACAATATACCAACCCATTTGAAACTATATGATGTTGGGGATCATCAACATACAACTCGCAATAAGTAGGAAGTTGTGGCGGAGGAGTAGGATAAAAAATGGGGTCCACAGGCTAAGGTGGGGGAGTGGGAGCTACTGGCGGAGGTGGAGGATAAATAATGGGGTCTGCAGGGGGAGGTGGAGGAGTGGGAGCTATAGTCTGAAATTGTCTTCACATGTCTGAAAACATAGACTATACCAACGCTCTAATATTTTCCTCCATCATCACATTAATATTATTAGCTTCAGCTTCCAAGGATTCTATTTTTTTATAAACACCCTCAACATAAGAAGTTGAAGAACGTGGAAACACTTTTCTTACCGATACACCTGCCGAATATCCTCATACACTACCAGGATGTTTGAGCCTTCCTAATACTGCAGATAAAATATCTTACCTCCCAGAAGCTGCAAATATCCCATGTGATCTCTGCTCCTCAAGATAATCTAGTACTAATTAATTTAACATTTCTGTAATGATTGAAATTATATGAAGAAAATAGTTAACTTAAATAAATAAAATAGATATCTTACAATCCTCTCAGCTACGATCCTCAAATATTCTGAAAGATATTTCCCTTTTTTCCCATCTGAGTTCTCTTCCATTTTTCATGTCTAGATGGAGGGGATGGAGGGGCCACCTCTCCAGATCTTGAAGACTTATCTCTTAGTTTTTGTAAATTTTTGGCCATTATTTGTTCTTTCAATAATGTATACCCTCCCCGTGATAAACTATGAGGGTATACATTTTTAGATTGGATCTCCTGATGAGATTTCCTTGTTTGATGTAAATTCAGAATAAGAAATCATTAACAGAACATTAATAAGATCATTTATATAAGAAAGATTATAAAAGTTTACATTTCCATTACCAAAAATGAATATTTTCTTCTACTTTCAACAAACTGTCTCCATGTGTCTTCATCTATGAAAGGATATATACAACATGGATTGTCATGAATCCTATGACAAAAATGAAATCAGATGAGAGGGATGATTTGAAATCCCTCCATCTCCTGGCAGCCATCGATAATCATTTCTTCCATACTCCTCCAGTATCAGGAATATCAAATTTCATCTGATAAAGAAGAAGTTAAACATATTATATATACTAGAAAAATTTAAATAATATTCAAACAATAGAAAAAGATCTTACCAAAATCATCTCCCACAACTGAGAGATTATCGCTTTGTCCACAATTCTGTAGTCATCATACAAAATTCTTACTTTTCTCTTACGCTGAGTTGATACAAAACTCTTAAAATCTTTTGAATTTGGACCTCTATAAATATCATCTTCATCAAACTCAATGAGTATCCTCTGATCCTACGTTCGAGCAAGTGATAATTTTGGTAAATGTGTTCTCCCACGTTTACCAACTCTTGAACTCTTTGTCGTAATGGGAGCACATGAGGAAGATTGGGGAATATCAAGAGGAGCCTGTGAATGTTCCTCCCCAGAGGTATGACCAATTTCCTCATCTCCGGAATCATGTGGTTGATCAAATGATTGATCTGTCATTATCCTTCAAATAAAAAACAAACATTATTTCAGAAATATAAAAATTTAAATATTAAAATACTAATGTAAATAGAAAATAGAAAATTGTCCTAAGTTACGTAATAGTAAACATGGTTAATATGATAAGCATGTTAAAAAATAGTAATAATAGTAAACATGGTAAAGATGGTAAATATGGTAAACATGGTAAACATGGTAAACCTTGTAAACATGGTAAACATGGTAAAGTAATTGTCACTGAACAAAAATAATAGATATATAATTTATCTAATGGTAAACATGATAAAGTAAACTAAACAAAATTAAAACAAAAAATAATATACTTATTTTGTTTTAATACATGTTTTAATAAAGAAAAAACTTACAATATCTAATATTTTATGAAAATAATAAATGTAAATAAGAAATAAACAAATGTTACCTATAATTTTAGGAATATACAAATGGATTGTTTTCCCAAATTCCTTCGTCCTGATCGTTCCTTATGGAACAAACTGTGTCTTCAACATGCTCATCATTATGTTCTGTTAATCTTTCCATGGAAGTAGGGATATTACATAAATCAGAATCTTCATCAAGTTCATCGTCACCAACATATTGTTTTTTCCCTTGTAAAACAACAGCCCACAACATATCTGATTGATCTAATACATAGAAAATTTGTTTTTCATGTGTTTCCATTATAAAATAATTATATGTGTTTTTCAATCTATTCAGATTAAAAACTGTAATTCCAAATTCATCATGTCTGAAACTGTTGTTATCGATAAATCATTTACAGTTAAAAACATGAAATTTAATTTTAAAGCAATCAACCTCCCATATGTCTTTAATCACTCCATAATATGAACTTGATGCAGAAATTGGGTTTTTGTCTTTAGCACTCGAAAAATTCATTGCTTCTGCAAACACCAATACACCAATATTCTGAACTGCACTTCTGTTGTCTTGAGCTTTTTTATGAAATTTATAGCCATTAATGTCATAACCAGACCATGTTATCACATTTAAACATGGACCACCCACTACCCATTTTAATGTCTCTGATACATCTGATATAATAAGCAAGGACTTTTTAAAACATGAGAAAAATGTTTTGTTGTGATCATTCAAAATCCACATTTCATTCTTCTTTGGATGACAGTGTTTTTACTCATTAATATGCAATGTGATATAAAGTTGAGCATAAACTATGTTATTAAAGTTGTATAATTTTAACTTCTTCATCTGTTCAGCAGAAAACAATTTGAATTTCAAGCCACAAATCCCCTTTCCCTCATTATTAACTTGTTCATGGTGAGATGGAGGCAAACCTATGTGATGCGCCGCAACCATGTAGCTCGTACAAAACTCTACAACCTCCTCAGAAATATACTTTTCAATAATGGAGGCTTCAGGTCGATATGGATTCTTAACATACACCTTCAATATTTTGATATACCTTTCAAAATGATACATCCAACAAAGATATATAGGTCCACAAAGCATTATTTCTCAAACCAGATGAATCATTAAATGCACCATTATATAAAAAAAAGTTGTAGGAAAATACATTTACAATTGACAAAGTATACAAATTGCATCCGTTTCCAAAATGTTCAAAGCATTGACATCAATAACCTTATTACAAATTGAATTGAAAAAATAACACAACTTCATTATAGTCTTTCTAACACAGATGGGCAATATTCCATGCAATGCAACTGGTAGAAGTTATTGGATCATGACATGACAATCATGAGATTTCATACCTATCAACTTCAAGTCCTTCAATGAGACAAAATTTTTTACATTTTAAGAATAACCTTGAGGAACTTTGATATCATGAATACACTAACAAAATATAATTTTCTCCCTCTTAGATAATGTATGACAAGATGGGGGAAGAAATGTTCATCTTCCATTAGGAGTGGGAGCTAACTCCAAATGTATTCCCATTGATAGTAAGTCTAATCTTGCATTCAACCCATATTTTTTCTTTCTTTTAATATCTAAAAATGTTACAATCAAACTATCACAGATATTATTCTCCACGTGCATGAAATCAATATTATGTTTAACTTCATGATATCTCCAATATGGTAGCTCAAAATATATTGACATTTTCTTCCAATTATGTCTATCATTACCATATTTCTATGTCTTTCCCAATATCACATCAAGGTTTTCCACCCTCTCAAAATATAGATTATGGGATAAAGTTTTTGGATCAATATCAAATTCTTGTGAGCCATCGAATGCCTTTTTTAGTCTTCTATAAGAGTGATCCATAGGAAAAAACTTTCGATGACCCATGTACACTATTTTCCTCCCATGATGCAGTTGACAATATGAAGTATATTGTTCGCAAATTGGACATGATTTATGCCCTTTAACAATGTATCCAGACAAATTTCCATATGATGAGAAGTCATTTATAGTGAACAAAATCACTTCATGCAGTTGAAAATATTCCATTTTATAAGAATCATACACCCTAATACCATCCTCCCATAAAAGTTTCAAATCATCAATCAATGGTGACAAGAAAACATAAATATCATTGTCGGGTTGCTTCGGACCAGAGATCATTATACTACACATGACATATTTGCGCTTCATACAAACTTCATCATAGAGGTTGTAAATTACCAATAAAACATTCCATGAAATATTTTTCCTACTGAGGGTTTGGTATGGATTCATTCCATATGTGCACAACCCTAGTCTGATATTTCTAATTTCATTTCCAAATATAGGATACTGCTCATCAATTTTCTTCCATTGTGGACAATCAGCTAGATGACGTATTTTTCCATCACATAACTTCTCATAAACTTGACATCTTAACCTTTTTTCATCATTTGAATTAGCAAATAAACGTTTGAAATGATGAATTATAGGAAGATAACAAAATACCTTTGAAGGGATCTTTGTAATCTCTACATCAGCCTATGATTTTTCTTTCACCTTATATCATGATGTACCACATTTAGGACACTCTGACAGAAATTCATATTCCTTTTTATATATCATACAGTCATTTATAAATGCATTCATTTTCTTGTATCCCAATACCATTGGGAATAATATTTTCTTGGCCTTATAATTTGAATCTGAAAGATCGTTATCTTTTGGAAGAATGTCTTTCATCAATTATAGCAGCTCTGTAAAACTTCTGTCACTCCATCCATGATTCGCATTTAGGTTAATCAATCTTAACTCTTCCGAAAAAACACTAAAATCTGTAAAACCAGGATATAATGGTTTTTCAGCATCACCATATAGACGTGCAACTGTAGGTTCTATCTTAATTTGTTCTACTGCAATATCATGAATCATTTATTCAATTCCATCAGAGTTACCACCTTGCGAATCATCATCATTAGTGACATTCTATCCAGTTTCACCATGCCAAATACAAGGGCTGTAACTCGGATTAAAACCATGATAGATCAGATGATATTTTATCTCTCTACTTTTCAACTTCTTCATATTCAAACATTTCTGGCATGGATAGAAAAAAATGTCACTACTTGGAACATTTCGTTTAGAAAATTCCAAAAAGGCATCAACACCTTTCTCATATTCATTACTCATTCGATGTGCCGTAATCCAACTTCGACTCAATGTTACATATAAAAAATTTCAAAATTATACATATTTTTAAGATAATAAAAATATATTTTTATATGAAAAAAATCATAATTTGAATGTAAAACAATTTTGAAATATAAAACAAATCTATGCGTATTTAAAAAAATATGCTAGAATATGATTTTAAAAAGAAAATATAGTTAGATATAACAGTTTTAAATTTATCTTGGATCATTTATTCTTAAGGTTCACAAAGAATACATCATGGTACAACTGGATACCAAATTCACCCTTCTGTAAAAAAGAAATATGAAGTGTACATATTAAAATATGTATATATTCACTACTAAAAATTACACAGATCCTAATGATTTGAAACCTCTGGAAAACCCCCACCCCTCTGGATACCCCCCCCAACCCCTGGACACCACCCCCACCCCCTGGACACCACCCCCACCCCCGTGGACACCACCCCCACCCCCTGGGCACCCCACCCCCTTGGACAACACCCCCACCTTTAGACACCACCCCCAACCCATTGGACACCCCCTGGACACCACCACCCCCTTGGACAACCCCCACCCCCTGGACACTACCCCCACCCCCTTGGACACCCCCTGGACACCAACACCCCCTTGGACAGCCCCCACCCCTCTGGACAACTCCCACCCCCTGGATAGCCTCCACCCCTCTAGACAGCCCCCCACCCCCCTTGGACACACCCACCCCTCCTAGACACCACCCCCACCACCTACCCCCTTAGACACCCCCATGGATACCCCCAACCCCTTGGACACCCCCACCCCCTTGGACACCACCCCCACCCCCTTGAACACCCCTGAGACACCACCACCCCCTTGGACAGCCCCCCACCCCTCTAGACAGCCCCCACCCCTTAGACAACCCCCACCCCTCTAGACAGCCCCGCCCCACCCCCTTGGATACCCCCACCCCTCTTAATAAACCTATAAGACATCAATTACTATTAAACTATCAATTTAAAAATGACCAAACATCCCTAATAATAGAAGGAATGAAGGAGAAGAAGAAGTGGACGAAGAAGAAAAAAAGAAACAAAGAATAAAGGAAGAAGAACACGGAATAAGTAAATTATTTAAGGAAATTCAATGGAATCCAAGAAAACCATGGGGCCTCCAATGGTTGATAGAAAATTGGAGAAAATGAAGTAAAACTGAGAATCAAATCAAATTTAAAATAAAAACTATGATGGAGAAAATCACAGTGTAAAGCCTATCATCACGTCACAATGGGGTCAGGATAACTGTGCATCTTTGAAAACCACGACATGGTCTCCCCCATAATAAATAATTTTCTCATAGTCAATGACTGGTCAAAATAAATATAACCAAATAAAATCATATTGAAACACCCCTCATATTTTCATAATGCTTGAATCCCTAAAAATCAGAGTGGAAAACTCAAACATAGATTGTACCGACCCCATTGGACACAACCCACTACCTTGGACACCACCCCCACCCCCTTAAACAACACTAACAAATTATAGCCTAATATCCATGAAACAAAACAATCATCATGTCATAATCTCACAAACCACGATGCAATAGTCAATCCCAACTGACACTTATCCCCCACCCCCTTGGACACCACCCCCACCCTCTTAGACACCCCCTGGACACCACCACCCCCCTGGACAGCCCCCCACCCCAACCCCTTAGACACCCCCTGGACACCACCACCCCCTTGGATAACCCCCACCCTTCTGGACATCCCCCACCCCCTTGACAGCCCCCCCACACCTCTAGACAGCCCCCACCCCCTTGGACACCCCACCCCTCCTGGATAGCACCCCCACATCCTATCACCTTGGACACCCCCTGGACACCCCCAACCCTCTGGATAGCCCCCCGGACAACCCCCGAACAACCCTCTAGATAGGCCCCACCCCATTGGACAGCCCCCACCCCTTTGACACCCCCACCCCCTTGGACCCCCACACCCCTGGATTGCCCCCCTCACCTCTATGGACACCCTGGACACCCCAACCCTCTGGACATCCCCCCAAACCCTTTGAACACCACCCCACCCCCTTGGACACCCCATGGACACCACCACCCCCTTCAATAGCCCCCCACCCTTCTGGACAGCCCCCACCCCTGGACAGACCCCACCCCTCTAGACAGCCCCCCACCCCCTTGGACACCCCACCCCTTCTGGACACCACCCCCTACCCCTACCCCCTTGGACACCCCCCTGGACACCCCAACCGTCTGGATAGCCCCCCATACAACCCCCTAAACCCTTTGGATAGACCCCCACCCCCTTGGACAGCCCCCGCCCCCTTAGACTTCCCCACCCCCTTCGACACCCCCACCCCCTTGGACCCCCCACACACCCCTGGATTCCCCCCCCCCAACTCCATGGACACCCTGGATAGCCCGCAACCCTCTAGACAACCCCCCAAACCCTCTGGAAAACACCCCATCGCCCTTGGACAACCCCCACACTCTCCTGGACACCACCCCCACCCCCTTTAACATACCCCACACCCCCTTGGACACCCCCAACCCCCTTGGACATCCCATGCACCCCCATGGACACCACCCCCACCTCCTTTGACACCCCCTGGACACCCCCACCCAATAGGACAGCCAAACCAACCCCCCTGGACACCCCACCCACTTGTACAGCCCCCACCCCCTTAAAAACCCCTTGTACACGCACACACACATGATAGAACACACAAAAATCATAAACTTGCATGACATCACTTCCATAGGTTTATTTTACTGGAAAGGAATTTATCATGGTATATATGGACACTATAAAACTAGCCATTATAGAAAGAAAAAAGAAAAATAACATCTCAAAAAAATAGTTTAGGGCATCGTGGAAAAAAACTGAAAAGGAGTCATGTGAGGATTACTTGAGTATTATGAGTTGACCTGATAGATCTAATAATAATAAATATGAAGAATGATTTTGGAAAAATGAGGCTAGTGGGCATGACTTCGACGAATCGTTTCTAGGTTTTCCGCGTGAGTGAGACGAGTAACAGGTCGCCCGATCGAAGAAAACAGAATGAATGAATACGGGGTGCGATAAATCATTTAAAAGATTTATCACATCAGTTATATAATAACCGATGTGGTAAAATATTTTTTTAATTTTTATAATGTCAGTTATTTAATAACTGACGTAGAAAACAATTTATCACGTCGGTTATTTTATAAACGACATGATATATGTCGCTTTATACCGATGTGATAAATTGCTGAGATTGTCTTTATCACGTAGATTTTTTTTAATAATTGACGTGGTAAAGCACCGAGATTTCCTTTATCACATCGGTTATAAAATAACCGATGTGATAAAGCACTGATAATTCCTTTATCACGTCGGTTATAACCGACGTGATAAAGCGCGCAAGATTCGATTTTCACATCGGTTATACAATAACCAACATAAAAAGCTAATCTCCATATATTTTACGTTGGTTATTTTATAACCAACATAAAATATGGATCCTGATTGATATATCACATTGGTTAGAAAATAAACAATGTGATATATCAATCGTTAAAGCTCTGCACGTCAGTTATATAGAACCGACGTGAAAAATGCCAATGTGTTAAACGTTTTTTCCACTAGTGGCTGGTCAATAAGGCTGCAAAGTTCGAGTAAACTGATTATTGTGAGAGTTATTTTATGATGATAAAGTGTATTTTGGTTTTTTATAGTGATATTTAAATCTTTGATATAGGATATGAATCAAGTACATGAATTTTTTAATATTTATATGGAATATACACATGTAAAGGTCAATTTAGTAGAGGATTATCTTGGTGTAAAGATGAACGAGTTAGTGGTGCATGATTCTAGTGATACATGAAAGTTTATGAGCCACTTTATCAAGATACATTTTGATATTTTAGATGAAACTTAGTAGTTACACTGAATTCTATAAAAATTACCTCATCATTTTTGGATCTGGTGAAAGAGTCTTAATAGAATAACATGGACTTCCTTATAATGATAGATATATTATATAGTGTGGATCAGTTTTCAAGATTTACTCATGGTGATTATAACAAATTTTATATTCATAATAAGGTGGTGGTACTGAATAACATGGGGGTGAAGATGATTTGGGATTACCGCACCTCTTTATGGGAAATACACTCTTGATTGAAAAAAATGTACCATGATACATGATAATGATTTTGGTATCCTGATATGAATAAAAACATAATTGTATTTTTTCATGGTTCCTTATCTATTTATAAGTGAAGGATAGATATCAAAGTCCTGACGGTCTTCTCTACTCACTTTATATTCCTATATAGAAGTGGGATGAGTTTTACAAGAATTTTTATGGGGATTCTAAGGACACTTTGAGATAGGAATACGAAAATTATTATAGAACCAAGTAAATATTAGTACAATATACCATTCTCATCCTGATGGATAGTCTAAGAATATGATAAAGTATCTTGAGGACATGATTTGAGTGCATGTCTTGTGTTTTTTTGGATCTTGGGAATAAAATCTATCACAATGTGTTATTCTAGATGACACCCTTTGATGTGATATATGGTAGTCCATTACATTCTCTTTTATAATTGTTATAGGTGTAAGAGCCATCAATAATTGAATTGAGTTTTGTCTAGAATAATTTAGAATGTATCAACTTGATCATAAATTAGTTGGTGACTACTAATATTAGGTATAAATATTACATAGACTATGATATCAATCACAGGAGTTTGGGTTAAGAGATTAAGTGTTCTTGAGAGTGTTTCCTAAATTGGGACATTGGAATTTATGGAGGTAGAAGTAATTAGTGCCCCATTACATGGATTTGTTTTAAATTTTAGTGAGGATTGGTATAGTTTCATACTTACTAACACTTCCTATGAGATAAGATTCCATTAAGGAAATATTAAATATAAATTATATTGAGAGATATTTTCTAGGACCATATCATTTGATCAACATCGACAATATAGAGTTGAAGGCCTTGAGACATTTAAGGAATGACCATACTATATAGTTGATTAGAGTTATATGATACTTAATTAAATGATTGTACACCATTTTACTTGTGTAATGGTGGAAACTACATACTTAAAAGGAATATTGGGATAAAGATAATGATACGAGATCTTAATGGATACTGATTTTAAATAAAGAATCCCTGTGATTCATTTTAGGGATGAGAAGTGTTCACCTAAAGAATTTTAAATTGTATTTTAATTTTAATTATTAGTGTTTAATATGTTTAATTTGATAGTTTGACAGGGTTTCAAAATTATTATGAGAGTTTGAGTTTTTTGAAAAAAATTGAATCATGGCTTAGCTGAAATTCTAAAACAGATATAACCAGGAACTAAGGTAACTAGTACTACATACTTAGTGAGGGTCCTTCAGTGGTATTAAGATCCTGGTTGACCATTGGAATGCTGATGGAGACCCATCTGGAGGTAAATGGTCCACCAAGAACCCGATGCATTTCTTTCTATTTTTTTTTATTTTTTTAGAATACATTTTATGTCTTAAATTATTAAATACCATGGCCCACATTATTTTTGATTTATATTGTTAAGTATAGCCTCCTCTACCCCTTTATTTAAGGATTCACTCATTTTTTATTATTTTTCATTAAAATACCCAATTTTGGGGATATTTTTAGGTTAATCAGTTTAAATCAATTGAGGATGATTCCTCCTCTAATTTTAGATGAGTAAACACCTATGGCCTCATGATTAATGATCCTTATTCTTTCCCAAAATTTTATTTTTAATTCTTATTTCATGTGACATATGAGATATAACAAGCTGGTGTGAATGATCTAGAATTGATAAAATGTGGGTAAGATGTGCATCAAGAAATGTTCATGGGTATTTAAACATATAGTGAATACTTAGGGGAATTATGAATAGATTATATAACCACTGATATCTATGTCACACATTAATTGATTATGATATATTGGAAATTAGAACCCATAGAGAGTGTCCCTTTATGTGCGGTGAGTTGTTTGACCTTGAGAGGTACTATTTGGTATTCTTATATGAAAGGTGAAGCCACTACATATTATAGGATTTTATTGAGAATATATATTTATGTGTGAATTGAGTTATTCAGTAGCCTTTATGACTCAATAATCATGTCAAGGGTGAATATGAGACATTGTGATCCTTGTTAAGGGTAGAAAGAGATTGGTTGGGCATGTTATAATAGGGTGATGCATGGTTATCATAACTTTATGATTTGGGTTTGGTGATGCCAAGTTAAAAGTGTGGCTCTCTACCTTAATTTTGATTAGTGATATTTTGTTCATAGTCATGGGATAAGTTATGCAATGTACCTACCGAGAGTTACTATATATATGAGTATAGGTAGGTTTGGTACACTACCAACCACTCTTGATTGTTATCCAGGATATTCCATTTACCACTGGTGGTGGGTTGTGTTCAATTAAATATTTTTTGTTCTAATCTCTATGAGCTTAAATGGGTTTGGTGCTACTAAAACTAAGTATTACATGATGATTATGATTTTATGGGCATGAATATTATTTACCTATATTTCTACTATATACCCTTTAGTTTGATAATTTTATTTTATCTCATTATTAGGGGGTCTATAGGTAACCATTACATGTAGGTACCATGCTACTTTTGTGATCCGATTATAGGAATTTTTTCTAAATATATAGAAACTAGCAAAAATAGTTAGAGTAACTCATCAGGTTGAGTTAAAAATCATTCAAGATGGTCTTTTTAAAAATGGTTTCAATGAAAGTATGATCTTAAATAGATATAATTAGTGATTTTTTTTCATACAGGTGACTCCATCTAATTCTATTTAAGTCTTGTTCATTATTATTGTTTCTTTACATGAACAACATATATATAGGATTATTTCATATAATTGTTTGTGGTGTCTTATTGAGAATATTGATCATAACCTACACATAAAACTTGGTGTTCATACATAATTTATGGTTAATGATTCATGAAAGGGTAAGGTCATGAAAGTGGATGAGTGAGTTGGAGTTGGATGATTGAGATAGGATATGGGACTAGGTGAGACATTAGACCCCCTTTTGGTAGTGTCTCATTTATTTTGTTTTTCTAGATTATATTATGTATATGTTTGAACCATAAGATGATCAATATTTGGATGTATGAATTGTATGACATTACATGGGTTGAATTTTAAATATATCATGGTGTAAGATTTATTTATAGTTAATTTATCATTTTAATATATATAATATATTTTAATGATAGTTTAATGGTTACCTATTATTTTATTTTTATTTATGATTATTGCACAGAGGGTTTGGTCTCCTATAGACATTACTAGACACTTGTCACTACTTGGTATTCTCTGATATAAGTGGAAGCATGTTTGAGGTTATATGACATTGTGCCTTGTGCCAATGGATAGTACCTAAGGATGTGAAGATATAGAGATTGACTAAAAACAAGGAACACATCCATTAAAACAAAAAAGAGAAAGATTTTATTATAAACCTCCCACATTCTTTCAAACCAAACTAGATATAAAGAAATCGTATTTAATCATACACAAATAAAATTGGGAGAATTTAAATAATGTATTATTAAATTCTTAAGTGATTAAAAGAATAAATCTTTCTGAAACCCAACACTTTATAATGAAAAACTCCACAAGAAGTTCTAAAATATTCTTAAAAACATAGAATTACATTCCAATTCTCCCTACTAAAAAAGTACTTTAACATTTCTAGAATATGCCTTTATTAGTGATAAAAAATTTCACACCACCGTAACACAGTTAAAAGGCCAAGGCTTTTATCATCACTAGAGAAGCGTTGATAAAATGTTAATTTATAAGCACAAAAAAATAACTAATAAATCACACTTTTATCTGCACTTTTAAAAGAATTGATAAAAGACATCATTTATTAGCACATTTAGTAGCACTGATAAAGCACTAAATAAATGCACTGATAAATTGAACCTTTATTAGTGCATCTAAAAGTGATGATAAAAGCATACTTTATAAGCACTTTTGAAATCATTGATAGAGGTGTCCCTTTTCAGTGCATTTATTAGTGCCAATAAAGGGAAATAATGTAGTGTGAAACTACAACACACTAAATCACCAGAAATAGGGCATGTAGTGTGCTTTAACAACACACTACATCACCAAAAATAGTAGAAAAAATTAGCAAAATCAGATACAAATACAAAATTTAAATTAAATAAAATTTCCAACACAAATACAAGAAAAAAACTATTATAGAGTATATAAATTTTTTTTACTAAAATTAATGTCAATTTTGAAGGTTCTCTTGGAGTCATACCCATCACTCTGTGAGTCAAATTGAGTTGCATATAATTTCTACACATCAAAAATGACTTATGAATTGTTTTCCTCAAGTAACAGAACAATTTGAAATTTTTTCACGATTTTGAGTAGGTCAATTGTTTTTTATTAAACATGATGTGAATTTTGAATAAAATGATACTTTTGGAGTCATAATAGTCAAAAAATGTGTCAGATTGTGGTGAATATGATTCCCACACATCCAAAATTACTTATTGATCGTTTTCCTAAAGTATCAAAACAATATGAATGTGTTCCCTCAGTTTTGAGTATTCCACTTGTGTTATTAAAATGTCATTTTAAACTAGAAATAGGAACTTCAAGTCATACTTGGTACATAATGTATCATATTGAGGTGGAACTAATTCCTATATGTCACAAATATCTTATATATAGTGGTCCTAAAGTAACAAAACAATTTGAATGAATTTTCTCAGTTTTAAGTATGTCAATTATTTTTTTTTACGAAAATTAATGTCAATTTTGAATAAAAAGACAAACTTGGAGTCATAACGGTCACATTGTGCATCATATTGAGGTGATTATAATTACTACATGTCTCAAATGACTTATGGATCATTGTCCTAATGTATAAAAAGAACCTAAATGAGTTTCCTTAGTTTTGAGTATGCCACTTTCATTTTTTACTAAAATTTCATTTCAAGATGGAAACATGCACTTTGAGTCATAAAGGTTGCATCATGTGTGGGTTTGACATTAGAATAATTACTACATGTAAAAATTGAATTATGAACCATTTATAAATATAATTTGAATGTGTTTTCTTAGTTTTTAGTGAGTGATACTTATTTTATTAAAATGTAAAATTTAAACTGATAACGAATGGTTTGAGTCCAACTGGGCACATACTCTATCAAATTGAGGTGAGAATAATTTATACACATAAAAAATAATTTATGGATCATTTTCATAAAGTAAAAAAACAATTGAAATTAAAATTATTTATTTTGAGTGTGTCAATTGTTTTTTCCTACTAAAATCAATGTCAATTTTGAATAAAATGATGCACTTGGAGTCATACTGGTCACACCATGCGTCGGATTGAGGTGAATATGATTACTACACATCTCAAATGACTTATGGATAGCTTTTCTAAATCATCTAGACAATCCAAAATCATTTACTCTATTTTGAGTATGCCACTTGTGTTTTTTACTAAAATTTCATTTTAGACTGGAAACAGATACTTTGAGTCATACTGGTTGCATCGTGCATGGGTTTGACATGAGACTAATTCGTACAAATAAAAAATGAATTCTGATTTTTTTTATAAATTATCAAGACAATATGAGCACATTTTCTTGGTTTTTAGTGAGTGACAATTTTTTTTATTAAAATATCAATTTTAAACTCCTAATAGACCCTTTGAGTCATACTGGGCACATCGTGAATCAGATAGAGGTTTTTTTGATTCTTGCACATTAAAAATGACCTATGGATCATTTTCATTAATTAATAAAACAATTTGAATATTTTTTCTTGGTTTTGAGTATGCTAGTTGTTTTTTTCACTAAAATTAATGTCAATTTTGAATAAAATGATGTGCTTGGAGTCATACCGGTCAAACTGTGCATAATATTGAGCTGAGATTGATTTTTTCATGTGTCAAATGACTTATGAATCATTTTACTAAAGTATAAAAATAATATCAACGTGTTTCCTTGTTTTTGAGTACGACACTTCTATTTTTTTTTTACTAAAATGTGATTTTAAACTTGAAACACATACTTTTAGTCATTCAAGTTTCATCATGTGTGGTTTTGACATGAGACTAGTTCCTATACATCAAAAATTAATTATAAATTATTTTACTAAATTATCAATAGAATCTGAGAATGTTTTCTTAGTTTTTAGTTAGTGGAACTTTTTTGTATCAAAATATCAATTTTAAATTGGTAAGAGACACTTTGACACCATCCCTCCTCAATGACTAGGATATATCAATGCTATATTTTCTCCAATAGTTATCTCATACACCTACTGACTTCGGTGGTTGATTACACACATATTTATTCAAATATTAAAGTTGGATTATATACCTATTTTGTGATTGTGATTTGTACAGATTTTACTTTAATAACACTAGTTTAGAAATTGAAGCTTCCAACACATAGTGATATTTTTAGTGTATTACGACCCTATATAAAATCACTTAATCAAGTGGTGAAAAAAATTATTTTAATAATCCACCTGAAACACTTTCACATTGGATATTATATTAAGTGACAAGTGTTGTGTGAAATTTTCAACATTTTTTCTCAAATACAATGTTTGTATGATCCTCATTCTACTTTATTGACCAATAATTTTATTGTTTTCAATTCATCACTTCATCTTCTTTTTCACCTCAGTCTTCACCTTGGTCTCCACCTCTACCTCCTCCTCTATACCAATATTTGACTCTGACTCTGCCTCTACCTCCATCTCTGCCTCCGCTTTTTCCACTGTCTCCAGTATTTACCAATAATTTTATTGTTTGTAGGTTAGAACTTCTAAAAAAAATTGATTTCCTCCATTACAATTCTCCTTGATAAAAAGATCAAAAATAATATTTAATCATTCTAAAACTAATGCTTCACACAACAAATATATTATGAAGGTTATAAATCATACTAAATCACAAACATAGTAGTTAATAACCTAAATTTTTTGTTCGTATACATTTTGAAAAAAAGTACATAGCCCACTTGTCTCTAAACATATTTATTTCTTCGTTTGAGTATCTAGGTTATCTACAATCTGTATAGTACTAAGAAAATATAGACAAACAATGATTATGAAATATATTTAATGAAATAGTAAGTACCTTTTGAAATTACCTGTTGGGGGATGTTGGTGTTTTCATGGTTTATAATCCCTCTCATAAATTTACAAACATAATATCCACAATTGATTCCATTATCTTGTTTCAAACACAGAAGAAACCTTGACCAAAATAAGTAAACCGTTTTGAAATTTTTTGATGGTTAAATATTTCTATATATACCATAATTTTTTTCTATTTTTAGTAATTCATAGGATTTATCCCTTCAAACACTGACTTCATTCCATGATTTATCTTATATTTGGTGACAAATCTATCATAAAAAATCCTTTTTAATACACAAAATGAAACATATAATTCAACGTTTATCTATAAAATTTTGATTTCAGTGTATTACATATTCACAATACACATCATGTGTGGTCAGTTGGTTGGATGTCCATGCATTGGATCCAAAAAATAAATATTCAAGATGTCTAGATTGATTATGATCAGCATAAAGTGATAAAAAAAATTAATTAATGAAAAAATAATTTTTTTCTGGGATTAGATTGTAAATTTTTACTTTTTAATTATAGGCATCAAAAAGATTCTGCAATCTAATACTTTTTATTAAACACTTTGAGTGACTCAAATTTTTTCTTCTTAATTTCTTCATCATCCAAAGTTAGTTCTGTAGTAGAAATGATACATGGATTAATGAATCCAAATCACGATTCACATGATGTTCACTTTATATAGTTGTAATATAAAAGACTGTATAAAATATGAATAGTTATTAAATTTAAAAAACATATTATCTCACTAATTGGACAAATGAATTTTTAAAATGTACCTTATATATATATTGAAAATTGAGATGCCCAACCATTCATGCTTAAGAATCTCATTTAGAGTCTCGAGACCATTTCCTTCTATCAAGAAATTTCCATATATTTCTTTTCCATATTCAATGTAACTCATAACTTTATATTTAAATTTGGTCTCTATATGAAGTTTTAATGATAATAAATACTTATTTGGAACTAGAGGGTAAAATCTATTCTCAAAAGGTCATTTTGTTTTCTTGGTCGATTCACTAGATTTTCTAGATTCGACCTTTTGTTTCTCCAATGCTTTATCCATATATAATATCATACCTCACTTCAGACCTTTTATCATTAACCATTATAGTTTTTCATCTAAAAATATTTTTTAAAGTGATACCTCATGTATCTTTATAAGATTAGATGACCATGCTATGAATGATCCAACAAAATCATTAACCATCCTAATATATGGTTCATCAAGTGGAAAAAGAAACTCAGTAGTCAGATCATGAGCTACCTCAATCCCCACTATGATGTGATCTTTTGGGAGGTCCTGATGGTGTATCTTGTCTCCCAGGATATTATACACTGTACCAATCACAAATGGAGGTGTGTGGGTGTTGAAAGATACAAATAACATACACCTCTACCCTATATAATTTTAGTAATATAAAGTTATAATTTTTTTTGATTCACATTTAGAAAAAAGAGTAATGAAAAAATTTATTTCCATGGGTAAGGTATACTATTGGGGGGAATGACTAGCCTCAAAGATAGTGGGATCATTTGGTTCCTGTGCAGAACTTTCCTCCACTACCAGTTCACTTTGATCCTTTCTCATACATTGGTCTACCAAAGAAATCTAAAAAATAATTTATTTTATTGAGTCTATTTTTGTCTAGAATTGTCTCACCATATTATATATATCTTCATGCGTTTTTATCTTATCGAAGTATTTTTGAGGAGAGACTCTAAAAACTAATCCTCAAATACAACCATATTGTTTTGGCTTCTTCAAGGCTACTGAAAGTATCTTTTTTTTGTACGGTCATTGTCGATTCTTATGTCTAAAACATATAAAAAATATAAACATAAATAGATATTTTTATGTAATATTTTTATAAATCAAAACTAATTAAAATTATGACATACTTACACATGTTTCCCATATTGTTTTTGTGTTCTCATCAACTAAATTACCCTTCTTATATTCACAAGACTCCTTCCATAGCACATGGTGTGGTATGGAAGTGTCTTCATATTTTGATTCATCAATCTGTATATAAAAAAGGAACATATGTTGTTTAATATCACATAATTAAACTTTTATGATTGATTTAAAATACATACCAATTTATCCTTTAATGAAGCATACCCCATCCTTGATTTGTGATAGGGGTACATTGGTTTTGATGCATGTTCTTTATTTGTAGCACTCTTTTTCTATTTCAGAATTTAACAATTTTGAATCATGTTGTATAAAATAAATAATGTCAAATAATATATTATCAACTACAATGCACCTAAAATGATTTCTCATTGTGATGATTGATGAAATCCATCCATGTTTTGAGCTTTATAATGTGTGAATAACTAACTGGTGGGTGGGGAATTAATTTCCCCTTAGAATACCTAAGATGTAACTTCATAAGAAGTGTCCAAAATCCTCTATGGGATTTTACAGTGGTTATTAAGACAAATTTCTAATGGAAATATTCTAAAATAAACAAACATTTTAATAAATAATGAAAATTAAATCATCATTTAATTATATAATTTTTTAGTAAAATTGAGAAAGTATATCTTAACATTACCGTTATATATTTCCAAAAAATTTCCTTCGTTATAGGTTGGACGCGGTGCCATGAATCAATATCAATCATAACATTCATCCTCATTCTGACCCCAAGATAACCAATGAATGTTTACTTTGTGGGGTCAATAGGTTGGCCACATTGATTCCAACCAACCTCAAATTTTATACACTGACTTATTACCTTGACAATTTTATTCAGCACTATGATGATGTGTCATTTTTTTGATCAACATGTTGTTGACCCCCTAATAATTCCACAATTTCATCATCAAAAGTATGTTATTCCTTTGAATTTTTAACACCATCATGTACATAAGATATTGTTTATATGATTAGTCAGACATTTAATTTATCTTTAATAACAATAATACAATAAACTTCATTCATAAAAGGCCAAATTTTGATGCATCTTGCATGAAAATGTTTACTGTCTTGAATAGAGATATAATACTTAAATACTCCTATACAACTAACCTTCACTAAATTTATTTAATCCATTCTCAGATACTTGATTGTATTCCATATCTTGATAATTTATTAGAATCCATCTTTCAAACTATCCTTCCTCCCATCATTGTGGTTCCAACGTTCCATGATGGAATACCTCCCAAACAATTATTAATGTATTTTGTTTCTTGATTCTCATCACCCATATTTTATGGATACCCACCTATATTGCTTGAACTACTCTAACAAAAATTCATCCCATACTAGGTATTGGGAATCATTTGGATGACTTCTACTCATAGTAGTTCAAACAACATAGAAGATATGAGGGGTGAGTCTCAAGAAACAAAATTCAATAATAACTATTTAGGAGATGAAAGGTCCTTAACACTACCATGAGAACATAAAATCATCCCCACATAGCTACAGTGACTCAAACCCATGTTACCAGTCCTTTTCACTCACATGTATCTCAAATATAAGATCTTTATATCCTATGAGGTTAAAAAATAAACTAAATTCAATTTTAATTATGTATTCTAACATATTACATTTCAAAAACAAAGGAATGAACATTCAAATACACATGAATTCCACTTGTAGTAATTTACTTTCACTCACAAACATTTAATGTTTTCTGCTTCCTCTAAAATATTTCTTTTTTTGGAAGGTCTTAGAGGAGATACAAACCAGTGGTGGTATTGGTGTGAGGTAGATGGGAGAGCTTGACGACTATACATTCCTATAAGCTACGAAGATAAAACATCCTGAATATGAAGATGAAATTAGGGCTGGATAACTCTGCTCATTGTGGTAGGAATACCTTTGAGAGTCATATTGAAAAACTTTTAAAATTTTCAATGTTGAAGGGGAAGAGAATCAAAAGGTTCATTTAGAATGTTTTTTTCTCACAAAAAATGTGAAACATGAGTATTTTCATGAGGTAACCCATTTTATTAGTATTATCATCCAATTATGCTTAACTATAGAGTTATAATAGGATCCAATGTTACTGCACCCAAATTAAATGTAATTTTTGATGAAGTGTTGTCAAAATTAGCTGAGTGAGTCGTATAAGAAAATTCATATCATGAAAACAAAAAAATTAAGACATTATGTTTTTATTGATTTTTAGGTGTCATTTTTTGTGTTTTCAAGAAGTAGTAAATGAGGAGGATGAAAGGATGAAAGAGTTGAAGAATGAATTTAGGGATGTAATATTTAAATTAATGGTAGTTCCTTTCACTGAGATTAATGAATACAATCTGAGAAGGAGGTATGTCATCAAGGAACTTTGGAACCACAATGATGGGAGGAAGGATAGTTTAAAAGAGAGAGTCCAATCCCTTATCAAAAGATGGAAGGAAATTAAGCATCTGAGGATGGATTAAATAAAGGTAGTAAAGGTTAGTTATACTAGAGTATTAAAGTATTATATCTCTGTTCAAGATTGTTATAATTTTCTTGCAAGATTCATGCAAATGTGGACTTTTATGCATGAAGTGTATTGTATTGTATATCTATCTTACCGAAATGAATCCTTATTTACAGAACCTTATTTTTGAAACCCATGGTCCTTTTTTATGAAAATTTAGTTATGTTTCTTAAAAATATTAGGTGTTGTATGCTTTTTTCAATTATCATACATAAAGAATATTTTCATAAAATAAAAATGGGATGCCTGGTTTTCATGTGAATCTGGGGTATGGAAAATAATCATAGAAAAACTACTTAATTAATTTACTTAACCACTTTATGTGCATCTTGGTTCACATGTAGCTGATGTTTCCTTGAGTTGAATATTTCAAGGATTTATTATTTATTGGAAGGGATAATGTATCAAATGATTTCTAGTGTAGACTTGTGGATTTTGTTTAATCAATGGTTGGTTGGTTATTTATATAGGGTTTTATTTTTACCTAGGATATATCTAATTTTTATTGTTTATATACTTCTAGGTATTTATATTCAAGTGATTATATTTTTACTATTTTATATAGATTCACTTGTCATATGAGTTGTCTTTTAAACCATTTCTAATAGATCATGCTGAATGCAACATATTTATTATCAATCCTTTGGAAGTTGGTTGATGGTTCCAAGGGTTGAGTAATATTTGAATTTATCACCGATCAGGTTTTGAATAGTTTGAATATATTGTGATGTTATGGTTGAATAAAATTGAAATTTATTGATAAGATTAAAAAAAACACATAAATAAAGAAAACAATTTTTCTTAAATTAGGTCAGTTCATAAAAAATAACTTCATTTTTAGAGAGTAATTTATTTATAAAATTATTTGATAAAAATGTAAACTCATATATAACATCTTCTATAGATGACACTGTATATGGAAACTCTTCTACTGGAATATGATCTGGTGTGTTTTTCAATGACATGTTTTCATTTATAAGTGTGAAATAAAGTAAATTCCTAAAATATATTTACTATTAGTTTATAAAAATTCAAACATTATTTTAACTAGTTTTAAATATAAAGGACATGGGAAATTATTGGAAACCATTAATTGATAATATAAATAATTAGTATCTCCTTTAATGATCTCCCTAGCCCATTGAATATCATCTTCTTTCATAACTGTAATGTTTATGATGGATATATTTTTTAGTAAATGTACCAATATTAAGAACCTATCAATCAATTATAAACACACCTCTTATTGACAATACATCATAAATTTTGATTTTGGATCCAATAAAAAACTAATTTTTTTTTCTTATTTTGATTTCATTGAATATTTAAATAGTTTTTCCTTATTAAATTATATCTATATAACATATTGATGATGATAACCAATATAAACTGTAAAATTTAAACTTTAGTTCCCTGAATTAGATTAACCCATTCACATTAAAAAATTATATATATTAACCCACTTTATATTATTCATATCAAATAATATTCCCTCTAAAATTATTCCAATATAATGTTAAAATTTGTTTTTCATATTCATGTGCATTCATACTATGGAAACAAGATTCAAAAAATCACAAAACACACTGTAAAATGTAATAAGAAATAATATAACGGAAACATAAAAAAATCACCATCAGCCGCAACAGCGGATAGAGATGCATTTCATAGTGGTCTCGTATGAAGCTAGAACGAGTTTACAGATCAGGGGTGGCATTATGTAGGTATAGGTAAGTGAGGGTGTGAGAGATATGAGATGTAGGGTTCGTCATGGTTAAGAATAGTGCAAAAATGCAAACTGTTGAACCCAAAAATCAAACAATAAGAGAGGAAAAAGAGAAAATAACATACATTGGATTCTAACCTTGATTTGTATGAGATACTATGGAAGAGTGTCACCGAAAATAGGGGAGTTTTGCAAGATCTTGAGAATCACAACTGAATGAACCCCGATTATGGTTATTTTAAATAGATTGGAGACACTTTTATCAGTGCTTTCAAAAAAACATTGATAAATATCCTTTTTATCAGCACTAGATTGATAAGCACTGATAAAAGACATATTTATCAGTGCTAAAAAAGTGATGATAAAAACCTTTATTAGTGCTGATAAATGATTTATAATTATAATTAAAATAAAATTTGTAAAAATATTTATATAATTATTTATTAGTTTATTATAATTTTATAATTATTTAAATATATAATCAGTTATTTATAATTAAAATAATACTTTAAAAAAAAATTATATTATATTATTTATAATTATAAATATATAATTTCATAAATATAGTAAATTTACATTTTTAAATATATTTATAATTATTTATTTGTAATTATAAATATATTTATATCGTTATATATATTTAAATAATTATATATATATATATATTTAATAAATATATATAAATATAAATATAGTAAATATATTCACTATTTAATTATATTTATTATATTTTTATAATTATAAATATATTTATAGCATTATATATATTATATAATTATATATATAATATATAAATATATAAATATTTATTATTTAAATATATTTATTATAATTTTATAATTATTTAAATATATAATTATTTATTTATAAATATATGAATACTAATTTTAAAAAAATATTTATATATTGATATGTTTATATAATTATATATATAACCCCAGGGTGCAGCTCGGTGGTTGCTGCCCCTCTGGGTCTTGATGAGGTCTCAAGTTCAAGTCTCATCGAGTACATTATTTAAATAAATTTGTTATAATCTTATAATTAATTATTTATTATTATATAAATACTTTAAAAAATATTTATTTATTTATAATAATTATAAATATATAAATGTATCTATATAGTAAATATAAATTTTTAAATATATTTATTTACAAATATATTTTTAGCATTTTTAACGGATATATAATTTTAAATACATGCATTTTAAAAATGAGTGAAATTGAATAATTCAAAATGAGTACACTTTAAAAATATTGAAAAAATGGATAATTTTTATTAATTAAATATAAATTATTAAAAAATATGGATATATATTGAAGTAAATATGAATATATATTGAAAATACTAAATCATAGTAAATAAATATATATAAATAAATAATAGAAAATGATCAAATTCTAAAATAAAATATAAAATATAGAATAAAAAATATTAAAAATTAATAAATAATACATAACTATAGTAGTTTTAAAAATAAATGAATAAAATTGACTGATCAAAAACATAATATATTAAATGCATCATGTTATAATGAAATTCAAAAATATACTAAAATATGAATAAATTATATAAATATTAGGTGTGTGTGTTTCTATATATAAGCTTAATTGCGTAAATATTTGTGTGTGCGTGTTGTATATAAGAATGCATTAATTACATATATGTATATGAAATCAATGTACACGACATTTGATATTTGTTAAATTGAAAAATTAAACAACATTAAAAATGAATAAGATATTAATATGTTTTTAATTATTACATTTTATTCATTTCTTTATATTTATATTTAATATATATTATTTATTACTATTTATAATTAATTTATATATATATACATTTATACTATACTTATTCATTTTTATTAATAATTATTTCATTAATAAATGTTTTAATAATTTTATAATTTATTCATTTTTAATTTTTTTGTTTAATTATTTCAATTTATTCATTTTATATACCTATATTTAATTTATACTATTTATTAATATTTATAATTTATATATATGTATATAATTTTTTTTTCAATAATTATTTAATTAATTAAACATTTAATATTATTCTTAATTTACTCATTTTTAATTTTTTATTTGTTTAATCATTTCATTTTATTCATTTTACAAATCTATATATTTAATATATACTATTTATTAATTTTTTTAATTTTATATATTCATATTCAATTTATTCATTTTTAACAATAATTTTTTTATTAATAAAATTGTTAATATTTTTTTATTTGTTTATTTATTTAATTTTGTTCTGGATATTTACCAGTGGAAAAAATAAAGCACTGATACAGGGTACCCTTTATCTGTGTAAAACATAAAGTTCCGATAAAAGGTATCTTTTATTAGGGATAAAAGAAAGCGCTGATAAAGATAAACCATTATCAGCACTGAAAATAAGCACTGATAAAAGGGTACTATTTATCAGTGCTTCTTTTAGTACTGATAAAGGCATCCTTTATCAGTTATTTTTGGTAGTGTTGACAAATCCCAACACTATTAATAGCCTCTTTTTTAGTAGTGTCTCTTACAACCATCCAATATAAAAAATATTATCAGTGGCATGGAATTTTAAATTCCTAGCTTATTTGAACCAATAATTATAAAAAAATGAGGAAGGGAATCCTCTAAGAAGAATGATAATTAATCCTTTAAGGTAATGACCAGGAACTGCAAGTGTATATGCAAATCCATTTTCTCTCTCTATAAATTCAATATACTCTCTAAAGTGGATGTTGAATTTTTTTTCAAAATAAACTCTTTTGAATATTGATATTGATCAATACAATATAATTATTTCATTTCACTAATTTTTACATGAAGATTATATTAGTTTGTTAAATAAGTTGATCATCTTGATTAATCTCACTCCAAGCTATTCATCTTTTGAATCACCTCAGCAAGTAAAAAATAAGAAGGAATATAAGACTCTATATTCAATATTTACCTCCAAACATCCAAATTTTACATCAAATTTACAAAAACAAATAGTCAATTACACCAGCAAAGTACTCTGAAAATAAAAAATTCTCACATAAAGAACCTACATTAGATTAAGAATCAAAATCTTCAAAATTTATTGATACATATAGTGAGAATACAACTATTTATCTCATTAACTCTACTAAATCTTTAGATAAAACATGTGATTATTAATATTTAATGTAAGATTTAGAGGAATCCAAAAATCACAATATATTTATTGAATTTTAGAAATCTAGTTTTGGTAATATGGATGAAGATAATTTATGATAATCAGATAAAAAGTCCAATTCAAGCTCTAAGGTTTTTTCCATAGTTGATTAAATAATTAAAGACTATTTTTTCATGATTCCTACAAATGTTCCTAATCATATCAATATTGGAAATACTTTTAGACATGATTTATTTTGACATCTAAAATTGATTGAGAAATATTTAAACCTATAATTTTTAGTATTAAAAAAATTCTTTAATGCTATCTTAATAATTATAGAAATAAACACACATATTAGAATAATATTACAGAAGAATGATATATTCCAATAAACCATGAATGCTATAACACAAAAGGAAATTTTTGATGAGTTAATATAGATAAAAGTAGACCTATTTCATTTTAAAATATATTAGAATCAAAATTTTTAGTTTGTTAAAAATATTGTCTAATTTATAGAGAGTTAAAAAGTTTTTCTTAGTGAATTATAAATTAAAAATAAATATATTGAGAAAAATTATAATTGATTTGAGAAAAAGAATTAATAGACGAAGATTATGCAAGCGTATTTTGAGAAAAGAATAGAAGAAAAGAGACGGAAAATGTATACTTAAAAGATAAATATGATGTTTCAGATAAATGGATTAAGGATATTGTTACAAAACATAAATTTTTATTTTACTCATATTTTTTTTATGTGGAACATATTCAATTTTCTCAACTCTCTATTTATTTTTTCCTTATAATGATCACTATGATTGACCATGTATTTTAAATTTTTGATAATAAAAAAGGGGGATAATAGTCATCATGGTAAGTGTTTTTTTATAAAGAAAGAAAAGTAATCTCGTAGTATAATATTTTAAGGGGGTTATGATTCCAAAATTCTTGTAAGTATTAGAGTGAAACATTAGGGTGGGGTAGGGTGTTCATATTATGCGTTATTATTTTCTAAAAGGTGGATGTTATTGAGTTATTGTTCCAAATAAAAAAAATCTAAGTCTTTGTTTTGATCAATTACAATACATATAATTCATTAAAATGTAGTTTACCTAAAGTTAATTTTATTTGATCAAAGAATCTATAAATCCCTAAGTTTCTTACTTTGAAATATGTATCTACTAAATCATTAACATAATATAGACCAATTATATTACTCTTGAATTTTATGAAGTTGTATCAATGTAATCTTAATGAAAGAAAAATATAAAATACATCCAAAAAAATTAATGCTAAAATAAATGATCCCAAAAATATTAAAGATCAATTGATATCTAACTAGAAAATAATATTGATTGAGAGATAATTAAAATGGTTAAATATAATATTGTCTATAAATAGAGGTTAAGACTCAAGATAAAGAAAAACTATTGAACATTTCATCAAAATCTATATGATTCAATTAGAGAAATTTGTTTTCTTATATTTTCTATCACTTTGTTTTGTGCCTCCATTGAGTGTGGTTTCATTGTAAAGAAATAAAAACATTTAGTATTATAATTATTTTATTTCCTACCAATTATTTTGATAGGAGTCGTCCAAATGTAAGGACTTGGTTTCTTTATATCACGCTGATTGAAAAAATTATGAGGATAATAATTTTATAATTTATATATTTTATTTAATATGTCATTTCTTAGAACCTTATTTTATCCTAATCAGGGTATTTATATTCTTAATTTTTTTGATTAAAATATAATCTTTTCAAGGGATATGAACTTTTATATCCTTAATGAAATTTAGGGGTCTTAAATATTGTTGATCAAATACCCCACTTTATGTTCTTTTACATTCTATAAATTATTTTTAAATACCTTCATAGTTCCATTTATAAAATTGAATTTCATAACATTCATATATACTAAATTTCAATCATTATTTCCCATGAAATAAAATAATTAGTGTGACAACCGGGCCCTGGTGACTGCACAGACACCCCACCTTAACATGGCCATCGGGTCCTGGCCTACCAGGTACCCCCAGTTGCCCCGCAGACACATGAGGCCCACCCTAGGGTCCACCCACATGCCTGAATGGGTCATCTGACTAATGAAAGTCCCCACAGGCCAACACTTGTCCTTTCTAATGTGCTTTGTCCTCACTCACACACACCCTGAGAAACTTCCCAAAAGGTCACCCATCCTGATCACTACTCCAGGCCAAGCACGCTTAACTGTGGAGTTCTAACCAGGTAGGCTCTCGAAAAGGAAGGTGTACCTTGTTGACATGGGTCATATCATTTAGTCATTTAACCCTTTATCATTTGGGGATGTTACAATCCGGATCCACCTTTTTGGTACATCTGAACTCTATTCAATTTAAGGGATATATTTTCTATTTTAATTTTAATTATTCAATTCACCCCATGAATCTACTTATTTAGGATAATAAAGGATATATATCTAATAATATTTTATACAATTTACTCTACCTATGATGTAAACTGATAAATTTTGTCATAAATTTAACCAAAATTGAATGAATAATCCAAATATATCATAAAAAAACCCTTAATAACTATATATAATTGCGCTTAACCTAAAGAAAAAACTAATTGATAACATTGATTATTTCATTATGATTAAAATTCATATCCACAAACATAGATGAAGTTATAATGAAAGGGTAAGTGATGAATGTCAATGGTTTACATATTCGATATTCATACCCAAAAATATTTTTAAACATGGTGAAATACCAAGGAAAAGATAAATAAGTATACTTGTATATGTCATTGTTGAACACCCACATCTCAGAATAGTGATAGTTTATTTACTCTACCTAATATAAGAGAAGGGGTAGAGGAATAGGGTTGTAGGGATTGGGGTGGGAAGTGGATTTTGACCATGATTAGTGAATAATATGGGATATGGTGGTGGATACTGGCATTAAAGACTGAGGAATATAAAGTCTAAAGGTGTGAGGGGAGGGTTAGAGTTGAAGGGATTAGGGTGAGATCGAGAAGATACTATCAGTGTTGGAGAATATGGGCAGTGTTGATAGAGCACGATGATATATAAATAAGGGATTATTGGTGGGTGTAAAGGTGTATTAGGGTTTTGGGTGGGGGTATTAGGGTTGGGGGGCATAAATCCATAACTATAGAATGATGATTAATAATACTATTATTAGATATAAACATACAACAATACCTAATTTTCTACCCAAAAAACCCAATTGATGAGATACCACTACGGACAGTCAAAAAAGTCATTATTAGTCACCACCAATGGTGGTCTCCCACTTCTACCACCCTCAAATATCCCTTTATTTATTAGTAATTCTTAGAGTGGATTTCATATAGTCCACAAAAATTAAGTTTACACTTAGATTGAAGATAATATATTTATCTTATAAAGCAATAATATTTCAAAATAATTTTAACTATTTATTAAATTATGAAATTAATCATAATAAAATGATACAATTGAGATATAAAACTTAGTATAAAATATATTACTTTAGTTATTTGAAATATTAAACTAATCCATCATTAATTAGTTTAGAAATAATGTTATGATGTCACATAGAATTTATAAACAAGGTGAAATGAACATTTGAGAGTTAAAAATTATCTTGAAGCTCAAGAGGTTAGTGGAAGTTTGTTATATAGTGTCACATTTGACTCTTAGATTCTATAATTAATGTAAATTATTTCAATACCTTGAAACCTATATGTTTTTTACTAGGGTGTATTAAGGAATTTAAATTAATTTCATGTTATATATTAATTCTTAGAGAATTGTCTTAATCACTATTATATTTTTCCGTTCGTGATATAACCCTCCCACACCATGATCCCACCTTGAATCAGCGAAGAGAATAAGATTTCCACCCAAATCCCAAGTTCAATAAATTATTAGTTAATGACTACTTATAATGTTATAAGTATAAAAAAATGGAAGAAAAATAACATTACAAATAAAAAGGCTGAAATAATGCTAATGAAAACCATCAACAATAGAAATATCCTTAATGAATGATTATCAACATGTATGATTGACAAAGAATATAAAAATTAATGACAATTATAATCATAAAAAATAGTTTCTAACAATTAATGTTGGAAAATATCAAAAACCCCAGTATACCTTAGTGGTATGGGGAAACAATCACCAATACAAAACTCTAGAAAAAACCCTAGTCATTTGAGATAACATCACTCAACACCTCTATTAACTTAATCCTCAAAATTTGCAACAATGATATTGGTAGTGATTATATAACATACTTAGTAGTTTACTCTTCTATACCTTATAATTATACCAATGTGAATAAGTAATCCTAATGAATCCATTAATAATGAAAAATAAGAATCACCATCTTTTCCTAGGGAAAGCCTACTTCTCCTCAACTATATAATAATCATTAGTATAATTATCTTAGAAAAATTATGAATATATATATATATATAAATATAAATTTAAACCCACATAAAAATAATAATAGAGTAACCTATATAACAAATCTCACCAGCTTTGTTTCCACTCAACTTTACATCTCATTCTAATTCCATCTACCAACATTGAAATCATAACTGTATCCACATCATGACCTTTATCATCATCCTACCCATGTCTGTAACCAATTATTACCATTTTTATAAGTGTATCATCCTACCTTGGCTTTATTTTTCTACTAATTTTCAATTTTGTGTGGCTTAAGGTGTGTTAATCTATCACTAGAGGTTTAAAATTTTCATAGAGGGTCAAAACATATCAATTGGGGAGATGTTTTACCACTAATAGATCAACTAAAATAAAATAATGTATAATTATAGTAATAATCATAGAAAATTGAAATATTAATTGTATTCTATAAAAAAATCTCTAAAAATTCCTAATAATATCTATAATTTCATGAAAATATACAAGATACAATCCAAAAATCCAAGAACATGAATCAATTTTATGTAAAATTAAATTAACTAAAAATAAAATACATTAAAAAACCCTATTGTATAAACTCTAATTCTTTATGAAATCACCCATATAATCTCAATCTACAACTCTATGATACATAGTATCCTTGATATGTCCTACATGATAATGTGTGGAACATGTTTATATATAATACATTTAAGTATATGGTAGGAGATTAATTCATATATATGACATAGGAAACCCAAAAAATAGTTTGAATCCAAATATGTTCATATGTATATCATTTACTTTCATACTATGAATTTAAAATTTTAAAATAAAATACATAAAATATAGTTACGTGATTACAAAAAAACCTCAATACATTATTTAACCAATTTAACCAATTCTAATAAACTTCATATATATATTTTATAATAATCTCATCAGAAAACACAAAGATTAAATTTTTATATAACCAAACACACCACTAAATCATATTATTTTTATTCTCATGGATTATCAAAACACATGGAACATTTCTCAAAAAATTCAAACTCATCAATTAACCAATCCCATAGAAGTTGGAAACATCAAAATTTTTATCAAATTATCAAAAAATCACAATAATAATTTTATCATAGCACATAATGCTTTCTAGCTATTTCAACATATCATAATAGGAAAACACTCCTTATAATAAATAATTTATCATTTATTAATAAAAAGTGCATATATTATCACTTATAACAAACATTTTCATCAAATAAAAGCTTTCCATAACATTACTTTAATTATACTATACACTTTTCATCATTTATCACTTTCTTTAATATCATTAAATCATAAAATTCCCTTTAAAAATAATTAAATTTAGTTTCCACACATAATAACAAATTTATCCTTCTAAAAAATAATTTAAACGTTATATTAAAATATTAAAATTCACAAAACACCATTATAAATCATAATAAGTCCAAAAAACCAAATTTCATTTAAATTATTCATTATATTTAATATCCAACATAAAAATAGTTTCCAATACACAATTCCATCATTTAAGACAATTTTTATGAGTGAGAATATAAATTCATCATTATTATCACCTAAAAATTTGGAATAATCACCATATAACCATTAAAATCACTTTTTATTGAATTATCATTTAAGGAATACTAATTTCCATCATAATAATTTATCTAAATTATTTTTATTTATATTAAACTCTATTTTAATACTATCTTGAAACACTATAGTTAAAATTACCCATCATATTATGACAATACACATAAAAAATCAATTTTAATCAAGAGTAGGATAGATACAACCTATATGATATCAAATAAATGTTTCATATATGAATTTTTTTATTTTATTCCAATCATTAAAAATTAAATATTTCTCTAAAACTAGAATTATAAAGATTATTTTTTAGATAACTAAAATCAATTATAAAAAATTTAGATATGAAACCTTATAGATTTCATTTACTTTACCTTTATAATCCCAACAATATTATTAGATCATGATTCTAATAAGAGTTAAGAAGTATTGTTCCAAAAGAAGTTCAAGATACTAGAGAAGATTTTTTATAAATTAAGACCAATAATTGTTCACTAGAAATTAAAAATAGTAGATTTAGAATACAAAACATGACCCATAAATGATAGAAATACCCCCATTAAAATGGGATCTGGGCTAACTCAAATAATTCACGGTGGTCAACACAGGATTTCCAATACCTCACTGGATTCCCTATGGTTCACCAGATAGATTCTAGTGATGTGCAATGGTATAAAATATTTCTATATGGCTCTCAAGAACCATATTGATCCCAATAAGGTTTTTAGTGGCTAAAATTAGGATTTTTAATTTTCCAAATGTCAAATAAAACCCAAAATTTTTCTTTTTCCCAGCGATTTAACATGAAAATTAAATCAAAACATTAATAAATTCAAATACACGAGGATGGAATTAAAAAATCACTTGATAAATCCAAATTTGTTATAAAGTTACCACCATAATGATTTTAAATCAAAAAAGGAATCACATAGCTTCTCCTAAAAAAAATCTATCTACTGAGAGGTTATTTTCACTTCCCATTTGAATGTTTCCTCCTAATTTTTTTACCATAGCACATGAGTAATATACAATGTTTTTTTATCCTATTATCTTATTTCATTATCTAAGAATACAAAATAGATGTCCAGTAAAAGAAATATCCACTTATAACTTTACATTATCATAAATAACAACATGAGACAGATCTGGATTATACTCCCTCTTCTATGACATACCAAAAAAATCATGCATCCCAATTTATCATGAATGTAATAATAGACATTATAAAACCTCCCAAATCCACTCAAATATCATAAAAGTACCCAAAAACTAAGGCATCGATTACCTTGGATTTACCAACCTTCTATGTCTCCACTAATTTTATACTTGAAAGAGCACATGATTTACCACACTAAACTCCATAATTTGTAATATTGTATTAATATATTATTTTTTCCTATTTTAAGTCATATCCAACCTCTTTCTAATGAACTAAAGTTGTCTAATAGTCTCTTATAAAATGATAGACCCATTAATAGGTAATTTAACATCCTTAATTCAACTTATGGGTGACAAACATGGTATTCTATACAAAGTGTCTAATAGTTTCATATTGATATATTTCTAGTAGCCATTAGAATAAAATACTCCATCATAGTTAGGTGATCCTCCCATGTATCTCAAGAATCAAGTATTCAAGCACATAATATATCTTATATAATTTTAATTAAATTTTCAGACTATCTTTTATTCTTCAGATAATATGAAATACTCAACTCCACATTCATACCCAAAGCCCCATTCAATCTATTTTTGAAAAGATAATTGAATATAATATATAAATAAAACACAACACTAATGGTAACTCCATGAGGTTTTACGATTTACCATATATAGTCCTTTTAATCATCAAAATTTTGAGTCTTTATGATTGCTAATATGTGAGAAACATCTGTCAACTGATAAACTATCACATAAAGCCCATCTATCCTAATGCATAATTTTGGAAGACCTATCAAAAAATAAAACATTAATTTATATTATTTCCAAATTAAAATGGAAAATAACTACAATATTATCATTGGTAAATAATGCTCAGCCTTTAATTTCTTATAGGTAAATTGAACGAAGGATAACCAAGAAATACCTTTCATTATCCCTAACCCCAAAAAGAGTCATCGAAATCTATGATACTTCTTTGTTAGACTTAGATAAACAACCCTCCAAGAGTCATGAAAATATTTCATAAACTATTTTTACATATGAAATGAAACTAATATTTTTCTATGCATATTCAAGAGAGAAAAATAATCCAATGATTTTCCAAGTTCTTACTCTATATCTTAGGTATTTTTTTTAACTTTATGGAAACCTATATTGTAAAATTTTAATATCATTTATCAACTCCAACATGGATGAAGTGATAGTAAAAGGGTATTAAAACACATAACAACAATCCTTGATAATTTTTAGAAATAAAATTGAATAGAGAGACATGAATTTACATTAATTTTAAATTAAAACACTAAATATAAATTAGATTTCATACTAGGAAAATCAATAAAAAACATCCCCATTTCATGGATCATGAACCATATCAAAGAAAAAAGACTGAAGATACTCCACCCACCTCCTCTTCCAGTGGTTTAAGTATTTCTAACAAAACGTGTATATTATATTCTTGTTTTTTGTGTATGACAAAAATCCCTCACTATATAAATAGTACCACTATTAATTGTGCATATATACTACCAATGAAATCTCAAGATCTGTATTTGGGTAACTGTTCTCATAAGGCCTAAGATACCAAGGGATAAAAGTAACAAAATACCCCTCTTGCATGAAAATATATCCCATATCTATAATATAATACCTCTTACCCAACTCAAGTAAATTAAGAATAGGTGTCAATGTTTTATTCTAATTTAATTCCTTGGAGAAAAACATTTCATTGATTTTCCCATTGAAATATACCCCCTTCTTTTCTTAATCCATAATTAGCTTTTCTAACCAAAATAAATACTGTATAAAGCACCAATATTATCTTATGAGTCCAAAAAAATTATAATAAAAAAATATTATTAGGTATTCCCATATATATTAACTTTTTAAAATCCTTAAGATTTCTCAAAATACCATATCAGGATATTAAATTACCATGTAATTTTACCTCTATAATCCATAAAATGACATTATATATTTATTTTCACAAAGACTTACTCCCTTAGAATCTTCATAAAAATTGGAAAATGATCACTATTCTGCACTTTTGATCATGTAATATCCAAATATCATCAATAAAAATAATAATAAATTAATCTAGTGAAGGATTGATAATATGTATCATAAATTTCATAAATACAAATAACACATTCAAAAAAGTAATTTTTTTATCAATAAGTAAAAATTTCCATATGGATTTTTGAATTCCATCTTAGACATATAATTGACCCACACCCTGATCTAATGATACTACGGTCGAAGATGAATCATGAAGAACTAATTACCACCCATAAACTAATAAAATAGATCATATATCCAATGAAATGGGAATTAATTTCTAATAGTTACCATATTTGACTTATGATAATCCATGAACAATGTCAAACTTATTATTCTTACCACCCATTGATCTACATACCCATAATTTCTCGCTCATTTTACACATATTTCTATCCAATATAATTATTTCTTTACCACCTAAGTATAGGTATGTCAACAAAAAAATATAACATAATCCCATATATGTAGTAGTAAGACATACTCAAGCTTTAAGATTTTTAAGTCACATTACCTACAATCATCAATGAAATGTAGATATAATAAGTGAATTTATAAATATACAACAGATAGTTATCCCTGCTTTAATTCTATAAAATCACAAAGACTTGTCAATCCTCAACGTCTTTGGGTATAATTGATCATACAAATATTTGTATAATGAATCCCATGTCAACTTATCAGCTCTCTTAACCTATATAAGAAAATCCCATCAGTATTGTGCTAACCATCCAATCACAAAAACTTCTAGATTAACATTTCGAATCATATAATAATTTAAAAGCTAAAATATTCTATTAATTCTATCTAGAAATTTATTAACAGTCAACAGTCTAAAATCTCTTCTAAAAGAAGTAGGATTCTACAACTAAAATTCCTAAGTAATATCTACCACTATCTTTTCTTCCCCAATCATGATACACCATTCTAAATTCAGAAGTACTCATAGAATACTTACCATACTTTTGATATTGATAGGTGAATCTATAGGTGGAGCATGTTCCGTTTCACCCTCATGGTACTAATACACACATTAGATTTGATTTACCTCTTCCTATTTGTTTCCCAAGGTAAACCTATTTGGTTCCATATCTCTATAATAGTAAACATAAATTGATAATAAAAACTATTTTTTTATATTAATGAACCATGCATATCATCATATTCTATACATATCAAATAAAAATAAAAAATTAAATCAATCATTTCAACAAGATTATATAATTAATTTTTTTAACTAACTCATCATTAATATTATATTGATTATGAAACTAATTAAATTATTTATAACTATATTATTTTACAAAATTAAATTTCTTATATCAATATAGAATCAAATTATAATCCCATGAATTCAAACATATTCGATGCCCCACTATAATAAAAATAATGCATGGACACCCTAATATTTACCACAAATCAAGGTATATTTAGTTTTCCTTAAAACCCATTACATAAAAATCAACAAAATATAACTCATAAAAAGAATAATCCCAATCCCATACCTCATGAGTTACTTAAACATCCACTGTCAATATAAGGGAACATATGAAAAACAACAATATCAGGTTCTAATATCTATAATCCTTTTTACGACTTCATAAAATATCAAAATTATAAAAAATAAATAAATAAACCTTATTACACTATCCAATTACAATTGTGCCACTGATATGATATTCCACAAGGCCTCTAGGGTACTCCCTAATCAAAATTAGCATATTTCTATCACTAAATGTTTCACTTGGGGAGTAATTTCACTTACAATTAATCATATCAAATAAGGTAAAGTTCAATAAGAGTATTAATTGTTAGGATTTGAAAATACTACAACTTGAAGAAAACCACTAGAATCTTCAATATTGGAACAATGATTCAAAAGTTCAATAATTGGAAAAATACCATGAACCTGATGTAGTGTAAATTTGATGAAAATCACACCCAAGTTACCATACATGACTGATACCCTCATAAACTCATGTAAAAAAAACTCCTGGAAACAAAACACAAAAAAAAACAAGTAATTAAAGTAAAATATTTTATATGGTTCAAAATTTTGGTCCTAAATCCATGGGAGAACACTACGGTTTCCTTTGATTTGATGAAAAAAGGAAAATATTACATTCACAATCAACAAAGTTAGTTACTATTAGATCACTATAGTTTATAAACCCTATATGTTTTCCTGATACACATTTATAGTGGGGCCTAACTGGTTAAATGATTTCACTACCAGTTGAGATTTTTAGGGGTCCCACTATTAGACTTGTCCACCTCTAATTTACCCTAGAAAATGTTGTCTATAATACTGAGTTCTAGTGAACTGTGAATGTTTCCCAAGTCATTTATATACAACCTTTTGAAAATATATAGTTACTCTGATGAAATCATAAATAAGATCTTATATATAATGGCTTATATAGACCAACATATGTATATGAACTCCTATAGTCTTGGTTATAAACATCCCCTTCTAAACCCTCCTTCCTCCCACTAGTCTTTCATTACTACAATTCTCTCTATATGTATGAACTCTAAGCTCTATTGTTTCACTTTTTATTACGACATATAATCACCCAAGTCCCATTGAGGTACAATGCTACCTGAGAACTTCTTAAAATAGGACCATGGTGAACATGTTATCCTAATTCTAACTTACTTTGATCGTAACAAGATCCAACACCCCGCCCTCTAGAATATTCCAAATTAAATGATACTTCAACTCAATATGCTTTGTCGATGACTAATATAATAAATTATTAGCCAAATGAATTGTGATATGATTTTAAAATAATAATAGAACACTTTCCTTGTTATAGTTTCCCATGATAAACACTACATCCAAATCAATTACATCCCTGCTTCTGTGATGGCTACATACTATACTTCCATTATGAATAGTGATACAACAAGTTACAACCTTGACATATAACTTATTATATTCCACAATAAGGTAAATAAAAAACTTTTGGAACTCTTAAGACCACCCATATCCCCTCTAAAATCCACATCAACATAACCCTTCAATAGATCATCCATTCCAAAATAGAAGACTCTATATTTTGAACCCATGAGAAGTCAAAAAACCCACATCACATCTTCCTAGTTCTCCTTTCAAATATTCACCATAAATATACCAGAAACTCCCAATGTACACATAATTTCTAATCCTGTAGAAATCATTCCATACACCAAGCTTCTAATTGATGATGCAAATGACACTTTCACAATGTACTTAGATTCATCTTCTATTTTAGGTGATTTATATTTGTATAACTTGATGTTTCTGACTAATGTTGTTTATATAGGTTTATATATAGTAGTATAAACCTTTAATGAAATTCCATATGTATTACTTATAATACAAAACTAATATTATGGTCATCTAATTTGAGTTGAAATGTTAAAAAAAATCCCAATTTTCATTGAAAATACCACCGAATTTAATACAAATAATGGAAAACTCAGTGATTTTTATTGACTATGAATTTTTGACTTATTTAATAAATTTCTCAATTATTGGTTTAAATGATTAATTCCTTTTTGAATTAAATTATAGTCACATATATTTTTTATTTTAAAATATTAATTTAAAATTGAAGATATTCAATATGGAATTAAATTATTTAATGGATTAATTTTGAATTACAATTATTTTATGTTTTTTAAAATTTAATAAAAATCCATACATTTATTTTTTTTAAAAACAATTGCAGATTTTAATCTTCAATTTGGATTAGAGTTTTATTTTTAAATGGATAAATTAATTATGTTTTGAAAAGTAAAATTTTAAATTGGTTAAGAAAATAATATTTAATGATTTGAAATAGATTTTTTGAAGGATAAAATTATGATTACAATTTTTTTTCAATAGTAAAATTAATTAGAAATTTTTTTCACCAAAACATGATTTTTTTTGATTTTCATCTTGGAAATGTGGTAATACCCAAAGTGAATACACTTTAAAAATTCAAAGTGAATGGGTCATTTCATCTCCATGGATACTTAACTGACCATGGAAAACTTACCAAAAGTTATATCATGTGTCTGCACCTTAGAAAACCTTAAGTGACCAAACCCTTGAAGAAGAATCAAGTGACTTCATAAAAATCTCATGGTCACTTCCCAAGTAACCACATGTGTAAATGGGACCCCTCTTCACAGTAGCTTAAGATATCATGGATGAACCAACAAAAAATGGAAATAAACCTTCCAAAAACAAGTTACTACAATCCTCTATCTATAAGTAACCATGAGTATTCTCATAAACCTACCACAAGACAACCTTTATGGCCACTTTTCAAGTGAACAATGCTATTACCATCAATTCATCACTCATATTCTTCTCTAAAGCTACCACTAGTCTTATCCCTTCAAGATACTATGATATTATCCTTAGGTGACCACTAGGATTATCACTTGAACATAGAATAAGAATCCATAACTGGACTACTAAAACAGATTTGAGGCCAATGAATTGAATCATAGACAAATTAGAAACCATGGGATCTTGAAGAAACCATATTTGGTGACATGTTGAAATTTTATAATGTCAAGAAACCATGATGAATCTCATCTTGATTAATCAAAAAACATAACCACCTAACCTCTACACTAAGATAAAGTTGAATATGTGCTTGTTGAAAATCCAAGGTTGCCAGAAGAACTCTTATACTCGCCGATGAAGGACTATTGAGCCGAGCACTAATTGGAGTGAGAAACCCTTTATAGTGAAGAAAACCTATCCATAATGAATATGAAAACTAAAAACTATAACACTATTTATGGTTGTATCTTTGAAGAAAATGAACCAATGATGATGAAAAATCCCAAATTAGAAGCCATGCCAACTTGAATAAATTCGGACAGAATATCAATGTTTTATTTTTAGAAGAAAAAGGATGTGACAAGATCAAAATCGAATATTATAATCATATAAGTGATGAAATATAGAGCTCATTGGAAATGTGATGAAGCTAAAATTTTCATATATTTTATACTATAAATCATTGTTTAAAATCCCACCGTAGTGTTATTTTATGGGTAATTGTCACATTTTTAGGTTATAGTGGTAATTTGAGCATAAATGCAAAAATGGCTTAATTCTGCAATTTTAACAGATTGTTATCATAGGGGTATTTTCGTCATTTATCATTAAATATATGTCCAAATTTTATGATTAAAATTTTGTTCGAAAAATAATTTAATTGCATTCATATTTGTCTTCTGGAGCAGGAGCTGAATCGATCATCTAGTAGTTGTAAAAGTTCAATGAAGTTAAAAAGTTTCCGGGCGGACAGAATGAGACCCACCAAAGTAACGAAAGCATAACTCGGTGAACACACACCTCCAAATGCATTTATTCTAGCTTTAAAAGAAAAATTATTCAACAATGCATTTCCATGATGAATTTAAAGTCAAAATACCCTCATTAAGGTATTATGGGAACGCTCACAATATGTGGAAGACGAAACGTCTCACCTGGCAGAAATTGTTCAATTGGGTAATAAATTCATATAATCTCTAAATGGAATCCAAAATGGCTCATATTTTGTGGAGAGACGGGAAATTATATGTGGAACAACTGTTGTGAAGGAAGAAACGCGTAAATGGACGTTTTGGAGGGAAATAATGTCACAGGATGGTGAAGAATTGAAAATTTGGAGAGACAAATGGACAGATTAAATGTCTTGGATAGAATCGGTCATAACTCATACATACAATGGCCAATAAAGCTGAAATTTTGGGAGAAAACGGAGGAGATATTATGGAACAACATTTATGAAGACACAAATTACAAATTCGGTAATTTTTGGAAGATTCATGCGGAAACTTTCGGATTAAATTTTTTGAGTGTGAATTCTTCACCTCTTCTCCCTATAAATATGTATCTTCACTCCTTCTCAAAGTATTGGCACTTCTGTGTGGCCATTTTCCATTTTTTTGTAGTTTATTTACATTTTAATATTATAATGCATTTTTAATTTATTTTTCTCTTCTTCATCTCATTCTCATTTTTTATCTTTTGTTCTTCCACCCCCTTCTTCTCCACCGTGATCTCTTCTACTTGTGATCATGAGTAGCTAACCCGTGGAACTTCCTAGGGGATAAATCCAGGTTTGAACCCAAGTATTTTCACATTCATATTAATTGTTTCTTATTTAATTAGAGTTATGTCTAGGTGGATATTAGTGGGAAATGTGCCTTTGTGTCTCCACTTTCCACCCGAGACTTAACTTTCTATTTTATAATATTTTCCCTCGATCGAGGAGGTGGATGTGCGGTCTCTCGGCGATCGTTGAGAGCACTGTATATTCACAACCACATATAAAAGATGATATTCACACATAAGATGTAGTGTGTTTATAAATTAAATATGAAACTAATAATGAGATGATGAAGGTTTAATTTGGGTGATTCTCTCGGGAATATCTCCTTTCTTTCTAACATCATTCTGTTTGCATTGCATTGCATGTCTAATTTTAGTATTTCATTTTCAATTTTCAATATTCATTTCTGAACATTTTATTATATATTTATATAAGTTAATTAGAAGTAGTGAGTGATTGACCATGACAGCTCCTCAAGAGATCGACCTAGGTTAGCCCCTGTGCTGCACTTAGCTATAAATATTTTTGAGAGCGTGCACGACAACGCTTCGTCAAAATAAGATGATGTTCCCCACCAAACCTTCTGAAACCAATCAAAACCATGACCAAGATTTGGGGGATAATTCATCCAGACTCAGCGAATAAGATGATTGTGTGATACCTAGAATTAAAATATGATGAAGCCCAAGATTATTTCATGAAGTTTGATTTCTTTAGGTTTGATCCCTCTGTAGGTGGTGATTGATGAAGGGACATCAAAAAATCTGAATGCTCTGGATATAAGTCAATTTTCCAATGTACCACACATTCTTGATCAAACACATCAAAAAAATCAGGGACTTATACAAACTTCAAATCCCCTCCCTTCTATAGATGTTAAATCCCAACCCCAAGTAGACCCAAAATCCACTCATTAAAGTACAATTCTGGTTTTTGTTTTTTTTTTCAATTTCCTTTGTAGGTGTATGGAGCAAAAACTTTACCCACCATGGGTGTAGCTAGGGATTAGTGGCGGTTGACGGGAGTTGTGTCAAACTTGAGACCACACACCATGGATATTTAAGGGGTACCTGGAGAGATTCATAAAATCATTATATTCAAGCCATAAAGCCATTATATTTTGGATAGATCCTTGAATATCACCATTTTTAGAGATATTGGTGTAGAGAGGATGTTCTTGTAAGCTTTGTTCAAGTTAAAATAAATCCCATTTTCTTCCCATTTTCTTCCTACCATCTTATCTATTTGTGATTAGTAAATCTATATAAGTTGGATTATAGGAGGTTGTGGTGAAATGGTGATGATAAGTGGATATTTTCTAGTGATCAGAAAATCCACATTTCTCAAAATTATGTTTTGAAGGAAGATTCTAAAAGTTTGCATTGAGGTGATTCTAGCTGTGCAAACATCATCAAAAACAGATCCAAAACGAGATCCCTAGGCTCAATCAAAGTTTGATCAATGTTTAGGTGCTACAATATTGCCTTTATAGAGATGATAATACTATTTTGACACCAGCAACATTTATGGTGATATTCCAGCAGCTTCTTTAGCACATCACGTCATCGCCATGTCATTAGATGATCTCGGCCATTGACACTCATTTGGTTTTATCATGATTAATCAGTGTTTAATTTTTATAATCTTGGAGTAAATTCCACTATTTTGACCATTCTATATTTAAATATACACTCAATTTTTTCTAATTTTATTTTTTTATAGAATTGATATTCAATAGATGGACCATCCACAAGATTTGGTCGAGGGGCCAAAAATGGATGCCAAATACAAATAATAGGAAGGTCCATAGATGTTTGGATACCATTATACAAATGATACCATTATAGCATGGATGGAAACTTGAAGAATAACTGTCGATGGTTTCTACAAGAACGGGTCCAAAGTGGAAAATGAAAAAGAAGAAATAGAGACATGTATGTTATAGTATTCAGTGAAATAACACTCTACTACAAAGTTAATGAAGATACATGATTTAATACATAAAGAAAATACACATAATGGGTGGTCAATATTATAGCATCGTACCTTGTCACTCCAAATTATGAGTATTTCTTGACTTATCAAATTGGAGAATTTGGTGCATTGATGATGGGAAATATGGTTCAACAGAGATTGTTTTCATTGTGATATCCACGTAAAGCTAAACATTGGATACAAAATCACCCTAAAAGATGTTTGACATTTTTTAAGCCTTCAACTCAACTTGATATTAGGAATACATTTTGAACTAAAATTATATGAAAATATATTCAGTAATGAAGCATGAAAGATGGAAAAAGTATCCTTTATCATCGCTCCCAGAAACATATGTGATATGTTGAAAAAAACACATGTGAATATATTTGTAAAAACCTCAACATGATGGAAGGAGAGATTTCATCTAATATATGGCATAAGAGTCTTGGCCACATGAGTGAAAGTGGGTTATCTACCATGATAAAGAATATGTACATTAGTGATGATAAGGATGCATCACTTGATCCTTGAAAATACTGCTTGTATGGGAAGAAACATAAAGACTCATTCAATACTACTTCATCAAGGATATCCGAGTTTCTGGATTTGATTCACTCTAATTTATGCAGACCCATAGAGGTGGATTCACTAGGAGGTAACAAATAATTTCTATCCTTTATTGATGATTCATCTTGAAGGGTGTGGGTGTTCATCTTGTTGATAAAGGAATAAGTATTGGACTAATTCGAGATGCTCGACGCCATGGTGGAGTGTGAAATGTGAAGGAAGATGAATTGTCTTCATTTAGATAGTGAATGAGAATATACATCTATTTAATTTGATGCCTATTGTAGGATTCGGGGAATTTAACAAGGGAGGATGATCCCACAAACCCCACAACACAATGCCGTTTCTGAAAGGATGAATAGAACCATCATAGAGAAGGCCATAAGCATGATGAGGTTGTCTATGTTTCCTATTCCATTTTGAGGAGAAACTATTCAAGTTTCATGCTACCTCATCAACAAATCACTATCGATCTAGCTGAATTTTGACATTCTATAGAATAGATGTTCTATTAAACATCTATTTTACTATCATTTTTGAGTATTTAGATGTTTTGAATTTTCACATATATCCAAAGACCTCAAGAAGAATCTATAATAGAGATATACCCTATAAATCTTCATCAATTATGGAGATGAGGACTTCATACAAGATTTTGGACCCAAAGGAGAAGAATGTGATTAAAGGTAGAGATGTCACATTCTATGAGAACTAGATGATTAAGGACAGTCAAAATCATAGAATGAATCGATGTTAAATTTTCGAGGAATCAATTCATTATCCAACACCTATACTAGTACCACTTATTAATGAAGAGGAGGAGGTGCAAGAAAACTCATCAACAATGGACCAGGAGGTAGTGGAAGAGGACATTGAGTAGGGTGAGACTCAACTCTCTCCACACAAAGTTATAGAACAATCACAAGTGCAAAGTGATGTTGTACCACCCAAACATAACATTTCACATGTCTGAAGATATTCACGAGGAATGATTCCATAAAAAAATATTTAGTGTTAGAGTACCTGCTATTGATTGATGAGGGGGAGCCAAAAGAATACCAAAAATTAGTGTCTCATCCTAATAGACTCAAGTGTCTACATGAAATGAAGGATGTGGTGGAGTCCTTGATGAAGAATGAGACATATGACTTGGTGGACCTACATAATGTTAAGAAGGAACTAACAAACAAATGGGTGTTCAAGATGAAGATGGATGGCTGTAAAAAGAGGTCAAACAAAAATATAGGCTAGTATTCAAGGGATTCCTTCAGAATAAAGGAGTTGACATTGATGAGATCTTTTCACCCATGGTGAAGATGGATTTAATCTGATTCATTTTAAGATTGTTGGATATCTTGGACTTGGAGCTTTAATATATGGACATGAAGATATATTTTCTCTATAGTGACCTCTCCAAGGAGATCCATAGGAAAAAAACTGAAGGTTTTGAGGTTTTTGGAAAGAAAAACCTCAATTCAAAATTAAAGAAGTGGTTTTATAGACTAAAAAAATCTCCCATACATTAGTACAAGAAGTTAGACACATTCATGGTGAGTAATTTATACAATTTGACATAGGTATACCAATGTGTTTACTTATATATAGGTTAGGATGGTAACTTTTTTGATCTTATACTTTATGTTGATGACATGTTAATCACTGGGAATGATAAAATGAATATTATCCAGCTAAAAAAGGAGTATTCATGTATTTTGATATGAAGGACTTGGGAGTAGGTCTGCAAATTTTAGGGTTGCAGATCAGTCATGAAAGATCGAGGAGGTTGTTATGGATATGTCAAGAGAAGTATATTGAATGTGTTCTGAAAAATTTCAACATGGACATAGTGAAAATAGAGAGAATTCCTCTTCCCGATCATTTAAAATTGACTATGAGTTCACTTCCATCATATAATGAATAAAACAACAAAATGGAGATGATAACTTACTCCTAAGTAGTTGGAATCTTGATTTATGTTACAGAGAGTATGGGACCAGACATTACCCATGTAGTGGTGATTTTTAGATGATTTCTATCCAATCCTAGATAGTAGTACTGGGATGTAGTCAAATGGATTTTGAGGTATCTTAAAGGTACTTCAAGGCAATGTATGTGCTATGGGGGAGGTGACCTTCTCTTAGAGGGATATACATATGAAAATACAGCTAGATATCCTAATAGTTAGATTTCTACATCTAGATACATCTATAATTTTGTAGTAGGATCTGTAAAATGGTGTTCAAGGTTGAAAAATTGTGCTTCTTTATCCATGGTAAAAATAGAGTACATTACTACTTCATAACCTGGAAAAGAAATTTTTTGGATAAATAAATTTCTCCTAGAGCTCAGATTCATCAAAAAGGTGTACAAGGTTCTTTGAGATATTCAAAGTTCTTTGGAATTTGGAAATAACTCCATGTACCATTCTCAGACAATGCACAACAACATTCATTATCATTGGATATAAGAGGCAGTGGATCAATAGCTGTTGAGACTTGTGAATATCCACACAAAAGAGAACCTGATAGATATGTTATCAAAGGTAGTTTCTCGAGAGAAGTTGGACCTTTGAAAATTCTATAGCAGATTGCAATGATATGGGGGGAATTGATGGAGTTTTTTTCTAAATGCCTTGGTAGGTACCTGGATCACCAACTTCACCCACCATAGGTGTAGGTGGGGATTGGTTGAGGTATGTGGGAGTTTTATCAAACATGAAACCTCCATCCAAGACTATTTAAGGAGGCCTTAGGGAGATTCTTGAAATCATAAAATTCAATATAGAAATACATTGTATCTTGGAGAGATCCTTGAAGAGATCTATTTGTAGAGAGAGAGGTATAGAGAGGAAGTTTTTGTAAGCTCTGTTCAAGTTGAAATAAAGCCCATTTTCTTCACATTTTATTCCTCCATTATTATATCTTTTTGATTAGTTAATGAAAATAATTCTAACCATTAGAAGATCTAAATTCCTCATAATAACCAATTAGGGTATGATATACTTTTTCTAAACCAATTTGAGTTCATAATTATTGACCATTGCCCTTCTTATAATAATCCAATTCAAAACAGTTCTAGCTACATTCAAATATAAACCAATGTTTTTCCTCTCTACCAGTCCCTTTATCACCACTCTAGTACATGAAATACTAAAAATCTCTTTCATGAAACTGGGAAATACTCATTTTATATAGGATTCACAAATAACAAGAACAAATATGATCCATATTTTATCTAAGGGTTACAAGCATGATTGTGGGAGGAATTTTTCCATCAAGGAGATTCGCTCAGAGAGTCTATATTAAATTGATCATGACACTCAGCAAGGAAACATGAAAACCATCAAAGGGAGGAGTATATAGATACTCACTATACTGAATCTGAGGGAAAATAATGAAAATGATTATAAATATTTTCCCCTACCCCTGTAAAAACATTTATCACCTTCCTAATATAGCCTATGTTTACAATATAATTCATCTTAGCATTTTAATTCTAATTCACATTCTATTTTCTATTTAGTTATTACATGCTTGTATTCTCCATTAATTTATTCATTTTTTTGAACCTTATGATATCCCATGGATCTTAATCTCTATAAAAATATAGAAATAACAAATTTCAAGTGGTTCGAGGGGAATCACAGTGGTGCATTTGAATTTACGCGCTTTAATTTCTCACTCTATTTTTCTCTAATTCTGGTGAGGTAGTGAATATGGAGTGCAGAGGAGGTGATAATCACTTTGAATTTCATTAAAACTATTTAAAGGTTCTTATTTTTTCATTTCAATATCTCCCTCCATTTAGACCACTCTTCATATTATTGGAGTCCTACGATTTTAATGGGAGAACGGTATGAGATTACTACTAGGTGAGTGAGTAAGTCCATTCACTCAGTTGAGGAGTGCACTTTCCTATTCACTAAGGAGAACACATGATATTTCAATCCTTTTTAGGGGATATAATGAGAATATTAGTGGTTTAATAATAAAATAAAATAGTGTATGGTGTATGGATGAATGATATTGGGTCTGTGTGTTAAGTTAGAAAGCTTAGAATACTTTTAAATGATGATCCAACCCATTGGAATTCACCCTAGGAACTTCTCAATTTATTCTCAACCTATTTTTTGTGTTCATTATTTTTTACTTACAATTCATTTTATGATAAATCAAAACAAACATCACATATACTAATTTACATATGTCAAAATTATTAAAAAAATACATAAGTGCTAGAATAGTGAAGAATGAGCCCACAAACACTCAAATATCTTTATTTTATGAATTAATTTTATGATGTTTTAATATATTTATTTATGTATTTAAATGATTATTCTTAATAATTTGTGAAGGTTTTAACTAATTTTGTGTTTTATTTAAGGATACTACAGATAATTGAAAAAGGGAAAAAATAAACTTTGCATCGCACATGAAGTTAAGCGGCACGACACCAGATTTTTGAGGATGATCAAGGAGCACATAAAAGGTACATAACTGAAGAATAGAGAAAAAACAAGTATTCCAAAGTAGAAATATAACATTACACGTTGTGTACCAGTTAAAGTGTTGAAAATAACATAGAGAGTGAAGTGGAGGAAATCAACATGAAGTGAGGAAGATATGTTTCACGGTGTGACACATGTGTGTCATGCTGTGAAACTTTTGAAGTATTACCATAAAGGCTGTAGGCTATGATATTGAGGCATGTAGTGTAAGATTTACATGTCATGTAATCACTATAGGGTGTGTAAAGATTGATATGGACAAAAATCACCTAGATTTTTCAAATTTTGAATATTTTGCTTATTTTAAGATCAATGACCCACCTATGACCAAGTTTCATCCCATCCTTTATGTTATCCATTAATACATAATCCCATGTGGTGTTTATAAATTAAGGTCCATCCTACTACTATAGAGGATATCTCAAAGACCAAAGCTTGGAGTGAGAAGCTACACTCTTCTAGGGCCTCCGAAGTTTCATATATATTTTATTTATAATTTATTTTTCTTTACTCCTTCCCTATTGTTATCTCATAACTATGATGAGGGGTAAACCCACCCTATTCCATGGTTATGTATCCAAAGGGGGAATTTATCATTTTATTTATTCCTATCTATTTATTCACGTATTTTAGATTCCTGTAGTTTGTTGAATCAATTTCTAATATCTTTATTTTATTTTATCATGACCATTGGTATCTGAAACTGAAAGAAAAATTATATATTGTGCAACTGGTTACCTAAATCAAGGAATAACCATTGTCACATTTATGGAAACTAGGTTTATAATTTGTATCAAGAAAAACTTGATTTGGAAAAAATCCTAAATTGTAGGCATGAAGGAAAAAAGAAGATTTCTGAATCAAGGAGGGGATACCATGAACATTGGATCTCCCTATTCTAGAATTTGATGCCAAAAATTGATTAATAAATTTTTTTTATAAAATCCAATTTCACATAAACCATTAAACCACAAAGACCAAGCATTATTTTCAAATATGTTTTCAAACCAATCAATAAATTTGCTTCTTCATCTTTCTCTTTCTTCAAACCAACCAAACCAATATTTTCTTCACCAATTTATTCAATTTAAGAAAATAAAATCTTTTTAAAACCTAAATAATATAATTTACCATCTCTATGGGTTTAATTATGAACTTTACTAATACAACATTTTAAGTAATTGAGTAGCATTTTTAGAGTCTTTACAAATTTTATATTTTTATTTGACCTGTCGGGAAATAACAATGCCCCATGGGAGAGTCGAAACTAGAATCATTTATGAGGATGGTTATAGATTTATTTTTAGGTTTATTTAATTTTTAATTTTTTTTTATTTTTTTATTTCAATTTATCTATTTACACTGGGTTTGTTCATGTTGTGGATTTTGGATTTTTAATTTTTTTAAACGTATGACCACAACACATGAGAAAAAGGAAAAGTGGTTATCAATTTCAATACTAAACTAAAGAATATATTAAAGAAGAATAAAAAATAAACAACTATGGATGAAACTGAGCAGCATCAACCCATTGGAGGAGTTTTATAAAGAGATCGAGGGTTGTGGATAATCGCAGACTATGGGCATCCATCGAATAAAAAATTGAAACCAATCATCCTAACACACCATGTTTCTACAAAAAACTTAGAGATCTAGAAATAAATTATTTAAATGATCTCAAAAAGTGTTCAATTAATTAGACTACCACATGAATATCCGAACACACATTTGGGAAAATTCCTCAAGCTTTGTGACACATTCCAATTATAGAATGTTTCAAGTGATGCAGTAAGACTTCATCTTTTCCAATTTTCATTCTGTGAGTGAGCTCAGGATTGGATCTAAAACCAATTGCACATTCCATCATTACATGGGATGACCTATCCCAATAATTTCTCTCCCACTTCTTTCCACGTTCTAATCTAATGGACGCATAGGTAAATATTTTAAACTTTTTTTCAATTTGATGATTAATCACTATATTTTTCCTAAGAATGTTATAAATATATGACTAAAAAATCCCCCCATATTGGTATAGAGATATGACTACTAATCCAAAATTTAGTTAAGATGTTTTCATCGCGAAACATGTCAATTCTAGATGCTACAACTGGAGGATCCTTTATGAGAAAGTCTCCTAAATAAAGTTACAACTTATTAGATGAAATGGAGAGAAATAGTTTCCAGTAGTAAAGAGAATGGACATAATAAAAATGTTTTTAGGAAATAAAAAACAATTACTAGATAGTGGAACAACTGGAATCACTAACCCAGATGATTCATATCATGATAGGTCAGTAGAAAACCTCCAAGGTATGTATATAGAAGATGAAAATTATGTTGATTATAATCATGGTAACAAATTTCAGGGTTGGAGGACATAACAACATAAATAACAAGGATATCCACAAAGGCCAAAAGGGTACCAACAATAAGAACCCCAAGGGAACACAATGAAAAGCCAGGTCCATACATTGGAAGATAAATTGTCTACATTCATAACCATAATTAGGGTTTCACTTAAAGAAATTAAAGAAGAATCAACAAACCAAAAGGTCACATTGTAGAATCTAGAGCATCAAGTTGGCCAAATTATTTACCATCTTAGTGAGAAAGACTAAGAGGAGTTATTCCATGATTCTTTAAAGTATTCCCACATGGAGATTTAAAAGCTATACAACTTATAAGTGGGAGTAAAACACATAGAAGTGGTATTGAATTTATAGGACAACAACCAGTGGGAGAAAGTGAAAAATAATTTGTATATACCAAGGAAAAAGTATCTAAATAATTTGAAGAAGAACCCCCACAATACAATACAATACTACATTTTCTAGAATGAATGGATCAAGTAAATAATAACACATAGAAAGTCAATTTTTTGGAACACTTTAAAAAATTTCATATCAATATTAATTTTGTAGAGGCTCTCATGAACATGAAAAAATATTCAAAATTCATGAAAGAGATGGCAACAAATAAGAAGAATATGTAAAATATTGGAAACATTACACTCACATAGGAGTGTTCAATAGTGATATTTAAGGACCTACTTTAGAAGAAATGTGATCCATGTATCTTTTTTATTCCTATTTTTATCGAAACTAAAAAATGTGGAAAATATTTGTGAATCTTATGTGTGAGTGTCAATATCATATCGTACATGAATTACAAGAGTTTGGGACTAGATGGAATGAAGCCTACAAAATTACTTCTTCAATTATAAGACTCGAAAATAAAATCACAACGAGGACTAATCGAGGATATCCTGATCATCGGAGACAACTTATACTTCACTACCGATTTCCTAGTATAGGATATGGAAGAGGATAAAAATATTCTCATTCTAGGGAGATAATTTTTAGCCACTGGGCATCTACGAATCGACATCCAAAGCAGAGAAATCTGTTTAAGGGTTGTTTGTGATCAATTAAGTTTCAAAATCCACAGAGAAATGAAGAACTATATTTTTCAAGAGGAAAATGAGTTTGGAGAAGAAAAAACACATGTAGTTTAGTGTGTGTTTTAATGTAAAGAGGTACACGAGATAACTTCTATTTTGTAAAAGGATTCTCAACTGATGAATAAAGAGAATATGAGGACTAAGATCACTAAAACCAAGGAAGAATCTGACTTCACCACATCTGAGAAAGGACAAATAATATGGATGCTACATGACTTACCATTTAGTTTATCTTGATTGAGGAAGAAATAGTGGATCAGTCCCACAGAGATCAAGAAAGTACTACCATTAAAAAGAATCAAGTTGTTCAAAGAGGAAGGATAGGGGATAACCTACATAAATAGGACAAAACTGAGACCATTTATGGACCCCAACTGGGTAAAAAAATTTCAATCATGTATTACATGAGTTAAAGCTAAAGGAGTTAAGGTCGAGACAATGATGGTAGACAAAAGTGATTCAGGGAGGAAACTTGATTTTTATTTAGTTATTTTTTTAGAGGTGCATTTTCTCTCACTCAAAATATTTAAGAATTCATTTTTAATATACTATGATTTCAGGTGTTTATTTTTAATTGTAGGACCATCAAGAACCAATATGACAACAAGTAGTAGGAAACATAAAAAGAGGCTGCATTAAAAAATACACATCATGTACTCAGTAAATTTAGTGAATTTAGAGAAGGAAAAACCTACTCAACTATGTTTGAATCACAAAATTAAAGGGGATTAAGTGTTTTAATTTTTTTTATTATGTATTCCCGACATTTAATTAGAGTATTTAACTACCAATTTCATGCCCCATATTTTATTATTAATTTTTTAATCAACTAAACTAGGGGACACAAACAAATTAAGATAATTACCATGAAATTAATTCAAATTTATTTATCAATAAATTTTAATTAGAAAAATGGTAAAAGGAATTAGTAGGGATAAGTCCTTGGTTTTGGATTTGAAAAATCACGATGCAGAGGAGCATGTTAATCATTTTAAATTAAATTCTTCTGATATTTTTTCCATAATTTTAATTTATGATTCTTTTATTAATTGACTAAATTATTCATATGCATTTCCACGAGTGATTTTACCAACCCTTTTTTATTATTCTCGATACATTCTCTGAGCCAATATTTTACATTATTTCTTTAGTATTGTTTTTTGAAATCAGGTATGTTCACTTATAAAACTTTATTTTCATCTGATCAAATGGATGGTTTAATAAGATCTCTTTTAATATAATTAAGGAATCTTTATTTATACCTTATATTGAGACACACCTAACATTAATACATTTAAAATCCCATTGATTCCCTGACCAAATTTTTAAGGTAAGATCCATATTACAAGACAATCTTTTCCTTTCTTTCCTTGCTCTACATGTTTGACATGATTATCAAAAATAAGGGTGGGGAGATGGAGACTGGTGGAAGGGATGCATTTATTGTAATGAATAAGTGTGGGGGAAAATTTTAGGAGATTTGAGGAAGGAACAATCATTTTATTTATTTCACACCCTCTTGAAAAAAATAATAACAAGAAGAAAAAAATTGTTTGTGTCTAGGGAAGTTAAAAAATCCCCATTGCTTGACTAGTGATAATGATAAAACTATTACAAATAGTGTTGATAGGAGATCATATGGGGTTGGGTGGTGGCTGTGAGAATGATCCATAAATTTTTTTTTCAAAAATAAAAGAAAATAAAAATAATAATAGAAAAATTGGGTGTTTCATTTATTTCATTTCATCACTTTAGGAGCATACTCTAAGATACTGGGGGAAGAGGATAATTTCATTGAGTTGTTTTTTATTATCATGTTAATTAATTTAGGGAAAAACCTCATTTTTATCCTTACTATATTTACATTATTTACCTAACTACCCTAACACTCAGAGTCATTTGATCCTAAATAGTGAATCCCTCATGATTATCTGAGATTTTTTCATTATTTGGTGAAGATTCTAGATGCCTTAAAAACCTATGGTAAGTGAAATGTTCTTAAGGTGTGTGCATCAATATATTTATCTGTACCTTTATTATTCATGTAAAAATTCATGTTAGGTAAATTATAGATGGTATTCATATTAATAGTGAACTGAAAAAATGAAAACTGATGAATGAAAAATCTTGGCTATTTCAAAAGAGTAAAAGTAAAATACATGGTTGAATTGTATTCTTTGAAAAAAAGAAATTGGTAAATTTAATACCTATGATTATCAAAGATTTAATTTTCCATTTGATCTATTTATTTTATTGAAATTTAATTTAAACTATGGTATGGTGAGAATCCTTTGCAGTATATTGAGATTCAATCCTCAAGGACAATTATGAATTCAAGTGTGGGGGTATTTTCTATTTGTATTTAATGTGTGTATTTTATGGTGTTTTAATATATTAATTTATATATTTAAATGATTATTCTTACCAATTAATGAATGATTTAACTCATTTTGTGTTTTATAGCAGGATACAATAAATAATTAAAGAAGGAGAAAAAAGACACTTCAGACCATGAGTGAAGCGAAGTAGCCCGACACCAGATTTTTGAGGATGATCATAGAGAAATTTAAAGTAATATAAATGAATTTATGAGAAAAAAAAGGCTTTTGGAGTATAAATCTTACATTACAAGTCATGTAATCATTACACGTAATTTATCGGTGCAAGTCATGAAAGTAACATAGGGTGTGAAGTGTTGGAAATCAGCATGAAGTGAGGAAGACATGTTTCATAGTGTGACACATGTGTTCCATGAAATGAAACTTTTAAAGTATACCTAGAAAGGATGCAGGTAGTGTGTTTGATATACGTGGTGAAATATTTACACATCGTGTAATCACTACATGGAAAGTAAAGCTTGTGATGGACCAAAATCGCCCATATCTGATGTATCTTGAATATTTTATCTATTTTATTTTCTAAAACCCATTTATGGAAAACTTTTGAACCATATTTTATGTTATTAATTAATAAATGAGCCTATTTAGTGCCTATAAATTGAGGTCCAACTTTCTCCTACATAGGAGATCCTCAAGACTAATGGTTGGAGCGAGGAGCTGTGCTGTGTAGGATCCTCCACAATTTTATCTCTATTTTATTTATGATTTGTTTTTTATGCACTCTTTTTATATTATTCTCTCATTAATAGGATGTTGGGGTAAACTTCACTCATTCTAGGGTTATGTATAAGAAGGGTTAAGGTATCTTTGGATTTATTCCTTTCTATTTATTCATATTTTTTGGATTTCCACAATTTATTGAATAACTTTATAATATCTTTCTTTTATATTTATCATGACCATTGGTATCTAAATCTGAAAGAAAAAATATTAATTATGAAATTGGCTACCCTGAATCAGGGATGAACAATTTTCACATTTAGGGAAACTAGATTTAAAAATGGAATCAAGAAAAACTTGATTCGACAAAAACCCAAAATTTTTGATGAGAAGGAAAAAATCAGATTACCAAATCAAGAAAGGGATACCATGAACATTGGATCTACCTCATCTTGAATCTGAAACCAAACTTGTATTAATCAATTTTTATTTATAAAATCCAATTACACCTGACCCCAAAAACTATAAAACCCAAGCATGCTTTTAAAACACATCTTCAAACCAATCAATCAATTTTCCTCTTTATCGTTCAATTTCTTCAAACCAACCAAACCAATATTTTCTTCATCTATTTATTCAATTTAAATAAATAAAATCTTTTGAAAATTTAAATAAACTAATTTACAATCTCTATGGGTTTGACCCCGAACTTTCCTAATACTACATTTTAATAAATTGAGTACCTTTAGCACTCAAAGTTTGATGTACGTAACCCTTTTTATGACTTTTTGTGTGTATAAAGTGGTTGGGTAAGGATTGGTAGTGTTCAGAAAGGTTTTGGGGCTTTTATAAGGGTATATGATTTGTGGAAACCGTGCAGCTTCTCCAGAAAACCTTACACAAGGAGGAAATAGACTTGGGCTGGAACATAGTTAGGGTGAATGGTTTGAGCATAATTTTCCAAATTATACAAACACCTAGGTATGTTATGAGTTTTGGGAAAGTGGGATTTCACATGGTCAGTGCACAGTTTTTTCTAAATATGTAGGCTAACCATGCAAGTTCCCTCTTGAGGCACTAACAGGTGCACAGTTTGCCTAACCATGCGACTAAACTATGTGTGGCTTAAAAATAGGGATTTTAAAAATGCATCTTGGTTGGGATTTTCCCTAAACACATCATTTATCCTACCACTCAAACTCAAATTGGTATTTCTTCTTCTCATAGGTTAGAGAGGCTCTCTGACTCATTTTATAAGAGATTCTAAGGGTTTTCAAGGTGCTTTGAATGCAATTCTCCCTTGGTAAGTCTCCTATCTTTTTAGTTTTATGGTGTTACTTATATATACTCTTATATCTCTCCTAGTTTCCTTGATATAATTCCTTCTCATTTATATCTAGGGTTTTTGTTTCCAATAATGGTGAGATTTGGCTTGTTGGTTTTAGGTAAAGGGATCTAAGGTGTCTTTATAGAAGTTTCACCTGGGTTTGGTCTGCGGTTGTATAGTAGGTTGAGTTCACCAAACCATAAGGTAGGTGGAATCACTCATGACTCAATATTTCTAGAACTATAAGTCTTAACTTCAAATTAATAGATTTTTTTTCAAATTTAATGGGATTGTGATGTGAAAATCTTGACTAAAACCCATTTTGTGAAGATTTATTGATTTTGGGGAAAATAGGTTATTGTTGTGAAATGTGCTTTACCGTTGGAGTTTAAAATGTTGATTTTAAAATTAGTTTCTTGATTGACTTGTAAAAAATGGTTTATGAAAAATATTTTTCAATAAAAATGATGTTTTATTGAAATTTGGTTAGGAATGGATAATGGTTTATGGTTGTTCTCAAATATTGGGTGATTTATTGAATTGGTTTTGGAATTTTGTTAGAATTGTCGATGTGTTTAAGGGATTGTTTGGTTTGAAAATTATTTGGTAGTATGTCTTGTAATGTTTTGATTGATATGATATTTGTAATTGTTGATTTTCTTGTTGATATTGTAAAGACCCGTAAAATTCAATGGAAATTTTTTCTTAATTTTATTTGGGATTTTACAAGAACGCGGTTTCTGACGGCACTTGATTCCGAGGCCCGGTGTGCCCGGAATTTCTATCTGAAGTTTAGCTCGGGTACGTTCAGTGAATGAACGAGCAGGATTTTCTAACTTTTGAACCAGTGCCCAGAATCGAATTCCGAGGGCACCGATGGATTCACAGCACCGGTAATTGCTTAGGAACACCTTTTCCAGAGTTGCGTTTTCACGAGAGGAGTTGTTAAAATTTATGGAAGTTAAAAATAAAATGTAATAAATTTTATTTTTCTTCTAAGTGTTAAAACCTTTGGGTGGAAGTTGGGTAACCACCCAACTTCCCAAGAGGGGTTATGAGGGCGGTGGGGCCCACATGAACCCCACCCCTTCATTTTCATTAACTCTCCTATTAAATGACACGTTAATTAATTGAGTGGATTAATTCAACTTTTGAATTTCAAACTTAAGTCATGTTAATAAATTAATTAAAGGACTTATTTTGTTTTGGTTGGAACTTGTTACATTGGGAGGATTTGGAGAAAAGAAAAGGTCTTGAGGATCTTCTTCTTCATAGATGAAGAAAGCGAAGAACGCCGAACTCCGACGAAGGTCAACAAAAACGCCGGATCCTCGGAGATCGACGACGCGACGCCGACAGATCATTTCTCCGCGACGCGAAGATTCTCCTTCCGCGACTCCTTCTTCCGCGACGGTTGTTTCCGCGACGAACCTCCATTAAAACTACACACGAGGTAGGGTTTTATGCATTTCCATTCGTGAATTTCTTCCGTCCTCATTCCTCGTACAATTGGACCACTTGTTATCAGATAACGGGAGGGGACCAGACCACACAAACACGACCGACCCTCCTCCCCTTTTTCTCTTGTCTACCTTGTTTTGGAATGAAATGGGGATGGCACGGTGCCGTCATACCAAGCAGAAACGAGCGGCAAGGATGCGCGGCACCGTCGCGCAGTGCAATTAAATCGAACCAAGTCACGGCGTCGTCGTGCCGCGCTGGACAGAACAAGCCGTGGCTTAGGCCGCGGAGGAGTAGGGGGACCAGCGGCCAGTTCCGAGCAGCCGACATCGGAGCAGGGGGACCGTCCCTCGCTGGTCCTGTGGCGGCAGAAGCCGGCTGGTCGGTCAGGGGGAGAGCCGGGGGGTACGACCCCCGGCTGGCCAGCAAAGAGCGGGCCCATTATGGGGGGCCTTAGTTACACACAGGGGGGCAGCGCCCCCCCCCCATCCGCTCGGTCGAAACAGCCAAGCCACCTGGCCGCTGGCCGCCCAGGCCGGGCCGGGCCGCCCCGGCTGGGCCGGGCCGACCCAAGGGGTCTCGGGCCGGGTCGGTCCGGGCCCGAAACCCCCACTTCCGGACCTCTTTCGGTCTTTTGCCCATAACTTGGGCTACGGACCTCCGATCGACGCACCGTCAGCTGCAATGCGATACTTGTATCGAGATGGTTGTTTTTATATATCACACTCAAGGTTTAGGAGTCCTTTGGGTTTGGCTGGGTTGGTTTGAGCACGAAACCAACCGGGCCCTCGGAGCGGAACACTTATAACTTGAGCTCCGGATGTCCGATTGACGTGCCATCAACTTTGATGGATTCCTCTTAATGTGACATACCTTTTGGATTACTTTGCTCGAGGTTTGGATGCAGTTGGAGTACGGTTGGATTGGTTTTGACCTAAAAACCAACCGGGCCCCTAGGACGAAAAATCCAATAACTCTCATATCGGGCGTCCGATTGATGCGCCGTCTGTCACGTTGAGTTTCTGTTGATGATACAAAACTTTTGGATACATCAACTCCGGACTTTGTATCAGTTGATGTATCATCCCCTCAGCTTGTGGAGCGAACCCTCCCGAACGAGCTTGCTATGTGCGGGAACCCTATAGCTGGCTGCGACTGCGACGACGATGAAGACTGTACGAGAATCCTACGTGGGTTTGATAGCGACGACTACAACACTAAGCGATCCTGCATGGATCGGTGCTACCGATATTGTGTGGGTCAGATCCTATGTGGGTCAGCGCTCAGTGGTCCTGTGTGGGCCATCCCCTACAGATCCTGTGTGGGTCCGATCCTGTGTGGTTCATTGTGGGGGTTAGTTACCTATCGATCTTGTGTGGGTCATTGCGGGGGTTAGTACCTATCGATCCTATGTGGGTCCGATGGCTTATATGAATCAGTGGATATACCTGATCATCTCTATCGTCTTATGAAGAAGTATACCTTGTGAGATGAGTCTTGACTTTCAATCTTATCTTCGATAAGATTGACTTGATATCCTGTGTGGATTACGTTATGCTTTCCTGTGTGGATTTGGTTGTGAATTCCTATGTAGGACGAGTTATGTTTTACTGTGTGGACTGGATTGTACTTGAGAACGGATGTAGGAGCTGAATTGATGAATTAGGTATATGTATGGGCATATACTTAGGTAGTGTCAGATGTTACTTTGTGATTGTATCTTTCCTTTGTGGATTTTCCTTTGTGGATTCTGGGAGACCTTCAGGGGTCTCGGGGTCCCTACTGAGTAGCTCATACTCACCCTTGCACGGTCTATGCCTGCACTACGTTGTGTTAGTTGCGGATGACGGACAACGCTGATCGTGGTTGAGGCGGGCAGAGCAGGTCGGTACCTAGAGGTGGACCACTGGGCGGGACATACTCGGAGCGGACGGCTGGACCCGAGGAGCTGTGGAGGCCATCTGTACCCACCCTTCAGGTGGGACTTCCAGAGGACGACTCGATGTTGCAGCTTTACTTTCAGTTGCTGTTTTCCCTTTCTAGTTGTACTTTACTTTCAGTTTGGGTTTGTATACTGGCCCACTTACTTTTCTGCACTTACTGTTGTACCAGTTTTTTCTTAGTGTTTACTTCTTCTTGCTTGCCCTGTGGTGTTTGTTACTTTACAAAGGCAATGCCTTCCCTTTTTACCAGGAATTATGCCTTGGTTCTAGTCGCCAGACCCTGGCCTATGGAAGGCGGGCTTGGGGTAGTCACGACACGGGCCCCGAGGATGGGTCGTGACAAATTGGTATCAGAGGAGTTCGGTTCTACCGCAAAACTCAGGACTCTGATCTTTTTCTATGTGAAGAAATAGTGTTAAGAGTATTGAGTGTGGTTATCAGTCCAGGGAGTCCAGTGTTGGAGTGGCAACCGACGTATCCGTACACTAGGACCATGACTTCTGATTTCCGACTTAATGCACGAAGACATTGATTGCATGTGTGTTTCAAGTTTTATTTGTGATTACTTTGTGTCATCTCACTAGGTATACTGTTTGACCATGGCGCACCTGTTTTTTTTTCAGGATGGCCCCACGACGGCAGTCAGCTAGGGTTCCGAGCATTGTGCGTGACGACAGCCCACCGAGCGAAGAGGCCTCGGTACAGGGCCCTTTGACAGCAGAGGCACTGGCGGTACCTCTACCCACCGAGCCACCGATGCTACCAGCCCTATCCGCTGACGATGCACGTCGCCTTAGTACACTGCACGAGTTTCAGCGTCAACGACCGCCCAGGTTCCATGGGGAGATGGACCATCAGGAAGCCGAGGATTGGCTTGAGGCTATTTTACGAGTTTTTAGGTTAGTGAGGACACCAGCAGACCTCATGGTGATCCTCGCAGTGAGCCTCCTGCACGCGACATCAGGCAGATGGTGGAGGTTGATGCTCCAGGTGCACGACGAGATATCTCTCCTCTGGACGGACATTGAGAGCCTCTTCCGCTCGGAGTTCGTCCCAACCACCCTCCGTGCGGTGCACATCCAGGAGCTTCTACAGCTGCGACATGGTAGCTTGAAGGTCGCCCAGTGCTCGGAGAGATTTATCGATCTCTCGCGCTATTCAACGGATATGGTATGGGACCGATTCTTCCGGGCCCGGACCTTTGACCAGGGATTGAGGCAGGAGATCAGGGTGTCGCTGATCTCCCTCTGCATTCTGACTCAGGCAGGGGTACTGGAGCGAGCCCTTCTGATCGAGATCTTCCTTGCTGAGTCTACACTAGCGGAGAGACCTACCGTAGGGTGGAACGCGGCGAAGCCTTCTGCAGCCGGCAGTAGACAGATGTCGCAGAGGTTCAAGCGGACCATGCCATCAGGAAGAAGACCTTAGGATACTGGATTGTAGGTGTGGGGAACACACAACAGAACCAGTCTTACGAGTGGAAGACAGTGCTATGCATGCGGCGGGCAGGGCCACATGGTTCGTGACTGCCCGACCCATGCAGAGGAGCAACAGACGGTTGAGGAACCACCCAGGCAGAGGCAGAGGTTCGACCGTGGCGGTCCGCAGGGAGCAGGTGGAAGAGGCCGAGGAGATGGTCGAGCAGAAGGTGGTGGACGACGTTTTGAGGCTCTACCACCACCACCCCCACCAGGAGGTCCACCCCGACCTCAGGGGAGAGCACATCTTTAGGCAGCTGAAGATTACGATCATGGAGCTCTGGAAGCGGGTGGACAAGTGCGGGACTAGCTCCAGGAATAGAGGCCTTTGCCCATATTGCCTCTGGCTTCATTGTTTGTGTTTCCTTGTGTCCTTGTACTTTGAGTTGAAGTAATAAAAGACACTTTCAATAGTTACATTTGCTTTCTTGTCTTTTGTATGTTAATACTAAGAGGTTCCGGTTAAAAAAAAAACTGTTGAATTGACCCTCACTTATGAGATTCTTACTGGATGAGACCCAGTGACCACACACTGATGTCGACAGTGTGACTCAACCCTTGGAGGTGAGAGTAACGGTTGGATCTCTTGGTAGCAGCATCGAGGCCTTACGACGTCATCCATGGCATGATTTAACTAATCATGATGGGACTGACTGTATTAGGCAAGGAACGTGGTTCATCCAGGGGATGGGACCAGATTTCCCTTTTAGGCAAAGGAGAAATCTTTGCAGACTTTCAGAACATTAAGGAGGAAGGGGAAACCCTTTGTGTGGTCAGATAGATGTCAGAAGAGCTTCCAGGAGCTGAGACAGAGATTGACCAGCGCACATATCTTGAAGCTAGCTGAGGAGGGAGTTGGGTACATAGTTTACTACGATGCATCAGAGACCAGACTTGGATGTGTCCTGATGCAGGAACGGGCCGTGATCGCTTATGGATCATGACAGTTGAGGTAGCATGAGAAGAACTACGCTACCCATGACCTGGAGTTAGCAGCAGTGGTCTTCACTCTGAAGATGTGGCCACACTATCGGATGGACGAGTGCTTTACAGTCTATTTTGACCACCAGAGTCTCAGGTACATCTTCTCGCAGAAGGACCTGAACCTGAGACAGCGGCGATGGCTCGAGTTCCTCCAGGACTATGACTTTGAGATAGTCTATACTCCTGGAAAGGGGAACGTGGTAGCTGATTCTCTCAGCATGAGGACAAGCATTCAACTACTTGGGAAGGCGATAGAGCAGCTAGCCGCTTTGCAAATATCCTTCGTGGATAGAGATGGAGCATCCTTTCTACAGTCACTCACAGTCACTCCTCCACTACTACAGTGGGTCAGAGAGGCACAGTGTGGGGATGCCGACTGTGAGACGCGGCGTACGCAGATATCCTTAGGAAAGGCACCTGATGGTTTCTCTTTAGGAGGAGAGCACGATGTCCTTTTCAGAGGACGTACCTTGGTACCAGTTTCTTTACGAGAGGAGGTGCTGAGAGAGTTTCACACTTCCCCTTTGGCGGTACATCCTGGAGTGGAGAAGATGTACCAGGATCTCAGATGACAGCACTAGTAGCCGAGCATGAAGAAGGCTGTGGCAGAGTTCGTTTCTCGATGCCTCACCTGCCAGCAGGTGAAGGCAGAGCCCCAGTTACCAGCAGTCTTGGTATAGCCCTTGGAGGTTCCAGAGTGGAAGTGTGAAGAGATATCTATGGACTTCGTGACTGGACTTCCACACAGTCCAGAGGTCACGACTCCATTTGGTTGATTTTCGATCGACTCACCAGGTCAGCTTACTTCTTACCCATCAGAGAGCAGGACTCAGTGGAGGGCTTGGGACGTCTCTACATTCGGGAGATTATACGGCTTCATGGTGTACCATCATCCATCGTCTACGATCGAGATGCACGCTTTACTTCCCGGCTTTAGAAGCGGTTGCAGGAGGCATTCGGGATGCAGCTACGTCTGAGCACCACCTTTCACCCTCAAATAGATGGTCAGATGGAGAGGAACATTCAGACTCTCGAGGAAATGCTCTGTGCATGTGTCCTTGACTTTGGTCGCTATTGGGAGGACCACCTACCCTTGGTGGAGTTCGTGTACAACAATAGCTATCACTCCACCATCGGGATGGCACCATACGAGGCGTTGTACGACCGACCTTGCAGATCACCTATGTGCTGGACGGACCCTGGGGAGTCAGCACTTGTGGGACCGTAGATGGTTAAAGCCACGATGGAGAAGGTCCAGGTCATCCAGGAGCGGATGAGGACAGCTCAGAGCCGGAAGAAGTCCTATGCTGATAGGAGGCGGAGGCCACTAGAGTTCGAGGATGGTGACCATGTCTTCTTGCGGGTCTCACATCGACGTGGATTACAGAGATTTGGAAGAGGCGGCAAGTTGTATCCACGCTTCATCAGACCATTCCAGGTCCTCAGCAGGATTGGTAAGGTGGCTTATCGCCTGGCGCTACCACATCAGTTGCACCGAGTGCACGAAGTCTTCCACGTATCTCAGCTGAGGAGATACGTGCACGACTCGATGCATATCATTGACCATGGGGAGCTGGACATAGATGATGGGGTGACTTTTGCGGAGGTCCTAGTGGAGATCTAGGATCGACAGGAGAGGGTCCTATGTAGATGGATGATTCCTCTAGTGTGCATCAGATGGCAGCATGTGAACCTCCAGGAGAGCACTTGGGAGCACGAGCCTCAGATACGTGCCCAATACCCACATTTTGTTCCCCTAGTTTTTGATGTATCTTTACGGGGACGTAAATCCCTGAGGTGGGAGTAATGTAAAGACCCGTAAAATTCAAGGGAAATATTTTTTTAATTTTCTTTGCGATTTTACAAGAACGCGGTTTCTGACGGCACTTGATTCCGAGGCCCGATGTGCCCGGAATTTTTATCCGAAATTTAGCTCGGGTACGTTCAGTGAACGAACGAGCGGAATTTTCTAACTTTTGAACCAGTGCCTGGAATTGAATTCCAAGGGCACCAATGGATTTTCAGCGCCAGTAATTGCTTAGAAACACATTTTCCAGAGTTGTGTTTTCACGAGAGGAGTTATTAAAATTTATGGAAGTTAAAAATAAAATTTAACAAATTTTATTTTTCTTCTAAGTGTTAAAACCTTTGGTGGAAGTTGGGTAACCACACAACATCCCAAGAGGGGTTATGAGGGCGGTGGGGCCCACAAGAACCCCACCCCTTCATTTTCCCTAACTATCCTATTAAATGACACGTGAATTAATTGAGTGGATTAATTCAACTTTTGAATTTCAAACTTAAGTCATGTCAATAAATTAAGTAAAGGACTTATTTTGTTTTGGTTGGAACTTGTTGCATTGGGAGGATTCGGAGAAAAGAAAAGGGCTTGAGGATCTTCTTCTTCATCGACGAAGAAAGCGAAGAACGCCAACCTCTGACGAAGGTCGACAAGAATACTGGATCCTCAGAGATCAACGACGCGACACCGACAAATCATTTCTCCGCAACGCGACGATTCTCCTTCCACGACGCCTTCTTCCGCGAAGGTTGTTTCCGCGACGAACCTCCGTTCAAACTACGCGAGAGGTAGGGGTTTATGTGTTTCCATCCGTGAATTTCTTCCATCATCATTCCTCGTACAATTGGACCACTTGTTATCAGATAACGGGAGGGGGCCGGACCGCACAAACATGACCGACCCTCCTCCCCTTTTTCTCTTGTCTACCTTGTGGTGGAATGGAACGGGGATGACACGGTGCCGTCATACCAAGCGGAAACGAGCGGCAAGGATGCGTGGCACCGTCGCACCGCACAATTGAATCAAACCAAGTCACGACGCCATCGTGCCGTGCCGGACAGAACAAGCCGTGACGGAGCAGGGGGGCTGGCGGCCGGTTTCGGGCCGCCGGTGTCGGAGCAGGGGGACCGGCCCTCGCCGGTCCCGTGGTGGCAGAAGCCGGTGGGCCGGAGCGGGCCGGCCGGTCAGGGGGAGATCTGGGGGATACGACCCCCTTCTGGCCAGCAAAGAGCGGCCCCCATTATGGGGGGCTGTAGTTACACACAGGGGCAATGCCCCCCCCCATCCGCTCGGCCGAAACGGCCGAGCCACCTGGCCGCGCCAGCGCGCCGGGCCGGGCCGCCCAGGCCGTGCTGGGCCGCGCCCAAGCAGGCCGGACCTGGACCCAGGTCGGGTCGACCCGGTTCGGGTCGACCCAGGGGGTCTCGGGCTGGGTCGGTCCGGGCCCGAAACCCCCACTTCCAGACCTCTTTCGGTCTTTTGACCATAACTTAGGATACGGACCTCCGATCGACGCACCGTCAGCTACGATGCGATCCTTGGATCGAGACGGTCGTTTTGATATATCAGACTCAAGGTTTTGGAGTAATTTGGGTTTGGTTGGGTTGGTTCGAGCATGAAACCAACCGGGCCCTCAAAGCGGAAACACTTATAACTTGAGCTCCGGACGTCCGATTGACGTGCCGTCGACTTTGATGGATTCCTCTTAGTGATACGGAACTTTTGGATTACTCCGCCCAAGGTTTGGACATAGTTGGAGTATGTTCGGGTTGGTTTTGATCTAAAAACCAACCGGGCCCCTGGGATGAAAAAGCCAACAACTCTCAGACCGGGCGTCCGATTGACACGCCGTCTGTCACTTTGAGTCCTGTTGAAGATACAGAACTTTTGGATACATCAACTCCAGAATTTGTGTCAGTTGATGTATCAGCCCCTCGGCTCGGGGAGCGGACCCTACCGAACGATCTTGCTGTGTGCAGGAACCCTAGAGCTGGCTGCGACTGCGACGACGATGAAGACTGTACTGGAATCCTACGTGGGTTTGACAGCGACGACTACAACACTCAGCGATCCTGCATGGATCAGTGCTACCGATCCTGTGTGGGTCAGATCCGGTGTGGGTTAGCGCTCAGCGGTCCTATGTGGGCCAGCTCCTACAGATCCTATGTGGGTCTGATCCTGTGTGGGTCATTGCGGGGGTTAGTTACCTATCGATCCTGTGTGGGTCATTGTGGGGGTTAGTACCTATCGATCCTATGTAGGTCCAATGGCTTAGATGAATCAGTGGCTATACCTGATCATCTCTATCGTCTTACGAAGAAGTATACCTTGTGAGTTGAGTCTTGACTTTCAATCTTATCTTCGATAAGATTGACTTGATATCCTGTGTGGATTACGTTATGCTTTCCTGTGTGGATTGGGTTGTGAATTCCTATGTGGGACGAGTTATGTTTTCCTGTGTGGACTGGATTGTAATTGAGCATGGATGTAGGAGCTGAATTTATGACTTAGGTATATGTATGGTCAAATACCTAGGTGGTGTCAGATGTTACTTTGTGATTGTATCTTTCCTTTGTGGATTTTTCTTTGTGGATTCTAGGAGACCTTCGGGGGCCTCAGGGTCCCTACTGAGTAGCTTATACTCACCCCTGCACGGGCTATGCCCGAACTACATTGTGTTGATTGTAAACGAGGGACAACGCTGATCGTGGTTGAGGCTGGCGGAGTAGGTCGGTACCTGGAGGTGGACCACTGGGCGGGACGTACTCGGAGCGGACGGCTGGACCCGAGGAGCTGTGGAGGCTATCTGTACCCACCTTTTAGGTGGGAATTCCAGAGGACGTCTCGACGTTGTGGCTTTACTTTCAGTTGCTGTTTTCCCTTTCCATTTGTACTTTACTTTTAGTTTGGGTTTGTATATTGGGCCACTTACTTTTCCGCACTTACTATTGTACCAGTTTTTACTTAGTGTTTACTTCTGCTTGCTTGATCTGTGGTGTTTGTTACTTTACAAAGGCAATGCCTTCCCTTTTTACCAGAAATTATGCCTTGGTGTTAGTCTCCAGCCCCTGGCCTATGGAAGGCGGGCTTGGGGTAATCACGACACGGGCCCCGAGGACGTGTCGTGATAGATATGATTTTGGTAAATGTTGTTGGCATGATTGTTGGCTTAAGTAATTAAGCATGTGCATCGAGATGAATAGTGGCATGAAGTACCACTATAAAAAGGGTTGGATAGTGGATGTGAAGGACCCCCATCAAAATAAAGTGGGAATGAAGTACCACAATAAATGAAGGCATATGATTTTGGATGTGAACTTTCACCATCACGGTAACACCAAGCTTCAGTGTGTGTGTGTGTGTGTGTGTCTGGAACTTGTGGATATGGTTGGATTATGCATGTGACCATGTAAGGTGAACTGGGTTATGCTAATATATGTGGGGAAAATTATTAATGATGTGTTTGATTTCTTTCCTTAGTATTGTGATGAATTGGGTAAAATGGTTTGGTAAGGGTGTGTTTGGCTTGATGGAAATTGTTTCACTGTTTGATATTTTATATAAATTGTTATATATAAATGTGTTAATGGTTCTATCCTTGTGTCATGTGTATGGAATTCATTTGGGGAAAACCTATTGAGTCTTATTACTCACCCCCTGCTTTGTAACTTTCTTCATTTTGTATATGTTTTACTTCGGGACATAGGAAAAGGTAAAGAATCTCATTTATTTTGTAGTTCATCATGATGCTTGGTTAGTCTTGTGGTCCTTGGAGTATGGATCTTAGTGTGAAGATGTGTATTTGTGTCGGGGGTTCCTTGGTTTTTTTGTTTATGCTTTCACTTGATACTCTGATTTTGGATTATTGTGGGTTGGTTGTATTGGTCCTTTGGTATTGTTGTATGGTAAAACATTATTGACCTGAATCATGTAGTTGATTTTTTATGGGAAAATTTGGTTTTTTGTCTTAATTTTAAAGGTAAAATCATCCCCCACTGTTCATAAAGCTCTCAATATTTATTGATAGCCTTTGGTGCCTTGGAGATGTCTCCTAAGTCCAAGTATCACTTTAGCCACTAATCAAGCCAATGAGGAGGGGTGGGATGTAACCAGTGGTATCAGTTTGTTAAGTCCTTGAATTTCAAGTGAAAGTAGTTTGTTTGGTCCTTTGGCATCAGTTTTTAGTCTTGGAGTTAGCATTCATTCTTGGTTTATTCCTCAATTTGGGATGCTGGTAAGGATTAGGTTTTTCGGAATTTGAAATGTATAACCTAAAATGATGTAACTAACCCTTTAATGCTAAACTTCAAGTGACATGGGAATTGGGTACATAAGTGTTTCCAAGACACTTATAGGAGAGTGATATCATTATCATGGGTGTATCCAGTGATATGATCATGACATGAACTATAGAAATGGCTTCCAACTAGGATTTCATATTTCATTTGGAATGATGATTTATGTTGTGGTATGAATGTGTTGATTTTTGAAAAATCTAGAATTTTTTTTCAAATGTGGGTTTTTGAAAAGAGAATGGTTGTGGTATTTTAAAAGTGGTTTGATTTTCAAAACATAGTGTATTTTTCAAAAATTGTTGAACATGGAAAAGGGAAATTTTGTAAAGCATGGTTGTGATATCTCAAATGTGATATAATTTTAAATTGTGAGCCTTTAGTTGCTAGGGAGTGAGACATATGGTAATTTAATTATTTTGATAGAAATGGAACTAGGTAAGAATCGTAGAGACAAAATAGAGGGGTGATTCAGAACTGGAAAGGGTGGAAGCATGGTTCAGTTTCAGAAGCAGAATCCACCCATTTTTAGGGGTGATTCAGAACCAGAAAGGGTGGAAGCATGGTTGAATATGATGAATCAAATATTTAATTTCCTAGACACCCCACCAGAGCTAAAAGTATATTTAGTGATGTATATGTTGGAAGAGCTGGCACGCAAGTAGTGGGAATTGGTGGTCTAGGCTAAATGGGACCAAGGTACAACATGGGTGGATTTTGAGGAATTGTTCAATAAAAAACTCTATCCTCATATGTTTAGTATTAATGGAACCATAGATTTGTTAGGTTTGAAGAAAGAGAATCTATCGGTAATAGAATATATGGATAAGTTCATGAATTGAGTATAGTTTGTGCCTCAGGTTGCAGCTAATGCGTCCTTGAAGGCATTAATCTTTGAATTAGGTTTGAGTCCAGAAATTAATTCCAAAGTTTTGGAGATTTATATAATAGATTATACAGAAATGGTAAAGAGATAAATAGTGACTGAAAGGGATATATTAGGGGCTACTAGTGGGGGAAGTATGTTGGTACCCATGGGAAATGGTTGGAACTCTAATGTAGGGAACAAGAGAAAGAGGGACACTTATATATAGGGTGGGATTATAGCTCAGAATTAGATGAATGGATTACTGAATCTTCTTTTAAAGCCTTAGAGTAAGACAAGACGTTTTTAGTGTTATTATATAGGCCACATAAAGTGGGATTATACAAAAAACCTCAAGCATGTCATAATTGCAAGAAAATGGGAAATCGTTAGTGTTATTGTCGCAATGCTAAGAGGTTGGGTGTTCATGAAATTCCTATGGGGTCACAGGCATCCTATGCCTCGACTGGATGAGAGAAACAACATACCCTACTTCATCAGAGAAAATTTAGTCTTGGTGATTATATGAATTCCACGAATCCTCAGCAGTGGAAGTTTCAATAGGTTAATAAAGAGTAGAGTCTGGAAAGAAAGAAACTATTTAGAGTTGAGCAGGTTGTGAGGGATGATCATCTAGAACCATTCATGGAAAGAGGTACAATTATTTTAAATTATACCTTTATGGAAGTGTTTTTTATATGGGTGCATCAAATTCTTTCATTTCTTTGTGTTATTTTTATTTTTTGGGTTTAAATTTGGAAATGATACCTTTGTTTTTGAAACATCACACTATTTTTTATCAAAGATAGTGTCAAGACATTCTGTGCAGTTCATGTGGTATAACTATTGAGAGGGATGAGTTGATGTGGAAATTCTCAGTACTTGATATGGATGTTTATGATATAGTCTTGGGTATGGATTGGTTAATGATGTTTAAGTCCCACATTAACTATTATGCATGAATGGTTAGTTTCACGATGGGTGATGGCAGCAAACATATATTTAGTGGAGAGAATAATGTAAATCTTGGTGTAACCATAATGTTGGAACCCTCAGTTGGGATGATCTCATATCTGTTTGCAGCCTTATCATCACAATTAATGGAATTTATCAACCATAGTAGTTTTCTAGAAGTTGTTTTTCCAGTTTTTGGATGTATTTCCCCAAAAATTATCTGAGTTCTCACTCATAAGGAAGTGGAGTTTATGATTGATCACCTTATGGGGACTTTTCCTATCTCACTTATTTCTTACCAGATGGAACCATAAGAATTGAGGGAATTGAAAGTGTAGTTAAAGGAGATGGAAAATAAAGGGTTTATCCAGCCTAGCATATCTCCATGGAGAGCACCAATGTTGTTTGGTAAAACGGCAGATGGAACTCTATAGTAGTGTGTTGATTATCGTAAGCTTAACCAAGTTATAATTAAGAATAGATATCCACTCCCATGCATTCATGACTTGTTCGATCAGTTGATGGGAGATAAGTGGTTCTCCAAAATTGACTTTCAATCAGGATATCATCCGTTATGAGTGTGGAAGGGGGATACTCCAAAAACAACTTTTAGAAGTACATATGTAAATTATGAGTATGTGGTTATTCCCTTTGGTCAGAAAAATTCACTAGTGGTCTTCATGGCATTGATGAATCAGATATTTCAAAGATATCTAGATTATTTTTTGGTGGTGTTTTTTGATGGTATATTTCTATATTCTAGGACAAGGTATGATCATGAGAAACACTTGGAGAAAGTTTTGGGAATCTTTAGAGATCATCATTTGTATGATGATTTATCAAAGTGTGATTTTGGGATACAATAGGTTTGTTTCTTTGACCATGTTATTTATGAGAAAGGTGTTTTAGTGGATCCAGAGAAGTTAGAGGTTGTTATCTCTTAGAAAATACCAAATAACATCTTTGAGATACAAATATTCCTTGGTCTAGCTGGGTATTATCAATGATTTGTTTATGATTTGTCATGAATAGCTTCACCAATGAAAACTTTAACAAGGAAGAATATTCCATTTCAATGGAATGAGTAGTGTCAGAAGTATTTTTAAGAGCTTAAGGGTCGCCTTACATTAGAAACAATCTTGGTTTTTCCAGAACTAGGGAAAGGGTACGCGATGTATTGTGTTGTATCAGGATCAGGGTTTGGGTGTGTTCTCATGCAAGGGGATCATGTGGTTAAGTATGGAACATAACAGTTTATGTCACACAAAAATAATTACCCAATGCATGATTTTGAGTTAACAACTCTTGTGTTTGCCTTGAAAACATGGCTTCATTATATCTTCGTTGATAAATTCAAAATGTTTACCAATCATAAGAGTTTGAAGCATATTTTATCAAAAAGTGATTTGAATTTGAGGTAGAGGTTATGTATGGAGTATCTCTTATTGTTTAAAATTTACTTGATGAACACACCAAGAATATGCAATTTGATGGCGGTTGCATTAAGTAGAAAGTCATATGTTATGTGGTAAATGTAGCATCGGATCAGTGGCAGTTGATGTTGGTTATAACCAACATGCAGTTTTAATGTGAAGACTGGGGTGATGAAGTAGTTTAATTTCCAGTTTCATTAGTTCCTGACTTGGTTGGTTTGGTTAAAGAGGTGAAAATGTCTAATTCAGAGTGTACCACTGTGAGGTTGAAACTCAATATATGGGAGAATATTGAGGTATGGAAAATGGATGGGAATTCAGTTTTATAAATTTATAATTGGATGGTATTACCGGTGTCTTGTTAGGAGAAACTTCTTAGTTCTTATAATCATTCTAAGTGGGTTTTGCATAATAGAATTCAAAAAATGTTTAAGTCATTGAAATCATAGTTTTAATGGGCTGGTATAAAAAAGAGAGTGTCTGAGTTTGTATCCAGATGCTTGACTTGTTAACAAGACAATATAGAGTATCTGTAGACGGCATGTATGTTCTAGTATTTACCCATCCCTTTATGGAAATGGGATAAGATAACGATGAATTTTGTTATAGGTCTCCCAAGAATGGTTTGGATTCATGATACCATATGGGTGATACTAGATAGTCTCACAAAGTCTTCTCCTTTCATCCCTATTCATGAATCTCATATGGTGGAGGATTTATTCAAAATCTATATCCATGAGGTGGTAAAGAGGCATGGTGTTCCAGTTTTGATTGTATTAGATAGAGATCTGAGGTTCACGTATTGTTTCTGGAAAGCCTTGCAGTAATTCCTTACGACTCATTTGACGATGAGTATAGTGTATCATCCCCGGATGGATGGGGAATCCAAGAAGAAAATATATACTTTGTAAGATATGTTCTGGGCTTGTGTGATGAATTTTGGTGGTTCATGGGAGTAGTAATTTCCATTGGTGGAGTTCTAGTATAAAAACAATTATCAAGACTTGATATATATGGATCAATTGGAAGCATTATATGGGTGTCTATGTTGCTCTTCACTATGTTGGGTGGAAACATGTGAGACTTCTATGGTTGGGCCGAGCCTTGTCCAAGATACTATGGATAAGATTAATCTGATCAGGAAGATAATAGAGATGGTTCATAGTAATCAAAAATTGTATGCATACCATTGTCGATGACCATTGTCATTCGAGGTGGGTAATCATGAATACTTAAAAATCTCTCAAAGGCTTGGACAAATTCATTTTGAAAATAGAGTATGTTATCTCCAAGGTATATTGGGGATTTCGAGTTACTTGAGACGGTTCGAGGGGTGGTATATCAGTTGGATTTACCACCATAGTTTAGTGTAGTGCATAATGTCTTTCATGTTTCTTAGTCAATGAAGTATCATCTAGATGCTGACCATGTGATTCAATGGGACCATGTTGAGATAGATCCGTATGGTTATTGGTGCACATGATAGTGTATAACGTGGACAAGAAAGATAAATTATTCATGGTAAATGAATCAATATAGTTCAGGTTTTGTGTAAACATGGTTAGATTCAGGATGAGACTTGGGAGCGGGAGAAAGAGATGACTAAGAAATGACCCGGGCTCTTTCAGCAAAGTAATGGTTCTCTACTTTCCAAAGACATAAAGTCCAATGATGGAGAGAATTTAGAACCCCCTGGTTTGAGGTATGTGACTCTTTTATATGAATTTTTGTGTGTATAAATTGTTTGGGTAAGGTTTGGGAGATTTTGAAATGGTTTTGAGAATGTTTTGGGGATTTCTAAGGGCACAAAGATTGAGCAGGGTTTTCAGAAACTATGCAACTTCTCCCTAAAATTGTGAAAAAGGAGGCAGTGGGATTGGTTGGTGTACAGTTAGGGTTCATGGTTAGTGCATGTTTTTCTTAACTATGTGGTTAAAACTTGCGTGGCTTAAAAAAATGTTTTAAAAAATGGGGCTTTGTTTGGATTTTCCCTAAACACCTCATTTCTCCTCCCACTCAAATCCAACCAAGGATTTCTTCTTCTTAGGGGTTGGGGAGGATATCCCACTATTTTGGAAGTGATTTGAATGGGTTTTAAGGTTATTTAAAGGTGATTCTCCCTTGGTAAGTCTAAGGACTCGACCCTAGTTGCTCAGAGTGGGTGCCTTATTTTATTACATTGGTATATAAACAAGGAATATACATCCTGAAGGACCAAGTTGTTTAGTAGATTTTGGAAACAAGATACATATATAAGTTCAAAATTACATTATGAAAGGAAATATAACACTAATTTATTCCATTAGAAATATCAATGCCTCCTAGATTATTCCTACAATTCATTCATAATTTACTTCTTTATAACTTGGGAAAATGAAACATAAGAAAGGGGTGAGTTAAAATGCTTAGTAAGAGTAAGAAATAAAGTTAAAGATAAAATAAACATTAGGCATGATGAATAATTTAAAGCACATTCCTTTAAAAATAATAAACTTGAACACATTATGGACGGAATATGAGCTGAGTAAATAATGCGATAATAAAACATAATCATGGGTATTATACTAGTTGAACAACCACATGAACTTTCATTTAAAAGTTTCATAATTTGAGATGTGCATATGCCGAACATTCTAAAATAAACCATCAAGGCCTCAGCCAAGACTTCTAGAATTATTAAGGCCTCGACCAAAACCATAACTTAAAATGGGAAAGGCCTCGACCAAGTCCATATCTATTTGTCTCATGGGACCAACCAATGCATCAAGGGGCTATATCAGGACCCACACATGAAAAAATAAGTCTAATTAATTCCTCATATGACTGGGTATTAATATAAACAATATATACATTCATATTGAAACTCACATAAGAAATGTAAATAAATTTCCCCAAACATTAAGCATAAACACTAACCATTCAGAGTAAATTTGGTGAATGATTTTAGGATATCAAATCCACAATCAAAACAGTAATAAAAAATCCAATTAAATATGGTATATGACATCATAAATTATTAACCAAAATAATACATAATAATTAACAAGAGTGTTGAAACGGATGAAAATATTCTTATAAAATCATTATGAAATTCTTGAGATAAATGCACTTTTATTTTGAAAAGAAGAGTTATTTTGGAAAATTATATTTATAAAACCAGAAACTAATTAAGGTAGTATTTTCATAATAAAATGAGTGATTTTATAAAGATAATGGTTTCTAAAAACATATTATAGAGTTCTCTTGAAATTAGGTAAGAATTTGAGAAATTACCTTGAATGAGGCTTGTATTTCAGAAATAATTTTGAAAGTTCCGATTAAAATGTGTAACTCCCCATAAAATAAGGAATGTTTATGGTTGGGAAACATATATAGATCACTCAAATAGAAATTATGAGTAGTAAATATGAATGAATAATAATTTAATTGTGGTAATTATATAATAAAATTAACCCAAATGAAAATAGAGGTGCTGGTGAAAAAACCCTTACCTTATGTCTGAATGTGTTCCGCTCTTGAACTTAATGTCTTTGAATATGAAATTATATTTATTAATAACTTAATTAAGAACCTATTAGACATTTATTTAGTTTATAATGATTTTATTAAGTCCATTATTTCCATTTTGATTAGTTATAATATTGAATTTCGTCATTCCAGAGTGTTCATTTTCTTGATTTTCATAATCGGTTCACTTGTTTTTATGTAATGGAGTTCTTGTGGAATGGATGTATATCTCCAGAATTGAATTTAAATATCATTTATTAACATCAATATGTGTTAATGGTCATTGTTATCCTTTGTTTACAAGGAATGAGGATGAATCATTAGATGAAATATTAATGACATTCACTAGCGGTATTTTGATTATTGGGAACTAGTTTGGTCATATGATATAATAATATGTACATAAATATTTGTAAAGTTAAATTGGAATTGGGAAATGGATTAATCTTCTTTCTAGAAGAATTCACATCATGCACTCAGTGGTTTTTGAATTTTTCCACCCGATGTTCCCTTGGCATCCTGCTCCTCGGCGGTGCCCCTGGCTCCGGTGGCGTTCGATCCGGGAACTGTGTTTTTAGTTGGTGGTCTTCCTTCCCATAGTGGGTATCCAGTTATATTTTCTAGAGAAGGGTTTCCAACTCCATATTTCAAGGAAGTTCTATGCGGTAAGGCTTTGGGTGCTTTGTATATATGCTTCCCGACGATTGCTCCGTTTTCGCATTCAGTGGTGAGGGATGGGTCGCGCCTTTCATTGTTTGCCCATACATCGACATTCAATGAGGTGGTGGCCGGCCTTAAGTGGACGCTGGTGGCATGTTTTGGTTATGAGAAACCCTATATTTCTGTCTTCAAGCATTTTGTGGACTCCAAGGGATTGAAGGATGGGGTTCGAATACCAGTGTTTCACAGGTTCTCCTTCTATTGGGTGCTTTCGTCGGAGGAGGATTTTGTCAAGGCTTGGTATGTCGCCCCACATGTTTTGGGCCGTTGGAGATTTAATCTATCCCATTGGTCAATGGAGGCTCATAAGGGGAATGAATTTCCTCAGGCTGTAGTGTCGGTGAGCCTTCCAGGGCTTCCACTCCCTTTTCAGAATGGTACCTTTCTCAAAGGAATTGGGCATTTGCTTGGAGGGTTTCTTTGCATGGATGTGCGTAATCATAGTGGGGAGGAGAAGATGTTTCCTCAGATTTGTGTCGAGTTGGATCTTTCTATCCATATACCGGATTTGTTATCCGTGGAAGTACATGATTCAGTGGTACGACTTCAGGATATCGTGTTCCCGGTGTTTCTAAGGTACTGCTCATCCTGCCTCATTCAAGGGCATTATGTTCAAATATGAAAAAGAGGGTTCCAAGGGGATTGTACAAATTTTTTCAGATCTTCCAAGCCTAGAGATATGGTGGTCCCTCTTTATAGAGGGTCAGATTTGACCATGTTTCCTCCTGAGGACAAAGATGTGGCCTCCTTAGCTGGGGTCAATGATGCTTCCAGGACTCCCCTTCCATGCAAGGTTACTGCTTCCCCTCTAGAGTTTTCAAAAACACCTCCCAACAAGGCCATAGTTCCCTTATACTTGGGTTCTAGTATTGTGGAGCCTTCTGTAAGCTCTTGTTCCTCCCCCCTACTATTATTCCAAGGTGAATTGATGAAGTTATTTATATCGGTTATCCTGAGAATGCTGGTGATCGAATCCTGAGATTTCCCTGCAGTGCCTTTTGAGTCATCCAAAGGGTAGGTGAGGGTTCTTAAGTTGAAGGATGTTCAAGAGGATTTCCCCTATGGTCCGAAAGTGTCTTCTTTTGAGGTTTTTGAAAGAGGGTATGAAATTTTTAAGAAAGTGGGGTTGTCCTAATCCTGTTCATCCCCTATGTCTCCAGGTAGGGAAATGAAGGGGAAGTCCCACTCCTCTGAGCCGCCTGTATACCTTGCTTCCTTTGCCAATAGTCTGGGGGTATGTACCTGCCCTTAGTTGATACATATTAGGGAAATTTCTTTTCCCAATAGAAAAAAGACCAAAGTGCTTGGGGACAAAGACATACTACCTATTTTTTAATGTTATCCCTCCTCATTTGGAATGCTCATGGCTTGGGTGCTCGGGTGAAGTATGACTTCATTGTCTCAGAAGCTAAGAAAAATAGAGCTAGTCTTGTGGTTTTCCATGAGTATAAATAGAATCCGAGTAAGATAAAAGCCTTCAGTCGCAAAGTTCTGATGCAGGGTTCATTGCACGCTGATCTGATCAACAGACATATTTGGATCTTTTGGAATAAAGATATTTCAGTGGATCTAATTGAGGTGGTAGACCAATTAATTACCATGAGAGTAATGAAGGGAGCAGATTAATTCTTCTTCTTTCTATTATCTATGGTAGATGTGACTTACAGGAACATAAAATGATGTGGAAAGGCCTTAAGTCCTTTGATCCTCTAGTCCTACCATGGATTATTGCGGGGGATTTCAACACCATTCTTGACCCGGAGGAGAAGAAGAGAAGAGGTGTTTTTCCCTATAAGGCCAGCTAAGACTTCGCTCAGTTTATATCTGATAAGGGTATTCTTGAAATGGGCTATTCCGGGGATCACTATACTTGGTGCAACAACCAATTTGGTGGAAGGAGTAGTTGGATCAGGATTGATCGGTTCTTGGCAGATAATAATGTGATAATCAAATTTCCTGATGCCAAAGTCAAGCACCTAGCCCGAGGTATATCAGATCACTCCCCTTTATTGGTTTCTCTGGTTCCCAAGAACAATTCTCCAGAGTTATTTAGATTCAATCATCAGTGGTCTTAGATTCAAAGTTATCAGTGGACTGTAAAGGAGCTGTGGGAAGAAACAACTCAAGGTCATACATGGGTAGCTCTTCATAACAAACTAAGACAGTTGAAAAAGGGGCTGAAGGAATGGGCCAGGGAGCTTCCACCTTTTGATCATAACATGGATATTCTTAAGAAAAGCATTGAGAGTTTGGAGTATAATATGGAGGAGGAGTGGAATGACTTAGTGTTTGAAAACTTAGTGGGAAATAAGTTGTGTTGGGTGGAGATGCTTATAAAGTAGGAGAGATTGGCACAGGATCACTCTCGGGTGAGGTGGTTGCAAGAGGGAGACCAAAACACTACTTATTTCCATGTGTGTATCAGAGAAAGAAGGTGATTCCTTTCACCTAATATTTTTCCTGAAGATGGATCTTACACTGGGGATTGTGATACAGTGGGGGGAATGGATTTTTCCTTATTTAAGGTGCTATTGGTTGGTCCTAATCTGGGTATGAATAGGGGGTATCCAAGTGGGAAAGGTGATTTGTGTGAGGAAATTCCCAAGCTGGTTTCCCCACTGGACAATGAGGGCCTGGTGGAGATTCCTTATAAGGAAGAAATACACTCATCCATGAAGAAACTCAACTTGGATAGTGCACCTGGTCCGGATAGTTTCCCAGGATCCTTTTACAGAGGGGTTTGGGAGGTGGTTAAGAAGAACATAACAAAAGCTATTTAGAACTATACTCATGGTGGGATTCTCCCTCGGGTTTCTAGTGCTTCTACAATGGTTCTAATCCCAAAGATTAAGAATCCATCCTATATATCTCACTGTAGACCAGTGAGTTTATGTAACTTCCCCTACAAAATTCCGGTGACTGTTATTAATCAGAGGTTGTCCCAATTCCTTCCAGACTGGATATGCCCTGAGCAACATGGGTTCATGAAAGGATGCCCTATTCAAGGAGTGATAGATCTATCCCAGGAGATTATTAGGGATATCAATGTAAAAACACATGGTTCGAATTTTGTTATCAAAGTGGATATGAACAAGGCCTATGATATGATTGAATGGAGCTTCATTAACAGAGTCCTCTCGAGTATTGGCTTCTCGGCCAGAGCAGTGGACCTCATATTCAAGATATTTAGCTCTTCGTGGCTGGTGGTATCCTTTATGGGAAAGGTTCATGGATTCTTTAAGGCAACAAGAGGGCTTCATCATGGAGATCCCCTCTTTCCCATCATTTTCATACTGGAGCAAGATACACTTAGTAGACTTATTAACCAAGGCCTATATCAAGGAGTTATAATACCTTTCAAGAGGAGGATGAACGTCCTCCCAATTTCCCATCTGATGTTTCATGATGATACCATCATATTTTTGAATGGTGGTAAGGATTAAGTTCGAGGGATCAAGGGAATTCTGGAGGAATATTGTCACTGGAGTGGGAAAGTCATTAGTACAACTAAGAGCTGTTTTTTATCTCTAATAAGAGCACCCCCAGTTGAGTATCCTCCTTGTGCAGTCACTTGGACATGCAACGAGGTGTTCTTCCAATGGAGTATTTGGGCACACCAATATCCTCTAGTAGACTCTGGGTACATGATTTTGATCTTGTTGTGAGTACGATTACTAGCAGAGTGCTTAACTGGAAAAACCAATTTCTTTCTTTTGGGGGCTGCATTGCTTTAGTTAATAGTGTTTTATCGGCCATCCCCATTCATGAAATGGATTCCTCAAATTTCCCTAAATGATTGATCAACAATTTTGACAAGATCTTATGTTCCTTTGTCTGGGATGCTAAGTTAGAAGGTAAAAAACATTGGGTTTCATGGAGAAAGATGGCGAGGCCAGTTACTGATGGTGGGATCTATATAAAGAGCCTCCAGAGTACGATTCACTGCATGCATTCCAAGATTTCATGGAAAATTATAGAAGAGTGTACGTTATGGGGAAGATCTAGGTCAAAAATTTGCGGGGGAAGTGCGAAGGATGTTCTTGGCTACTGTTCTCCCTAATGGGTGAAGATTTTGCCTCTGGTACAACTTCTTCAACCAAGATCTCGATGGATTGTTGAATCTGGGGACTAAATCTTTTGGCACAAAAACTGGGCTGGTTCTATTCTCATATTCTCAGGATGCCCTGCCCCTCTTATATCAGTGAAGGAGGAAAGTCTCCATCCCAAGTTCACCAAGGCAGTGTTGAACTTGGACCAGCAGGACCTTTTTGATTACATTGAGATCACTTCTAGACAGAACTACTATGTGCTTACTCCTTCATCTTCAGGAGTATTTTCCACCAGAGTGTACTGAATGATGATTTCAGAACATACCCAACAAAAAATGTGGAATAGAGTTGTTTGGTGCCACAAGATCCTAGTGAAATTCAACTTCCTTAAATAGCGCATCATGAATTTGGCTGTAGCTATGGATGAAAATATCAAAAAGCTGGGAATTAATATGGCATCGTCGTGCCACTATTGTGATATCAGGAGGGAGGAGTGTATGCATCAATTATTTTTTGAGGGGGAGTGGGCTTCGATGTTGTGGTCCTTTTTTAGAGGCTCTGTTTTTAACTCCACTCATCAGTGGCACTGTAACGACCCGAAGTTCCATTAATGGAAATCCCACTTGATCTAATTAAATGTCTCTTTATGTAAAATGTTTATATAAAATGTAAACTTATTTGGTTTTATGTTAATAATTTTGACCGTTTCTAATATAGTCGTTGAATAGTGATCACATGATTAGTATAAATATAGGGATTTAACAAATCCAATTTACTCAGAAAATATAAGCGATGACCTCATCCATTAGAATTGCCCTATACGAAGCCCATTTGTCAGAGCTCAGAAAAGAGGTGGTGTCCTTGGGTTTCGCTCTTGACCAAGCCCAATTCGAGCTTCATCATGTCAAGCTCAAACGGGACCGTCTACGGGAAAAGTGGATGTTGATAGAGATTACCACTCGAGCGATGTTATCCGAGACAACCCAAGAGTCTATCACCATCGAACACCTTACCCTTATGTCTTATGCGGTTGTTTTAAGGGGTTATGTAACAAATCGCTAGTACTATGTTCATGTATTTTTTTATATAATAATGAATATACCTTCTTGTCATTACTAACACTTTGTAAATAGTTTTTCTAAAGCACAAATAGTATTTTTTTAGTTAATATTCAGTTAAGAAATCTATTTAGATGAATTAATGGATTTTTTAATTAAATAATACTTTAATAAATTATTATTATTATTAAATTAATTTTTATTATATATAAATTATCTTATAATTTTATGAATGCAATTGTAATTTGTATTAAGGTTTGAAATCCATTTTTGTCAGAACCCATGAATTTTCGATAAAAGTCGGTTTTTATTTTAAAAGTGAAAATTAACATATTTAGAAAATTATTTAGATAAAATAGATGTTATTTATGGAATCAGGACGTCGAAATTATCCAACAGTGAATTTTTCATAATTTTCTGAGACAGTCAAATTTTTGGGTAAAAATTAAATACCGTTTAAATATATAATGTGTTTTATGACATCATAATGACCCAATAGTGATGTAATAAAATACTATAAGCTTTATTTTCAGCCAATATATGTTTTACCATTAAAATAATGTCATTTTAGGTTTGTTTGACTTATTTTACAAAGCATTAATTGACCCCTCAAGACTTATTAAACATCTTGTCTTTTTAAATTATTTTCCATTGGAGTGTGACTCACCTCCACATAAGCAACCCCATTATTTTAAGAAGTTTTTACTTTGGACTTATAAAATATTGTTTTCCTCTTCCCTTTTCCAAAAACCATGGGCAAAAACCATGAGCTGATTTGTGGTTTGGATTAGTTTAATGTAAGGGGTCCCAAACCTAAATAATAAAGAATTCACTAACCTTTCCTATATAAACCCACCCAACCTCCCAATTACTCCTCAATCAAAGCCTTTTTAGTTCGTCCAACCTCTTCCATACTCTCTCTAGAATCCTCCCAAGGTGCCCCAAGCTCTAAAGAAGCCTCTCTCAAGCCTCTCTCAAGCCTTTTGAAGCACACTTCCAAGTAAGGGTTTTTTCTTCCTTTCTTATTTTTGTCCAATTTTATTTAAGTTGTTTTCCCTTTTAATTTCAATTATGAATGTTGGGGTATGGTTCTAACCTCCCTCATACTGCCCTATTTATGTTTTAATGATGGGAGACCCCTTTTTCTCTCATTAAATGCCTCCCATGTACACCTGTTACTATGCTGAAATTCCGAAAGGAACTTCTCTCTCCTCATTTACATTCAAGCAATACTTTTGTATCATGAATCTAAATTCCATTACAATTGTTGGGACATGTATCTATATGACCTCCTTACTGTCCATTACATGTAAATATGATGAGGAACCCCTTTCTCTCTCATCAACCATTTTTATGAAATTATTATGTCACGCCGTTACGCTGCCGAAATCGCACCGATTTTCTAATCCAATGCCATTTTATAGTGAATACAATGCCCATTTCTCCATCAAGGGTATTCAACTTTATACACATTTACTTATTTATTATAAATTCTCATTTATGAATTCTACATTCCTTTATCATGGAATAAATGATTATGTTTTATGAATCCATGTTTTATGATCCATGTGGCACACTTATGCATGAAATGAAATGTTTAAGAAGGGTGCACCCTTATAGCGCTCCAATGCATTGGGTAAAGTATAGTATCATGATACGTCATGTGCAATGAGTGTTGAATCATGATAATTAAAGTGAAATGAGGGTTTACTTGTGCTTCATGTGCAATGAGGATTTACTCATGCTTCATGTGCAATGAGCCTTGGCTCATGCTAATTCTATGTTAAGTGTTGTTGCCACATTTCCATGTTATGATTATCATGCTTTATCATGCCTTTATGTTCATGTTTCTCTTATGCAATATTGATATTCCTGTTGTCTAATGTGTGTTGTAATCCTCATGTATTCCATGTTTTTCCCTTACTGGGCTTTATAGCTCACCCCTTTTCTTATGCATGTCCTCTGGTTATCCCATGCAATGCTAAGTACGAGGGAATGTAGTGTTCATGTAAAGGATGTTTTCAATAAAGATGTTGTATTTCATGTTTTAAGTTGTTATGTAATGATCCTAGTCCCCAAAGACACTAGACCACTCGATCTTCCATTTTGTATCAAGTGAATAGTTTATGTAATAAATCATGTTTAAGTTTGTAAAATAAGCAGGGTTTTCATAGTTGGTATCAGAGGATAGGTTTCATTATTTTTGGGATTAGGATTAGAAAACCCTATTAAAGCCTTAGAGACAAGACTAAGTATAATAAAAACATCCCTAAGTTTTGGTAAGTACTAAGTAAGTGGTTTATCAAACAAATACATCTATGTCTGGATACGAGCAGGTAGAGGTGGCTCTGGCACAAATGTATCCTAGGTGTAAAACCCAAAAAAACCACTTTGAGCTAGACTCTAATGGGAACTGGTGCACAACAATGGGCCTTGCTGCACTCTTGGTTAAGACACTTCCGGGGGATATGTTTTGATAAATTCACAAGCATAGTATGAACCCCTATTAAGGGAATGAAAAAAATGCCCCTATGAATATATGTTAGAAAGTAGATCATGAAAAGACTAGATTGAAGCCTATAGACTCATGAGATAAGGAAATAAAAGTTCATTTATAAGTCATCAACTTTTGTCTTTGGATTACCCTTTATGTGTTACCCCTAATTTTCCTTTTATTCCATCCAATGGCCGGTAATAGTAGGACTCGGGCTAACAACCGATGTGAAGATCAGTGTGATGACTGTACTAATGAGATGCCCAATCCAATGGGAGCGGGAATTGCGAACTTTTTCACGCTTCTATCTCAGCTAACTCAAGATTTGAATATAAAAACGGGTCAAGAGGAACGTCCAAACCCCCCTAAGAAGGAACAAGTCAATATCGAGAGATTCATGAGACAAAGGCCTCATACTTTTAGTGGATCATCTGATCCCACGATCGCTGAACAATGGATCAACTCCATTGAAAATATCTTCTCCATCCTTCAATGTTATGAACAAGAGAAGGTTCTCCTGGAGGCTTATCGTATGGAGGGTGAAGATGATCAATGGTGGACGTTGATAAAAAATATGAAGCCTGAGGAGGAGATCGAGGCACTGTAATGGACGGATTTCCAGAAGATGTTTTTCGATAAATATTTTCTGTGCACCCTCCGGCTTAAGATGGAAAGGGACTTCCTTTCCCTCAATCAAAAAGAAGATGAATCTGTTGGAGTGTACGATGAAAATTTCACAAGGCTTGCATGATACACTTCCAGATTTGTCATTACCCCCGAATGCAAGGTTGACCGCTTCTTTGGTGGGCTTAAGCCTAGCCCGCGGAAAGCATTAGTGATCCGTCACTTCGACAGCTACGAGGAAATTGTTCGATGTGCCGTCAAGGTCGAAATGAAGATCGGGGAATCACAAGGGTATCATGGGGACAAGAAGTGTAAGGTGGACTTCAATGCTGGTGGTCCAATGGATAAATCCAATGGTGCTAAGAAGATCCAGCACCCCACTTGCCAAAAGTGCAGAAAGAAGCACCTTGGAAATTTCCTTAAAGGGAAGAGGAAATTCTTTAGGTGTGGAAGAGAAGGGAACCTAGCTGTTAACTGTCAGAAAGAAAGACCCGCGACTGCGACAGAGGAGAGGAATGCTCCGTTCGAACCTCAACGCATTGTTCATTGCTACAACTGCAAAGAACTAGGGCATCTTTCAAATCAGTGCCCTAATCCAAAGGTTTTTAGAGGCAACCAACAACCTCCAAGGCAGCAAGGAAGAGATTTTGCCATCACTTCTGCCGAAGTGAACCCCGAAAACGAAGTGGTGATAGGTACACTAGTTATTCATTCAATAATAGCAAACATACTTTTTGATTTAGGTTCTACGAATTCTTTTATATCTCAAAATTTTAGTAGAACAATCCCAGCACCACCAAAAATCATGGAATTGAAGATGTCGGTGAGTACGAAAAATGGGGCAATCATTTCATCCCATGAATATAAGTCCTCCCCCTTTATAATCTATGGATTGAATTTCCCGACGAACCTCGTCATACTCCCTCTGGTGGAATTTGATGCAATTCTTGGCATGGATTGGATTTCCTTATATAGATCCAAAAAAAATTGTTGGGAGAAGGAAATAACACTCCATATAGAGAATCGACCCCCGATTCTTTACAAGTGTAAGGAGGAAGATGAATCTCCTTTAGATCCATCATATCAAGCATGGATATTACTGCCCTATGAGCATGCATATCTGGCTCAGGGGATTGAGTCCAAGGAAGAAACCATCCTTAGAGAAATTCCTATTGTGAAAGAATTTATTGAAGAGTTTCCCGAGGAAATGTCTGGTCTTCCTCCTAAAAGAGATGTTGAATTCTCAATTGAACTTATACCAGGGGCGCTACCAATATCTAAGACTCCATATAGAATGGCTTTAATGTAGTTTGAAGAGCTGAAGAAACAACTACAGGAGAATCTGGATAAAGGGTTTATACGCCCAAGTGCTTCACCATGGGGTCCACCAGTCCTCTTTGTCAAGAAGAAGGATGGGTCAATGCGGCTTTGCATCGATTATCATGAACTTAAAAAAATCACGATAAAGAAAAAGTATCGTCTTCCACGGATCGATGACTTGTTTGATTAGATTTGTGGAGCACAATACTTCTCCAAGGTAGATTTGCGGTCGGGATATTATCAAGTATGGTTGAAGAAGGAATATGTCCCCAAGACTTCTTTTCGTACAAGATACGGGCACTATGAATTCCTAGTAATGGCTTTCAGACTCACTAATGCTCTAGAAATATTCATGGACTTGATAAATAGATTCTTTAGAGATTACCTTGACAAATTTGTGGTAGTATTTATATATGATATTATAATATACTCCAAAACCAAGGAGGATCATGAGGAGTATTTAAGAAATGTAATAGAGACTTTGCACAAGGAGAAACTCTATGAAAAGTACAGAAAGTGTGATTTCTGGTTGAAGGAGGTCTCATTCTTGGGCCATATCATCACAAGCAATGGGATATCTGTGGAGCCCTCCAAAACAGATGCAATTGAGGGATGGTCGGGGCCAACATTGGTAACAGATATCCGTAGTTTCTTGGGGTTAGGTGGATATTATCAACGATTTGTGAGAAATTTCTCACGATTGTCCAACCCTCTTACTAAGCTAACTCGAAAGAGAATAAAGTTTTCTTGGAGTGATGAATTTGAAGAAAGATTAAAGGAGTTGAAAAGGAGGCTTATCACTGCGCCTGTTCTCACTTTACCCACAAGTGGGGAACCTTTTGTGGTATTCAGTGATGCTTCAAAGAAGGGATTAGGTTGTGTGCTGATGTAGGATGATAAAGTGATATCCCATGCCTCAAGGCAGTTGAAAATCCATGAGCGAAACTATCCAACGCATGATCTGGAGTTGGCGGCGGTGATCTTTTCCTTGAAAATATGGTGGCATTATCTATATGGGTAGAAATGTGAGATATATAATGACCACAAGAGTCTTAAATATATATTCACACAGAAAGAGCTTAATATGCGCCAGAGAAGATGGATAGAGCTCATCAAGGATTTTGACTGTTTAATACATTACCACCCTGGGAAAGCAAACAAGGTGGCAGATTCCTTAAGTAGAAAGGACCCAACAATTCTATCAATAATGAGAATAGAGAAGGATCCAATCTTCTTAGACTTAATGAAGATGGACATGGGAATCATAAAGAAGGGAACATCATCAATGCTTTCACAAATTATTGCTGAACCATCTCTTTTGGAAAGGTTAAAGGATGATCAAAAGGATGATGTGGGAATTCAGGAAAAAGTATAAGCTATCAAAAAAGGGAAATCCTCAGAGTTTAATGTTAATGAAGAAGGAATTGTGCGATCTGGGAAAGGACTATGTGTTCCATCAAGTCTAGAGCTGAAGAATGTACTTTTGGATGATTCACATAGTTCAAATTTCTCTATTCACCCAGGGAGCACAAAGATGTATCTAGATATCCGAGAAAACTTTTGGTGGGATAATATGAAGAAGGAGATCATTGTATATACATAAAAGTGCCTGGTGTGATAGTAAGTGAAGGCAGAGAGGCAGAAGTCTAAGGGGATGATGCAAGCATTGCCTATACCAGAATGGAAATTGGAGAACATCACCATGGAATTTGTCACTGTACTTATGAGGAAATCCAAAGGCAACAATGCAATCTGGGTTGTGGTGGATCGTCTTACAAAGACTGCACACTTTATTGCTATTAGGGAGGATTTCTCATTGGATCAACTAGCACAAATATATATCAGGGAAGTGGTAAGGCTGCATGGAGTACCACTATCTATTGTGTCTGACCGAGATCCAAGATTCACCTCTATGTTTTTGAAGAGTCTTCAACATGCTCTGGATACTAAACTGAAATTTAGTATGGTCTATCATCCTCAAACTGATGGCCAATCTGAGCGGACTATCCAAACACTTGAGGGTATGTTGGGAGCGTGCTCAATGGACTTTAATGGAGTATGGGATCAACATCTTCCTCTGGTTGAGTTATCTTATAATAATAGTTTCCACTCGATCATCCAAATGGCACCATATGAAGCCCTTTATGGGAAAAGGTGTAGAACACCGGCATGTTGGGATGAGGTCGGTGAACGTAAGCTGCTTGGACTAGAAATGGTCGAGGAAATGGTGGATAAGGTGAAAACTATTCAGCAACATATCAAGGTAGCCCAGAGTCGACAGAAGAGTTATGCAGATAATTGTCGACGAGACCTTGAGTTTAAAGTTGGAGACATGGTTTTTCTATGCATATATCCATGGAAGAAGGTCATGATGGTTGGAAAGAAATTTAAGTTAAATCCAAGGTACATCAGCCCCTTCGAGATTCTTGATTGTGTCGGGGATATGGCCTATCGACTAGCACTTCCACCTACCATGGCCAAAGTACATGATGTCTTTCATGTATCCCTCTTAATGAAGTACATACCGGACCCTTCACATGTACTCTCTTCTGATGTGGTACAGTTGGAGGATGATCTTTTTTATGAGGAGCAACCAGTGAAGATCTTAGATCATAGAGAAAAAGTTCTATGAAATAAGACAATGCCCCGCATCAAGGTGTTGTGGCGAAACCAAAAGTTTGAAGAAGCGACTTGGGAATCAGAGGAAATGATGAAGCTGAGTTACCCAAATATGTTTTAGTGTGGGAAAAGGAAATTTCGAGGGAGAAATTTCTTAAGGGGGAATATTGTAACGACCCAAATTTTCATTAATAGAAATCCCACTTGATCTAATTAAATGTCTCTTTATGTAAAATGTTTATATAAAATTTCATCTTCTTTAGTTATATGTTAAGAATTTTTAACATTTCTAATATAGTCGTTGAACAGTGATCACATGATTAGTATAAATATAGGGCTTTAAAAAATCCAATTTACTCAGACAAAAGAAGCGATGTCCGCATCCAGTAGAATTGATCCATATGAAACCCATTTTTCGGAGCTCGGAAAAGAGGTGGCATCCTTGGGTTTCACTCTTGACCAAGCCCAAGTTGAGCTTCATCATGTGAAGCTCGAATGAGACCATCTATGGGAAAAGTGGAAGTTGATAGAGATTACCACTCGAGCGATGTTATCCGAGCCACCCCAAGAGTCTGTCACCATCGCACACCTTACCCTTAGGTCTTGTGCGACTGTTTTAAGGGGTTATGTAACAAATCACTAGTACTATGTTCATTTATATTATTATTTTTTGTATATAATAATTAATATACCTTCTTGTCATTACTGACACTTTGTAAATAGTTTTTTAAAGCACAAATAGTATTTTTTTAGTTAATATTCAGCTAAGAAATCTATTTTGATGAATTAATTGATTTTGGAATTAAATAATACTTTAACAAAATATTATTATTATTAAATTAATTTTTATTAAATATAAATGATCTTATAATTTTATGAATGCAATTGTAATTTTTATTAAGGTTTGAAAGATATTTTTGTCAAAACCCGTGAATTTTCAATAAATGTAGGTTTTTATTTTAAAAGTGAAAATTAACATAATTATAAAATTATTTAGATAAAATACATGTTATTTATGGAATCAGGACGTCGAAATTATCCAATGGTGAATTTTTCATAATTTTCTGAGACAGTCAAAGTTTTGGGTAAAAATTAAATACCGTTTAAATATATAATGTGTTTTAAGACATCATAATGACCCAATAGTGATGTAATAAAATACTATAAGCTTTATTTTCGGCCAATATATGTTTTACCATTAAAATAATGTAGTTTTGGGTTTGTTTGACTTATTTTAAAAAGCATTAATGGACCCCTAAAATCTTATTAAACATCTTGTCTTTTTAAATTATTTTCCATGGGAGTGTGACTCACCTCTACATAAGCAACCCCATTATTTTAAGAAGTTAGGAATTTGGCCTTATAGGATATTTTTTTCCTCTTCCCTTTTCCAAAAACCATGGGAAAAAAACCATGATATGATTTGTGGTTTGGATTAGTTTAATGTAAGGGGTCCTAAACCTAAATAATAAAGAATTCACTCACCTTTCCTATATAAACCCACTCAAGCTCCCACTTCCTCCCCACTAAAAGCATTTGGAGTTCGTCCAAACTTTACCCTACTCTCTCTAGAATCCTCCCAAGGTGCCCCAATCTCCCAAGAAGCCTCTCTCAAGCCTCTCTCAAGCCTTTGGAAGCACACTTCCAAGTAAGGGTTTTTTCTTCCGTTCTCATTTTTGTCTAATTTTCTTTAAGTTGTTTTGCCCTTTTAATTTCAATTATGAATGTTGGGGTATGGTTCTCACCTCCCTCATACTTAACTCTTTATTTTTTAATTATGGGATACCCCTTTCTCTCTCATTAAATGTGTCTCATGTACACCTGTTACTATGCCAAAATTCCGAAAGGAACTTCTCTCTCCTCATTTACATTCAAGCAATACTTTTGTATAATGAATCTAAATTCCATTAAAATTGTTGGGACATATATCTATATGACCTAATTACTATCCATTACATGTAAATATGACAAGGAACCCCTTTCTATCTCATCAACCATTTTTATGAAATTCTTATGTCACGCCGTTACACTGCCGAAATCGAACCGATTTTCTAAGCCAATGCCATTGTCTAGTGAATACCATGACCATTTCTCAATCAAGGGTATTAAACTTTATTCACATTTCTTATTTATTATAAAGTTTCATGTATGAATTCCACATTCATTTATCGTGGAATAAATGATTATGTTTTATGAATCCATGTTTTATGATCCATGTGGCACACTTATGCATGAAATGAAATGTTTAAGAAGGGTGCGCCCTTATAGCGCTCCAATGCATTGGGTAAAGTATAGTATCATGATATGTCATGTGAAATGAGTGTTGACTCATGATAATTCAAGTGAAACTAGGGTTTACTCATGCTTCATGTTCAATGAGGATTTACTCATGCTCCATGTGCAATGAGCCTTGGCTCATGCTAATTCAATGTTAAGTGTTGTTTCCATATTTCCATGTTATGATTAGCATGATTTATCATGCCTTTATGTTCATGTTTCTCTTATGATCTATTGATATTCCTGTTGTCTAACATGTATTTTACTCCTCATGTATTCCATGCTTTTTCCCTTACTGGGCTTTATAGCTCACCCCTTTTCTTATGCATGTCCTCAGGTTATCCCATGCAATGCTAAGTATGAGGTAATATAGTGGCCATGTAAAGGAAGTTTTCAATAAAGATGTTGTATTTCATGTTTTAAGTTGTTATGTAATGATCCTAAGCCCCAAATACACTAGACCTATCAATATTACATGTTGTATCAAGTTAATATTTTATGTAATAAATCATGTTTATGTTTGTAAAATAAGCAGGGTTGTCATAGGCACCTTCCTTCTTTTCTGGGAAGTTGGTTTCAAGGATCGTTGGAGTCGAAGAAGGATCAGTTAGCTTGTTCATGGATTTTGAGTGCTGGTTTATGGTTCTTGTGGCAAGATAGAAACCAAGAAAGATTTTAAGGTTCTATTTTTATGGCCAGAGTCATCATAGCGAGGATGCGCTTCCAGTTGATGGACTTTATTTCACTCTCACAGGACTGGAAAGATGCTCTTTCATTCAGACATATCCAAGTCAGTAACACCATGTTCATTCCTCATCCAGTTATGTCGTAGGGACATTGGGTGTGCTGGAAACACCCTGTTTCGGGCTTCAATCTGAACACAGATGGGTCTTGATCTTTGGGAATCATGAAAGGAGGGGGAGTGGTTTGCGACTCTTGGGGGAACACCGAGTTGGATTTTACGTCGTGCTTTGGAATGGGCACTCCCCTTTTGGATGAGGCAAAGGAAATGCTCACCGATCTCACTATTTGCTATGAGGAACAGGTGTTAATAACTCAGGTTGAGACATATTCCATAATTTTTCATGATTCTCTAATGGTTAAAGGCATTACTCCGTGGTCCCTATCCTACCTGGTCAGGAATTGCAGATCCTTAATCCGGGATACTATCCAAGTGTCCCACACATGGCATGAGGTCAATAAGGTAAGATAATATATGGATTACTTATTAGATAAGGGACACCTACACACTAGTATTTTTGCTTATAATTTTTTGAAACCATACGCTATAAATTTAATTAGAGGGGATGCCCTCGGCTTGTACTATTTTAGACCTCCATAAGCATGGGGGCCATTTGGTGACTTGCACCTTTTCGTTAAATAAAAATTTATCTTGGATGGATGGATGGATGTAAATGTAATAGTTCCTGAACATTATATAGGTTATAATACATATATTATATCCTTGTTCAACCATAAATGTTGTTTCATGACTAGTAATGAAGGATATATTGAAGAAATAAATTTCTTTATCCAAGAAGGTTGTAAATTGGAACCTCATGGACGTTGATTTCGTTTATAAAATAAAAGAGAGAGTAATAAAATTGATGATGGTTCTTCCATTAACATGATATAATTTCTTTATATTGATTATAATGGAGTTATCATGGTCTTTTGTACAATGAAGGTGAGGATAGAATAATAATAGAAAGGAACTTGAAACGAAAATGAAAGGAATAAAATGTGAATTTACCTCTTGAATCCACCTCCTTGAGAATCTCTTTAAAGAAAGGGGTTTTGGTCTTTTTTCAAGAACAATAGATTCTTATAATTGTGGAGTGACTAAGAAATGGTATTTGGGTATAAATTTGAAGATATTAAAGCCTTAAAGGAGTGAGGAGAAGAGGGAGTGAGGGGGGTTTTTATAGTGGAGGAGAGAGTGAATTTTAAATATATTATTAAATATTTTATTATTTCTCTCTAGAAAACCAATAGTGTTGTGACCCCTAATATTAATAAGTGTATATGAGTTCTAACCAAGTGTCCTTACATCAATCATGATGTCATAAATAGTGTATTTAACTAATAATTTGAATATACAGTATTTTATGGTATTTCACTATTCATCAAAAATTCAAGAATTTCATAAAAATCCAAAAAAATCACCCTAACCATTTTTAGACATGTAGAATTTAAAAATAGACTCCATTTTTCAAAAATAATTTTCTATATATTATTAATTTAATTTTTAAATAAAATCATAGTTAATTCGAAAAATAACAATTTTAAAGGAATAATTAGTTTTATATCACATTGAAAAATAAACTAAGATCTCATTATCTTAGTGCCTTAAGAAAATAAAATCATATAATTATTTAATATTCATAAGGGTCATATTACTATTCATAAAGGTATGTTACTATTCACAAAAATCAAGTCGGTTCTATCAGACTCCAAATGCCTTACTGATCATAACTCTACATGACTGTTCTTTGAAATTCAAAACCTAGTAGAGGAAAATTTGTGTTTAATGGATAGATTATAAAATGTTTTGTTTTGTAGGGACTCAATATTTCATGCATTCAATACTTATTTTAAAAACCTTTGGGTGTTACATTCTCCCCTCCTTAAAAAAATTTCATCCTCAAATTTCCCAAAATGTTACCTCACAAAAATATTTGGGCAAGTCTTCATCAGAAGCTCCTTGATCCCATGTTGCCTCTTCAATTTTTTTATTCCACCAAAGTATCTTTACCAGATGAGTTATCTGATTCCTCAACACTTTTTATTTAGTGTCTAGAATCCGGATAGGTTCTTCATAGTAAGATAGTCCATGTTAAAACTCTATACCTTTATAAGTGAGGACAAGTGTTGGGTCTCGAATGTACTTTCTCAGTAATGAGACATGGAACACATTGTGTACCTTGGAAATTCTAGGAGGCATAGACAAACGATATGCAACAACTCCAATTATCTACATAATTTTAGAAGGACCAATGTACCTAGGGCTCAGTTTCCCTTTTTTCCCAAATCTTATAGTACCCTTCGATGGTGATACTTTAAAGAAAATGTGATCACCCACTTGAAATTCTAAATCCTTCCCTAGATTATCGATATATCTCTTTTGTCTACTTTGATCTATTTTGATATGAACTTGAATAGTCTTTACCTTCACTGTTTCTTCCTCCACTAGTTCTAGACCTAGAAGCCTCCATTCTCTAACTTCATCCCAACAAGTTGGTGTATGATATATCTTTCCATACAATGCTTAATTTGGTGCCATTTGAATACTTTAATGGAAACTATTATTATAGGAAAACTCTACTAAAGGTAAGTATTTATCCCACAAACCTTGGAAGTCAAGTTAACATGATCTCAACATGTTCTCTAAGGGTTTTATCATCCTCTCTAATTTCCCATCAGTTTGTGAGTGGTAAGAAGTACTCAATCGAAGTTCGGTATCCAACGCATTATGAATAATTTTCCATAATTTCAATGTAAATCATGGGTCACGATCATACACAATTGAGATAGGTGCTCTATAAAGTCTCAGAACATCATTTATATAGAGTATTTCTAGGCACTCAAGTGGAAAATCCTTCTTTATAGTAGGGAAATTTGAAGATTTTGTAAGTCAATCCACAATTACCCATATCACATCATTGTTCCTCGGAGTTTTGGGTAATATAGTGACAAAATCCATGGTGATGTCATCCCATTTCCATGTAGGAATAGTTAGAGGTTGCCTGAATCCTTTTGGATGTTTCCTTTCAGCCTTCACATGTTGACATGCTAAATATCTTGATACATAATCTAAAATTTCCCAATTCATGTTATCCAATCAAAAATATTCCTTCAAATCTCTATACATCTCAGAGATACATGGATGTATAGAGAAATTCAAACTATGGGAATCATCCAATAACTCCCTTTTTATCTCGGGTATAGCCGGAACACAAAGCCTCTTCCCAAATTTTGGAACACCATCTTCACACACAAAGTCATCCATCTTCCCATCTTTCACAACATTAATTTTCTTTTGAAGGTCTTCATCATCTGGATGAAATGGTTTAATTATTTATAAAAAATATAGTTGGGAAACCATTTGGAAAAGTAATTATTTTTCACCTTCTTTGATTATTACCATGTCCATCCTTACTAGATCATTGTATAAAGGATCCTTATCAATCCTCATTTTTTTGAGAACTGCATGATCCTTCCTGATCAATGTATCAACTACCTTGTTTTCCTTTTCTGGGTGGTAGTGTATGGTACAATCATAATCCTTGAGTTGTTTGAGCTATCTCCTTTTCCTCATGTTGAGATCTTTCTGTGAGAATATATACTTCAGACTCTTGTGATCTGTATATATCTCACATTTATCTCCATGGATATAAGTTATTCTTATCTTCAGAGCAAAGATTACTGCTTCTAACTCAAGATCATGAGTGAGATAGTTTTGTTCAAGGATTTTTAACTACCTTGATTCAAAGGCAATAACTCTATCATTCTACATAAGGACACAAACAAGTCCTTTATTTGATGCATCTCTATAGATCACAACCCGATCACTCCCCAATGGTAGGGTTAGGATTGGAGAATTCACTAATCTCCTCTTTAATTCTTCGAAATAGTCCCCACATTATTTTTTCCGTATAAACTTAACCCCTTTATGTGTAAGCATGTTCATTGGGTTGGCTAAATGGGTGAAGTTTTGAATGAAACACCGATAATAACATACTAAACCAATAAAAATACATACCTCAGTTATGTTAATTGGATTAGGCCATTCTTGCAAAACCTTTTTCTTTGTAGGATCAAAAGATATTCCATCTTTAGAGACAATGTGGCCCATAAAGGAAACTGATTGAATCCAAAATTCAGACTTGTCGAAATTCCCATATGATTCATTTATTATAAGAGTATTTAAAATAGTGTACAAGTGTTTTTCATGATATTCAGAGCCTTTATAATATACCAAGATATCATCAATAAACACCACCACAAAGTGATCAAGATATTCCTTGAAAACTCTATTCATTAGATCCATGAAAATAGATGGTTCATTAGTCATTCTAGAAGTCATTATTGTAAACTCATAAGGCCCATACCTGGTTCAAAATTCTATTTTTTGAGTGTATTCCTTCCTCATAAGAAAACAATGATATCCAGATCAAAGATAAATCTTTGAAAAATATTGGGCTCCACGAAGTTGATCAAATAAATCATCAATGCAAGGTAGGGGATACTTGTTTTTTATTATTATGTCATTGATCTCCCTATAGTCAATGAAAAACCTCATGGATCCATATATCTTCTTAATAAAAAGAACATGGTCTCCCCATGGTGAAACAGCAGAGAAAATAAATCCTTTATCACTCAATTAATCTAGTTGTTTCTTCAGTTCCACTAATCCCACAATGGCCATTCTGTAATGAGTCATTGATATAGGCCTTGAATTAGAAATTAAGTTAATGGAAAACTCAATTTACCTATATATAGAATGTCTAGGTAAATCCTTTAGAAACACATCAATATTTTATTGCACAATCAATACATCCTCTATCTGAAAATTCCCTTTGTCACCCATAATTATTTCATTCCATTCCTCTCTAATAATCTAATTCAGCAGAGCTACTAGGGGTGCATCTAGATGAGAATCAGAGGATGATGTTTCTTCCCTCAAGATAAGGGATTCCACATCATCCTCAAAAATTTTAACCTCCTTCTTCTTGCAATAAATATTCACATCATGGTTTGATAGACAATTCATACCAAGGATTATATCAAAATTAATCAAGGATATGACAATAAAATCAGCAGATAAAGAATGTTTATACACCATGATGGGGACTACCTGACACAACGTTTTTGCAATGATATGTCCCTTAGGAGTTTTGACTGACAACTAACTTATTAAATCCGATTGGAAATATCTAATTTTCTTGGAAAACATGGAAGATATTAAAGAATGTGATGATCAAGGATCAAATAAAGCACTGGATATGTTTTAGGAAAAAATTAAAGTACCTACCACCACATCATTAGGAACTTCAATATCAGTAATTGTGATTGCATAAGCTTTTCCCCTGCTCCCTTGGCCTTTTCTGTGTCATTTTTCCTTGACGCTTTGGAAAATCATTAGCATAGTGTCCCATATCCCTACAATTATAGAATTTAACATTAATTGATTCTTTATTCCTATTTCAATCAAAATCATGATTGAATTTCTATCCACATTTGTAGAATACTCATTTTCTCTTTAAGTAGTCACTAGGGTGTTTCCTTCCACAATTATCACAAGGTGGAAATTCAACTCTTCCCTTATTCCATGTTTCCTTATTTCCTTTCCAAGAGTTTTCAGAATCCCTATTCTTCCCTTTCTTTCCCTTAAAGTCATAAGTCTTATAAAATTCCTTTTCTTTATTGATAACACATGAAACTATATCCTCATATGATGAAAAATTTTGGGAGACCAGTGCCCACCAAAGTAATGGATTTAGGTCATCAAAGAATTGATCAATTTTTCTCCTTGTATTTCTTATGTAGTACAAAATATGTCCTTCTAAGCTTGTGAAGTTAGATTCATACTTTGAAACATTGTCTTCTTCCTTTTGCCTCAAATTCAGAAACTGTCTTTCCATATCCTCTTGCTGTTCATGAGGAAAGTATTTCTATAGGAAGATTTCCTTAAAGTCCCTCCATTCTATCTCTTCTATCTCTTCCTCCTCCTTTGTGTTTTGTATTAATGAACACCACTGATCCACATCTCCTAATAGATGATACACTACCATGATGACCTTATCTATTTTGTTACATCCCAAAGAGATAAATATCTTCTCTAGGGAACTTATCCACTAATCAGCTACAAATGGGTTTGTAGTACAATTGAGTGATGGAGGTTGTTGTAACATAAAGAGATCTAACAAATCTCCTCTACATAGTGGATCCGAATGCTCCATATGGGTAAGGTTATTGTTTATAACCTTAGTAAGTTGTCCCAATATAGTTATAAGCTGCTCTGCACCAGTTGCAGATCCATAGCCAACATCATTATCTTGAATCATAGGGAAATCCCTACACAAGATATGTGTGTTCATGAGGTTTACATTCCTTCCAATAGGCTCCATTTCTAGATAATGGCATACAATATATTGGGTTATGAATTATAATGTATAATTTTAACTTATAAAAATTATTAGCATAAATTGAAACCCTATGAATAAATATCCCATAATCCCAAACATGGTTTCTTTGTGGAAAATTTACTTTTAAATCCTTCATAATGGATTATAAAGAAAATGTGAATTATCATAAGTATATACCCTGGAAGTGTCAAACTAGTTTCATAGTAAGACCTATTGTCATGAACCAGGATACCTCATGTAAAGCCCGAAACTCCTAGTCGGATTTTTCACTCCTAGGTACATCTATGCCAGAACCACATCCACTTGTAGTATCCATATAGAGATGTATTTTATAGAAAGATCCAAATAATATATTCCTTATCAAAATATCAGGATGTTTTTGTATGAATATAATCAAAGTCTATCTTAGGGATTTGTACCCTAATCTATGCTTTCTAAATCTAGTTTCCATGTTTTCTACTAAAATTCCTCTGATACCAACTATAAGGACCCAACCCCAGTTGTCTGGAGCTGGTGTCGTATTTTATTACATTAGAATATAAAAAAGGTATATGCTTCCCAAAGGACCAATTAGTTTAGTATCTTTTGGAAACAAGATACATATATAAGTTCAAAATTACATCATTAAAGGAAATACAACTCTAATTTATTCCATTAGAAACATCCATGCCTCCTAGATTATTCCAGCAAGTCATTCATAATTTACTTCCTCAAATCCTAGGAAAATGAAACATAATAAAGGGATGATATAAAATTCTCAATAAGAGTAATAAATATAGTGTAAGATAACATAAAAAGTAGGTATGGTGAATAATTGAAAACACATGCTTTTAAAAATAAAAAACATGAACACATTATGGTAAGAATATGATATGAGTAAATAATTCCATTATAAAACATAATCATGGGTATTCTACTAGTATAATAACCACATGAAATTTAATATACCAGATTTATAATGAGGTAAGTTCATATGTCGGACATTCTGAAATATACCATCAAGGCCTTCGCCAATACATTTAAAATGATTAAGACCTCAGACAAAACCATAACTCAAAATGGGCAAGGCCTTGGCCAAGTCCACGTCTATTTGTTTCATGAAACCTATTGATGCATTGAAGGGCTATAACAGGCCCCACCTATTACATAATAATTCCAATTCATTCATCATATGAGTAGAGATAAACAAAAAAACATATACATTCATATTGAAACTCACATATGAAATGTAAATAACTTTCCCCAAACATTAAGCTTAAACACTAACAATTGAGTGTAAATTTGGTGAATGGTTTTAGGATAGGACATATAAAATAAAAATAGTCATAAACCATACAATTAAATATGGTATAAGACATCATAAATGATTAAACCCAATAATACATAATAATCAACAAGAGTGGTGAAGCAAACAGAAATACTCTTATAAAATCAATAAGTAATTCTTGGGATAAATACACTTTTATTTTGAAAATAAGAGTTATTTTGGAAAAGTATTTGTATAAAACCATAACTGAAGTAAGATATTATTTTCATAATAAAATGATCAATTTTATAAAGGCAATGGTTTCTAAAAAATATTATAGATTTATCTTGAAAATATGTAAGAATTTGATAAATTCCCTTGAATTGGGCTTGTATTTTGGAAATAATTTTGAAAGTTAATCTTAAAATGTGTAACACCCCATAAAATAAGGAGGGGTTATGGTAGGGAAAAATATATAGATCATTAAAACAGAAATTATGAAGATTAAATATTAATTAATAGGAATTTAATTGAGGTAAGTAGATAATAAAAGTAACCCGAATGAAAATGGAGGTTTGGGTGAAAAACCCTTACCTTAAGTCTGAATGTGTTCCGCTCTTGAACTTAAAGTCCAGTAAAATGAAATTAGACTTATTAATAAATTAATTAACAAACTATTAGACATTTATTTATTTTATAATTATTTTATTAAGTCTATTATGTCATTTTTTGTTAGTTATAATATTGAATTCTGTCTTTTTGGAGTGTTCATTTTCTTGATTTTCATAATCGGTCCACTAGTTTTTATATAATGGAGTTCATGTGGAATGGATGTATATACCCATAATTGAATTTAATATTATTTATGAACATACATAGGTGTTAATTTCCATTTATATCATTTGGTTACATGGAATGGGGATGAATCATTAGAAGAAATAGTAATGACATTCACTTAGATTATTTAAGCGGTACTTTGATTATTAAGAACTACTTTGGTCATATGATTTAATAATATGTACATATACTGGTTACTAAACGTTATATATGTTACAATAAATATATTATTGCATGTTTAAGAAATAAAAATGGTTTCATTACCATTAATAAATTAGAAATTGAAGAAAAAAACTTCATCGTCCAAGAAGGTTGTAAATTGAAACCTCATGGACGTTTATTTAGTTTATAAAATAAAAGAGAGAGTAAAAATATTGATGATGGTTATTCAATTAACATGATATAATTAAAATATATAGATGATACTGGAGTTATCATGATATTTTGAATAGAGGAGGTGAGGAGAGGATAACAATAGAAAAGAACTTGAAACGAAAATGAAAGAAATAAAATGTGAATTTTCCTCTTGAATCCACCTCCTTGACAATCTCTTTAAGGAAAGGGGTTTTAGTCTTTTGGAAATAAAACAAGCTTATTGGATGTGGGGAGTGAATAGGGAAGGGTATTTGGGAAAAAATTTGAGGATATTCAAGTCTTATAAGAGTGAGGAGAAGAGGGAGTGAGCAGAGTTTTTATAGTGGAGGAGAGGAGTGAAATTTGAATATTTTATTCATTATTTTATTATTCCCCTAAAGAAAAACAATAGTGTTGTTTCATGTGAACCCTAATAGTAATAATTGTATTTGAGTTCTAACCAAGTGGAATTACATCACTAATGATTTCATAAATAGTGTATTTAACTAATAATTTGTATATATGGTATTTTATCATATTTCACTATTCATAAAAAATTAAAGAATTTCAGAAAAATCCAAAAAATTCACCCTAAAATTTTTTCAATGGGTAGAATTAAAAAATGAACTCTATTTTTCAAAAATAATTTTCTATATATTATTAATTTAATTTTTAAATAAAATCATAGTTAATTAAAAAAATAACAATTTTAAAGGTTTAATTAATTTTATATCACATGGAAAAATTAATTAAGATATCATTATCTTATTACCTTAAGAAAAAAAAAATATCATTATTTACTTTCCATGAGGGTCATATTACTCTTCATATTACTATTCATAAAGGTAGTTAATATTCACAAAAAATAATGTTGGTTTTATCAGACTCTAAATGACTTTCTGATCACAACTCTATATGACCGTTTTTCAAAATTCAAAACATAGTAGATGAAAAGTTGTGATTAATGGATATATTATAAAATGTTTTTTTGGGAATCAATATTTCATGCATTCAATATTTATTTTCAAAACCTTGGGGTGTTATAGTAAGTCTCCTCTCTTGGTAGTTTTTTGGTTTTTCTAAGATCTACACTCCTATCTCTCTTGATTTCCCAAATCTACTTCCGTCGAATAAATATATAGGGTTGTTGTATCTTATAATGGTGAGATTTAGTCTTTTTTGATGTCAAGGAAATGTATCTAAGGTGTCCTTGTGTAAGTTTTACCTAGATTTTATGTGCAGTTGTGTGGTGGGTCAATTTCACCTATCTCTAAGGTAGGTGACTTCACTCTGGACTCCATTTTTCTAGAATTAGAAGGATTAATTTTAAATTAATTGGGTTTGTGTGAAATTTATTTTCAGTGTGATGTTTAAAGATTAATTGAAACCCATTTTGTGATGACTTGTTGACTTTGGAAAAAATGGGTTATTTTTGTGAAATGGGATTTATTGTTGGATTTTAAAATGTTAATTTTAAAATCAGTGGCTTGGTTGATTTTTGGAAAATAGTTTATGTAAAATTGTTTTCAATAAATATATTTATTTATTAAAATGTGGCTTCGTATGGATAATGGTTTAAGGGTGTTCTCAAATAATGAGTGATTTATTGAAGTGGTTTTGGCATGTTTCTAGAATTGATGATGTGATTAAGGGATTGTTTGGTTTGGAAATTATTGGGTAGTATGGATTGGCATGTGTTGGTTTATATGAAATTTGTAATTTTTGATTCACATGTTGTTGTGATTTTGGAAAATGTTGTTGGCTTGGTTGTTGGATTAAGTAATTAAGCATGTTCATCGGGATGGATAATGGAATGTAGTACCACTATAAAAAGAGGATGGATAGTGGACATGAAAGACCACCATCAAGGTGAAGTGGGGGTGAAGTACCACTATAATTAATGGAAGAACGTTTTGGATGTGAATTTACACCATCATGGTAACATCAAGATTAGGTTTGTGTGCTTGTGTGTGGAACTTTTGAATATGGTTGGATTATGCATGCGACCACACAAAGTGAAAAGAGTTATGCCAATATGCATGGTAAAAATGATTAATGATGTGTTTGGTTTCTTTACTTGATATTGTGATGATTTGTGTAAAATGGTTTGATAAGGGTGTGTTTGGATTGCTGTAAATTGTTGCATTGTTTGATATTTTATATAATTTTTTTATATAAATGTGCTAATGTTTTTATCCTAGTGGAATGTATAGGGAAGCCATTTGGGGAAAACCTACTTAGTATTATTACTAAACCCTTATTTGAATCTTTGGTTCTTTTGTAGATGTTGTACACCAGGAAATAAGAAAATTTAAATCATATCATTTCTTTAGAGGTTGATCAGGATGCTTAGTCATGCTTGTAGTGTTTGGAGCATGGAACATAGTGCGGAGATGTGGAGTTGTGTCATGGATTCCTTGGGTTTTATTGTTTAGTCTTCCACTTAATACTCAGATTTTGGGTTATTGTGTTTTTTTTGTGTTGGTCCTTTGGTATTATTGTATGGTAAAATATTGTTGACATGCATCATGTAGTGGATTATTGTATAGTAATGTTTTATTGGTTATTTTCATTTCAAAGGGAAAATCATCCCCCAATATTTATGAAGCCCTCAATATTTATTCCTAGCCTTTGTTTCCTTGGGGATGTCGCCTAAGTACGAGTAACACTTCTGACTCTACTCAAGACAATGTGGAGGGGTTATATTTTATATTATCATTGTTTGAGTCTTTATAAATTTTTTATTTTGATTTGATCCATCAATAAAAAACGATACTTCATGGGTGAGTCACACTTATTGGGAAATGACCTTTGTTATCGCTATGATACATTATATGTTTTAATAAAATAGAAAATATCTTTGAACATAGACCTTGACAAAGATAAGATCAACTTGGTACCATTTCTGAGGAGTAAGGGTCGTGTATTCTTAACACGACTATAATTAGTTTTTCTTTGTTTTTTGTTTTTTGTTTTTCTCTTTTTCTCTAATATGGTATAAAGATCATAGTGAGACTATTCTTTAAGGGATACTTACTAATTCTGTTCTTATTTCACAGTCCCACAGGAACCCTAGGAGATATATTATCAATGGAAACCTCACTAATAACCTTCAGTATTCACCAATGTGTGGGATAATTAAAACTACTACATAAAAGAACCCAACTGCTATCAACAACACATGCCCCCACACCATCATATTGAAGAAGATAGTAAACCAAAGAGATTTCTTATATAATCCTCTATATTAAAGGACTCCCAAGTGAAAGGGAACTAATAATGAAAGGAACTGAAAGAAATGATGGTATAATTAAATAATATGTCGAATTGAATAGTCACCACCTTCCAAGAAATTTTGAGTAAATGAAACAAAAATAAGGTGAAATACTAAATCCCATGGTCTTTACTCATGAGGATATAGAATAATCTATAGGAGAATTTTTAGAATCATAAGATCTTCCACTATACAATATAGACCACTTATTCATAGTAATGGTTTACCTCGAAAAGAAACTAAAAGTTGAAACTATTGAGGGAGACTCATTTTCAGACTTTTCATTCTAAAATTTTATTGAAACCTAATCGTTTAAAGTTCTACCTCCTATTATAAATGAAATCACAAGATCAAAATTGTTTCAAGACCTATATGATTTAGATTAAGTAGATGAGATAATATATAAAGAAAATATGGAATTCCCAATGATTCTCCCATCCATACAAGAAAACCTCAAAGAGGAATTTCACTTGGAAAATGACCTACATACTGAAATTATTAAGGGAGATACCACTAAATTGAATTCAATCCATTTTAAAATTTTAAAACTAAATTATCTTTTAATATCCCTAGTTTTAATTTTAAATATTTTCCCAATTAATTAACCTCTAGGATGATTAAGAAGAAGGATATGATGGATACATATTTGTGGTCAAAATTGTATAACCAAAATCCAAAAAAAATTAAAAGACCTTTGAAGGGTATTTTATGAGTAACAAGAGCTTCAATTTGGGACATATGAGGGAGTTAATCAACCCTCAATATCATTTTTTTTCAAAATATATTCAAGAACTTGATCTCTATAATATTTAGATACCAGAACCATTATAATTTTAGCCTAACCTTACAGAAAATGAAGAACCAGAGGCACTTATTTTATAGGTAAAACAAGATTTGAAAAAAGAATGAGTGATTTCCCAAGTCAATAAAGAAACATATATGGATGATGAGTTCCCTAAAAATCTACTCAAATCCTCTATTGAATAGTTTAAAGGTGATGAAACCATGGATGTGTGAACTGAAGAAGAATAAGCTCTAGGACCTATGGTGAATCCATTAATCCCTTGAAATCACCACAAACATCAATTAGAGGGAGATATAATAGAGAATAAATTCTCATTGGTTTCTCATGAAGAAACATAAGAAAAAACTCAGATTTATAAGTGGGAGTACTTTGGATTGAAATTAAGTTACTATGATTTTTATTCAATTTAAACAATTTATTGCATTTACCTTATTTGAACATGACCAAAGAACAATAATTGTATTGGAACTAGATAAAAAATAAGATAAGAAAACTGTGTATGATTACCTAGAGGCAATAAACATCAACTTGTCACCACCTTTTTATGAAATACATTACACTACTAAGGGGGTGGATATGTAGTATTTTTTTTGAAGAGAGTCTATATGAAATAAAGCTCTGTTGTTTCAAAAGGAACAAAATTTTGTGGTTCCAATCACAGAAACCCCACCCTTTGGTTTATTGGGGATAACTTCAAGACTGTATAGTTGTGGAAAATCTAAATATATCCCCTCTTAGGACGGAAAAAGTACCCCGATATTCTCTTCCCTTCTCTTTTATTTTTTCATTTTCTTTACTTTACTTCAAAATATATTTTTTGTCTTTAATTATGTTTTTCTACAGGTTTTACCTAAGTTAAAAAAAATAAGAGGATATATTGAGGGTATCTATGATCACCTTAGGAAAGATCCTCACTCAAACCCAATTGAGAAAAAAATACCAGGTTGTGTCTATCCTTCCCATTTTTTTTGACACTATTTTATTTTTAATCTTCCTTTGATTAAAAAATTTCATCCTATATTAGGGGTAGTTTCATTTATAAGTGTTGGGATGGGGATTTAGTACTTTTAAGTATAGTTTTTTAAAATTCTTTTTGGGAACTTTTTCTGAAATATATTAATAAATAAATTAAGAAAAAACATAAAAAACTACCCTATTTGTAAATACCACACATAACTATTTTTGTATAGTTTTTGTTATTATTTTTCAAAGATTTCTTGAACATTAATACCACCCTTACTATTTATAATTTCATTTTAGAGTTTAAGAAATCAATTGTTTTGATATTGTGAGACTTAGATGTTTTTTTTGTGAAAATTTTCACTGTTTTCATTAAAATTTAGGTTTAGAACTAGGAAAAGGTGTGTGAGTAAAAATATTTTTACGAAATAAAAATTATAACATAAGGTCAATGAATTTTGTAATTAATCCTAGTAAAATTTTAATCAGTGAAAAATAACATTTGATAGAGCTAACTCAAAATAAATTGATATAATTCTATTGAATAAGGAGTAAAATGGTCAATTGGGATCCCACAGTGAATCTATAAGAACTTAAGCAGAGCATGTAAGAGTAAAATCCCTATATACACATTCAATAATTTCTTTATCATAGTTTTTCACACGTATATGGTTGGGAAAATTCAAAATTTTAAAAAATGAATAGGTACCTAATAGTTAAAAATGAATTCATTCAAGTGAGGCGAATATTGAACCCATATGAAGGGGAAAATTGGCTTATAACAAATTCATTTGAGTTGTATCAATGAAGTAGAAAATAAAAATATGGTGTAATAAACTTATAAGAGGGATTAGAATAGAAGTTATTCTTGTTAAAACTTTTATTCAACTTAAATCCAATTAAATCCACTTATGGACTTGGAATTGTGTTTAGATTGAAATGAGGAGTGGATTGAAATAACACAGGAGGATTGATATTTCAAACACTGGATGAATATGTGTTTACTTATTCTTTGTCTATATATTAAGATCTATAAAGGATGAATCTTTTTATTTTTATTTTTAAAAAATTAAATTTAATGATTAAATTGCTCATGAGTGCAACAATTCAAGTATAGGGGAGTGATGTGAGTTGAAAATTTTAAAAAACTTACCTTATTTTCATTGAAAGTACCCCTAATTTAATCCAAATATTAGAAAATCAGTTTTTTTGTAAAATTTATGAATTATGGACTTAATTGATAAATGGATCAATTATTTGTTTTCAATTATTTATTCATTATTGAATTAATTTACCACCATACATTTTTTAGATTTTGAAATGTGAATTTAAAATTGTAGATATTTAATATTGAATTAAATTATTTAATGGATTAATTTTGATATTAATTTATTTTAATTATTTTTTAAATTTAATAAAAACGCATACATTGATTTTTTTTAAAAAATAAATCTGAAATTTAATTTTCATTTTGTATTTGGGTTTTATTTTTAAATGATGAAATTAATTATTTTTTTAAAAAATATAATTTAAATTGGTTAATAAAAAAATAATGTTTAATGGATTTGGAAAGATATTTTTATGGGTAAAATTATTATTTCAATTGTTTTTTCATTTTTGAAATTAATTACAAAATTTATTCATTGAAACATGAAATTTTTGTGATTACTATGTTGGAAATGCGGTAAATTCCAAAGTGTCGAATCTTGAAAAATTTGATGTGACTATGCCACAACATCTCTACAGTCACTTAACTGACTGTAAAAAATTGACCAAAAGTACTTGAATGTGATGACACCATAGAAAAAGGAAATTGACCGCACCTTGGAAGTTGAATCAAGTGGCCAAATGACCATATCATCGTCACTTATCAAGTGAAAGAATGTGAAAATGGAAACCCATATTTATTGTTGCTTAATCTACCACCAATGAACCTACAAAAAATGGAAACCAACCCACCACAACCATTCTACCTTGATACTATATTGGCAATTAACCATGGCCCTTCTCATGAATCTACCGCAAGGCCACCTTTGTGGTCACTTCACAAGTGATTGTGATAGCGACCCTAAAGTTTTAATGATTCTTATTATACAAAGCTATAGTGATTATGATCCCTTCAAGCCACCGTGTGAGTCTTCTGAAGTGACCACAAGGATGATCACTTGACCATAAAAGAATAATCCAAAACATGATTTTCAAACCAGAACCAAGGTCAACTCATTGAATAATTAAAATATAAAACCGTGGGAGCTTAAAGATGTTTCTATCATAAATTCAAGGTTTCCTAAAGAACTCACATTCTCCCCGATGAAGATCTATTGAGCTAATTATTCACTATATTTCATAACCCATTTCATTTAAGAAACCCTATTCTAGAAGACTGTGGAAATTAAATCCTCTATCACCACTGATAGTTGGATATTAAAATAACTATAATCAATACTGATAGAGACTCTTAAATTTCAATATTTACCACCTCAAGAAATTTTTTGAAAAAAACTTGATGCTTAATTTTTAGAAGAAGAAGGATGAACTGAGCATAACCTTGATGATGAGATCCCTATGAGTGAAGAAATCCCAAGCTTTTCATAAATGACATTCTATATCCCATCATGCCTATTGAAATCAATCAAAACCCTAACCAAGATTTTATGGAGAATTTATTTGTTCCTAGTAAAGAGAATGACTATTAGAGACCTAGAATTTGAATCTCATAAATATAGAGATTATCACATAAAGTATGATTATTTTAGGTGTATTCCCTATATAAGAAGTGATTGATGAAGGGAAATCATACACTCCCAACTCTATGGTTGTAATTATATTGGCCAATGAACCCCATATGCTTGATCAAAGTCCTCAATGAACTTAGGAACTTATCCAGCCTTTACAACCCTTCACTTCTACACCTATTGAAGCCAAGACCCAACTAGACCCAAGATCCACTGATTGAAGTAGAATATCAACCCATGGAAGAACTAGATTCCCCATAAAAATAAAATAGGGTATTCCAAAAGTAGACAACTTCCCTTATAATAACAGACCACTTAAATGTAGTTCCAGTAACATTAAAAAAAACACTAATATTTCTCCTCTCTACTAAGACCCTTCCCACAAATCCAACATATTTACTGCTCATAATTCCTCACTTAATATTTTAAAAACTAATTTTCAATTGGATTCATGAAGCATGAGAAGAAAATTTCTTAATTTTTTTTGAAGGAGTACAAGTGATATTGTGGGATTTTTTTTCGAATAATAATATTTATTCAAATTCTCTTAACCGAATTCATGACCACCCTAAACCATGACATGTGGAACCTATCCAAGGGAGGAGAAGCTTGTTACTCATTTCATTGAATATGATAGAGAATAAGGCTAATGCTTATACATACAGTATTCCAACCCCTAGTAAAAATATTTAGCACCTACTGATAATAGCATAGGTTTTCTCTATAATTTGTCTCTTTATTTTAATTCTAATTCTCATTCCATTTTATATTATTATGTTCTTATCTCCTCCCAAATTCATTTAGGTTTCTCACCTCTGTGACATCCTAGTAATCTCAATATCTATGATCATGGAGAACTAATCCATTGTGGGTGGTTGAAGGGGAATCATATTGGTGTGTTTGAATTTATACACTTCAATTTATCACTCCAATTTCATCTAATTTTGGTGGGTTAGGGAAGATGATGTGTAATGGAGGAGATCATCCCTCCAAATTCCATTAAAACTACAAAATTAATTTTTTTTGATGTGTATCTCAATTAGGATTACACTTCATACTAATGGATTTGTGTGATTTTAATGGGATAAAGGTACAAGATTACTACCATTTGAGTGAGTAAGTCTATTCACTCAACTGAGGAGTGTAATTAACCATTAATAGAGGAAAAAACAAGACATTTATGATATTTTTAGTGGAACCATTAATCATATTAATGTTTTAATACTAAATAAAAATATTTTATAGTGTATAGATGAATGATATTGAGTCTATTTATTGATTTAGAAAATTTAGAACAATTATAAATAATGATTCAACCCATTTTAATTCACCTTAGGACCTCTTGAATTTCTTCCTAACCCCCTTTTCATGTTTTCTATTTTTCATTTACAATTTATTTTATCAAAAAACAAAAAAAAATCACATAACATGATTTTATACTTTTAAAATTAAGAAAACAAAAAAAATAAATAAATAAGGGCTTGAATAGTGAAGAACCAACCCAGACACACTTCTTGGGAATCAAACTTGGTCAGCCCTATAATGCATTCGCAGTTTTAATAAAATAATAATTATACTTGATTATAGCCTATGACCACCATGTAATCAAATTGGAATCATTGACAGTGAGTAAGGGTCGAGTACTCACTCTTTTAACATAACCATAATTAACATTTTATTATTTTTATTTTGTTTTATCTATTTTCTTAAAATATAGGATAAACATCACAGTGGGATCATTATTTAATGTATCCTTACTAATTATATACCTAGTTCATAGTATCATAGGAACCTCAAGAAATTAATTCTCAATAGAAACACCATTAAAAACCCTTTGTATTCACCATATAGTGGTATAACAAAAGCTTATATATGAATGTACCCAACTATTATCAGCAACACATGACCCTACACCATACATACTAGTATAATTGAATTATATGTCAACTACAATAGTCACCACCCCTGAAGAACTTATATAGAAAAGGAAATAATAAAAATTTGAATAATTAGAGTCTACGGTATTTTATCAAGAGGATATAGAAGTATTTAAGGAAGAATTTTTAGAATTATAAGACCTTCCACTATAAATCATTGAACACATCTACCCAGAGTTTGTGTACCTTAAAAAGAAACTATAATTTGAAACTATTATGGGATAATATTATTTAGGATTTTCATTCTCTAATTTTATTGTAAGACAATTGTTTAATTATATCCCTCCTATTATAAATTAAATCATAGTATCAAAATGGTTTTAGGTAAAAGATAATGAAGATGATGTGGATAAGATTATATTTGAAGAAAGGATATATTTCTTAATACTGTCCCCATCTACACAAAAAACCTCATAGAGGAATTTCACTAGGACAATAAATTACATGTTTAAACCAATAAGGGGGTACTACTAAACTAAATTTATTCCATTTTAAAATTTTAAAAACATAATTATCTTCTAATATCCTTAGTTTTAATTTTATAGATTCAACCCAACTAATTAACCTCTAGGATGATGAAGAAGAAGGATGTGGGGGATACTTTATTGAGGTCATAATTAAAACTAGAAGACACAAACATTAAAAATGACCTTTCAAAGGTGTTTCATCAGAAAAAAAAAGTTTCATGAGAAACACGAGTTTCAATCTGGGATATTTAAGGGAGTAAATCAACCTTTAATCCCATTTTATTTTTCAAAATGTTTTCAATAACTTGATCTCCCAAATTTTTAATATTCTAGAACCATCATCATTTTTTTAACCTTGTAGAAGATGGAGAACCTGAGGTAGCTATTGTAAATGAAAAATAAGAGATAGAAATAGTATAAGAGAATTAATAGAACTATAAAGATTTTAATATGGATGAAAAGTTGTTTGAAAATCTTCTCAAATCCTATATTGAAGAGTTTGAAGGTGATAACACAAGAGAAGTGTCTGCTGAAGAAGATACATCTCTAGGAACTATGGTGAATCCATTAATCCCTAGAAATCACAACAGAAATCATATAGATGTAGATACAATAGATAAATTACTCCCATTATCTTCTAATAAATAAATATAATAACTACCTATCATTATAGGGGGGGGGGGTTTACTTGAACTCAAGTTGGTTTTATTTTATTCAATTTGAACTATTTATTGACCCATCCTTATTTAAACATGACCAAGAATAATTATTGGAGTTTTCAATGGATGATGAAGAGGCCAAGAAATCTATGTATGAGGCTGAGGATACCCAATACATCTTCTTGACACCCCTATTTTATGAAATACATCAAATAGTTAAGGGGGTGAACATGTGGTACTCTATCAATGGGATCCCCCATGGATTAAAGATTATCAATTTTGGAAGGAGTTTAATGTGGTAGTTATAATCACATAAAACCCATCCTATGAAGGACTAGGGATAACCATAATATGATCTATCCATGGACAGTCTAAATACTACCCCTCTTAGTAGGGGGAAAAACCCCAAGATTCTCTTCCCATATCTTTCCTTTTTATTTTATTTACTTTACTTAAGAATTTTTCTTGTATTTAATTATATATTTATATAGTTTATACCTAATGTGATATAACCTAAGAGGATAGGTCAAGTATGTCTATAGGAATACCAGTAAAGAGCCTTACTCAAACCTAGTGGAAAAATAATACCAGGTTGTACCTATCTAACCCATAGGTTTTGACACTATTTTATTTTTAATATTACTTTCACTAATAAATTGAATTTGGGAGAATCATTGAGGGTATAATCCTTTATAATTGTGGTGATTAGATTTAATAATTTTTAATATATTTTTTAAACACTCTTTAGGAACTATTATAAAATTTTTAAATAAATAAATTAACAAAGCTTAAAAAAACTTTCCTATTTATAAATATTACACATAATTGTTTTTGTATAGTTTTGTCATGATTTTTGAATATTTATTTTTACTTTAATGACAACCTAACTAGATTTGATTTCATATTAGAGTTGAATAAATCACTAGTTCTAATATTGCAGGCTTTTACGATTGTTGAGTGAAAATATTCATCAGTTTTAAAGAAATTTGATTTTAGAATTATGAAAAGGAGTGCGAGTGAAAATATTTTTGCAGAATAATAATTATAACACGAGGTCATTGAATTTTTAACTTAATACAAGGTAACTTTTCCTCTATGAAAAATAACACCTTAAGGATCCAACTCAAAAGGAATTGATATAATTCCTTTTAACATGAAGTAAAATTTGCAATTGGGATCCCACCGTGAATCTCTGAGACATTATCCACAAAAATTTCTAGTAAAATCTATATTTATATATTCAATAAATGAATTTTTATAGTGAATTATACATACATGGATAGGAAAATTAAATATTTAAAAAAAGAATAAGTACCTAAAAGTAGAAAATGAGTTCATTTAGGTGTGGGAATATTGAACCTAGATGAAGAAGAGGGAAATTGACTTATTAAAAAATCATTTGAGTTGCATCAATGAGGTGGAAAATTGAACTATGGTTTAAGAATCTTAGAAAAGATAGATAAATGGAGGTGTTTCTTATTAAAAGTTTTATTCCACTTAAATCTAATTTGGTATACTCCTGGACTTGGATCTTTGACTAGATTGAAGTGAGGAGTGAATTGAAATCATAGAAGAGTCATGATAATTCAAAAACTATATGAATATATTTTTACATCTTGTCTAGAAATATATTAAGGTCTAGGTAGGATGAAACTATTTTAATTTCTTTTTTAAAAAGGAAATTCTATGATTAAATTTCCTAGTAGTGCAGTAGATCAATTGCGGGGGAGTGATGTGAGATAAAAATTTCAAATTTTTTGTTTACTTTTTATTAAAAATACCCCTAATTTAATCTAAATACTAGGAAAATGAGTTATTTTTATTAAATTTTTGAATTCTAGAATTAATTTATATATAGATAAATTATTGGTTTTTAATGATTTATTCATTTTGGAATTTATTTATATCCATATTTTTTTTTATTTTGAATTGTGAGTTTAAAATTTTAAATATTCATTCTAGAATTAAATTATATAATAGATTATTTTTTAGTTTCAACTATTTTCGGTATTTTTTGAATTAAAAAAAATCCTTACACTGAAATTGTTTTTAAAAAATATTTGTGAATTTTAATTTTCAATTTGTATTATAGTTTTATTTTTAAATTATGAAATAAATTATGATTTGAGAAATATAATTTTTAATTGGATAAAAAAATAAATATGTGATGATTTTGTAATTGATTTTTTGAAGGGTAAATCATGATTTCAATTGTTTTTGAACTTTTGAAATTAATTAGAAAATGTATGGCCCAAAAATTATTTTTTTATTTTTAAGTTGGAAATGAAACAAGTCCAGAAGTAACCATGCTTGAAAAATTCTAAGTGATCACGCCACTACATCTCCATAGTCACTTAAGTGACCTTGGAAAACTGACCACAAGTGTTGGTAAGTGACTGCACTCTATAAAAAGGAATGTGAATGCACCCTAGAAGAAAAATCAAGTGATCGCATGATCATATCATGGTCACTTCCCAAGTGACCGTATGTGAAAATGTAACACCCTATATATAGTATCTTAAGCTACCTCAAATTAGCCTACTAAAAATGGAAATGAACTAAATGTAGCTAAGCTACCATGAGACTCTATATATACATTACTATGGATTTTCTCATGAACCCACTTTAAGAAAACCATCACGATCACCTCACAAGTGACCACAACTATTACCCTCAAGTTACCACATGTCTACCCCTTTGAAGCTACCATTAATTTCATCTCATCAAGATACAATTAAAGTCTTCTCAATTGACCATGAGGATCTTCTATAAACCATAAAAGATAAATAAATATATTGACTATGAATATTAACATGATATTGATGCCCTGTGTTAGAGATAAATACAAAACCATGGGAGCTTGAAGAACTCCCATGCCGTGAGAAAAATCGCTGAACTGGGAGAGAAATTACAGATTGAAACCTAGATGATGTAACACCACCCTACTGAATCTTAACTCGATTATTCTAGGAAATTGACCTCTTAACCTCTGAAAAATTAGGAATTCAAATATTAAATCATTAAAAATACAAGGTATCCTGAATAACATATATTCTCACTGATGAAGGACCGTTGATATGTGCACTAACTAGAGTGAAAAACCCATTATAGTAAAGATACCATATTCTGATCAACTATGAAAACTAAATTTACCACCACCATTGATGTTTGGATCTCAAAAAAACCAAACAAGTATCTATGAATAATTCTAAATTAAAAGCAATTCCACCTTGAGTAAATTTCAACAAAAACTCAAAGATCAACTTTTAGAAGAAGAAAGATACACCATGATCAAGATTGAATATAAAAACTTAGCAGTGAAGAAATCTTATGTGTATTAGAAATGACATTCTGAATCCCTCTGTACGTATTGAAATTGATCAAAACCTTGATAAATATTATATGGATAATCCATCCATTCCCAATGATGAAGATGGTAATGCAAGACCTAGAATTAAAATATGATGAATCTTGTACTTATTGAATGATGTATGATATAAAGACTCGGAAATTTCAAGGGATTTTTTTTCTAAATTTCTTTGGAATTTTTTGAGAATGCGGTTTCTAAAGGCACCTGATTCCGAAGCCTGGTGTACCCGGAATCAATTTCCGAAGTCTGGCTCGGGTACGTTCAGTGAACGAACGAACGGGTTTTTCTGTCTTTTTAACCGGTGCTCGGAATTGAAATCTGAGGGCACCGATGAACTTGCAGCGCTGGTATTTACATAAGAGGACTATTACCGTAGGTGCGTTTTCTTGGGAGAAGAAGTTAAATTTTGGGGTTTAACGAAGAAATAAATAAAATTGTGAACAATTTTATTTTTGATATTCAAGGAAGTCAAAATATACCATGGGAAGTTGTTGGTGGGGTCCACAACTACCCAACTTCCCTTGTGTGAATATGTGGGAGGTGGGGCCCACACCCACCTAACCTCCCATGGGAGAGTTTAGTGTGGTGGGGCCCACATGAGACCATAACCCCTTGAACTTATTATAACCTTCTTAAACTCCCTTGCACTTAATGTGCCAACTCCCCTTTAATCTCCTCCTCCTTTAAGTTTGTATAACTCTTCACCTTTTCCTTCCACCATTAATTCATCCCAACATGCCTTAATTAATGAGATGAGCCTCTTAATTTAATTAATTATGTGGTTTGGTTTGAAGTTTAAAATATTTGAGGTGTGAATAAAAATAATATCATGGGATATTATTTTGGGTTAGAGCTTTTGGTGTGGGAGAAAACTTTAACAACGTCCTAGAGTTTTTGGGAGAACTTTGGTGTGAAGAAGAGGAGAACTTCCCTCCGAAGAAGAACAACACATCTTCAACGAATAAAGGTTCTTATTCAATGAAGAACACCTTCCCTTCAACATAGAATGTTCTCGATGAAGAATGACCAATAACTCTTCTCTTCCTCTACGTCAAGGGAGAAGTCGCCGACCGCAGTGATCATCGCCAACAACAACATTCTTCTTCTTCTTCTGACGTCGATGGAATCGATACCGTTCTTCCATGACACCCGACTACCACGACATTCGACTTTCGCGACTCGACGATGTGCGACATCAAATTCGAGGTAGGGGTTTGGATTTGTGTTCATGATTATTCTTTGCCATCCAACATTAATTCCTTTAGCCGCTTGGTATCAGATTAAAGGGAGGAGGTCGGACCGCATGAACACGACCGACTCTCCTCCCCCTTCGATGTTGTGTTTGTCACGGCATGATCAAAGGCGCGCGGTGCAACAGCACCGCGCAGAAACATGAAGAAAGTGGCGAAGAAGCGCAGCACCGTCGCACTGCGCCGTTGAGGCCGAACGAAGCTGCGACCGGAGTCGTGGCCACAGAGGTGATTCGAAGACTCCGCTGGTTGATCGTTGTGCGCAGATTGACGTGCGACGAAAAACGGGGCCTCAATGTCAATTTGAAGCCTCCGCAGTGGAGGTCGGGTTCCGAGAGGACCGCTGGAGAAGGTGGCGAGCAAAACGGACCACCGGAGCGCGTCTGGTGGTCCGCGGAAGAGCCTGCCGGCGCGCCGCGCCGGCATGGCGGCAACGGCGGCCAGAGGGGGCGGCGTTCGGGCGCGCCGCAAGGAGGGACCGTCGCGGCTAAAGATTCGGCGGCAGGCAGCTGGTCCCGTGGCTGCGTGGGACCAGGGGAGACCGGGGGTCGTTACCCCCGGCTGTCAAAGGAAGCGGCCCCCACATGGGGGCCGCGAATCATTTAAGGGGGGCAGCCGCCCCCCTTTTTCGCAACGAAACGACCAGCTTGGCCGTGCGGGGCGCACTCATGCCGGGCCGCACCCTAGTGGGCTGGACCCGGACCCGGGTCGGGTTGACCCGGTTCAGGCTGACCCAGGGGGTCTCGGGCCGGGTCGGATCGGGCCTGAACCCCCTATTTTCAGGCAGTTTTCGTTCAAACGTCTATAACTTGGGCTAGAAACCTCCGATCGACGCACTGTCAGTTGAGATGCTATCCTTGGATCGAGATGGTAGTTTTGGTATATTACACTCAAGGTTTCGGAGAACTTTGGGTATGGATGGGTTGGTTCGAACACGAAACCAACCGGGTCCTCGGAGCGGAAACGCTTATAACTTCAGCTCCGGACGTCTGATTGACGTACCGTCAACTTTGTTGGATTCCTCTTGGTGAGACGGAACTTTTGGAATAATTTTACTGAGGATTGGACGTAGTTGGATAGTGGCCTAGTTGGATTGAACCCGAAATCTAACCGGGCCCCTGGAACGGAAAAGATGATAACTTTCAGACCAGACATCCGTTTGATGAACCGTTTGTGGAGTTGCTGATCACGTTGAGAAACGGTCCCTATGAGTATACCCTATTAGAGTTCGGGGTACCGTTGAGATACGGTCGGGTTGGTTCGTACACGAAACCAACCATTCCCCTAGGACGAAAAGGCTAATAACTCATAGACCGGGCGTCCGATTGACGCGCCATCTATTGAATTGAGACCCCTATGACGAGGCGGTCCATTGAGATACTTTTTTGTGGGACTTTGTGATACTTGGAGTATTGACCTGTAGCTTTTGGAGCGGACCCTCCCGGAGACGAGCATTCGGAGTACGGAGACTGTGTAGCCAGCTGAGACCTGACGACTACTTGACCGACTCGACTTGGAGTGAGTCGACTAGCCCAGTGGACAGAGCACTACTATGTTTAGGTGCAGACCCATGGCAGATGGAGCACTACTGTGTTTGGGTGCAAACCCATGGTACTCAACAGAAGGAGTACCTCTTCAGGCTATTAGGGGAGGGGGTTGCACTACTGTGTTTGGGTGGTAGACCCCGGTGGGAAGCACTACTGTATTTGGGTGGCTGACCCGCGGTACTCGACAGGAGGAGTATCTCAGCAGTCTTAGGTTAGTGAGCAGTACCTCGGAGTCATGACAGGATCACTGTACTCGTCAGAGACGCGACTCTTCAGCAGTTGCGGTTTCGATAATGAAAATCCTGGTTTGAGATGAGTCTATGACCTTTGTATTTACCTCATGATTGAGATGGGTCATTTGATAACTTAGGTATGTGTATGGGCATATACCTAGGTAGTGGTTATCCGTTGATATCGTAACCTTTGTGTTTCCTCATGATTGAGATGGGTTACTTGATAACTTAGGTATAAGTATGGGCTTATACCTAAGTAAGGGTTATCTGTTGAGATCCTTCTTTGTGGTTATCCTTGTTGGATTTAGTGAGACCTTGAGGGTCTCGGGGTCCCTTCTGAGTATCGTATACTCACCCCTGCATGGGCTATGCCCACACCTCGTTGTGTTGGTTACAGACAATGGGAAACGCTGACTGAGGCCGAGTGTTCGAGGACTGGACGGTACCCAGAGGTGGACCTCACGACGAGTCAGTATCCGGAGGTGGACTTCACGACGAGACGGTACTCAGAGGAGGTTGACGGGTGAGAGCGTTGTGGAGGCTATCTGTACCTACCCTTTAGGTAGGATCCGTGGTGGACGATCCAGGAGCTACGCTATCTGTACCTACCCTTCAGCTAGGATCCGAGAAGGATGACCCAGGAGTTGCTTCTATTCTTCCATCTATTTGTCTTTTCTATTGTACTTTCGTTCAGTTGTAGCTGTACTTCCAGTTGGGTTTGTATTGTGGCCCACTAAATTTTCATCACATTCTTTTGTACTTAGTGTTTTACTTCCACTTGTACTCTGTGATTTTTTGTTTACTTTTATAAAGGCAATGCCTTCCAGTTATCGGGATATACTCCTTTGGTGCTAGTCGCCAGCCCCTGGCCTATGGAAGGCGGGCTTGGGGTAGTCACGACACGGGCCCCGAGGTCGGGTCGTGAAAAATTGGTATCAGAGGAGTCGGTTCTACCGCAGAACTTATAACTCTGATATTCCCTTTTTGTGAAGAAATAGTGTTAAGGGTACCGAGTGTGGTTTTCAGTTCAGGGAGTCCAGTGTTGGTGCGGCGGCCGACGGATCCATACACCAGGAACCTGACTTCTGATTTCCAACTTTGTCCACGAAAGCAATGATTGCGTGTGTGTTTCCAAAATTTTTAAAGTCATCTCAAACATGGTCAGCTCACCAGGTATAATTCGTTGACCGTGTCACATCTGTTCAGGATGTCTCCACGTAGACAATCAGTTGGAGTTTCCGAGAGAGTACTCGATGGAGGCTCACCGAGCGATGAGGCTCTGGTGCAGGGCCCTCTTTCTATGTTGGCTCCTTCAGGTGGTGTACCAGCAACACCACCACCCGTTAGGGAGAGGATGCCACCAGCCGTACTAGTGGACTATGCACGCTGGCAGAGCGCGTTTCAAGAGTTCCAGCAGTAGAGGCCTCTGAGGTTATGAGGCGAGGCAGATTCCTAGACAGCAGAGGACTGGCTGGAGGTGATTGCTAGAGTTTTCCGCCTAGCTGAGACACCAGTGGAGTGGATGGTAGACTTGGCTACTAGTGTTTTCCAGTGAGTGACCATGAGGATGGTCCGCATAGTGATGAGGCTTCGGTACGTGGACCGATGCCTGAGATAGTGCCTTCGGGTAGTGTGTCAGCTATACATCACTACCTATTGGTCAGTAGTTACAACCGGCGGTACTGGTAGGTGGAACATGCAGGCTTCCTACCTTACACGTGTTCCAACATCAGATACCCTCAAGTTCTGAGGTGAACCCGACTCACAGGTGGCTGAGGACTGGCTTGAGGAAGTGGCTGAGAGTTTTCTAGAGCTTTTACAGCTTCGGAAGGACGACATATCGGTAGCTAAGTATTCATCGATGCGTACCGATCATTCTTGGTACTTGATGACTACGATATAATCAGTTATTTAGAGCTCGGACCTCAGAGCGAGGTGTGTTTAAAGGATATCCGAGTAAGCACTCTTTCCTCTATGCATTCCTACTTATGTTAGGGTGCTAGAGAGAACCTTTGTGGTTGAATGTTCTTTGTCTGATCGGTTATATCCAGTGAATGTTAGCAATGGGAAGATGCGAAATGGAGTCAGTCTCAGAGACTTAGACGTGTAAAATGTTTCAAGAAGAGTAAGTTTCAAGGAAAGATGAATCTGCAAAGTAGCAGACGTGGAAGCAGAGCTGGGAGAGCAGTATGAGGTGGTGTACATTTCAACATATTACAACCACCCACCTTTTTTATCCTCGCCAGGTTCAGGGAGCTGGAGGGCAGAGAAAAAGAGTAGCTACATGCGGTCAAGGAGTGTGACCCAATGGCATTAAGAATGATTCGAGGGACAGTCTGTGTCCACTACTAGCTGCCGTAGTAATAGACCTTGGTATGAATCATTCCTTCCTTCCACGAATCTTGTCCAGACCTAGAGTTTCTGGTAAGCCGTAGACTTGACCCTCACGTCTGGAGATACCTTTGGGAGGAGACTCGATGATCACACTTACACCGAAAGTGTGATCTGACCCTCGAGGCGAGAGTTTCGGTTGTAATCTCTTGGTGGCAGCGTCGAGGCCTTACGACGTTGGTTTGAGTGTTGATTGGATCCACATTTCATACACAGATTGACTGTATTAGGCAAAAAGGTTTTGGTTTATCTACAACGTTGGGATGGTTTTTCCTTGGTCGGCGAAAGGGAAACCCCAAGCAGCACAGGAAAAACTCATGCACAAGAGGGTGTGGTCGATCACTCTTGAGTCGGCCAACTTCACCCACGTGGCAGCAGGAGTTTTGAGTTTCTGTTCTAATCAGGAAAGGAAGACCTCTAGAGTTCGAGGATGACGACCACGTCCTTATATGGGTCTCACCTAGATGAGGTTTACAGAGATGTAGCCAAGGCGGAGAGATATCTCTAAGGTTCAACGAACCTTTCTAGGTCCTTATAAGGGTAGGCGCGGTGGTTTACCGCTTGAACTTTCCACCTCAGTTGCACGAGGTGCATAATATCATCCACGTACCTCAGCTGAAGAGATACGTGCATGATCCTTCAAATGTCATCGCTCTCAGGGATTTGGACATCGATGATGGGACGACTCCCATAGGGATCCAGTAGGGGTTGAGGATCGACAGGAGTGGGTCCTACGGGGATGGTCGATTCCTCTTGTGCGCTTTCACTGGTAGCATGGGAACCCCTAGGTGAGCACATGGGAGCAGAAGGCTCAAATGCGTGCTCAGTACCACTTTTGTTTCCCTAATTTGTGTTATAGCTTTACGAGGATGTAAATCCCTGAGGTGGGAGTAATGTAAAGACTCATAAATTTCAAGGAAATTTTTTTCTAAATTTCTTTGGAATTTTTTGAGTATGAGGTTTTTGACGACACCTGATTCTGAGGCCCAGTGTGCCCAGAATCAATTTCTGAAGTTTGGCTCGGGTATGTTCAGTGAACGAACGAGCGGGTTTTTCTATCTTTTTAACCGGTGCTCGGAATTGAAATCTGAGGGCACCGATGAACTTGAAGCGCCGGTATTTTCTTAAGAGGCCTATTACCGTAGGTGCGTTTTCTTGGGAGAAGAAGTTAAATTTTCGGGTTTAAGGAAGAAATAAATAAAATTGTGAACAATTTTATTTTTGATATTCACGAAAGTCAAAATCTACCATGGGAAGTTGTTAGTGGGGTCTACAACTACCCAACTTCGCATGTGTGAATATGTGGGAGGTAGGGCCCACACCCACCTAACCTCCCATGGGAGAGTTTAGTGTGGTAGGGACCACACGAGACCATAACCCCTTGAACATATTATAACCCCCTTAAACTCCCTTGCACTTAATGTGACAACTCCCCTTTAATCTCCTCCTCCTTTAAGTTTGTATAACTCTTCACATTTTACTTCCACCATTAATTCATCCCAACATGCCTTAATTAATGAGATGAGCCTCTTCATTTAATTAATTATCTGGTTTGGTTTGAATTTTAAAATCTTTGAGGTGTGAACAAAAATAATATCATGGGATATTATTTTGGGTTAGAGCTTTTGGTGTGGGAGAAAACTTTAACAATGTCCTGGAGTTTTTGGGAGAACTTTCGTGTGAAGAAGAAGAGAACTTCCATCCGACGAAGAACAACGCATCTTCAAAGAATAACGGTTCTTCTTCGATGAAGAACACCTTCCCTTCAACATAGAACGTTCTCGATGAAGAACGACCAAAAAATCTTCTCTTCCTCCGCATCAAGGGAGAAGTCGCCGACCGCGGTGATCATCGCCAGCAATAACGTTCTTCTTCTTCTTCTAACATCGACGGAATTGATACCGTTCTTCCGCGACACCCGACAACCACGATGTTCGAATTTCATGACTCGACGACGTGCGACGTCAAATTAGAGGTAGGGGTTTGGATTTGTGTTAATGATTATTATTTGCCGTCCAACGTCGATTCCTTTAGCCGCTTGGTATAGGATTAATGGGAGGAGGTCGGAAAACACGAACACGGCCGACTCTCCTCCCCCTTCGATGTTGTGTTTGTCGCGGCATGAACAAAGGCGCGTGGTGCAAAAACCCCACGCGGAAACAAGAAGAAAGCGGCAAAAAAGCGCGACGCCGTCATGCCACGCCGTTGAGGCCGAATGAAGACGCGGCCAGAGTCGGGGCCGCAGAGGCGATTCGAAGAATCCATTGGTTGATCGTTGTGCGCGGATTGACGGGCGACGACAAACAGGGCCACAATGTCAATTTGAAGCCTCCACAGTGGAGGTCGGGTTCCGAGAGGACCGATGGTGAAGGCAGTGAGAAAAAAGGACCACCGGAGTGTGTCCGGTGGTCCGCGGAAGAGCTTTCCGGCACGCCCCGCCGGCACGGCGGCCGACACCGGCCGGCTGCCCGGAGGCGGTGATGTTCCGACGGGCCACTAGGAGGGACCGCCGCGGCTGCAGGCAGCCGGTCCCATGGCCACACGGGACCAGGGGAGACCGGGGGTCGTAACCCCCGGCTGTCAAAGGAATTGACCCCCACGTGGGGGCCACAGATCATTTAAGGGGGGCAGCCGCCTGCCTTTTTTGCAACGGCATAGCCAGCTTGGCCGTGTGGGGCGCGCTCTTGCCGGGCCAACCGGCCACCGTGGTCGGTCCGGGCTGCGACAGCCGGGCCGGGCCTCGCCCCAGTGGGCCGGACCCAAACCTGGGTCGGGTCAACCCTGTTCGGGCAGACCCAGTGGGTCTCGGGCCGGGTCGGACCGGGCCCAAACCCCCTATTTTCGGGCAGTTTTCGTTCAAATGTCCATAACTTGGGATACGGTCCTCCGATCGATGCACTGTCAGTTGCGATGAGATCCTTGGATTGAGACGGTAGTTTTGGTATATTACACTCAAGGTTTCGGAGAACTTTGGGTATGACCGGGTTGGTTCGAACATGATACCAACCAAGCCCTCGGAGCGGAAACGCTTATAACTTGAGCTCCGGACATCCGATTGACGTACCGTTGACTTTTTTGGATTCCTCTTGGTGAGACGGAACTTTTGGCATACTTCATCTGAGGATTGGGTGCAGTTGGACAATGTACGGGTTGGATTGAACCCGAAATCTAACTGGGCCCCTCGAACGGAAAAGCTGATAACTTTGAGACCGGACATCCGTTTGACGAACCGACAGTGGCATTTGTGATCACGTTGAGAAATGGTCCCTATGATTATACCCTATGAGAGTTCAGGGTACAGTTGAGATACAGTCGGGTTGGTTCGTACACGAAACCAACCGGGCCCCTGGGAAGAAAAGGCTAATAACTCACAGACTGGGCGTCCGATTGACGCGCCGTCTGTTGCGTTGAGACCCCTATGACGAGGTAGTCCTTTGAGATACTTCTTTGTGGGACTTTGTGACACTTGGAGTATCGACCTGTAGCTCGTGGAGTGGACCCTCCCGGAGACGAGCGTACGGAGTACGGAGACCATGTAGCTAGCTGAGACCTGACGACTGCTTGACTGACTCGACTTGGAGTGAGTCGACTAGCCCAGTGGACGGAGCACTACTATGTTTGTGTGCAGACCCATGGCGGATGGAGCACTACTTTTTTTGGGTGCAGAACCGCGGTACTCAACAGAAGGAGTACCACTGCAGGCTATTAGGGGGGGTGCACTACTGTGTTTAGGTGGCAGACCCTAGCGGGAAGCACTACTGTGTTTGGGTGGCTGACCCGCGGTACTCGATAGGAGGAGTACCTCAGCAGTCTTAGGTTAGTGAGTAGTACCTCAGAGTCGTGACAGAATCACTTTACTCGTCAGAGATGGGACTCTTCAACAGTTTCATTTTTGATAATGAAAATCCTGGTTTGAGCTGAGTCTATGACCTTTGTGTTTACCTCATGATTGATATGTGTCACTTGATAACTTAGGTATATGTATGGGCATACACCTAGGTAATGGTTATCCGTTGAGATCGTAACCTTTGTGTTTCCTCATGATTGAGATGAGTTACTTGATAACTTAGGTATAAGTTTGGTCTTATACCTAAGTAAGGGTTATCCATTGAGATCATTATTTATGGTTATCCTTGTTGGATTTAGTTAGACCTTGAGGGTATCGGGGTCCCTACTGAGTATCGTATACTCACCCCTACACGGGCTATGCCCGCACCACGTTGTGTTGGTTGCAGACGACGGGCAGCTCTAATAGAGGCTGAGTGTTTGAGGACTGGATGGTACCCGAAGGTGGACCTCATGACGAGTCAATATCCGGAGGTGGACTTCACGACGAGACAGTACTCGGAGGAGGTTGACGGGAGAGAGCGTTGTGGAGGCTATCTGTACCTACCCTTCATGTAGGATCTGTGGTTGACGATCCAGGAGCTGTGCTATCTGTACCTACCCTTCAGGTAGGATCCGAGGAGGATGACCCATGAGCTGCTTCTATTCTTCCTGCTGTTTGTCTTTTCTATTGTACTTTCATTCAGTTTTAGCTATACTTCCAGTTGGGTTTGTGTTCAGACCCACTTACTTTTCAGCACATTCTTTTGTACTTAGTGTTTTACTTCCTCTTGTACTCTGTGATGTTTTGTTTACTTTTATAAAGGCAATTACTTCCAGTTATCAGGATATACACCTTTGGTGCTAGTCGCCCACCCCTGGCCTATGGAAGGCAGGCTTGGGGTAGTCACGACACGGGCCCTGAGGTCGGGTCGTGACATCTGATTACTATTGTTTCATTCCTTGTGCATTTGGTAATTGATAAAGAGAACTTAGACATTCCTGATGATCTGGTTTTAAGTTCCTTGTCAATTCATCCCACATGATTGATCAATTACCACGATGAACTTAGGAACTTATTCAGCCTTCATGGCCCATACCTTCCACTCCTATTGAATCCAAGACCCAAGAAGACCCAAACTCTACTAATTAAAGCACATTTCCAACACAAAGGTGACCTAATTTCCTTAAAACAAATAACTTGGGTATTATAGCCATGTTCTAAACCAATCCAAGTATTTAATGGATGGCCATTTCTCTTCACTAAAAAACCACTTTGAAACAGTTCTATATACCTAAAAAACTCATCAATGTTACTCATCTCATATAGGCCACAATTCTCCCCCCGAGCATGTGAACTACTTATAATTACTCACATGAAGCTAGGAAATAGTCATTTTACACTACAAACATGTAGCATGAGAATAATTATACATTAAATTTTCTTGATGGAGTACAAGCATGATCATGGGAGGATTTTGTACAATAATAATTTTTTCTTAGATTATATCAACTGAATTTATTATTACCCTTAGCCATGAAAAATGGAACCCAATAAAGGGAGGATAATCTTGATACTTGATTTACTGAATTTGAGGGTGAATAAGGCTAGTAGTTTTAAATATTTTTTCCCTACCCTTGTAGAAATATTCACCACATAATGATTATATCCTAGGTTTTCTCTATAATTCCCCTATATAATTAAATTCTAATTCTAATTCAATTTTCTATTCAATTATATTATGCTTCTGTTCTCCATAAATTTCTTCATGTTTCTCACCCCTTTTATATCCCAGTGATCACAATCTCTGAGATCATATAGAACTAACCCATTTTGGTGTAATAGTAAATATGGTCTATAGAGGAGGATATTTTCACTCAGCATTCCATTAAAGAAGTTACACTCATTTAGTTGTTTCATTTCAATATCTTTATCTATTTAGAACACAATTCATACTATTGGAGTCAATTAATTTGAATGGTATAATGGTACATGATTTCTATCAGGTGAGTGAGTAAGTCCATTTACTCGATTAAGGAGTGTACTTTCCCATTCAATGAGGAGAACACATGATATTTTTTCCCTATTTAGGAATTCGCATGAGAATATTAGTGGTTTTATATGAAAGGAAAACAGTGGAGGGTGTCTAGATGAATGGTATTGAGCCTATTTATTAAGTTATAAAACATATAATAACTATAAATGTTGATTCAACCCACTTGAATTCACCCTATTACTTCTTCTATTTCTTGCTAACCCATTTTTAATGATTTCTATTTGTTTATTTAAAAATTATTTTATCATAAAACCAAATAAAAAACACATATTTTTGATTTTTTATTTAAAAATAAAGATAAAAACAAAAAACATAAATATTAGAATAGTAAAGAACCAACCCACACATGCTCCTTGGGAAATGACCTAGGTGAGACCTATACTGCATTCCAAGGTTTTAAAAAATAAAAATTATTTTTGACCATGGCCTGAGATATCCATTCTATCATCATCTAATTTATTTTCATCCAAATCCATAAATTCTTCATATATTTCCTGATATCCTTCATCTTAAACCTTCCAAAAAAATTAAATTTAACCTCCCAATCTGTTTTATGTATAGGATTTTCAGGATCATGTAATCCATATAAAATATAAACATGATGAAACTCCCATCGATGAACACATTTTACTATAAATAATGATATGATTTTCTCTGGATAAACCCTTTATTTACCTTAAAGGCATCAGACTTATTGTTCTATTTCATTAGCACTTGATTCAAACTAGAAAGTTTTCTCCTTGACCTATACACCTGGACATTGTTATGTTTTTCAATGGAAGCCTTAGGTTTCATCATGTAGATTTCCACCTCTAAATTACCATGATGGAACACCACCTTTACACCTATGTATTCCATATATAGAATTTTAGAAGCAATTATCCATGAAATTATCCGAATGGTTTCATTTTTGAAAATGGGTGATAAAATTTCAGATAAATCCACTATTTTCTTTTATTGAAATCCTTCAAAAAACAACCTATCCTTAAGCCTCCTTTTATCATCCAATTATTCTTTCAATAAAAAAATCCACATGTTATATAGTTATTTATTCCTCTATGGTAATTATATTATCTCTAGGGTTCTATTTTCATAACATTAATCCATTTTATCTTTAATAACCAACTCCCACTTTTAAGAACTGCTGAGACTCACCACCTTTTATAGACTCTAGATCTCTCCTTTATCCATAAGAATAAGTTGTGGAAATAAATTCCTAACCTCTGAACTAGTTATATAATCCTACTAGAACTACATAACTAAAACAAAAAATATTCTCTTTTTTGGAACCACTACTTATAGAATTTCCCCTTCTAGAGCTCCACCCTATGATTTTATAGTTCTTGATCCTTCTAGTACTCCATCCATCCTAAATTATTATTGTAGGATTTATATGAAATATTAACTTTCTATAATTTTCGATACTCTAAAACTTTTGTTCATATCTACTTGGAGGTGCTCAGTTGATTCGTTGTTCTCAAATTCATCTTCCACAAAGTTTTATTCTTTCCAAAATACCTAGTATTGAAGATAACATTCTGATATCTAATGATAATTCAGTTGAAATTATAACAATGTGAAAAACCAATTTTTTCATCCCTATTCCCAATAAAGAAACATTATTGGGACTTTTCTTCATGTTTGTACCAATTATTGTCATCAAAAAGGGCATATGTGAGACTTCCATAAATAGGAAAGACTTCCATAAACTTTTATGTGGGAAACATACATTGGTTTTCTAGACCATAACTATTCTAGAATATATTTCTCAAATGGTTCATAAGGACTTCTATTTATGACACAGGATGCACAATTGACTGCTTCCATATGAAATTCCTTGGGAATTCTGGTATATAGTCTCATGTGTTGATCCTACTCAGTCAATGTCTGAGTAATCCATTCTAACATTTTAGTCCAATGGTATAAAAATAGTCTTCTTGAAACAGATTCATTTTATCCCAAAAAACCTTTGTAATTCCCTATATTATCACCTACTAACATATTCTCTAACATTAAGAGTGCTTAAGAACTTAAACTTATTTCTAGTTTCTTTCTCAACCATGTACCTTATTAAACAAACACTTTGAACTCCTTTTATTTTAACTTAATTAAACCCATCCTTTCATTATTTAATCATCAATTAATACAACAATATATAAAGTCCCACTTTGATAATTGACTAATATAGTCCCAAAAACATCAGTATGCATGAGATTTAACTTTTGAGTCTTAAGTGTCCTTCAATTTTTATTACAAGTCAACTTTTCATGTTTGTAACCTTTGGATATTTCTATATATTATTTGGGTTTTTTATTTAGAGTTGAATTAGTGTAATGGGTGTCATAGGTCCCTAAAATTTATATATTAGAAATATTAAAAATATTAAACTAAACGAGTTTATATTTTAGGAAATAATGGATTTTCTGTTGATCAGAGTCTCATATAGATGACTGAATACAACCATTGGTTTTTAAATATTGGTTTTACACTAGGCATGACTTAAGGTTTGATCACATCGAATCTCTAGTCGATGTGAAATCATGGGTAGGTATTAAATTAATTAAATTACATAAATTACATAAATTAATTTATAATACATTTTTCTAAACCTAATTTCCCCTATTTAGTCTATTCTATGGAAAATTCCTATGGTTATCCATATAAACTCAGGGGAGAAACACCTATGCTAGAGGGATATCCATGAAAAGAGGAATATTTGATAGAGAATACGAATTGAAATCATTTGATCAATGATATAATTCCTCAAAATTTATCATCAGCATCGAAACAAGCCCGTTCTTTATCAGAAATCAATCCAAATATATGGTATGACTCATTATTTGTGGATTATTTTCCTTTTATTTATATTTCTAGAATGGATTATGATATCAAATTTGAATCCCCAATTTTATTTCTCTTGAAATTGATCCAGTTAATTATTACTCCCTTGGTCAAAAAATAATTTTTATGCTTGGTTATCATTTATTTTGTTGATTTAAAATCTTCTAATCATTGGTTGATTTTCCAATGACCATTAGTGAATATACTATTTTCAATGCTTTTCTCTACTCTTTATTTAAGTGTTCATCATTAGTCTGCTGTAGAATAGCAATTTGACCTTTGGATTGGTTTGATTCATGATCAAATATTAGATCCATGATTTTTTGGGTGATCATTGATGAAGATGGAGATTTTTAAATGGAATAAGGAACAACAGTGGATTCTATATGGATGACAAAGGGGCGAACCCTTAGACATCGATGAAGGTGCAATAGGTGTGACAAACATCACGCGAGTTGATGAAAATCATATTTTTTTACTGCCAGAGCCTAGAAATCAATTAACAGTAATTATTCCTTCAAGATCATTGCCTTGGATAGAGTGCCAGACAAGATTGGTAGGGAAATATGAAAACATGTGAACATCTAAGAATAATAATTTACTATCTGTAAAATTCCCAACTATATGCCATGTGTTTCAGCATAAAAATTTCATTATAGTTCAGTTTTTATAGTGACTAGAGTTTCTAGTCCAAGTTAAATATCACACAGTCATGTGGTAGGCCCATAAATAATGTAAGTCTCTATGATTAACAAATACGTGTATAAGGAGTTCACACCTAGGACCTATAATGGTCTTACACACCATGTCCACCCAAATGACACATTGTGTGATACTACTTGGTTAGCTGAGTCATGTTGAGAGAGTACATGCATGGGACCTCAGGTGGTCCCACCAACTATATGGTTTTAAATATACATCATTTACATGGGTTCTTAAAAACCATGTTGGGATGCGAGGCATATCCTAGTGAGGACATGGGAGTACACCTCACATACACTAAGAGGCACATTTTGTTCTTTTTATTGGATGTTCTACCTCTCAGATCACATTCATTTGGACTTAGAATTTGATACATGAGTAGTCCTTTATAAGTATAATTCCATATAGGATTATATGGTGGCCTTTGTTTCAACATAATAGATAAAATGCTAGTTTTCATGACTTGTTTGATTCTTCCATCATATATTACAAATATTGAGACTCAAGAGAGATCTCAGGAATGATAGTGGGGTTTTTAACCCCCCTGATGGTATGCATAGGTTTGGGAATGGGTCCTCCATTTCTTATATAATTAGGGATGTAAAACCCTATATACATACCCCAAGGTTCGGGTCTTAAATATGTGGTGTGTAAACCCTTCATCTTTGATCACAGATGTGGCATGGGTACCGTATCTTATTAGGGTCCACACCCCCTTGTCTGTGACGTTCCATCAACAAGGCATGGGTCCCCCACATATGGGGAGGATTACAATGTACTAACAGCTTTGGAACAACACCTTTTTATGTATCTATATAAAAAAATCATAATATTTATCAGGCTATGAATATTGAGATATCCCTCACTCTCATTATTGTGTTTCTTCTATGATTATATTTGTTTGTTGGGTTTTTTCTCCCTTCTTATGGGATAAGATGACTATTTATTTTTATCATTTACATATTTTTTTGGGAATCCTATTAGATATGTATATATTTACCCATTTATAGGATTTTTATACATGTTTTATATTTTATGAAGATGAAAAGAAGTTAGACAATGGCCTTGACATGCCTAGTATTAGTGGTTCTTAGTGGTACAATGTGACAGTGTTTATAGGTGGTGGCTAGTATTAAGGATCATGAGATGAAATCATCATTCTCATTAAATATATGTCCGAGAACTTTTTTTTCTACTCAGGCATGGATTTTTCCACTTCATACTTTGGGTACATTTATATTACTTTATTCTCGTTATTCTAGAGGCTATTACATGCATTTGTTCCCTCTTCGGTTAATAATTTTATTATTCTTCTTGGTTATAATATTCATTAAGGTGTTCATCTATATAGAATCATTAGGATAAGACCTCCCATATGTATGATATACCTATTTAGAACTATTTTCCCACCTTTAACCTATTGAAGGTGTGATTGAGGTGTCACTCTCATCTTTACCCCTATCTAGGTGGGCCTCTAGTGGGTCGAGTCATGATAGAGTGGTGTCAGAGTGATTCTATCCTAGGATTGGTGTTTGGAGTTAGTTGAATCATGAGGATTGGTTTGGGAACTTTTTGAAATGGCATTAAGGTGTTTCAAGTTTGTCTCTTAGGATAGAGATCCCATTTATGGGGTGTCAGTCGACATATCTATACACCAGGACTCTAAAAACCTACTTATCAACTTGAAATGACGAGGCACTAGTTGTAGGGAAACAAATGGAACATACATAATATATGAATGGGTCTTTTAATTAAATGTAATTTTTGAGTTATCTCCCCATTTATGATCATATAACCTTGGTATGTCTTGTAAGTTTTTAGCATGCGACTAGGAAGATAGTCAGCTAGGATTTCAAGATAGAGTCATGATGTTGACTAGTTGAGTGATAAATCCTTATCTCATGGCCTTTTTACAAGGTTTTACCATAAGAAAAGTAAATATAAATGATTCTAATCACTATGAGGTATGTGGATCCGTCTCCATAAAGTTGGGTTAATGTTCATCTATATGTTGAGTAAATGATTTTTCAAGTGGGACTTGATGATGATGCCAACAGGAAGAGTTAACTATACAAGTTTCAAAGGTAGATACCTCTCAGGTTTCATGGAAATCCATAACCATAAGAAAAAAAGATTTTAAAGAGTTGGTGGTATGATTTTCTCAGACCGTATAGATATTGACTGACTAGATGGTTTCTCTTGTGACCAATATTATTCACGGAAGAATATAGTAATGGTGGATTTTGGTTACCCAAACCCATGATAAGGTGGCACTATCATAGATTTATTTTCAAAATTTTGTCTATGAAGATCCTTTAACCATGAGATCATTGATAATTTAATATCTTCTATAGTTTTAACATGGTTATATGACTATTTTAGAGTACATGATAGTGTTTTCAAACCTCACATGTGACTTTATTGATGTGGTGCAAGATATATACTTCCAAGAATAATAGTTTACATAGATTCATCTGAGTAATCATGGTGTCTTTGTGAATAACTACATATACTAGGGTGAAAGTGTGCGACTTGGTGAAAAATATGATTTTGGCAGAGGAGCATCGAGAAACTGGAGATAGAAGTGTACAACCTGAAGCAGAGTCATCTATTGCAGCTTTTAGTTAACTGATTTCATGTTCTTTGTATAGGTGGTATTCATGAAAATATTTATAGTCTGATGAATTATCAATATAAGGATATCTCTAGGGATCTATTAAATGGATCATCTATCAATAGGTGAAATATTAACATCAAGTTTGAGGAGGTTTTACTCAACCTATCAAGATCATAGAGTTGAAGTGGGATGGAATATGAATGAATTTTTATTGGGGATTCCATGGAAATATAGAATTTATGAAACAATCTGAGAGATTTTTGATTGACTCACAAAGTCATATCACTTCCTTTGACCCTCGAGGAGAATTTGGGGAGCTTGTATGTGTGGGAGATTATCCATCTTTATGGGGGTACCCTTGATTATTTTTTGTAACTATGATTCTCAATTTACATTATAGTTATGAATAGATTTATAGTAAGCCTTTGATACCTAGTTTCATATGTTCACAACATTACACCTCCTAAAGGTATCTAGAATGAATGAATTATCCATGTTTTTGAGATTATGCTGAGATCCTATGTGATAGACTCTGGTTGAAGCTAGGAGGATCATCTACCATTAATGGTGTTTTATTATATTAATATTTATCACTCTTCTATTGGAATGATACCATTTTAGGGTCTTTATGGGAGGCTATGAAAACCAAAAAATTTATAAATTAAGTTCCATTATGATTGAATAAAATTTTAATTTAGTAATGAAGTTAGAGAAAAAACCTTAACTATATTTCATTTTTTTATTTTGGACTATTATAAAATATATCCATAATTATATGACAAGAATAAAATGCCATTAAACATCATAACCATTGCTAATATAACCTCTCTATAGTGACCGTTAATATTATTATATATTAAGGGTTATAAAAAATTTATAATTGAAATAGATATATGAAGTGATGGCCTTGACATGTTGGATAATACACTACGAAGACCATTTATCAAAGCTTCCAAGGGAAATGACGTCAATGTATTTTGACCTTTACTAAGCTCAAGATGATATTCAATAACTAAAACTTGAGTGAAACTGTTTTAAGGAGAAGTTCAATCTCATAGAGATCACCACACAAACAATGTTCATTGAAACACCCCAATAAAGTACCACCATCACACACCTTACCCTTAGGGAATACACTGGTATACTGTATGGTTGTGTTTCTAGATTCTTATAGTATGATTTTTTGTATTTTCATTTTAATAAAATAACCATTATATATATCCCTTTTAATTATTAATTTATACACACCTATATATATATATATATGACTCTATAATGAGTTTAATAAAAACCATATTTTTATATGAAGAAAAAAATGTATTTTTGGAAAATATATAGATTCAATTAAAGCACCATTTTTGATAAATTCAAGAATTTTGAAATAAATGATATTTTCCTGACATGTTCTTATTAAATAATATTAATTTTAATATGAATGATAATACAATTTAAATAATTCCCATGTAATTTTTATAAGGGGTAAAAAGTTCTTATTGTCATAAAAACTAATATTTTCTATTGAAAGTGTTTTTTTACTTAAAAGTGTAAATTATAATATTTAAAAAATTATTTTGTTAAAATAAATATTATTTTTGAAAGATTCACATCAAAATTATTCAATAGTATATTTTTCATAATATTCTTAGAGAATCGAATTTTTGGTTAAAAATTAAATACGGTATAAATATACAGTCTATATTATGACACCATAATATAATAAATGTTTTGTAATAAAAATTATAAGAGGTTTTCATGACAAAAAATAGATTTCCAAATTGATATAATTTTTTTAAAGTTATTTGATAAGATTTACAAAATTTTCATGAATCCTCCAAAACCTATATTATATTTTAAGGTTTTGATAAACAATTCTCTATGAAAACGATTCACTTCCACATCATCAATGGTATTATTTTAAGGATTTCTGTTCTTATCCTAATAAATTATTGAAAACCACCAATATTTGGAAGATACCATGGTTAAAAACCACATAAAGGTTTGTGGTTTTGATTATTATTTTTCACATAGAGTCGAAAACCTAACTTTAAGATTTTATAAAGAATTCCCCCCTCTTTCTATAATACCCACCTGAAATCCCATTACTCTTCACACAGAACACATTGAGCATGAATTTCTATCCTTATTCCTTTATAAATCCCCACAATGTGTTCCTAAGATCTTATGAATCCCCTCACAAGATTTTAGAAATACCAACTCAAGGTAAGAGAGTCTCTTCTTTTATCCTTTTATTCAAGTACCTTCTTTGTATTAAGATTTTAAATTTTAAATTATTGTTGTTATAATGTTTTTTTAAACACCCCTTTACTATACTTATTATACCCATATAATGAGATACCATCTTTCACTCTCATTAAGTCCTTCTATTAAACTTTATATACAATCACTATGCTGCCAAAAATATCCTATGATTTTCCATGTCTAAATTTTATATTGTGAGTACCCATACCCATTTCCACCAAGGGTATTCACCTAGATGTACCTATACTTAATTTATTTTGGTAATAATAGTATTTAATTTTCACTCCTTAATCATGGAACTAAATGTGATGATATTAATTCTTATGTTGTATAATCTATTCAGCATACAAATTTATGTACATACTATGAATGTGATAGGGCCCCAGAATTATATATCCCCCCAATTCAATGGGAAATGTTTTTATCTCATGATATAGCATGTATAGTTCATGGGTGTTTAGAGTAATCACAATATGTTATAATGTATTAGTGATTATCCTTGAATTGTGCTTCTGATGTCATGTTTTATGTTATTGCCACATTCTTATGATGCCTTGATGTAATCATCTTATACAATTCTTAGATGTTTATGAATATGATTTTCACCTTTTTGTTACACTGCTTGGCACAAATGCACTACTTTACATTATCACATACTTTGATTATTCCCTTATTAGAATTTATAGATCACCCCTTTATTATCTACATCCGCAGGTTATCCCGTATAGTGTTAGAAGATCAATGGGATTTTAGAGAATTTTATCGTGTTTTAAATATAGCCATTGTATCCCTATTTCATGTTATTATGATATGTATCTAATTTCCCAAACACACTTGGCCACTTAATATTTTGGGATTGTGTTATGTGTAACCAAATGTAAAAAATCCTGAAATAAATTATATAAATTTTTTAGTTATCATAGTTGTTATAAGAAAAAGGTCAAGTTATTTTTTGGGATTAGGATTTGAAACCATAGTAAAAAGCATTGGGGTAAGACTAAATATTGGAAAATTTCCCTAAATTTCTGTAAATTATTGAGTGAGTTGTTTCTAAGTAATGAAATCCATGTCTGGGTAGTATAAGTCGATGTTGTTGTTGCACATTTTTACTTAGGGGTAATAATTACAAAAAGGGTGGATTGGGTATTAAATAAATCATCACATTATAAAATATAAAGAGGCATTTATGTACACCTAATTTGACACTCCTAAGGGATATTCTTTGGTAATTTCACAAGCTCTTTATAAACTATTATGAAGGGAAAAAATGCATTCAAAATTTAATGTTAGGTAATGTACTGTGGATAACATATATTGAAACCTATAAATTCATATGTTAATGAATAAATTTCATTTATGGGTTATTCCTCTATGTTCATAGTATTCCTAATACATGTTTAGTAGTTTCAAAATTCTCTTCTGTTTTTTTAATTCGGATGAAGAAAATTTTTAGAATCAGAATCAAATAGTATAAGGAAGGCTTATCACCCATTCATTAACATTAAATATCTTATGTATCAATGGTTATATAAATTAATTCATATCAGGAAATTTTATTAGAACTATTAAATCAACACCACAAAAATCATAAGTATGGTTATTAGTAAAAATGAAAAATGGGGAAATTATTACATCTTAAGTATATAAATTCTCCCATATCAATATTTCTTGGATTAATTACCTAGAAAAATTATCCCATTAGCGTAATTATTTTTTTATTCTAGGTATGGATTGGATTTACTTGTATAGAGCCAACATAATTATTCAAGATAAGGGAATCACCCTCTGTATTGCGAATCTTCCTATGATTCTATACATGTGTAAGGAGGAGGATGGATATCCATTGGAATAATAACCTCAAGAATGGATATTACTACCTTAGGATCAAGTGTATATAGATAGAATTATTGATACTAAGGAAATTATGATACTTTATAACATTCCCTTTTTAATGGATTATACTGATTTGTTACCCAACTAATTTCTTGGTCTTTCTCCTATTTGAGAGGATGAGTTCTCAATAAAACTTATACCCAAAGTTTTTCCAATATTCAAGACTCCATATATGATTGACACCATAAAATTTGAAGAGATAAACAATCAATTATATTCAAATTTTGATAAAGGGTTTATATTCCCAAGTGATGCACCCTGTGTCCTATCAAATAGCACTTCAACCTAACTTTTTTCAAGTACATGTTGTGTTCTATGTATCCCTCTTAGAGAAGTACATATTGGACCCCTCACATGTACTGAATTCATAGGTGGTATCTTTAGAGAATTATCTTTAATATGAAGAGTATATAATGAGTATCTTAGATCATAGAGAAACATTACTATGAAACAATACCACATACTTGGTCATGGTATTGTGGTGAAACCATAAGTTTTAGGAGGAAACGTGGGATCCAGAAGAGGTGATGAAATAAAAGTTCCATAATTTGTTTTAGTTTAAAAAATGAATTTTTTGTTGTGTAATTTATGAAGGGGGTTTAAAGTAACAACCCAAAAATTTATAAATGAAATTTCATTTTTAATGAATAAATCCATTGTTAAGTTATTTAGTTATAAAAATCACATGTACTATATTTCATTTGTTATTTTGGATCGCTATAAAATATATCCATAATTGTCTAAAGGGATTAAATGACTATTAAAAATAAAAACCATTTATAATATATCCATTCTATAGTGACCATTATTATTTTCTTACATTAAGGTTAATGAAAAAAATTATAATTGACACAGATGGAAGAAACGATAACTTTGTTGAGTAGGATCATACCCTATTAAGCCTATTTATCGGAGCTTTTGAGGGAGATGATATCAATGGTATTTTCTATTGACCAATTTGAAGTCAATATTAAATGAATTAAACTCTAGAGAAACCATTTATTGGAGAAGTACAATATCATAGAGATCACTACCCAATCCATGTTCACCGAACCAAACCAAGAAACTACCTTCACACCTTACCATTAGGACGCATTCCTGTGTAATAAGGGGTTATGTATCTAGACCCTAGTATTATGAATTTTTATATTTAATTTTCAAAAAAATAATTTTTATATTTATACCATTTGATTATTATTATATATAAATTTATATATATACTTGATTATATATTGATTTTAGTAAAAACTAGATTTTTATATGAAGAAACTAAAATTATATTTTTGGAAAATATATAGTTTCAATCAAAACACTCCTTTTGATAAATTAAATAATATTTAAATAAATGATATTTTTATGCAATAATCTTATTAAAAAAATTATTTAAATATAAATTATAATATAATTGAAAATGATAAAATAATTTAATGAATCCCCATGTAATTTTTATAAGGGTTAACAAGTTCTTATTTCTGTAAAAACTAGTATTTATAGAAAATATGTATTTTATTTAAAAATTTTATTTCCCATATTTATAAAATTATTTTCAAAAAATATGTATTATATTTGAATTTATAAAATAAAAATTAGCAAATGGATAATTTTTCATAATTTTATGTGACAGTTAAATTTTTCATAAAAAATTAAATATGGTACAAATATACAGTATGTATTATGGAATCATAATTTCCTAAAAGTTATATAATCAATAATATAAAATGAATTCATGAAAAAATAGATTTCCCATTTAAAATATTTTTTTAAAAGTTATTTGATTAATTTTACAAACCATCAAAGAATCATCCAAAACCTAAATTATATTTTAAGGTTTTAGAAAAAATTCTTTATTAACATAGATCACTTACACATCATCAATGGTAAACTAATTGTTTTTAAAAAAATCCTATTTTTTATAAAACACGGGTAAAAACCATGGGAAGGTTTGTGGTTTTTATTATTTTATCACTTGGAGTCCAGAACCTAAGTTTAGGAATTAATAAATAATTCCCAATACTTTTTCTATAAATACCCACCCAACATTCAATTAATATTCACTTAAAACGTATTGAGAATGAATTTTCCCTCTCAATCCATCTTTAAATACCTCTCAAGGTGTTTCAAATTTCTTAAGAGGCGCCCACCAGGATTTTATAATCACCCTCTAAAGGTAAGATATTATCTTCCATTTCCTTTAATTCTAGTATATTATTTGTATTAAGCCTTTATATTTCATATTATTCTTATTTTAATATGTTTTTTACACATCCCTTTATAGTACTTATTATTTACAGGTAATGATATACAACCTTTCACTCTCATTAAAACCTTTTGTGAATCTTTTTTTACACCTATTATACTGCCAAAATCATCCCATGATTTTCCATGATTAACTTTTTTTTTGTGAATACCTATCCTCATTTCACTCAAGTATATTCACCTAGATGTCCCTATCTATTATTGATTGGATACTTTATGTAAGTAAGTAAAACTCATTAATAATGTTATTAAAATTTATGAAATAATATTTTATATTTTATGATCATTGTGGCACACAAATTCCTATACATACTATAAATGTGACAGATGGACCCAAAAATATATATCCAAACAATGAATTGGGTAATATTTTTGTTATATGAGATACTAAGTAAAGTATATGGGTGGTTATCCAAATCGCACTATGTTGTTATGCATCCAAATTTATTATTTACTTATTCTTATAATATAATTATTTATGTTGTTTCCAAATTCTTATGATTCCTTGATGTTATCATTTTATACCATGATTCAATGTTTTTATTATAATTCTCACCACCATATTATGCCTCTTGACTAACATTTACTACTTTTCATTATTAAATCATTTTATTATTCATTTACTGGGATTTATAGTTCACCCCTTTCTTATCTATGTCCCTAGGTTATCCCATGAAATATTAGAAGACCAATGGAATTTAAGGGCATGTTATGGAGTTTTAAATAATTTTGTTATATCCCTATTTCAAGTGATTATGATACATATCTGATTACCCAAATATAATAGGAATCTATATTTTGATTAATTGTTTGTTTTGTATCTTAATTTAATAAATCATGAAATAAATTTTATCAAAGAAATGGGTTGTTATAGAGACCCTTCATGCTACCATTGTTCTGGATAGAAATAGGCAGGTCATCACTTATGGTACTAAAATTGGTGTAGGAAAATATAATTTCCATAAACCCATACTACCAAAATAAAATTATTAAATAATAATATTTACATTTATGGATTTCATTCCAATAAATTTGACCCAATTTTAACCATCCCAAATTACAATATCAAAAGGATGTATTTAATCACTTATATTCCAAATGAAATTTCAGATTTAGAGTTCTATGGAATTTGGAAAAACTCTTACGTAAAAATACCCATGTTTTTATGTAATAATTTATCCCACTATACCCAAATTTTCTTATACCACATTATGTTTTTAACATTTCCCATTAAATTATTCAAACATGAATCCTTTCTAGACAAAATTCTTTTAACATCAATCTTCATACCCTAGGGAAATAGATAGCATAATACGGGTATTGTCAAACACTCAGTTGTGGTAATCATAATCATTAACAATTAAATATCATAAGTGAGAATAATATGAGCATAAGGGTATAGAGACATAATCAAATTGTATAAGGATAATATAAGAGAATTCGTATCCATCAAAACAATGATCATAAAACCTGAGACATGGCATAAATATTTAACATTAGACAAGATTTCTATAAGTATACAATCATGAGATAAGTCATAATAATCCTTAAATAAAGTATCCATTATAACAAGATGAAATAAAAAATAAAAAATGTTGTTAACCATTAAAACCATTTTCAAGTGACTCTTATAACTACTCTTACAAATTAAATAATATACGTGGTAAATTACGATAATCAATTAGGAGAAACCTATAACTGGTTAACTTTGTCTCATTATACAATACATTAGAGAGTTGTATCAGAATCACCCATCCTCATAAGCTATAACAAGTTCACCTTTAGTTACAAGAATTTTCGAATAACCATAACATAATCATAACATTTTAATGATTTACATTTTTCAACATAACAGTAAGTGTTGTTCTTCTATAATTTTATTTACCCCTGGAAAGTAAACTGGTTCGATGAAAACCTTTTTGAAATAATGTTAATACATCAATATATATAATAAGGATGGTATCATTATAACATACTCTCAATGAAGCATAAGTAAAATAAAAGGTTATCTCATTGAATAATGGAAATACCATAAAAAGATTATTATAAAACATCTTGAGGAAGATACCCTTTCAACTTTAAAATATCACTTTTGACAACTAAAAATTTACAGAATATTTTGGAAAAAATTTATTGGAAAGTTCATTAGAAACCTGTAAAGAAGGATTTAAATTATTGATCAGTCGTGATAGTGAGAAATTTTATTTATGCTGTATTCATTAAAATAGATATTACTTTGACACCTTTAGTAAAGTAATATATTTAGAAAATGAAATGAATTCTATTTTAGATGTTTTTTAAATAGTAAAACATGGGTAAAAATGGCGTTAAAAAATAATTTAATAATATTCAAAAAAATTCTTAAAAACATCATAGAAAACATGTTTATGGAGGAAAAAGGTTTTCTGATATAGAAATGATAAATAAGGTAATATTTTCTGAAAAACATTTTCTAATCCATTTTGAGTCTCGAAGAGAAGAAAATGGTAATAAAACATAAAATTTATATAAATATCCAGAGGAGAATAAAAATTAATGAGTTTTATCAGATAAGGATCATATAATTTCCTTAATGAACATTCAATCATAAATAATCTGGATTAAAATGAGATTTAAACATAAACCCCTTACCCCATTGGCGACTTTTGAATCGTAAGACCCATGAAAGAATAAATTTAAATGAAACATTAAATATCATAAAAATAATGGGTTTCATGGAATAACATGTAAATGGTGGATTATATACACCTCATAAAATAAGATAGTGGCATAATATAAACATATGTCCCAACAAAGGAAAATTTAAAGAAAATAACCCTTACAAAGACCATATCATTGAATTGAGAATTAATCAATGGAGATATTATGGGTGACAAATGTAAATACACAAAAAAATAGAAACAAAATATAAATAAATCAAGATAATTTTATAGATAATATCTGAATAATATAATCAATTAAGTAGAAGTATAACCTAATGAATCTAAATCGAGTTAATAAACCTCTTACTGTTATGGTAAGTTCCCAATCAAAACCCCAAGGATAAAGTAACATGAATAGTAACATAAAATAACTTGGTATATGAAGGATTAATGATATAAAATTTTATGGGAATTATATACACCATATAAAATAAATTACATGTATAACATTAAAATATACCTTAATCAAGAAAAATTTAGACGAAATCCCTTACCTCGATCCCAAAATTACCATGTATACAGTTTAACTTTTGTATAATTAAACATTATAAAATATTTACCTGTTTAAGAAAATATTAATGATTTATTATTATATCATTAAAAAATTTGATTCATTTATTACAATGACATATTTAATTTCTTAATTGGTTAATTTTACATTGGAAATTTTGAGGAAAGTCAGTTCATAGTTGCAAACCAACTTTAGTATGTGTACCGTGGTCAAAGATGTCATTGTTACATCATATATAGAATTATAAAAGTTAAATAAATATAAATTTTATATATTAATTATAATTTTAAAACAAATATTTAATAATCGTAACCATAAATGAATAACATTATAATCATAAAGATGGTAGGCTATACGTACGCATAAGTAACATTTCCATTTTCACCAAACTTGCAGAAAAGAACGTAAGTATTATCTTATATTTAAAAAATTATGATTAAATAATAAATGCAACATTATATATTTTAAATTCACTTATATATACCTTCTATATGAGGTGGTTATGAGAAATGAATCACATCGCTTCATGGAGGTGGTAATCCACACGTACACACAAACAATGTTATCATTTTTAATAGATTAAATGGTAATAACATAAGGGATATATTATCTATAAAGAATGATAATTATATCATGAATGTCACAAAAAAATACATGTATATATAAATATATTAAATCTATCATTATAAATTACATTTTTTGGTGGTGATGAAAGGAAAATTATATTGGTTCGTGAGGCGGCAGTCCAATGTACACACAAACTATGGTTTCATTTCATATTTGATAGAAGAAGAAGGATGATCATTGTTAATAAAGAAGTTTAATAACATATAAATATATTGGATATAATTATTTTATTATATAAGAATGTCTATATTAGTTTTGAAGTATGTAGACTAAGAAATAAAACTAAAACATTCAGTTAAAAGCTAAACCTCTTCTTCGAAAAATCTCTTTTGATTTACACCTTAAGATTTCTAAGTTTGATATTATACCTAATATAAGACTTATAGGGCTTAGGTATGTATTTTTGGAAGGTATGTGTTTTGGTATTTAAAAAGAAAGAACATTTAAGTGTGGAGTATGGAGGAGAGGGGGGTATCCTTTTATAGGCGAGGGAGGGGAACTTTTGGAAATATAAGAAATATTATCAAATAATACATGTATAACTACTAAAAAATAGTTCCAAAATGACATTTATTTGAATATATGGAGAATATAATCATAAAATAATTTTTTTAAATGTTTATAAATCAGTTTAAACTTTATATTTGGATTAAACCCTATGTTAACTATTTTTAACCTTAACCCCAATAACAACATTTTTAGTATTAAAGGATAAATCTTATCCTAAGTAAAAAATTGGATCGTAAATGGAAAATGAATGAAATGTCAGACCATTTATTATCCTAATTTTCCTATTTCGTTTTTTATATTATATTATAAATAGTTTAATAAAATATTATATAACATAAAATATCATTATTGTCATTTTAAGAACTATTCACATATTTTGAAATTAAAAACATCAAGATAGGTATGAAATTAGAATTTAATAACTGAAAAATTCAATTTTAAATCATTATTAACCATAAAATTAATTTCAAACCATAAATAATCCAAAAAATACCACTTTTTATGATTTTAAAACTATTTATATTAATTCTTTACTCCTTACACGTGCATCGTGTTATCATTGTATAAGAGTTGAAGAAAATTCTATAATCACTAAAATAAATAAATAAATTAACATTATAAAATTAATTTAATTATTGTAAAAATAAACTTTAATATTTATTCAAAACTTATTTTTTAATTCTATTTGAAAATATAACAGAAATGTGATAGCAAGAGAGAGACATTTTGTATTTTTCTTTACTAAAAATAATACATAAGTCATTTTCAAAGAAAAATTGTAAAAATTGTAAAAAATAAGATATTAGTTGAGTATGGTTGAAATAAAATCATAAAATAAATTAAATTCAAGTTTTAGTGTTAATTTTAGTCATTATATTATTTCTAATCTTAATTACCTGATTTACCCCTATCGAGGTGATAAATGTTTACCATGATTACTATTCATAATGGAAACAATAATAGGACTAATTGACCAAATTTTAAAATAATAATTCCAAATATGTGGTCCATTTTTAAAAATTCATTTAATATAAGAGGAATAGATCAATTTTATTATAAATGTTTAAAACACAACAAAAAACCATTTTTTAGAAATATGCGTTTTAAGCCCAAAAATGAACTTATACCGAAATCAAATATAATAATGATTAAATTTTAATTAAATATATAATATATATTTAAAAAATACCAATTTTAATTTGAGAGAAAATTCAAAATATCATTTTACTTGTCACTGAAAATAAATAATAATTTTACAAGAATTGGTATTTTTCAATATTCACTAAAAAATTAAAAGTTTTAGAAAAAATTCCGAAATTTTACCCTAAGATAATTTTGATATTAATATTTCAAAAATAATACCATTTTTATCAAATAATATTTCTAAGAGTGGTATAAATTAATTATAATATTTTCTCACAAAAAGCAGTAGACAACATTTTAGAAGAAAATATATTTTTGATGCTTAAAATGAATTTTTTGAAAATAGAGTATATAGTTTTTATATATTAATGGGTAAATTTATATTGTATTAAACCCTTATAAATATTTTTCATAGTATGATTATTATCATTAATAACTTCCAATTTAACATCTAGGTAATTGTGATGACCCGCATCGTCACGAGTTATGAAAATCATGGGAAATTTGAAACTTTTTTTTTCATGGTTGCGTTTTAGGGAAAAATGGTAATTTATCATATTATATGATCTATGATGAGATTCATAACCAGTCCTTTGATATTTTAATATGGGTTTTACCCTATGACATTAGTTTAGTGGAAATATGATATGTTCAAATGTTCACAGAATAATTAATATTTTGTTAATTAAATATTAATTTATTCATTCATGTTCATCCAATAATATCACTTAAATGGATAATCAGATTTTTATTCTATATCTTCTACTAATAATATGGTGTGGGGGTTTTCCTAGGTGATCCATTACCTTTTTTGGGTTCTAGGCCCTCTTTTATTTTTTCATTTTGTCTTTTTATTTATTATTTATTTTCCTTTGTCTTATCATGTATTCAAAAAGGGATTACCCCATTTTTGGTATTAGGATTAGATAGAGGATAATAGATGTATATGTAAAGGAGGAGGCATCGCGAAAGAGCTCAGGTTGTGCCAGATTGTCGTGCGACAATTGCAGATAGCGTATCTGTGTAAATATTTGGTGGTTTTCACCTGGAGGTTGGCACATTTTATTTTTTATGATGAAAATACCTATAATTGAAGTTTTGTTTTCCTTTCATGCTTTTTATGGGTTTCTTGGGACCCCCTTGTGGCCCGATCTTGGAATTTTTGGGAGAAATCATGAATTTCTGCTGATTTGGTGGTTTTTTTTGTTTAGGAAAACTAGTGTAAACAAAATGTGGTTTTATAAATACATGTTGCATGTTATTTCTATTCAAGGAAGATGATGTGTTTCAGACTACACACTATATATTGAGGGTACACACTGTGTAGTGGGATTGGGCGTGTGGTCGAGTACTTGGCCAGACACCCCGTGTGTGTGTGTGTGGGGGGGGGGGGGGGTTCTTGGGTGTGTAGGGTAAGTGACCAGAACCTAGATGGGATGCACACCGTATAAGAGTATATGACTAAGAAATTACATTTCCTAATACATAGGTTGGTACCAATGTGAGGTTACACACTGTGTAGTCATGGTACATGTAGTATACTCAAGCGTGTTACACACGAAGTGGTTCTGAGGTACACATTTGGGAACTCATGATGTGGTTCATTCCATGTACATTGTCCTTGTGACATTTTCATTGGAAAAGTACACACAATGTGGAATGAGAAACATTAATAAGGATGACCTCTATGGGTACATGCCGTGTACCCAAATTACATTCCATAAACTTTCCCTTCCTTAGGACCCTTTTCCTATTTTTTATCCCTAGAATCAGAATTAGGATTATGAGTTGTCCATTTTATGATTTTTTCTATATATATCATGATGGTTGTATCTTTTTTGTGTTTAAAGGAAATTTGAATGGTTTTTTTGATTGTGAGAGTTCAGTTGGAGTATTTCTTTTTGGTGGTTCCAAACTCATCCTGAGGGTTGGGTTGTGAGCTGTGAGGCTTGTGTGAGGGTGTGAGATCATTATTTGGTCATGGATTATGGATACTAGATAGTGTTGTTAGAGGTTATTTTGAGTAGATCCCAGAAGGTGGTATCGAGTAGTATGTCTGGGGAGATCTTGGTTTGTCCCTTTTTGTTGGGACCGGTTGCTCGAGGTTAGAGCAATTGATATTTAGCTTCTATGTTTCAAGACGAAATATTATGTAGACTTTGGGATAGTTGATACCTTTGGATAGAAGTTATGTTTGAGTTCCATTGAGATTTTGAGATGATTCTATGGGACTCCCAAGGATTACCTTGTAGGCTAGTTTCTGATCAAGTGATCAATGGTTTCCATAGTTTTCTATAGCTAATGACCGTATGGAATGTTTTATCTTGGATTGTTTCTAGGAACCCCTATGAAGGGTCCCCTAACTTTGATGTGGTTATGCGAGCTGTTGTTAATTCCCTTGTATAATTTATTGTGCTTTTCGATGCCCGTTGGGTGTGTTGTTGAATGTGGATCAGTTGGAGTCCACTGAGGGATTTTTGGGATGTTTTTTCATTAGGTATATCCCATGATTTTTGGATGATCTAGAGGAACTCCTCATAAGGTGTACTACTCTTTTTGTAGACTTTGGGTCCTTTTAGGTTATTATTTTGAGTGCGGATGAAGATATTGGGTGGAGTAGGGTAGTCCCATGGTGGACATCGCTTTATGCTATGGACTTAGAGACTATGTGAGCACTGAATTTAGTTTGACCTTAATGTGATTCATGGAGATCCAATTGTGGCTATTTAGTTTGGATTTTAAGATATAGGGGACCATGAGAGACTAATTCTTGTTGTATGATAGTGGATCGACACTTCTAGTTTAGCTGTTTGGATGGTGGGTTTGGGGTTGGATCATCCCATGTTTAGTTGAACTATGACTGTGATATTTGAGGTAGTTTCTGCTCAAGATTTTGGTTTGAGTATGATACCCTTGGGTTATCCTAGAGAATGTGTCGTCCATGAGTGTGATTTGGCTCTCTCCTCTGTTGGTTGGTTGTGATTTATTGGGGTTTGGGAGAAAATGGGAAATTAGGATGAGGGAAGTATCCCTAGATTGAGGGATATCCTTGGATACAGTGTGGTTTTCTGTCTTGTGGATGATTTTGAACTCATGAACCTATGTTTGGATCCAATATGGTAGTGCATCCATGAGGTCTATGTGGATGTATCCCATAGGGAGGTGTATCAATCAGGTTCATTAGTTGAAGCCTGAGTCATTCTATAGGACTTCTAGGACATGATATATCTCTGAAGTGTGGAGGGGAGGATCTTTCACCACTTTTTATCATTCCATAAGATTCATAGTGCAAGGTAGTTGACATTTTTTGTGTTGATACCTTTGGTTACACCATGTGGTCTGACACTCATGCCTATTGTGTTTAGACATCTCAAATATCCAATGCAGATTCAGCAGATGCACCAATTGTTGTGTGGATGGGTGATCCACATGATGCAAATTTTCTAATAGGGGCTAGAGTGGGGAAGATTTTCCATGGGTTTTAGGATAAAAATTGATTCTTGGATTCTTTATTGTGTTTTTTCCCCATTAGAGTTTTTATTTTCTTCCAGCTATTGTTAGTTTTTGTCTAGGCTGGGCATATCACATGGGCAAGCAGTTGTTATGACAACAAAATTATAGTTAAACCTTTGGGGGTGGACTAATGAGATTTATTTTTAACCCCTTATACATGAACATCAGTGTGAGTGAAAACCTAATGTTTGATTTTAGATTAGAGAACATGTTTCACTGTGAATGGGGATACAAAGTAGTGTTGCTTGATAGAGTGGAGCTGATCGCATGGATTCTTAGGATCAGTCTGGTGTAGCACGAGCATCATAGAGACTAGGTATGTGGTTTGGATCAATTGTGGTAGTAGAGATTGTTTTATATTTTTAGATTGTTTATTTTTTATATATAGTCATCCCAGGGGGAAATAAAATATTTCATATTTTTTACGCTTTGAGTCTGTATACTAAATTTCATTTATAATACTATTCTTTATTTTAGTTTACTTGTTATGCATACTCTGATGTTGATCCTTGTGTAAAAATGTGGTCATTGTCAACTATTATTGGGCTATGAACAGAGATTATAATATCATCAAAGTATATTTTTGACCCTTTATTCTTATTGGAATCCTCTATCATATGAGGAGATGATCTTGAGTCATTGTGGTGATCCAGAGTAATTTACATGCTGGTTTGAACCCATCTGGTTGGTTACAAAATTATATTAGACAAGGTTGGTTTTTCTATTTGGGGAGTTTGGTAGATAGGTAGTCAAGGAATGTGTCAAAACTTATTCTGGATATCAAACTTGTGTGTCACGAACACCTTTACCGATAGAAAGTTCAAGTTTCTAGGGCATGAGATTACTGTTCATGGGCTTTGATTTTATAGTTACATGATTTCTACTAGCATGATTCACTTGAGTTTGTGGATTTCTGGTTTATTTTAGTTTTTGGATCTTAGACCATGTGAAAGAGGCCAGTGTTCATGAATCATTCTAGGAATATAGGATTCATATGATTTCTACCTATCTATGGTGTTTTACTATATATTTTCTTATGATGATAGGTCATGAAAATAATGTGGAGAGAGTTTCGTCAGTGGTGGAGATGATCTCCCTTTGACGATGGATGCATAGAGACTTGTGTGTGTCAGAATTGGGTTATTGGTTCCCTATTGGTGTCTTGATAAGGGAAAGACTACCTTAAGGATATATTGATTGGGATTAAGTTTCCTTAATATAGTGGTTTCCCAAAAGTATCTGGTTCATGTTTCTTTGGATGGAATTGTTATTGCAAAGTTTTATCTAGTAGATCATATAGTGGGGCCCATATACCTACTAGCACCAATATCTTGGGTGGGTGTGGAATTTCTCCCATAGTGGGGATATTGAGGTTTGTTATCATCAGGATGAAATTTTCATAATGATGCATGGAGTTTGAGAAGTGTAGCGCTGGGAGTTCATCCAATCTCATAGCTAGCTTGAGGTGGTAGGTTTGGTTGGACCCCTAGCCCTATATGTTTTGGTTATGCTTTGGGTAGTGTGATGAGAGATTAATTAGGTGCTTGTGGGTTTGAATCGATTCCCATGTGGAGGGTCCTTATTGTTTTTAGGCATGTTTTTTTATTTTCATTCATACTTGGACAATGTGGGTGAAATCCCTATTGTGTACTGGAGGAGTAGAGTAAGGAAGGCCTTGTGGTGGGGAGTGAACCATTGGTTGTTGGAGGTAGTGAGGCTCATTTAAGTGGTATGTTGAGTAGGATTGTTTTGGGTTTTCATTTTGGTTCTTAGGTGTGATTGTTTTTCTATATCTATCCATTTCGTTTAGTGATGGACATATCATGATCCATGTGGTTTTATGTTGGGCAGCGAGGCAATGATAAGGATAATCCTATAATGGGGAGCATTAGATCAGTCACTGTTGAATTTCTCTTGTGTGGGGAGAGAGTTGTGAATGCTGTAAGACTCTTCATTGTATAGTAGATATAGCATTAGTTTCTCTAGTAATTTTGGGAGAGTATGGATACTAGCTATCCATCGAGGCTTCTCAATGGAAAGAAGAATAATGTGGTAGGGCGATTATGATGTCCTGCACCGTCACAAGTTGTTAAAATCATGGTAAAATTGATCCTTTTTGTTATTGAGTGTGTTTTAGGGAAAAAATGGTAATTTATTTGGTTATATGAACTCAGATAGGTTTCATGGACACTCCGTTGGTCCAGGAATAAGGTGTTTACCCTAGGACAAGAGTTTGGTGGAAATTCGAGCTGTTTGAATTTTTTGAGGAATGATAACTATTTAATTAATTAAATATTAATTTATTTGTGTGTGTTCATTTTTTTAACTTTTAAAAAAAGCATCATATTGAGATTTAATCTCTTCTATTGAGTTTTTAATGATATTTTTTATTTAGATGAGGCACAACCTTGCATCCAGCTCCGGGGCTAGGGCTGGGCCCCCTTTTGTTTTTCTTTTCATTTTTTTATTTTTTTCTTTCTTATTTATTTTCATTTGTCTTAAAACATTAACCTAAGGAGATTAAAACCATATTTGGGGTCTTTATCCTAGAGGATAGAGGAAGAGAAGGGAGGGAGAGGGAAAAAAGGAGGTACTTCCATGGAGCTTGGGTTGTGCTTGATTGTTGTGCGGCAGCCACGAATCACAGATCAATGTGAATATTTGGAAGTTTCTACCTATTGGTTGGCATATTTTATGTTTTATTTAGAAAATCATAGTATATTAAGCTTTTTTTTCATTCTTAAATCCTTTAATGGGTTTTTTGGGACCCATTGTGGGTCGATATGGGAGTTTCAGGGAGAAATTGGGCATTTCAAGCTGATTTGAGGGTTTTCCATAGGAAAACCAATTTACACATCATGTGGTTTTATGAGAACAATCCATTTTTTCTTATTGTTCAAGGAAGATGATGTTTTTGGGACTATACACCATGTACGTAGGGTATACTATGTGTAGGGGCTTGTTCTTGTTTTTGAGTACTCATCTAGACGCCCAATGTGGGGGGTACTTGGCCATATAGGGTACACGAGTAGGTATCCATGCTAGGGTACACAATGTGTAAAGTGTCCACATGCCATGTACTTTAGAAAAGTACACTCCTAGTGGCTGAGGCACATGAATAGGGAGGAACATTATAGGTACACGTTGTGTACTCTAAGTGTACATTGTGTACTTTCCCTACCCTAGGCTATTTATCATTTTTTTCCACCCTGGAGTTATAATTAGACATATGAGTAGTCCATTATAAATTTTTTCAATGTATATAGTAATGGTGGAATCCTTTTGGTGTTCAGATGCGATTATGATTGTGTTTTGGACTATGAGAGTTCAATAAGAGATTGTTTTGTGGTTGTTCTAGATTTATCTTGGGGGTTGAGTTGTGAGCTATAAGTCACATGTGAGGGTGTGAGATCATTATATTTCCAAGGATTATGGATTCCAACCAGTGTTGTTCAAGGTTATTTTAGACATATCCTAAAGGCAAGACCAAGTAGTATCTATGAGTAAAACTTGGTTTGTCCTTGGGTATTGTGAATGGTTTCTCAAGGTTAGAGGAGTAGAATTTTAGATTTTGTATTTGGAGATCAGAGCTATTGGAGCATTTGGGATGGTTTATGCCTTTGGATGGAAGTTACATCTTGGTGCTATTAAGCTTCTGAGATGTGTCTAAGGGACTCATGAGGATACCATTATGTACTAGTTTATGATCAATTAATCAGTAGTTTTTGTAGTTAGCTATGTAGAATTACCGTATGGCATGTTCTGTTTTAGATTGTGTGGAGGAACCCCTATAGAGGGTCACCTTATTTTGAGGTGGTCTTGAGGGAAATTGTGAATGCCCCAGTAAGAGATATTGTACCTTTGTATTATTATTTGGTATTTTAATGACCAAGGATTATTTAGAGGCTGCTGATGCCTATTTATGATGTTTTATCCCTTGGCGTGTCCCATGATTTTGGATGATCTAGATGAACCCCTATTAAGGTGTTATTCTCTTTTTGATTCCTTTAGGCCATTTGAAGTTGTTTCTGTTGGTATGGCATGAGTGATTGGATGAAGTAGGGGAGTCCCATTGTGGATGTCACCTTATGTTGTGGCCCTAGGGACTGTGTGAGCTTGGTGTTTGGTTTGACCTTGAGGCAGGTATTGGAGATACGATAATGGATTTTTGGTTTGGGTACTAAGATCTAGGGGGATGTGAGAGCCCCATTCTTATTGGTCGAGAGTGGATCGACACTAATAGTTTATCTATTTTGATGGTGGGTTCGAGGTTGGATCGTACCACATTTGATTTGAATTTGGATGTTATCTTTGAAGAAACTTCTTCACAAGATATTGGATTAAGGAGGAGAATCTTTTTATATCCTTGATTGGGCATTGTTCCTAAGTGTGATCTGGTTCTCTCCTTTATTGGATGACTGCAGTTAGATAGGATTCGCGAGATAATATGTGATATGGATAAGGGAACCATCCCAATATTGAGGGTTCTCCTTGGCTATGGGTGATTTTTCTTATAGTAAAAGCTATTACACAACTGACCTTATGAATGGAGCTCCTATAGTAGTGCATCCATCGAGTATATATATATATAGATCCCATAGGGAGGTGCATCTGTTAGGTCTATGTGGTAGTGCCTCAGTCATTCAGTATGAATTATGCGACATGAAAAATCTATGACCTGTGAAGGGGGGGATCTATCACAATTTTCAATCCTACCATTATAAGCATAGTTCCAAGTAGACTATCTTATTGTTGTGGATACATATGGTTACGCCCTGGGGTTTGGCACTCATGCCTATTGCATTTATACATCTTGTAGATCCTATTTAGATCATTTGTATGTTCTAGTTGCTGTGTAACTGGGAGATACAAGTGATTTAAATCATCTGGAAGAGGCCATAACATGGGTATATTTACCATGGGTGTTAGGGTAGAACTCGTAGGTAAAATTATTTATTTTATTTGTTTCCCCATTTTTTAGTTGTTTCTTCTATGATAACTTCTATTAGTTTTCATCTAGGATGGTCATATCCCATGTGCATACACTTGTTATGAAAATATATTTATAGGATCACCATTTAGGGTGGCCTAATGAGATTTATTTCGCACCCTCATATGTGCACCTTGATATGTGTGTGTACTTTATGTATGATTTTAGGTTGGTGGACATGTTGCATAGTTGATGGGGACAAGGACAAGAGTTTCTTGATCAAGTGGAGCCGCACATGTGGATTCTTAGGATCCAGCTATTGCAGCTCGATCCTTATGGATACTTAGTATGTTCTTTGGATCAAATTTTGTAGTAGAATCAGTTATATTTTTCTAGTTTGTTTATTTTGTAGTTGTGTTTGGACTAATCGGTGATCATATATTGTATGTTTTAAATTATTTGAGTCTATATGGGTAATTTCATTTATTATACCGCACTTTGTTTTAGTTAATTTCTTATGAGTACTATGATATTGATCCCTGTGTACAACTTAGGTTATTTTCGACTGTTATTTCACTTTGACTAAAGGGTATAGTCTCCTCACAGTATGTTTTAGTCCCTCACTACTTGTCAAAAAACTCTAGAGTTCAAGGAGGCACCCTTGTGGCCTTGTTGAAATCCATATTGGGGGATGTTTCAAGTAAACCAGGGCTGGTTAATTAATGTAATAATAGTCACATTTAAATAATAAAATTTTATGGTTCATTTAAGATCGATTTTATTTGTTTTACACACTATAAAAAATAGTGTTATTTTAAAATCCTGGGATGTATCGTTCTACCTCCCTTTAATAAATTGTATCTACATAATTTGATCTTTGTCTTAGTAATCAAGGGTTTCACATTTGAAAAAACTTTTTTATAAAACCCACATAATAAAAAGGGTAAAGGAAACTTCCTCTTGAAAATATGGAAGAGGAAATAAGAAGGCCATATTGAATAACACATAACTAGGTTTATAAATAGGAGAAAATTAGTGGAATATTAAAATATTTATATAGTGGGAAAATGTAAAGTTTAAATGATGGAATGTGATAGAGAACATAGTCATGAGAAATTTAATGAATACAAAACCATAAATCAGAAATGGATTAAGAAGACTATTAATGCATATAAAATGAAGGTAATATGATAAAATTTTTATTTCCAAATTACTTTTCCTAGAGTTCATGAATTCATTTATTATCTTGACTAAGATAATAAGAAAATTTACTTACTTTATTCTCTTCAAATCCATAAACACAATTTCTTCCTTTGGTTTCTTGTTTAAAAAATATCCCACCTTTATCTCATCTTTTACTCCAAATAATGAGTATAAATTTTTAATGTCTGAAGCATTACAATCATTTTATGATTATCCATGAGGTATATAAATAGATGAAAATATTTTATCCATATATTTACTAAAACCTAAATGGTTATCATAAGGTAAAATAATACCCAATATGAATAAACATTCATATGAAGAAATAATACATTTACCACAAAAATTCAGAATAAACAAAAAAGGAGAAACATAGATCTTTCCATAAATAAATAACCAAATATCACAAAAAACATCAATAAAATCATTATTAATGAATGTTTTGACCTGAAAGGTTGTCTTATATATTTTAGATTACATTATAAAAAAATGTAATAGCATTCTTCTAAAATAATCCATCACATTAAACCTAAGAGTTATATATACCTCATCCCAATAAAACATATCCCAAAATACCATTAATCACTTTAAAATATCATCACTTAAAAACATAAAATGTGGTGTCTATTCCTTTGAACTTATGATAAACCTTGAACTTGTAAAACCATGATGGTATCCAAAACTCTTAAGTTAACCTTATGAAAACATCATAATCTCCAAAGTTATTTAAACCCTCCTCTGAGACCAACTATAGAAGTCTTGAACCCACACTCTTGGAATCCTATGCTTATTGAATAATATTTTCATTTATGGATTTGATACTAATAAATGTGACCCAATTTCGACCATTTAAACCATACAATATCAAAGGAAAATATTGTATTCCTTATATAATCTTGGAAATTTTAGGTCTAGAGTTTTATAGAATTAATAAAAAATCTTATATAATAATACCCAAGCCTTTATGTGAGAATTTTTCCGCTATACCCTGATTTTACAATAACACATTAATACTTTGAAATATCCTATAAAAGTGTTCACACAAGAATGATTTATAGACACTTTTTATTTACCATCAATCTTCATAACTCGATGAAATGTAAAACAAAATAAATTTGGGCACCTACACCAAGTAAGGGTAAGAATAAGCATTAAAAATTGATTGTAAACTACAATAATAAGATTAGAATAAGAGTATGATGATATAAACAAAGTTCTTGAGCATAAAAAAAGATAATTTATACCCATAAAAACTTGTATCATAAAACCTGAGACATGGAATAAATATTTAATGTAATAAAGGAGTCATATAACTATACTATCATGATCTACATGAAAAAAAAATCCTAAAACAAAGGATATATTATATTTTCATGTTAGAATAAAGAAAAAATGTTTGTAACTTTGAAATTAATTTTCATATCACTCTTACAATCAATCTGAAAAATGAAACAAGCTAATTGAAAAATTATAATAATCCCTCAGGGGAAACCTATAACTGGTTAACACGGTCCCATTACCAGTTCATTTGAGAGTTATATTAGGCTCATATGTTATCATGAGATATATCATTCTCACCCATTATCATAAACATTTTCCAAGAACCATAACATAATCATAACACATGTAATCATGTATTTTTCAACATAATAAGAACCATTTTTCTTTCATAGCATGATTTAACCATGGAAAAGTAATGGGTTCCGAGAAAATTTCTTTGAAAAAATAATTATACAACAAAATATAGAATAAATATGGAGTTATTACAACATATCATCATTGTATAATTATTATAATAAATGATTATTATCATTAATGAATATAAATACCAAAAAAGATCATTAAAAAAATTCTTGAGGAAAATACCATATCCACTTTGAAAAATAACTTTATAAAACAAAAAATTTCCATAATATTAGGAAAGAGATTTTATTTGAAATTTACCTAGTAAAATTTTAAAGAAATATTCAAAGAATTGAATGTTCAGGATGGTGAGAATTTCCTTTCATTACGTAATCATTAAAATAAATATATTATCCACACCTTTAGTAAAAATTACCTTATTCATAAAAGGATAAAAAGATAGTTTTTAAACCTTTTTGTAAAAAATAGAAAATGGGTAAAAATGAATTTAACAAATCATAGAATAATATTCAAAATCATTCTTTAATTAATTTTAAAAATCATGGATATAAAGGAAAAAGGTTTTTTAACTGAAAGAGGAGAAATAAGGTTCTATTTTCTTTGATTTTTTTAAAACCATTTTGAGTACCAAAGTGAAGAAAATGGTATGAAAAAATTAAATTTATTGAAAAAACTAAAGGATAATAAAAATTAATGGGGTTTATCAGATAAATATCATATAATTTCCTTAATGAAAATTCAATCAGAAACAATCCTGATTAAAATGATATTGAAATACAATACCCTTACCACTTCAGAAAACACTGAATTATAATCCCTAAGAATTAATAACTTCTAATGAAATTTTAAATATCATAAACCTGAGAAGATTAATTATATAAAATTTCAAATGGGTAATATCTAAACCTCATAAAATAATATAGATGAATAACATAAACATTTTCTCAAAGTATGGAAATTTGAGATTAATAACCCTTACAAAAATCATAATATTGAGTGGAGAATTAATGAGTGGAAAAATAACTTGTAAAAAAATTAAATCAACAAAAAACAAGTGTAAATACAATTAAAATAAATAAAAGGTCATTTTACAAATAATATTTTCATAATATAGTCAATGAAGAAAAAGTATAACCAAATTAATAAAAACTATGTTAATAAACCTCTCACCGCTTTGGTAAATTCCCAATAAAAACACCTTGGATAAAGTAACATGGATTTTAACTTAAAATACCATTATTTTTGAAGGATTAATCATATAACATTTTAATGTTAGTATAAAATAAATTAGGTTTATAACTTTAAAACTATCCCCAATGAAGTGAAATTGAGATGAAATCTCCTAACTCAAGCCCAAACTTTCCAGGTATATACATTAAATACAGTATAATAAACTTATATCATTTATTTAATTATTTTAAAAAATTTATAGGTTTATTAATTTACTGTTATTTTTTTCATTTATTAAAATTACATATCTAATTACTTAACTGGTTAAGTTTATATAAGACAATCCGAGGATATTCAGTTTATAGTGGAAAAATGACTTCGGGATGTTGACCATGGTCAAAGTGGTCATTGTTAAATAATACCATGAATAATAATCATGAAATAAATATATTTTTTATATATTAATTATAATTATTAAACCAACCATGAATGATATTTCTGAGAAATGAATTATGTTACCACCATGGAGATAATTGGCTCTACGTAGGCATGATAAAGTTTCCACTTTTCAATGAACATTAGAGAAAGAAGGTAAGTATTATTTTATGTTTATAGAATCATTATTATATCATAAATATTATATTATATCTTTAAATATTCTTATATTTACCATTCATGTGCGACATGGATTAGAATCAAATTACATTGCTTTGTGGATGTGGTAATCCACAAGTACACACGAATGACGTTTCTATTTTTCAATGGATTGAATGGTAAAAAATATGATATATTATATTAAAAGAATTATAATTATTTAATATATATATATATATGAAATCCATAATTATAACAAGATGAGATATGTGGTGTTGGAAAATGAATTACATCAGTTTGCGAGATGGTAGCCCGCCGTACATACAAATGGTGGTTTCATTTCCCATTTAATCAAAAGCGATAGATCATTGTTAATAAATTTACATAATAACATATTATAATTTTTAATATAATGATTTTAATATATCTGAATGGTTAGAAGAGTTATTAATGATTTAAGAGAAGAAATAAAACTAAAACCATCAGTTAAAATCCATACCTCTTTTTTGGACAATCTCTTTTACTATACACCTTAATTTCTCAAAGGTTATGTTTCTCAGCTAAATAAGACATATAAGACATGGGGAGGGATGTTAATAAGGTATTTTGTTTCATATTGTATGAAAAAAAGGCTCTTGAAGTGTGTAGTAGAATAGATAGGGTGTGTCCTCTTATAGGCGAGGGAGGTGCAGTTTTGGAAATACATGAAATATTATAAATGATATGAGTCTAATTCCTAAAAAATGGTTCAAAAATTACATTTCTTAAAATATAAGAAGGATATGGTCTTAATAGGTTCGTTAAATTATATTTTTAAATATTTAGATAACATTTTAAACCTCATATTTTGAATTAACCCCTTAGTTAACCATTTTTAACCATAACCACGGTAACAAATATTTCAATATTAAAGAATTATGAATTTATTTATAAGCTAAAAATTATATCATAAATGAAAAAGTGGTAAAATTTTATACAATTTATCATCCCAATTTTCCTATTTCATGTTTTTGTTATTTTTAAATAATTTAATAAAATATTATATAACATAAAATATCATCAATGTCATTTGAAGAACTATTCACATATTTTAATGTAATAAAAGAGATATTTAAAATAAATATAAAATAAATAAACATATATTATAAAATATTACCAACCATAAAACTCAAGTTACACCATAATTCACACATAAAAATATTTTTTTTTTAAAATCATTTACTTTAATTGTTTTCTGCTTGCACATGCATTGTGTTACTGTTATATATGCTTTAAAAAAATTATATAATCACTAAAAATTAGAAAATATTAACATAAGAAAAATATATTTATTATTTTAAAAATAAATTTTTATACTTATCCAAAAATTATTTTTATTCTAATGTTAACAAATAAGAGATATATAAAGGCAAGAGAGAGCCATTTTGTATTTTTTTTATTTACTTAAAATACTATATAACTCATTTTCAATGATTTTTTTTTGAAAACATAGAACCATGGATGAGTATGGTAGAATAACAATCAAAAAATATATTAAATTATTGTTTTATAGTTATTTTTAGTTCTTATAATACTATATTTAACTTTAGTTACCCAATTTACCCTTATCGATGTGACAAATATTTTCCAGGATTACTATTCATAATGAAAAAAACTAAAAGGGAATTATTTAAAAAAATTTAACATTGTAATTATAAATATAATTTCCAATTTTTAAAATCAAATTCATATATGTGGAAGAAAGAAATTTTAATATAAATACTTAAAACACAATGAAAAACATTTTTTTTGAAAAAATGCATTTGAAGCCCAAAAAATGAACTAATACCAAAATAAAGTAAAATTATGATTAAAATGTAATTAAATATATTAAATATAATTAAATAAAAACTATGTTAATTTTAGAGCAAATTATAATTACAATTATTGTTTTCAATGAAAAGAAAAATGGTTGTTTTATTAAAATCAGTATTTTTTGCTATTCACTGATAATTCAATCATTTCAGAAAAATCCTAAAATTGAACCCTAAGATAATTTTTATAATATGATTAAAAGGTGATATTAGTTTTATCAAATAATTTTAATTAAATTGGTATATTTTAATTATAATATTCTCTCATAAAAAAATTAAAATCATGTAAGAAGAAAACATATTTTTGAAGCATAAAATGACTTTATAAAAAATTGAGTACCTTTTTTGTGAATTAATTAGTAAATTTTTACTTATATAAAATCCTTATAAATATTTTATATATTATTTTTATTTCTAATTTTTTTTCCAATTTAACATCCATGTAATATTTGTCACATTTAATTAATAACATTTCTTGGTTTGTCTAAGATCTGTGTTGTGTGTTATATATTTAATCAAACATAGTTGTCATGAACCAAATATGGTTACCCCCAAAAATGGTGCCAAATCCAAACCGTGACAAGGCTCGAAGTGATTTTCCGATCCCAATAGGCTGGAACAAGTTCTCGGGTATCATAAAATGAGAATTGGGAACGATTTACCCAAGTTTATAAACTTAAAACAACAAATGAATCCAATAAAACCAATTTGGATTTTTCAAACGAAAAAATATTTTAAAAAAAATTAAGAACTGAATTATATAGTCTAAAACCACTCACCTTGACTATAAAAATGGTACAAAACCAAAATGAAACATCCCAAGAACCCTCAGGGAAAGGGGCCCACCCTCATGCTATCTCCACAAGACTTCACCACCAAGTACCTGCTAGAAACCCGAACCAGTGGCACTAAAAACTATACCCAACCTGCGACAAAAAAAATAACCGAGTCTAATTACACCCAAGGGTTTAATTAGGGAGTGATAAAATTCCCAATAGTATACCACCACTAAGATATTCCATGTGATAAACATTCAAAGATGAAAAGCTTGCAAGTTTTCATAAACAGGAAATGCTAGTTACAATTTCTAAAAGATGCAACTTAAAAATTAAAACAGTTTTCAAGTGGGATATCATTAAGAATAAACACTTTTAAAAATAATTTCAACACTACTAAATATTCCATCCAACCATACCGTATGCCAACGGTAATTATAAAGTAACTAATGAGCAGAAGAAATAGGAAATAACCCCTAGGCACTATCTAATTATGTGTCCCAGGTACCTCATATCTCGGTGAGAGTAACCATCACAATATTTGTTCTCATGCACGAGACACGAGTAGGAAACATACCCACAACCTAGTGGTCCCCAATAATCATCATCATAGTTTATTTAGTGATGTAAGAATCAATCTTGCTATGTGAAACTGAGGCTAAACCCCACAGATTCACTAGTACACGTCCACCCACTTAGATACCCGGGTTTCCCCTTGTGTTCAAACAAGTTCTACAAGTTAAGAAAAATAATTTGAACATGAAAATATCATTTAAACATCACAAGTTCACCAAAAATCCCACATTTACATCACAAAAGTCACAAAATCCACTTTTTCATTTAAATGCATTTTTAAATCATACTCACACCAAAAATAGCCCACATCACTTTTCACATTTCTTTAACACTTCCAAAAATCCTTTAAATAATTATATAAATCCATTAAAATATATTATAACTCACATAAAAGCCCAATCAAATATCATAAAATATTTTTTTCATCAAAAAAATTCATTTTTCACATCATACTCACACAAAACATCCCAAAACCATGTTTCCCAGCTCTCTTTGCTTTTGCTAAAAAATTTCATCACTTTATAAAACATTCTAAAAATATATTCGAAATATTAAATAACCACATTACATTTAAAAAACCCAAATTAGGTGAACACACCCACCAAATAGTACATATACACCCCTTTTCCCACTTTGTTTAACTAAACAAAACATTCACAATTTTCATAAAACAAACCCAAGGGGTGTAACTATGCTTCACACACAAAACCCATTTCAAATCCCTCATTCAATTCCAAAATCATACCAATAACAATCCATAACAGAATTGGAATTCATAAAAACATTTATTAAACTACCCCCCAAGTGTTATAAAAATACCTCAATTAACACCACAAAAGACACACATGAAAAACACACATTTTCATAAATCACTTCCAAGAAGTACAACATGGTTTTACACCTTGAACCCATTCAAAAAACCCATTTAAAGGACCACATGACACAAATACATTAGAAAACCAGAATTTTAAGCCCCTTTAAACACCAATAAGTCACTTTCATGTCTTATAAAATACACCCAAACATTACCCCAAGAGTTACCCATGAAAAACACCCAATTTCAAGATGTAATGCCACTATAAAATTAAACGCTTAAGAAAATACATAAAAAACGGTTTTCATACCACAACATACATATGATTAACATTAAAACCAGTAAATCAAGAAGGATAAATCATCCAAAATTTCTTACACATGGAACCACCTACCTTTTGAGTAAAAACCCTTGAATCTTGGTGTGAAACCTCAACCGCACCTCCGCCACACCACAATGAAGTGAAAATGAACCTTAAACCATAATATTTCACCAAAAATACCCCAAATAAAACCCTAGGTATGAACCCTAACTTCAGGACACTCTAAAAATTCATGAAAGAGTGAGGAACCCGTAAGGAGAAGTAAGGAAACGAAGTGAGAAACTCAAACCCAAATAAATCTTGAAGAAAACAACACAAATACACTAGTATCTACATTTCAAAACAACCATAAATTAAAGTGAGGTTCTAATAAATATTAGGAGGTAATTTAGAAAAAGTAATAGGAGAAAATAGTAAAAATAAAAGGAGTTATGAGAGGATCAATTTACCTCTTGAAATATGAATGATTTGTAAAATCTAGAGATGTTTCTCCTAAATTCACGATTCAATTATGCTTTAAATAGGGGTAGGAGAGAATGGAGGCGTACCTTTGGTAAGTGAGTTCGGGTGAGAGTTGTAATAACTGAAAAAACATAAATATTTAATGGGATATTAAATAATTAGAAAAATATTTAAAATAGGAAATGAGATTTCGGGCTGGCCCAACACCTTAATAAAAAACCCAACTCCATCATTATTATGGATTCATATGAGGTCTAAATAGATATGGTGGTTCTAATATACCCAGTTATTCCAATTGGGAAGTGGAATGTGTATAAAATGTTGAAAAATAAAGGAGTTATAAAAGAATCAAAATTTCTTTTTAAACCTTGAAATGAGCTCACGGTTTGGCCCAAAATTTGAAAACCCACCATTTCTATAAAAATGCATGGAGAACCCCAATAACTAAGCAAGGATGGAAATTAAATGAAAAATGATGTTAAAAGAAGTCATGTATGTGATAATTCTCCCCAATATAATAATTTCCGCCCACAGAAAGCCACAACGAGGCCAAAAACAAAAACCAAACCAAATTGATAGACCATAAATATACTCCTTCACCAAGTTCGGTCCACACCTAAAAGGCCAAAACACCTCCAGTGATCAATTAAGGAAGGAGTACTATGAAAAACCAAAAGTTAAATCAATTTCTGAAAATGATCAAGAACATTCAGACTTTATCCCCCCAAAAAACTCCTAAAACACTATATGAACAAGACTCAAGTAATCTACCCAGACGAACAACAACAACAAAAAAGGTTACACATACTTTGCTTTAACTAAACCGTTGGGCACTCTCGAATCCCAATGTTTACCCTAGGAAGATGTTGGTAGTCAGATAGCTTTGAATGAGACTACCACCCTATAGTCCAAGACCATGGACCAATCTGAGTTACCAGTATGGGGAGACAAAAATTCTCTCCCCACCATAAGAGACAACTTAAATTTTCCTGAGATAGATTCAGGACACTAATAGGGGTAGGCCTGAACGGACTCCCCAGTTCAAGTGGTAAAATTCCATCAGACCTTAACAAAAGAACTTATATAAGACTCATAGTGGGTCTCCCCACCATAAGAACCAACCATCTTAACCAACCAACATGAGATGGTATATAAAGACCCCAAAATTTAAAGTGTTGGGGCAGCCGCACGGTTAGTCCGCACAATTTGGGAAACTATACGCTAACCATGGGGATCCTTCTATCTACATTGTTATCTAGGGCATGGTCACTAGTAACCATGTGAAAACCATGCACTCAACCTATCTATCCAAACATCAAACCATTCTCCAAATACCCTATCAAAACCAAAGTGGGAAAGTATGAGCTCATGCTACAACATGGAAACGAGGTCCTCCCACCTCTACCACCAAACATGAAAAACTTGAACAAGATGATGACACCAGAGGTTTAAACTCTTCCTATCATTCATAATGAGGATCAGAATTTGTACAAGGGTTTGAATGACCCTGGGATTTCTACTGACTACATGTCAGCTTCTCTCTGGGACCTATGGATGGAGCTGAAATGTTTGAAGCTTATTTTTCCTTGTAGTTAGGCTTTGGAAACCACCTGAACCAAAATTATTTTTCTGGTGATACAAACAACTACACCACAATCCTGATAAGTTTACCGAGACATAATATATTTAAAACTCACTTTACCCTAACCCAATGTTTCACTGAAACAAGGTCTTGGAATATGCACACACATCAAGCCTTGTTTCTTCGAGTGAGAAAAAATAGAAGGAAATGAAACATATAAACACCTTCCTATGAAATAAAGGATTTTGTAATTTTTCTAAGAGATTCATACTCCCAACATAACAGATACTATTAGAGGATTTCAAAACCTTCACCTTTATAGTCAAATGAGTACATGACATCAGAAGGAGTCACCGAACATGACCATTGCGATTGATAGAAACAATTCATGGAACATGACCTTATTCCAAGTTCCTAAACAATACACACTTCCAGAAAGTGTCCACAATATACTCTCATGACCAGAGTGCCAAAATTGGTGGTTTAACATGAACTAATACTTCAAAGAAACTATAAAGAACCTGGAGTCCCTATTAGACACCGTCGAGACACTCATCCACACTAACAACTGCAGACCATTTAAAACATCAAAAAATCAGAAAACTTAAGAAACTAAGATCTCTTTCAACCTTCCAAGAGCACTCTACCACTACAAGAGGATCCAAAAATCAGATAAAGGGAATGGTGAAAACTCAATCTCCAAATCTTGGGAAAAAATTTCTTTATATTGATCAACTGGAATATTTTCCAATAGCAAAACAATATGGGTTGCACTTCAGTCATGCACTAACCCTTAATGGGGGTGTACCTTATCCAATGATAGAACATAAGGACCCAACCAAGATGGTCCATTGGTCAGAATGTGCCACAAACCAAATCCAAACACATGAAGGGAACCACCATAAAGGCATCCCGAAACATTTCTCAAAAGGTACCACTAACCAGCCCTTCAACCCTGCTTACCAATTGAACACAAACCCAAAACACCATTCAAACAGGTGGGGTTCTTGGACTCAAAACATCCCACAAATTCAAATTAAAAAAAAAACATAAAACACACTAGACCAAATCATTCATCAAGACATCATGTTTTCCTTTAAAAACATTTATTTGAAAACAAACAGTTCAGCTGTTTGCGTATCCACCAGTGGTACCCCATGGGCCTCACACATGAAAGTTTCTATTCCACCAGGAACCCTCCTAATATCCATCTTGGAACTCATCCATTTGTTCCATTGTCCATCCATTATCCCATATAACCCCATGCATGTGGTCTCTCATGGAAATACAAAAGGTTAAAACACAAAACCATTCCACTTTTCGAAACCAAAATAGTCAACCAATACATCCTTTTTCTTAGAACCGCAAACCACAAAATAAAACCCATTTCAAAGCTTATAAAATTGTTGAGAAAGGAAAAACCATTCAAATAAAAACTCACGTTCAAGTTATTCACATTAATTTAAAAACATCTTATCCCATTAAAACTCCTTTCAATAGTTTAGAAAACTCTGTTAGAAACACATTTTCAAAGCCAACTTTAACATAGTTCTAACTTTAAAAAGATGTGTAAACGCACCATCTTTTATTTAAAAAAATTATAAAATATCAGTTCCACCATTTGAAAATTCAAACCCTTAGCTCTTTATTAGAATATCATTTCACAAAAACTTTATGCTTCTTAAATCCAATTCATTTTTACTTTAAAAACATCCAAGATTTCCAAACAGAAGGACACAAGACAGTGCGAGAGGAAACTCATTTTAGTTGGTGGCTCAGACATATGGTTAGTGGTCATACTCCAATCACTTCATTATCATAGAGATTGTTCTAGGGAAATATCCCCGGCTCCACATAGCTTTCCAGGCCTTGCGAGCTCACTGAGACCATTAACCCAAATCTCTTTTAATTTCCCTTAATCATCATAAAACCAATAAATCCAAAGGAATCAGATATGTCCCGACTTCCCCTGGTGACTTGAATCATGTTATGAGGTGTGTTGACCAGGAAACCTACCCATAACTGAAATTCCAAGTCCTGACAATCCTAACTCTAAACTATCCCAAATTCTCCCAAAATAACATGACCCAAAGAGTTAACCTGAACCTCCTTTGATACCATTTGTCACAAACCAAATATGGTCGCCCATGAAACCGGTGCCAAACCTAGCCCGTGACAAGTCCCTAAGGGTGTTATTGATCCCCATGGTCTGGAAAATGTGCTCGAGTATCATAAAATGAGAATTTGGAATGATTTACCTGAGTTTATAAACTTAAAACAACAAATGAATCCAATAAAACGAATATGGATTTTTCAAACCAAACAATTTCTTTTAAAAATTCAGAAATGAATTACATAGTCTCGAAAAACACCCCATTACTATAAAAATTGTTCAAAAACAAAAGGAAACATCCCAATAACCCTAATGGAAAGGGGCACCACCCTCAAGCCATCTCCACAAGACATCACCACCAAGGACCTACTAAAAACCAGAACCGCTGAAACTGAAAACAATACCCAACCTATGAAAAAAAACCAAGTATACTTACACTCAAGGGTGTAAGTAGGGTGTGATCCAATGACTAGTAGGATACCACCACTAAAAGATTACATGTGATAAACATTCAAAGATGAAAAGATTTCATGTTTTCATAAACAGGAAATGCTGGTTACAATTTTTAAAATATGAAACTTAAAAATTAAAATAGGTTTCAAGTGGGATGTCATTCAGAATAAACACTTTTAGAAATAATTTCAAAACTACTTAATTTTCCAGCCAACCATACAATATGCCAACGGTAATCACAAAGCAACTAATGAGCACAAGTAATAGAAAATAATCCCTAGGCACTATCTCATTGTGGGTCCCAAGTACCTCATATCTCAGTTAGAGTAACCATCACAATATCTGTTCTCATGCACGAGCCAATAGTAGGAAACATACCCATAACCTATTGTTCCCAAATCATCATCATCATAGTTTAGTTAGTGGTGTAAGCATCAATCTTAATACATGAATGTGAGGACAAACCCCACAGATTCACTAGTATACTAGTACACATCCACCCACCTAGATACCCAGGTTTCCCCTTGCTGTTGAACTAATTAAATAAGTTAAGAAATATAATTTTCATATAAAAATATCATTTACACATCACAAGTTCACCAAAAAACCCACATGTACATCACACAAGTCACAAAATTCACTTTTTCATTTAAATTCATTTTGAAATCCTACTCACACCAAAAATATCCCACAACACTTTTCAAACTTCATTAACACTTCCAAAAATCCTTTAAAAAAATTATAAAACCATTCCAAGACATTATAACTCACATAAAATTCCACTCAAATATCATAGAATACTCCTTTCATCACAAAAATTTATTTTTCACAACACACTCACACAAAACCTCCCACAACTATCTTTCCCAGCTCTCTTTCCATTTGCTAAAACATTTCAGCACTTTATAAAACATTCTAAAAAAATATTTGACAATTTAAATAACCAACTTACCTTTAAAAACCCCATATTAGGTTAACACACCCAACAAACAATAAATATACACCCTTTTTCCCACTTTGATTAACCAAACAAAACATTTATAATTTTCATAAAATAAACCCCAGGGGTCTAACTATTCTTCACACACAAAACACATTTCAAATCCCTCATTAAATTAAAAAATCATAACAATACCAATCCATAACAGAATTGAAATGCCTAAAAACATTTATTAAACTACCCCAAGTGTTTTAAAAAAACCTCAATTAACACCACAATATACACACATGAAAAACACACGTTTTCATAAATCACTTCCAAGAAGTAAAACATGGTTTACACCTTGAACCCATTAAAAAACCTCATTTCAAGGCACACATGACACTAAGGAATCAAAAAAACATAATTGGAAGCCCCATTAAACACCAATAAGTCAGTTTCATGTTTTATAAAATACACCCAAACATTACCCCAAGAGTCACCCCTGAAAAGTACCCAATTTCAAGCCATAATGAAACTATAAAATTAAACGCTTAAGAAAATACCTAAAAAAGGTTTTCTCACCACAAGAAGAATATCAAGAACATTAAAACCAGTAAATCAAGCAAGCTAACTCATCAAAAATTTCTTACACATGTAACCACCAACCTTTTGAGTCAAAACCCTTGAATCTTGGTGTGAAACAACAACCGCACCTCCACCACACCACAAGGAATTGAAAACAAACCCTAAAACATAATATTTCACCAAAGAGACACCAAATCAACCCCTAGGTATGAATACTAACTTCTATAAACTCTATAAATTCCTTAAATAGGGAGGAAACCCTAATGAGAAGGGAATAAATGAAGAGAGAAACACTTACCCAAATAAATCTTGAATAAAACAACCCAAATACACCAGTATCTGAATTTCCAAACAACCATAAAGTAAATTGAGGTTTTAATAAGTTTGAGGAGGTCATGTAGGAATTATAATTGGATAAAAATAGTAAAAATATAAGGAGTTATGAAAGGATCAATTTACTTCTTCAAATCTGGTTGATTTGTGAAATCCAGAGAAGTTTTTCCCAGATCTCGATTCAATTGAGCTCCGAATTGGGGGAGGAGAGAATGGGGGAGATTATTGGGTAATTGGGCTCAGGTTAGAGTAGTAATCACCAAAAAATCTTAAAAATTGAATGATATATTAAATAATTAAAAAATATATTTAAATCATGAAATGGGTTTTCGGGCTGTCCCAACACCTTAATAAAAAAACCCAACTCCATCATTATTATGGATTCATATGAGGTCCAAATGGATATAGTGGCTTTAATATATGTGGTTATTCTAATTTGTAAGTGTAATGGGTATAAAATGTTGAAAAATGGATGAGTTATAAAAGGAAAAAAATTTATTTTTAAATCTGGAAATGGACTCATAGTTTGGCCCAAATTTTGAAAACCCACCATTTCCACCAAAATACATGGAAAAACCCAGTAACAAAGAAATGATGTAAATAAGATGAAAAATTCCTTTAAAAGAAGTCATGTATGTGACAATAATTATATTTTAAAATCTATTGGTGTAAAATTCTCTAATTTTTTAATAAATTTTATCCTTTTAATTTAAACTTTGTCTTGTTAATCAAGAATTTTACATTTGAAAATACCTTTGTTAAAATTCCAAACCATAAAAAGGGTTAACAAAATTTAAACTTTAAAAGTGGGAAATGGAAATAATATGTTAATATATGATAACACATGTATAATTATCCAAATAGGAGAACATTAGTGGAAAGTAAAAATATGGACATGGAAGGAAAAATTAATGTCCAAATGATAGAATATGACACAGAATTTTTCCATGATAAAGTTAATGACCAAGAAACCATAAATCAGAAAAGGATTAAAAATGACATAAATTCTTCTAAAATAAAGGTAATAGGATTACATTTTTATTTAAAAATTACTTTTTATAGTGCTTAGAAATTCCTTTAGCATCTTGACTAAGAACATAAGTAAATATACTTACATGATTTCCATCCAATCCATAAACACAATTTCATCCTTTGGTAGAATGTTTCCAAAATATTCAACTTCTATCTCTTATTTTTCTCTAAATGATGAGTATAAATATTTAATGCACATATCGATATAATCATCTTCTGATTTACCATGCGGTATATAAAAGGATGAAAATATTTTCTTTCTATCTTTAATAAAAACAAAATAGTTATAATTAGGTAAGATAATAACAAAAATGAATAAAGATTTATATGAATAATTAATATATTAACCTATAAAATTCAAAAATAACCCCAAAGGTGAAAGGTAGATCATTTCGTAAATAAATAACCCTCTTCCCTAAATTACTTCAACAACATTAACATTAAATAATGTTTTAAAATCAAAGGTTATCACATAAATTTCAGATTACATTCTAAAAAAATATCATATAATTCTTCTAATATAATCCTCCACATTAAACCTAAGCTTTATATATACATCAACAATAAAAAATCTCCCAAAATATCATTAATCACTTTAAAATCTCATAACTTAAAACCTAAAAAGCTATGTTTATTACTTTAAACTTATGATAAATCTTGAACTTATAAATCCATTATGGAATCCATAAATCTTAATTTAACCTTATGGAAACATCATAATATAAAAGTTTATCTAAATCCTCCTATAATACCAACTAAAATATCCTTAAACCCTCAAGCTAAAAATATAGTGCATAATGCGTAATATTTACATTTCTGTCTTTGATACCAATAAATGTGACCCAATTTCAATAATAAAAAATATAGAACATAAAAAAGAAATATTTATATAAACAAATAACTTTTATATTTAGTGTTTTCTATAACTAGAAAAAACTCTTTCATAATAATACCCATGTATGAATAAAAAATATTTCACACTATAAATAGCTTTTCTTATACCACATTAAGTTTTCAATTTATTCCTTAATTTTTTTTCACATAAATACTATAAATAAACAATTCATTTAACATCAATCTTAATAACTTGTGGAAATGGAAACAAAATATAGGAAATCTCAAACACTGATTACATGTAAACGTAAGCAGTAACAATTGAAATTAATTTGATTGAATAATATCAAAATAAGTGTATGATGACATAATAAAAGTGGATGATTATAACATAAGATAATTCATACCCATAAAAACATGGATCTTAAAAAAAAATATGTCGAATAGTGTTTTAGCATAAGACAAGAGTCATATAAGTCTATAATAATGATCCATGTGAAAATTATCCTCAAGAAAATGATCTATTATAAATTTATGGAAGCATAAATAAAGCATGTACGTAACTTGGAACCTTATTTTGATATCACTATTACAAATGGAATAACCAACCTGAAAAATTAAATAATATCTTAAGTGAAACTGAAGGTTATGGGTGTTGTGGAAGTGACTTTGGTGGGCGGATAACCATAATGGTTTTTCTAATTCAGTGGATCATTATCAATATTGTAAAATATATAAATGTCATAAACAAAGAAATGTTTCCATAAAATATTAATATAGAGGAAAACCCAAAATCAGAGAGGACATTTTCTTATTAAATTTATAATTAATTTATTCACGATCAAAAGAAAATGGTTACCTCATCATAGGAACTTTCATCATTGATGGTGTTAATAATCTGTAAACCCTACTAGTATTACCTTAATTGTATAGGGAGGACCTTTTTGTAGACCCCATATAGTAGTAATCCACACATGATACTTTGACCTATGAACACTGCTAATTGATTTCTTGATTCTAGAAAGCAAATTAATCATATTGCACTATTCATATTGATCACTTTAAGATCATTTGAGATGAAAGTATTTCTTCTCATTCTTGAGAATATGAGAGGAAGAATTCAAAAGAGAAGTCAATTATGCACAGCGATTCTCAATTCTTGATTAACCCTATAAGATAGACACAACCATCTATTTATATAAATAGGTTTGATATAAAATATTATTTAATTTTGTACTAACCCTTAAATAATATTATAATCCTTAAAAAATACCATATGAAATAATAATAAGAATATTATTATTTTATGTCACACGCTAAATCATGCAATGATAAATATTATTTTACCATATTGTTAATTAATATTCATTACCAAATATGTTATTTGTTCTCTCAAACTCCTTAGCATTTATTAAGTACTGGAATATATATTTAATTAAATATTTTATTCATAAATAAATATTTTATCCACAGTCCAATGAATAAATAATTATTAAATATTCATGTAATTAATAAAATTATTTATTAATGACTATATAATTATTTTTTACCTTGAAAAATTAGTGATAAATAAAACATAAATAAAATTATTCCTTGATCTTGAGAAAAATATATATTCCAATATTTAAATTTTAATATAATTTAGTTAAGATCAAGGGAAACACTTAGTTTGTGACCCTGTAGGATTATTTATCAATGGAATTAGGTAGGATTTTCTAGAGTCTAAAATTACTATTTAATAACAGGTCAAAGAACATAAAAGAATGAACTTAATTTCACAATTCTAAAAACTACATACACACACTCACTGTGTTATATAATTCCTTTGTCTCAATATCTCATCTAGAATGGTACATATCTATGCCATCAACCTATATGCATTATTTTCCATTATTTGACTATTTAAAATAAAAAAATCATTACACCATGGCTATAGAATTTAATGTCACAGTTATATTCTAATAAAAGGGATGATATATCAACTTATATAAAGATGGAAGGGATAAATAATTCCTAGAATTATGTATTAACAACATGTCATTCATGATGCACCCAATGCTCCCTACTTCCAATGAAAATATAGCCTCATGTTTTTGGTCAGTAAATCTAAGTGTGTGAGTCATGATATGTATTAATGACAATCTCAAAGTTTAAGGACCATTAGACATGCTCACAGATAGGAATATCCAATGACACCAAAACATATGAAATTACTACCACCGGTTATGTTCTCATAATATTCCATCTTAGATATTATCAAGTTAGAACTTTATGAGAATAGGCCTCGTGCATTTATGAGTACTCTCCCCTAACAGTCAATATACAATACACCCGATCATAGTATTCTATCTAACTATACAACTATTTTTAAGAATATCTTCATTGAATTTCAAGTTTCTCATCATAGAGGGGAATTTATTTAACCTTATCAATGTAATAGATACTCCAAGACATTGTCACATCAATGTTATGTATAAGATAAATCAATATGTGATAAGATATTTCTATTAACTTGCACTTAATTAAATACAAATTTAATCTAATGTTCTAAGTATTTGGTTAATGGGAACCATCTTCAACTAGATCCCACTTTCACTAGATCCAATCTCAAACTAAGGGTTAGTTCTCACATATTAAACATGATTCTACTGAGTATGGATATAACTTATAGTCCTACCACATTCCTATGGCTTGGTATGGTAAATCCACATGTCTTTATAGTCAATATTCTTATTACAACATTGTTACCTTGAGAAAATACCTCATGTTGTGATAAAACTGAGTGTCCATATTTTTTCCCATGTCAAAGTCATGACATCCTAACTAAGGCCATAGTTAAATCTCATCATAATTAAAAAAATATTTTAGTTGGTACAACTCAAAATCGGAATAGGATTTTACCAAACTACTCTTTAAGTAGTATTAGAAGATACAACATTCTTGGATATTGTAGATATGGAAACCACTGGTTATAATTATATTTTCCTTATATATTACCTTATCCATTTTCGTGATACTAAATAAAATTAAACTAAGTGAAGAAAAGTGTTCAATTCCCTTGATTAATAGTATTCTCTCTTACCAAGTATTATTAGATAAATCTAATTAAAATTAACACAATTATGTTGTATCTATTTAATATTGAAATTCAATATAAGATGTGCTAGTAATATAAAATGAAAAAACATGTCATGGAAGATAAGAAAAATTCCTAGCACTTAATCCTATGAAATTATTTTAATCTCACTAATCTCTTCCTATGTCCTTGAATATTCTACTAGAAGGATTATACGTGAACATCAATTTGGTATCCAATTTTTAATATATATATATATATATATATATTACGACTTTATCTATAAAAACTATGAATATATTCTATTGATCTCATTATCTAGATCACTATTCAAACTTTAAGTCATAATTGGAGAAGTTTCATTACTTAGTCTTAACTAGATGGTAAGACCGAACAATTATTTTCATATTTTATCAATATATTTACATTGAAATCTGATAGTTCTCCCACTAACCAGATAGAGACACATGTCACTCATTAATTTCCAAATAAATATTTCATGATCACTATAATTTATTTTTTCATAAATTAATTTATGTTTTATGCCTATCTTATTGTCATTTATTGATTTCTTGGACCCTTTTAGTTATTCTTTGTCCATATACCATAGGGTATCCTTTTGGTCAGGTATTATTGATATTTTCTATAAGGACTCCTCTAAATGTGGTTTCCTTGACTATCAATACTTCAATATGATTATCATATAAATATGTTTTGAAAAATTATAATTCAAAAATTATTTTAATCGGTATGATTGGTGTATAGGTTTTTTATAGACTATACCTTTAAAAAATCAATCATGCTTTATCAGTAACATCTTGTATTGTCTACAACCAATGTCTCTTGAATACTCACTAAAAATATTAGGTGTTTAGAAACATTCAAAATACAGAGTCCCTAAATCTTGATGGATGGAGTCCATTAACATTTACTACTTATCTATAGGTATATTTATTATGAAAGAGTATTATATGTATCACCCTCCATGGTGAACATACAACACCTCTTTCTTTATAAATTCTTATATAGTATGAGTATATAGAACTACTCCACCCACTAATATCATCCGAGTCTAGTATTCCCATGAAAAATCATGTGTATCCATAACCTTAACCCATAGATGTTAAGTATGATCCAACTGCCTTTAAAGAGATAGGATTCCATTATAGAAATATAGCTAATCTTGAGTAGATGTTAATATCCGTAGTAAATATTGGATCATTAACTCAGATGAACCATTGTGTTTTAATGTTTTTTTATAGCTAAGGCCATACTTTAATGAATGGTTTTCAACAAAAACTTTGGGTAGAGTTCTAATATATTCTTATTATATCTCAATTGATATGATATCCATTAGAAAATATCATTGGCATATGATTAGTTGCTATTCTTATATTTAAAAAACATATATTGGAAGGAATAAAATAAGGTTCTCAATATATATATGACTCATCGATGATCTTATTTTTACTACCATTATGAAATTAATGTATATAAAGAAAAATGGGATATGTATAACTTTTACTTGACATATATGATCAATTATTTGTTGGATAATACTTTATCCGATATGACATCTCAGAGATTCCACAATCCTTACCAAGTGTACTCATTTACTTCATCAAACATTTCAAAAAAATTATAAAGGAATCTCATTAATTATATGAAGTTATCTTTATATTTAGAATGGTTTATGTGGCCATGTTGAACCAAATATTAATTCTTTTTGATGTACCTTAAATTATAAAGGTTAATTTATCTCAAAAATTATAATTAGTTTGTTTATATATCTAGAATATTACTTATATTGAGACTAAAAAACTTGTATGCATATAAAATGGTTAAATAATTTTTATTTGATAAAGAATTATATTCAAATAATTGGTTAATATTACTATATTTTATATTCATCATTCATTGTAATATATATTTATGATTCAAGAGTTACTCAACTGATAGTTTAATATTAAAGTACCATTAAATTTTTTTTATAAAAATGAAATATTTTCTCATTGTATCTATCTATAAAATAATATAAATGTTTTTTAACACTTATTACAAACATTAATTGATCAATTTGGTAATTAAAATTAGTAATCTCCCCTTGGATGACAATGGAATCTCCCTTTCTCATCTAACTTTGAGTTCACTCTGTAACCGTTTTTTCTTGATCATTTCCTTTATTTAAAAACATTTATGTTGTTATCATATTTTATTTAACAAAAAACTGTTGAATATAATATTAATGAATATACCAGAAGGGGTTTCATCTTATCACTTCTTCAATTTACTTTAATTTATTTTTCAGTGTCCAATATTTTTACATAACAAGAAAATAACCACTTGTTTATTCTTACACCCTTGAATCCTTTCGATATTTGAATGATTCGGTAAAAGAACTTTTGTATTTGGATTATACATGGGATATTCAGCCTTATATTTCAATCTTTTAACTATAAATAAGGTAGAAAAGTAGGTTTTAACCAGTACTTGTACTCTTGGTGAAGTATATTTGAATGTTTCTTGAGTGACTTTCATTTATCCAGGCTTGGAAAAATAAGGATAACCTTATTGGTAAGGATAATAAAATAAAATTAATGGATAATATTTTATCTAAGTGGAAGCCTATTTTCACCAACTGATCAATATACCACAATATTTTGAAATCATGAGAAGTAGCTAGATTACCTTCTTCCAGTATACACTGATATAGTGCAATGAGAGTATTATTTATTTCAAGACATTCCTTCTATTTCTAAAAAGAATAAAGATATTATATTATGTTTTAATAACTATAGGATTGATATAAATATGTAAATATATATGAGATGGCACAATATGGGGGGGGGGTGAATTATAGTTTTAAAAGTTTTGTATTTAAACTCTTAATAATTAGTTTAAGAGATCTTAAACTAATAAAAATCACAAAAAATACAAAAGATCGAACTGGTCCTAGATCCGATGGATATAATATGATTCCACAGGTTATTAAAACAATTGAATTTGAATTGAATACAATGGTTAGAGTATAACAAATGTAAAGGATTATACCATGCAGTGTATAGAATATTTTAATGCAATATGTAAATAATGTATCTTAATTAAAACAATTACAATATAAAAGAATATGAATATAATGAGGAAATAAAATGATTCCCTTTCTATTACAAATAGAAGTAGGAAATAAAAGGGTATTACAATTATTTTATCCTAAAGAGCAGGGTATCTTTTCACCTAGTATAAAATGTCAGTCTTACCACCACCTGAGTAAGCCCTCGATACAATGATCAGAATGTCTATCATCCTATCCATGGAAGCCCTCAATTAATAAGGTAATTGAAACCTCTATCTTTCAAATACTTGAAATCCCTTGATACAATGATCATCAGCACCATATTCATATCCTCGAAATACTTAGATCATTATCACAATGATCGGTCACACAAAGTAAAACAGAGCACTTATTGAAATACAAGAACTAGGAACAAGCCATTCATATCATCTATCTTCAAGGATTTTCACACAAAGCAAGAGAGAGGTTACACTGTTTCTCTCTAGAATCACAATAGTGTGTCTTTTATGTTCAATAATCCAAGTATTTTATCTTTGGTTCAAATGTCCTCTTATTTATAGGCCTCCTATCCAATGGTAATACTTGATTTCAACAATCATATTTCTCCAGAAAACTCAAATGGACTCAGAAACCTCACATTATAACGGTCAAAACAAAAAAGAATACACAACATCATTTTTATTAGTATATAACTAACTCCAATAAATCATTTTAGTTAGAAAACAATAGGTATATTAGTATGAAAGAATGAGTATGATGAATATGAGTAAAAGAATAATGCGAAACATGTATGTGGTATTAGAGCGAGACATGAGTACAATGCGATACATGAATACGATGAAAAACAAGGTTTTGATGTATATCATGGTTATGATGTATAACATGGTTACGATGTATAACAACATTATAATACACATCCTGGTTAATATGCATACAATTATTACGATACATAGTATGGTTACGATGTATAACATGATTACGATACGTAGCATGGTTACGATGTATAACATGATTATGATACATAGAATGGTTAATATGTATAACATGATTATGATACATAACATGGTTACAATAAATATCATGATTATTATTCATTACTTGGATACAATGCATAATATGATTACAATGCATAATGTGATTATGATTCATAATGTGGTTCTGATTCATAACGTGATTACTATATATAACGTGATTATGATGCTTAACATGGTAATGATAAAAAAATGTATATGGTTACGATGAGAAAAAACATATGTGATTACAATGAGAAATAAAATATGTGATTACAATGAGAAAAAACAAGTAATTTTATATTTACAAAACAAAAATATTAATTGGAAAATCAAAACACATTTTGACTAAAAAATATCCCTATTTTTGGAAAGTACAAAACAAAAAATAAAGACTCATCTCCCTATGAGTTTAGTAACTCTTCTGGAAGTAATAGTGATTATTACTAATTCTACCTTAATATAAAAATATCACTAAGGATCATATTCTCTTTACTTCCCCTTTACTTGTGAGTTCTCCCCCTTAATATGTTATTCACCCTTTTTCCTTTTTATGAAAAAAATATTCGGTATAAAGTAATTTATTGTTTTCCAAATTATTCTCCCCCATTGTGATTTTAAAAAAGAATAAGGGAAAGAAATATTTTCCTAAAAGTATTTATAGAAACAAATTATATGAAACAATATAAGTCACTTGGAGTGAAATAAGTTTTTGTTACAAAAAGAATTAAAAAAATTCATTCTTTATCATTTTTTACAAGAGTTTGAACTCATAGAGAATCATATTCTTGAACTCTTTTATATCCTCCATCCATTTGTAAAGAGATTATTATTGAGCATTCATCTTCACATATTATTTTTCAATAATCCTTTATTGTTTCCAGAGACTTTCTTCATTAAGTTGATTGATTGATTCATATAATTTGACCCTTACTTCTTGGAAATTGTAATCCTCCATTATGACTCAGCATGTCTTCTCTGAGACAACAAATATATTTGAGAGAAAAAAATCTCATTACATCCATTTTCCAATTTTTTTATAGATGTTAAAGAACTTCAGAGGATATTGCTTTTGAGGTACTCATTCTTTTAAAGGCTTATACTTTTTCATTCAAATCAGTGACCAAATTTTGGTCGACTGAATTGAGATCATTTACACACTTCAACAATTGATCAATATTATCTACATGATTCTTGAGATTATAATAAATGTTGTACAACCACATTAAAACTTTGTTACAATCCTTAATATGCTCAATAAAATGTTCTTTGAATACATTAAAATCAGCTTCAAGATTCAAAAACCTATCCATCAGAGTCTTGACAGAATCCGTTCTTTCATTGGGACAATCGGAAATGATATCTAGCATGACTTTAATTTTTAGAAATAAGGGTATAATGTTTTCTAATCTATTCATGTCTTGTTCAATATATTGAACTCCATTATTGTGATTGTCCTTTCTGAATCGGTATCTTCATTGTATTATAGAAGATATCCAAAATGAGTTTCCATGCTGATAAAAAGAGAAAGTTGATTCTGATTCTTATAGGTTATTCTTTTATATTGGATGTTTGAATAAATTTCTTAGTAGTATCCTTTTAAAAACTCTTTTTGAAGATTAAGGATCTAGAGATGGAAATTTAAAGGATGGGGATTTTGATGATTCTCTTAAAAGATTTTTCTTATTTACATCTTCATTCTCTTCAACTTCTTTTTCTTCTTCTCTTTGTTATTCTTCACCTTGTTTTTCTTATTCTTCTTCATTTTCTTTATTGATACATTGTGTACCCAATTTTTCAGTTTCTTGTTTTCTTTCCCTTTCTCTGCTGGATCCGGCTGAATTTGAACAGTTGGTTCCCTTATGACTATTTCAGTTCGGGCTTCCTTATCTATCTTTAGAAAACTATCAATATCAATAGATTGGGTCTTTCTCTTCTTTATAGTCATATTCGTTTCTTATTCTTTTAATATTTCTTTGGTTCTTATTTTTTCCTCCAGGGATTTACTAGGGTCCAAACCAAATTTAGGATTAACATCTTTTCTTTATTCATTGTTCTTACTCCTCTCTTCCTCAACCTCATTCAATTTTACTTTTTGTTTATTTGATTTCTTGGTTATTGTAGGCTTAGATATCTTTCTTTTTCTTGATGTTGATTTGGATGTATTTGAATGTTTTTCACTCCCTTCAACTATTTCTTTTTCTTTCTCTACTTTCGAATATTTGTCAAACTTTTTGGATTCGAGATTGAATTGTAACTTAAGTCTCTTGATTATATCCTTACCGATGAGAGGATCCTAGAAAGTTATCAGATCTTATTTAATTGATACATTGCACAAACTCAGACATTATTTTAAAAGCTTTATTAATATAGTAGAAAACATGATCAGCTAGGACTTGATTGCACCAGATTTAAGTTTCTTGATGGTCAAGAAAATAAAACCCATAATATTGAAGTTCCTCATATTCACTAGGTAGTCAAGAACATAGATATCAAAGACTTTTAGAGTTTCCTTATCACCCTTTATCAGTACTAGGAAACATTGCATACAAATGGAAATGAGATTATTTTCAGCTGATAAAAGATTTACCTTCCTCTTGTAATAATGAATATAAAAAACAATTCCTCTACTTTTATTTTATAAAAATTCCCATCTAGTTATGGTAATTTTTGGGAAGGACAAAGAGAATATCCCTCAGATGTAACTCCTAGGAAATAAGTAGATATATTTGTTGAGGTTGTATATCCCTTATCATATATCATAAATGACACCTTAATCCAATTATATATCTCCATTTTTTTATTTAATTATAATACTTCCTCATAAAACACAAAATCTTGATCTGATTCAGGTCTTTCAATACACTAATATTTCCATCCTTGTAAATTTATTATCCTTTTCAACAAAGAATCATAAGATTTATAAAAATATCAATAAACTAAAATTTCAACTCAAAAGGTCATAGAATATAAATCTTTTGGAGAAATTTGTTTTGGAGATGAAGCAGTTGAATTAGACATTAAATACTTGAAAAAAAATCTCAAAAATAGAGGTTTTTGCTGGTTATTAAATATAAGGACTTCTCTGATTATGAAAACTGATGTAAACTCTGATTATAACCTGTGATGTCTATTTATAAAGAATTATAACTTTGGAGAAAATTAGAATGATTTCAATGTGGGATGGGTAGGGAGGGGTTATTTTAAAATGTAATTTAATGGTCAAGATTAGACTTAAAATATCCAATGGTTGAGAATGACTTTGAACTCTTAAGGTTTTCCTTAAAATAAAATGAATTCTAGATGAAACTGATTGAAATACCAAAAATTTGAAATATAATAAACAATATTGGGTTTAAAAAAAGTTATACCTGTCAGAGTATCCAGATAGATATATAGATTTCAATATATTGTTCTTAAGATAAAAATAAAAAAATATAATACCAATAAAAATACTAATACCGATAAAAATGTATAACCGAAAATCATGAAACTAATGAAATATAAAATGGATAAAACATTAAACAGATAAAATGTAAAATTTATAAAACATGAAAATGATAAAATGTATAATCGATAAAACATGAAAATGATAAAATGTAAATCTGATAAAAAATATATACCCCCCCTTTGGAAAGGAGAAACTTAATATAAGCAGATGGTCTAAACTAGAAGTAGATGTGAATGATTACTTTTCAGTGATCATTCCAAGCTTCTGTTTAGTATATTCAAATCTATCAGAAGATTATGGTTTTGTGAAAATGTCAGCAAGTAGTTATTGTGTTCCAATGAATTGTAAAATAGTATCTCCTTTTAGTGTGTGATCTTTAGGAAAATGATGCCTAATATCTAAGTGTTTTAAACATGAGTGATGTTAAGGTTTTTCACTTAGATAAATGACACTAGTATTATCACATAGTATTTGAGTTTGGAAAAAACTAATTCCATAGTTAGTGAGTGTGTGTTTCATCCACAACACTTGAGCACAACAACTTCCAGCTACTATATATTCAGCTTCAGTAGTGGAAAGTGCTACAGAGTGTTGTTTTTTACATGAACAATAAAATGATGAATTTCCCAAGAAATGACATGTTCCATATGTACATTTTCTATCCATTTTTCAACTACCAAATTAAGAATCTAAAAAAAAAATTCAAAACAAAATCATTTCAAAAGAATAAAACAGTCCCAAATCTATAGTTCCTTTTAAATAGAGAATTTTTTACTAATTTTAAATGATATTCTTTTAGATTTTCTTCTTAAATTTCACATAAGAATACGGAAAACATTAATTCTAGATGAATAGTATTTAAATATAGTAATATTCTTATCATTCCTATAATTTTTTTGATCAATAGTTTTCCCGATTTCATTAAGATTAAGGGTATTTGATATTTCTATTGGAGTACTAAAACATTTTGTATTTTCATATCCATACTTTTTAAGTAAATATTTGATATAATTATGTTGAGATATATAGGTTACTTTTAGTTTTTAAGAGATTTGAAAATATAAAAATAAGGTTAACACACCTATCATACACATTTCAAACTCATATTTCACGAGTTTTGCAAAATTATTAGTTAGAGATTGTTAATTTGATCTGAATATAATGTCAATAATATAGATTTGAATAATCAAAATATTTTTGTTTTCCATTTTTATAAAAATAGTTGGATCTACAGTTCCTTTAGCATAATTTTTTAGTAAAAGAAATCCTATAAGTCTATCATATCAAGCTCTATGGGAATGTTTACGGCTATATAAAGCTTTTTTAAGTTTAAAAAATTATCCGGATGTTTTGAGTCTACAAAAAATTCTTCTTGTACATATCCATTAAGAAAAGAACATTTTATGTACATTTTAAAATTTTGAAGTTAAATAATTCCAAAAAGGATAATAGAATACGAATAAATTCAAAAGTATCTATCGATGTATATGTTTCTTTATAGTTTATTACCTCTTATTTATTATAGCCTTTAGCAACATGACTTGCTTTATTTCTTATAATGACATCATTTTCTTCACACGTGTTTCTAAAAACCCATTTTACTCCAATTAAATTTGTTTCTTTTAGTCTTTTGACCAAGGTATTTAATTTATTCCTTTCAAATTAATTTATTTCATCTTGCATATCTTTAATCCAATCCTCATCACCTAAGGCTTCGTTTGATGTTTTAGTTTCAAATTAGGATAGAAAGTCAAGATGTTCTATTTCATTTATCAGGGAATTTCAAGTCCTTATGAGTTGATTTACATCACCCATGATATTATCACTAGGATGATTCCTAAGAAACAATTGATTTGGGTTTTGTAAAACATGTTCATCAACATAAGGTAGAAAGTCTTTTGGGGTAAATATTTCAGAAATGTTTTCTTGAGATTTTACATTATCGGAATAATTTTCAGTCAATGGTTGAAAATCAGTTTGTGAAAACACATCCATAGAATTAGGTAGGGGTTTTAAAAACAAAGAGATCAGTTTCATCAAATTTTACATGCACAGTTTCCTCAACAGTACACGAGTTTTTTTTAAAACTCTATAAGACTTATAAGTAGTGGAATAACCTAAAAAGATTCCTTTATCGAATTTGGGTGAAAATTTATGTAACCTATCTTTACTATTCAATATGAATACTTTGAATCCAAATATCTAAAGTAAGAAACTATATATTTTTGGCAAGTCTATAATTCATAAGGGTTTTTACTAAGAAAAGGACTAATTAAAAGTCAATTTATAATACAACATGAAGTACTTATATCTTTATCCCAGAAATGATTAGTAATATTCACTCAACATGGTTCTTGTAATTTCCTGAATAATACGATATATTCATTAAAATACACCATTTTACTAAGGGGTTCTTGGAGTAGAAAAGTTTTGATCAACACCTTTCATTCTACAAAAAGTTTCAAAATCCAAATTTTGATATTCTCCACCATGATCACTTCGAATAGTTATCAGTGATAGGTTTTTCTCATTTTTAACTTGGGATATAAAAGTTTTGAAATATAAACATGATTTAGATTTCTTTGTTATAAAATATACCCATGTAAATCTACTATAGTCATCAACTAAAACAAATACATTGTATTTTTCTCTAATACTTCCAGTTTGTGTAGGAAAAAAATTTCCTTGTACACTAACTATAATGTATTAGTAGTTAAAACTTCACTTATAGATTTAAATATATATATTTATATTTTTTTCTATACTGAAAAGGGTCACAAACTTTTGAAGAACCAAACTTAAGATTCGAGATATCCTTAAAAAAACTTCTTTGAGAGTTTTCATAGGTTTCTAAGGTTACAGTGTCCTAACCTTCTATTCCATAACCAAGATTGGTCTTCCATTTCACTTAATAAAGGTAATTCTTGGTTCCTAAGGTCTTCTATGTTAAGTGTGTATATATTCTCATGTCAATGGGAAGAGAGAATGAATTCATCCTTGGAATTGTGAACTAAAAATTTATCATTCATAAAATTCACAAGATAACCTTTATCAAATAATTGACTTATGCTTATAAGGTTGTTCTTAAGAACATTAACAAAAAAAACATTTGAAATTTAAACTTTTCATAAAAGAACAATATTACTTATACCAATGATCTTTCCTTGAGAATTATCTCTAAAGGTCACTCTTCATCCTTTCATTTCAATGACATTTTCAAAGAAATATTTATTTCCAGTCATATGTCAAGAACATCCACTATCCATGTACTAAATATTATTATTGTTGGTACTCTTTTTGTTTTCCTCAAAATGAAACAATTAGATTTTCAGAATCCAAACTTGTTTGGATCCAAAAATTGTAGAAAGTAAAATCCTGGGTATCTAAATTTTCTTAGAAAAATAATATTTATGAAAACCTAATGATTGTGTTTTATTTAAAGAAAAATTTTTCTCTCAATGTCCACCACATTGAAACTTAGTGCAAAAAGGGGCACTTTAGGGAAAAAATAATTGTGAAGAAAAACTGATTTTGAATTGGTATAACCAAATCTAGAACTATTTCTAAGGGAAGGAATTTTTGAATACATTTTATCAAATTCTTTCCTTCCTAAAGTAAAATTTGATAAAAGTTTATTTAAGGAAAATATTTCATATTTTAGTCTAATGACTAAATTTTTATCCTCATAATCATTAGTCTTAGAGTTTGAGTTGTTCACTAAAACATTTTACTTAGATATAAAATTTTCAAGATCCTTAGAAAGTTTATCTTCCTCAGAATTATATTTTTTAAGGTTTTTAGAAATGTTTTAAAAATAATGAGTTTTTTGATTAAGATCTTTAAAAATATATAATACTTCTTTTTTTAAAATAGAAATTATAAAATTTTCTTTCTTTAACTTATTCTTTATATTACAGTTTTCATTATAAGTAATTTAGAAAATCCAGAGACTTTTTCAAATGAAGGTAAGGTATTATCATTTGGGGAAGAATATTATTCATCTGAAGATTCATAATACTTTTCATCAGGGAAATTTTAATTTAGAGAAATATTGGTTAAAGATTCAACATTGTGTACCTTATCCATAAGACAATAATTTTCAAGAGGTAATTTGGATATAAGAACAATATTCCTCTAACTAGAAGATTCATGTTCTGAAGTTTCATCTAAAGAGTCACCACAACTGGCACTCCATGTTTCATTTGCTTTAAGACTTTCTTAGTCTTAGACTTGTAATACGTTTTATTATTTCTTTTAGAATTCTTATCCTTTCTATCATTCCTTTTAAGAAAAGGAAAATCTGGTCTAATAAGACTTTCCATTTACATTCACAAAAAGTTACTTCTGAGTCTTTCTTTTCCTTTATATCTTTCTTCTTATATCTATACTGAAAATATTTATTTACCACAATCTTATTCATTCTTCAAGAAATATTGGAACATTTATTTTTTGAATGATCAATATTTCAAGATTCAGATATAGCAATAGCTATCTAATCTTTAGATCTTGTTACCTTTTCTGGAGACTTGGATTTAGATGTAGTAGTAAAAGATAAACTTCCATTACCATTCTTCTTGTTATTAAAATCTTCATCTCTTTTCATTATTTTCTTGTACTGTAAGAGAGTACAAAATAATACATCAAGAGTTATTTGAGTGAGTTTCCTATTCTCATCAATTGATTTCTTTTTAGATTACCACTCATTGGAAATTTTAACTATAATATTTTCCATAAGTATCTCATCATCAAGTCCTTTTTCTCCCATATATTGAATACTATTGACAATTATCATAATTATTTGTTAAAGATTGCATACTGGTTCTCCATAGGGAAAAACAAAACCATGATATTTATCTTGAAGCATGGATCTTATTATTTCTATAACTTTAGATGTACCAAAATGTGTGACTTATAGTTTATTCTTCACACAGTTGGATGCTTCACATGATGATATATAACTATATATATTCCTGGTCATAGAATATAAATAAGTATTTTATACATTGTAATTTAGTTGATACTCTTGTTTCTCTTGGTTGGTGAAGGATCTGACTACTTTTTTTTGAATTTTGTAATCTCCAGTGAGAATCACAAAATCATCTACTCTATTATTAATAACAAATGTCTTCATTTGATCTCTCTAGTACTCGTAATCATTTAAATTAAAAATAGAAGATCTAGTGGGGTTTAGATTATCAATTGATCCAATATTCATTTCTACCATCTTATAAAACAACACTTTTCCACTCAACATGTTAGTGTAGTAAGTAATTATAAAAAAGTGTTTATAAAAATATAATTGTCTTTTAGAAAGAAATAAAGAAACTAAAACAAATCAGTGGAAAAATCCTCTAATACCAATTGTAGGAAATAAATATAAATGTAAATGTATATGAGATGGTACAATACAAGAGGGGGGGGGGGTGAATTATAGGTTAAAATGTTATGTATTTAAACTCTTAAGACATAGTTTAAGAGATCTTAAACTAATAGAATTCAAAAAGCCTCTTATGAAACAATACAAAACATCGAACTGGTCCTAGATCCTATGGATATAGTATGATACCACAGGTTATTAAAATAATTGTATCTGAATTGAATACAATGTTTTGGGTATAAAAAATGTAAATGATTCTACCATATAATGTTTAGAAGCTTTTAAATCAATATGTAAATAATGTATCATAATTAAAACAATTACAATAGAAAAAATTAGTAATAGAAAGATGAAACAAAATGATTCCATTTTTATTACAAATAATTGATGAAAAGAAAAAGATATTACAATTATTTTATCAAAAAGATTAGGGTATCCTTTCACCTAGGATAAAAGGTCTGTCTTACCACCACCTAGGTAGGCCCTTGATACAATGATCGACACATCTATCTTTCTAACCATGAAAGCCCTTGATTAAAAAGGTAATCATCACCTCTAACTTTAAAATACTTTAAAGCCCTAAATACAATGATCAGCGACACTGTCTTCCTATCCCTGGAAGCCCTAGAACAATTTCACAATGATCAGATTCACAAATCAAAACATAGAACTTATTGTAATAAAAGCAATAGGAACAAGCCATTCACATCTTTTATCTTCAAGGATTTCACACGAAGCAAGAGTGATTTTACACCATCTTTGTCTAGAATCACAATAATGTGTCTTATATGTTCAATATCCCAAGTCTTGTATCTATAGTTAATATTCCCTCATATTTATACGCCTCCTGTCCAAAATATATATTTTATTTCAATGGTCATATTTCTCTAGAAAAATCGGAGGGACTTGGACACCTGGAATTATAACAATCAAAACAAAATAGAATACACAACATCATTTTCATTGGTATATAAATAACTCCAAAATAACGTTTTGGTTAGAAAAAAATAGGTATATAAGTATGAAACAATGAGTATGATGAATATGAGTTAAATAATAATGTGAAACATGTATGTGGTATTAGATTAATCCATGAGTACAATGAAATACATGAATATTATGAAAAACAAGGTTATGATGTATAACATGATTACAATTTATAACATGGTTACAATGTATAATGTGGTTACAATGTATAACATGATTATGATACATAGAATGGTTAAGATGTATAACATGATTATGAAACATATCATGGTTAAGATGTATAACATGATTATGATACATAGCTTGGTTACGATGTATAACATGATTACGTTACACATCATGGATATGATGTATAACTTGATTACAATACATATAATGGTTAAGATGTATTACATGATTACAATACATAACATGGTTATGATGTATAACATGGTTACAATGCATAGCATAGTTATGATATATGACATGGATACGATGTATAACATGATTACGATGTATAACATGATTATGACGCATAAGGTGGTTATGATGCATAACGTGATTATGATGCATAATATGGTTACGATAAAAAACAATGTATGTGGTTATGATGAGAAACAACATATGTTATTATGATGCATAACATGGTTATGATAAAAAACAACGTATGTGGTTATAATGAGAAACAACTTATGTTATTACGATGAGAAACAACATATGTGATTATGATAAGAAACAACAAATATGATTACGACGATAAACAAGAAGTAATTTGTGATTTCTAAAACAAAGAGATGAATGGGAAAGTTGAAACACATTTTGAATCAATTATAATCTATGTAATTATGTTTTATTTTCAAATTTAACAACTCGAAATTTTTGGAAATATATTTTTCAATTAAATTTAATTTCATCAATACCTTGCGATACATGCTACACCGAGTTTAAACAAACAATGATTTACTATTAACATATAGTTATCCCCTAGCCGTTGAAATTGAGGCTATGAACTGGAACCGCTAAATTATAAAAAAAATATTGTTACATAATTAGGGATGCATTATTTTAGAATCAGTAAATTAGAAATAAAAATAAAAAACATTTAAAAAGTATAGGGATAGTATAAGGTCTAAAATTTCATCCCTTTCCCATTTATAGGATATTTTGAACCATTTATCTTGAGAATGAATTTAATATGTTTTATTCTTTTAATAAATTCCATTGGTGCCCCTCCCCTCAATTATAAAAGGGCACCCCTCATATCTCTTCTTCATACCAATTTTAAACGTATATCTCAAAAAATATCTACCAAATTCTCTTTTCCACTCCCATATTCACATTTTAGAGGTGTTTTTTTCCTACAAGAACAACCCCAAAGCCCTGAAGAGGATATCTAAAGGAGTTATTTCAAATAAGAGGTAATAGACTTAATCAATCACTTTCTTTTTAATTACTATTTACCTCCTATAAATATATTATGTTCTTCATAAAATAATAAATTAAATATCCTAAATATACTAAAATGTTATTATGATTATGAAACCACCTTTATTTACCCTCTTTTCATCAAATAGGAATAAAAAATACCACTATTTCATACGTACGACTTACTATCTCCACATAGAGATACAATTCATTTATAATCACCATATTTTATGGATAAGTATTATGATTGGATTAATATTTATATATAATAATTATGAAATAATTATATTTTTGGAATGATAATATCATATCTACCTTGTAGCGACCCCGACTCAAGTAAACTAGAGCTGTTTTCCACTTCTTTACATTGGCATAAGATACAATGAATCAGATCCTGAAAGACTCAATAGTTTATTATTCTTGGTAAACTATATAGATAATTTAAATTCAAATTAAAATTGAAAATATAAAATGTGAAAATTATTTTCTTTGATAACTCCATTATTACTCATAGAATATCCCTACATATCAATCACAAAACACTTCCTTATATCTCAAGGAATATAAAACATAAGAAATGGGTAAGATCAAATAACCAGTAAGGTTAAGAATATAGTATAATCTATCATGAATAAATAATATTAATAAATATGTAAATATAAATAACTAAAAAACATTCCATTTAACAAACAAAATGACTATAATATAGTAGAAATAAGTAATGATGAAATAAAGCCAAATAAATAATCACATGAGAATTAAACTTATCTATGGAGATTGTAACTAATAAAATAATTAAATGAAAATAAATAACTGATCTCATAATGAGGGAATGAAAAATTTAGGACATCTTTAACATATTTTTAAGACATTTCACAAGATGGTTTAAATTTGTGTGTATAAACCTATCAAATTTGGCTAATTGAATTGTCTCTTGAGACCTGCCGATACATCAAAGGGATATCTAAAACTGATCTCCACCCATCCCTTACCAAGTGTAATGAATTTATCATATAAAAGGGGTGAAACATATTCAACATAATCATTTTTATTGGAAAACCAACATATAAAATATTAATACTTACCCCAATCAAATAAAGAGAATCATAAACCATGTAAAATAATACGGTGAATGGTAATAAAATATTATGTCCTTGGTCAAACTGATCATAAAGCATCCAAATAAATAATAAGGATGATATCAAACAATATATATATATATATATATATATTGGATCCTAATTATAATAAGGGATTTATTTCATCCATGAATATAAATATAATAAAAATGTCAACAAAAAATTCTTAAAGAAAATGTCCTTTTCACTTTGGAAATAAAATTTTAAAACTAGAAGTTCACAAAAGCTTTTGAAAAAAAATTTATTTGAAAATAAACTTTAAAATAATTTAAAATAATATTTTAAACATTGAGTTTTCATTATGTTGAACAATTATATTCATTTCGTACATGTTAAAATAATGATTCTTTTAATATTTTCAGTAAAATCCATACAAGTATTATTTTGAAAATGACATGAAGATCCATTTTAATGAATTTTATAATGATTAAAAATGGGTAAAAATCAATTTGATAAATCATTTGGAAAATTTTAATTTTTTTTGAAGACATCTTTAGAAAACATGGATTTTGATGAAAATTTATTTTCAACTAAAAAGAGAAATAAAGTCATATTTTTATAAAAACATTATCTCAGTTTTTTTAAGTATTAAAGAGTGAAAAATGGTATTATTTATTGAATAAGTTCACTAATAAAAATAGGAGAATAAAATATTATGATTTTAAAATATAAATATCATATAACTCCCTTGAAGGAGACTTAAACAAGGACAATCCCAAAAAATGATTAGATTGTGAAATAAACCCCTACAACTTTGGTATCGCATGAATTATAATCCACATTAAAGAAATAATAAACATATGAAAATTTAAATACCATTGATATAAATATATTTGTGATATAACATATGAAATGGGTAGTACATACACCTGTCAAAAGAATAAGTGGCGAATATGGCATATGTCTTAGGGATGTAAAAGGGAGAAGGGAAACCATTAATTCAGGTTCGAATTCCTTCATATGTGTTTGAAACTCCTGTATGATAAATATAGGTTTATTATAAATATAATAAAAAACCATATTCATATATTTAATACCATATAATATTTAATTATATCATTGTATCGCATATTTATTAATAAGTTTTTGTTAAAATGAATGTTTAGGGTGATAATTGATTCATTTCTCATGTATGGTTTTGTTCGGTAATTTTGGTAATTTTAATTTAATCATGGTTAAATAATATAAATAATATTGAAAATGATATAAATATCATATTAACTCAATATATATGTATTTATAGTAATCTAAAATATTTTGAGATAGAAAATGAAATACACTATTCATGAAGATTGTTGGTCGTACGTGCACATGAATGTCGTTTCCGTTTTTATTGACGGATGAAATCAAAGGAAAATAAATATTAATCCATATTTTTAGAATAATTATTATTCCATATATATAGTTTGTATTAATAAAATATTTCCTTATTATTATCTATGAAAAAATAAAATTAAAAGCATTTTACATCACTATGTGGATGGGGTGCTCCACACGTATGCATAAGAAACATTATTGTTTTCCATAAAATTGGAATGTAATAATTATATGTGATATTATATTTATAAAAGTTTGTTTGGTATTAAATATCACTTATATTTGTAAATTTTATCCTTTCTACCTCAAATGTAAATGCTATACGAAGAATGAATCACGTTGCTTTGTGAGGAGGTAGTCCACCGTACACACGAGCAACATTATCATATACCCCACTAAATAGGAAGTAAGAAGGTATATGTGATATGATAGTTTTATAATAATAATAATTTCATAAATATCATATAAATATTCTAAATCCATAATTATATCCAATATTAAATTGTGGTGATGGAAAAAAATTATTTCTATTTGTGAGTTGGTAGTCCACTGTACAAACAATCGCTAGTTTCATTTCTCATTTTATGGAAGTGGGGATGGATTTTGGTTATGAAATTAAAAAAATAAAATTAACCAAAAGATAATTTTGAAATATAGATTTAAAAAATTAATTTTATTTTTTAAGATAAATTTTATAAAATCAGAAAACATTAATCTTAAATTATGGGCACAAAGCATGAGTAATCCTCCTTTTAGAAAAATACAGTTTTTAGAAAATATATTTTTCTCTTTTAAATGGTTTTGATTTTATTTATAATAAATAAACAACCATTTAATTTAATTTAAATGTTTTTAAACCATATAAGTTTTATAATTTTGTTATTAATATTCATACCCATCATCTTAATGGAAAGGTTATAATGGTCATGTTTAAATAATACTATTTTAATAGAGTATCGCGTTTTGTTCAAACTCGGTGTTATGTGCATTACAAGATATCGAAAATATTTAATTTATTTAAAAATAAATACATAATAAATCCTTTGGGTGTTAAATTCTCTTATAAATTTAGTGATTTGTGTCATATATGCTAGAAAATATGATCTTTATCTTTTGAAATCTTAGGGTATTACATTCTACAACCTTAAATAAATTATGTCCTCACAATTTAATATTTACTTCAATAATAAAGGTCTTGAAATTTGAAAATACCCTTCTTGAAATACCACATCATGATAAGGGTTAATAAAACATCCTCTTGATAAGATATTAAGGGAATTATAAAGGTCATTTAAAATAATCACATAACTTAGTATCCAAGTTGGATAACATAAGTGGGAAGTGAAGATATGGACATGGAAAAAAAGTTTTATGACCAAATAATGATGAAGCGTGATTGTTTTAATTGGTCATAAGAAAGTGAATTATTAATATAATGTATAAAACTAAAAACAATAAGTATTTAATGAGTTTGGGGACTATTTGATTCATCATAAATGAAGGTACAAGGGTATTTTTTTTGTTTCATGATCCATTTCCAAGAGTTAATGAATTCCTCTACCATCTTGACTAAGAACACATAAAAATCTACATACCTGATATATTTTTATTTCACAGGAACAATTTCATCATTTGGTTATGCTTATATAAGTTACTACTTCATATCTTACTCTAAGAAAATAAGATCCAATATGAATTTTAACTCAAGCACTTAAATTAATATTTAATAAATAATTAGATCAATAAAATAATGACAAGTAATTCCTTATATCCCTATATATTATCCAAAACCAAAATGGTTGGTAAAATTTATAAAATATAATAAATTAAAATATGATAACTCAATAGTAACTACCAAAATTCTAATTTATCCATTTATTAAATGGGTAAATTTAATACTTTTCCAAAATATGTCTGACCACATTCAATATCCAAAAATTTAGATGGTTGTTCACTAAATCAACATTATATTACCATAAAACATAAAGTGGATATTAATGTCCTATTTTAAATATGTGAATACCTTTATAATCGTAATACTTTAATGAAAACATGAATTATTTCAAAAATAAATTCTCTAGTTGTCAAATATATTCCATAAATCCAATCTTGTAGTAAGCTCTAACAAATATAACATAAACTATCACTTCACTAGATAATTTCACTATCTCTAATACTATCCCATAAACATATATTTATCATTATTATCACAAAATTAATCAAAAAATTATGGTCTATCTTCCCCCAATCATGTGTCTTCCAAGATTTTTAACTTTTCATTGATCACTTTTCTTTTTCATCGATACAATTCAGCATGTTCCCTAAAACCCTTTAAGAAATAGTATTGATTTACAATTATTATATATTCCATAAATATTATATCTAGAATATATTTGATAAAAATAATCTTATAAAATAATTCTTGAATCAAAAAATAACCAAATTAATCATTCCACTTCATCTCTGGAAATAAAATAAACTTGATCGTGACACCACGACTTCTTTTGATTGATATTCCCTTGATGACTAGGGAATTCATTTGAGTAGTTCCCAATATCCTTTTAGTTGAAACATTGATAATTGTAAATCTATTCCTTTCCCTTGAAATTATGATCATGGTAGAATTTCTCTCCACACTTGTAGAAAACTCCCATTTCCTTCATGAAATTACCTGGGTGTTTGTTTACACAATTATCATATATAGGAAAACCCTTATTTCCCTTCTTCCCATTATACATTTTTTTCTCTTCTATCATCTTATTCTCTTTATTCCCTTAAAATACAAAATAGTTTTAGAATTATTTATCTATTTTGATAAAACATAACACTATGTCCTCGTATGATGAGAATGTTTGGGATACTAATTCCCTTCGAAAGATTATATTAATCCCATCAAAGAAATGACCATTATTTATCTTTGGATTACGTGTGTTTATATCGTTCCCATTTCTTCTTCTATATGTCATTTTTTAAAAATTTCATTCTATAGATTAGGAAATAACATTATGTATCCAAATTTATAATCCCAAAAATAGTGAAACACTTAACACAAATTGAAAAATTTATTCCTGACTAACATCATAATCATAAACATGGTTTCTTTGGGAAAGATTCCAAATCATAAAAATATTTTCAAATCCTTCATAATTTTTTGTAAATAATATGCGAATTATCCTAATAATATCTCATGGGATTGTCAAACCAAGTGTGAAATAAGGCCTATTTTCATGTACCAAGTAACTCTAATGTCAATCCCAATGTGTTGTTTTCAGAGTTATTACATAGAGGTACATATTTTCCAGAGCTATATCCACTTATAGTGTCCATACAAGGATGTATTTCTTGGATAAATCACATAATATCTATCTTTCAAAAAATTTAGGATGTTATTATAAAGTTATACTCAATGTATATCATATGGTGATGTTCCCTAATATATGTTTTCCTAAATAGAGTTTCAAAGGTTTCTACTAAACATCCTCTAATACCAACTGTAATAACTCCAACTCTAGAAACCCAGATCCAGTGTCTACATTATTTCATTGGAATAATATACAAGAAATCACACCCTAGTGTACTGAATAGTTTTTTTGTCATGTTAAACAAGATACATACTTAAAATTACAATTATAATTTAAAACATAAAATATGCAAAGTTTCTTTGGGAATTTCATTATTCCTAATAGGGTATCCCAACATATGAATCATATAACACTTCTTGGTATCCTGATGAAAATAGAATATAAGAAAGGGGTGAGGTTATATTCCTAGAAAGGGTAAGAGTATGATATAAAATATATTGTAGAAACAATAATAATCAATATGAAAATGTAAATAACCGAAGCACATTCCATTTAATAAAAAAACTAAGAATAATATGGAATAAATAAATGATTATCAAATAAGTACATATAAATAATAAATTGATCTTGAAAATTTTCCATGGTTTTTATAACTAATTGAATAATCTCATAGACATCAAAAAATGATCTCATAATGTGGGAATTCATATTTTAAAAAATATGAAACATATTATTAAGACTTTTCATGAGATAGTTTAAATCTATTGGTAGAAACCCATCTAATTTGGAAAACGGATTTGTCTCATGAGACCCATCAATGTATCAAGGCGATATATGCAATCATTCCCACCTATCACTTAATAAGTCCAATTCATTCCTCATATGATACGGTTGAAACCTAATTAATTTAAATAATCATATTTAAAAAATGATATACAAAATATTAATACTTACCCTAATCAAATAGATGTAATCATAAACTCTCTAGGGTAAAATCTTGAATGGTAATAAGGTTGTACATCCTCTGCCAAAATGATCATAACATGTCCAAATAAATAATAAGTATGATACTAACGAAACATATCTCTAGCGTATCCTAAGTACAATAAAGGGTTGATGTAGTCAATGAATAAAAATAACAGAAAATGTTAATAAAAAAATTATTGAGTAAAATACACTTGGCACTTTAAAAATAACCTTTTAAAACAAAAATTTCACAAAAAAAATTAAAGATACTTTTATTTGAAAATAACCTTTTAAGAATTGTAATATAATCGTTAAAACATTGATTAGTCATTCCTTAAATGTTAAAAAAATTATTTCACCTACATTTTAGGTAAAAGGCAAAAAGGTCGTGTTTTGAAAATGACATGAATATTCCTTTAATTTTTTAAAATAAAGTAAAAATGGATAAAAATTTCATTAATAAATCATTTTCAAATGTTTAAAAACATTTTTGACAATATCTTTAGAAAACATGGATTTGGATGAAAAATGGTTTTTGAGAGAAAAGAGAAATAAAGTTAGATTTTCTTAAGAATATTATATCAATCATTTTGATTACCAAAGAGTGAAAAAATGATACTATTACATAAAATAGTTTATGAATAAATAGGAGATAATAAAAAATATTGAGTTTAAGATATAAATATCAAATAATTCCCCCAATAGTGACATAAACAAAAACATTCCGGAATAATGTTGTGATTGTGAATTAACCTCTTACCACTTTGGTATCTTATGAATCATAAGATCCAAAAAAGAAATAATCATTATATAAAAATTTAAATATCATATATATATATATATTTATTCATAATATAAAATATCAAATGGCCAGTATATACACCACCCAAAGGAATACATGTGGAATATGGTGCATATCTCACAAAAGTAAAAGTGAGACGATAAACCCTTACCTCATGTTTGACTTCCTTTATATTTGTCTGAACCAACTAGATAATAAATATAGGTTTATTATAAATATGTTATATAACCTTAATAATATATTTAATTCCATATATTATTTATTTATTTTAATTTATCACCTATTTATTAACAATTCTTTGTTAAAATCACTCTTGATGGTGATAATTGCTTCGTTTTTCATATTTGTTTTAGTTAGGCAATTTTGGTAATTTTAATTTGATCATGGTTATATAATATAAATAATGTTAAAATTTATATAAATATTTTATATATTCATTATATATTTATTTATATAAATCTATTAAATTTAGAGATAGAAAATGGATTACACCATTCTTGGAGATGGTAGGACATACATATGCTTGAACATTGTTTCCATTTTCTTCGATGGATGCAAGGAAAGGAAAATAATAATTAATTAAACTTTAAAGAATAATTTTAATTTGATATATATAATTTATATTAATCAAATACAACTTTATTTCTATCCATGTAAAAATAAAATGAAAAACATTTCATATTGCTGCATGGAAAAGTAGTCCACATGTTCGTACAAACAAAATTATTGTTTTCCAATATATTGAAAAGTAAGAAGTAAAATATGATATTATATTTCCATAAGTATAGTTAGTTATTTAATATCACATATATTTATAAATTTTAACCTTAATAGCTCCCATGTAATGCATAAATGTAAAATGAATTACACTGCTTTGTTTGGTGGTAGTCTGTCGTACACACGAGTGACGTTATCATATCCCCCATAGAATGGAAAGTATGATGGTATATGAATTATAATAATTATGAAAGTATAATAATGTCATAAATATTAAATAAATATATTTAATATATCATTATATCCATCCTTAAAAGGTTTTTATGGAAAATGAGTAACTTAGGTTTGCAAGAGAGTAGTCCGCCACACACACAATCGACAATTTCGTTTCCCATTTAATGAAAGTGAAGATGGATATGGGTAATTACATAAAAATAAAAACAAATAATTATATATGTTATATTGGTGTTATTATATTATCATATTTTAATTGAAATAGAAGGAGTTAGAATAATAATTAAATGGAAAACTCATAGTTAAAACTTTACCTCATCTTCGGAAAACCTCATTAGGTTTAACCTAAAGCCTTTATATTTAAAGTTTATGTTCAAAAAAATAGTCTAGGACATGAGGAGGTATGTAAGGATGTTATTGGTGTAGGTATTTTACTAAATAAATTGTTTTTTAATTTTAAATAATGGAGGAGAGTGGGTAGCCTTTTATTAGCTGGGTAGAGGACAAACATAGAATTTTTTAAAATATAATGTAATACCCATGTTTTTATCATTCCAAATGCCTCCAAAATGGGCCATTAAAAAACATTAAAGAAATTAGGGTCTCAAAATTTCCATGAAATGTGTTCTGTAAAATTTTATAGGTTATTTTATCCCTTATCTTCATAGATTAACCCCTAATAAATGCATTTTACCTTAACCATAATAATTAATTATTTCTTTATTCACTATTAATTATGGTAAAAAATTATGTTGAAATTATTATATAATATAAATTATACTTATTAAAAATATTTAATCCATTTTTACCTATAAAATTCAAAGAACTAGAAGAACTCAATTTAAAATTAAATTGAAGAGGAAATGAAAGAGTGATTTTCCAAAGATAAACTTTTCCTAAGTATTAAATGTTTTAATATAAAAATTCAATTTGAAATTGATTAAAATGAAATAAATTAGTTAAATTTAACTATAATAAAACTAATTTTAATTTAAAATCAACTTAAAATATAATTTAAATTTGTAAATAATCTTAATGAAAATAAAATTTTCAATAAAATAATTATTTTTCACTATACATTAAAAGAATTAAACATTTTATAAAGTTTTCTAGAATACACCCAAATATAAATTTGAAATATAGAATTAAAAAATTATGTTTATTTTATCTATAAAATTTTCTAAAAGTGATAAAAATTAATTTTAAATTGTGTGTGCAAAGCACGACTAATCCACCTTTCAGAAAAATACATTTTTCCAAAAACATTTTTGTCTTTTTCAAATGGTTCTGATTTCATTTATAATAAATAGATAAAATTTGAATTTATTTTTTATATGTGTAAATAATATAATTTTATTAATTTATTTATTAATATTCTTACCCATCATCTTGAGGGATTGGTTGTATTGGTCGTGTGTAAATAGTAATATTTTAATAGAGTATCACATTTTGTTCAAACCAAGTGTTTCATGTATTACAAGTTATTAAAGTGATGAATTTATTTTAAAATAAATGTATCATAAATTAAAGGGGTGTTATATTATATTTTAGTTTTGGTCTTTCATGTTATATATTTTTTTAATACAATTTTCCTATATTAAAATCTCGTGGTGTTACCTTCTTAGCTTTTAAACCATTGGAAAATGATGACATTGATCACGCGTATGTGTGGACTACCACCTACACAAAGCGATGGTAATCGTTTCTAATTACTATTTTATTTGTATGGTAATAAAGATATATTTAGTGAATATATATTATATATATGATAAAATAGTGATTTTTTAAAGTTGATTTATTTTTTACCTTTCTTTCTTTCCATCCATTGAAAAGTGGAAAAAATGTTCATACATACGTACGACCTATTGCCTCCATGAACAATGTAGTTCAACTATATCTATATATATATATTATGAATGACTATAAACATGTATATAATGAATATATATTATATTTATATCAATATTAACATTCTGGAGATATTGATACCATGATCAAAATACAGGGAACAAAACTAAAAAACCAAAACATATATTACAAAATGAAGCATTTATCACCTAGAACAAGCGAGAATGAAGGATTCTTTGGAAAGAGGTGAGTCGACCACTCCCTCACTGACAATTTTCACTCCCAAGTATCATGAGAATATGAATCACAATTCGACAAAACATTGATCAATGCAATATAATTCCCATTCAATACTTTGATATAAGAAAAAAAAATCTCAAATGGTTTCTCCCCAATGGGAACATCTGGATCCTAATCAATCTCCTCCGAACTCAAAACATGAGAGGGACTAAGATGATACTTCTTGAGATGATATATATGAAATAAATTATTATTACCTATCAACTACACTTATAATTTCAATTAATAAGCAACTTTACCTATACGCTCAGCGACCTCAAATGGTATAACATATTAAGAAGCTAGATTTCAATATTTCTCAAGATGATAGTGACCAAACCCAGGAGATGATTTCAATAAAACATGGTCACCAATGAAAAACTCCAAAGGATGATTCTGGAAATCCACATATGATTTCTTATGAATTTGAGATATAATGAAGGGCTGATGTATATCTTTAATCCTAACCAAAGCCTCATAAATTAGACTTGATCCCACAAGAGTGGACCCGCCCACCTCTACCAAATAAAGAGGTGACCTATATGGGTGACCATAAAAACCATCAAATGAATGAATCCTGATCGATAATCGGTAGGTGTTATTATAATAAACTCAACTAGTCCTAGATGGATTTCCCACAAAACACCGTAATCTAAGACACATGTATGGATTATATCCTCTAGGATCTGAATAATACTATCCATATTTCCATCCATATGTGGATGATAAGCCATAATAAACCTAACCAAAATCTCCATAACATTTTGGATACTCTTCTAGAATCTATAATTAATTCTTCTATAATTTTCTAATACAATGTTAAAGGGAACCCCATGAAACCTAATGATATTTTGTACGTATAGCTTACCCATATCTTCAACCTTGGTCCTGTCCCTAATCATAATAAAATGAGATTATTTTTTCAAAAGTTCAATCACCACACAGATAAAATTATTTTCTTAGGGAGTCCATGTTAATATAACAAATAACTCTATATACACCTCATCCAATTTCTAAATTTTAACTGGAAGAGGCTACAGAAAACCAAAAGGTTTCAGGTGCTCTACCTTTATGAATTGTTAGGTGAAATAGAAAGACACATAATCATAAATTATGTGCTTCATACATAACCACTATAAATTATATTTCATGTCATAATACATCTTTATAGATCCAGGGTGAATGAACCATGCAGAACTATGACAATCATGAAATAATAAATTCCTTATAGACAAAAATAACAATTCCTAAAGTAAAGAATACAATTATAAGGGAGAGACTAACCAAAAATGTTCTCCACAATATATAAGATTTCCCTAATTCCTCTAAACTCTATATCCTTTTAAAACCCTTATAATAGACTCTAGGAGAGATTATTATAAAAAAACACTAGTTAGAACAATAATTAAATCACACCTACCTTTCTAGACGCAACTTAGTAATGATCCCCATAAGGTTCCAATTTTCAATTTCAAGAAATTTTGTGGTGAAAATTTCTTATTGAGAGAATACATGATGAAATTTCTCTTCCCTAGGTTGTAGGGGATGTAAAAATAAAAAATTTAAAGATATTATAGCCACCACCTCTTCCTAAGATTCTAGTCCTTCTATGAAAATATATATCTTATAATATTATGATCATAAAAGATCATAAAACTCTCCCTAATAATTATTGATTCCAACATTTAAGAGCATGAATAAATATAAAAAAAATATAAATCATGGGTGGGGTAATTTATATCATGTGGCTTAATTTGAAGAGAGATGTAGTCCATGACGTGATCATTCTATATAAGAAAAAAAACCACACCCACACTAGAAGCATTAGAATACACCATATACCCTTTACTGGGCCCATATAAGATCAAAATAGGAGCTGATATCACAAGATGTTTCAACTTATAAAAATATGTTTAAAATTTATAATACCATATGAAATTCACAATTTTATTGGAAAGAGTAATCAAATTTGATGAAAACTTCTATAAAATATTGGTGAAGCACCAATAATAACTAGATATACCTAGAAATATTCATATATCAATGAAGTTTTATAGATATTCTCATGATAATACATCCTTAAACTTCTCAGGATAAATGGATAGACTACATTTATAAATCAAATGTCTCGAGAAATTCACTTATTAGATCTAGAAATTGCATTTCAAAATCTTACCATAAAGTTAGTGACTCCTCAAGATCTCCAAAACTAGATTCATATGGTGCTCATGCTCATGCTGAAATCTCATATAAAACAAGATATCTACCAAAAACACCATGATAAATTTGTTTATATAATGACTTAATATCCAATTAGTCAAATCCATAAAAACTATTGGGGAATTAGTCAGAATAAAAGGGATCACAATATATTCATAATAGTTATACCTACCATTGAAAGGGGTATTCAAAATATTCAACTCCCAAACCTAGTTATGATGATAACCCAAACAAAGATTAATTTTTGAGAACTAATTTAGACCATTTAACTAATTGAAAAAGTTATCCACAAGGGTAAAGGGTACTCATTCTTAAAAGACACCCAATTAAGCTTTCAATAGTCTATGAAAAAATGAGGTGAACCATCAACCTATTTGGAAAAAAGAATGGGGGATTCCTATCAAGAAACGATATGGAAAAAAACTTTCACCATTAGATCATAAAAATTGATCTTAATATCTTTCAACTAAATAGGTTCCCTTGGATAAGTGGTCATCAATATCAGATATGCACCCAACACCAGATTATTCATGACCTCTATATAACTTTATTGAGAAAGATTAGAGAAGTCATTTGGGAAGACTTTAGGGAATTTTTTAATAACAAATGGAAGATCTATAAGAGAAGGTACATCATTAGGATACACTATAATAGATGAAAACAAATCTCAAGATCTAGGAGGGAAGGTCCTATATGATTATACCTTGAGTCCCACTCTCCCCAAAACACCTGAGAGCTTCCATTAGTGGTAGAGAACAAAAAAATCTGATGATAAAAATAAATCTCAGCAGATGAGTTAAAAGTCAATTAATCATCATGATAATGTCAAATATATCTAGATATATATCTAGGAAATATCAGACAAACTTTTAATCAATAATTGATATAGAATAAGAAAGGAAATGGAACACCTACTCCTTCCTCTTTCTAAGAGGTGTTACCTGCTTTACAGCAAAGGACATGAACATTATTGGATGTTTTAGTATATTAAAAAAATGGGAATATATAAATGAGTGTGAGGAACCTATATCAAAAAGATAAATTTATATATAATATACAACAAATATAACACATCTCACTATTATTGAGACTGCATCAACATCCATTATAAACTCATCCACTATGAAAAAGTTATTCACTCTTATGACTTTTGGATAGAGCCCTGTAGACTATGAAGCTTTTGACTATTTAATAGTTTCTTTTAGAGATGAATATCCCTTACTATAATGGGGAATAGACATATCCTATAATAACCTCTATAAATGGCCTCAACATCCATAAGCATTTGAAGTATTCACAAGTTCAGGGAAAGTACATATGGTGTGCCCTAATTAGCTACATTGGAAGAGAGTTAGTGGAAATCTAATGGATATTTTCTATGGTGTTAAGGAGAATTATTATTGAGAACTACCTATACCATCATTTAGATTACTATTACAGTTCCACTTATTTTCCTATGATCCATTGAAACTACTGATGGGTGGAAGAGAAGAGAAAGAGAAGCCAATCTATCCTACCATATCCTTTTCTACCATCATGTCCCAATATACCATTCTAAGATATGTGGTAATCTTCAACATGTATACCTATGATTGGATACCTGGTCGCAAACCCTATAAATATTTTTGAGCTATTAGCCGATCATTAATAAACACATAAGAAGAAAAATGAACCAGCTCCACAAAATGATTGGTATATTCTAACACCAAATTCTCACCCTATTGAAAACAGAGGAACTCTGAAGAATTTTCCATCACCATATACTCTATTCATAATTATTGAAGTAATATGGTCTTGAATCCCATCCAATACAAACCCACATACATATTCATGTACCATATAATCCCATCACCATTTTATGGGACCCTCTAGCATGAATGTCACACACTTCACCTTGATAGCCTTTGGTATCTCTAGGAAGGAGAAGATATGATCAATCTTGTCCACCTAGTCCTCCACCTCTTTTAATTCATTCGTACCCTTAAATTATGGAGTATTATCATGTTGGAACTCTTTAGGTCAAACTATATCGTTTTTAGCTCATGGATGTGGTTCAAAAGCTTGGTTCTAAACTCACAGGACATTCCATTCCATGGTATGAACTGACCGTATGATAGCCTCTACAAGATTATGATCTAGAGTACGATTACCTTTAAAAGACTATATCAATACACCACCATGAGGATTAATTGGAATACATCTTAAAGGAATATTACTACACCCAAAAGCATAATTAAATGAAAAAAATAGTATAGTCTTAGTTAAACCAAAAAACCATAAGTTGGAACTAATATTAAGGTTAAAACTTCATAGGAGACACACATCCTAGCATCACATGGATACACAAGGCTCATCATGCTAAGAGTTGGCTAGGAAATCAATGAAACCCACCACTAAAGTTACAATAATCCTATCTCTTGTCAAACAGATGTACAAGATGTAGGTTCAGGGCGCAACGGAAGTGCGTTGGTGGGTTTTCCCAGCTTTAATTTTAGCATTAAACAACTTTCAATTAGAGATCCGTCACGATATTAAATTCCGAATCTTTGGAATTGAACGAAGAAGAAAAAATAAAAGAAGATTCCTGGAACCATTGAGATATGATCATCATATGTTGGTTATAATTAATTTAATTAATTAAAAAGAATTACCTCAGTGGAATTCTTTCTTCGTCGATGTCTCCAGTCACAATCCTGTGATCCGTCATTGCGTCGTAGAATCCAAGTATAGGATACCTATAGCGGCGATCCACACCTGCTCCACATACCTCTAGACGTCGCCAAAGGGATCTCCGAGTGCTAGCGCGGAAGAAACTTCGCTTGCGATGTCCGCATTCGACCACCTTAATACGGTGGAGGATCTCGCTCTTGTAACTTGAGGGCATTCTTGGTGGAAATGGAATTATCTCTTGGCTTGAGAGTATTTAAAAATCTGTTGTGCACACCAATGGCTCTGCAAACGTGTTGGGGTGGTAAGGATATTTATAATCGGATTTGAGGTTAATAGAGTTATGATAATAAATAAACGTGTTACGCGTTTTATTTATTTCATTAACTCTTATTAAAACCCCATGTCGAATTATTAATTCCTTGACATGTGCCCACACTGATTATAATTAATATCATTTAATAAAACAATATTATATCCTCAAAATCCCGACGAGAAAACTACAGGGCGTGTAATAATTAATTCACGGCGTGTACTTGTTTTCCATAAAACTTCATGGAGTGTATATTTAATATACACATGCTGTACTTTTATTTTCCATTTTCTCCACTACATTTATTAGACCTTGATTAATGGATATTTATTTCTTAAATAAATGTAACTGCATTACTTGCTAATAAATATATTATTTCGCCCACAATATATTCTCTCGAATAACTAGTGTCAAAATAAATATGATCAGGCATCCTTAAATAATTATTAAACAACAGTTGGGAATAATATTTATTTAACTTGTTAAATTAATATTTAACTGAGATATGTGGACACACTTAGTGTGTGACCCTCTAGGCCTCTTTCTCAGTGGCATTAGGCGGAGCCTGCCTAAAGTCCAAGGTTAGTGTCTAGCAACACACCAAGGCACCCATAGAGAAAGAAGTTAATGCCGCAATGACATGTCACCTCCTACGAATGCTTACCGTGTAATATAATCCCTTTTTCTCAATATCTCTAATCAAGCAGGTTGCGTGCTAGTGCCATCAACCCATGTGATCGATTATTCTTTCTTTGACTTCATGAAATTGAAATCGCCCATACCTTACCATGGCCATGGATTTATTTAGGCTATATCAATTCCATCAAAGGGCCTGAGATATCTAATTCAATTATGGAATAGAAGAGACAAATCATTTCTTGCATTATCTATTAATGCAGTATTACTCATGACGCACCCAACGTATCCTACCTCGCTACGAACAGTGTGTCGTCACAATTTTCGTCAATAAATCTAAGTACGCGAGTTGTAATACCCATTAATAATAATATTAAATTCTAAGGACCAATACACACATCCGCAGATAGGAACATCCAATGACACTATGAAATGTGGATTTCCTACTGGCGGGTCTAATTCTCAAAATATCCTCCTGGATATTACAAAGGGCGCACACCATGAGAAGGTGCCTCAAAGTTTTATGAGTCCTCCCCCCGAATGACCTGTATTATTTGTGTCCCTAAAATAATATCATCCGGCCATAGAACATATATTCAAGAACAGTGTTATGGCACTTCTGGGTTCTCATCATAGCAGGGATCTACAATGACCCTTTAATGCAATAGTTGTCCTTAGGATATTATCACATGTATTGTCACACAGAAGAACAATCAAGATTTGATAAGACTTTTATTAATGAATAAATTACAAAGTAGTTGTTTCTAGACCACCAACTCTAACAGACTCCCACTTGGACTAGATCCAACTACTAACAAACTTTAACCCGATAGATCTCACATGATATTAATGCCTCTGCTGAGATAGTCCTTTAGTCATGGGGTCCGCCACATTATCTTCTTTGGACACTCTGCTCACAACAACATCACCCCTCTGATATAAATCCCTCAAGAGGTGATACTTCCGGTGTATGTGCTTTGTCCATTGATGTGACCTTGGTTCTTTTTCAAGAGCCACCGCTGCAGTATTATCACAATACAATGTAATGGGATCTTTACTTCTAGGAACCACATCAAGCTCCTGGACAAAGTTCCGAATCTAGACGGATTCCTTGGATACATTTGAAGTCTCTATATATTTGGACTCCACTGTATAATTGGCGACAACTGGCTGATTTGAACTCTTCCAGCTCACAACTCCTCCATTGAGACAGAAAACATATCCAGATTGCGACTTCAAATCATTCTAATCTGTCTAAAAACCAGCATCAACATACCCTCTGATGACAATCTCCTCGTCTCCTCCATACACCAGGAACATATCCTTAGTTCTTCTGAGATACTTAAGGATAGTCTTAATAGCAGTCCAATGTTGTTCTCCTGGATCTGCTTGATATATTCCTACCATTCTCAGTGCATAGGAAACTTCAAGCATGGTACATAACATGGCATACATGATGGATCCTATAGCCGAAGCGTATGGGATCTTACTCATTCTATCTTTCTCTTGTTGTGTATGAGGACACATTTTCTTAGAAAGATGTAGGCCATGTGACACTGGAACCAATCCCCTCTTGGATTGTTTCATAATAAATCTCTTTAGTATCTGGTCAATGTATGTACCATAACATAGTCTAAGCAGCCTCTTGGATCTATCAGGAATGATCTTGATCCCTAGAATGTAGGATTCTTCTCCTAAGTCCTTCATGGAGAAACACTTGTTCAACCAGTCCTTAACTGACTGTAAGACTGGTACATAATTTCCAATAAGTAATATTTCGTCAACATATACTACTAGGATAACGATCACATTGCCATTAAACTGCTTATAAACACATGGCTCACATTCGTTCTTAATGAAACCAAATTCTGTTATGGATTTATCAAATCAAATGTTCCATGACTTGGATGCTTTCTTAAATCCATAAATGGATTTCTGTAACTTGAAAACCCGTTTGGCTTCACCTGGTCTCACAATCCCTTCTGGTTGTGTCTAGACATCTTCCTTAAGGTTCCCATTAAGAAATTCTATTTTGACATCAATTTTCCAATTCTCATTGTCATGGTAATCTGCTATGGCAAGTATGATTCTTATGGATTTAAACATGGAAACTGGCGAGAAGGATTCATCATAGTCAATTCCTTGATGTTGTTTGAATCTTTTATCCACTAGCCTTGCTTTATAGGTTCTAACTTGACCTTCCATGTCCAGAATTCTCTTCAATACACATTTGAATCCAACAGGCTTTACAACAACTGGCTCATCGACCAGAACCCAAACTTGGTTCTGATACATGGAATCCATCTCAAAATTCATAGCTTCTAGCCATCTTGCAGCTTCTGATCTTTCTACTACTTCCTTTTAGGAGAGAGGTTCATCATTGTCCAACAATAATGATTCACCATCCTCGATGACTAGGAAACCAAATCACTCTGGTTCCCTTACCTCTCTTGAGCTCCTACCCGGTACTTGTGTTTCTGGAACCTCTTCCACGAGGACCTGTGGAACTTGTTCCTGTACCAACTCCTTTGTATCTTGAGCATCAACTTTGTCGAAGTCAATCTTTCTCCCACTCTATCCTTTTTGGGGATGTGCTCTCTCTCAAGAAAGACGGCTTGTCTGGCGACAATCACTTTCTTGTCCTGAGGGTTATATAGGTAATATCCTTTCGTTTCCTTAGGATATCCTATAAAGATACACTTCATGCCCCGAGGTGCTAGTTTGTTGCCTGAGAAGTCCTTAAAAAACACCTCGTATCCCAATACACGTGTATGCGACAAAATAGGTTTATTTCCATTCCATAACTCGGAGGGAATTCCATTTTCCACCTTAGTTGGTACTCGGTTTAATGTGTATGCTGCAATTTGTAATGCATATCCCCAAAAGGATAATGGAAGATCCGCATGACTCATCATCGACCTCACTATGTACAACAAGGTGCAATTCCTCTTTTCACTAACACCATTCCACTATGGTATATAAGGAGGAGTGAGCTGATATAGAATCCCAGACTCCCGTAAAAGACTGATGAACTATTGGTTCAGATATTATCCACCTCGATCCAATCGAAGTTTCTTTATCTTCTTATCAATATAATTCTCTAATTAATTCTTGAATTCCTTAAATTTATCTAAGGCTTTTTACTTATACCTCATTAAGTAGACAAATCCATATCTACTCAAATCATCAGTAAAAGTAATGATGTAAGAATATCCACCTCTAGCTTCTACTAGAAATGGTCCACATACATCCATGTGTACCAATCCTAGAAGCTATGTGGCCCTTTCACCATGTCCACCGAAAGGCGGATTGGTCATTTTACCTTGTAAATAATCATGATATCTATCAATTGGTTTTAGCTCGGTAGAGTCTAAATATACATCTTGGAAGAGCTTTGTCAAGCGATTCTCATTTACATGACCGAGATGGTGACACCACAACTGTGTGATGTATGAGTCATGTGAGTTTTTTTCGTTATCGATTGCCAACACTTGGTTTTCGTAATTTAATACATACAAACCATTTTTTAAATGTGCCATACCATAACATACGTTGTTCTTATAAAAGAGACAACCCTTATTTCCAAACTTGAAAATAAATCCATCCATATCCAAACAAGATACAAAAATTATATTCTTGGTAACACTAGGCACATAATAACAGTTATGTAAAACCAAAATCATGCCAGTTGGTAATGAGAGGTGGTAGTTGCCAATAGCCAATGCAGCCAGCCTTGCACCATTGGCAGCTCAAAGATCCACCTCTCCTCTAGAAATATTTCTAAATATACTTGGTTACTACATTTGAATACAGATGTGAGCCCCAAAAGCTGTATCTAATACCCAATGTGTAGAAATGGAAAGATTACACTCGATAACGAACACACCTTTAGCTTCCCCATGCTTATGGGTGCAGTTCCGCTTCCAGTGGACCTGCTTGCCACATGGAAAACACACTGCCTCCCGTTCCTTGACCTGCCTCTGGATCTTCCCCTTCTTGGAGGGACGTTGCTCGGGGGCTTCAGACCGTTTATAAGTCTTTGGCCCTTTTGCCTTGCCATTCCTCTTCTAGTTCACCATAAGGACTGCGGGTTTGTCACACCCTATGTCCTTGTCTACCTGGAGAATCAAGGTCAAAAGCTCCGATAAAATCTTCTCATTGCTGATCATGTTATAATTGACAATGAAGCTAGAGAAGGTCTTGGGCAGTGATGATAGGATGATATCTATACGCAAATCATCCAGGAATTTATTCCCTAATATGTACAGGCGTTCAATGTAGCCAACAAGATTAACTACATGAGGCCCAGATGGCACAGACTCTCCAAGATTAGTTGTAAACAAATCATTGGAGATCTCATACCTCTCCTGTATCGCCTTCTCTTGGTAGAGATCCTTAAGGCGAGACATCATGCTATACGCGTCCATGTATTAATGTTGCTTCAAGAGCTCATTGGACATGGACGATAGCATGAAACACTGGAAATCTGTGGCATCATCCCTGTGTTTCATATAGAGAGATAATTTCTCATCACTGGCCTCTTTCTCAGGCTTAACAAGAATAGGCTCTTCCAGCACATACAATTTCCTATCGTGGCGAATGATGACGCAAAAACACCTCTGCCACTCTTGGAAATTGGTGCCGATTAAAAGGTTTTCCTTCTCAATTATGGTTCACAATGATATGTTTGAAGTGATTTTCTTGTAATTTCTACAAATTTAGATGAACAAAGGTTTAGTACTTTATTACAAAACTGATAAAAATAAATAAATTAATACTTATTAGTCTCCCACTATTTTATCGAAATCCAATAGCCCTCACCATTGATTTCAGAATATTTTATTTCCTGAATATTCTAGTGGAAAGGATCCATATTGCCCTTCGCATTACCCCAAATAGGGTTGGTCAAGAAACTTAAAGGGTTTTAGGTAGGCATTCCAATTGCTAACTACATTAACTCGCAGCTCCTTGATTCGCTGAGTGGACTCCCCAATCCTGAAATCCTTTTATTTTAGATTTCCTCAACCTTTGCCTCTTGGTCACACCAAGTCCTGCTGTGGCAGTCAACCCTTGATGCAAACCAAGTCAAGTAAACCAAAAACCTTGAATTATAATTCCCCGATAATTGAAAGCACCCCAATTAGTGTTGGTCAATCACTTTGAACTATGGTTCAATTCTAACCAAGATTATGGAAGGCTATACCGACATAATATTTATTTTGAGTGATTTTATCCTTATACATAAATTTCCATTTTATTATATTTGATTACATGATTTTTAATATTATGTGGGATATACTTAAGTGATTAACCATGTCTAAGATAATATTTACATATATGCTTGTTTTATTTTAGTTCCATCTTGAATGCTTGTTTAATTCATTAATTGGGTGATCGTGAAAACACACCAATAATAAATAAACCATGAAACTGACAGAAATAAAATAAATGGTATGATCATGAGATTTTCTATTGGTTAGTTTATTTAGCGGTTGATAAACTAACCCTAGACCTAGGGGAGAAACACCTTGAACCTTTCAAGTTCGTGTTTACAGCTTTGCACCTGTCCACCATTGTTTCTCCTTAGATTGGTTTCACCTTGGCTCATAACTTGATCCGCCTCAACTATCTTGGGATCTCCATCCATTACATATGCATTTATCTCACACATAGGTGAGTGGAAAAATGGGTTTTTACATAAAAGAATACTTGGGTGCGCAGACCCTACATATTAATGAGGGGATGGCTCGCAGGCCAAAAAATTTAATTTAAATAAATAAATTAAAAGAAACCATTCACATACAAATGTCTTGGTCTAGCTCATGACCATCCATACATGCAATGATATTTACGCATAAATAAAACTAGCATTCAATTCTTTAATCATTCTTGTTTAAGATAAATCACGCTCAAATTAATTAATTATCTTTAATTAATCAATCCTTTTATCTTAAACCCTTTTCTAAACTTACTTTGAGATTCTCATCCATCATAATTTTAAAAAAATAAATTCATTTAAAATTATCCTTGTACATAACATATACCTTGGAGGCAACCCGGTGAATTCTCATTCATTACGAAGATGTTAAATTAAACACACATATATAAAACACCTATCACGTGTTGTGCCTTAGCTTTACGCCTGCACCATGGTACAAGTCTCAAGGGTTTGTATAATATAATAATAAATTTTAATAAATCTACGTAATTTGGGTGAGTACACGGCGTGTAGTTTCGACTACACGGTGTGTAATTTTCTTCACCGTACATCCGAAGTACACACCCGGGGACAGGGCGTGTTAATGTACTTCAGAATTTTTCAGATTACATGGTGTGTTCTGTGGGACACACACCGTGTAGTTTCCGCGTTACACGGTTTCCAGCTCGGCAAGCCATGTACGGGGTACATGGACCAACCCTAACCCGAAGGGACTACACACCGTGTTCATTGGACCACACGGCGTGTAATCTGGAAACTGTGTGCCACCTGTTTCTGGTCAACACATGGTGTCTTAAATTATTAGAAAGAATCCAATACACGGCCTGATTTGGGAGATCAGTCAATGCATTGAACCTAGACTACACGGAGTGTACTTCCGAATACACACCGTGTATTCTGGTGTTGTAAGGCCAGAAACATTTGGATCCTCGGGATGAGGTCCTCTATTTTATTTTAATCAAAATTAAAATAAAAATTCGTTTCTGTGAGGTGAACGAGAAACAAGGGAGGATGAACAGATATCGAGATTCAGATTTCCAGAATGATTAAACATGAATTGAAATAACTAAATTATTAAATCCGTAAATCACCAATGAAAAAATAAATAATTATAATAAAAAATATGACCCCTCTGATACCACTTGTAGGTTCTGGGCGCAGCAGAAGTGTGTTGGTGGGGTTTCCCAGCTCTAATTTTAGTATTAAACAACGTTCAATTTGAGATCTATCATGATATAAAACACCGGATCTTCGGAATGTAACGAAGAAAGAAAAAGAAAAGAAGAGTCCCAGAACCATTGAGATAGGATCATCATATGTTGGTTATAATTAATTTAAATAATTCACAAGAATTACCTTGGTGGAATTATTTCTTCGTCGATGTCTCCAGTCATGATCCTGTGATCCATAGTTGCATCGTAGAATCCAAGTATAGGATTCCTCTAGAGGTGATCCACAAGTGCTCCACGTCTCTCTGGACGTCGCCGAAGGGATATTCGGGTGCTAGCACAGAAGAACCTTCGCTTGCGATGTCCACCATTGACCGCCTTGATCCAGTGCAGGATCTTGCTCTCGTAACATGAGGGCGTTCCTGGTGGAAAGGGAATTCTATCTTGGAATGAGAGTATTTCTAAATCCATTGTGCACAAAAATGGATCTGCAAAAGTGTTGGGGTTGTGAGGATATTTATAATCAGGTTTGAGGTTAATATAGTTATGACAATAAATAAACACGTTATGCATTTTATTTATTTCATTAATTCTTTTTGAAACCCCTTGTCAAATTATTAATTCCTTGACATGTGCCCACACTGATTATAATTAATATCATTTAATAAAACAAAATTATATCCTCAAAATCCCGACTATAAAACTACACGGCATGTAATAATTAATACACGACGTGTACATGTTTTCCATAAATCTACACGGCGTGTATATTTAATATACACGGCGTGTACTTTTATTTTATATTTTTCTCCACCACATTTATTAGACCTTGAGTAATGACTATTTATTTCTTAAATAAATGTAACTGCATTACTTGCTAATAAATATATTATTTCTCCCACAATATATTCTCATGAATAACTAGTATCGAAATAAATGCGATCAGGCATCCTTAAATAATTATTAAACCACAGTCGGGAATAATATTTATTTAACTTGTTAAATTAATATTTAACTGAGATACATGGACACACTTAGTGTGGGACCCTCTAGTCCTCTTTCTCAGTGGTACTAGGCGAATCCTGACTAAAGTAGATGGTTAGCATCTAGAAACATGCCAAGTCACCCATAGAGAAAGAAGTTAACACCGCAATGACATGTCACCTCCTACAAACGCTTACCGTGTAATATAATCCCTTTATCTTAATATCTATAATCAAGTGGGTTTCATGCTATTTCAATAAACCCTTGTGCTCGATTATTCTTTCTTTGACTTCTTGAAATTTAACTCGCCCATACCTTACAATGGCCATGGATTTATTTAGGCTATATCAATTCCATCAAAGGGCCTGAGATAGCTACTTCTGTTATGGAACAGAAGGGACAAATCCTTTCTCGCATTATCTATTAAGGCAGTATTACTCGTGATGCACCCAACATATCCTACCTCTCTACGAACAGTGTGTCATCACAGTTTTCATCAATACATCTAAGTGCATGAGTTTTAATACCCATTAATAATAATCTTAAAGTCTTAGGACCAATACACACGTCCGCATATAGGAACATCCAATGACACTATGAAATGTGGATTTTCTACTGGCAGGTCTCGTTCTCATAATATCCTCCTGGATATTACCAAGGGCGCACACCATGAGAAGGTGACTCAATGTTTTATGAGTCCTCACCTGTAATGACCTGTATTATTTGTGTCCCTCAAATAATATCATCCATCCATATAACATATATTCAAGAACAGTGTTATGGCAGTTCTGGGTTCTCATCCTAGCAGGGATCCACTATGACCCTTTAATGCAACAGCTGTCCTTAGGAGATTATCACATGCATTGTCATGCAGAAGAACAATCAAGATGTGATAAGGATTTTATTAATGAATAAAGTAAAAAGTAGTTAGTTCTAGACCACCAAATCCAACACAAGATGAAAACATTTTAGAAAAAACTACCTATGATACCAAATTTTCATATCCCAGCTTAGAAAACCTATCCAATTAGGCTCTAAACCATACTGTGGTAATACCTGAAGGGTGTTTTTGATCCCCACAAGTTGGAAAATAGTTCTCGAGAATAAAAATAAGAGAATATAGAATTATTTTACCCGACATGAAATATACATAGATGTAGTGGAAGGACCAACTAAAAATAAATTTTCCATAAACTAGATTGTAAATTGTAGTGATACAAGCTAAAAAGCTAGATAAAAACCTATGTATATATCCAAAAACCCAAAAGTAAAACAAAAACTAGAAACAAATTCCCCACGTGATATATGGAAAATGTACCACCATATCACAATTAGATACCCATGCCCAGTTAGCATGAACCTCACTGTCTTACTAAAGCTCCATTCACTTTCTTGTATTATAAGTCAATATAAGGTCTACAAAACCACCTGAGGGAGTGGGAATCATGTGAGATAAAAAGGATCAGTATGATCCCACCCAGGTATTCCATATAAAGTATCAATAAAATAATCTTAATAACTCAATTTTATGAACAACAAGGAATGATAATCAGTTAATTAGTTTTATATAAAAGGCATGATAAACAACTTCTCTTTTTCCACTTTTCTGAAACAAATCTAGGTAAAATATTTTCAAAGAATAATTCCAATTAAAAAGTTACTTTTATCAAAGCATGTATATTTAATACAACTAGTTGAGTCCAAATCATTATGGTAAAAACCCCTTGGATTACAATGTTTGGACAATCTAAGTCACTTATACCATGATAAATGATAATGAATAGTGAACACTCAAGTCCCTAGGAAACTAGGACTAGGGAATGAGTAACATACAATGAATGAACCCCTTATAATTTTAAAATCATGTTCCTAGGAAACATGTACTTGGGAACAAAAAAACCCCATGAGTGAACCCCCGATGGAAATAATAGACAAGGTCTAATACTAAACTCCCACCTAGGTACCTAATGTTCCCATGTGTAGCATACATAAATTGGTTCAAAATGGATCATAAATTCACAAATTATTAAAAAACCCCTTTTTATCAAAACATTCTTTGAAAAATAACTTCATAAATCTATTTCACAAGTCTTTTAAAAAAACATCGTTCATTTAGAAAAACAAGAAAAAAGACATCTTTTCTCAAAAAACCCATTTACACACAAAAATAAACCTATACAAAGACCGTTAAAATTAATTTATAAACAAATTTATAAAATTAAGGGAAATTATGGTTCAAATTCCATATGATAGAAATGAAATAACATACCTCAAACTTAGGTTTCACACAAAACATGATGGGATCCAAACACACCCGAAGGAAAGGATTTCAGAACAAAAAAACAGGGGTCATATCATCGATTGAAACTTCTTAAAATTTAACCTGATAAGAAAAAAGGATCAGTGGAGACGTTAGATCATAAATACCATGAGAAAATAACATGACACACAATAACCCACATGAGGGTAATCTTACAGAAGACAAACACATGATATAATCTACAAAGGACCCATAGATATCATGAAATGAATATGAGAATCTATAGACATATCCTGACACCACTTCCAAACCAAGACATCACGAAGGAATATAAGAGAGAACAAAAAACTTACCAAAAGAGGTGTGACCACCCAAGGTAGAGATCAAATAAAAAATGAAGAATCTCATAGGAGCTGAATCCCCCAAAATTACTAGAGAATCCCTAGGGCTTGAGTGGAAAGGAAAAACAATGAATGAAATAAGGGTTGGGTGTGAGGTGCGATAAAAAACAAAAGTCATAATATATTCACACCATGAATCATAGATTCATGACGTGAATACTTCAGTATTAATGTACTGTAAAAAAGGTGTCACCTCAGATTAAAAACCCTTAGTGACCTATTTAGTATGTGAGTATCATTAATGACCTGAATTTTTTTCATGATTTGAACCAAACTAACAGCTTCTTCCCAGAGTTGATTCACAACATCATTATACGATCCCTGGTGTGAACCTATCCTGTAACTAGCTCCCAACACCATTTCCTTTATAAAACCACATATATTTTCTTCAACTCTCTCTGAACATAAACTGAAAACTCTTAAAAATTATAAAGAGAATGTACCTTAAATAAGATGTTACAATCCAAGTGGACACATCATAAGGAAATTTACCCCCTTATTTCCTTTCTAAATTTAATAACCATCATTTATATTGAAGGTGTAAGGACCTTTGGCTTGACAATACTCATACAAGTTCTTAAATCTAGATGGAGTTTGGATTTTAATATGTTATATAACATGCCATCCTTGGATTATAGTAATTGAACATGTATACAATATATTTCTCCCCTATACCAATTTTTGTGAAAAATTTAAAATATAACCAATCTCAAAAACCCGTCAACCTTTGAGTCAACAATATAAAATACTAATTTATAACAAATACCACTTTGTCCTTATTTTTATGAGAATGGTTATTACTCATTAAAAGACAATAAACTGTACTTGAATCATTATAAACCAAGTCATACAATATATCATGATCTCCCTATCCAAAAAACACACAAGTGTTTATAGTTGTGATTATATAAAGAAAAACAAATTAAAAGATGACCATTTTTTATTAGTCTAGGCGGAAGATGGAAATCCCCAATTTAGAGCCTATTTTTAAAATTTTGTATAATGGTGGAACTTAATTATAGGGAATACATAATAATTATAAAATTGATATATTATAAGTTTATATTAAAAAAACTTTGATTAAAATCATTGAAATTTTCTTATGGATCTTCCAATCCAGCATCCCTCAAGTTTGATTGAGCATATTGTTGGTTTACCTATTTAATAGGATTTTACCATTCTCTTGGATGCCCAATATCCTAGTGGTTTCCTTTGTGATAATCTTATAGGAATAAAATAATGATAAATGGATTCATTACACCCAAGATACCTATAATAACCTAAGATTTTAATATATGTTTTCCTCTAATTAATTCAAATATGTTTGATTGCTTTCTCCACCTGAAACACCAAACTAAAACGAAACAATAATATGCCAAGAACATTAAAAACAAGATGTTAAATTTGTTGGCATAAATTAGAGTAACCAAATTACAAAATAAATTAATTTATATATTTATATATTATGACTATTTTATACCAATTACTTAATTATTTATTTTATTTTTGAATCAATATTTTTAAACGTTGTAAATTTTATTAAAAAAATTAATTATATTACATTTAAATAATGATTTTAATAAAATATAAAACTTATTAATCAAAGATATATTTATTAGTTTTTATCGAAATTAAGAATAAGAATAACTAATATTTTAAAAAATTTATTTTCTTATAAAAACAATTTTTTATTTTATATTATGATTTTATTTAAATTTTAAAATAGAAAACTATACAAATTTCATTTTAAAAAATAATAATTTTTTTATTTATAATTTCAATATTAGATTAAAATTAATTTTTTTCTAAATATACTTATTTTTAGGTGAAAAATGAAAAATATCATTTTTATAAATAAGATGAATTTTATGAAATTATTAGACTATAAGTATAAATTGGAAATTAATGAAACCTTTTTATATGAACATATTTTTATTTTATAAGTAGATTTATACATTAAAAAATGTGGGTTTAATTTACAAATCCATATTTGATATTTTAGGACTTATATTTTTCAAAAAATTATTTTTATTTATTTATAAGAACTTATATCTAAAAATAATTTTTACCACTTATAAAATTTGAATATAATAAAATTAATTCCATTTTTGGATTCATCATATTAAAATTAACTTAGGATTATTTTTCAGGTTATCCTAAAATAAATATTTTTGTTGAATATTGAAAAATAAGGTTTTTACTAAAACAATGACTTTTATTTCTTTATAAATATATAAGTGAGGCTTAGAATTTTATAAACCATTTAATTTATTTAAATAATAATTTTATTAATTTTAATTCTATCATTTTAAATTTTAAATGTTATGTTGAACCTTGTAAAGTAAGAGTAATATTTTAATTCAAATATTTTTTTGGTTTTATCATTTAATTAAACATTATTTGGGTAAAATTCGGTTTTGGATTGATTTTACAGCAACATAAAAATTATTTGTTTTATAATAAACCAATTTATGTCTTAAAAAAAGAATATAATCTTATCCCACACTTAAATTTAAATATTAAAATTAACTTTTTCTAAAAAAAAAATAAAATTTTCACATTTTTCACGCAAATAATAATGTTAATTTCTCTAAATATGGTAAATTTTATTTTATAAAATTATTTAAATATTTAAAATATAAATTTTAAAATTATTATATAATTCAAATTTAAATGTTTTCCATTAAAATTAGCTTGCATGGGTGAAAGTTCAGTTACGGTTGTAAGGGAAAATTAGAGATAAATTGTTTAAACCCTGTGAAAGTGGGTAGAAAATGTGAAAAAATATAATATGGGATTTTGGAAGGTGGATTAGCCTTATATATTTCCCCATACCATTATTTTTCATTTTCTCACCCTTTTTATTTTAATAATCTAGTGATATTATTGAGAAATAATTTGTTTTTACCAAAGTGCCATTTTCTTCACTTATAAAAGGAGACCACCTTATCCAAATTTATCCACCCATTCCAAAGATTAGATAAAAAATTCTCTACCTTAGTATATTTTCATCACCCTCTCCATGCATTTTAATCTTTTTCCTCACAAAAATCACAAGCTGAAGAGCCATAAGGAGTTACGTATGGGAGAACTTCGAAGGGAAAGGTAATACTCTTAACCCAACTTTTCTGGGATCTTTTTTTTATTATACACTCATAAATTTCCGTCTATCAGTGAATGTGTGATAAAAAATTCATTATTAATATTCTGAAATATTATTATACTATTATAACATCTATTTTATTCTTTACTCCAAAATAATTGAGAAAAATGAAAAACGTCACAACGTGTGTGTGCAGACTACATTCTCTATGAACGACGTGTTCAATTTTCCATCAGAAAATTAAATTATATGATAAAAAAGGTAATTTAATTAAATAATATTATATTTTTATACCATTAATATTATGGATGATGAACATTGGGTGTTTTATATGCATGATTAATGAGAAATTATCATAGTAAATTTAATAACCTACTTTTTGAGGTAACATTCTTATTTTGGATATATTTTGGGTCAAAATTTGAAAGTATATAAGTATTTTTATAATGGAATAATAAAAATAAATAATTTTATAAAATTATTAATATGATTATGCTATTTTACAACACCTTTGACCATGGTCAATAAACCAAAATTGTTACATAGAAATTAACCAAACAACCCTGAGAAACCAAGATAATCAAAACTATATTGAAAATAAATAAATATACATTATAAAAATAAATATATGTGAATAATTTTATTGGGTATATATTTAATTAACATAATTTTATTATTTATTAAGTTAAGTGAAAGTATAGAATACTTTCAGTCATTATGGTAAGGGATCCTACAAACCTTTTTCTTTACCTTTGGGTTATATTTTCTCTTTATTTATCTCCCTTACACACTATATTATTCACAATTATGACTTGAATATCTGGTATATATGTTTCTTATTTAAATATACCAATTTTACCTTACCATTATTTTTTGGGGATAATACACATTTCAAGTTCCTTCACAATCCCCTCCCATAAGTAAACCCATTTTTTAAGGGATATTGCATGTATATAAAATCATGTCAAGTATCACCCCATAAAATGTTTTAAAAATTAATGTTTTTCAAAAAGAACTTGTTTATTTTATCAAAAATATTTTTAGTTCAACTTTGGTTTTCAAAGAAAACATTTTTCAATTTATTTTTTAAAATATCCTTTACTCGTTTTGAAAAGATTTATCTGAGAGGTTATTTTTTATTCTTACTTCTTCAAATTGTATTAAGAATTATTTTTTAAAATTTATACCCATGTTCAAGACCTATGATTATTTTTAATCAAAAATGAATATAAAAAATAATTTTTTTGATAATATCTTTAGAAATACATATGACATAGCCTTCAATTATGACATAAGACAAACCCACTTTCTTCACATGGGTTTTATCATGATTATGATTTATGCATGGTTTATTTTTCATTTTTTAGAACACATATTCTTATACATATTATGATAGGGAATAACATATATTTTCATAGGTGTTTTTTATAGATCACCAATTAATTGGGTAATGATAATGTCTTATGAGATACCATGTATAGTGTATGAGGGGTTATAAAAAGAACATTATGTTTAGTGCATATACAATTATGATAAGCACCCTATGTTATGACTATAGTTAGCTAGAGAATAAAATGATTATGATGTGGTTAGATAATGCTATGTTGTATTGGTGGTTATACTTGATATATTCTTATGGGGTAATTGTTTATAATGTTTCCACATGTTTATTATTCCTTGATCTTATGCTTTCATTTTAAAATGACATTTTTTCATGATTATGATAATTATCATTACGATATCATGTTTTACCTCTTGAATCTCATGTTATGCATTATATTCATTTATATTCCCTTACTAGTATATTTATCCCACCCTTTCCTTTATATATTTTACACTAGGATATCCCAAGCAGTTTTAGAGGATTTATGGGTGGAGGATAACCATTTGGAGTTTTAAATAAAGACATTGAATTTATGTTTAAGATGTTTTATTTTTATATCTAATATTTCAATGAAACTATAAATCTCAAAAAATATTATATATTTTTGGGAAAATAATATTATGAATGAAGAAATAATACTTTTTTAGGTATTGGGACACTACAATTTATTTTATAGGATGGTTTAGTTATTTTTGGATATTATGAATAAATAACCTTAGTGAACACATTAGGGAGAATAATAATATATAAGATCATATATTAGAGAAAATCCTAAAATTTTGGTAAATTATAGATTGTGTGGTTTTCCATGAAATTACATCCCTATCTAGATATTGGAAAGTGGATACATGCTCTGGCACAATTGTACCTAGGGGTAATAACCCCAAAGGGTAATGTTGTGTATTAACTCAACCATAACTTGGTACATCGAAAAAAGGCTTAATTACACACTTTTATAGACACTCCTATGAGTTATGATTTACTAAATAATATTATTTTTATAAACCACTATGAAGGATTGAATTCTTGGTTACTTTGAGGGACTTAGTGGATAATTATAAGATAACCCAAATTTAAGCAACTTTGGTTAAAATAAATTTGATGTGGGGTTAAATAAACAAATTACAAGTAAAAATGATGAAGAAAATGGTTAAAAAATGTTAAAGTTGAATCCATTTTTTGTTATTTATTATTATTATCCACCTACGATGTTAAATTTCCATCACTCATGTAATCCCTTTTGGTTTTAGTGATGGTTGAAATAAGATGAAACCACGCTAACCTTGGGTGTGAAGGATAATTAAGTGATTAACTCAATGATAAACCCACTAGAATAGAAGATCGTCTAATAAATCTGGAAATTATTCCAAAAAAAATATTATAGAAAATTATTAACAATGCAACCACATTTGAAATCCCAAGTGTACCAAATAAGAGAAGGATATAGTTTCATTGGAACTCAGGTGATGAAGACCCTGAGGGAATAAATATTCAACCACCAATATGTAAAAAATGTAGGAATAATCACTAAGGTAATTTACTTAAGGAGGCTAAAAAATGATTTACTTGTGGTAAAGGAGGGAATTGATATATAATATATTTATTTAAAATAAGATTACAATGAATTAAAATAATTTTCTTCTAAAGGATCCACTAATAATTTGATGTTTCAGATGTGAGTAATTTTGTCACTGTAAAAAAAAATGTACCAATCCTAGGGTTAATGCGAACAACTGACACCAATGACCTCATAGATAATTAGATCAATGAAAAACCTATGAAATGATTACTATTGAGAAAGATAGTTATTTTTCACTCTAAATTTATCAATGTCCCACGTCATGTAAGATTTTACCAATTAAGTATTAAGATAAAAATAAAAAATAAGTGGTATAATTATTATATATATGGTATTTAACACTTCTTCATAGTGTGAGGAAATTTATGGCTTATATATTTATCTCTTCCTCACTTATTAGGATTCTATTAGGATTAGACTATCTGTTTTTATAATGGGATCATATTGAATTTATTATAGGGAAATATCACTTCATATAATAAATCGAACCATGATCAACAAATGGTCTATGAATAATTAAGACCCCCTACAGAAATTACTCCCATAATATGAGTTTTAAAATTAAAAGGATGTCATTTATTTAAGGTAGGACAATGTAATGGTGTGATATTTTAATATAGGTATTCCTTTAATTATGTAAAATATGGTCAATAACTTTTTCCACACACAACACCAAACTAAAACACAACCATGATATATTTAGACCCTTAACACCTAACCATTGAATTATTAGGTATGAATAATGATAACTGAATTATGAAATATATTAATTTATATATTTATATATTATGGTCATTTTATATAAATTATATATTTTATTATAGTATTTAAGAATCTATATTTTTATGGGTTGTAATTTTTATTAAAAAATGAAGTATTTTATTGTTAAATTATGATTTTAATAAAATATAATATTTATTGATCAATTCTAAATTTATTATTATTTTATATAATTTACGAATAAGAACAAATGATATTTTAAAAAATTTATTTTCCTATAAAAAGTTTCTTATTGTATTTTATGAGTTTATTTTAAATTTTAAATTTAAAATAGTAAAAATTGAATTACAAAAAATAAAAATACATTTTTATATTTATGTTTCCAATATTTTTCTTAATTTTTTTAGTTTTTTTCTAGAATTATTGATTTTTAGGTTAATAGTGAAAATATCATTTTTATAAATAATATGACATTTATAACATTATTATTATATAAGTATGATTTGAAAATTCATTAAACATTTTTATAAGATAATATATATATTTTATAAATGAATTTATAATTTCCAAAAAAAATGGTTTTAATTTATAAACCCATATTTTACATTTTTAAACTTAAGTTATATTTTTCAAAAAAAAATGATTTTATTAGATTTTCAACACTTATATCTAATACCAATTTTTATCAATTATATAATTTGAATATAATAAAATGAAACTGTTTTTTATATTACTAATGTGAAAATACACTTTCAATTAATATTTGGGATTTTCCAAAATAATTGATTTTTAGATGAATAGTGAAAATATTGATTTTTCTAAAATGATAAATTTTATTATATTTTAATTATATAAGAGAGAAGTATAATTTTATAAAAACTTTTAATTTATTTAAGTAATAATTTCATTCATTTTAATTATATTATTTAAAATTTATTAAACCTATTTTTAATCTTGTAAAAAAGTAATATTTTAATTCTAATAAAAAATATTTTTGTTTTTTCATTTAGTTAAAAATTATTTTGTAAAATTAGATTTTGGTTTGATTTTAAAGTCACATAAAAATTATTTTTTTGATAAACCTGAAAATAAAAAAAATGATAATATTTTCCCACACTAAAATTCTAACCTTAAAATGAACTTTTTCTAGGAAATAATTTTTACATGTTATCAATGGTAATACTAAAATAAATTACTAGAAATAATAGAAATTTTATATTATAAAATATTTTACATATTTATAATAATAATTTTCAAATTATTAAATAAGTATATTTAAATGTTTTCTATTAGAATTAGTTTATAAGAGTGAATTTGGAGTTTCTATGGTAAGGGTATATTAGTGGAAAATGTTTAAAACTTATAAAAGTTGAAAGAACATGTATAAAACTCCTAAAATACTTGATGAAGGAGGTAATTTCAGAATTATATCTTTCCTTAAACCACTATTCACCATTATTAGAGCTTTTGGTCTTGGATAATGGAGTGATAATATTGAGAATAATTAGTTTTTACAAAAGATTCATTTTCTTCACTTATAAAAGGACGACATATCATCCCAATTTATCCACCCATTACAATGATTTCGATTAACCAAAACTCTAACCTAGTATCTCCTCAAGACCCCTAATTTTTTTTATTCTTTGGCCTCACCAAAAGACTATACTGAGTCTTAAGTAGTTAACCAAGGGAGGAATTATAAGGGAAAGGAAATACTTTGTACCCAACTTCCCTAAGTTATTTTATTCTTATAGAAAATGAAATTCACCGATATCCATGAAGGTATGATAAAAAAATAATCTTAAATATGCTTAAATGTTATAATAATAATAGAATATCCATTTTATACTTCTCTCCAAAATCATTCAGAAAAAAACACCATCATGTGTGTGTGAAAACCACCACCTCCATGAACAAAATTTTAAAATTTCCATCAAATCCTTAAATATAAAGTTTAAAAAGTTCATTTAATTAACTTATATGATATATTTCTCATAATAAATATTATGTAGGAATAATATTTGGTGTTCTATATGTGTTATTTACAAAAGATCTTTGTAGTAACTTTAGCTACATTAAATAGACTTATCAAGGTAACTTTCATAATTTAGATGTATCTTAGGATAACAATTGAAATATTATAATTATTTTTATAATATAATAATAAATTAAATAAACGAACAAAATTATAGAAATCATTAAGTTATTTTACAACACCTTCGACCACATTCAATAAGATGATTATGTTATGAATAAATTTACTGATCACCCCTGAGTAACTGATCTAATCAAAAAAATTGTATTAGAAAAAATAAAAAATGAAAATTAATGAATTTAAAAAATCAAATATAAGTGAATAATTTTATTTTTTATATATTTAATTAACATAATTTGATTATTTAGAAAGTTAAGTAAAGGTTTAGGATGCTTTCAGACATGAAGTTGAGGGATCCTCTGAACATTTTTATTACTTTTGGGTTATATGTCGTATTTGTTTTCTCCCCTATACTCTATATTATTCAATATTGTGAATTCCATATCATGTTTATTTGTTCATTATATATATATACTTAGTTTACGTTACCTTTAATTATTGGGGATAATACATGTTTTAGGTTCCATTACAATTCCCTCTCCTTAGTAAACCTAATTTTTAAGTGATGTCTCTTTATCTACAATAATATTAAGTATCAGACCCATAAAATGTTTTAAACATGAATGTTTTTATAAAAAAAATATTTATTTTTTGATTTTTTTGTATCTCAATTATAGTTTTATAAGATTCTTTTCTTTTTCTTCTTTAAAAGTTACTTCTCTCAATTTTAAAAGCATCACCTAATATGTTCTTTTTATTCATATTTATTCAAATTTTCTAAATAAATTCTGTTCAAAATTACAACACATATTCAAGACTTATTCTTATTTTTTATCAAAAATTATTATCCAAAATAATTTTATTTCATAAACACCTTGTAATCCATACGATATAGCCTTCATTTATGACTTAAGAAAAGATTATGAAACTCATTTTCTTCTCAGGGGTTTCATCATGATTATGATTTATGTATAGTTTTTTATTTAATTTTGTGTCACTCATATCCTTGTATAGATTATGATTTTGGTTATCCTATGTTCTGATGGGTGGTTCCATTATATACCTTTAATTAATTGAGTAATGTTAATGTCTCATGAGATACCATATATGGCACACACGGGGTTATCCTTAGAACATTCTGTATTGTGTAATAGGTAAAATATGTTATAATGTTGGTTAGCCTAATAATATAATGATTATGAAAAATTTTATACAATGTATTATTTTATTGGAGGTTATCCATGAAATATTCTTATAATTTCATTCTTTATAATGTTTTCACATCCAAATGAGTCCATGATCTTATGATTTCATTTCCTTATTTCATGTTTTCATTCTTATGATCATTCTCTTTATGATATCATGTTATGTATCTTGAATATCATGTTATATTTTATATCCATATTTATTCTCTTACTAGTATTTTTATATCATACATTTCTGTATGTATCTTTCCACAAGATATCCCATACAGTTTTAGAGGACATATGAGAGTATGGGAACCATTAGGAGTTTTAAATAAAACATTGAATTTATATTTAAGATGTTTTATTTATGTATATAATATTATTAATACATTATAACACTTGATCCATGGTGAATATTTTTTGGAAAATAATTTTATGAATTATGAAATTATATGTGTTTAAGTATTGGGTTTCAATACTACACATTCATTACCCTAATATGAACAACATTATATCTCCTCAAATAATCTATATAATACTTTTTTTTTTCATATTCTATAAATTCAATTTTATATCACCTATCACTTATATTTTTAAGATACACCTTATATACTAAAAATTACTCATGTGTAGTCATTTTATCTTGAATAACATCATGGACCATGTGATAATCAAATCCCCCAGTCCCTATACCAAAAAAACTCATTGGAAATGACCTATCATTTCACCCATATCATAGAAGGGAGTTTTGGTGACAGGTGTGTATATGTTTCATCAGTTATTATTTCTAACATAATTTTCACTGAAAAAATATGGATTATAGTCTAATTCACATATCACAACAAGTTCATAGTTGATGAATTGTTCAACCATAGAGGGAACCCTCTAAAGAATCATATCCTTTACTACATTTTTCCTTAAAAATATAAGAGGGGTATATTTTAGAATAATAATAAGTTATATAGCTATGAAATATATTTTTTATGACTATTACAGTTTAATACAACACCTTTTAGTGTATAATGATATTGAGAATCTTTTAACCATTAGTTTATTCAAAAAGTGACCCTCAATACCAGAGACTATATGGAGTTGTGATTTAGGTGTACCCTCCCCATATTTTAGGGGTTGTGAATAACTATCAACACTTACTTATCAGAATATATAACTGATATATATTCCCCACCATTATATTTTATTATTACAAGGCATGAGTATTTTTTATCATTAATAATATAAAATACCATTTAAAGATATATCCTACGGAAATAGATTAAACATGTGTAGAATGAGTCTTACATGCAGTTAAATGGTCATTTTTAATAGGTTAAAAGACATAAAAATTCATACTTTTTACATCTATCATTTCTTATATAATCACTTGGTATACTACCCTAGTATTAATTCCAAAACATGAATCATAAATAAGGAATGGGTTGTGTCAAAGAGGAGATAGGGACCGATAAATATTCCTTGTTAAAACCCTTCACGGGAAGCCAATATATCCCTAACATTATGATCATCCATCCAAGTGATGGAACTAATATCGACCCATTGATAAGAAATAATGATAAAATTTTAATTTTGTAACTGTTTATGGATCCTAATGTATATAGTGTTAGGACATGGAGTGACTCACTAGACTAAGACCTGTTATACACTTCTCCAACATTGAAATATAGTGTAACTTCATGGTTATATGGAAGGATTCATTTTCTAGTATCTAATGACTCAACCATGGTTCTTAGTGAAATTGTATATATGGGTCTCAGTATAGGGTTAGAGTAAGATAAAAAATATTATAATATATATGAATTACCAAACAAGGATTCAATTATATTAATGATAAGACTCCCATCATACACTTAGATATCATTGTCATTCATTGGAGGTTAAGCCTCTAGATTCATATAAAACACTCAATAAAGATTATGGTGATGGTGTATTTTATTTCTTTCCAATAGTTTATATTGATGAACCCAATAGTCGAAATAATAGATGGGTAAAAAAGTTATATTATAGAAGAAGTCTGTGTTTTCCATGGATGAATAATAAGCTGACACTCTAGAATTTGGTAATTTGAAAGTTAACCCACTCGATATTATTGTATATTTTATACCTATATTTTGAATATATACATTAGATGTGTTAACATGATTTACCTAGATGATAAAAGATATTTTTTACATAAGTAATGAAGTGATGTATAAATATTTCATTATTATTGAGATAAACATATGTGATATTTTATAAAAATTATAGAAGGTTATTGGGAGAAAAATAAGATACACTTGGATGAAGGATAAAGCTTATTAATATATTAAAAGGTAAGTTTTAGATCCAAATTGAAGAAAATCTAGAAAAAGTTATCATGGATGTTGAATTGAAAAAAATAAACGTTAATCAGAAGACCCCCTACTAAAATTTACAAGATAAATTTCCTGAAGAACACAGGCTGGAGTAGTAGGGAAAAATTATTTGAAATTGATAAAATTGATTATGATTGGAAGTTAAATGTTTTCTAAATCTTTGAAAGAAAATTGAACATTTTAAAAAGATATGTAATATGATAGAGTCTAAATAATGTGCATAAGACTAAAGATAAAAATGTAAAACTTATCTATAGATTTTGTAAAATCCATTTACTCTATGAAACATAATACAAAGTGTAAAATTATAAAATATAGTCTACTCACATTAAAATATAATCGTAATTTACTCTTATGTAAAAGATAACTGTATGATTCCAATAGTTTTCTAAATTAGAGTGTTTAATGAATTAAAGAGTTGTACTGCTGGAACATGATATATTAATGTTGAGTTGCAATATAATTAGATAATAATGTAGTTTCAAAAAGTATAATTACCAAACTATATAAAGTGTTTGAAATATTAGTTATATAAAACTATGATTATCATTCATGGTAATAAAAATTAAAATTATTTAGAATAACTGTGATTCTTGTTGAGTTGAAATTAAAAAAAAAGAAAAAGAAATGAAATATATTATGGATATAGAAAAGAATTATAAGTCTACATATGGAATCTACGCAAGGAATATTATTTACATATCTTAAGGATGTTTGAGAGTTGATAAAATATCCTAAAAAATAACATGTGATTTACTTTATTTTATATTGAAAAATATGTTTTACAAACTAGGGAATTCTATGATTTCTAAAAACTAATAAATTCACAAGTATAAGAAGAAAAAACATTTATATTTATACAATATTATCCTAGAGTCTGATGAATCAATATTTAATGATTCTTTGAGAGCACCATAAAGTAAAGGTAGACCAAATAGAAAGTAGAAATTGAGTTGTCGTATACCGAGAACCAGAAGTTAAAGTATTTTATAATGTGGACCAAATTTGGTTAATATAAATCCAAATGTGTTAGAGTAATATATGTAAAATTAACTAATATTATGTATAAAGAGAAGTTAATGATGAAAAATTCTAGATGTGAGGAAATTAAGAACATGAGAGTCTAGAGGAAATCATAAGATAAGAAGATCAGTTGAGTCATAAGATGAAGATGATTACATGATGGGTTGATTAAAGGATGAGAAACTAAGAAGTCATTAAACAATGTTTTATCAAAGATCAAAATTGTAAATATAAATCTAGATGACAAATATCCATGTTTGAATTTATTAAATTTTTTTAAAGATATTGGAATATTGAGAAAGGGAAAAACTAGAAGGCAAATAACTAAATGTTATAAGAAAATAATATTTTCGGAGATTTAATATATCAATTATGAAAATTAAAATTCACAGTGATGATAATGAGATAGATTCTCAAAGATACAAATATCATGATTCAAAATCTATTATTATCAATTATATTTAAGGAAATACTGAAGATGTTTTACCAGTGACTTAAACATGAAGAATTCTTAGTTATATTGGATCTAACAAAAAGAGTAATATGATATTGAATATGATAATATTTCTTGGAGTTTTTAGTAATTCATTAATATTATATATTAAAAGGTTTTTAATATGATATGTGGTTATAAGAGGGGGATTAGTTGACCTACACATTCTATGAGATACGTTGGTTTAAATAAATGGAAAAGATGGAACTATATGTTTTAAAGATTTGAAATAAGTTTTCAAATGTCTGGAAACCAGAATATAGATTAAAATTAATTACCAAGGTAATACTAAATATTATTTGGACATTGAACTGACTTAATTAGTGAGTGATCTAGATATATGGATCTTAAAGGTTTAAATATAGGGTTGACATGAATGTATTTAGAGTTGATTCTTCAGTGGTAGTTGAAAACTATATTGGATAAGATCTTATAGTTGATATAGAGATATCAAATAACTAAAGTAATATATTGTTAAATATTTTTTAGAGGACCATTGAATACTATTGGTTTGATTATAAACAACATCATCATCCAAAACAAGAGATTGAAGACTATTAAGAGGTAGTATAAAAAACCAACTTTGATAAATAATGATACCTTTACTTACTTATAAATTGTAGCTATAAACTATGGGACTAAAATAACCCAATTAAAATAACTTATAATAATAGTGAAATATACATGTCTCAAAATAATAACCAAATATAGCAAGGAGTATGTTTCTCATCTTAGGACAGAAACATTGAAATCATGCATGCCATTTATTGTTCTTTTAATAATTGTTTTTAGGTGGAAATGTGTGTTCATAGTGGTTAAAAAGATCCATACATATTAAATTATATAGAGGTTTAAATAAAAAAATGGGTAAAAGTTTATCGTGGAAGAAATCATTAAAAAATATTCACACTAATTCACCTCTTATCAGTGTGATTAAATGATCTACTAGGCCAAAAAATTGGTATCAAGGACAAGGTTTAAATTGATTGGATATATTTTTACACTAGTTTTTTTAATTTCATTAAATTAAGTCTATATTTTTATAATTTATAGAGATACCTTATTTTTTAAAAGGGAATATACTCCTATAAGTGATTTCATGGAAGTTCCATTCAAAGCACTAAAAAATAGTGAGATAAAGAGGATAATAAGTTAAGAATGTTAACTTATAAATAATAATAGATATATGATACACCACTACCTAAGGGCACTCAAAGTGGTTATTTTTCTAATAAATTTAACAAGTATTATCCTTTTAAATATTATGGGTATAACAATGATGAGTAAGTATATCCTGAATATATTTAATAACTATACTCTAAACCTAAATATTATTTGATGAAATTTACTATAAAAGTTGTCACATATAGATTTGAGTATATAAAAGGTTTTTTTGATGATAAAACATAGCTGTAATAGGAATTAGATGAGATAGTTAATGTGTTTACTAAATTGTTGAATAGGCACTAATCTCTCACTAAACTCATTGAAGGCATGAAATAATATATATTTAATTAAAATGGATGATTTTCCCTAGCCAAATAAGAATTGTAAATATTTTTCGTGAGAATATTATACTGGGTAAAATTATTAATGATAATTTCCATAAAATTTAATATACATACAATTCTAATTTCGATGTCAGGAATTCTTGGTTGGAAGTCAATTCTAAAAGGAAAAATTAAATTGACATTTCTCTACTTAAAAAAGTAAAGATGGATGATGATTATATTCATAAGATTTTGGATGAATGTAAAGAGAGAGTGAAGTCCCTTAAAGAATAGAAAATATTTTTGAATATACAATATATTGAGTTGGAAGTAATGTTATGAAAATAAGATGTTACTAAATATAGATCGTTAAATGGAGCCGAATGGAGTGAAGTTTCCAGTGCATTTTTTGAAGAGGTTTATACTTCTAGAAATTGTCACGAACCGAATCGGGTCGCCATCCGAACCGACGCCCGACTCGGCCCGAGGCAAGGCCCGAAGGGCGTTCCCGATCCCCACGGGCTGGCACAAGTGCCCGGGTATCAAAATAAACCTTGGGAACGGTTTACCCGAGTGAACAAATATAAAGCAGCCAACCAAAGTAAACCAAATAGAAGTAAAGGTTACAGTCAAACACGTAGATCACCAAACAGCTTTTTGGTTCACAAGTATTCAAAAACCAAAATAACACTAAAACAAGATGACCAAACCAACCTAAGGACTGTCGCCCGGTGTGAGGACACCTCCTCCACCGCGCAGGTTTGTGTTTCTTTTTTTTCATTTATTTTATTTTATTATTTTAACTTATCTAATAAGATATTATGTTTTCTTTTGTTATTATTATTAATATGTTAGTTATTATGTCATTACTATAAATATTAATATGTTATTATTATAATTATGTAAATAATAATATTATCATTATTATTATTATATTATTATTGTTATTATTATTATTATTATTATATTATTATTATTATTATTATTATCAAATTATTATTATTATTATTATGTTAATAATACTATTATTATTATACTACTATTGTTATTATTTTTATTATTATTATGCTATTATTATTATTAATATTATTATTATTGTTATAATTATTATTTATAATAATTATTATTATTACTATTATTATTGCTATTATTATTATATTATTATTATTATTCTATTATGTTATTATTATTATTATTATTAATATGTTATCACTATTATTATTATCATCATTATTATTATGATAACAATTTTCGGAACCCGTTGAGCGTTCTGCTGTTTTTAGGACCTGGTTGACGGCTCAAGACGGTGCGACCGTGGCGCAACTGGAGTCTTGCGCCGTGTCTTTTTCCGCGCCTGTTTGAGGTAGGTGATTCCACACTCAATTATCATCTGGAGATCTTTTGCGTGTTGGTTTAATCTTTCAGGACCCTGCTAATTAGTTATTTTTGATTACTTTTTTGTGTGCATTTAATTTTCCAGTGGTCTATTTATGTGGTGCAAGTCCTTTTCTTTTATTGCGGAAACCCACTTTGGCTGTTTATTATTAATTGTAAACTGTGTAGTGTGGTTTAAGTTTTCTTTTTAAAAGAGGAAAAAGAAAAAGGAGGTTTTGGTGTGTGTGTGTGGTTTTCAAAAAGGATATCAGTGTGCAGGTGAAAAGTTTGGCTCTAAGTGATAATGTGACATACTATATGAACTTTGATCTTTAGGTGAGCACAAGGAGGGAAGCCGAGGTATTAGGTGGGGAGACTGAGACTAGTGAGCTAGTATTCCGGAGATGACCCGACCCGGTTTCACTAGCAGGTTTGACGACTGCAACACTAACTAAATAGATGATATCTGAGGGTCGTGGCCTTCTAATACACGTGTTCTAAGGGTCGTGGCCTTCTAAGCCACGTTATCTGAGGGTCGTGGCTGCCTAAGCCATGTTTCACCGAGACACGACGTTCTAGGATCCCACTAGTTCTAGTACCCATAGGGCCTTTCCCATCCTTTGATACCATTTTGTCACGAACCGAATCGGGTCACAATCCGAACTGACGCCCGAGGCAGAGGAGTGGCTTGAGAAGATAGAACGCATGTTCGATTTCCTTGACACGCCTGAGGAAGTCAGGGTGAAGTACGCATCGTTCCAGCTGGAGGGTTCCAGTCGCAAATGGTGGGAATCAGTGGTCCAGGCTGGTAAGCATGAGCACATGAGCTGGAAGGATTTCAAGGGTATCTTCAACGAGCAGTATTGTCCAGATTTTGTAGCCTATGTTAGATCTCGGGAGTTCATGGAGCTATCGCAGGGGAATCAGACAGTGATGGAGTATGCGAATCGCTTTGATGAACTGGTACGGTACGCACCTGAGATAGTTTCGAGCGAATTCTTGAAAGCTCGGAAGTTTGAGAAGGGCCTTCGACCATAAATTCACTCCCAGGATTTCTTGTTCAAACTGAAGACTTATGCTGAGGTGGTCGATAGTGCTTGTATGGCCGAGATTGACCAGAAGGGAAAGTCGGGGTTTTCTGGATCAGTGTTAGGGCTTGGCAGTGGCAGTTCATCTGAGAAGAAGAGGAAGCGTGATGAGCAATGGAAGAAGGGTGATGGCATTTCAGGTCATTCTCCCAGGCAGTTTTCATCTAGGGCTTCTGGTGCAGGGTCTGTTGTGTGCCATCAGTGCGGAAGGGCAGGGCACATCCGACCTGTTTGTCCATACCCTCCCAGACCATGCCATGGATGTGGAGTTGTGGGACATCTACAGCGCTTCTGCAGGACTGCACGCCCTTATCAGAGTGGGGCTGGATCAGTGGCTTCCAGAGGGGTATCAGTTCAGTCAGAGCCGACCAGGATGACAGGATCTCGGTTTGGTGGGCGAGGTGGTAGGACCAGATCATCTTCAGGGAAGAGCCATATCAGGGCAGAGCCTCAGGCGAGCGGTCGCTCTCTGGCAGGGACCAGGAAACTGCATGTTGTGGATCAGGAACCAGCGGGATTTGATGCAGGGCCTTCGACGGTTCGAGGTACTATTCTGGTTGCGTCTTCTATAGCTGCAGTTTTACTTGATACTGGTGCTTTAGTTTCTTTCATATCTTCTCGTTTTGTGAATCTGCTGAACCTACCAACCGAGCTGTTATCGTTTGCTATGGAGTTGGTAACGCCGTTGGGGAAAAAGAGGAAGCAAGGCCTTAAGTGCCGATCGTGCGCACTCTCTGTGTCGGGAGTCGAGATGGAATGGGATTTCTTGGTCCTTGACATAGACCTATTTGATGTGATCCTCGGTATGGACTGGCTGGTGTGCTTCCAGGCGCACATTGGTTGCTATCGACGCCGAGTCAGCTTTACAGCACCAGATGAGACTCCTCATCTATTTCACGGAGAATGGGATCCTCGGTCGGGACGTGCGGGACCTCCACTCCCTGAGCTTGGAAATCTTGATTATCAGTTGTCATCGCTCGCGCTAGAGGACGATGGTGGTGTTTCACAGGGCGGGTTACCTCGTGTAGTGGATGAGTTCCCAGAGGTTTTCCCAGATGATTTTTCTGGCTTACCCCCAGAGCGAGACGTGGAGTTCTCGATTGAGTTGGCGCCAGGAACACATCCTATATCTCTTCCCTCATATCGCATGGCCCCCACCGAATTTATGGAATTAAAGATACAGCTGGACGATTTGGATTCCAAAGGATTCATTCGCCCGAGCGTCTCTCCTTGGGCCACACCGGTTTTATTCGCGAAGAAGGCCGATGGAACCCTTCAGTTGTGCATTGATTACCGGAAGTTGAACAAGGTAACCATCAAGAATAAATACCCTTTGCCTCGGATTAACGATTTGTTTGACCAGCTGAAGGGGGAAAAGTGGTTCTCCAAGATTGATTTGCGTTCGGGATACCACCAGCTCAGGGTGAGAGAAGCAGATATCCCGAAGACGGCTTTCCGATGTAGGTACGGTCACTTCGAGTACATGGTCATGCCTTTAGGTCTGACAAATGCTCCTGTAGTTTTCATGGCACTCATGAATAGGGTGTTCCACCAATATCTCGACTAATTTGTCGTGGTATTCATGGATGACATCCTGGTCTACTCTGGATCTGAGGAGGAGCATGAGCATCACCTGCGTGTTGTTTTGGGCACTTTGTGGGATCACCGCCTGTATGCCAAACTCTCGAAGTGCACTTTCTGGATCAGGGAAGTGAAGTTTCTAGGGAACGTCGTCTCAGAATAAGGGGTCTCAGTGGATCCCGAAAAGATTAGAGCTGTTATGTCTTGGGAGCAGCCGAGAAATGTGTTTGAGATCAGGAGTTTTCTAGGCTTGGCTGGTTATTACAGGCGCTTTGTCTGGGACTTCTCGCGGCTTGCCTCCCCCATGACCGCACTCACCCAGAAAGGGGTGAAGTTTGAGTGGGGCCCACAGTTCCAAACATCTTTTGAGGAGTTGAAGCGGCGGTTGACCACCGCACCTGTGTTGACCTTACCGGAGTCAGGAAAGAGCTATGTGGTGTACTGTGATGCGTCAGGTACAAACCTTGGATGTGTGCTCATGCAGGATGACCATGTGGTGACATATGGTTCTCGCCAACTCCGGCCGCATGAGAAGAACTATCCGACTCACGACTTAGAGTTGGCGGCAGTGATGCATGCTTTGAAGACGTGGAGCCACTATCTTTTTGGGGAGAAGTTTGTGGTCTATTCTGACCACAAGAGCCTGGCCTATATTTTCTCTCAGAGGGATCTCAATTTGAGGCAGTGCCGCTGGGTCGAGTACCTGCAGGGTTTTGATTTTGATATTGTCTATACCCCTGGCAAGGGTAATGTGGTAGCTGACGCATTGAGCAGAAAAGTACCAGTGCAGGCATTGAAGAAGTCCAGCGATGAGTGGACCTTGATGGGGCTCTTCGCCCAGATGCATTTGGAGAGTAGGAAGCACAGTGGAGGTACTTTCTTGGCTAGCATCTAGTTGACTCCTGCCCTTCTAGAGTTGATTCAGCAGGAGAAGCCTGGTGATGAGTTTTTTCAGTGATCTATGCAGTTTCTTCATGGTGGGGGGACTCCTGATTGGTCTTTGTCTTCCCAGAGGGTCCTATGCTTCAAGGGTTGTGCTGTAGTGCCGTTGTCTCTGCGAAAGGTGGTGATGCAGGATAGCCACCAATCTCAGTGGGTCGTCCATCTTGGTACCACCAAGATGTATTACGATGTTCGCCGTCAGTTCTGGTGGCCAGGTATGAGACGAGACATAGCCGACTTCGTATCCCGATGTTACACCTGCCAGCAAGTGAAAGCAGAGCATCAGAGACCATCTGGCCTACTCCAGCCATTACCCATTCCTACCTGGAAGTGGGACGAGGTCGCCATGGACTTCATCATTGGCCTGCCTCGTACACCTCGAGGGAGGAATGCTATCTGGGTGGTGATTGACCGTTTGACCAAGTCTTCTCACTTTATTCCGATCAGAGACACAACGAAGGTAGAGGAACTGGGCCGCTTGTACGTTCAGGAGGTGGTCAGACTTCATGGTGTGCCGTCGGGAGTTGTTTCTGACAGGGACCCCCGCTTTACATCACGGTTTTGGGGAGGCCTCTAGAAGGCTTTGGGGTCGCAGATTAAGATGAGCACGACATACCATTCTCAGACCGATGGCCAGACGGAGCGGGCGAATCAGATTCTGGAAGACATGCTCCGAGCCTGTGTGTTAGATTTTGGAGGCTCATGGGATAGCCATTTGGGGCTGGTCGAGTTTTCTTACAATAATAGTTACCAGTCTTCCATAAGAATGGCACCCTTTGAGGCGCTCTATGGTCGGCCTTGTCGGTCTCCTCTGTGTTGGGATGAGGTAGGAGAGGCCTCGCTCTTGGGACCGAGTCTTGTTCAGGAGACGTCTGAGAAGGTCAAGCTGATTAGGCAGCGGTTGTTGACAGCTCAGAGTCGCCACAAGTCTTATGCAGATCAGAGGCGGCGGGATCTCGAGTTTTCAGTGGGGGACAGAGTGTTCCTGAAAGTGGCCCCTCGCTTGGGTCACCGTCGTTTGGGGAAACAGGGGAAGCTGACACCGAGATATGTCGGACCTTTTGAGATTCTTGAGCGGATTGGAAAGGTGGCATACAGGTTATCTTTGCCCTCGCAGTTGACATCGATTCATGACGTATTTAATGTCTCCCAACTAAAGAAGTACAACCCCGACCCGTCGCATGTGCTGAATTGGGAGGAGCTGGAGATAGAGTCCGAATTGTCTGTGGTCGAGCGACCAGTGCGTCTAGTGGATTCTCAGGAAAAGGTGTTGCGTGGAAAGTCCATTCCTCTGGTGCGTGTTCTTTGGAAACACGAGAATGATGAACACGAGACTTGGGAGCAGAAGTCATGAGTTGAGCAGGAGTACCCATTTCTATTCTCTGATCAGGCTTTGAGCTGACTTTCTGAGGGCGGAAAGTTTTCATGGTGGGGAGAATTGTCACGCCCGGACTTTATTGAGGTATACGTTTAATTTTAAATTTTTATTTCATAAATTAATTGCCGGTTTATTTAAATTATTTGGTTGTATCATGAGCCGAACCCGGTTTGGGTTGCCCGTTGGGGTAACGGTGCGCGCGCGTGCCTTGCGCCGCTCGGCGCACGAGTAGGGGATGGGCAATGCCATGCAGCTTTTCCATTTCAACGCTCGGTGCCCGTTGCACGGACGAACCAAACGACAGATGTTAACTTCAGTTTTATTATTATTATTTATATTATTATTATTATTATTGATACTACTATTATTATTATTAGTATTAATTTTTTATGCTTTTCTTATTGTTATTACTATATTATTATTATCGTTATTATTATCTTTATAATTATTATGATATTATTATTATTATTGCTAATATATTATTATTATTATTATTATTATTATTATTGTTATTTTATTGTTATGCATTTATTATTATTAAGATTATGATTATTATTATTACTATTAATATTATTATTTCTAATATTATTATAATATTTAATGTTATTATTTTATCTCAATTTGTTGAATTTTTTCCCCCATGCTTAACCCTAGCCGCCGCCACCCCTTCTCTCTTTTTCTTTTCTTCTTCTCTCCTTCCTCTCCTTCTTCCACTTGGCCTCACCCTCACGCCGCATCTCTTGCATCCGCACTCCCTCCCCTCTCTCCACTCTTCTTCTCCTCCTCCCAGCCGCGTTCCGCCGGTCCTCCCACTGGACTTCTCCTCTGTTGTACCTCCCTGCTCGGCAACACCAGCAGCCGCACCCGCTGCCTCCCGCGTCGGACCAGCCGCCTGCACCCACATCGACGCACCCTCCTTCTCACCGGCGCGCCACCTCCCCGCTCAGCCGCTCTCTCTCTCTCCTCTGCACTGCGCCGCTCCTGCACCTCCCGCCGGACCTGCATCGGCCACGCCACCTCGGGCCGACCTGCTGCTCCCCTTGCACCCCCAGCCGTCGCAACCCCCCCTGCCGCTCTTCTTCTTATTCTTCTCTTCTTCTTCTTCTTCTCCTCTTCCTCTTCTCTCCTTATTCTTCCCTTTCTTTTTCTTCCTCTTCTTCCACGTTCTGGCGCCCCTGTTCGGCACCTCCTCCACCGCGCAGGTTTGTTTTTCTTTTTTTTTTTCATTTATTTTATTTTATTATTTTAACTTATCTAATAAGATATTATGTTTTATTTTGTTATTATTATTAATATGTTAGTTATTATATCGTTACTATAAATATTAATATGTTATTATTATAATTATGTAAATAATAATATTATCATTATTATTATTATTATATTATTATTATTATTATTATTATTATATTATTATTATTATTATTATTATCATATTATTATTATTATTATTATGTTAATAATACTATTATTATTATACTACTATTGTTATTATTATTATTATTATTATGCTATTATTATTATTAATATTATTATTATTGTTATTATTATTATTTATAATAATTATTATTATTACTATTATTATTGCTATTATTATTATATTATTATTATTATTCTATTATGTTGTTATTATTATTATTATTATTATTATGTTATCGCTATTATTATTATCATCATTATTATTATGTTAACAATTTTCTGAACTCGTTGAGCGTTCTGCTGTTTTTAGGACCTGGTTGACGGCTCAAGATGGTGAGACCGCGACGCAACTGGAGTCTTGCGCCGTGTCTTTTTCCGCGCCTGTTTGAGGTAGGTGATTCCGCACTTAATTATCATCTGGAAAACTTTTGCGTGTTGGTTTAATCTTTCAGCACCCTGATAATTAGTTAGTTTTGATTACTTTTTTGTGTGCATCTAATTTTCCAGTGGTCTATTTATGTGGTGCAAGTCCTTTTATTTTATTGCGGAAACCCACTTTGGCTGTTTATTATTAATTGTAAACTGTGTAGTGTGGTTTAAGTTTTCTTTTTAAAAGAGGAAAAAGAAAAAGGAGGTTTTGGTGTGTGTGTGTGGTTTTCAAAAAGGATATCAGTGTGCAGGTGACACGTTTGGCTCTAAATGATAATGTGACATACTATATGAACTTTGATCTTTAGGTGAGCACAAGGAGGGAAGCCGGGGTATTAGGTGGGGAGACTGGGACTAGTGAGCTAGTGTTCCGGAGATGACCCGACCCGGTTTCACTGGCAGGTTTGACGACTGCAACACTAACTAAACAGATGATATCTGAGGGTCGTGGCCTTCTAAGCCACGTGTTCTGAGGGTCGTGTCCTTCTAAGCCACGTTATCTGAGGGTCGTGGCCGCTTAAGCCACGTTTCACCGAGACACGACGTTCTAGGATCCCACTAGTTCTAGTACCCATAGGGCCTTTCCCATCCTTTGGTGCCACCAGTTACTTTGTGTGCATAATGATAAGTGATATGTCACTTGAACTGCCATCCTAATGTGTTTATTTTTGAACTGCCTTTCTTTTAAATCGTTTTATGAATACTTTTTCTTTTGCACTTCTTTATCTCTTTATTTTAGCATTGCAAATGGTTTGTCTTTTGATAGTTGTGCGTGGAATCTTTTATTGGTGATATCCTGCTGGGCGATTGCTCACACCCTACTTACACCCTTGGGTGTAAGTAGACTTGTTTACTTCTGATACAGGTAAGGGTCCAGCTTTTGGGAGCAGTGGTTCAGGTTGTTAGCAGGACTATCTACGTGGCGTTTTAGTAGTGGATGAGAGGCGGTGTCCTCACACCGGGTGACAGTCCTTAGGTTGGTTTGGTCATCTTGTTTTAGTGTTATTTGGGTCTTTGAATACTTGTGAACCAAAAACCTGTTTGGTGATCTACGTGTTTGACTGTAACCTTTACTTCTGTTTGGTTTACTTTGGTTGGATGCTTTATATTTGTTCACTTGGGTAAACCGTTCCCAAGGTTTATTTTGATACCCGGGAACTTTTGCCAGCCCGTGGGGATCGGGAACGCCCTTCGGGCCTTGCCGCGGGCCGAGTCGGGCGTCGGTTCGGATGGCGACCCGATTCGGTTTGTGACAGAAATAATCACTCAAGAGGTATAAAAAACTAACATTTAATCAAAATTAAAATATTTCATAAGTAGATAAAAAGGTAAATTTGAGTTCTAGAAATTTTTATTGCACTAATTTTGATCCTTTGAATAGTGCAGGATGCAACATAAGTTCTGAACAAATGGATGGATAAAAGTAATAAGAAACCCACCACTTCAGAAAAGGTGGAAATAAAATCATTGAGTAATAAGAGTTCAACACATGTTTTTTATAAGAACATATTTTATACTCCAAATAATAATTGTATCAATGATCTCAAAAGTGAAACTCAAAGGAAAAAAATCAATATTTTTTTGTTATTATTAGTGCTATGAAATGTTTGAACTCAATTCCGTTGGCTGTCGGTATAACCTATCATTGAAAATTATATAGAGAATGCATATATTAATGGAGTTGTGGATGAAAGATAAGAGAAATAATACTATGTTCAACCAAATCACAAATAATAAGGTGAATTTTGTTATTTCTAATATATTTGAGTATCTATAAAAATTCGTTCGAAGAAAAAATAAAAATATTCATAGTAATAATAAGTGTTTTTACAACTACCAGGAATAAGTCATACACTATTATTAGAATAAATCTATTAAATTTGATAAAAGATAATAGATAATAGGTTGACTAGTCTATATTGGGTTATAAAGAAGCATGAGTTTCCATACATAACACTCTAATGAATAAAGTAAAATAAATACCACACCAAATATAAGATTCTAGTTTTGTGGAAGGAAGTGAAACCTCATCCAGAAAAAATAAAGAAAGAAAAGAATATTAATATTAATATATTTAAGATGAAATAAAAAATTCAATCAATATGATAATGAAAGGACAAAATCGGTTTTGTGTACGAAATATTTGAAGAAAAAGTTTAAAGTTATTAGATGTTACCCAAATAAGGGAACTTAAAGAAATTTAAGAACATATGTGGAAGATATAAGAAGTATAAACATAATCATCAAAATTATAAGTCAATACTTCTAGGTTAAGAGAATTTGGGGAATAATAATATGAATGTATTGGAAGATAAATATATAATAAACGTTTATATAAGGAATAAATGTCAGTATAAGAAGAATATTGAACATTTTATGAATGTTTTTATGAATTTTAGGATTTATAAGTTTGATGATTCTAGGATTTTGGAGGAAAAAATAAGGAAAATTTCACATGTGTATTTATTGAAACTATGAAAAGGAAAGTTCCATACAAAGTAAAAGTTAATGGTAAAAGGAAGAAAAAAATGATTCCTGAGGAGATTTGTGTTTATAAAATAAAGGATGAATGTATGCTGATTTATCTGAAAAATGGATCTTAATTTAAAGAAAAATATAGATTGAGAAATATCCCTCAACCATGATGCTTTAACTAAAGGGAAAAGGGTAAACCATAATATTCCAATTTCTTTCATTGTGGATGAAATTAATGGTGATTCAATTTAGTGTAGATATTGAAGAGAAATAAAATATATGTAAATAACTCAATACTACCAAAAGATATTCCTCATGAAGGAATATATTTCAATTTAAAATATTCTGTCTCCTCAGAAAACTTTAGTTAACATCATCCATGATGATGAAGGTGGATGGAGATTATTCATGTATATGGACTTTAGATAAATAGTCGGTGATTCTAAAGGTTTATTTAGTTGGTTTGAAAGAACTTAAAATCTAGAGAACTATAATAGTAGAATTAATGGAGTGGTACTAGAGATCTTTTCAACAGAATATGAAGTGATTTGTTTATATAATATTTTTGAACTAATACACATATGGTAATGTTTTTATAGAACAAATAATCCATAATTATCGTTTTAGATTATGGGGATCTAAAAATTGTAATCCCATTTTTATAATCTACACATAGGAGATTTGTTGTATGCTGAAATTATAGACGATGAAACTCAACAATTTAATGAATATTTCTTTACTTATAAAATAAATTGAATTGAAAATTATTTTTAACAACCACTAAAAGAATATTTATGAATAGTTATCACATAGTTTATATTTTATGGATACCATTAGTGTCTAGGTTATTAAATATTGTTTTTAACACCATTCATGGATCTTGTTTATGTAGAGCTGATTAATATAGGGATTATTTCTTAAGAAAAGTTATTTCATTATTACCTTGAGTAATTCTGTTTATAAATTTAGAACAAAGGAAGATAATGGGTGATGAAGGAATGTGAATAAATCATGAGTTGAGTTTTGTTTTTTCCTTAAATATTGAATCTTTTAATTTATTATTAATAATATGGAAAAAGAAACCATTGAATTTAGGTTTTGTTTGGAACTGGAAAAAAATCTAATGGGGGAGATTAAATCACCCTATTGAGATTGTGAGGATTATGTATTTTATTTATTGTTAGTAGTTGAGATTAATGAACATAATAGTTGTTAAAGTAAATGTATATTAAAGATTAGATAGAACAAGATATTAATGTTGTATATGGTTGATTTGAAAGGTAAAAATCTAGAATTTTTTACTCCTGAAGTTAGACAATATAGTTTAAAGGTAGTGTTTAGAACTACTTCTAGAAAATATACATTTTAAGTGTCTATATTTTTTAATCATATGATAAAATACATGTTTTCCAAATTCTATGAAGCAAAGGATAAATATCTAATGACTGTTTTGAAAAAAAAATTCTCTAAATTTACTATATGTGTGAAAGTTTGATGATATAACCATAAACTACACAAAGATAGAGGATAAATCTTGAATAAATGTAACAAGGTGTGTTGTGAAGATAAAATAAGTATATCAAGAAGATGTACTCATGATTATAGAAAATGTAAAGGACAAATCAACAAGAAGATTCACTCATAGAAGTTACATGATGAACTTTTAAAATAATAGAATCTAGGGTAGTATGTCTTAATTTTAGGATATTTATAAAAGTGCATATCACCAAAAGTTAGAAAATTTCTGAGTATCTAAAGTAAATTAAATATTTGAAAAATTTAGGGAATGTGTAAGATTATACATGATATAAGCCAGATCCATAAAAAAATATATGATATATTTAAAAATATTAAGTGTCTTTTAATCTTATAAGGAATTATCATATATAGAAAATTAAAAAATATAATTTATTCACATTAAAATAATTTTAACATAATATTATATAAAAGAGAATTTAAAGACACCAAAATTTTGAAAAATTTGATGAGTTAATGAATTTAGGAGTTCTAATAGTAGAATATGAGCTGTAATTTTTGAGTTGTGATATAATCTGAAGATAAGGTATTCTCAATAGGTATAAAAAAGAAACTATTAGTATGGTCTGAAAAACTAGTTAGATGTTACTGTGTTATTAATTCACAGTCATAAAAATCACAATTATTTAGAAGTATTATGAGGCATGTTGAGTTGAATTTGAAAATAGAAAAGTAATGGAATGTATAATGGGGGAGATGGGCATTGAAAGTTCCATTAGAAAAACAATCAGAAGAAGATATTTTATAGATATTGGGGAAATTTTAGAGTTAAAAAACTCATAAAATTTTATCATTTGATTTTCTTTATTTTGTAATGATAAAAAAATTTATAATAAGAGAAGTTTTAGGTATGTGAGAATCAAAAAGTGTAAAAGTATCATAAGGATAAACTTTTATATTCCAAAATTTTGTTGAAAGAGAGTAATTCAATGATAATTAAGGATACTCATAGATAATAATTCATTGAAGGAAGGCTATAAAGGAATAAAAAATTGAGTACACTGATTTTCGTCACCAAAAGTTGATGTAGTTAGTAATGTTGAAAAAAATTGGTTGATATAAATACAGTGTAAAGTTAATGAAATTATAATGAACTTTTATAGATTATGAGGAGACTAAGAATATAAGGAGGTTCATATGTGTATAATTTAATAAAATTGGAATCTTGAGGAAATGATATGTTATAAATATTAATTGAGATAGAAGATAATGATGATAAGAAATATGGGTTGATCAGAAGATGATAAGATGAGATTTCTTTAGACAGAGTTCCAAAAATGTTTTTGAGCATCAAAATGAGAAAAATGGATGTTCATGATCCAAGTAGTAATTTTTATGAACATTTAAATATAGTTGAGGATAGAATAAGGGAATAACTAATATATAAAGATCTAAAAATTATAATAATTAGATATTCCATGAGATTTCACACATAAATTTTGTGAATTCAAAGTTAAGATGATGATACTGAGATGGATGTTCAAAGATAAAAGTATTATTAGTCATACTCCCTGACCCATTCTATGATTTAATAAAGAAGTGAAGATGTTTTAATCATGAATTATACTAAAAAATGTATTTTTCAAGATAGATCTATTGAAAGGAAGACTAGAAGATTGAATAAGTGTCGTTTTCATAGATGTTTCAGTACTTCATGAAGGCTATAAATTGGGATGTTTTGTTGATTGAAGATGAGGGTGGAAGACTGGGAGAATATGACAAGTACATTCAATGAGATTAGTTAGGTAAATAAAATAGATGATCTATAATTTTACGTTCCAAAGATCCAAAATAAGTTTCCATAAGTTTGGAGAATGGAAAATAAAGAATGTACAATTCCTAGAGAAAACCTATGTACATTATAGATGTAAATATACTTAAAGTATCAAGATCCATGAAAATAAATTTTATACAAGTTGAAAGAAAAATTCTACATTAATGTATTTGGAGTTTATTTTTTAATTGTAGTTAAATACCGTTATCCGGGAATAATACCATAAAGAAGATTTATAAACATCATGAAGTTGAATTAATATCTTGTTCAATATTTTTTAAAGGACCATTTAAGACCAGTTTCTATAGTATAAATAATTTCATAATCCCAGTTAGGAGACTAAATAAATTTGGGAAGAAGTATAAAGAACAAATTTTTTAAAGGTTTATACCTTCCCATACCTATAAAGTGTTGGTAGAAACTTTGGGTTTTGGATAATTACTACCCTATTATAATCAATTATTATAATAGAAAACAATTTGTGTGTCTAGATGATAACCAAACATATAAAGGATTAGGATTCCTACACTATTACTAAACCCCATAAAAATCAAGTGTTATAGTTTTCCTATATATTTTTACTTTTTTCACATAGTGATGCGTGTCTAGATGATTAAATAGGCCCATTACTCTAAACCTAAATTGAGGGTCAAATATAAATGGGTGAAAGTTTATGTTTTAAAAATTTATTAAAATTGATTCAAACTAATTTACCCCTATCATTGTAATTGTATGATCTACTGGGAAAAACATTCTTAAAAAGTTCATAATAAAAATACATATAGAGGGATTATTATTAATCGAAAACTAAAATTATATCCTAGTTGAAGAAACCATGTGACCTAACATATACCTCAAAGGCAATACGGGTAGAAATATGTCCTCACACTCCTATAATGGATTGAAATTAATTAATCAACAATTGATAAGAAAAAATATATATAATCAATGATAAACCATACCTTAACTAGGGGAGTTCAATAGGATTACAAAATATCCTACTCCAAACGTGAGGTCTCCTCTTCTCCCTCATCATCATTAGCCTCCACATTTTCCTTATATTATTTATTTTATTCTTCTTTCAAGGTTTTATTAATGACTACAATATTCCCAACTCTCTTAGTTTCCACAATATAGATTACCTTTGTCATACCTACTAAAATGTGCAAAAAAACCTTGTTGAAAAGAACCCCATCATTGTTAATAAATAAAATTAATGCCTTTAAATGATATATTCTTGATCTTAACATGGTTAGTAAAAAATTAACTACCTTTGGGGTCACAACATAACCAATTTCAGTCAAGTCTTTTTCAACATGGAGGAGATATAATGTTACATAAGATAATATATTTTACTTGATGAGAATCACATAATCTATAAATTTAGGCATATATAATTTTGATGAATATCCAAGTAAGATGAGGGATTTCTTATCCAATAATGTTTTTAAGTGTTCTTATATTCATTCAAGGTTATATATACCACGAATGATTCTAATTGTGAATCTACTCTCAAAAGTTTCTATAGTGGTTATTCAATCACATGAGATTTTTAGTTTATCAAAGAGTTTTATTGAACTATGATTGTATGTAATGGTTTTAGGTGTTTTCCAATATGTATTTCTCCCTTGGATCTGATTACCTAGAAAAAATAAATAATTTTCTCTCTTTCCCCCTTGGTATTGTTCTATCAATGATATAGATGGATTAATAAGGGAAATTATTTATAAGACTAAATAATATAAAAATAAAATTTTAAATTATTTTACCCATATATGGGCATATGTTAGGAAAAAGATAATGTCAGTACTAATAAGATATAGAAAACTCTCTACCCTAGTATTCTCAAACACAAAAATAAAGAAAATTATATTATAATTATGGGATGTCACTCACTATGAACATTAAAATGTAGTGATGTGATAGTCTCCTATATACACCTAAATTTTCTAGAAAATTAGAATATTGTGTAAAGATAACACTCAATTAAAATATCTATTCATTCTATAAGTACTTAATTTTGAAATTTTATTTGTATTAAGTGGTATTTTGGATTGGACCGACCATTTTTTACAAGAAAACTAACTGATGGGTTTTATGATTATGTGTAAACTGAATTTCATAACATCACCAGAATGTGATTCACCACCCATTAACACTAGTAAAACACTATTGATATTAATCAATAGTTGAAAGAATTTAAATCAGGTGATGCCAATAGTGTTTTTTGGATTCATAACCACAAATACGATTCATCACCCAATTATAAAAAAATTAAAATGGGGTGCACACCCAAAATTAATACTATCCCTTATTAATATGGTTGTGCACTCACCATTATTATGAAAATTCTAAAAATAATAAGATTATCTGGAAGCATCATTAAGTTGAGTTGAAATAATAAAAATTTTGGGATGAAAACTTGTGCAAGATTCACTAACTAGTGTTAGCCACCCATAAAGAAACATTTCCCAAAATCCTGAGAACCAAAGGTATATTATTATTTTTATAAAAAAATTTAATCCCCATTCATTGTATCATATATTTCGAATCACGTATAGTATATACCGTACTTCCAATATTTAAGATTAATTGGTAATATCTTCCACCTTTTCACTTTCATCTTATCTCTTTTAGAACCAAAGAATATTCTGAGCCAGTCCCTGAATACAATATCAAGATGTAATTGATCATATATCTTCAAATGATGTTTGGTCCCATCTAATATTCCCTTTACTAGAATAGGTGTATTCTATCTATTATCCCAAACACTAAATAATCATATAAAATCATTATATATATATTTTTGATATAGTAACACCACCTAGTTAACAAATATTCTATATGAAAATACCTATTTCCCAATGCATCAATTGAATTCTACTTTTTTCTAGGAACCACTAAAAAATGTTCTAGAATCATATCCAAATAGTTATAGAATAATAATTAAGAAGCCTGGATGACATTATATTTTTCAATAACCATGATTCTTATCTAAAACTCTATATAACTTTGGTATACCTAAAAGTATCATGCCCACTCACTTGTAAAACCACCTCCCAATTAAGGTTACAATATGATGTCCAACTCGTAATATGATTAGTGATTAAAGATATGAGGATGGTGAAGTTTTTTTAAATTTTAGGATCTCATGATTTATCATGATAGTAAATTTCTAAATGTGGTACCATAGACAATTGGTTTCGAGGGAATGTTTATCATATGTTTTATGTCTATTTGGAAGGATATTAACATGGTTATAAAAAAAATAACCAAAAGAAATTGGAATCATCACTTTACAGTATATTTATGATTAGAATATAATATATATAATAAAATACATATAATAGTAACCTATCTTATCATAGATTAATTTTATTTTCCTTATCAAGGATGTATTATTAGTTTTGTTACTATGGTTGGACATGTTGGTGTAAATCGGCATCAACATTATTGACCATAATAGGATTATTTTTCAAAATATTCCTAACAAAGGATAATATTAAATTGTACCTATCTCATATTCTAATATAACAAATATGGAAAAAATTATCAAATTTGAGTTAAAGGGTAAACAAATTTGGATGTATGGTAAATTCAATGGCACTTTAAAAATTCATCAAGAATGTAAAATATATGATCATCCATGAAAATAATTATTGAGTCATGGATATAAGTTAAGTGAATTAAATTCCACTAAGTTATACATGAAGTTTAGAGTTTTAGATTAATAAGGGAAGGTCATTCATAAAAAGTAAATTTCATAAAAAAATTTAATTCACTATATGATCCAAGAAAACTACTGGGTTTACCTAATGTTGTGAATATAGGACTGAAATAATGATGTAGATTCTCAATATACAAGAGGGTGGGGGGTAAATTGTATCCCTAAAAAATTCCTTTAGAAAATTTAAAGTTGATATAAAACTTTCTATTATTTAACAAAGTTAAACAAGGTAAATTCAAAAGGCCTCTTAGTTCTACAAAAATTGCTATATATCGGAAATATGGTTCTAGGAATGAAACTTAAGAAATGTTTATAAGGGAAAAGATCCCACCATAAAGAGTATAGAATATTACTAATCAGAGTACAAGTACAAGAAAGTATAAGATAGTTATACTTTTCTTATTAACCAAAATGCAATGAAAAAAAACATGAAACAATACAAGTAACAAGTATAGAATATTTTAACCCAAAGAGTAGGGTAGGCAACAACCATGGAAAAAGTTACCTTGATTTATACTTTCAGGAAATTCTGTCTTACCCACACCAGGGTAAGACCTTGATAGGAATATCAAAGTCTGTCTTGTTATCCCCACAAGCCCTCAAACTTCAAGGTAGTCAGCACGTCCTTCTTCCTTAACAAGGAAGTCCTCAAACTTTAAGGAAGTCAGCACCTGTGTCTTCCTATCCCCAAAAGCCCTTGATTGTACACAGTAACAATCGAAGTCACACAAAGAAATTTGAACAAGATGTTCAGTACACAAAATGAATGATAGTATTTCTCTCTAGAAATCACTTCAACATCATGTAATCTCTAGAGTTGTAGAACAATGTTGATCTCATTCAAATGAGCTCCTATTTATAGGCATTTCTTCAATGGACGATTCCCTCCTCCAATAGTCATATTTTTCCTTGAATTTTGGAGGGACCTGTGCATGTGTCACTCAAAAAACTATTAGTTAGAATCTAAATGCATGACATCATTTCATGACTATAACATGAGGTAGTAAAATATGGTTTCTCAACCAAATCTATTTTTTGGAGTCTAAGGAAAAATAAAGTTCAGAGTCTAAAAGAAAAACATTCGGCATCTGTATTACATGGATATTCAGATTTTGTTTTTCAAGGAATTCAGAATCAGAATTATATAGATTTTGGAGTCTGAATTCTACAAAATTCGGAACCTGAATTCTAAGGAATTCGTCACCTGAATTCTGTGGAATTCGTTACCTTAATTTTAAGGAATTCGGAACCTAAATTCTAAGTAATTCGGAACCTCAATTCTAAGGAATTTGGAGTCTAATGAATTCAAAGTCTTAATTCTAAGGAATTCAGAGTCTAAATTCTAAGGAATTTAGAACCTGATTTCTAAGGAATTTGGAGTCTAAATTCTAAAAAATTTGGAGCCTGAATTCTAAGGAATTCAAAATATGAATTTCAGAGAATTCAGAATCTGAATTTTAGAGAATTCAGAATCTAAATTTTAGAGAATTCAGAATCTAAATTTCAGATAATTTGGAATCTGAATTTCAAAGAATTCGGAATCTGAATTTCAGAGAATTTGGAATCTGAATTTCAGGGAATTTAGAATCTGAATTTCAGAGAATTCAGAATCTGAATTTCAGAGAATTCAGAATCTGAATTTTAGAGAATTCTGAATATGAATTTCAGAGAATTCTGAATCTGAATTCAAAACCAGAAAATAGAATACTTTATATCTAAGTATATATTATATTCCTCAGTTTTAGAAAAGAAACCAAATTTTACAATTAGAAATAAAAAGAGTTTGGTTTAGTGAAACTAAATCCTGAACAATGAAAACAAAGATAGGAGAAAATTTCCTTGCGGAAGGAAAAATTTCTTTATTAATAAAAATCTTCAGGGAAATAAAATTTGCCTTGAGATTGAGTGTTTTTGATTTTCAAAACATAAATGAATGTAAAAGTCATAAGGAAACCTTATTGACTCAACAATCTCCCCCTTTTTGGAAAGCACAAACATCCTTACTAAAAAGAATATGAGGTCATAGAAATTTTATGGACTTGAAAATAAAAACATATCTCCCTTTACTTATGAATCATAGTGAATACAACTCACCCCCATAGGCTTTGAAATCACTAAGGATCATATTCTTGATTTCCTGAATGAGATTTTTCATTTTCTTGCATTCAAAAAATATCATTTATAAGAACATTCCTCTAGATGAACTCCCCCTTTCTTAGAGAATTCTATTTATTACTTTGAATTATTTTTAGCATTCCTTTCTCTCACTTTGTGATTTTCAAAAAGCAGTAGAGGGAATGGAAAAATTTCTACCTAAAATATTAGTGCTAAACAACAAAAAATATGGATAACAACAAAAATTCATTAAAACTGAAAGTATTTTTACAATAAGGAAAATAAAATAAAAGATTGGAATGAAATGAAATTACCCCTCTTTATCCTTTGGAATTATATTCTTCAAAATAGTTATTAGCTTCTTGAGATCATTGTGATCCTCTTATTATTTCTAAACCAACTGATCATGGTCTTCACTTTTCTTCTCTAAGGATTTAATTTTCTCTTCCAAAGCCTTAAAAATGTCTAACCGATCTTTCAACAGTTCTTCTTTCTTAGCAAGATTTTATTCAATCTTCATTCTACAATCTCTTTCCCTTTTCCAATTCATGGCCATATAGTTAAGCTTTCCATTCAAATGCTTAACTTTATGCTTCTGAGTAATCTCTTCAAGAATTAACTTTTCCTTAAAACTATTTCAAAGATCTTTAATCTTCTCATCTTCAGTATCAAAAGAATTATTGACATTATCATGGAATTCATAAAAAATTATCATTTCTTCAATAAACTTCTTTGAACATCTTTTTATCTTCTTGCACTATATTTTATGATCCTCATAACAAATTAGGAAGGTCTTGAAATCTTCCTCTAGTGCAACACATTTATCCATTACCATGGAAACTGATTTTGGATTCTAGTTTATGGTATGCTGAAGAATTTGGAATCTTGAATCTATGCTTGGAAATAAAGGAATAGTACCAACCAGCTTCTTTAATGATTGAACAACAAAATCTTGTCCAAGGGAAGATGATTCTGAATCCGAATGTTTGGTTGGTGAGAATTCTTTTTCCATATCCTCAGCTTTCTTCTTTGTTGAACCGCCAACATCTTTTTTCTTCACCATAGATTAACTAGGAATATCTACAACTACCTTCTTTCCCTTATCTGGTATCAAAATGATATCATGATCTTTAGAAGATTCATGATCACTATCAGATAGCTGAATAATATTTTGTTCCTCAACATCTTATTTCTCTGCATCAACCACTAGATCTTCCGGATGAATAAAATCATGATTACTGCTTTCACTATTTGTTGGCTTATTCACTTCTTATTCACCCTACTCATATTTTTCTGGTGTAACAATTTTTGAGGATTTAGCTTGGGAAGTTCAGATTTATAGTTTTACAGATGGACTTTCCTTCTTATGGTACTCTTCAACTTGCTTTATGATACCTTCTTCTTCCACATCCTCTTATTCTTCTATTTACTCTTCCACTACTTCTTATACAACTATTTCTTCTTCATTATGTGATTCCAGAATCACCACTTTCTTTCCCGAAGTCTCTGGTAATGGTTCTAATGAAAAATATTCTGGTACCAAATTTTTTTCATAGGCTCTTTTAGTATCCTTGGGAAGATATTGAATGACTTCATCTTCTGAACATTTATTATTTTTCTTATTTTCTTTTTTCTCCATTTTCAAGATTCTTAGCAGCCTTTTCCTTCAAGGTTTTTTCTTCAGCATGGTCCCAGCCAAACTTAGGCTCCCCTTTCTTCATGTTCTTTTTATCTTCTCTCCACTTAGCCACTACTTCATTAGGATAAGATTTTTTGCTTCTTCAGATTTGGTGGTGATGACTGAGTTTTCTTGGACATAGGAGTTTATGTTTTTTCTTCCCGCTCCTTACCCTTTCTCTTCCTTCCTCCATTCATAGAGGTTTCAGCCACTTACAGTTTCTTTGAAAAAGCTTGTAACTCATCTTTAGAAAAATCATAGAATTGTCCAGAATCAATGGAAAATCCAATTTTCATTCTCCAGAATGTAGAGACCCGATTTTTGGCCTAATAAGACTTTTAGATATTTCTAGGAATATTTCTAAAGCTGGGGGTTGATACGGCGTGCAATTACGAGGCTCGGTGTGCCCAGAATTAATTTCATAAAAATGTTAAGTATTTTTATAATACACACGAGCGGTTGACTAAAGAAAACGGGATATATCTTAAATGGTTGATCAGATCAGAAATCCAAGACCGTGGTTGGGTCCGAAACGCATTTTTTCCCCTAGGAGTGACATAAAATAAGACGGCACGGGATGTTCGAACCCCTCGCTCGTTGGTAGTGCATTAAAAGGATAAAATTAAATAATTAATTTAATCATTTAATAGCTCAAACACAAATATCTATAGAACAGGGACTCAGATGAAAAATATGAGGCCACCGATGAGCTCAGAACATAGGTTTTACCCTATGAAAGGTATAACCTTTGTCTGCACCGGGTGTTTGGCATATGCGCCATCGTGGGTGAATAATTAAATAATGGTTTATTTAGTTATTTAATTTCTTTATTTTAACCTAGTGATAGGTTGTAAATTCTTTGTTTATAGGGGGTTGGCCTCATAATTCATTTTGTCCAACCACGGTAAACCCTCCTCTCCTCTCCTCTCCTCTCCATTGACGAATGACGATGAAGTATTGGATCCATGCGAATCGAAGAGCGATGAACGCAAAATCTTCTTCCCATCATTATGCAAGTTGCAATCCCTGTCAATGGCGAACAGATCTTGATGAATGAAATCTTCTCCAATGACTGATCCAAATCTAAGGTAGGATTTATCTTTTGGGATTCCTTACCTCAGTTTAATTTCACATGATGAACACGAATTAAATAAATTAAATCACGGATCGATAAACAATTGATTGAATTAATTTTCTTCTTGTTTATCTTGGATTTGAGATTCTTGAAGCATGATGAATATTTTATTGTCAAGTCCCCATGTTCTTGATTCTCAAAAATGATGGTCAAACTAACACGGCTATCGATCCGCACTTAGATCGTGATCTTTCCTTATTTATTGTCTGCACATTCATTGCGTGTTCTTAATGCCCAAATAATTAAACGCACTAGAATCTCAATGTTTCGTTGAGCACAACATATGGATGTGGAGATCTCGACCTGAGGATCGTGAATCCACATTTGTCTATTTTTCTGAGTTAAAATCGAATCCAGAATGACACGCGAAAGGATCCCGTGGCGTGTGTCCGATAAGGGTTTCGGCGGTTAAAGGAGGTAGTTTGGTGAGGCGATCAGGCGACTGTGGAAGTTGGGAGAGGTATTTCCGGTGGAATTCTAGGCAGCTCTGGTAGTTCGGGCAATGTGGAAGACCAGGCTGGTGCGAGTAGGGTGGTCTGGTCCGTGGGACAACGCGGCAGGAGCAGGGCGGTTCAGCGTGGCTGGTGCAGAGGCGGTGCAGCGACGCTAGCAGGAGGCCGGGACGATGGTAGGCCAGAGGCGGCATATCCGTTGGAGGAGGAAGCCGCATGAAGTTTGGGCCAGTAGGGTTTTGAGGATAATAAAATGTGAATTTTTTTGGGATACGAGTTAGATTGGAGAGATAAAACAAAATAAGAGAAATAAATTAAAAGAAAAAAAAAAGAAATCGGAAGTGATGGGGCGTGCTAGGCATGGAGTCAAGGAAAAAAGAGAGGCGACAATTTTTGGTGATGAATTCCAGCGGGAATCGTGATTGATTTTTGTAGTTATAGAAGTAAATAAATAAGTAATTAATAATAATAAAAAAATATTGTTATTATTAATTTTGTTGATAAAACAGTTTTTTGTCCGCAACTCCTTCGTGCGACCTCGGTATCACGAACTGTATGTGGAAGTGCGACCCAGATTACGAGATGGACATTCCGAGTCCAATATTGGATGTCTTTTTAGGGTTTTTTGGATCGAGTACCCGAAGCGCTCGGAAAATAATAGATTTAATAATATTATTAAATCTTCGACCCAACATAACTCCTGCATGTGACGTTCGATTGACTGCCAGTCAGTGGCGACGTTACCCCATCTTTAAGACGATCGATTAAAGTCTAATGTTGGATACTAAATTCTGGTTCGTGGCTCAGGTCCACGAAACACCAAATAATAAGAATAATATAATTATTACAGGGTCTTGAATTTGACGCATCTCTCACATACGGTGTCGTAATTACGAATGGCTTATGACGTTGCGACCCTGAAATTAAGACGAATGTTTCAAGACCAGTTTTGGAGATTTAAGTCGTGGTCGAGGCGTGGGCCCCACGAGGCAGCTTCGCGCATGTTGCGGTGGAATGCAACTTTTTCACCAGCTATCCATTTTGGAAAAATGGGTAGTCTATCTCATGTGTTTCTTCATATGGATTTCAATGGTGTGACTGGTTTGGTTAACCGGTGTCGTTTGAAGTATGGATGGGTTGGACCGAACATGAATCCAACCGGGCCCTCGGCATTAAAATTCCTATAACTTACAGACAGAGCGTCTGATTGATGCATCGTCTATCATATTGGAACCCTTATGACATGGAGGTACTACTGGTTGCTCCGTTGTGGAACTTCATGGTGATTGAGGTATGACCGATAACCTGAGGAGCAGAACCATGGTGTTTCTTTTAGTGAGAGCTAGGATGACTATTCCCTTAATGACTCAAGGCGTAATTATTCCTTACTACTCTGCTCTAGTAGATACGGGACCCCCCGCCTCATGAGTACGGGTCCGTTTTCCTCTGATATGTTTTTCGTATCATTGGAGTCGGTACTCCACCACGCGGCTAGGCGATTCTAGTAACGCGGGTCACCCCGTGTACTGATTTTCACGGGTTGACATAAATGGTTTGAGGTCGTGTACGGGCACATGGCCAGCATACCGGGAGCGGACCCCAGATACTTTGACAAGACAAGTGATCCTTTCTACATGTTGTATAGTTGAGTTTTACATGACCAGCCTTGAGACACGGGCCATTGGACATGGGTAGTACCTGAGGTCAGAGGGCACGATGTGTAACCGTTCTACACGCAATGTACAATTTAGTACATGGCTTGATCTTCTTTCCCCCCGTATCTTGGACATCATTCGTTTGGGTTAGTGCCCTTTTTTCTCATTCCCCTGAATGTCAGGCATCATTTCCTTCTATAGGATTATGGTCCCTTCAGCAGGAATTTCTGTGATAGAGTCGTCATCCCTCCGAGAGGCCCGGAGCAGGATCCTCTATCCATTCCTAATCCTAGGTAGAGTCTGGAATCGAAGTGACCAACTCTACTGGGAATTGATGCTCTACATAGCTGGTGAATAACCTAGCTGGTGAATCCGGATGAGTCGCGGTATCCGCCATGGCCCTGGCTGTGATCCTCATCTGGGTATCGTTATCTTTCCCACTCAGGAGTGTGTCTCCCGTAATGAGTGCTTATATCTATCGTGATCTTCCCACTCAGGAGTTTGTCTCCCGTAATGAGTGTAACTACCTCTCGTGATGTTTCACGATGAACAGTACTTCTCGGAAAGATGTCATCAGAGGTATCATACTCGTGGAGTGTGTTCTCCCAGAATGAGTACATCGTGGAAATCTACGAACTGGATCCCTAGCATGGGTTGGTAGTTGTGTAACTTTTCTCTAGACTATAGGTCTATGTTACGAGTATATCTGGTTTCCCTGGATATATGTATGGGAATATAACGGGTGTGATCTGTGAGATGAAGATCCCCTTACTCTATCGTTTGGATTTATTTGAGCAATCATATCTATTATTGGGTGGAGCTGTACTCTTTTTGTTCACTCTTGTTGTACCTTGTTCTCTCTTGCTGGTCTCCTCTTTAGTAACTCTATTTCTGCTCCCTTGAGCCTTCAGGGCATCCCATCGAGTATTTTTATACTTACCCCTGCTTGGGATTTTCCTGCATTTGGTGTGCCCTTGCAGACGATAGACAGGTTGATCATGACTTCAGAGGAGATTCGGGATATGCGGTGCTTGGACCGCGTGTAGTGGTCATATCTTGGGATTCAAGAGTGGGGCTCCTCCATCTGTTTTACTTTTTCACTTGTTTCCGGGTTGTGGAATTTGTTTTCTAGTTGGGTGTGTATTTTTTCCCCTTTCCCTTTCAGCTTTACTTTTCTTGTACTTGTACTGTTAGAGGTCGATGCATTTTTGTTTGGTTCCCTTTTTATAGTAGTGTCGAACCTTGCTTTCTTCTTTTTCACTGCACTTTTTCATTGAGTTATCTGCATGTGTGTGTACAGGTTCTTAGGAAAATGCCTCCCTGAGTTTGTTGTGCCTTTGGCTCTAGTCGCCAGCCCATGGCCTAAGTAGGCGGGCTTGGGGTAGTTTCAGATCGAGCCCTGGTACGGGTCAGGCCGTGATAGAGTGGTATCAGAGGTGGTTCAACCCTTGGTACGTTGTTCGGACGTTTCCCTAAAATGGTCTTGGTTGGGTTTAGGGAAACAGTGTCGATGTGTCTCGAGAGCGGCTCTCAGGACAGGGAGTCCAGTGATGGTGTGGGCGGCCGATGTATCCATTCACCAAGACCTTGGTTACCCACTTGTCGACTCGGCACCCTAAGACACCTGTTGCAGGGAACAATGGTACACGCATCATATAGGATTGAGTCTTTGACTATCCTTCTCGAGTCATCTCCCCATAAATGTTGATATATATAGATATGATCATCCGACTGTGGTACTCCTTGATAACATTCAGGATGTCTCCGCAACAAGAGTCATCCAGGATCCTAGCTACGATTCGTGGCGACGATTCCGTGAGCGATGAGAGATCAGTTCAGGACCCATCATGTGATCCCCTTTCTCCCGATGGGCAGGTAGCGGTACCCCTACCTGTTGAGAATAAGACTTCCCCAGAAGAGCGGGATAAGGACATGCACAAGTTTGGTGCACTTCATGAGTTCCAGCATCAGAGACGGCTGATGTTCCGCAATAAGCCATGCCCTCGGACAGTAGAGGATTGGCTAGAGTCGGTGGTCCGCTGGTCTATAACGGTAGTTTCTGAAAACAGATGTTCGATTGAGGAATCTATAGGGAGATCTATTCTATCATAGTGCCCTTGTGCATTCCCACCTATGCCAAGGATCAAGAGTAGGCACTAGTGGTAGAAAGATTCCTGTCGCGTCATACAGCTAGTTGTGACAGTGAGCATAATAGAGCTGAGACGTCTACAACAGCTAGAAGATTCCAGAAGATGAGATCTCAACATAAGATATCTTATCATGATCAGTCATACTAACATGGTCATATGGGACCTAGGAAGCCCAGTGAAATCATGGTGGAAGAATCTCTCGGACTTGTGCACTCAAGCTGTGGTTATGTAGAAGACTTTCATAGCGAGAAGTGCGGGATGTCCTAGACACACCTAGTGCGGGAAGTTTCAGAGTAGTTAACTTCCCTGCAGCTGACCCTAGTGGAATATGAAGGTATAACTTTTTTTTTCAGTCGATGGTGTTGACTCCTTCGCTTCTTGAGCATGTAAGAGAGTCTTGGTTGTGATTCATCGACTGTGAAATCCTGTGTGATCAGATATTCTTAGGTGTTTCACCATATGGATATTCTGAAGGAGGGAATCACGATACTTTTTCCTAGTGACAAACAGAGATTCCAGTTGTGACATGTGATGTAGAGGTTTGTTCAGGGAGGAAAACTTTCCCCCGGGTTCTATCAAGTCATTTGAGACTATGGAAGGATATGGCAAGGTTTCATATCTCCTTGACTTATCCGAAATAGTTGGAGTGGGTATACGACGCCTTATATGTGTCGCAACTGAGGAGATACGTGTGTGTTCCTACACACATCATCAACTCAATAAATCCTTATGATGGTGGACCAACCCTTTAGTCCACATTCTTTGGAAGCACATGAACGTACAGGTTTCTCCAGGAGTGGAAGAGCTAAGTGTGGGCTTGAAATCCCGAGTGGTTTCCCTGGTTTTGCTTTTCAAGGACGAAAAGTTTGAAGGAGGGAATAATGTAGAGACCCGGTTTTTGACCTAATAAGACTTTGAAATATTTCTAAGAATATTTCCAGAGCTGGGGTAGAGATGGCGTGCAATTCCGAGGCCTGGTGTGCCTGGAATTAATTTTATAAAAATGTTAAGTGTTTTTATATTACGCATGAACGATTGACTAAAGAAAACGGGATATCTCTTAAAAGTTTGATCAGATCAGAAATCTGAGACCTCAGTTGGCTCAAGAATGCAGAGTTTCCCCTAGGAGTGATGTAAAATAATCCAGCACGGGATGTTTGGACCCCTCGCTCGTTGGTGGTGTATTAAATGGATAAATTAAATAATTAATTTATTAATTTAATAGCTCAAACCCGAATATCTCTAGAACAGGGACTCAGATGAAAAATATGAGGCCACCGATGAGATCAGAACATAGGTTTTACCCTAATAAAGGTATAACCTTTGTCTGCATCGGGTGTTTGGCATATGCGCCATCATGGGAGAATAATTAAATAAATTAAATAATTGTTTATTTAGTTATTTAATTTTTTTCTTTTAATCTAAAGAGAGGATATAAATTCTTTATTTAGAGGGGGTTGGACTCAAAATTCATTTTGTCCAACCACGGTAAACCCTCCTCTCCTCTCCTCTCCTCTCCGTTGACGAACGACGATGAAGTCTTGGATCCATGCGAATCGAAGAGCAATGAACGCAACATCTTCTTCTCATCCTTGTGAATGTGCGATCCTCATCAACGGAAAATGGATCTTGATGAATGAAATCTTCTCCAATGATCGATCCAAATCTAAGGTAGGATTTATCTTTGTGGATTCCTTACCTAGGTTTAATTTCTCATGATGAACACGCATTAAATAAATTAATTCACGGATCGATAAACAATTGATTGAATTTATTTTCTTCTTGTTTATCTTGGATTTGAGATTATTGAATCATGATGAATATTTTATTTTCAAGTCCCCGTGTTCTTGATTCTCAAAAATGATGGTCAAACTAACCCGGCTATCGATCCACACTTAGATCGCGATCTTTCCTTATTTATTGTCCTCACATTCTGTGTGTGTTCTTCATGCCCAAATAATTAAACGCACTGGAAACTCAATTTTTCGTTGAGCGTGACATATGGACACAGAGATCTCGAGACGAGGATCACTGATACACATTTTTCTCCTTTTCCAAGTTAAAATCGAATCCAGAATGACGTGCGGAAGGATCCGGTGGCGTGTGTCCGACGAGGGTTTCAGCAGTTAAAGGAGGCAGTTTGTTGAGGCGATCAGGCGACCGCGGAAGCTGGGAGAGGTATTTCCGGTGGTATGCTAGGAGGCTTCGGTATTTCGGGCAATGTGGAAGACCAGGCCGATGCGAGTAGGGTGTTTTGGTCCGTGGGACAACACGACAGGAGCAGGGCGGTTTAGCGCGGCTGGTGCAGAGGCAGTGCAGCGACGCTAGCAGGAGGCCAGGACGGTGGTAGGCTAGAGGCGGCATATCCGGCGGAGGAGCCAGTCGCGTGAAGGTCAGGCTAGTAGGGTTTAGAGGATAATAAAATGTGAATTTTTGTGGTATACGAGTTGGATTAGAGTGATAAAACAAAATAAGAGAAATAAACTAAAATAAAAAAAAAAGAAATCAGAAGTGATGGGGCGTGTTAGGCATGGAGTCAAGGAAAAAGGGGAGGCGCCAATTTTTGGTGATGAATTCTAGCAGGAATTGTGATTGATTTTTGGAGTTAGAGAAGTAAATAAATAAGTAATTAATAATAATAATAAAATATTTTTATTATTAATTTTGTTGATAAAACACTTTTTTGTCCGCAACTCCTTCGTGCAGCCTCGGTTTCACGAACCGTCTGTGGTAGTGTGACCCAAATTACAAGATGGACATTCCGAGTCCAATATTGGATGTCTTTTTTGGGTTTTTTGATCAAGTACCCGAAGCGCTCAGAAAATAATAGATTTAATAATATTATTAAATCTTCAACCTACCATATCTCCTACATGCGGCGTCCGATTGACTGGTCATCAGTGGCGACGTGACCCTGCCTTTAAGACGGTCGATTCAAGTCTAAGGTTGGATACTAAATTCCGGTTCATGGCTTGGGTCCACGAAACAATGAATAATAATAATAATAATAATATTACGGGGTCTTGAATCTGACATATCTCTCACATACAGTGTCGGAATTACGAACCGCCTGTGATGTTCTGACCCTGAAATTAAGATGAATGTTTCAAGACAAGTTTTGGAGATTTAGGTCGAGGTCGAGGTGTGGGCCCCATGAGGCCGGTTCGTGCGTGTTGCGGTGGAATGAAAACTTTTCACCAGCTATCCGTTTTAGACAAATGGGTAGTCCATTTCGTGTGTTTCTTCGTATGGATCGCAACTGTGTGACTGGTTCGGTTAACTGATGTCGTTTGAATTATGACTGGGTTGGACCGAACATGAATCCAACCAGGCCCTCGGCATTAAAATGCCTATAACTTGTAGGCTGAGCATCCGATTGATGCACCATCTGTCATGTTTGAACCCTTATTATATGGCGGTCCTTTGGGTTTCTCCCTTGTGGAACTTCGTGGCGATTGATGTATGACCGATAACCTAAGGAGCAGAACCATGGTGTTTATTTAAGTGAGAGCTAGGATGACTATTACCTTGATGACTCAAGGCACGAGTATTCCTTACTCTTCCGCTCCAGTAGATACAAGACCCCCCACCTCATGAGTAAGGGTTCATTTTCCTCAGAGATGTTTTTCCTATATTTGGAGTCAGTACTCCACTATGCAGCCAGGCGAGGCCAGTAACGCGGGTCACCCCGTGTACCGATTTTCATGGGTTGACATACATGGGTTGAGGTCATGTACGGGAACATGGCCAGCATACCTGGAATGGAACCCAAATACTTTTACACGACATGTGATCCTTTTTACATGATTTATAGTTGCATTTTATACGACCAGACTTGCAACACGGGCCATTGTACATGAGTAATACCTGGGGTCAGAGGACACAATGTGTAACCTTTCTATACACCATGTACTATTCTGTACATGGCTTGATCTTCTTGCCCACCGTATCTTGGACATCTTTTGTTTGGGTTAGTTCCCCTTCTTCTCGTTCCTCTGAAGGACATGCATCATTTCCTTCTATAGGAGTATGATCCCTTCAGCAGGAATTTCTGTGATAGAGTCGGCATCCCTCAAAGAGGCCTAGATCGAGATCCTCTATCCATTACTAACCCTAGGTAGAGTCAGTCATCAACATGACCAACTCCATCGGGCATTGATCCTCTACCTAGCTAGTGAATCACCTAGCTGGTGAATCCGGATGAGTCGCGGTATCCACCATGGCCCTGGAAGTGATCCTCATCTGTGTATAGTGATCTTTCCCACTCAGGAGTGTGTCTCCCGTAATGAGTGATTCTATCTATAGTGATCTTACCACTCAGGATTTTGTCTCCCGTAATGAGTGTAACTACCTCTCGTGAAATTTCCCGATGAATAGTACTTCTCGGACGGACGTCATCAGAGCTATCGGACTCGTGGAGTGTGTTCTCCCATAACGAGTACTTTGTGGAAATCTTCAAACTGGAACCCTAGCGTGGGTTTGTAGTTGTGTAACTTGTATCAAGACTACAGGTCTGTGATATGAGTATATCTGGTTGCCCTGGGTATATGTATGGGCATATACCGGGTGTGAGATGTGAGATGAAGATCCCCTTACTCTATCGTTTGGGTTTCTTTGAGTGATCATATATATTAATGGGTGGAGCTTTACTCTTTTTGTTCAGTCTTGTTTTACCCTGTTCTCTCTTGCTACTCTCCTCTTCAGTACCTCTATTTCTTCTCTCTTGAGCCTTAGGGGCATCCTACAGAGTATTTTTATACTCACCCCTGCTTGGGATTTGCCCGTATTTGGCATGCCCTTGCAGACGATGGAAAAGCTGATAGTGACTTCAGAGGAGCTTCCGGATATGGGGTGCTTGGACTGCGTGCGGTGGTCATAGCTTGGGATTTAGGAGTGGGACTCCTCCAGGTGTTTTACTTTTTCACCTCTTGCTGGGTTGTGGCATTTGTTTTCTAGTTGGGTGTGTATATTTTCCCCTTTCCCTTTTAGCTTTACTTTTCTTGTACTTGTATTGTTAGAGGTTGATTCATTTTTGTTTGGTTCCCTTTTTATAGTAGTATGGAACCTTGATTTCTTATTTTTCTCTGCACATTTTCATTGAGTTAGCTGCGTGTGTGTGTACAGGTTCTTAGGCAAAGGCCTCCCAGAGTTTGTTGTGACTTCGGTGCTAGTCGCTAGCCCCTGGCCTAATGAGGTGGGCTTGGGGTAGTTGCGGCTCGAGCCCTGGTACGGGTCGGGTCGTGACATAGAAGGTGTCATCACTCAACAATATAACATTGTAATTTCTCAGCTTGGAACTGCATGGGATTTTGAATTACTGAAGGCAAAGAACAATAATCTTTGAAAGAATGACCGAATACATAATAATTTGAGACTTAAGATTTTCATTCTTGATATTCTCAATCGTTACCAAGATATACTTAACCAAGTTTATCTTCCTTATATTTACCAAGAAATCCAACATATAGATGTTACTCTTCTTCAGAGTATCCTTATCCGCTTTCCTTGGAATTATAAATCCTTGAACCCACAATTCAAGAATCCACAAATTTTTTGAAAGATGAATGATCTTCGGAGTCTTCACTCCTTTCAAGCCAAGACACTCTATTACCTTCTCCTCATTAAAAGATCATGATTCATTAGGTAATTTTTGAGTAAAAAACTCTGCTTCCCCTTCATAAGGAATACCAATCAAACTCATAGCCTTGCTGTATGAAAGAGAATAGGTCTTTCCATAACACTTGATTGAAAATTTATCTTTCCCTCCATTAAAAAATATAATTGTTTCCTAAAACTCCACCATCAACTCCGGATACACCAGATCCTGTGCCTATGGCTTTGAAATAAAAAGGCTCTCTCATCCATTCAGCTTAATATTTTTGGAAACAATAGAATCATACTTGTCGAGGAATTTCTAATCAACTAGCCTCTCTCAGTATATCTTCCATTCAGAGATTTACTTAAAATTTGAATTTTTTTTCTAAGGATAATATTCAGAAGACATCCATAACTGAGGGAACTTTTGAAGATTCATAACGGAATTAAAATATAGAGGAATATCTTCAGCACGCAAATGATTTGAAAACTAATTGGGAAAACCATCATTGGGGATTTATATAGGTGATTTAGGTGATGATTCAACTTCCAGGTTTGATCCAAAAGTTGAAAAAAAATTCTTATCAAATCTGACGATTGAGATGATAACCCAAGAGTGATTTTGATAGATTCTGATCTTTTGAGTTTTTTTATGAAAAACATTCAGATTTATGGGAAAAAAATGAATCTGAAAAATTTAAAACAAAAAGAAAAAACCTACTAGTAAAAGATTATTATGAAAACTTAGAAAAGAAATCAACCCTTTCGGATTTCTAGGAAAATCATACGTAATGAGGAAAAATTCTTCTTGAATAACTTTATATTACAAAACTTTTAGATTAAAAAAATTTTAAACTACGAAAAATTTGACTATGAAAAGATTTGACTATGAAAAAGTTTCACTACGAAAAATTCTGTCTTCGAAAACATTTTGACTACGAAAAATTTTGACTACAAAATATTTAATTTTGACTAATAAGCAAATGTACTCCCCCTAGGGAAAGGAGTTTCTTATTGTTAAGGAGGTATGTTTCAACAAGAACATAATATGGAATGTTACCTTATGGTTATCATTCCTAACAGTTGTTTAATGTATTCAAATCTATCAGAGGGTAAGGTTATTTTGAAAATGTCAACATGTGGATCTTGAGTTCTAATAAACTGAAGAATGATATCTCCTTTTTGTGTGTGATCCCTAAGAACATGATGCCTAATATCTATGTGTTTTTCACTAGAGTGATGTGCATGGTTTTTACTTAAGGAAATGGCACTAGTATCATCACACAATATTTGTGTTTTTTTAAATCTCATACCATAGTCTGTGTTTGTGTGTTGCATCCACAACACTTGAGTATAACAACTTCCAGCTTCTACATATTCAGCTAAGGCAGTGGAAGGTGCTACTGAGTGTTGTTTTATTCATGACCAAGAAACTAATGAATCTCCTAACAGATGACAAGTTCTGGATGTACTTTTCCTATCCATTCTACATCCACCAAAGTCAGCATCTGAAAAACATTTTAAAACAAAATAATTTCTAGAATTAAAAGGGTCCTATTTATGTGGTTCCCTTTAAGTAGCTAAAAATTATTTTCATTGACTTTAAATGAGATTCATTAGGACTAGATTGATATCTTGCACATAAGAATACTGAAAATATTAAGCCTGGATGACTAGTTATTAAGTAAAGTAGACTTCCATTCATACTTCTAAATGATATTTGATCTACTATTTCCCAGCTTCATCAAGATCAAGTGAATTTGATGTACTAATGGGTGTACATATACTCTTAGTGTTGTCATATCCATAATTTTTAAGAAGATCTTTAATATACTTATGTTGATATATATAGATTCCTTCTAGTTTTTGAGAGATTTGAAAAACAAAGAAAAAATGTTAACTCACCCATCATACTAATTTCAAAATCAGATTTCATTAGACCTACAAAGGAATAAGTTAAAGATTTCTGATTTGAACTGAATATAATGTCATCAACATTAATTTGAACAATCAAAACATTTTTATTATCTTTATTCATAAAAAGGGTTGGATCAGCATTTCCCTTAATGTAATTGTTTTGTAACAAAAACCCTGTAATCCAATCATACCAAGATCTAGGGGCTTGTTTAAGTCCATATATAGATTTGGTATGTTTGAAAACATTTTCAGGATGTTTTTTATCTTTAAAACTAGTAGTTTGTTCAACAAAAACTTCCAATTGAACAAAGCCATTAAGAAAAGAACATTTAACATCGATTTCAAAAAGTTTAAAATTAAAGAATGCTACAAAGGAAAGTATAATATGAATAGATTCAAGTATTACTACTAGATCATAGGTTTCTTCATAGTCTATTCATTCTTATTGATTATAACATTTAGCAACTAATCTAGCTTTATTTCTTACTATTATTCCATTTCCATCACACTTATTTTTGAAGACCCATTTTACTCAATTAATAGAAGTTTCCTTAGGTCTTTCAACCAAGGTGAGAACTTTATTCATTTTGAATTAATTTAGCTCATCTTATATAGCTTTTATTCAATTATCATTACCTAAAGCTTCATCAGTTCTTTTTGGTTCTACTTGGGAAAGGAATACTAGATGTTCTACTTCATTTATTAAGGAACTCATGGTCCTTATAGGTTGATTTACATCACCAATGACACTATCACTGGGTTGATTCTTAAGAAACAATTGATTTGGGTTTTTTAGAACCTGTTCATCAATATATGGTAGGAAATCTCCTGGGGTAAATGTTTTGGAAATATCTTCTTGGAAATTTTCTTTATTAGAAAGATCTTCTTTCAAGGGTTGATAATCAGTTTTTGAAAACACATTAGAAGATGTAGGTTGAGGTTGTTTAAAGGTAGGGGATTAGATTCATCAAATTTAACATGTACTGTTTCTTTAACAGTACAAGTATTTTTATTGAAAACTCTATAATCCTTAGAGGTTGTGGAATAGCCTAAGAAAATTCCTTCGTCAGATTTTGGTGCAAATTTTTGTAAATTATCTTTAGTATTTAGAATGATTACTTTGCAACCAAAAACCTTGAAGTAAGAAAGTCTAGGTTTTCTACCATTCCATAACTCATAAGCTTTTTTAGTAATAAAAGGTATAATCAAAATACAATATATATTATAACAAGAAGTACTTACAGCTTCATCCCAAAAATGTTTGGCTACTGAATATTCACTCAACATGGTTCTTGTTATCTCTTGAGGAATTATGTTTCTTCTTTCAACAACACTATTTTGTTGAGGAGTTCTTGGTGATGAGAAGTTATGAGTAATTCCCTTTTTACTACAAAAAGTTTCAAAATCAGAGTTTTGAAATTCTCCTCCATGATCACTATGAATAGTTTCCAAAGGAATATTTTTCTCATTTTTAAATTAGGCTCTATATTTTTTGAAATAATAAAAAGCTTTAGATTTATTTTCTAGAAAATAGACCCATGTAAATCTAGTGTAATCATCAACTAAGATAGATACATAATATTTTCCTCTAATGCTTCTAGTTTGTGTTGGACCCAAAAGATCCATATGCCCCAACTATAATATATCAGTGGTTGAGACTTCACCAACTGATTTAAAACTTGATTTATATTGTTTGCAATATTGAAAAGGATCAAAAACTTTTGAAGAATGAAATATAAGCTTCGGTAGATCCTTAACTAGTATTTTTTAGAGATTTTTTATAGGTTCCTAACATTAAAAATGTCCTAAACTTCCATTCCATAACCAAGAATGATCTTCCATTGTACTAAGAAAAGGTATATCTTGGTTCATAAGGTCTTATATGTTTAGTGTGTATACATTCTCTTGTCTATTGGCAGAAAGAAAAAATTATTCCTTGGAATTGTGTACTAATCACTTTTCATTCTTAAAATTACCAAGGTAAACTTCATCACATAATTAACTTATGCTAATAAGGTTGTGCTTAAGACCTTTAACAAATAAAAATTTTTAAATCAATTTTTTTCCAAGAAGAACAATATTACCTATACCAATAATTTCTCCCTGACCATTATCTCCTAAAGTTACTTTTCCTCCCTTTGTCTTGATAATCATTTGAAAGAAGTTTTTATTACCAGTCATGTGCTGGGAACATCCACTATCCATGCACCATGTATTATTGTTGGTACTATCTTTTATTTCATGAAAATAAGAGTGTTAGGCTTTCGGAACCCAAACCTTCTTGGATCCAGAAAACTCAAAAAGCAATATCATAGGAATCCACATTTTCTTTGAAAAATAATCTTTATGAAAACCTAAAGACTGAGTTTTGTTTAAGGAACAATTTTTTCCCAATGAAAACCACACTGACACTTAGTACATAATGGAGCACTTTGAGGAACAAAATAATTATTACTAAAAACTAGTTTTGAATGAGTATAACCAAATCTAGAATTATTCTTTAGAGGAGGAATTTGGGAATAAATCTTGGGAAATTTTTCTTCACCCAAAGTAATGTTTGAAAAACACTTCCTTAAGGAAAATATTTCTGACTTCAGTCTAATAACTAAGTGTTTATCCTAAAAAACATTAGTTTTAGCACTAGAGTTTGTCTCTAAATCATTTTCTTAGAAATTAATTTTTATAGATCCTTATAAAGTTTATACTTCTCCCAATTAAAATCCCCAAGGGTTTTGGAAAAACTTTCAAAATCATAAATATTCTTATCAATATCTTTAGAATGATCTGATACTTCATTAGAAAGAATAACAATTCTAGAATTTTCCTAATCAATATTTTTATTGACTTTAGAATTTTCATTCTCAAGGAGCTTAGCAAACCTAGAAACTTCTTCAAAAGTAGGTAAAGTATTATCTTTATCAGAAGAAGATTCTTCATCTGAAGATTTATAATATTTACTTTCACTATAATTAGCATCCAAGGATAAAATGGTAATAGATTCAGAATTGTGTACCTTGGCCATTAAAAAATTATTTTCAATAGGTAACTTGGCAAGTAAACCATGATTCTTCTATCCAGAAGATTCATACTATGAGGATTCATTAGAAGAGTATCCACCACTGGCACTTCAGGTGTCATTATCTTTAAAAAAATTCTTAGCTTTACCTTTGTAGTACTTATTTCTATTCATATCATAATGATTTTCCTTTCTTTCCTTTCTCTTAAGAATATAACAACCTGGCCTTATATACCCTTCTCTTTTGCATTCATAACAAGGGACTTCTGAGTCTTTCTTGTCCTTTCTCTCTTTCTTCTTTTATCTACACTGAAATTATTTCTTCCCAACTATCTTGTTCATCCTTCGAGAAAGATTATCTAGTTCATTAAAATAATTTTCTCTTTCACTTGATTTAGATTGAATAAAAACCTTATTTTATTTAGATCTTGTAACTCTCTCAAGAGTATTGGATTTTGTAGATGTAAAAGCTACACTTCCATTTCTATTCTTCTTTTTATTCAAATCAGCATCTCTTTTCATTCTTGTTTCAGGTTGAAGAAGGGTTCCAAAAATCTCATCAAGATTAATCTGAGATACTTTCCTATTCTAATCAATTGATGTTCTCCTAGATTCCCACTCATTAGGAATGATGTCTATAATCTTATATTCAAGAGATTCATCATCCGAACCTTTATCACCCATAGATTGTAAACTATTAACAATAGTTATAAATCTCTATTATACCTTACACACTGGTTCTTCATAAGGAAATAGAAATCCAAGATATCCTACTCTAAGCATAGATCTTCTAGTTTTTATTACCTTTGATCTACAAAAATTAGTATAAGTTCTAACTTCCTTATCGTGAATTTTGTAATATCCAGTAAGCATAACAAAGTTGTCAACTCTAGTGTTAATAACAAAAGTTTTCATACGATCTCTCCAATATTCATAACCATTCCCATGAAATATAGTTAGTCTAGTAGGATTAAGATTGTTAATCAAACCAACATTCATTCCATCGATCTAAAATAAACTATCTTTCCACAAAAACTTTTTAATTGAAAAAGTTTTTAAACAAGGATAAAAATCCTAAGCAAGGAAAATATAGAATAATGAAAACTTGAGCATGAAAACTTATATGTGAATATAAGTATTTTAGAGACCTCCTCTGACACCAATTGTAGGATCAAAATAATGATTTAGATTCTCAATATACAAGAGGGAAGGGGGGTGAATTGTATCCTTTCAAAATTCTTTTGGAACTTTTAATGTTGATATAAAACTTTCTATTATTCAACAAAGTTAAACAAGGTAAATTTTCAAGACCTCTTAGTTCTACAAACATGCTAGATTCTAGAAATATGGTTTCAGAAATGAAACTTATGAAAAGTTTATGAGGGAAAAGATTATACCTTAAAGAGTATAGAATATTACTAATCAGAGTTAAAATACAAGAAAGTATAAGATAGTTATACTTTCCTAATTAATCAAAATACAATGGAAAACAAACTTGAAATAATACAAGTAAAAAGTATATAATCTTTTAACCCATAGAGTATGGTATCCAACAACCTTGGATAAATTTCCATTGATTTATACATTCAAGAAAGTTTGTCTTACCCAAACTAGGGTATTACCTTGATAGGAATATCAAAGTCTGGAATGATATCCCCGCAAGCCCATGAACTTAAAGGTAGTCGGCACCTCTGTCTTTCTTAACAAGGAAGTCCTAGAGATTTAAGGTAGTAGACACCTCTGTCTTCCTATCCCTGGAAGCCCTTGATTGTACACAGCAACAATCAAAGTTGCACGAAGCAATCTGAACAGGATGTTTAGTATGAACAAAGAATGAGAGTCTTTCTCTCTAGAAATCACTTCAACAGCATGTAATCTCTAGAGTTGTAGAACAGTGTTGAGCTCATTCAAATGAGCTCCAATTTATAGGCATTTCTTCAAAAATCGGCTCCCTCTTCTAGTGGTTATATTTTTTACATGAATTTTGCAGGGGCCTGTACACATGTCACTCAAACAACGGTTAGTTAGAAACAGAATGCACACCATCATTTCATGACTATAATGCGAGTAAGTAAAATATGGTTGCTCAACTAAATCTATTTTTCGGAGTCTAAGGAAAAATAAAGTTTGGAGTCTAGAAGAAAAACATTAAGAGTCTATATTACATGGATATTTGGATTCTTTTTTATTGTAATTAGGAATCATAATTCTATAGATTTCGGAGTTTGAATTCAAAGGAATTCAGAACTGAATTCTAAGGAATTCGTAACCTAAAATCTGAGGAATTTGGAACCTGAATTTTATGGAATTTGGAACCCGAATTCTAAGAAATTAAAAACCTGAATTCTAAGGAATTCAAGACCTAAATTCTAAGGAATTCAGAGTCTATGGAATTCAGAGTCTATGGAATTCAGAGTCTGAATTATAAGGAATTAAGAGTCTGAATTATAAGGAATTCAGAACCTGATTTCTAAGGAATTTGGATTCTTAATTCTAAGGAATTAGGAACATGAATTCTAAGTAATTCAGAATTTAAATTTCAGATAATTTAGAATCTGAATTTCATAGAATTCAGAATCTAAATTTCATAAAATTCCGAATATGAATTTGAGAGAATTTGGAATCTGAATTTCAGAGAATTCAGAATCTAAATTTCAAAGAATTCGGAATCTGAATTTCAGAGAATTCAGAATCTGAATTTCAGAAAATTCCAAATCTAAATTTTAGAGAATTCTAAATCTGAATTTAGAACCTGAAAACAGAATACTTTATATGTTAGTATTTATAGGATTCTGAGGTTTTAGAAATGAAACCAAATTTTACACTTAGAAATAAAAAAAGTCAGGTTTTGTGAAACTAAATCATGAACAATGAAAACAAAGATAAGAGAAAATTTCCTTGGGGATGGAAAAATTTCTTTATTAAGAAAAATCTTCAGGGAAACATAATTTTCCTTGAGATAGAGTGTTTTTGATTTTCAAAACATAAAGGAATGGAAAAGTCATAAGGAAACCTTATTGACTCAACAATGAAACTTATTTTTATAGAATGTTACCAAATAAATTTTAATTTCCTCCACAAAGGATGAATTAACAATTATAATAAAAGATGTAATTTATTCTTTGGCGTAGTATTGTTTATATGATATATAAATCTAATTATAAGGGGAATTTGTCAGCACAAAAAAAGTGTTTAGGAGACAAAATTATTGATTAAAGATAATTTTAAAAACTATTGAATGAAAAGGGAAATGGACATGTAACTAAACACTTCCATAAACATGAAATATTTTTACCCATATATATGAATGCTTCCTGAATATTTGACTACTCAAATTTTTTCCCCTGGATCGAAACATGTAGGGAATGTTTTCTGATGAGAAAAAAATTTTCTTGAGATCTAAAGTTTATACAAAATTATATTGTAATAAAATATTTTCACATAAATATCTAAATACAAGGAAAAATAGATTTGTGTGATAGGTATTTTCCCATATATTTTAAGGTATCATAGAAGTTAATCAACATGAAACCACTTATGTGTGTATGTTAATTATAGACCCATACACTTCACTTTCATGCCAATGGAAAATTTATATCTCGATGTTTTGAACATTCACATACATGATGAAAAGGCCTATAAATACCCCAAACCCCTAATTTTAAAGATTTTTCCTATTTGGTTTAGAGAGAAATGCTTTAAAACGAAGTTAGACACATGGAACTATGCACAAACCTATATATAGTTAAATTTAGAAAATAAATTTAATAATTTATCAGTGCATGCATGATTCAAAAATAAAGGATACTGCTACACATTTCATTTGGAAGGTTATAAACTTTAGAAGTTCACACATAGGACTCCATACATGATGTATAATTTCAAACACATTACTGAGGCCCCCAATGATATATGGATTGAGTGAATTATACAATACACACACTTGAGTAAGTTTTATAACTTAGGAAATCTTAAGAATAACTTTAGAGTAATTTCTATAATTTCCAAGATTTAAGGAAAGTGAAAACCTATATACAAAGTGTCCATCATCATCTAGGACTACGTGTTAGATATTAATCATAAAATACTACATGTGTATAAGTCCCAACATTCCCAAAATGGTACGAAGCATTCAAAAAATTGTGTGTAACATTCCCATATTCTTACAATTATAATTTATAAAGGGTTATTGTATTCCCATGTGGTGTCTTATAATGTTTTATAAAAAATGTGGACTAGTTTCATTCATGGTTTCCCCTAGAGTGGTCACTTACCTCCCCCAAGTTTATCTATATTCCCTTAATCCCAAATTAATTTTATATAATCCCAAAATATATTTTGTACTTTTATCATCCATCTGGTTACCATCTTCCCCTTGTCACTTGTTCTCAAATTCACTAAGAAAATATTATATATAAGGCTAATTATTTTTTATGTGGGACTCAAATACTTCAATCTATAAATAGAACTCCCAACATATGAGGAATGTTTATTTATTTTGGTACCACCCTTATATAAGACCAAACTTTATTTCACTAGTCCAAACTTCTATGGGTTTTTTCCTCTTCCCTTTGTGTATATTCAATGATCAAATAGTTCTTAAATATTGGATTTCATTCCTGTTTAAGCCTTATACCTCCAATAAGTTTTTATAATTACTTAACCATATAGGGAAACCAAATTAGAATAATATCTGAAATTATAACTTAGTTCATCTATCAATGAAAATTTCATAGGTTGTTTATGCATAGGTTTCAAAAATATATAATTATGATGAATATTTATAATATCAATCCTAGGTGTATGAGATTAAAGTACTAGACATAATGTTCCTCCTTTGATGACCTTAAAATATGCACCATTTATCTTAGATTAGTGAAATTAAAGGTAACAATATAAATCATAGAAGCATGAACTTTAAAAATATAACTTTTGTCCTCATACCATGACTGAAAAATATATCACATTCCTGATTATGTAGTTTTAAATTACAAAATTCAATTATTTGGGTTTTTATTCCTTTTTATGGGATATATGAAAATCCTTTTGTTGGCCCAATCCTAAATATCATTTCACCTTTCTCCTATAATCAAATAAATCTCCTTCCTATTTGGAATTAAACTCCATAAAAATTTTACATCTTCCTTGAGTAACTTAAGATCATGTGTAATAATTAATCCTTATTAGATGGTGCATAACTCTATTGTAATCCGTAAATCTTCCGAGATACCTTTACTCGCCAACAAAACTCTTAATCCCACATAGACTGTATAAATACCTAGATTAAATCCTAATACTTTCTTGATAGAATGATATTATAGTGTAACTATTAAGCGTTCATGGGTGGAACTAAACTCCAGTATTCCCATAAGCCTTATTGAATATCAGGAAACTCCAACACACCCTTAAAGTATTACTATAGGATCATAAACTCTAGTGAAATCCAATTCAACTTCAAATAAGTAATAAAACCTTTACATACCCTTATATATTCATAGAGAAACATAAACTCCCGAATAACCCAATCCACCTTCCAAGATGATTCGAAACTTCAGTATAACCTAAAGTATTCCTAAAGTAACTTAAACATTAATATAACCCAATTAATCTTTCTATACTGCACAACACTACAATGTACCGTTAAGTATTCCTCATGGACTGTAAACTCTAGTATTGCTCAAAATACTAAGGTTACCCAAGATTTTCATACAAATATATTACATATTTTTTTATGAATAGTCAATAAATATTCTAAACATACACACCCCATAACCATAAAGGTTTAGAGTCTTTGGATACTAGATACAGAATAATATTATTTCATGAGAGATCTTCAACATATCCCACAAATTTCTTCTCACATAGTACATTCATTAGACATATACTAATTAAAAACTTTCCTCATAACCTTTGGAAATGAAATATAAGAAAGGGTGAGATTAGATGATTATTAATGATAAACACATTATATATTAATCAATGATCATAATCAAGAAAAATATAAGCATAAGTGTATGATACATTGATCATAACTTACAATAATATTTCCAAATAAGTCAAAGATCAGTAATCATAAATCATGGCATAAGGCTATGTTATAAAAAAATACATAATTCATAAGTATTAGGAATTGTAAATAATCAATAATGATCCATGAGATCATATTATAATCATAATAATTAAGTTCTGGGAATAAACATAATTAAATAAAATCATTTCCTTAGTTATGGATTACTTCCAAGACTATAATAGTGGGTCAGGTTCACTCCAAATACCATTATTTACTTAGTCATGGTTCAATCCCAACATATCATTATAGATAGATTCCCTTACTAAAATGGGTTCAATCCTTATTATTTTCCTTATTAACTCAAAACATATCCATCCTTATTTAATTAATTGTAAGCCTATATAATTCTGATCCCACTTATCACATAATGTGAACCATACATATGTGTTCCATAATATCATAAAAAAAATCATCATAAAAATCATACCATCATATCCTCATATCATAAACCATATAAAGTAAAAAAGTTCATAATTATTTCATCATTTTATCAAATAATAACCAATGAAAAGAAACAAGTTTCATAAATGTTTCATCGTAACTTAATTAACCCATTAAAAAGAAATATGCTTCATAGAACCATGCTTAAATCATCCCAATAATAATCCATCTAACAAAATAAAGTGGATGGTATCATAATATGATATCCCCAGTGAAGAATAACTATCCCTAAATAATGTTTAAATAGATTAAAACTAATTTTAAAATATCATTCATACCTTTATTTGAAAACATGAGAAACCATCATTTTCTTTTGATAAAAGTTTTACTAAAAATTCCAAAAATATTGATAAAATATATTTATTTTAATATAAAAAATTTAAATTTTAAAGGAATATTCAAATAAAATAAAAGTTATAATAGTGGTAAAATTTATTCATATTGTATATATTAAAATAAAACATTCATTTCATGAATTTTTAAAAAGTTAAAAATGACTTGTTTGGAATTTTTTTAAAAATATTAATTTTTAAATTTTTTTAAATAAAGGAAATGGTATTAAAAATTAACTTTTTAAAAAACTTCATGTTTAGGTAATAACTTTCATAAAACAATTTTGAAGAGTAAATACATAGAAGAAAAATCTTATCAACCAAATAAAAAATAAGTTTAGCTTTTTTTTAAAACATTTCATGATAATTTTTAATACCAAAGAGAATCAAATGAAACTAATAAATAAAAAAATAAAAAATAAATAGCGGATAAAAAAGTATATGGGGTTTAAAGGAATATATCCATATAATTTCCCTTGATATAAATTTAGCATAGACAATCTCGAAAAGAAATGATATTGTAACAGAAACCCCTTTCATCAAGAAATGTCTTGAATAATTTGCATTAAATATACTATATAATATATATATTTATTATAAATATATTCTAAAATAATATTAATAAATAACCCACTATGTATCCGTCCTTTAAATTTTATAATTTTCATTTTATTAATAAATTCTTTATTAAAATGATCATTCTGGTGAAAGCTGGTCTATTTTCAATGCATGTTTTAGTTTGATGGGTTTAGTATTTCCCCATTGGTAAGGGTATAATATTATATAGAATCATAATAATGATATAGATGTGATATTTATTCATTATTTAATATTTTATACCAATTCATAAAATGTTGTGGTGAAAAATTAAGTACATCTCTTAGTGGAGACGATAGTCCGTATGTACAAATGAGTGATGGTTTCACTTTTCGATGGATGAAAAAAGTTAAATAATAATTAATTTTTATAGAAAAATTATTATATAATTAAAATAATATATAATAATTAATTTTATTCTAATTACAATCCATGTAAATCAAAGAATAAAAACAAATCACACTGCTCCGTGGAGCTGGTAGTCCACATATACAGACGAGGGATGTTAGCATTTTTGAACTGATGGAATTATAAGATCTTATATAAGATATTATAATTACGTTAGCATAATTATTTCAAAATATCACATATAAACATTGTTGACCTCACCTGTTTTGATAATCCCAATTATGCTTTCACATGATTTGATAATCCCAAATAATGTTTATCTATTTGTTAATTCTTTCAATCTATGACATTCTATTATCAAGTTGATTAAAATATCAAAATAATATTTAGAATATGTAAATCAATGTTTATCTATGTTTATATATACTTTGAGATAATTCTAACTCAATCTGGACATGTTTTTCATAGAACAAAAAAGTGTTAAGTCCACTGATATGCATAAGTTCTCCGATATACACATAGCTACTGATACATACAAACAAACAGACCTACTGTTATATCAAGAGATACTGATATGAAGATCATTGATACAAACAGATACACAGATACTGATAAGGCTAAGTACACCGGTACAGAAGTCTACTGATATGGATTAGGTTATTGGTATGCATAATGGCTACTGATAGATAAAGGTCACTGATAGACAAAGGTCACTGGTAGATCAAGTCTACTGATAAGCATAGCTAACGATACAGGAAGACCTACCGATACAGACAGAGCCACCGATATAAGTAGTTATCAGTACAAGGAAGTTAATGATAGACCAACGCTACCGATAGAAAGAGTAACCGGTACATAGAGCTACTGTTACACAGAGTAACAACTACTGATACAAGGCATCCACTGATACAAAGTCCACCGTTACAAGTCTACCGACTTAGAGCTACTGATGGAAGATGACTGTTAACTTGTCACTGCTACTCAAACTCTACACTTTGTCAATATTATTAATATAATTCTAATGGTCATGTTTGGTTAATTTAATGCAACTCCTATTAATTAATGTGGGTTGTTGGAATGTCAGGGAACCGTACCTCGTACCTATGAAAAGGTAATAATTCCCATTGCCGGAACTGAAAGCTATAAAAGGAAAGACAAAAGTCGGGCATAATAAGTGCTAAAAAGAAGTGAAAAAGCTTCTGGGTTTGGAGATAAATGAAGATAATCATTTGAAACAAAAGGAACACATGTACCAGAGCTTAAGGTGGAGAAGAACTTTTGCTAGAAGCTGAGGGACATTGATGTGATGTAAAGCCGGTTGGAACCTCGAGCGAGACTTGAAGACACTGAAAATCAAGGAATCAAACGACACTCTATTTTTAAGACAAAAACCAGAGAAGGAATCAGAAGCACTTCTGTTAAATAAAAAAGAGTCTAGATCTGCACTTCAAATCACTAGATAATTCTAAACCCATATCTACACTCTCTTTGTGATTCATTTATTTACATTTTGAGAAGTGTGTATACTCTGTATATTCCATACACACACTGTCTCCTGTCCTAAACTGGTGGATTTATAAATCCTCACACAAAACATCTATAACTCTCTTGTATCCCACTGTGGATAGTGGTAGAGGTCAAGTGTGACCTGGATAGCTTGTGTGCTATTGTTTTATTTCCCACGTAGAACTATAGTAGAGGTCCCAGGACCAGGACAGTCTCTGTACTGTTGTTTACCCCGATCCATGGTGTAGATCAAAATTTATATATATTGTTTGAGAGGACTGAGTCTCGGATTGAGACTAAACCACTTGTTTTAAACTACTGTGCTTATTTTATTTTATTTTAAAACTATATTGATTATTCCACTGCTAAGTACTCTAAATATAAATATGTTTTAAAGTAGCTCCGATAGTTGAACTAGCAAGTTTTTATTCTTATTGTGAACTAGTAAGTTAGTCTTAAAAGATAACTTAATCTTTAGATTAAGTTAACTGGGAAGTAATAAATATTTGAGAGAGTAATTCAACATTTACAATCTTTATAAATTCACTACTGTTTAACTTTTTTAATAAATTGGGGGATTTTTAATAAGAATTTTTTTAACAACATTTTTTTTGGAACTTAATTCACCCCCTATTGAGTATCCACTCTGACCAACATGCTACCTTTCTTTAATGGTACAAATTATGCCCAATGGAAACTGAAAATGAAAATTCGTTTAGAAAGTATGAGATTTGATATCTAGACTACTATAGAGACTCAATATAAGATTCCAGAAACTGAAAGAACTATTTGGGATGAACCTACTAAAACATCTTACAATAATAATTTTAAAGAAATTAATGCCTTGTATTGTGCTTTAGTAGATGAAGAATTTAATCGAATATCTGCTTTTAAAATTACTTATGAAATCTAGGACACTTTGGTTATTTCCCATGAGAGAACAACCAATGTTAAAGAAATTAGATTTAATACCTACACTATTAATTATGATAATTTTAAAATGAAGTCTGATGAACCTATTTATAATATGTATCTCAGGTTCAATGAGATTGTCAACACTATGAGCTCACTTGGAAAAGTCATTCCATCAAAGGAGCATATTATGAGAATACTAAGATGTCTATCAGAAAGATGGAGAGGCACATCAGTTTCAATAAGACAATCGTGTGATATAAATTCACTGCCTATTAAAGAATTAATTGGTATGTTTACGATGTATGAAGAAGAACTTAAATTAAACATGGAAGAAGATGATGAACCAAAGAGGAAGTCAGTAGAATTTAAATCTACTGCCTCAAAGAGCAAGGACAAGGATAAAGTTCACATACCTACTGAAAGCTCAATAAGTGAAGGTTTAGATTCTGATAGTGATGAAGAGATGGCTCAGATAGCCAGAAAATTCAGGAAGTTATATAGGAAGAATAAATTCTTCAGAAAACCAAATTATAAATGAAAATATGACAACAAAGGTCATTGGAAGAAGGATTGGAAAAGGTATGATAAGAGCGATGAAATTTTCTGTCATGAATGAAAAAGGAAAGGACATGTGAAAGCAGACTACTCGAAGTTAAATTTCAAGAATAAATATGATTATAAGGACAATAAATATAATAAATCTATGAAAGTAACTTGGAGTGATTCATAAGATAGTTTAAGTGATTCTGATTCTTGTTAGGATGAAAAATCCAAAAAGCTAATATGTCTTTCATGACAAACACATCTGAGGTAACATTAGATACTCCTTTAAATTCATATTATTCTAGAGTTGATTATGATTATGAATCTGAAAACATGACTAGTGAAGAGTTGTTTGAATACTATAATATGCTAGAATAAACCTGTAATGAATTGAAGGACAATTATAAGACCTTGAAGAAACAACATGCTTTGACCAGCTCTGTTAAATCTACACTTGATATAGAAAATGAAAAGAATTCTCAATTAATTAAGGAAAATATTGAACTGAAATTGTCCAATGAGCAATTAAAGAAGGAATTAGAGAAATTCACAAATGGAAAGAATACTCTAACTCAAATTCTAGGAAAACAAGTGGAACCAAAATATACCACTGGAATAGGCTATCATCCTAGACAGAGAGAGATTACTAAAAATAGATTTATTCCTAAATCTGGAAAAAATGGTGCTAGTTCTAGGTCTGGAAATTCATATGCATCAACTAGTTATCCGCATGGTTATAGATCAAATAAAGTTTATATTTCAAAATCGTTTGAATATATTGATTTTATGAGACCCATTAGACAAATTTGGGTACCAAACGTTCTACTCTCTAACCTGTCTGGACCCAAGAAAATATGGGTACCAAAATCATTTTTTGTTTAAACATGTTTTGTAGGAAATTTTCTTGAAAAGTTCCCATAAGAAGGTATGGTACTTGGAGGGTGGATGTTAAAGGTATATGACTAGAGATTACTCATGATTCAAGATTTTAATCAAATTTGATGGAGTCCATGTCACCTTTGGTGATAATTCAAAAGAAAAAATCATCGGCTTAGGCTAGATTGGTAACACTGATTCAGTTTTAATTTCCAAATTTTTATTTGTTTATGGACTTAAATATAACTTCTTAAGTATTTCTCAGTTGTGTGATTATGGTTTTAATGTTAAATTTGAAAATTATTCATTATTATTTTTAATTCTAAAAATATTTTAGTATTTTTTGTTTCGAGAAATGAAAAAGTTTATGCTGTTGATTTGAATTATTTATCTAAATAGAACATTACTTGATTAAATTATTTTCATAAAGAGTCTTGGATATGGCACAGAAGATTAGGACACTGCAACATTCATTCAATTAGAAAACTGACTAGGAAAAACTTAGTTAGAGACCTATATAAACTTGAATTCCCAGCTGATAAAGTTTGTAATTCTTGTCAAAAGGGAAAGCAACATAAAGTTTATTTTAAATCAAAGAAAGAAGTTTCAACTTCTCAACCCATCGAATTGGTTCACATGGACTTGTTTGGAACTTATAGAGTTTCTAGATTAAATGGAAATCACTATGTCTATGTCTTAGTAGATGACTATTCTAGGTACACTTGGGTATAATTCTTAGCTCACAAAAGTGAAGCTTATTCTTAATTCATTAAATAATCCAAGTCTATAGAAAACCTTAGTGGACTTAATATTAAGACTTTGAGAAGTGATCATGGTCATGAGTTTCAAAATCATGAATTTGAATCTTATTTCTCACACAATGGCTATAATCACAATTTATTTTCCCCTAGGACACCTCAGCAGAATGGTGTAGTAGAAAGAAGAAACAGAACTCTTCAAGAAATTTCTAGAACTATGCTTAATGAGTATAACCTTCCAATTTACTTTTTGGCTGAATCTATAAATACAGTTTGATATATTATTAATAGATTCCTGATTAGACCTGTTCTTAAAAAGACCCATTATGAGTTGTGGAACCATAGGAAACCTAAGGTTAATTAATTTAAAGTTTTTGGTTACAAAGTCTTTATTCTCAATACAAAAGATAACATTGACAAGTTTGCATACAAGAGTGATGAAGGAATTTTCCTAGGTTATTCCATCTTTAGTAAATCTTATAGAGTGTTTAATAAAAGAACCAAATGTGTAGAAGAATCTGCTCACATCAAGTTTGATAAAACTGATCCACATGAACCCAAATATTCCATTGAAAATCTTGAAGAAGATTTGTCTGTTTTGAACCTTAATGATAAAATCAATGAACCTGTTGTAATGTCATCCAATTATGGGAACTTTATTGAACCTGATTCTGTAGAACCTGAATCTAGAGAAGAATCTGAAATTTCTAGTCCCAACTTTACTTGATCAACTAGGATTCTAAAGAATCATCCTTTAGATGCTGTTGTTGGTAATCTTGATAGAGGGACACCGACTTGAGCTTCTCTAAGAAACCAGGTTGAAAATCAAGCCTTTCTTTCATAGTTAGAGCCTAAAAATATCAATGATGTAATCAATGATGAATTTTGGGTAATGTTTATGCAAGAATAAGTAAATCAATTTGAATGGAACAAAGTCTTGGAATTAGTTGACAGACCTAAGGACACTTTGACCATAGGAACTAAATGGGTTTTTAGAAACAAAGTTGATGAACCTAGAAATATAGTTAGAAACAAAGCAAGGCTAGTTGCACAAGGATATAGTCAAGAGGAAGGAATAGACTATGAGGAAACCTTTTCCCCTATATCTAGATTAGAAGCTATTAGGATTTTACTTGCCTATGATGCCCATATGAATTTCAAGTTATATCAAATAGATGTTAAAAATGCTTTTTTTAAATGGATTTATAATTGAAGATGTTTTTGTTGAACAACCACCTATATTTACTAATCCTCATTTTCCAAATCAAGTTTTTAATCTATATAAGGCTTTATATGGTTTGAAACAAGCTCCATGAGCTTGGTATGATAGACTTAGTAATTTTCTTATTTCAAAAGGTTTTACAAAAGGGATTTCTAGTCCAACTATCTTTATTAAAAGAATTTATAAAGTTGTTTTGATAATATAAATCTATGTTGATGATATTATTTTTGGATCTTCTAAAAATACTTTGTGTATTTATTTTTCAAAGAGTATGCAAAATGAATTTAAAATGAGTTTAATGGGAGAACTCAAATATTTTTTGGATTTCAAGTATTTCAAAATGAAAATGGTATTATTTTAAATCAATGTAAATATACAAAGGATCTTTTAAAACGTTTTGGTTTAGACAGTATTAAGAAAAGTGATACACCCATGAGTACCAACTTTAAGTTGGACATTGATGAATCTGGGAAACTAGTTGATCAAACAAATTATAGAAGTATGATTGGAAGTCTACTTTACCTTACTGCTAGTCAACCATATATTATGTTTAGTGTGTGTATGTGTGATAGATTTCCATCTAATCATAAAGAATCCCATTTTCTTTCTGTTAAAATAATTTTCAAATATCTTAAACATACTGAAAATTTAGGTTGGTTTTATCAAAAAGGACAATCTTTTGATTTAATAAGTTATTCAGATGCTGACTTTTCTGTTTACAATTTAGATAGAAAGAGAACTTATAGAACATGTCATATTCTAGGTAAGTCCCTAGTATCTTGGTGTAGTAAAAAGCAGAATTCTATTGCATTGTCTACTGATGAAGAAAAGTATATAGCTGTTGGTAGTTGATGTGCACAAATTCTGTGGATGAAACATACTTTGTTGGACTATGGATATGATTTTAAACATGTTTCTATAAATTGTGATAACACTAGTGCAATTAACATCTCCAAGAATCCTGTGTCTCACTCTAGGACCAAACACATTGATGTAAGACTCTATTTTTTGAGATATCATTACCAAAAAGGTGATATTACTCTTGTATTTATAGGTACTGAATATCAATTAACTAACATTTTCACCAAGCCTTTAAGTTCAGATAGGTTAAGGTACATTAGACATGAGTTTCGAATGATAGACTATATACGTTAGAAACCTCACTGTTAGAAATCTCACCATTATAAATCTCACCAGTATGAACCTCACTGTTATACCTCACCGGTATGAACCTCACCATTATACCTCACTGTTAGTGAACCTCACCGATATACCTCACCGTTAGGAATCCTCACCAGTATGTGTTACCAATAGGTTACACTATTTTTAAACTTCTATATCTTTAGTCTCCAGAATCTGTATCATTTATATTATACTTATTATGTTTTATTTATGATTCCTAAATGAAAAAAAACTAAGTATAGTTAATTCTCAATCCACCAAACTCTCCTCTCGCAAACCCGACTCCTTGAATCCCCGAATCTTGTGAAAACCCTAAGTTGTTCAATCCGAAGATGGACAAAAACAATCTTTTGACTGTCAGAGATGACTTTGATGAGCTGAATCCAAAGAAGTAGAAGACAGGGCCTGAAGCAAGTAGTAGTGTCAATCGAACAAGGTCAGGGAGACATCTAGTGAACCCGCACTTTCAAAATAGAGAAATTTTAATCGAGAAGGAGCTGTGTACAGAATGGATTTTTCCAAGAAAATCATTGAACCTAAGAATATTAGAGGAGTATAAATGGCTAGAATGTTTTACAAACAACAATGGCCCTTATTATCCGAAGCTGATAAAAGATTTATATGCTTTTGTGTGCTTTGAGAATTCTGATAAGGAGAATAGAATGGTTTCATTGGTAAATGGAAAGGAAATAGATTTTTCATCCATTGAATGGGCTGAATGAATGAAGGTACCACATGAGGGAGTATTTTTGTATCATTGAAGACAATACCTCCAACTAGTGACATATTTGACTATGAGACTACCTTTGAGGAGCTCACTGGTAGTGGCAAGTATAGAAAGGTGGTGGATGCTGAGATGGATGAGGAAAATAGATTGATTTTCAAGTTCATCCAACACGTGCTAAGTCCAAGAAGAGGGGAATTTGAAAATAGGAAGTATTAAGATATTTATTTGTTGCATCTCTTAAGGCATGGTGTGAAGGTGAATCTGTGCAGGCTGCTAATGATTCAAATAGAGGATATGAGCAGACCCAAATAAAAAACCAATGCATTATTCTTTTCCAAATTGATTTCGGTTATGATTAAGGTAAAGGCGGTTGCTGAGTCTCAGGATGAGAAAGTGGTGGTAAGAAACAATTTTTTTATCACAATCATGATATATAAGTACATGAAAATTAGATGGAACCCATGGAGAAGGCAGTGGGTTACTGATGATGAGAAGCTATATGACAAGTTCAATCTAGTGGACCATCCAAATTGACCAAAAGATAAGATGGATCTAGGTCTAGGACTTGATGAGGAGGAGCCACATTATAGTGTTGATTCAGATGAGGAGGATTCCTCTGTAGTAGATGTAGGAGATCCAGACTTTCCTCCTAGCCCAACTCCTGAAATTGTATCACAAGGAAAGGAAAATGCTTCTTCGAATATACCTAGTACAGAAACTGTTTTGGGAGTAAGCAGTGGAGAGGCACCTATGGATGAGGAAGACTAGTAGAGATCAGATCAAAAAGAGGCTGCCCCAGAGAATGAGATAGAAAAAAGTGAATCTGAAATCGAAGCATCTTCTTCTGCCACTATGAGTTTGAGTCCATTGATTAGAAGTTCTACTGTGCCTTTAGAGGCTATTCTTGTTGAAGTTGATAGACCTGCACCTATTCTTGAGGAGCCTCCTGCTTTTGGAGAAATAGAGATGGTTGTAGAGGATTCTTCTAAGGAAGACCGAGGTGTTGAGGGTGCTATTTCTATATAGGAGAATGCACCATTTGAGGGGGAGTATCCAACTAGACTTCGCAGTGTTTCAGTAGATGATGGAATTGAAGACTGGGCTGAAGACCTAGGTTTTGTGGTTTGTGGGTTGGACTACCTTGATTCTGAATATGAGACACCCATGAATAGACCACAAGTTAACTATGATATCCTCTTTGAATTTTTACCTGATTATTTAGTAAGAAAGGATGATCTAGAATAGTTGAAGTCTGATTTTAAGACATATTTTGTGGAAGAGATAAGAAAAATGGAAGCCTCCTTAGTATCATCCATCCAATATGTTCTAAATACCTCTATGGATAGTATTGTGACAGAAAAAGAACCTGTTGTTGTGCCTGATAATATAGTAACCAGGGCTGAATTTGAGTCTTTAAAGGCTGAGATGATAGAGTCTTTGAATGCATATATTGCCGATTTAAAGAATTGTTTTTTTTGAGGAGATGAGCAACATGGAAAAATCTTTTGAAATCTCTCTTGGATGTACTGTGTCAACCACTATGACAGAGATTATGAATGAAATCAGAGTCTGTCATTCTCATATTGAGAGCTGGACAGAAGCTGTTGTTTCCCTGAAACAGTCTGTTGCTTCCTTAACTTCCTTGAGTAGTTCTCAAAATCAAATGAATGTTGATATCAATTACATTAAAGGTGTAGTAAGTCAATTTGTGGATATATTTGAATCTTTTAAGAAGTCAGTCAAAGAGAATGTGATCACTTAGGATTTTGTTGTCTAGATGTTGATAAACAACTTAACCCAATCATTTAAGGAGACTATGGCATTCACTATCAAACCTCTTGCATCATCCAGTGCTTCTATTGATGTTGATCAGTTTTGATCCGTGATGAGAGAAGAGCTTGGACAATCTTCTACCAGTGGTGCTGTAGAATCTACTGCCTTGAACCAAGTGGTGACTACCACTAGGGAGATAATGAAAATTGTTCAGGATTTTATGAGAGAGGCCACTGACTCTCAGAAAGAGGTCAAAGATATAGTGTATTACTATTTCCAAAGGGTCTCTACCAAGAATCAGCTCAACAATCATTTCAATCTTATGTTATAAGACACGAAGCTACCACCAGTCAATTAAGCCTTCAGAGAAAAAATCAGTAATCTCAGAGAGTTGACCCCTGCTCTAGAAAAATTCATAGAGAACAAGGATGATTTCATTTCTGATATGGAGAGAGGAGGAGGAATTATAATGGACTTTAGGAATCTGTTGCTGCCATTTTTGCATGTGGACAGTACTCCTATCATTGCACCTCCAACTCTGCCTGCCTCTGCATAGTCTGCCTCCATTCCTCATATGACACCAGTCCAAGAAATCCCGAGCCTTACTCATATGATCACACAGAGAGCTACCCACTACAGGCCAGGAATAGTCTCTGTTGGTCAACCTCCAGTCGTGCTTTCTAGAATTCCCAAGCCTTCTCCTACCACTACCCAGCCTGAATCTACCTCTAAACCCAAATCCAAATCCAAAGTTGACATTCAAGAGGTGGATTGATTAGTGCCTAGGACCTTAGATGGGAATCTCTTATATTCTTTTTTGGTTCACTTCTGTATTTCTATGTATTTTTTCCTCAAGTAATATATAAATGCTTTCATTATCTCTTTTAACTTCTGTTAATTATAGTTTCCGGTATTTCCGTTCTGTCCCACTTTTTTATTATCACAAAGGGGGAGAAATAATATCTAAGGAGGAACAATAAGGGAGAAATAATATAATAGGGGAGAAATAATACAAAGGGGGGGGAACTGATATGAATAATCATTATATTTTATGAGCATAATACATTTCCCTCTAGTACATTTGTTTTATATTTTTATCTCTAATACATGTGTTGTATATATCTGATACAGTTGTTTCATACCTCTGATACTTTCATCTAATAATCTATTCTATAATAATTTTTTTTATAACTCTATAATATTGCTTTTATCAGTACCTATGATACAATTAATTTTAATAATATATCCTCTAATATTATTTTAATATCTCACATTTGAAAATGTCATTACTCACACTGAGAAATAAAAACCATTGTTTTTTATAATGATACATTAATGATTATTTTGGATTACATTACCGTAAGTTGTGATTATCAAAAAGGGGGATATTTTTGACCTCACCTATTTTGATAATCCCAATTATGTTTTCACATGCTTTGATAATCCCAAATAATGTTTATCTATAGATTAATTATTTCAATATATGACATTCTATTATCAAGTTGATAAAAATATAAAAATAATCTTTGGAATATGTCAATAAATGTTTATCTGTGTTTATATATACTTTGAGATAATTATAACTCAATCTAGACATGTTTTTCATAGAAAAAATAAGTGTTAAGTCCATTTATATGCATAAGTTCACCGATATTCACATAGATACTGATACAGACAAATAGACAGACCTACTATTATACCAAGAGCTACTGATATGAAGATCACGGATACAAAGAGATACACAGCTACTGATAAGGCTAAGTACACAGGTACAGAAGTCTACTGATATAGATAAGGTTACCAGTACGCATAATGGCTACCGATAGACAAAGGTCACTGATAGAAAAAGGTCACTGATAGATCAAGTCTACCAATAAGCATAGCTACCGATACATGCAGACCTACCGATACAGAAAGGGCCACCAATATAAATTGTTACCGGTACAAGGAAGTTACCGATAGACCAACACTACCGATAGAAGGAGTTACCGGTACATAGATCTACTATTACATAGAGTAAAAACTATCGATACAAGGCATCCACTGATCAAAAGTCCACTATTACAAGTCTACCGACATAGAGCTACTGATGGAAGATGACTGTTAACCAGTCACTGCTACTCAAACTCTATACTTTGTAAATATTATTAATATAATGCTAACAATCATATTTGGTTAACTTAATGAAACTCCTATTAATTAATGTGGGTTGTTGGCATGTCAGGGAACCGTACCTCTTACCTATGAAAAGGTAATCATTCCCATTGCCGAAGCTGAAATCTATAAAAGGAAAGACAAAAGTCGGGTATAATAAGTGCTGAATATAAGTGAAAAATCTACTGGGTGTGGGGATACACAAAGATACTCATTCGACACAAAAGGAACACATGTACCAGATCTTAAAGTGGAGAAGAACTTTTGTTAGAAGCTGAGGGACATTGTTGTACTACAAAGCCTATTAGAGCCTCGAGCGAGACTTGAACACACTGAAAATCAAGGAAGCAAACGACACTCTGTTTTCAAGACAAAAACTAAAGAAGGACTAAGAATCAATTTTGTTAAATAAAAAAGAGTCCAAATCTACACTTCAAATCACTAGAGAATTCTAAATTCATATATACTCTCTCTTAGTGATTCCTTTATTTACATTTTGAGCAGTGTGTATACCCCGTATATTCCATACACACACTGTCTCCTATGCTAAACTGGAGGATTTCTAAATCCTCACATAAAACTTCTATAACTCTCTTGTATTCCACTGTGGATAGTGGTAGAGGTCAAGTGTGACCTGTATAGCCTATGTTCTATTGTTTTGTTTCCCATGTAGAACTGTGGTAGCAGTCACAGGACCTGGACAGTCTCTGTACTGTTGTTTACCCTGATCCCGGGTGTGGATCAAAAATTATATAAATTGTTTGAGAGGACTAAGTCTCAACTTGAGACTAGACCTCTTGTTTTAAACTGCTATGGTTATTTTATTTTGTTTTAAACTATATTGATTATTCCGCTTCTATGTACTCTAAATATAAATTTGTTTTAAAGTAGCTCTGATAGTTGAACTAAAAAGTGTTTATACTTATTTTGAACCAGTATGTTATTCTCAAAAGCTAACTTAATCTTTAGATTAAGTTAACTGAGAAGTAATCAATCTTTGAGAGACTAATTGAACATTTACAATCTTTATAAATTCACTACAGTTTAACTTGTTTTATAAAATGTGGGATTTTTAATAAGAATGCTTTTAACAGAAATTTTAATTGGAAATCAATTCACCCCCCTCTTGAGTATCTACTCCGACCAACAAACATTAAATATATTATAATAACCAACCAAGAATTGTGGTGATGGAAAATGAATCATTTCACTATGTGGAAGCGATATTCCATATGTACGCACGAGTGATACTTTCATTTCCCTTTTGATGAAAAAATGTGTAAAATGTTTAATACATCATCATAATGAAATTTAATTATATTAAGAATATTTATTTATAATCGACACCATATATTTAGTGAAGGTATAAGAAGAAATAAAAGTGAAATTACTCAATTTAGAGTCATACCTCTTCATTGAGAAACCTCCTTTGGATTACACATTAAGACTTTAAAGGTTGGTATTATTATAAAAAATGAAACTCAAGGATACGGGTAGTGACATTTTGAATGTATCAATTCCATTATTTTATGATATATAAGGCTCATTACCTATGAAGAGTAGAGTAGTGGTGGTATCCTTTTATAGGGGAGGTGGGACACACTTGGAATTTTTAATAAGATTAAAATATAATAATATATTACTCAAGTAAAGTGGATCCTAAATTAAAAATAATTGATGGTATAAAGGATAATTTAAAAACAAAATCAAACAATAAAATTAATGCATGTTTTTTTTAATATTTTAAACATTATCCCTTAGGTTAACCCCCAGTAAACCCGTTTTAATTATAATTGTGATATCAAATTTGTACTATTTTTTACTTTTCATTATGGACAAAAATTAATTTGAACTTATTATATAATATTAATTATGATAATTTAAAATATGGGATACATTTTCTAACATTAAATTTGTTTAAATGTTGGAAATTAATTTCAAAATAAGTGCGCAAAACACAAAAAAACTGTATTTAGAAAAATGCATTTTTAAGAAAAAAATTGAGTTTACATTAATCCCATGAAATGTAAAAACTATTAGACGAATCTTAAAATATTATACTTAATATATTATCTGAACCTTTAATTGAAATAATTTATCCATAAATAATAATTTAATTTATTAAGATAAAAACACATAGTGGACAAGAAAGCAGTTTTATAAAAAACACATCTTTTTACCTTCAAATGATTTTATTTTAATTTCTAACCCACTAAAAAAATTGAATTAATTTTATAAATATGTAAACAATTTTTTTTTTCATAATTTAGTTATTTTATTCATACACACCAATTAAATGGCTATAAAATTACTCTCACATTAAATAATAATATTTTAATAGTATAAAATTGTTTATTTAAACTCAGTGTTGCGTATAAAACATGATATCAAAGAAATTAAATTTGTTAAAATAAATATTTACTATAAAATTTGGGTTGTTATATTTACCTCCCCTCTAAGAATTATTGATGAAAATGTGTATTTATAACTACACATTCCATCAAAAGTGTTATACCACCCTCCAGGACACAAGTATTATTTAGTTTGAGCTTGATTTTCCTTTTGGGTCATTTTAAATGTTTCTAGGATATAATGGTTTAAAAAGTAAATTTTTAAGGAAATATTCTAGGAATATATTAAAGGTGAATGGTTAGTACTAATCATATGATATGAATATTTTAGGTTCTATTATCATTTTTTATAGTTTGAACATAGTTAGTCAAACTGTGTGGCTTGCCAAGGAGATCGTGCATGTGTCTGGGGGGTTTTCTTGAGGTATCACACGTTTTGATAATAGTTTTCCCAAACTATTCAGATCATATCTAGAAAACGGTATTACCTATTTTTTAAGTTATATAAGCAATGAACAATTGGTTATTAGTTTGTCTAATTATGTGGCCTGATCATGATCCCCAATATGAACCTATAAAAAGATAGAAATTACCCCCTTTCCCTTGGATGTTTTTATGTCTAATCACCCTATTATTCATTTGGCTCAAATTAAACCTCCACATGTGCTCTAGATGATTCTCCCATATAATTATTGGAAGTTTTTCTTCATTCATGTCATATCTCTTCAAGGCATGTTCTATTTTTTATCTAGTTTCCTTTCCTCTTCTTAGGTACTATGTTTTTTTACCCTCCACTTATCTCATTTTAACTTAAATAGGAATTTGATGCCAATTTTTAGGGGTTTTATAGAGGTTTTATTTTGTTTCTTATGGATCAAGGTTCACGAGGACCTGATAGACTCATTACCAATCTTCATTGTCAAAGGCGACTAGTATCCCTCTGTTCTGAAGGCAAGTGTCTCTATACAAAGGTTCTCATTCATGAATTACTTGATGCTCTTGTAAAATTACTTAGGTTTATTTTATGAAAATTATGGATTTGATATCAAGGTCAAATTTCCTAAAAAAATCAATGTTTTTGAAGGGGTTTTTCTTTAAAATAAAATTTTTTCACACTAGGTCTTTGATAAAATTCCTTAATGGTGGTTTTTATTCAAAAATGGGTTTTCATGCATGTAAGTGGTAATTATTTACAATAAAAATTATTTATAAATTATGACCACAATTTTAATAGGGTTTTTGGAAAGCACAGAATAATGGGAACCTTGGGTTTATTAGGAAATGGAATTTTCAATTTAGTGTCTGCAATACCATTAGAGGTTTGATATTGAATGACTGTGGCAAGAATCGATATTGGTGAGATTCCTATTATGCTTATCTATGTTATTTCTTTATATATATGAGTATGTACTCCCATTTTGTTTTGAAAAAATATTTTACTTTATCATTTATTCTTTGTTTTACACATAATGGTATATTTTATGTTTTTTTCTCACTTATTTATCTTACAGTGTATCCCTGATTGGTGTTGTTTATACTATCATTATTTTTAACTTTTACTTTTCGTATACCCTATTTTCATGAATATGAAAGGATTTTATAAAAAAAATGATGTTTTTCTAAACGATTCTGTTTGAAATACTTTATAATTTTTTTGTTACATCTATAGATAATTTTTTCATGGTATTAAACATTGAATTGATTCTATAGTGAAATCCCATTAGCCTATTTGCTCAAAACCTAATTTCTCATTTTAGAGTTTGTAGATGTGGTTATGTATGACATAGGTAAATGGGAGGGTGTCTTATAGTTGAATGAATTTTCTTGGTTGTCTCCCCATTTTAGTGGGAAATTTCTTTGGTGACAGATGGTCACATTGAGTTTTTTATAATGTCTTGTCTTGTTTACTTTTACTTTTTCCCTTGGGGATTGAAATTTTCTATCTCATGGATATATACTCTTATTATTATTTTTACTATATTGGTTTATATCATATCAGATATACATGATACTTGATTTTTTGTTTTTTATATCTCTTCAAATTTGTGGGCTTATGCAGGCAACGTTTCAGGTTAACTCGGGATCGTTCATTAAAAACTTGTATTATAGGGAATTACCCAGCATGAAGTATTATGACATTTCTTGGTTTTTTTTCAGGGTATATAGTAGATATGAATTAGGATATTCAGGATTTGGGTAGTAAGTGAAGAAGGGTTCTTGGATACCTCACTTCCATGTCTAAACTTGATTTACCATAGGCATATAGGGATTTTTCCAAGCCTGAGACTTTGTGTTTGAGTTTTGTCTGAATGAAATTGTTTTGGAGTCTATTTAAATAGTTATATTCCTTATTAAAGTTTTTTATTTAATTTTTCTAATCCATATTTTTTTAAATTATTATTGTTTAATGGAATTTTTATAGATTCCTTAAGATTTTCTTTTATTCTAAAATTACTCTAAAGTTAATTGGTTATTTTCTTTTGTTGTTAGACAATGCCTCTGAAAATAAATCTATGAATATGAGTAAAGAATCTATGAGACTAGTTCTATAGAAAAATCCTATAATGGACCCCTGTTTTTTTTGAATTTTTAATTGACCCTATTTTGACTCTAAGAAAGGTGGGCATCCAGAACCAAGGATGAATGGTTGACCGTGTATCATAATTTACTAAGTAGAATCCACCAATCTGTCACAGTGACAAAGGAACCCAAGAATATGAAGAGTGGATTGTGTATATTGAATGGAAATTCCATTTTCTAAAAACATCAAATAAATATAAGGTTAGATTTTCCACATACATGATTGAATTTCTAGAAAGGATATGGTGTGACACTATAGTGAAATCTAAGTACTATGAAGATCTTACATGTACTTATTTCAATAAAATATTCAACCAATAGTTTTATCCTAAAACATTAAATTTTGAGAAGACTTGAGAATTTATATATTTAGAGTAAGGCGAGTGTATGACTTTGGAGTATTCCATAGTTTCATATAGTTGGTACAGATATCACTCGATCTTCTTACGAATGGAAACCTCAAAGCTTAAGGTTTTGAGATGGGGTTGAGGGACAATATTCAGTCAATTATAATTCTCTTATTCTAAACAAATTTCATGAGGTGGAGAAAAAATTATCTATGGAATAGGAAGATATAACTATGAGGAAAGGATTAGGTGGAGATTTGATTATTGTGAGGTATTTACAGGGTGTGTTTTCTAGCTAGAAAAGAAAGTTTATGGTTAACTAATTTTTATCAAGACTATTTTTAGGGGATTCACCAGGACCACAACACGTTGTTTTCTATCAGTGGGGAAGTCCTAGTCATACTAAACTAAATTATATGGAATTTAACTGAACTTTTCACTATTGTGGACTGTCTTTTCATCTAAGGTGTTTTTGTGGAAGGATTTCCCCAGGAAGAAAGGCATGATCCACTCTCACGAAGAGTTCGTAGTTTAATTCTAATGCTTCCAAGTATGGTGGGTCTTATCCTCATGAAAAGGTGGATTCTTATATTAATAATAGGGATTATGGTGGATATAATACCAGATGTATTTATACTGTAGAGTACAAGATAGAGTAATCTAAAGAAGGTTCAACTACTATTATAGGTACAATTTTTATTTAATCCACAATGGTGATAGATTTATTAAATACCAACACTACTAAATATTTTATATCATCAATGTTAATTTAAATGTTGTTCCTATTTTTAGAATATATTATGTTATTTTTGGACCTCTACATACATTTAAAAAAGAGGTCCAAAAAATGTTTTAGATGTCTCATATGTTGGTTGGTGATAACCGACTCTGAAGTGGCATGTGACTTCTTAGTTCTGGATCTACTTATTTTAACCGATTATTGGTATGGTTTGGATGATCAAAATTATGAAATTGATTGACTATTACTATAATCAAGTTTATTTTCTCTCCATATGCAGAGTCTCTCATGTATTTTATGATTATTAGGATTCTAGATGTTGAAGAGTGGGGCCTATTGTTCCTTATACTAGAGTAGTCTCATACTAGTCATCCAAAATGTTCCTTGATGCCATTGGTTATCAAATTAGCATCCCACTCCCTATAGTGGTTAGAACATACTCAGAGTAATTTCCTGATGATTTTTCTTGGATACCACTTTGAATGGGTGTCTATTTTATGAATAACCTATTTTTTTTTGTACAATTCCCTTTTCTATTCCATCTTATTGAATAACACCATATGAGTTAATGTAACATAAATTTTCACTTATGGATCTTGAGGATAAGTTATTTATTCATCATAGCATTCCACCTTGGGATTCTGTTGTCATATTTTTCATGAGTATATTTGAGAGTCTTAGACTTTTTATTGATAATCAAAAGATAAATAATGTGTCATTAATAAAAAGTATCCCTTGACAAGAATTGATGATATATTTGATCAAATTAGTGGGTCTCATTGGGTTTCAAAGGTTGACCTATTTTTAGGGTACCACCAGTTGATATTCTGAGAAGATCATTTACCTAAGACAGTGTTTAGGAGTTGGTTATTGAATTTTTAGTTTCTGGTTATTTCATTTGGTATCAATAACTATCCTTTAGTATTTATGGCATTGATAAACTATAACCTTCATCAGCTACTGAACTCTTTCATCAATATGTTAGTTGATTCTATTTTGTTTTATTCCATGATAAAGTAGGAACACATGAATCATTTGGAAATCACCTTTATAGTTTCAAGAGAACATCTCTTTTATGGTAATATTTCCAAATGAAACTTTTGGATCTAAGAAATAAAGTTTATGGGAAATATTATATCTCAGATGGGTATATCATTAGATCCTGAAAAGATAAAAATGATAATTTCTTGGTAGAAGCATAGAAATAAGTTTGAAATATGGATATTCGTATATATTTATGGTATTTATAGGTGGTTTGTTTCAGGATTTATCCAACATTGGATCTCTGATGACAAATTTAATCTGTAAGGGTGTTATGTTTGAGAGGAATGAAAACTTTCAGAGATATTTGGTGGCATATGGATCTAAAAAATTATACCATCATGAGAAGAACTACCCAATTCATGTTTTTTATTTTGTAGTAGTAATGTACGCACTCGAAAAGTGGAATAACTACCTATTGGGGGATTGATTTATAATATATTCTAATAATAAAAGAATGTAGTGCATTTTTTCAAAGATGGATCAGAATTTGTGGCAGAGTTGTTGGGTTAAGTTTCTTCAGAATTTAAATTTTAATATTCTTATACTCATAGGAATGAAAATGTGGTCACTAACATTTTGAGAAAGAAATTAATAACTCAATCATTGAGGGAATTAGTGTTTGAGTGGTGTCTTAGGAGTTTTGTATTGAGATGAGATTATATAACACCCCAACCCCAAAATCAATGAGCTGATGCATTATCGTATTACATTATAATTATTAAAAGGAATCAAATCCCGAAGGGCTGATTATTTTAGTATTCTTGGAAAGCTAGATTACATACATGATACCACTACTAGAATCTGATGTTTTCCCAATGGATATATACCAACGATTTCTTCAAATAGTTTCTATACTGTAAAAAAGGACACATTTTCCAACGGTTTTTTCAAACCATTGGCAATGTTTAAATATACTTAAGATTTCCCAATGGTTTGACAAAAGCATTGGGAAATATTTAGTTTTTATAAGATATAACAATGGTTTTAATAAACCATTGGTAAATAGAGGATTTCCCAACTTTTTTTAAAAACCATTGGGAATGTTTTCCCCCAAATACCCATAACCCTAGCTCCCAAATGCTTGATTGCAGAACCTAATAGAGAGATCCTACGGAATTTTTCTTGGCCATGAAACCATCATAAATCAAACTAGTTTTTTCTACACTAAAAATTAGTAATTTTTATGTTAGTTTTAATGTTATCCCTCTATTTTTTTTCTGTTTGGTGTTTGTATTTAGGCTAAATTATAGTTCGTGTTGTCTGTGGAGTATCAAACCCTTTGATTTCTTTTCCTTTTTTTGTTCTACACTTAAAACATGGTAAATGGTTTGTTTAGTGCAGTTATATGTTAGTTTATGTTAACTTTAGTTTAGTTTATAATTGGATTTGGATTATTTATTTATAGGTAATAATATTGAGGATGAATTGGCATTGGTTAGGTGATGGATTGGAATTGTGAAAACCCCCACCCCCTGGACACCTCTCACCCGCTTGAACATCCCCCTGGACACCCCCCATTAGACAAAACCCCACCCCTGCACCCCCACCCCCCATGGACACCTCCACCCCCTGGGCACCCCACCCCCACCATCCCTGGACACCCCGACCCCCACCCTCCCTGGACACCCGTAACCTCCCATGGATAGCCCAACCCCCTGGACACCCCCACCCCCTGAACAACCCCACCCTTTGTACATCCCCCTCCCCACCCCCTGGACACCCCCACCCCCTTGGACACCTCCACCCATTGGATAGCCCCCTCCCCCCACCCTCCTGGACACCCCACCCCCCTAGACACCCCACACCCACCCTCCCTAGACACCCCTCACCCCTGGACAACCCCCCTGGACAACCCCCACCACCCACCACCCCTAGAAACCCCACCCACTGGAAATCCTCCACCCCTTGGATAGCCCCCCACCCCCTTAGACATCCCCCCTGGACACCACCACACCTCCAAGACACCACCACACCTCCTAAGTGGCTGGCCCAATTTTTAAATTGGAATTAACAATGTAGTTGATTCCCCCTTTCCCTAATGAAATTTTCTAAGTGACCCATAGAGCCTTATTAATTGAATTTATCTTGTTTTGATAAATTGAATTTTTCATGTTTTGATAAATTGATTTTTTCATGTTTTGATAAATTGAATTTTCATGTTTTAATAAATTGAATGGGTTGTTTGGAATGAAATGGCTAATGCATGATGGTTTGCCTTTCATAATGAATAAAATGTTTTTAAATAAAATAACCCTAAAGGGGGATGCTTGAAGTGTAGGGGGTTGTCTAGGTGTGGGGGATATCTAGGAGGGGGGTGGGTCGTCCAGGGGGTAGGGGGGCTATAGGGGTGTGGAGGAGGGGGGTATGGGCTGGCCAAGGAGGGGTGTGGCCTGTCTGGGGGGTCAGGGTGGGGTGTCCAAGTTGGGGAGGGGGTGTGGGATGTACAGGGATGGGGTGGGCTATCCGGGTGGGGGGGGGGGCTATCCAGTGGGGGGTGGGGGCGTGGGCTGTCTGGGAGGGGGTGGGGCGGTGGGCTGTCCAGGGGGGTTGTCGGGGGGGGGGGTGCGGGGGAGGGGGTGTGGGCTGTCTAGTGGTGGTGGTGGGTGGGCTCTCAAGGTGGGGGAGGGGGTGTGGGCTATCAAGGGAGGTGTCTATCCAAGGGAGGTGGGGGTGGGCTGTCTAGGTGGGGGAGGGGGTGTTGGTTGTCCAAGGAGGAGGGGGGTGGGCTGTCCAGGAGTGGTGGTGGTGGGGGGGGGTGTCCAGGTGTGGTTGGGGGGATATTCGGGTGGGGGTGTGGGGGGGGGGGGGTAGGGGTGATGCATGGGTGTGTGTGTGTGTGTGGGGTGCTGTCTAGGGAGGGGGTGTGGGCTGTCTAGGGAAGGGAGTGGGTTGTCCACCCTAATACTGTACCACCCCAAGATTTTATGAAAAATATTATTTTTAATTTCATTGATGTCTTCTGTTTTATGCTACACCAAGATTATCTTGTTCTATACGCAACACCATATTATCTTGCAGTATACGCAACCCAAACTTGGCGTGCATTACATGCAATCACGACCTTCCTCGATAGCGTGTGTAGTACGCAATACCGGGTTTCACTAAACAACGATATATTGTTATAATATTATTATGGACCAGCCATTATGAATAGTATTAGCTACATTTTGAATTTTATAACATTATTATTCATCTTACACATTTTCTGGAATATGGTATGAGAACAAAATAAATTTTTCGTGTAAAATATGTATTTTTTAAAAAATTGTAGTTTTCCCGCCTTTTGATGGCGCACCCACATTAGATCTTGTTTTTGACATGTCTATAAGTTTATTTTGACAAAATAAAATTCTTCTTTGGAATCGGGATATAAAAATTTACTTTGGATAAATTTTTCATATTATTCTGATAACTTTCATATTTTATTGAATAATAAAAACACGCTATATTTTAATTAAAAACAACTTTTTTCATCGCAATAATTTATATGGTTAGATTATATTTTTAATTTGTTTTAAAGTGTAATTAGAATATATTTTTACCATTTAATCCAATTTTGGTCATTGTAATTAACTTCACTTTGAAATTGGATATAAACAGGTATCAATCTTTTGATAGTTATTGTTTCTTAAAAACACGCTATTTGTTTTGATAACAGGAATTAATTTTAAAATTAATTAATTCCACTTCTATGTTTTTAATTTTAAAAAATATACATCAATTTTGAATTCATAATATCAAATAATTCTTAGGCTAATTTTTTTTTATTTTTCTGAAAAACTTGAATTTTAGATGAATAGTGAAACCACTTAGTGGTAGATAAAAAAACCGACCTTTTCATTTAAATGAAATTTTACCACTTCTGTGAATTAAATTTTGAAAATCCAAGAGACACGGTTAATATCAAGAACTTAAATGTGGTTCAATGAGATGAAAATATTTTTTTGGTGAATAGTAACTTTTTACTTTTTTTTTACCACGGTTAAAAGTAAATAGGGTAATTAAGGGTAAAAATGAAATTATTATTACCTTAACACATGTACTAATTCTATTGGATAACTTTAATTCGAACAAAAACAACCTTAGGAATAAAATATGACCATTTAGGCCCATTTGGATTAGATTAGGACATTTAATATTAATTTATTTAAAGAAGGGTTAAAATAGTTAAAATCAAAGTTTAATAAGTAAATTATTTTTAATATAGGGTTATACATAAGATAAATTATACTATAAATATCCATTAGAAAGATAAAAATATTTCCTACATAATGGTATTTTATTTATAATTTTTAGACATTAAATAAATTATTTTATTTATGACACACATATGATGAAGTAATTATCTTATTAATGAAATATTGACATAATTGATGTTATAAATACCCAAATAAATGTAATTTGAGACTTTTTATGAATTAAACTAATTTTATAGGTTAATATGACATGTTAGTATTGATTTAATTAACTTTATTTGAACTAATAATTCTGTTATGATTTTCACAAAAATCAATTACCAAATAGTGTGAAAATTGACATAAAATAGTTATTAAAACAAATATAATATTAGTAATTGTTATTTTATTCCTAAAAATATAAGGTTCGGCCAAATGAATTAGATAAGGTTATATTTATTAATAATAAACAACTTGGGGTTCATTTGACTTGTTATAGTAAGTTTATTAACCTTATCGTGTAAGAAAACTAGAAGACACGGTAAAAGTTAAATTATCTAAGTTAAAGTTAAATCTAAATTATAAGGTTAAAATAGAAACCTAAACTTGTCTAAATTCTATTAGATGAGATGATTGCGACCCATCCCAACCTTCTCTTTGAAATAAATCAATTTGGAGCTATTAAAAACATAATATGACTTCATAATAAAATAATATTTTTCGTTTTTCCAAAGGTACCCCTCTCCTCCCTTATAAAAGGGCACCTCCTCCCTCTCTTCCTCACACCAAATTGAGCCTTCAAGCTCGGCCAAACCCTGAAAAATTATCTTCTAAAATTCCCTATAAACATTCTAGAGGTCCTGGTCTTCTTCAAATACCAATTTTAGTGCCCTAAGAGGAGGTCTCAAAGAGGCGCTTCAAAGAAGAGGTAATGTCCGTTACCGATTCTTTCAACATTATTTCTTCTTCCACTTATTCTTATTTAGTTGTTTAATTATGAAGTAATAACATCAGTATCACTCATATAATTATATGTTATTATAATTATTAAAAAACCATATTTCACCATCTATCCATCCTACAGAAAACGAAATCACCGCGCGTGCGTACGTACGGAATACCGTCTCCACGCCGTGGTATAATCTATTTTCCACCACCACCTTATTTGGATGGGTATAATGGTGAAATTAATGAATATATATGATTATTGTAAATTTATATTGATTCTATAATATTATAAATACATTTTAATACAATTCCACGATCATTGGAATGATATCATGGCTCGTGTGTACGTACGGAATACCGTCTCCACGACGCAATGAGATTAACTCTCCATGATAACCATTCAATAATGATTATAAAGTATATGTAATAAGTAATAATGAAATATATGAGATAAAAATTCTACTAGATTTATGTATATATATATTTATGTCATCAACTTAATTCCATTCAATTCAATAAGGAAACAAAAACAACGTTCATGCGTACGTACGACCTACCGTCTCCATGAACAGTGTATTTCTTTCCATTTATCGATCCATTATATATATGTAAATTATGAATATATATTATATATAAATCATGTTTTACATTATGGATGTAAGTAATCATGATCTAATTAATCATATGAATAATTACAAGTTAAAACACAAATGACAAATGAAATGATTTAACCCAAAACGATTCTTTAACATGAATTTACAAAAGAATGGGTAATATAAAGTCATAAGTGAACCATATATGATATAATAACAACGAATATGATTTTTTAATAATTCAATGACATTATTTAAATCATTATATAGGAGTTTTGGACACATACGAAGCATATCGGACCTAAGGTAAGGGATAACTTTTCCAATCTCATTTTTATCTGAGATTATTTATTCGTAAGTATTCACTGGGGTTATATCTATCATCCATGTCCCTATTTTATAAAAATTGTTTCATGTATATTTATACGTACAGAATACCATCTCCACGACGTGATGAGATTCACTCTCCATGATAACCATTCAAGAATGATTATAAAGTATATGTAACAAGTAATCATGAGATATAAGACATAATAATTCTACTGGATTTATGTATATATATATTTATTTCATATACTTAATTCCATTCCATTCAGTAAGGAAACGAAAACAACGTTCATGCGTACGTACGGCCTACCGTCTCCATGAAAAGTGTATTTCTTTCCATTTATCGATCCATTATATATATGTAAATTCTGAATATATATTATATATAAATCATTTTTAACATTCTGGATGTAAGTAATCATGATCTAATTAATCATATTATTAATTACAAGTTAAAACACGAACGAAAAATGAAACGATTTTACCCAAAACACTACTTTAACATGAATTTACAAAAGAATGGGTAATATAAAGTCATAAGTGAACCATATATGATATAATAACAATGAATATGATTCTATAATAATTCAATGACATTATTTAAATCATTATACAAGAGTTTTGGATACGTACGAAGCATATCAGACCTAATGTAAGGGATAACTTTTCCAATCTCATTTTTATCCGAGATTATTTATTCGTAAGTATTCACTAGGGTTATATCTATCATCCATGTCCCTATTTTCTAAAAATTGTTTCATGTATGTTTAAATTCATTTTTACCCATTTTTTACTTTTACTACATGTTATGTAAGGAATCTTTATTTTGTTTACGTTACGAGGTACTTTTTGACTTTTCTGGAAAAAGTACGAGACGAATGTTTTTTTAACTTATACGACATGAAAGGATTTTTACAGTTTTATAAATCCTTATTTTCATGAAGCTTCCTCCAAAATATTTCATTACTATTTTCAAAAAAATCTCTTTCTTTTAAAATTGCATGATTTTTTGTGAAAAGAAATTGATTTTGAAGAAGAAAGTATATTTTCCTCAAGAATTCATTTCAAGTGTTTTATCAAAACCATGTTTCTATCTAAGATGACATTACTTCATATGTGTATGTTTCAAGTATAATGTATCTATGATTTACATGGTTTCACTTTTCTTATGATGAAATTTCCATTTGTTTTATATGGATTATGAAATGATGGGATGTTGTTTGTGAAACCCATTTTATTCTTTGGGTTATGATGAATGTTTTAAGTTTATTTTGTGGAGAAAGTATGAATGATTTCATTATGAGATGGGTGGGACCTATATCTCCCTCCAATGCATTGGGTAAATTTTTATATCTTATGAGATAGACATGGATGGAATGGTAAGTTAATCCAGTTCCGTATTACAGGACTGGAATGAGGAGTGAACTCGATTCAGAAAGGGACTTTGTCCACTAAGATGGTCTTGGCAGCAATGCCTTGGCTACTATGGAAATCATTACACGTGCTTAATGGATGCCACAATTACATGTTTTATTCCCTTACTATTTTATCATGATTTCTGTTCCATTATGATCTATGCCTTATGTACTTCCTTGTTTTATGTCGTTGCTCAAGATTTTGATGTTTAAACATTATGTTCATGTTTTTAAGCTCAAATGTATATGGTATGTTTTATTTTATCCACGCTTACCCTTACTGAGCATTTGAGCTCACCCTTTTTTTATTTTATTTTCCCCCAGGATTAAAAGAAAGGTTCTAGGTAAGGAAAAAAAAAAGTGGAAGATCTTTATGGGAGATGTTGAAGATCTTTCACCACGATTAGAAGATTACTTTCCAAGTTTCCAAAGACACTAAACTATTACAGTACTTGTGTGTCTGTTTTTGTTATGTATTAAGTATTCCACAAAAGTAATGTAATATCCATGTACATCAAGCTTTGGGTCTCTACAGTCGGTATCAGAGGAAATGTTTAGTTAACCTTTGGAAAATGGGATGCGAAAATTTTAGTGAGATCCCTAGAGATATTTATAAGGTATGTCTAGGGATGTCCCTAATGTTAAGTATAAGTATAGGTTATAGTCCTAGAATTACGGTAACAATATTAGAATTAAACCTCATATGTTAGATATTGAAGGTACTCCACCATTATTATGTTGTTTTCCCTAGCATGATTTTTTCCTCTCACGTAATTCTTTTTGGGTTTTAGATGATGGCTGGAACCCGAAGGAACCGTGTTGATCAATGCAATGGAAAATGCAATGATTTTCCTCCTGAACAAACAAATGTTATGGGAGATGGAGTGGAAAATCTTATTTCTATACTTACACAAGCTATGAATCATTCAGGACTTCCAAATGAGCAGAGAAGGGAACAACATTCTATTAAGTCCTTCATGAGGCAACGTCCACCTTCTTTCAGTGGGTCTTCAGATCCACTTGTTTGCTGAAAAATGGATCAGTACCACTGAAAAGATATTTTGAGTTCTTCAATGTTCTGAACATGATAAAGTCATCTCAGCAGTATATCGTTTGGATGGTGAAGCTGATCAATGGTGGAATCTTTTCAAGAATATGAGGCCAAGAGATGAAATTGAGTCCATAGAATGGGACAAGTTCAAGAACTTATTTTTCAATAAGTACTTCCCTCGTATTCTTCGAACAAAGATGGAGAAGGAGTTTCTTGAACTAAAACAAAAGGATGATGAATCTGTTGGGTTATACGAAGTGAATTTTACAAGGATTGCAAGGTATGCATCTGGCTTTATCATCCAACCTGAAAGTAAAGTTGATCAATTCTTCAGTGGCTTAAAACCAAATCTTTGAAGAGAATTAGTTATAAGAGACTTCAGTAGCTATGAAGAAATTGTGCGTTGTGCTATCAAGGAAGAAATGGAAGTTAGTGTTACTTATCCATCTCATGGTTTTGACAAGAAACAAAAGATGGAGTTCAAGGAGAAATCTCAGAATAATGGTGAAAAGAAGATGAATGTTTCCTTATGCTCAAAGTGTGGAAAGAAGCATGGTGGAGATTGTCTTAAAGGGACTAGAAAATGTTTTAAGTGTGGAAAAGAAGTTCATCGAGCAACTGAGTGTCAAATTAATGGAAAAAGGGTTGCTAATGATGTGAATAAAGAAAAGACTACAGAGAACGCACCACCAACACTTCAATGCTTCAAGTGCAAGGAAATGGGGCATTATGCTAATAAGTGCCCTAATCCAAGGGTTAGTGATGATTGAAATGAGAAACCACTTAAGGAAAAGGACAAAGGGAAGTCACATGCGATCACTATTGGTGATGTTGAATATGAAAACGATGTGGTGGAATGATTAAGTGTTTATGTAATGGGATTCCAAAATAATGTTGCATATAGTATTGTGGAATATTGTAATATTTATTTATTGGTCTATTGTAGTTTTCAATAATTTTATGGTACAGTAGCCATGGAAAGTGATTGAGATATTTTTGGAAAAAAGATGATATGCGCATAATGAAGGGATAAGGAGAAAATGAAATGTTTGACAGTATTCATGAGCTCATGACTGATATAAGGAAATAGTTATATCATGGTTTGAGTATATAGAATTTTGGGGTTTTGGTATGTGGAAAAAGTTAACTTTTGACAGGACTCATGTTTTCACTACGATTCAATGGGTATTCATTTTTTTTCAAGATAATACATGATTAAGGCCTTCGAATGTTTGGAATGTGACCAACAAGACATATCTTATGATATATGGGGATCCACGATGGTATTAACATGCTTGTTATATGAACTCTTTGGTAATCGTTTTCACTATAATATGAGATTGAACAATAGTCTTTTGGATAAGCCTAAAGATTGGAATGGATTATGTTGGACATAATTTAGTATTGTTCAAGGATAGAACTTTTTCAATATTATTGATGGAAGGTTATAATAATGTATTTTTAGAAAAAAAGGACAACCTACAGGATGAGCGACAGCCCATCGCGTCGGACAAGGCTGTGGGAATCGAACCCACAACTAAAGTGTGATTGGCCTTTATCACCTACCACTGGCCTACAGGAAGTCCCTGGTTAGCAGAAACTAGTTTTATTAAGCGGTATGATAGATGAATTATAAGTCCATTTTTGGAATTATATACGATTAATCTCACTATAGATGGACTTATGTATATTTGATAACTTTTGCAAACTTTTTGTTTGAGATAGATGGAATGACATGTCATTCTATCATATGATCTACTAACACATTGTGAATGAAAAATTCAACTTCATTTCTTTAAGAGATGAAGTGGAAATTTTCCAAGGAACGACCAACGGTGGGATTGTACCAAAATCAAGAACGTATTTCTTCTAATTCCAAATTCTTCATCTTTAGGGAAATGATCTTGAATAAAAAAAAATGTTGTCCTAGTGTCCTTATATCTGATGAATCAGATGTTACCTTAGATCATCAAAAATTTATGGCTTTGTGATTGTTGGCTTTTTCATAACCATGTTCTCTACCTCTCTCTATCATAACTTTATGTTTAGATTTCTCTTCCATATCCATATTTTCACCTATGTTTTCCTATATGGAAACCCAATGATGAGTTTCTTTGGGTAATCGTTACGTTTCATACTTTAGTTTTTAAATTTATGTTTTAGTATTCCTTTTAACGATGTGGGTTTCTATGAATAGTAAATGATTTATAACCCTGACGAATTTCGAGGGAGAAATTCATTTTAAGGGGGGAAGAATGTAACACCCTGAGATTTTATGAAAAATAATCATTTTAATTTCATTGATGTCTTCTGTTGTATACTACACCAAGATTATCTTGCGCAATGCGCAACACCGTATTATCTTGTAGTATACGCAACCCTAACTTGGCTTGCATTACACACAATCACAACCTTCCTCGATAGCGTGTGTAGTACACAATACATGGTTTCACTAAACAAGGATATATTATTATAATATTATTATGGACTAGCCATTATGAATAGTATTAACTACATTTTGAATTTTATAACATTATTATTCATCATACACATTTTCAAGAATATGGTATGAGAACAAAATAAATTTTTCGTGTAAAATATGTATTTTTTAAAAAATTGCAGTTTTCCCACCTTTTGATGGCGAACCCACATTAGATCTTGTTTTTTAAATGTCTATAAGTTCAATTTGACAAAATAAAATTCTTCTTTGGAATTGGGATATAAAAATTTACTTTGGATAAATTTTTCATATTATTTTGATAACTTTCATATTTTAATGAATAGTAAAAACACGCTATATTTTAATTAAAAACTATTTTTTTCATCGCAATAATTTATATGGATAGATTATCATTTTAATTGGGTTTAAAGTGTAATTAGAATATATTTTTACCATTTTATCCAATGTTTATCATTGGAATTAATATCACTTTGAAATTGGATATAAACAAGTATCAATCTTTTGATAGTTATTGTTTCTTAAAAACACGCTATTTGTTTTGATAACGGGAATTAATTTTAAAATTAATTAATGCCACTTCTATGTTTTGAATTTGGAAAAATAGACATCAATTTTGAATTCGTAATATCAAATAATGCTTAGGATGAATTTTTGGTATTTTTCTGAAAAACTTGAATTTTCGATGAATAGTGAAACCACTTAGTGGTAGATAAAAAAATTGACTTTTTCATTTAAGTAAAATTTTACCAATTCTGTGAATTGAATTTAGAAATTAAAGAGACATGGTTAATATCAAGGACTAAAATTTGGTTCAATGAGATGAAAATATTTTTTTGGTGAATAGTAACTTTTTACTTTTTTTTACTACGGTTAAAAGTAAATAGGGTAATTAAGGGTAAAAATGATATTATTATTACCCCAAAACATGTAATAATTATATTGGATAAGTGTAATTCAACCAAAAACAACCTTAGGAATAAAATATGACCATTTAGGGACACTTATATTAGATTAGGACATTTAATATTATTTTATTTAAAGAAGGGTTAAAATAGTTAAAATCAAAGTTTAATAAGGAAATTATATTTAATATAGGGTTATACATAATATAAATTAGACTATAAATATTAATTAGAAAGATAAAAATATTTCCTACATAATGGTATTTTATTTATAATTTTTAGACATTAAATAATTTAATTTATTTATGATAAAAGATGATGCAGTAATTATCTTATTAATGAAATATTGACATAATTGATGTTATAAATACCCAAATAAATGTAATTTGAGTCTTTTTATTAATTAAACTAATTTTATAGGTTAATATGACATGTTATTATTGATTTAATTAACTTTTTTTGAACTAATAATTCTGTTATGAATTTTAAAAAAATCAATTACCAAATAGTGTCAAAATTGACATAAAATAGTTTTTAAAACAAATATAATATTAGTAATTGTTATTTTATTCCTAAAAATATAAGGTTCGGCCAAAAGACTTAGATAAGGTTATATTAATTAATAATAAACAACTTTGGGTTAGTTTGGATTGTTATAGTAAGTTTATTAACCTTATCGTGTAAGAAAACAAGAAGTCACGGTAAAAGATAAATTATCTAAGTTAAAGTTAAATCTAAATAATAAGTTTAAAATAGAAACCTAAACATGACTAAATTATATTGTATGATAGGATTTAGACCGATCCCCACCTTATCTTAGAAATAAATCAATTTGGAGCTATTAAAAATTGAATATGACTTCATAATAAAATAATATTTTTAGTTTTTCCAAAGGTTCCCCTCTCCTCCCTTATAAAAGGGAACCTCCTCCATCTCTTCCTCACACCACATTGAGCCTTAAAACTTAGCCAAACCCTGCCAAATTATCTTCTCCACTTCCCTATAAACATCCTAGAGGTCTTGGTCTTCTTTAAATACCAACTTTAGTGCCCTAGGAGGAGGTCTCAAAGAGGCGCTTCAAAGAAGAGGTAATGTCCGTTACCGATTCCTTCAACTTTATTTCTTCTTCCACTTATTCTTCTTTAGTTGTTTAATTATGAAGTAATAACCTCAGTATCACTCATATACTGATATTTTATTATATGTATGAAACAAACACATTTCACCAACTATCCATCCTATGGAAAACGAAATCACCGCGCGTGCGTACGTACGGAATACCGTATCCACGTTGTGGTGTAATCTATTTTCCACCAACACCTTACTTGGATGGGTATAATTGTGAAAGTAATGAATGTATATGATTATTGTAAAGTGATATTTATTTTTTAATACTATACATACACTTTAATACAATTCCATGATCATGGGAATGATATCATCACTCGTGCGTACGTACAGAATACCATCTCCACGACGTGATGAGATTCACTCTCCATGATAACCATTCAAGAATGATTATAAAGTATATGTAACAAGTAATCATGAGATATAAGACATAATAATTCTACTGGATTTATGTATATATATATTTATTTCATATACTTAATTCCATTCCATTCAGTAAGGAAACGAAAACAACGTTCATGCGTACGTACGGCCTACCGTCTCCATGAAAAGTGTATTTCTTTCCATTTATCGATCCATTATATATATGTAAATTCTGAATATATATTATATATAAATCATTTTTAACATTCTGGATGTAAGTAATCATGATCTAATTAATCATATTATTAATTACAAGTTAAAACACGAACGAAAAATGAAACGATTTTACCCAAAACACTACTTTAACATGAATTTACAAAAGAATGGGTAATATAAAGTCATAAGTGAACCATATATGATATAATAACAATGAATATGATTCTATAATAATTCAATGACATTATTTAAATCATTATACAGGAGTTTTGGATACGTACGAAGCATATCAGACCTAAGGTAAGGGATAACTTTTCCAATCTCATTTTTATCCGAGATTATTTATTCGTAAGTATTCACTAGGGTTATATCTATCATCCATGTCCCTATTTTCTAAAAATTGTTTCATGTATGTTTAAATTCATTTTTACCCATTTTTTACTTTTACTACATGTTATGTAAGGAATCTTTATTTTGTTTACGTTACGAGGTACTTTTTGACTTTTCTGGAAAAAGTACGAGACGAATGTTTTTTTAACTTATACGACATGAAAGGATTTTTACAGTTTTATAAATCCTTATTTTCATGAAGCTTCCTCCAAAATATTTCATTACTATTTTCAAAAAAATCTCTTTCTTTTAAAATTGCATGATTTTTTGTGAAAAGAAATTGATTTTGAAGAAGAAAGTATATTTTCCTCAAGAATTCATTTCAAGTGTTTTATCAAAACCATGTTTCTATCTAAGATGACATTACTTCATATGTGTATGTTTCAAGTATAATGTATCTATGATTTACATGGTTTCACTTTTCTTATGATGAAATTTCCATTTGTTTTATATGGATTATGAAATGATGGGATGTTGTTTGTGAAACCCATTTTATTCTTTGGGTTATGATGAATGTTTTAAGTTTATTTTGTGGAACAAGTATGAATGATTTCATTATGAGATGGGTGGGACCTATATCTCCCTCCAATGCATTGGGTAAATTTTTATATCTTATGAGATAGACATGGATGGAATGGTAAGTTAATCCAGTTCTGTATTACAGGACTGGAATGAGGAGTGAACTCGATTCAGAAAGGGACTTTGTCCACTAAGATGGTCTTGGCAGCAATGCCTTGGCTACTATGGAAATCATTACATGTGCTTAATGGATGACACAATTACATGTTTTATTCCCATGCTATTTTTTCATGATTTATGTTCCATTATGATCTATGCCTTATGTACTTCCATGTTTTATGTCGTTGCTCAAGATTTTGATGTTTAAACATTATGTTCATGTTTTTAAGTTCAAATGTATGTGGTATGTTTTATTTTATCCAGGCTTACCGTTACTGAGCATTTGAGCTCACCCTTTTTATGTTTTATTTTCCACCAGGATTAAAAGAAAGGTTTTAGGTAAGGAAACAAAAAATTGGAAGATCTTTATCAGAGATGTTGAAGATCTTTCACCACGATTAGAAGATTACTTTCCAAGTTTCCAAATACACTAAACTATTATGGTCCTTGTGTGTCTATTTTTGTTATGTATTAAGTATTCCAAAAAATTAATGTAATTTCCATGTACGTCAAGCTTTGGGTTTCTACAGATACTCTACAAATTGATTTAATATTCATTACAAATATGTTGTATCCGACTAGACCGTTATGTGAATTTCCAATGTTTATTGGTTGAAATTTTATTTTAATTGTATTTTCTAATTTGGAATTGATCTTTATTCAAACCTTTGAAACCAACATTTATAACTTGGTGAATGTACAAATGCTTCAAGTGTGATTTGTATAAAATTTGTAAAACTCTAAGACCTCTCTTTAACATTTTACTAGGTAATGAACATTATAGTTTGTATTCTTCTGAAAAACATGTATTGAAACCTAAATGATCTACTTAGACTAAAGATATTAAAATTTTCCTTAATTTTGACAAATGATTTACCCCTTATAAATCTAGTAGAATCAATGTTCCATGATTTTAATAAACTGATGACACTTAGTAAATAACCATCCTATGAAAAATTAAATTTCATTATTACATCTTGTACGATTTATTAACTTAATTATATATCTGATCAAGCTCCCCTAAAACAATGGATAGTTAAATTATCCATAAATTCCCCTATTACCTCTCATTTTTTTGGGTTACACATTATTTTTTTTTCTATTTACTTTTATATTTGTTTTCAAATGTAGGAAGCAAAACCAATTGAAGAGAGGTGATGAAAATAGATTATGGACAACAATCGTCACATGACTGAGCTCGGAATTCCACCACTAGTGCCCATAGTGAGTATTTTATTTAAAATATATTTATTTAAATAATATATAATGTCATGTGATTATTTTTTTTAAAATTTTTTTCAGGATCCATCTATTAGGAGATGATTATTTGATGAGCATCCTAGTAGTTTTCCCAGTACTCAGGGTGTTCGTATGAGGGGGGGGGGGGGGGGGTACGGGAGCTAGACAATTTAGTCAGCATATCAGATTAGACCCTACACCTCCCACTGACATACCATCCATCCCACATTCTAATCCTAGTGTGCCGTTAGGGACACACGTGATATTTAGGCCTCCCATGATTTCACCACACATTACATCTGAGCCTCTTTACCCATATGTACCATATCCAATGATGATTCCCACTCCCCATCCATCATTTGTCTAGCCATCCCTGTCATCTTCTTTTGATTCTACTTCCTTCTCTCCGGGATTTTATATCCCATTTTCTTCGACTCCTTCTCCACTAGAGTCTGTCCTTACAGAGCATAAATTGGGACCCACTCCATCGATATAGGGTGTTCCTTTAGTTTCTGCGGATCCAATGGCTCCCATTTATCAGACTACAACATGTATACTTATATAACCCAAAAAAAATTTTACACCATTATTTATTTTCATTAAAACATGTATTGATAAAATATTTGTTTTTCTTTCATAAGAGATACATATACTGATAGGAGGTGGGGGCAGCGGAGTACACACATCCATGCAGTGTGTAACCACTGTATATAGTTGATGGTGGACTACAATAAAGATAGTCAAATGATTGAAAAATCAGTGTAGCAATGTCGGAGTTTTTTGGCGACGCTTTCCAAATACTCTGACATCATTCCTGTCAGCCCGCTCTCAGGGAAACACCAGCCAAATGAAGTCGAGGATAAATATTTGGCAGAGATATGGGTAAAAAAATCTATTTCATTTAATGCAATATATTATTTTTTTTGTATTTATATGAATTAATAATTTGGTGTCATCTACGGTTTAATTTTCCATGTGGTGATATTGCACGACCAGCACGTCTAAAGGATTTAGGTGAGCTTTGGGGAGATTATAAGCATGAGATATACATTTTATAGAGTGCTAGAGTGGGAACAGAGTTAGAGGCGGTCCCTGTTGTGGATGATTTTCCATTATTACAATACCGACAGATGATTACCCATTGAAAGACTAGAAAATTTAAGGTATTAATCACATCAGAGGTATTTAAATTGAAATTTTCATGTTTTTTGTTAATAGTAATTATTGAATTTTATTTAGGATTCATCTGGAAGAAATAAAAAAATATTGATGTAAAAAAAATACATCCACACATTGGGACGTACTACGATTCCAGATCATGAGAGGCAGCAGATATGACAGTTTATAAATTTTCTTTACAAATTGCACTTTCTATTGCTACCTCTATAATTTATTCGATTGATAAAGTTGTTATATAATTTTAGTTATTCAATTAATTATTGGTATCATATTTTTAATTATGGTTTCTAATTTCAATGTCATTATAGAGGCATAAATTGAATATATAAGGACGTGTTCCTTGAGCAAAACTGTTTTGCTCGAGTAGAAGGAAGAAATATGGAAGTGCAATTAATGAACCAACTCAGAAGTAGATCGTAAGTTTTACATTATAGATTTAAAAATTTAATCACTTTTTGTCTAACTTAATAATCTATTTATATTTGTAACAGTCTGCTTTAGAGGCCCTTTATGCCCATGAACCTAACAATTTTGGGCCAAACTATCACTTACATCTGGTGTTGGGAGATGAGCACCCTGGTAGAGTACATTGCCGACATGGGAAGAGTATAATTCCGAAAAGGTATTGGCGCTCCTTAGGTAAAATTTGTAGTGCCACTAAGTTCCAGCAGGTTAAGGAACATGCAGAACCTACTGAAAAAAGGTCCACAGAGGTGGCGAAATAGTCTGCTAGGGAAAACACTGCATTTATGAAACTGATGGAAGTTTTACATCCAAAACTTCCACCAGAGGCTTGCAAAGCTTGTGATGAATATATGTCATTTATGTGTTCTATATATGGTGCACTATGTGGATGTTTTAGTGTAGTTAGAGATGATGGTGAGGAGGAGGCTGAGGTGGAGGAGGAGGAGGGCGAGGAGGAGACCGAGGTAGAGGAGGAGGGCGAGGCATAAGAGGAGGGATATGAGGAGGATGAGGTTGAGTATGAGGGAGAGGAGGAGGGTGTGGAGAAAGGCGGGGAAGAGGATCAGGAAAATGATGAGGATGGGGGTGAGGCTAATGATGATGATGATGAGAGTGATGGTGATGAGGGACATATTTTTCCATTACATTTTTGACTGATATTACTAACCATTGATGCTTATTGATTTGTTGTGCCTGAATATATGTGTGATCAGGTAGGCCACATTATCTTTATTATTTTATCTATAAATAATAAAACTTGACTTGATAATTTGTTGTGACTGATTCAACCCTCCCATAGATATCCCCCACCCCCGTGCACAGCCCGCCCACCCCTGGAAACCTCGTTCCCCCCTGGACAGCCACGCCACCACCGTGGATTGCCCACCCACCCCCAGGACAACTCCTTCCCCCATGGACAACCCCCACTCCTGTGGACAACACGCCCACCCCCTTGGATAGCCCCCCCCATGGAAAGCCCTTCCAACCCTGTGGACAGCCCCCCACCCCCGTGGACAACACCCACCCCGTGGACAACCCGCCCACCCCATGGACACCTCGTACCCCCAGGAAAAACACACCCACCCCCTTAACACCCCGTACCCCCTGGATAGCCCCTCCAACCCCCTAGATAGCCCCACCCAACCCCTGGAAAGCCTCACCCACCCCCTGGATAGCCCCACCCACACCCCTGGATAGCCCGTCCCACCCCCTGGATAGCCCCGCCCACCCCCTGGACTACCCCACCCACCTCCCTGGATATCCCTCCCCCTTGGACAGCCCTCCCCCCGTGGACACCCCGTACCCCCATAAACAGCCCCGCCCACCCCCTGGATAGCCCCTCCCCCCGTGGACACCCTATACCCCCTGGACAACCTATCCCACCCCCTTGGATAGACCTTCCACCCCTGGACGGCCCCCACCCCATGGATAGCCCACCCACCCCCATGGACAGCTCACCCACCCCCTTGGATATCCCTCCCACACCCGTGGATATCCCGCCCACCCCCCTTGGACACCCCTACCCCCTGGACAACCCTGCCACCCCATGGACAACTCGCCCACCCCCTGGACACCCCATACCCCCCTTGATAGCCCTGCACACCCCCTGGACACCCCCTACCCCCTAGATAGCCCCCACCCCCATGGAAAACCCCGACCACCCTTGGATAGTCCCACCACCCCCATGGACAACCCCCACCCCTTGGACAGCCCCCACCCCCGTGGATTATAGGGTTTCTAACAACTCAAAGATCCCATTAATCATAAATACCCACTTCATTGCCTCCTGGGATCCTTGATCACCAATAAAAAATAGTGTATGGTATTTTAGAAACTCCCATGCATAATAAATGATCCGAGAAGAACATGGCTATTCCACTTCCACAAGAGTTTGATTAGAGACCAAGACTAGGAAGACAATAGCTGGATCACAAGAATGACTACATGAGATATCCTCCTATGGACTTTTTGATTCATTTAGTGGTAACATTCTAAAGAATTATAAAAAAAACCTTTAGTACAATAATTACATGTTCTAAAACAAGGGACACAAAATCCAAAATCCCATAAAGATACATCATAAATAATTCTTCATAAAACCATGTCAAAATCACATAATTGAGACTTATTTCCATTTAAAACACCCCAATGGTTTATAAAAATATCTTTTAAGGTTCCATTTCAAAATTCATATAGTATTTTTTCCCACAATAATAATGTAATACATTTCCTAATAACCAAATTCCCCTTCCAACCATACACACAAAAAGCATTCATTTTTTCCTAAAGAAACACATACTATTGAAATAAACACTATTCCAAAACTATTTTAAAAATAAAAATGATATTAAAATCCATGAAATTCATTCCATTAAAACTATTAAAGCCCCCACCCCCTTGAAACCACCCCACCCCCCGGACACCACCATGGACACCCCCACCCCCACCCTGGACAGCCCCACCCCCCCTTGGACACCCCCAACCCCTAGATGGCCCCCACCCCTCATAGACACAACCACACCAACTGGACAGCCCCACCCCCTGGACACCCCCACCCCCATGGAGAGCCCCCCACCCACTGGACATCACCCCCACCCCTTAGACATCCCCCCAGCCCCCTGGACCGCCCCCACCCACCCTGGACACCAACCCACCCCATGGACACCCCCACCCCCTAAACACCCCCACCCCTGGAAATCCCCCAATCCCTTGGACACCACCCCACCCCTGGACACCCCCATGGACATCCCCCCACCCCCTGGACACCCCAACCCCCTAGACGACCCCCACCCCCAGACAGCACCCCACCCCCTGGATGCCACCCCACCAGCTGGACACCCCCACCCCCATGGAAAGCCACCCCCACCCCCTAGGCATCAACCCACCCCCCTTGGATAGCCCCCAACCCCTAGACCGCCCCACCCCACCCCTGGACACCCCACCCCCTAGACACCCCACCCCCTGGAAAGCCCCCCCAACCCCCTGGACACCACCCCACCCCCTATACACCCCCATGGGCAGCCCCCTTCCCCACCCACCCTGGACAGCCCCCACCCCCCGTGGACACCCCAACCCCCTGGATGACCCCCACCCCCTGGACACCACCCCACCCCCCTGGACACCACCCCACCAACTGGACACCCTCACCACTGAACACCCCCACCACTGGACACCCCCACCCCCATAGACAGCCACCCCCACCCCCTAGAAACCACCCCACCGCCCTTGGACACCCCCAACCCCCTCGACTGCCCCCACCCCCTTAGACACCACCCCACCCCTGGACCGCCCCCACCCCTGGAAAACCCCACCCCCAAGAAAGCGCCCCAACCCCCTGAACACCACCCCACCCCCATCGACACCACCCCACCCCCTAAACACAAACCCACCCCTAGATACCCCCATGGACATCCACCCCACCACACTAAACAACCCCCACCCACCACCTTGGACATCCCCCCCTCCTGGACACCCCCATCCCCCCGAACACCCCCACCCCCTGGACACCCCCTATCTCGGTTGGACAGCCACCCAAAACCCCAGAACATCCCCCAACCAACTAAATTCTAAATTGAATTCTTTATGTATTTAATTAACATATGAATTATGTGTTAATGGTGTATGGGTATACTTGTTGTATTTGTATACTTGTTGTAATTACCTTATGAATCATGTGTTAATTTGGTATGTGTGTAGAGGGTAATTAAATACATGATTGGAGGTATTCATATTTATGTATGAATTATGTGCTGGATTAATTATTTATGAATTCATTCAAAATTTTGTATGTATTATGGAGGCATATTTGTTAATGGTGTATTATGTTACTTGTTGTGTGTGTATGTATTATGCAGGTCTGTTATGTATGATTTTTTGTAGAATTACTGCAGCTGCACAGGGGGAATTGCTGCAGCTGCACAGGGGTTGCTGCACCTACATAGGGGGAGTCTAGAAATTTTTCTTGCTGTAGGTACAAAAAGGATATGACAATGGTTTACAACCGTTGTAATATGTATAAAATCAGAGCTTATACCAATAGTTCTATGTAAACCATTGGTATAAGTATATTCCAATAGTTTGTAAATCATTGGAATAGATATTTTTTCTTCATATTTACCAAAATTTTGTGGGAAACCATTGGTAAAAGTCTATCCCAATGGTTTTCTAAACCATTGGTATAGAGAGAATTTTTCATATTACCCACAGTTTAAAACAGTTGGTAAATATTTTATACCAACGGTTTACTAAAAACATTGGTATAAGATAAATTTTTCATAAATATCCAAGCGATTCTATGAGAACCTTTGGGATATGTATATCCATACGGCACAAGACCCAATGGTTTGGAAAACCGTTGGTATAGTTTATACCAATGGTTTGGACAGCTGTTGGTATAGTTTATACCAAAGGTTGTCCGACCTTTACCAACGGTTTAAAACTATTGGTAAAGCTAAAATTTCTATTTGTGTACCTATAATACACTGAGAAATAGAGATTACGAACACGATATATAATAAAATGAAATAAACTGCATCCTTGAAAGATTATTCAAAGATTTATTCTTCCTAACTTGGAGAAATGAAACATAATAAGGGTGAGCTCAAAAGCTCAGTAAGGGTAAGTAAAGTATAATAAATAATGAATCAATGAGAATAAATTAACATGGAAAGGTAAATAACTAATAACACATATCATTAAAATAACCAGATAAGGAAAAATCAATATGTCAAGGTAATAAAATAAAACACATTCTATTTAATCAATGAATATAAATGAAATGTATCCAAAGATATGTGGACACAAAATCTCATGGATGAAGGATAACTAAAAATAAATGAGGTAAATTATTTCTTAATGAAAATCATGTCTAAGGCACATGGAAACCTATATCATCAAGACCTTTCACAAGACGATTTAAAATTATGGATAGAAACCCATTTAATTTGGCCAAATTATTTTTCTCATGAGAAACTATCGATGCATCAAGGAGATTTATAAAGTTAAGGCTCCAAACATCATTGACATTCCAAATAATTTTTCATATTGGATAATAAAAATAAAAATTGTGCCTTATCAAATATCCGTATTGAATAAATAATATGAAATTATCACTATTTGACCCAAATAATCAAATAACTGTCAATGTAGTCACCAAATTTAAAATGTTATATGGTTTAGGAAATACTAATATAAATTGTATGAAAATTCAGATATTAAAGTAAAATTCAAATAAAAATGATTATAATATAGTTATTGTTTCAATATAAGGTTAATAATCACAAAGGAAGTGAGATTGAAAATATAATCATTAATAATAATCTTGAGGATAACTATCTTCAATCATTCCAAAGTTTCCCATACCACTTTGAAACATTTAAATAATAATCTATAGAAAGGTATGTCATTAAATGAATCTTATAATATCATGATAATAAGGGGACTCGTGATATATCATTAAAAAGGATGTATATACACTGAATAAAAGTAAATTCGTGCATAATAAAAAAACGTATCAACGAAATGTAAATCGAGATGAAATTCCATTACCTGAAACTTCCTTTTATTGTGTGGTATTTATACTCCTTTATAGTGGTTTAAAATATGTTTCTAACTTACACCTGAACCATAATAATGTTTATAATATCATATATTAATTCCTTATAATATTTTATTACCCGTTTTAACACCTTTTCATTAATTTAACTATTTTGGGTGTTAATTGCTTAGTTTTCTCGGGTAAGTTTTAACTTGTTATTTGTTGTTATCATTAATTAGATCACGTTTTAATCATATAATTAATGTAAACCATGAATTAATTATCATATATAATTATTATGTATGTATTTATAGTACTACATTAAATTTGGATATTAGAAATGAAGTGCGTCGTTCATGGAGATAGTAGGTCGTACGTATGCATGAACACAACTTTCATTTCATTGTTGTATTAAAAGAATGAAAAAATAAATGATAAATATGTATATTATAATTTTATAATCATATATATGTTATATATATTACATATGTTTATTAAAACTATATTTTATACATTTCATGTATGGTATGAACGAGTCATATTGCTTTGAGTGGGCGGTAGTCCACACTTCCTAAAACGAAATTATCAAATTTACACAGGATGGAAAGAATAATGGTATGATATAAATAAAAATTAATGAAAAATAAAGATATTATAAATATAATATACAACATATATAAATATATTTTACATCATATTGGCCACCATGAGAGGTGGTAAAGAAAAAATGAATAATCATCATTTCGTGAGGTAGTACATCACCATACACAGAAACAATATGTTCGTTGTTCAGTAGATAGAGGTGTGTCTAAGTATAGGTAAAAATATTTACATAAAAAATAATAGTATATTTATGATACTAGTTTTGTTATTTAATAATAGAATAATAAGATTATATGGAGTGATTAATGGAAATGAAACTAAAAAACTCTAGAGAAGACATTACCTCTTAATTTGGAAACTTCTTTTGGTATATACCAAAAGGATTCCTTGGGAGGAATTATTCCAAAATGGAGGACTAAAGGACGAGGGGAGGGATTTTTAAAATCAATTTGGGAAGATATTGGATGAAAATAAAAAGTTTGATAGGTGTGACGAAGTGGGAGAGGTGGTGGCTTTTATAGGAAAGGGAAATGAATCACTTGGAATTTTTGTAAACAAGTTAGGTGTACACATTTTATTCACTAAAAAACGTCATTCCAAAACAACACATAAATACATAATGGAATGTTTACGGCCGGTATATCACCATAAAATTGGTTTTGGACAAGTGGATAGGTCATTTGGGACCTTAAATTAAAGGTTTTTTTCTTTTATAATGCTTAATTTTATTTTAAAAATTGTAATTAATTTTAATTACTTTCACTAATATTTTTGGTCAAATTTTTTTTTGGTATTATTATATATTATAAATTATTGTTATTAAAAATATATAATCCATTTTTTCAAATTTAAATAATATAAGTTGAATAAATTAATTTAAAATTCATCCCACAGGTGGGACGACAATGGAGGGTTTTAATGTAAAAGCGTCCAAAATATTGCTATGTTTTTATAGTCAATTTCAACATGTAATTGATAACAATGAACAAAATTTGAATTTATGTTAAAAATATTACATAATTAAACTTTAATACCAACATAAAACATGATTTAACCTTATATAATTAAACTCTAAAATTCAATATGTTTAACTATTCATTTAAAAATGATATGTTATAGAAAAATATAAAAAATTCACCCTCACCTAATTTGTATAATTATATTTTAAATACGAAGTTTATTTTTCCATACTAAATCAATTAAATCATCAAAATTCATATTTAAAATGAGTACTCTAATAAAAGGTGCTAAAATTGCCTTTATAATAAAAAGGATTTTATGTGTAATATTTTTTTTGTTCTTATATTATGCTTATCAAATCTATTGAATGAACTTCGAAAATAGTATATTGAATATATGATATATATATTAAATCAATATCACCCGATGACTATTATTAATTAAATCTATTAGGGTAAAACATCTTTTTGAAAATAATAACATTTTCTTTTATATTAAATATATTTTCATATTCATTTCTAAATAATTTATAACCAATTAATTCATTTTAAATTTGTGTAAAGCATATATATTCCTAAATTATTTACCCCTTTTCATAACTAATAATTTAAATTCTAGGTTATATCTAATTGTATTTAATAATATATCATTATTTTGTAAAAAAAGGTCTTGCGTGTAATGTAAGCTTTCAAAGAAAGTCTCTCTTGTGTATAACATAAGATAACTCAGTATTGAGTTCATTACAAAATATTGAATATATAATATCTTTTTAAAATAGTAAATATATTTTAAACTATTAGGTTATTATTTTACCTTACATTATTGGTGTCGCATGTCATGCACTCTATCAAATATAAGGTTCATACTTTATAATTTTAGGGTGTTACATTCTACCCTCCTAAATTAAATTGCATTATTACAATTTAAAATTGATCTCAATTATATAGGGATTGAAAATAAATTATTTTTGAAATACCCACATCGTAAAAGGGGTTAATATCACCTATTGTTAATATAAGAGAATGGAAAGTACAATTTTCACGTAACTAGGTTCGTTAGTTGGAGAACATAGGTGGGAAATTTAAACATGGATATGGAAGAAAATGTACAAAAATCAAGTTCTATTGAAGAGTTATAGAGAAAATGTTTAAATGAATGTTTTTTACTATAAAACCATAAACCATAGGTGTGGATAAAGGTCCTTGATATCATAAAAAATTATGATAATAGGACAAATTTTTTGTTTCAAAGCCATTTTTTTCTATAGTTAAGGAATTATTTCACTCTATATGAATATAAGAAAATATAAGTTTCTATAAACACAATATTTTCCTTTTATTATTCCTTAAAATATTTATACTTCATCTATTGGTACATGATTCCTCATATGGTGATGTAGTGCATCAATCCCTAAAATCTCATCTAATGATCAACTTAAACCATTTTAGAAGCAGTTAACTTTTCAAACATATTATGATCCAATCAATTTTGAAGGAAAGTCACTGAATTTCCAATAATTAACTTATCATTAGACTTCAATAAATTTTAAGTATCACATACTTAATATATGAAAACCTTCACCATGTATCCTTTTAAAATATGGTAATAAATTTATTTACTATAAAACCTTATTGGAAATATGCATTCATCCTTATTTTTTAAGTAGACATATGTTATTAGATATATTACTTAAATCCAAAAGTGTTTTTAAATCTATCAATAATACCATATACCACTTTTTGAAAAGTCATTAATTAGTTCCAAGGTAGTCAACACTTATCCAAATAAATAATTTCATCACCATTTCTAAACATTAGGAACATATTAAGGGATGTATTTCCCTTAATTATGTGTTTTCTAAAAAGTTTAACTATATAATGAATAACTTTTCTTGGAAACATTAAAAATATTTTCTAAAATATTTATTTAAAACGTATAGCGGTACAATCATTACATACTTTATAAATCATATGATGAGAAAAAAAATATTTCTACAACATATTTCTTAAATCAAAATACAGAAGTACATTAATCATTTCACTCTGGTTGTATCAATAACATATGCTTGACCTTAATTCCTTAGCTTTTTATAAGGTATATTCTATTGACACTTGGGGTATATATTTGAGTAGTGACCCATATCTTTATATTTGTAATATTAAATAGAATTATTTTCTTTATTTCCTTTCCATTCTTCTCTCTGGTGACCCTTTTCTCCACAATTATAAAACAATTACCGACCCTTTTAAGCATTTACCAAGGTGATTATATCCACAGTTATCACATTTTTTAAAATACATTGTTCCCTTCATCTTATTTGACTCATTCCCCCTTTCATGGTGTTCAGGATACGTCTTCTTCTCTTTTTTCCCTTGAATCCATATGACATAGAGAATTCTTTCTCTGCCTTGATAACACATAAAATTATTTCATCATATGAAAAAAGGTTTTGATACACTATCACCCTTAAGAGACATGGATTAATTACTTCAAATAAGTGGTTTATCTTTTTATTCGTGTTACATATATAATTTATAGTATACCTGTCTAGCCTTGTAAAGTTAGATTCATAATCTGCAACACTCTCTTCGTACTTTTTCTCTAAGCCAAGGAACTTCCATTTCATATTAGTTTGTTGATAATGAGGGAAATATTTATTGAATAATGTATCCTTAAACACACTCCATTTCATTAGTTCTATTCCTTATCTATCCCTAGTATTCTGGATCAAGAACCACTATTAATCAGAATCACCCTATATAAAATATACCACGAGTGTGACCTTTCCATTTTTTCTCCATTCTAAGGTCATAAATATCTAATCCAGAGACTTAATCCATTTCTCAACTACAATTGGTTTAGTAGTCCCACTAAATGATATGTGGATTCTGTCATGTAAAGCAATCCAACATAGGATATTTTCTCTGTGGAATTGGTTTCTCTATTCAGGAAAGGTTATTTTTCATAACCTGACTAAGTAGCCATAATATATCGATAACTTTCTTAGATATAATACCAGAGGTATTTCTTTCCTCATGAGGGAAATATATTCATTTTCCATGAGTAATGATACCATTATTTATTTCAGGAAAATTTTTTAAACAAAATAATGCATGGTATTATCTCATAAAGTTGCAAAATTTGTATAAATATAAATACGGTATAGCACATAATATAAATTTATGCATCATGAATCTTAGAATCCAAAACTAAGGTTACTGGGGGGAATATTTACTTTTAAATCCTTCATAATGTTAAGTAAATAAAATAGAAATTTTCCTAAGAATATACCTCAAGAGTTTCTAAGTAGATGTGTGGTATAGACTATTGTCATGTACTAGGTTACTTCAAGTCAGGCTCAAAAAAAAAATATCCGAGTTGTTAATCCTAGGTACATCTTTTCTTGAACCACGTTCACTTGTACTATCCATAATGGGATGTATTTCCAAGAATACCCACATAATACCTACCTTACCTAAATTATAGGATGTTCTTGTATACTTATCCTCAATATCTATATTATGGATTTTCTCCCTAATCTATGTTTTCTAAATATTATTTTTAAGGTTGCTTCTAAACATCCTTTGACACCTACTATAACACCTCAAACCTAAAAGCCCGGAGCTGGTGAATTATTTTATTACATTGGCATGACTATAAGGAATCAAATACAGAAGGACCAACCATTTTAGGAGTATTAGAAAGCCATATTATATACACAATATCCATAATACATTGGGAAATAAAAATTACAAACATGATCCATAATAAAATGAAATAAACTGCATCCTTGAAAGCTTATTCAAATATTTAGTCTTCATAACCTGGAGAAGTGAAACATAATAGGGGTGAGAATAAATGATCTTCAAGGGAAATTAACATGAAATAAATAATAAATCAATGAGAATAAATTAACATGTAATGGTAACTGATAATACATGCCATTAAAATAACTAGATAAAGTAGAATCAATATGGAAAGGTAAGAAACTGAAACACATGATATTTAATTAATGAACTGAACTGCAATGTATACATAGATATATCAACACAAAATATCATGGATGAATAATAACTAAAACTAAATAATGGAAATTATTTCTTAATGGAAGTTATGTATATGGCACATGAAAACCTATACAATCAATACCTTTTACAAGATGGTTTAAAACTATGGATAAAAACTTATTTAATTTGGCCAACTTATTTGTCTCATGAGAACCTATCGATGCATCCAGAAGCTATATAATGTCTAATATCCACCTATAATTTATAGTTCAAATAATTCATCATATTTAATAATCAAAATAAATAATATTCTTTATCAAATATCCATATTGAATAAAGAATATGTAATTATCAATATTTCCTTAAAATAATAAAATAACTTTAAATGTAGACATCATGTGTAAAATTGTATATGGTTTAAGAAACACCAATATACATTGTATGATAATATTAATATTCAAGTAAATTTTCTATAAAAAATTATTACAATATAGTTATTGTTTCAAGAGAAGGTTAACAATTAGAAAATGAAGTGAGATTTCAAATATAATAATTTGTGTACAATCTTGAGGAGAATAATCTTTAAACATTCCAAAGCATCCCATACCACATTAAAACATTTGAATCACATTATCTAGAAAGGTATGACATTAAAAAAAACATATAATATCATGATAATTAGGGTATTCATGATATAACATTAAAAAGGAAGTATATACGCTGAATAAAAATGAAATGCTGCATAACAACAACAAAGTCTCAATGAAATATAAATCGAGACAAATTTCCTTTTACCTTGACCATCCTTTTGTTTTGTGGTATTTATCTTCCTATATAGTGGTTTAAAATATTTTAATAACTTATAAAAAACATTAATAATTTTTATAAAATAATATATCAATTCTTTATAATATTTTATTTCCTATTTGTGAAAACTCCTTCATTAATTTCAGTATTTCAAGTGTTAATTTCCTAGTTTGCACAAGTAAGTTTTAACTTGTTATTTATTGTTATAATTATTTATATCATGTTTTCATCGTCTATATAATTTAAAACATGTATTAATTATCATATATAATCAGTATATATGTATATATAGTTGTCCATTATATTATTATATTAGAAATGAAGTGCACCGTTCATGGAGATGGTAGGCCGTACGTATGCATGAATGCTACTTTCATTTCATTATTGTATTAAAAGAATGAAAAATAAATTATACATATGTATATTATAATTCCATAATCATATATATGTTATATATGTTACATAGGTTTATTAAAACTATCCTTTATATGGTCCAAGTATTTCATGGATGAGTCACATCACTTTGAGGGGGCGGTAGTTTATACTTCCTCATACAAAATTATCATATTTACACAATATGAAATGCATAAAGGTATATGAAAAATAAAAAATAAAAAATCTTAAATATATTATAAATATAATATAATATATATATATAAACATAGTTTCCATCAAAAGTTCCACCACCATAGGTGGTAAAGGAAAAATGAACAATCAACGTTTCGTGAGGTAGTAGTTCACCACACATAGTAACAATTTTTTCATTATCCATTAGAAGGAGGAGTTTATAATTTTAGGTTAAAATATTAACATAAAACATACTAGTATATTTTGGACACTGGTTTTTTATGTAATCATGGAATAAGAAGACTATATAAAGTTGATAATGGAAATGAAACTAAAAAACATGAGAGAATACTTTACCTCCTAATCAAATAACTTCTTTTGGTTTATACCAAAAGGATTACTTGGGAGTATTTATTCAAAAAGGGAAGATTCATGGTCAAGGGGAGAGATTTTGGGAAGTTATTATGGTATATCTTTGATGAACCTATGTGGTTTGAGATGTGTGAAGAAGTGGGAGAGGTGGTGGCCTTTTATAGGGAAGGAAAATGACTCACCTAGAAATTTTGGAAAGAAGTTAGGTGTCCACATGTTATTACCTAAAAAAAGTCATAAAAAACAATCAAAACTTAATAATGGAATATTTATGGTTGATATATGTCTATAAAATGGTTTTTTACAAGTGGATAAGTCATTTGGTCCCTTAAATTAAAGGTTTAGTTTTTTATTAACCTTAATTGTATCTTAATAATTTTAATTAATTTTAATTAGTATGACTAATATTTTTTGTTATAAAAAATTTAGTTTTATTATAAATTATAAAATTTTCTTATTCCAAATATTGAATCCAATTTTCCAAATTAAAATCATATAATTGGCAGAAATTAATTTTCAATTCATCTCGCAAGTGGGATGATGATACATGGTTTTAAAGTAATAAACGTCCAAAATATTGATATGTTTTTATAGTCAATTTCAAATTCGAATTGATACAAATGACCTAAATTTTATTAATTGATAAAAATATTATCTAATTAATCTTTAAAACTAATTTAAAACATAATTTATCCTTATAAATAAATTATATGAAAAAGTAGTTTTAAACTAAAATTCAGTATTTTAACTATTCATTAAAAAATGAAATGTTTCATAAAACTATTATAAATTCACCCTCATATATTATTTATGTTTTTATTTCAAATATTAGGTTTTTTTATATTAAATCTACTAAATATACAAAATTCAAATTTAAAATGGGTTCACCACTAAAAAGCTGTAAAATTGCCTTTATAATAAAAAAAATGTTTTTAAGTGTAATATTTTGTTTGTCATTATCTTATTATTATCAAATATATTGGATAAAAATAAATAATATTATATTTAATATATGATATATATATATATATATATATTACATTAATATCACCCACTAATTATTATTAGTTAAATCTATTAGGGTAAAACATCCTTGTGAAAATAATAATATTTTCTTTTATATTCAATCATTTTTTATATTAATTTATAATTAATTTATAACCAATGAATTAATTTTAAATTTGAGTAAACAATATATTTTCATAAATTAGTTACCCCTTTTAAAAACTTATCATTTAAAGTATATGTTAAATCTTATTATATTTAATAATATATCTTTATTCGGTAAAACCTGGTCTTGCGTGGAGTGTATGCTTTCAAAAAAAGTCACTCTTGCGCGTAACACAAGGTAAATCAGTGTCATGTGCTTTAATAAATATAGAATATATAGAATATATTTAAAATAGTAAATATATTTTAAAGTATAAGGGTATTATTTTCCCTTATGCGCTTGGGGTCGCGTGTTATGCACACTATCAAATATAATGTTCATGCTTTAGAATTCTGGAGTGTTACAACTTAAGAGTGGAAGAGGAATCTGGGAAGGTGTTCCAAGTTTCCAGGAAGGTAAAATAATCTTTTTATGACTAGGCTAAGCTCGAGAAAGTATGAGACAATGATTTTTAGAACTCTAGTAAAATCCTAAATGGTGGGGAGACATCGAGTGATTAGTCTCAGTCTCCCATTAGTGCTTTCTGTTTATGAGGTAGGCTGCCTGTTCTTGTATCTCTAAGGTGGGAGTTGATATAAAATTGAATTTGGCCTTTATGGTACATACAAACTCAGACTAACAAGATAAATCATGATCTGGGACATCAGTATTGGTGTTCAAGGATGAGGTGGTTGATTGTGGACTTCAATTTAAGGCGCCTTAATTAATAGAGAATTAAGGCAGAGCACTAGAGACATGGTGGATTATTAAAAACACTTTCCAATTTAGTTTTACATTAGGATGATATTTTTATGGATTCCATTTTTTTAACCATGTACTCATAGTGGGAAGGATGTGATTTGGGTAATCATTGAACAACTTAAAAAATTGTGTCATTTCCTCCCTATTAAGGAGATGATGAAGGTAGGGAATCTTAGGAACTTGTTCATATGAGAGTTTGTGTGCCTTCATGGGGATCCCTTTGTGTTTTTTTCATACAGGGATCCATATATCACATATAGTGTTTGGAAATTTTTTCAATAGGCGATGGGTTACTAGTTAAAATCAATAATTATATATCATATATAGATAGATGGGTTGGATGATAAAGGTATAATGTCACTTGAGGATATGATACAAGTAAAAATTGTTGAATTTGGCATTTCTTATGAAAAAAATATACCTTTTATTGAATTTTTATATAGAAATATTTTCCAAGATTTAATTAATATGGTACCCTTAAAATAATTTTATGGTTGGCCATACATATCTCCCTTGAGCTGGATAGAGTTTGGAGAGCAGTCCTTAGTTGGACTGAGCATTTTTGAGGAGACGATGAAAAAAGTGAAATTGATATAGAATAGATTGATCATGGAATAGAGTATTCAGATACCCATGAAAACCATTATCATCAGATTCTAAAATTTGAGGTTAGTGATAAATTTTTTCTTCAAGTTTCACCTTTCATGGGACTCTCTTTTTTGAGTTAGTAGGGTATGTTGGAACCAAGTTTTGTTATCCCCTTTTAGATCATTGAATGAATTGTAAAGGTGGAATATTGGTTGGAATTAAAATCTTTCATGATGTTGATTCATGATTTTTTTCATCTTTCCTATGTGAGGAGGTATCAACTAGATCCTTCCCATGTGATTAAATTGGAAGATATTGATATTGATCCCAACACCATAGTGGTTGAGCAACTGGTTTAGATTATGGATCCCTGAGAAATGGAATTATTAGTAAAATAATTCACTTATTTATTATACTATGGTATTTTGGATTAGATAGAATGAGAAATGGGAGTCAGAGTTATTTATGAGGCAGTAATGACCTTCTCATTTTGTGCGTTTATGATTGTGATAAATTTCTGGGGACACAAAAAATTCTTGTTGGGGAAAATTGTGATGCCCTCTCAGTCACATGTATTATTTAGTTTGAGATTGATTTTTTCCTTGTGGTATATATAGATATTTCTATGAGTCAGTGTTTGGAAACATGATTTTTTTGAGGAAACAAACTAGGATCCAAATTTTGGAATACTGTTAGTACTAACTACATTGAAACCGTGTGGAATTTCTATGTTAGGTTTTAGTGGTGTTTTGGATGGTTTGATAATGGTTAGTAAAAACCTATGGCTCTCCAAAGAGACTATGTGGGTGTTTTGGGGGTTATCTAGGGATTGTAAAATAGTTGATCATAGTTTTCCAAAACCATGTATCTCATATCTAAGAAATAATGCACCCAATTTTTCTAGGGGCAGAGGCCATGCACTGTTGGTGCACATTTTGTTTAACTGTGCGTCCTAACCATGCACCCCGATCTAAACCACCAAAAATTTAGAAATAAACTATTTTAAATTGGTCATTATTATGTATTATCACACCTTATATTTATTTGGATTGATATAAACCTTCCCAAGTTATCTATAGTCTTCTCCTTTTTAGGTAGTTTGTGTTATCCTTCATTCTTGACGGATCTTCTCAAATCATGCTCTTTTTTTGATTTGTTTTCATCTACTATTATTGGATTCTCTCTTGATCTCTCATACTCTTGTCTCATTAGAAACCAAATTAGAAGTGGATTCCAGTTTTAATGTTTTTTATAGAGGATTTATATTTTTTCTTATGAATCTAGTCTCCCGAGGACCTGATCTACTCATTCCCAATCTCCGTTATCAAATAACCCTTGGTTTATATGGTATGAATCTTTATGAAAATGTTACAATTAACTAATTACATGATGTTATTTTATAATTCCATATTATTTTTGGAAAATTATGGGTTTCATATAAACATGTATTTTCTTCATGAAATCTATGATTATAAAGGGGTTTTAATTTAAAAATATATTATTACACACCAGGTGTTTGAAGAAATTTCTTAAAGTTGGTTTTGATTCAAAAATGGGATTATAGGCATGGATGTTGTGATGTATCATTGTGAAAATGTTTAATAAATTCTAAACATGTTTTATAAATTATTTTTTATGAGTATAACAAATTGAGAACCTTGAGTTCATTGGGAAATGGATATGACACTTCAGTGAGTATAATACCACTAGGTTTTTAATATCAATAGACTTTGATAAGACTCATTATCAGTTGAATTCTTGTAATGCATGACTTAGTTATTTAGTTGTATGTACGAGTACATATTACCATAATCTAGATCCCAAATCTTTTTCCTTGTCATTTATACTTAGTTTTACACTTGATGGTTTATTTCATTATTGGTTGCTCACTTTTTTTATCTTATAGTGTATCTGTGGTTGGTGTTTCTTATACAGTCATGATTTATAACATTTACCATTCAAATTTCTTGTCTTAATTAATATGAACATATTTTTTTATTACCAATGGTTGTTTAATAAAATTAATCTCTGTGAACTTATTTATAAATTGGTTTTGTGTTAAATCAAGAGTTTACATTTTAATTGTATTAGACTTTGTATAGAATCTATAATGAAATATACTAGGATATATGCTCCCACCATAATTTTTACATTTGGGAATTTGTAGATGTGTTTTTAGGACTTCAGTGAAGATTATGGAATCATGCTGTCTTCTAGATTCTCTTGGTTTTAATCATCTTTGTAATTGGTCAACATTGTGGTGATAGATGATCACATTTAGTTTTGGCTTATGGATAGTCTTGTTTGATTTTAGTATTATCCCTTGGGGATTAATGTTATATTACTCATGTATGTATACTCTTATTTAATTTTTTACTATATTGTTTTACCTATTTTTTTATACATGGGACTTGTTTATGCATATTTTTTATATGTCTACCCTATAGCGGGCCTACTCAATTGATGTCTTAGGATAACCTAGGCTAGTTTGTTACATGTGTATAGGATTTTCATAGAATAATACAGGTGGAAAATGAGTCATTTAAATTCATATATATAGGCTGTGTTATAAGTAATCTTGGTTTAGTTTTAATAGTAATCCATAAAAATGTAAAATAAAGTATATAGGATATGTGGGAAAGTATAGAGAGTGTTCTTAACCAAAGATTCAACTATCAAATGGTCTATATTTAACGGGATTAGATTCATCTTTTATGAAACCTCTACCCAAAATATCAAGTGATCATGCTTACTATCTCTTCTATGATTATCGATAATCCACTAATATATCCTAAAGTATTATCTATGAAGCCACAAAAGACTTCATAATATAGTCACAAGTTTTGAAAATTTTTCTTATCAATATCTAATTTAGAGAATTATATCTAATTACATAGTGGTGTTTTGATACTTACCCTTAAGTTAATATAGGAATCTATACATGGTTCATCAATCCATGCATGTATAGTTTGAAATCTAATACTCATGCGGGGTTTCACTCCACTATATAGCCCTCACAAAGATAATCAATATACCATTCCATGTTCTGAGTCCAAACATAAACTTCCACACTCATATACACTCTATGATCATCCTTCAAGTGTAAAAATAATATAAGAACTAAGAGAAAAAAAATTAAAGGCCGTAATTACATTTAGATTGTATTCATCCACTTTACAAAAAAATCACATTTTATTAATATAAAATATGATTTATCTCTTGATCATCATTATAGGAAAAACATTAAAGAAGTTGAAATACTGTATATAGTACCACTCCCAATTGTTTTTGATCTAGATTATTAGGTTATCTTGATGTTCTAAATAACTACTCAATAGGATTTAAATATACAATTCATCTTTATCAATAAATATCATCCTTAGAAAACAGTTAGTATGAGGAGAATCATTATAACCCTAGAAGATATTCTAAGATATTTATCTAATTATTTCAAAGGATTTTTGGATAAACACCTTCTTATAGTCAAATTTTTATTCAAAAATGACCTTCACTTGAGTATTCATATGGATCCTTATGATGAATTATAAGAAAAGAAGTAAATAACTTAAACATTTTGGGAAGAGGTTGGATAATGAAAAAAGATAAGACTTAAGATAACTGGAGAAATGGGATAGAAGGATAGATCCATTCAATAGCACAATTAGGTAGCGTAGAGTTGACAGAAAATTAATGTGAAAAATCATTAGTGAGATCTAGATTTTGATGTTGGTTGGTTATAAGGTATTAATTTGAATATTTTTTTACAATAAGGTTATGTGATTTGGTTATAGAGTTATGTTGATCCCTTGAAATATTTGTCCTTTCAAGATCATTGATCATATTAGGGTGGTATCTTATCACTTAGATCATCCATTAGACCTCTCCTAAGTTCATGATGTATTTAATGTATCTATTTTAAGGAATTACATATCTGATTCTTTACATGTACTAAAATCATTGGTTGTACTATTGGTTAATGATATTTAAAATATTGAACAACTAATGGAAGTTGTAGAGTGAAGAGAGAATGTGTTTTGGAATAAGACAATCATAGGTTTGAGGAATATATGTGGGAACTTAAGTATATGATGATGTAAAAGTATCCTCATTTTTTGTATCGAGGTATTGAAATTTTGATGGAGAAATTATTATAATGGGGTAGAATGTAACACCCCAAGAATTTAGAATGTATTTTTCTATTTAATAAACATGAAGTGTTTGATAAATTTCTTTACACATAAAACTGACCTTAGATGAACCATGATACGTTAATTAATTTTTATTATTAAATGCGATTGTTATCACACAATCTTTGTATTATTTGGTATAAATATGACTCAATTAATTATGAAAAATATATTTTATGAACCCATATAAGTTTGAAGTGTATTTTTTTGAAATTATATGATCATGGATTTTTTGGAAATACAATATTGTATTTTTCAGTGATAATTAAATGGATGAAAATTATGAATTCATTCAATCTATAATATTGATATTAGAGGTATTATAGTTGATGTTATTTAATAAGTTATTTAAATATTTTTAAAGGTTATAAAAAATGTTCTGTCTAGTGGCATTATGTTGGAGGTTTTCTATTTTTGTTTAAGGGATGGGATGAAAACTTTCTAAAAAAGGCCATATTTGGATATCTATAACAAGGAATCTCTCCACCATACATTTTAGGGGAATGATAAAAAATGGCCAACTAGAATGGTGGAATCATGGACATAGACATAACTATGGTAGATAATTCATGGTACTACATAAGAGTGCATACAAACTCATACGAGTATAGGCATGTGTATGGGAGTAATATTCCTAACCATAGGGTTGTAGTATAGAGGATGCCAAGAGTGGAATGTGTTACATACAACTAGTGGGTCAGTGAACCAAATAATCTTATTAATGGTATCACTAACAAGAGGTAGTTAAATGTTGGACTCTGGGAAGTGGTCACAATTAACCTACCTTAAAACCATACACTTATAACAACACATATTTTACCAATATCGCTACAACATTTATTCTAGCTCATGGATAAACTTCGAACTCTCTCTTGATAATTCATTCATTCTATAACTCAAAACCAATATTCTCTCTATGATTTTAAAGGAACACCTCACCATAGTCCTATAGAATATGAGATATCAATTACTTGACTATGTATTACATCAGGGGGTGGGGGGTCAAATATAAAAAAATTATTGAATTTTTAGATCTATAATTCTACATATGTCTATACAGAAATTTGTGAAATTGCACTATAGTAAATATAGAGGAAGTGGATTCTACAATATAGGTAATATCCCCCGAAATATGATATGATCTTCAAATCATAGATATGTAGTTTTTTTCGTAATAGACGTTTTAAAATGGATTTATGGTGATGCCTACACAATAAAGAAGAACACCACATTCTTGGAGTAAAGTGTTTTTGACCATATATGGATACATCATACTGAAACTATCTAAAAAGCCTGCAATCATATAGATATATATTTTGAGTGTAGGATAAACTATATAGAAGTATCTATAACATATAATTGTGTCAGTTTTGTGGTTCTATAGATTTGGTTATCACTACACCGTGGAATTATAGGTTCCTCTATAATATAATTCCATAAACACTAGAATTTTAATGGAATCCACAAATTAAAGGTTTTGATCACAAGATAAGAACATCGATAAATCCTTTATTAATAGAATTTTTCACCATAGAACTAATGGAAATGTTGTAGTGGCTATAGGTGATTGACGAAATAGATTACCAGAGTCCTTAACTATTAGAAAAAGCATGAACATATGTGGTTATTCATTAATGGAAGGTTAAACGAATCTAAAGGAAGGATTATGATTGTGTTTCATGAGGATTTATATGCTTAATACAATGATAGTAGTGCAATGAATATTCATTTTTCAATATTTACAGATATGAAAATTCGTACTTGTAAATGGAGAATTTATTATGAAGTTATATTTTTTATATATGAAAATATCCATGTAGTTATGACATGATAAACACGAATAATTTAAGAGTAATTTAGAACTCTTAAATTAAAAATTGACATGAAATAATTGAATTTTATTTATTAGAATACCTGAAAGTCAAGAAATAATGGGATGGAGACTTTACACTATTAGTTATACCTACATTATATGAATAGAAAAAATAGTTTAGACATGAAATATTTATGATATATATATATATATATATATCAAAACTGTATGTAGAATGAAAGAACAATAATTATTTCATTACAAAAAAGTAAATTTATACTAATTTCTATTTTAAAAAGGTAATGGTTGAAGAAATATTCTGTAAAGTATGTGTCCTAGTTTTTTTTAAAGAACTCTCCAATAAAGGGAAGAAGTTATATGAAATCTCATTAAATAATGATAAAGATAAAATTAAATTGTAGTTTTTAATTATATTTTTGAAGAATAATCCTAAAGATTCAATGGGATCTAATATATATTTGGTGAAACTCTCAAATAATAAGTGATATGGTTCTTTGGCCTGTGAGGATTTTTTTCATTCTAAAGTAGTGATCATATGAGGGAAGTACAAGGGAAGTGATCTTGGAGAGATATTTCATCTACCCAAAAAAATTTCTAGGTAGTAGTCCTAGGAAGGAGTAACCTAGCCTAAAACAACAATCAATGATGTTAATGATTTTAGTGTACCAAAACAATGTTAGTAGCATACTCTTTGGACTATCCCATTATAGTGAACCGAGTACAAACAATTGTGAACATAAGATTTTTATTATTTACTCACTCTATATCATCATTAGATAAAATTGATAAATATAATCAATGGAAAATTGATATATTAATGATGGTCATGTAATTGGTTCACCATAGAAAACACATAGAAAAATAAGTGACAATTATAATAATAAGTGGTCAAGATCCACTGGGATAGAAATACTTAGAAAATTTTATATACCTTGATTCAAACCCTTTGGGTATCTAATCCCCTTTAGGACTAAAAATTGGTGTTTGATATATTTGATAGTTTAACGTAAAGTTTTCCCTTATTTTTTTATGTTTCATATAAAAAGGATGAGCATAAAAGAAAAAGAAAAAGTCAAGTAGAATCCCTTAGTGTACAAACTTTTTTGAAAAGGGTGAGATTTATTTGAATGAGTATATAATATAGGTTTGGAAAATTTATATTTTGAGTCTATTCAATCATTCAATTTTTCATCAATAATTAATGAGAAATATGATATGAAAATTTAATTTAGAGCTACTGATTATGAGTAATTCCTAAGGAGGTTAAAAATAGAATTTTCAACTTTTCATGGTAATTGGATCAATTGTTAAAATAGAAGAATATAAAGTTTAAGAATTAGATAAAATCTTAAGACATACAGATTTTAGTTTTGAGAATTGAGTTTGATAAATTAAAAATCCTAAATAGAAGGATTTTTGAAGTTTTTACTAACATAATGGAGAAAAATAACTCTAAATCTGAGTAATTAGAGAAGGTATCCAAAAAAGTAAAAAAATAAAATATTTTAAGGGGAATAATTTGAAACAAAAAGTTTTTTGATATTTGAAATCAAATAATTATGTTATTACCATATACATATCATAATTAGTTGATGAGAAACAAAGGCTACAACATGAAATGATTTACCTTAACATTCTAGTTCACAAATGAATTTTAAAATTATAGAGAAAAGTGACATGATGGATAAGCTTTCTCGAGTATTGGAATATGAGATGACTTGTTAGAAGACTCTTTATAAAGAAATTAATATTCAACTTGAATAACGAGACAAGAAAATTAAACAATTGGGAGAACATCTAAAATGATTCAATAAAGAAGTGGATTGATTAACTTATAAGGGTAATCTTAAGATAAATAATTACTTTCATTTATTATTTGACCATTATTCAATATGTGATAAAGTAAAGATGGATAAGTATAACATATATTGAAAAAAACATGATTTTTTATGTCATAGAATCCATGAAATATGGGAAAATATAGTATTGGATATTATGAACCCTCACCCATATATATGAGGAATAGATCTATAAAATTTATAATAAATGGGAAAATATTTAAGGTGATCAAAACATGTATACAAGGATCCCTAAAAAATCTTATGAGAACTGGAAGAGCTTAAAAATAAGGCAAGGAAACATGTTCTATTTCCATCAGATGCATTAAAACATTTCATTTTTTTGTTTTTAGGCTCTAGAATATATTTCATACTATTAAGATTAAAAAAATTATAAATCAATGATTCTAATTAAAACATTCAAGGTATAATTAATATTCTAATTGTTTTTATCAGACCATCATACCTCATGTGGAAATTTTGTGTTATTTTCAGATGTAATTGAAATGGTAAACAAACACTCATAAAATAATAAATGAATATCATCGAGAAATAGATTTCAGAATCCATATAAATATTACTTTTATACTAAATTTAATAAAAAAAGTTGTTACAAATATTATGATGAATCAAAAGTCTATTGTAAGAATAAGAAAACGTTATTAAGTAAATTGATGAGGATCTCACATAATAATAATAGTAGAGATGTTAATTTGAAAAGGATATCCGAAATAAAGGTATATAATAATAAAATAAATAATCCTTACAGGGACAAGAAAAATACCATGTTCGATTACAAAAAGAATATTTATAATATTTTAGAAGAATAAATCCATGGTGAAAAAACTACTCAAGGAGGTTAAGGAAATGAATTAGGTTTTATAGAGGAGAACACACCTAGAGGAGTGGAAAAGTAATTGTATTCCATTAAAATTGTATTATATATAAAGTTAGAATCCAAATTTTAAGGTAATGGGAAATTGGTGGTCCTTGGTGACATACCATCCTCTTAAACATAAAGAAAATGGAATTCAACCCTCTACAATTAATAATTAAAAGATGTTAACTTGTTTGAGGATGTGTAAGACTCATGGGGAGACACAATACTTAGGGTAATAATGCTCAAAATCACTTGAAATAAAGATAACATTAGATCTGAAATTTATCTAGAAATTATATGAATAAAGTGGTGGTTAAAGTCATTTAGGTTTAGTAAGGTTCCAATCTCAAAGGTTCATGAATGGTTAAAATTACATTTCTAAATTTGATAATGAATATACCAATAAAGTAAAATTTATTACTAGATGATAGATTTGAAGTAACCTATTGTACCATGAATAATATGTCCTAAATTGAGGTCTTACAAGTCATGTGGTTATTGGAATAAATACACTAAGAGAAGAGAATTAACATAGGCTCCTACTAAGATGGATAATTAGTTTATCTATTCATATTCTAACATGTAATATCGGTAATTTCATCTCTCAAGTTATTAAATGATACTGAAAAAAATTCTCTAATAAATGAATAATGTCTCCCAAAATGAAAACAGTTTAATATACAATGCTAAAATCAATTGGTAATTGGAGTTGAATTTCCAAAGCCTCTAATTTTTGTGAAATTATACCACTAATTAATGAGGAAACAATGGTAAGTCTAACTATAGTTTTACATGATATTTTGGAAAAAATAAGTGTAACCAGATTTAAAATATAGAGAAATAGGCCTTAAATAAAAACCTATATGTTTCAAATTGTTTTAAACCTATTTTTGAAAGTTTCATTGTGATTTAAGGCCCTCTAAAGTTAGAAAAATATTAAAGATACATATGGACGTCATGTGAAAAGGGAAACTAGGGGAAATTAAAAATATAACTCATGGAGTGTTTATAAATAAATGTAGTTCCTTAAAATTTTGAATTCATTAAGAATATGTTAATGAAATTAAGGGGGCAATTCTGATTAAGTTCTAAAGGCTTCTCAAAATCATTCATTTTTCAAGGATCGTGTAAAGATCATGATTGAAATGGAAGGAAAATAACATTATCTATTGATGTTAACAAGTGGAATAACTTACATTGAAATTGGTATGTCATTCACTCCGTGTTCTTTGAATCATACATTCTAAGAATTTTGTGTAAGTTTGGATAATAGTTCATGTTTAGAAAATGGATTGTAATGTATCTATGAATTTATTCAACCTAGTTAGTTTCATGGAAAACATTATGGGTGTTGTCTAAGACTCTTTTCTCTTACACCCAGCCCTAGCTTAGTAGGTTAGAGAATTTGTTAACATATCATGTGGTAAGTTGTAATATTTATCACTGTATTTATTATGAGAGTAATATAGTTATAGTTGAAGAAATGGTTTAAAAAATCTTGATAATTTAAGTATTTTATATTTGGTAATTTATCTAGAATATTTTGATAGTTTTTATTCAACAAGATGTTATCATAAGGGGGATTTTCGAGCATCAAAGTTGATTTTCCAATGAAATTTATAAATATAGGGGGAATAAGAGAACATAGACTATTCTATTTTATTTTATTTCCTATAAATGGTAGAGAGGAAATGGAGTTGGATTTAAGGGGATATTGTCAATTAAATCTAGGGGGATTGTTTAACACCTATGATTTTGATGTTGATTTGTTGAAATTTTGTGATAAAAAATTTTCCAATAATACAATATTTTATTTTTTAGTGATAATTAACTATATGATTGTCATGGATTCATTTAATCCATAATATTGACATTGGAGGAATTAAAATTTATGTTCCATAAAAAGTAATATACATATTTATAGAAGTTATTCCTTATGTCTGTTTGGTGAAATAATGTTTGAGGAGTTCTATTTTTATTTAAGGGATAAGATGAGGTCTTTCAAAAAAGGCCATCCTTGGCCATCCAAGCCAATTAATAACTCAACCATTCATTTAATGAGAATTATGAACCATGACACCGCCTACACAGAGGCACCAGGGCTAAAAAAATATCTAAGGTAGAGAATGAATGAGTATGCATAGGTGATCACATGAATGAACAATTGTATAGGCATGAACATGAGATAAGTGGTCCATACTGAAGGGAGTTAGTATAGAGGAGGCTTGGAGAAGTAAGTTTTACTCGCAATTGGTGACTCATTGAACTTACGCAGCTTATTAAGTGTAACATTGATAAGAAGATATTTGAGGTGGGACTTTGGGAAGTGGAAACTATTCATATGAATTAAAAATATAATCTTATAAAAATATATGTATGATCAATATTCCATAAACACTTTATTTTTCTCATGAATCATATTCAATCTCTAAAATAAAATTTTCCATATACCTAAACTTGACACCAACCATATCACCATTTTGTTAGAAGGAACATCTCTCCATAGTTCCATGGAAGATGAGATGTCAATGCCATAACTATGCATTGTTTCATTGAGGGTTTAGATTTAACATAATTAATGAATTAATGGTACTATAATTCTACAATGTGATATTCCAAAGTTCCTTATATTTCACAACAACAATGGAAGAGGAAGTAGAGCCTATGACTTAGAGAACATCACAAGTAATTCTCTGACCCCTCTAGACCGGAGCCAGTGCATTACTTGTTATATTGGCATGGTTATAAGGAATGAAAATTATGAAGGAATAATTAGTTTAGTAATATTAAAGAAACTAGATACAAATATGTAACTCAAATTACATTGGAAAAGGCACTAAATGATCGCTTTGTAGAAACTCACTAAATGATATCCTCTTCATCACCTATTGAACATAAACAAATGAAAGGGGTGATCTAAAATTCTCAATAAGTGTTACAAATAGTGGAAGCATGAATCAATAATAACCGAATCATAAATATTTTAACATAATCAATATGGCATGGTGAATAAATGAAAACTCACGCAATTAATAAACTGATAATGAAATTACATCCATTGATTTTGTCATTGTAAAAACCTCATGTATAGTGATAAATGATAATGAATAAATAGAATCCGTAGTAATTTTACATCATGTATCTTGCACATGATACCATAATACCATTAAAACAGTTTAGTTATGTGGGTAGAAACCCATCTTATTTTTGGAAACAAACTCGAAGGGTTTGTCGCCAACTGATTTGTCTCATGAGACATGTAGATTTATATAGGGGCTATAGCGGGCCCCACCCACCACTTCAAGTCCAAAATATTATGTATAAATTTATTTAATACAAGAACAACATGCCTTTTCAATATCTATATTGAGTAGAGGATACTGATTCATCAATATTTCCACAGTTATAACAACATTCCAAATTAACACCATATGTAAAATGGTATACGGTTTAGAAAATACTCATATCCATGAAACCAGAATATGGATATATAATATATTTAAAAATTTAAATGTTAAAATATCTCAAATTGGTTTTAGGTACACCACATAATAGTTATTAGGTGCACAGTACAAAGTAAGCCACAACGAAATGGAAAATTGGCACAAAGCCCATTACTACGTTGTAATCAATCATTTTGTGTGACTAAGAATTAATAATTATCAAATGAATCATTTAATACCATGAAAATGAATAGAATCATGATATTATATATCAAATGGCAGTACAAATACACCACATTCAAGAAATGAGTGGTGAACAATAGAAATCTCACAGAATTAAAAGTGAGATAAGAAACCCCTTACCTTATGATCGAGTGTGTTCTTCGTTTACTTTAAAGTAATGAATAATAAATTTTAACTTCATGAATTAATAATTCCATAAACTTCTATACATGTAATTTATTTATTATAACCGTTTAGGTTTATTCATGGCCCTTTTTATGTGTTTAAGAGGTTCAATTCTATTGATTTGGATGCATTTGCTTCCTTGGTTTTCATGATTCGTTTACTCGTATTCATGAATGAAATTTCGTTTGAAATGTGGTGAAACATACAGAATTGTTAATATATATTATTAGTGAAATTAAATAAATATAAATTATCTTATAATTATTCTGGGTTATATAATTGAGGATGAATCATTAGTTAAAAGTTATTGATAAACGCTTGGATTTAGCTTGGCAGTTTTGTCCACAATAAACTAGTTTTGTATTATTGTTACATATTATGAGTGTGTAGGGATTCTCAAAAATTAATGAGATGAAATAAATATATTATGATTTGTTTAAACAATTATAATTTTTTCATGACCAGAATTTAAGATGGTAATGAAAATTGGGAATCCATCGTCCTTGAATGTGATAAATTAAAACATCCCGGATGGTGTTTTCATTTTTTTGTATAAGGGGAGGGGAAAGAGAGATGATGATGAAATATTAAATTAGAATAATATAATTCCAGTACAAGTAAGGCAATGTAATTATCATAGTATTTCTATGAGGTTATATGAGGAAATAAGTATAAAATAAATGAACTCAAAATAGAAGAAAAATTGAGAAATCACTCACAAAAATTAGACCGCCTAACGACGTCTCTTGAAATTTCATAAAACAGTTTTATGAGATAAAGGGGGTATCCAATCACTCATACATAATATGGGTATTAATGGGAATATGTAATGACATATACTAACATAATATAATTTAAAATAAAATAGAAATAAAAAATTAAAGCTTTAAGAAAAGAGAAGGGTGGTTGATTCTCTTACCTTGTAGAGTAACTCCCAAAACATGAAGGATGGGACCTTGGGGGTTTGAGGATAGCTTGGGAGGACTCATAGGGAGGTAATACTACCATATTTTTGAGGTTCATGAGTTTTTAATGAATGAAAAAAGGGGGTGAGTGGGTATTTAAGGTAATTAAGAGGGAGTTTATTAATAATTAAAAGGGACACCTCATTAGTGGTTTTTGATAAACCATGGGATTGCCCATGGTATTTGCCCATGTTTTTAGCCACCTGGGACACCTCATGTAAAATGTTACTGTAAAAAAGTATACTAGAATTTTATATTAATTATTATATCATTATGATGTCATTAAACTACCGAAAACTCAAAACTGTATTTTTACTATTCACAAAAAATTCAAGTATTTTAGAAAAATCCCAAAAATTCACCCTAATCATTTTTCGACGTGTAGAATTAAAAAAAAATCCATTTTTTGAAAATAAATTTTTATGTATTTTCAATTTAATTTTTAAATAAAATTATCTTTTTTTTAAAAATAACAGTTTTAATGGTACAATTAGTTTTATGTAAAATTGAAAAATTAATTATGATCTCATTATCCTATTACCTTAAGAAAATAAAATATTATCATTATTTACTATTCATAAAGGTCATATTACCATTCATATTACTATTCATAAGGGTATGTTACTATTCATAAAAAAAAACAAGTTGGTTCTATCAGACTCCAAATAAATTGCTGGTCACAACTCTAGATAACCTGTTTTTGAAATTCAATACATAGAAGTGGAAAATTTATGTTTAATGGATAATTTATGAATATATCCTAAATAAACATGTGTTGTTTAAAAGGAAAACAATTCTTTATGAAATATTGGCTATGAATAGAATATATTTAAGAGAAGCATACCATGAAATGTTTGGGTTGTTATATTATTCCCTCCTTTGGAAATTTTGTCCTCAAAATATTATGTATAAAGCCAACCAAAAATATGTGGGTGGTTATTCTTCATAACATCCTTAGGTTACCATATTTCTTCCTCCATATTCTGGTTTCTCTAAAGTACATTACTAGATGAGTTGTCCAATTTCTCAATACCTTCTCCCTTGTGTCAAGAATCTTGATAGGCTTTTCCCAGTATGACAAATCAGGTTCCAGTTCTATTTCATCATAGGTGAGTACATGCGTTGGGTCTCGCATGTATTTCTTCAACAATGACACATGGAACACATCATGAACTTTGGAGAGACTTGGCGGCATTGCTAAATAGTAATCTACAACTCCGTTTCTTTTAAGAATTTCAAATCGTCTGATGTACCTGGGGCTCAGTTTCCCTTTCTTACCAAACCTTTAGACACCCTTCCCTAGAGATACTTTTAGAAAGACATGACCCCTCTTGGAATTCCAAATCCTTTATCCAGTTGTCATCAAAACTCTTCTCCCTACTTTGGGATATTTTAATATGGGCTTGGATTGTCTTCACCTTTTCTATGGACTCTTTAATAAGTTCTGGGCCTATAAGTTTCCTCTCACAAACTTCGTTCCGACAAGTTGGAATTCGACAACTCTATCCATATAATGCTTCATATGGATCCATTTGAATACTAGAATGGAAACTATTGCTGTAGGAAAATTCCAACAAAGGAAAGTATTGATCCCATATACCTTGAAGGTTAAGAGAGAATGATCTCTGCATGTCTTCCAGAGTTTGAATGGTCCTTTCAGACTATCTGTCGGTTTGGGGGTGATAAGCAGTACTCATACAAAGCTTAGTATTCAAAGCCTTCTGGAGACTTTTCTAGAATTTTGATGTAATCTAGGGATCTCTATCGGACACAATTGATATAGGTGCACCATGAAGTATTACAACTTCATTAATATAATGTCTTACTAAATGTTCAAGTGGTAAATCTTCCCTTATAGAAAGAGAATGTGTTGATTTTGTAAGAAGGTCAACAATGACCCATATCACATCATTATTTCTTAGAGTCTTTGGTATTCCCATGAAAACGTCTATTGTAATATCATCCCATTTCCAAATAGAAATATGAAGGGGTTTCATGAATCCTCTAGGATTTTTCCTTCCATCCTTCACCTGTTGACAAACCAAACATCTCAACACGTAATCAAAAATCTCCCTCTTCATGTTTTCCCACAAAAAATGGTCTTTAAAATCTCTATACATTTTAGTGCTACCATGGTGTATGATGAAATTGGAGATACGAGCATCATCAAACAATTTCATTTTAAGATCAGGTATATTGGGAACAAAAATCCTCCTCCCAAATTTCAAAATTCCATATATGAATGTAATCTATATCCCATCATTCATAGCTTTAATTTTATTTTGAAACTTCTCATCCTCAATCTGAGAAATTTTTATCCTTTCTAGTAAAGAAGGTTTGGCAATAATTTTAAAAGGTATCGATGTTTCACCTTCCATGATTATACCCATATCAATCTTTACTAGATCCATGAACATAAGATCCCCATCAACTCTCATCTTGTTCAGAACTCCATGGTCCTTTCTGCTCCAAGCATCCACCACCTTATTTTCTTTCCCCGAGTGGTAGTTTATAGTTCAATAATAATCCTTGAGTAGTTCAAGCCATCGTCTTAGCCTCATGTGGAGTTCTTTCTGTGATAAAATATACTTCATACTCTTATGATCAGTATATATCTCACATTTTCACCATCGAGATAGTGTCTCCATATCTTCAAAGAAAAGATTATAGCTTCCAATTCAAGATCATGAGTTGGATAGTTTTGTTAATGAATTTTTAGCTACCTAGATGCATAGGAAATCACTTTATCATTCTGAATAAGGACACAACCAATTCATTTCTTTGATTTATTGATAAATATTACTAATCCATAATTCTGTGATGGTAGAGTCAAGATTGGATCATTCACTAGCATTCTCTTAAATTCATAAAAAAATTCTTCACATTCCTTTATCCATATGAACTTAACCCCTTTTCATGTGAGCTAGGTCATTGGGTTGGATAAATGGGTGGAGTTCTGAATAAAACACCGATAATAACCTATTAAACCAATAAAAATATGTTCCTCAGTTATGTTCATTGGAGTAGGCCATTCTTGCACAACCTTTGTCTTTATAGGATCTACATATATTCCATCATTAGAGACAATTTGGCCCCAAAAGGAAAGAGATTGGTTCCAAAAATCACACTTACTAAACTTACCATATAATTTATTTCTTCTAAGAGTCTTTCAAATAATGAGAAAGTGATTTTCATGATCTTCATAGCTTTTAGATTATATCGGGATATCATCAATAAACACTACTACAAAGTCATCAAGCTATTCCTTGAAAACACTATTCCTTAGATCCATGAAAATAGATGGAGAAATAGTCAATCCAAAAGGCATTACTCTAAACTTGTAATACCTATACCTGGTTCAAAATGCTGTTTTAGGAATATATTCCTTCCTCACAAGAAACTGATGATATCCAGATCAAAGATCAATCTTTGAAAAATATTTAGCTCCATGAATTTGATAAAATAAATAATCAATTCGTGGAAGAGGATACTTATTATTTATTGTAATAGCATTGATTTCCCTGTAATCAATGCATATCCTCATGTATCCATCTTTCTTCTTTATAAATAAGACCAGGGATTCCCATTGAGAAACATTAGGTCAAATAAATCCTTTTTCACTAAACTCCTATAATTTTTTATTTATCTCCACTAACTCCATAGTGGCCATTCTATTGGGGGTATTTGATATAGGTCTTCCACTAGGAATTAAGTAAATGGAAAACTCAATTTCCTTCTCTAGAGGATGTCCAGGTAAATACTCTAGAAATGATTCAATGTATTCTTTAACTAGATGTATATTTTCAATTTGAAGATTTATTTCCTCACCCATAGAAATTGGGTTCTCTTCCTCTCCAAGAATCACATTCAATAGAGCTACCAGGGGGGATCTAGATAAGAATCATTTTGTGATGTTTCTGCTCTAAATGATAGGGATTCTACATCATTTTTAAGGATTATAACTTCCTTTTTCTATCAACAAATCTCCGCATCATATTTTGACAACCAATTCATATCGAGAATTATATAAAAATTAGTCATTGTTATGATGATAAAGTTAGAAACTAAAGAACGTTTATGTGTCACTAGGGGGTCTAATTGACATGACTTTGTTGCAATGATGCATCCCATATATGTTTTTACAGAAAACTCTTTTATTAAATCAAATTGGACATGTTCAATTTTTTTGGAAAACTGGGAAGATATAAATGAATGTGATGATCCAGAATAAAATAAAGTGTTGGATAAGTTTGAGGAAACAATTAAAGTACTTTCCACCACATCATTTGGAACTTCAACCTCCGCGGTTGTAATCACATATGATTTATCTTTCTCTCATGGCCTTTTCTAAGGAAAGTTTTCTTGGAGCTTAGGATACTCATTTGCATACTGTACCATTTATCTACAATTGTAGCATTGAGCATCATCAAAACATTTATTACCATTGCATTCATTAGATTGATGGCCCATTTATCCACACTTATATCAGAATCCGATAACTTTCAAGAATTTATCGAGATGATTCTTTCTATAGTTCTCACATAATGGGAATTTCTTCGTTCCCTTGTTCTTCTTTTGCGCTTCACCTTTCCCTTGGTTATTAGAGTACCAATTTTTATCTTGTTTCCATTGAACAAACTTGATCTTGAAAATTCCTTCTCTGTTTTGATAGAACTTGACACAGTCTCATCATATGATGAAAATGTTTCGGAAGCCAGTTCCCTTCGAAGACATGGATTAAGTCCTTTAAAGAAATGATCAATCTTGTCTGCTGAGTCATGTATGTAATCTATGAAATACCTAGCTAGCCTTGGAAAGGTAGCCTTATATTCTGCAACACTATTCTTCCCTTTTCTTTAAGATATGTAATTCACTCTTCATTTTGGTTCCTTACTCAAGAGGGAAGTATTTTTCGAATAATATTTCCTTAAAAGTCCTCCATTCTATATCATCCACTTCTTCTTCCTTCGTGGTATTCTGAATCAAGGACCACCATTGAACAACATCGCCCTTGAGACAATATACTACCAGTACTAACTTTTCATTTTCATTACATCTTAATGAAATTAATATCTTTTAAAGGGACTTGATCCATTGTTCAGCAACCACTGGATTTGTAGTCCCGTTTAAAGATGGGGGATTATGCCTCATGAAATGATCTAACACAAGTGTGTAATGGTTATTCATTACAACCTGAGTAAGTTTTCCCAATATAGTCATGATCTGATCTTCTCCAACATTGACTGTGTTGACTTTCTCAGTGGGTAGATTCCTACATTTCCCATGAGTATTGATTCCCCTTCTTCCATTAGACACCATTTCAAAATAATTTTATACACTATATTAGGTTATGGATATCAAATAGAAAATCACTTAACATATATTGAAATTCTATGCATAACTAATCTCATAAACATGGATTCTCTAAGGAAACATTTACATTAAAATCATTCATAATGGATTGTAAAGAAAATTTGAATTATCCTAATCATATCCCCCAAGAGTGTAAATACCAAGAGTGTATCAAGTCCCATTGTCGTGTACCATGATACCTCAAGTTAATACCCAAACTCCTTGTTAGAGCATTCACTCCTAGGTACATCTGTTCTAGAGCCACCTCTACCTGTTTGTATCCAGAAAAGGACATGTTTGATAGAAAGATTCATATAATCTATTCCTTATCAAAATACTAGGACATTATTGTATTTTTATCCTCAAATACTACCATTGGGATTTTTTCTCTACTATAAATTTCCTATTCTAGTTTCCATGTTTTCTACTAAACTTCCTTTGATACCAACTGTAACGCCCTGACCCTTCTAGACCAGAGCATGTGTATTAATTTTTATATTGGAATTGATATAAGGAATGAAAATTCAGAGGGAAAAATAAGTTTAGTAGTCTTAAAAAAGTAGATACATATATGTAACTCAAATTACATTTTAAAAGGTTAAAAAATACAATACATAACAAAAACAAAAAATTGCATCCATAGAAACTCAATAAATGATCTTCTTTTCATCACCTGTTGAAGGTAAAAAAAATAAAGGGATGAGATCAAATGACCATTAAGGGTTAAAAATAGAGGAAGCATGAATCAATAATAACATAATTATAAATAGTTTGACATAATCAATTTGTCATGGTGAATAAATGAAAACTCACACCATCAATAAACTGAGAATAAAACTGCATCCATAGATTTTGTCAAAGTGAAAAACTCATGGATAGTAATAAATAAAAATGAAAAAATATAATTATTATTAATTTTAGGTCATGTATATGACACATGGTACCATAATACCATTAAAACTGTTTAGTTCTATGTGTAGAAACTCGTCTGATTTTTTGGAAACAAACTCAAAGGGTTTGTCGCCAATTGATTTGTCTCATGGGACCTGTTGATGCATCTAGGGGCTATAGTGGGCCCCAACCACTACTTCAAGTCCAAATCAACATTTATACATGGATTTAATAAAAGATAAATATGACCTTTCAATATCCATATAGAGTATAGGATATTGATTCATCAATATTTCCACAGTTAAAACAAAATTCCAAATAAACATTTTATGTAAAATGGTATACAATTTAGACAATACTCATTTCCATGAAACCAGAATAAGGATATATAATATATTTTTAAATTTAAATGAAATATTATCTCAAATGGGTAGTAGGTACACCAAATAAGAATTATTAGGTGCACAATACAAAGTAAGTCACAACGAAATGGGAAATTGACACAAATCCCATTACCACATTGTAATCAATCATTTCGTGTGACCAAGAGTTAATAATTATCAAATAAATCATTTAATAAGATAAAAATTAATAGAGTCATGATATTATATATCAAATGTTAGTATATATAGACCAAATTCAATAAATGAGTTGTGAACAATGGGAATATCATAGAATTAAAAGTGAGATAAGAAACCCCTTACCTTATACTCGAGTAGTTCTACATTTGATTTAATGTCCTGAATAATAAAATTTTTCTTAATTAATTAATAATTCCAAAACCCCATAAACATTTAATTTATTTATTATAAATTTTTAGGTTCATTCATGGACCTTTTTATGGGTTTAAGAGGATCAATTTTATTGTTTTGGAAGCATTTTATTCCTTGGTTTTCATGATCCGTTTACTTGTATTTATAAACATAGAGAATTTTTAATATATATTATTAGTTACATTAAAGATATATAAATGATATTATAATTATTCTAGGTTATATACATTAGGATGAATCATTAGTTAAAAATTATCGATAAACGTTTGGATTTAGCTTGGCGGTTTTGGGCACAATGAACTTGTTTTGCATTACTATTCCATATCATTAGTGTGTAGGGATTACAGAACATTGATGAGATGAAATATGTATATTCGGATTTGGTTCAACCATAAAAATGGTTTCATGATGATAATTGAATATGGTAACAAAAAATGAGAACCCATTATCCATGAATGTGATAAATTAACACATCTCAGACGATGTTTTAATTTTTTTAGTATAAGAGGAGGGGGAAAGAGAGATGATGATGAAATATTCCATTAGCATAATATAATTATAGTTAATGTAAGGTACTAGAATTATCATATCATTTGGATGATGGGATACGTGGAAAGAAGTATAAAATAAATGAACTCAAAATAGAAGAAAAATTGAGGAATCTCTCACGAAAATTTGACAGCCTAACGACGTCACTTAAAATTTCATAAAATAGTTTTATGAGAGAAAGGGTTATCTCATAACTAATACATAATATGTTAAGTAAGGGTAATATGTAATGACATATCCGAACATAATCCAATTTAAAATTAAAGAGAAAACATAAATGAAAGCATTAAGAAAAGAGAAGGGTGATTGATTCTCTTACCTTGTAAAATAACTCCCAAAACATGAATGTTGGGACCTTGGGAGTTTGAGGACACCTTGGGAGTTCTCCTAGGGAGGTAATACTACCCGATATTAGAGGATACTGAGTTTTTAATGAATGAAAACGAAGGTGGTGAGTGGGTATTTATAGTAATTAAGATGGATTTTTTTATTAAATAAAAGGGACACCTCATTATTGGTTTTTGCAAAACCATGGGCTTAACCATGGTATTTGCTCTTGGTTTTAACCACATGCTTTACCTAATGTCAAATGATACTATACAAAAGTCGACAAGTTATTTATATTAATTATTATATCATTATGATGTCATTAAACTACCAAAAACTCAAAACTACAGTTTTACTATTCACAAAAAAATCAAGTATTTTAGAAAAATCTCAAAAATTCACCCTAACCATTTTTTGACATTTAGAATTTAAAAATGATCTCCATTTTTTGAAAATAATTTTCTTAGAGTTTTTATTTTATTTTTTAAATAAATTATCCTTTATTCAAAAATAAAAATTTTAAATGTATAATTAGTTTTATATCAATTGAATAATTAATTAAGATCTTATTATCTTATTACATTAATAAAATAAAATACTATCATTATTTACTATTCATAGGGGTCATATTACTATTCATTTTACTATTCATAAGGGTATGTTACTATTCATTAAAAATCTATTTGGTTCTATCAGACACCAAATGAATTACTGGTCAAAACACTGGATGCGCATTTTTAGAAATTCAAAACATATAAGTGGAAAATTTATGTTTAATGGATTGTTTATGACTACCTTCTAAATAACCATGTTTTGTTTCAAAGGAACACAATTATTTATGAAATATAGGCTATGAATAAAATATATTTAAGAGAAGCATACCGTAAAATGTTTGGGGTGCAATATCACACATCTCAAGCGACGATCTTCACACCACCTAGATACAATTTGAGCTATAGGAAATGTTAGAAAATTCATTTATTGTGATGGATACACCATAAGGAAGAAATACCTATCATAAGAGTAATGGGTTTTTACCATATATGGATAAATAATTTCACACATATCTGGGAAGCCAGAAATCATGAATCCCTATCTTCTAAGGGTATTCCACACCATAGATAAGAAGTTTAACCCTATATCTATTTAAATTTTTTGGTCCTAGAGATTTATTTATCATTGTACCATGGAAGTATTGGCTTCATCATAATGAAATTACTTTAGTACTTGAAGTTTTATTTTATGAATTTTGTAAAGTTTTTGATCATCGAATAGGAAAATGGATGAATTTTTTTCTAATTGGATGTTTCACAATGGAACTAAAGGCTATTCCGTAGTGGCCATACATGATTGGTGGAGTAGATTGTGGGTGTACTTAACTAATATAAAATGAATAAACATATTTCATTATTCATAAATGGATGAAAAACTACATCTGATGGAATATGTATGATCATGGGTCATGAGGATTTAAAAGATGAAGACCACGATCATGGTGTTGTGTTTATTAGGTCTTTCCGTATTTACAAATGTAGAAATTAATTCTTATTAGATAGATAATTTCTTGGGTAGTTATATATTTCATATATGAAAATATTAATATAGCTATAACCCAAGACATGTAAATAATTTAATATTTATTTAATAATCTTAAATTAAAAATCACAAGGCATAATATAATTTTACGTATAAAATACCAAAATTTGGAGGAATAACGGACTAGAGACTCTGCTCCATTAGACATACATGTAGAAGAAGAATATAAAAACTTGTTATTGGCCATGAAATATTTAAAATATATATCTATGAAAAAATATTAATTAGAATCATATAAGAAGAATTTTTTTACACTAAAACAAAGTTAAGGTGTTTGAATTTCTATGTTGGAAGGAGAAGGGGTCCATAATTATTCTGGAAAGAAGGTGTTTTGATTTTTTCTTGAAAAACTAAAAAATTAAGGGAAGTAGTTCCATGAAATATTAGGGAAGAAGGATGAAGATACTATTTAATTGTAGTTTCACATTACTTTTTTTAAATAGAATTATGTATATTCAAAGGGAACCAATCTATATTCATATCCGCTCTAAAAAAATTAGTGATATTGATATTTGGTCTCCAATCAATTTATTTTTACATATCAATTAGTGATCATAAAAGGAAAGTGTAATGGAAGTGATCACAAGGAAATAGTTCATCTACACAAACTATTTTAAGGAAGTAATTAGAGGAGAGAGGTACCTATCATATGACAACAAGTAGCGAGCTTAGTGATTTTGGTGCACTAACACATTGTTAGTGACATACTCTTTAGACTAGCCCGTTATGGTGAACCAAGTAAAAACCCATGAATCCTTTTGAATTTATTTATTTAATAAATGCTAATAATAATCAAATAAAATTAATAAATTTAATCAAAGGGAAATTATATATAAATGACGGATAGGTAATTGATTAAGCACAATCACCACATACCCAAAGTAGTTACCCTTATAATTGAGATGTCAAGATACATTATCCCATGAAGAATACTAAAACTTATCCATACCCTAATTCACCCCCTATCGAGGTATATAATAAAATTTTAAACCAAAAAATGTGTAAAAGTGTTACATAATGAAAATTTATTTATTAATTCTTACAAAATACGTACTCAATTTTTTTTTGATAAGAATATAATTATATACGAACTAATTCTTTCAATAATATATATTTTCTACATATTGTGTATTTTTATCCAAATAAAATATATTGATCACTACGAATCAATGGTGAAATATATTGATATTTTGTATAAAACAATAATAATCATTTTTACATTGATTATTAATTGGTTGAACATTATAATAAAACCATAAGAATATAAAATGTGATATTTGTTTCTTCAGAAAGCTATTTTATTGTGAAAAATGTATTTTTTATTAATAAATATAATTAATAAATATTGATGAATTATTTTGATTAAAGGTACAGAAAATATAATCAATAAAATATATTATCAATCATTTAATTGTTTCTACAAGGAATATAATAAGAATAAAATATTTTTTATGCCTGAAAATACATTTTCTCTAAAAATAGTTTTTATGCATTTTGTGCATGGATATTGGAATTAATATTTATCAATTCATGGAATTGAATATTTTAAATTTTATTAAATATTTATTACAATTATAATTAATATTAGTTAATAATTTTAATTTAATTTTTTTTTGATAAAATGAATAGTAACATTGTAAAAATTATATTACCTTGATAAGGGTTAGATGGGTTAAAATAGGGGTTAACCTAATAGATAAGGTTTAAAATATCACAAAAAACTTTATTAAATATTGTTGGTTGATTTTATTTCGAGCATAATTTTATTTTACTAGAAAATAAGAGAATTTTAAAGCACTTGACTTGAGTAAGACAAATATTATATAATAAAGTTTTAAATATTTAAAAGTTTTCAACCAAACTCACTTATAAAATTAATCCTCCTCTTCTCACATCCTCAAAAAATTTGAGTAATGTGTTTCTTCTAATACCTATCTAAATAATTTCCAAATTTTTATCCCCATATATTAGAGGACATGGTATAACCAAAATTCAATCTCAAGAGGGCTTGAAGAGTAAACTAAAGGAAGATACCCAAAGAAGAGGTACTTATCTTTACAAATATATTTTGAGTTTATTTCTTCATTAACCCTATATAAATCATATATTTAAATTTTAAAATAATGAAATCAGAATAATTAATAAACTAAAATTATGTTATATTAAGTTTATAGCAATTTTATTTATCCTTTATATCGAATGAAAACTAAAAACATCTGTAACATCTCACGAAAATAAAGAAATAATACATTTTATTTTTTATTAATATTTTATGAATTGAATATTAATTTTACTTTAAAGGATTTTTATTTTCGATGGAGTACCTGATACGCAACAACGAGTTTCTTTGAAATCTTACGTTTCACACTAATAATATAATATTATTATTTTAAATGGTAGTTAACTCCTAATCATTGTATTGGTTGGAATGAAAAAAACTAAATATAATATGATTATACATGTTTGTTAAATAAAAGTTAGAGGCTTAAAATTTGAATGAATCTAATTTTAAGAACAATTTACTTTAAAAGGTCGACTAACCACCTTTTAATAGAGAACCCTATTAAAATATAGTTTTGGTCACTTTTATATGTTCTATTTGACAAAATAAATTTATTCTTTAGATTCAGAACATCAAAATTTACTTTGGGTAAATTTTTGGTATTTTTCTGGTAAAGTTCATTTTTTTATGAATAGTGAAAAATACTGTATTTTTATTCAAAAGTTCTTTTTAATATAATTTATTTGTATGGTTATATTATCCTTTTAATTTGTTTTAAAGTTTAATTAGATTATATTTTTACCAATTAATCCAATTTTGGTCATTGAAATTAATTTCACATTGAAATTGGACATAAACAAGTGTCGGTCTTTTGATAGTTATTGTTTCTTAAAAACACGTTATTTGTTTTGACAATGCGAGTTAATTTTAAATTAATTAATGAAAATTATATGTTTTGAATTTGGTAAAATAGACATAATTTTTTAATTTGTAATATCAAATATATCATAGGATGAATTTTTGATAGTATTTTGAAAAACGTCAATTTTTGATGAATAGTGAAACCACTAAGTAGTAGTTAAAAAACTGACATTTTCATTAAAATGAAATTTTACAACTTCTGTGGATTAAATTTTGAAAATACGAAATACATGGTTGTTATTATTAAGTAAAACATGGTTAAATAATATTAAAATAATTTTTTATGAATATTAACTTTTGAATTTTATTTACCGCGGTTAAAGATAAATATGGAAATTCAAGGTAAAAATAGTATTATAATAATAAACAATTACCTTAACACTTGTCCTAACATTTTTGGTTTAGTCATTTACGACCATGGGCATATTTGGGTCGATTTTGGGACCCCATTGAGCCACCTGGGAGTGATAATAACACTTTAGATTAATTAATTTAAAGTAAAGACGAAAATGAAAAAAACAAATATCATTTAGTAAATTAATTTTTACAAGGGGTTATATAAATTATATTTTCGACTATAAAAATTAATTGGAAATATAAATATATTTCCTACATCATGGTATTTTTTTATAATTTTTAAACATCAAATAAATTAAATTATTTATGACATAATAATGATGCAGTATTTATCTAATTAATAAAAGATTTAAATAAATGAGATTTTAAATATAAAAAAAAATCTCCAAAACCTATCCAATTATTATTGGATGATTTTATTTATACCTTGAGCCATATTATATTATACTTTAACTAGTTTTGGACCTTTATAAACCTAATATATTTATATAGTAAAATAATATTTTCACACTTTCCTAAAGAGCCCCTCCTCCCCCTAATAAAAATACCTCACTTCTAACCAATTACTCACACCTCTAAAGCCTCTTGGATCATCCAAAACTGGCCCAAATAATCTCTAAATATCCATATACTTCTCCTAGAAGCCTAACATTAGGCACAAGCCACTTCCATAAGTCCTTTTGGTTCAAACCAAAGGGAGTTACCCAAATTAAAGGTAACGATTCCTCTTAACTTCCTTTCTTTTATTTTACTTCTCTAACGCCTAAAATCATTTTATTACTTTATTTTATAAAAAACAGTATCTTAAATGTACTAGGATGATTTTATGAGAAGTATTTGAACTACACTTACGCACATCTCCATCTAATGGGTAAAGAACATATTGTTTCTGTGGATGACAAACTAACGCATCACGAAACGATGATTATTCGATTATCTTCTACCATCTCTCATGTTGGAAATTAAGATGAAAATATATTTATATATGATATATATTATGTTTATGTTTTCTTTATACTTCTTTATTTTTCTTTTATATCATACCTTTATGGTTTCCATTATGGGTAAACACGATAATTTCATTTGAGGAAGTGCGAACTACCACCCCCTCAAAGTGATATCACTCGTTAATGCCATATGTGGGATGTATAAAGGATGTAGTTAATGATATTATATATTGTACTATACTATAATTATAATATACCTATGTATCATTATGTTTTAATTCCATTAAAAGATGAAATATAAATGAAAGTAGCGTTCATGCGTACGTACGACTTATCGTCTCAATCAATGGTTCATTTCATTTCTTATCTCAAAATGTTTTGTAATATTATAAATGCATCTATATACTAGATATATATGATATATAAATCATGAATATCATTCTGGATATAATGAACTTTTGACCATGTGAACCACTTGTAATTATAAGAAGTCCATTTTTGACTCAAGTGCCAAATATCGACAAAATAAACATTATTAACTTAAATGATTACATAATGTTTATAACATGGTAATAAGTGATATAAAAGGAATAATGAAATTGAAAAAGGTTCTTATGAAAGTAGAAATTAACTTTAGTTTATTATTCAATAAATTAAAGAATGAACGGGTCAAGTCGGACACGAGGTAAGGGACTTCGTCTCAATCTCTTTTCAATGTGGCATATTTAGATAATATCTACCTTCTACTTTTACACGGTGTATAATAAAACCATTTGACTTTTACATTCATTCAAATGGAATATTTTTTCTACGAATCATTTTACTAAATGAAAAAATGGAATGTTTTTAACGTTTTCGGCGACAACAACCTCTCTTCCTCCGTAATCATTATCTGGATTCCTCTATAAGCCTTAATGTTTTCTAAAATGAAAAGGAAATACCATATTATATTTTTGGGTGTTTTGGTATAGAAAATGGTTTTTTTAATGGATTTATTATTTCAATATCTTGAAATTATTTATTGTTATTGCTGATTAAATGTTATTATTGAAATGTTTATATTTTCAATATTTTATGTGTTATGATTTTATAATGGTACCTGGGCATTTGATGGGTGGTTACATTATAACCTCCAATGCATTGGGTATGGAAGTCATCCGTATGGATATTACATTTTATAATATGTGTGGAAGTCAACCGTATGGTTATTCCACTTAAGAATTTTTATGTCTCAATTTACCTTTTTATGTTATGTGTTCTTTATATGGTTTTATTGTAATATTTTTGTTAAAAAAGGGTAAGAAATGATCTTTTATTCAGTGAAGAGTATTTACTACTTCATAAAGGTGAAATGTATTACTTATGATAAAGTATCCATGGTTTACTTGTTATTTTAAAAAACTAACTGTTTTCCTTCTTTGGGTATCCCTTATTGAACTTTTTATGCTCATCCCAAGTTTTTGAAATGTTTTTCATAGGACATAAAGTGTAATAGGGTCAAGGATTGGATCAATGAAATATCATGTTGTCTAAAACATGGAACTAGACATGGATCTTTTTTTCAAGAGTTTTTATTTTATGAAAAAATTGGATATTGAGTAGATGTTTCTACCTTGTAATTTTTGAGATGTAATGTAATAGTTAAAGAATAATTCTCTAAAACTCTAAACTTGAAAGGATCTTAAATGTGAATTATTCATTTAATTTAATATTATGTTTTGTATAAGTCTGGGTCCTTATAGTTGGTTTCAAAGGTCAGTTTAGACAACTTTAGGTGTTAGGGTTTTGATAAATTAATATCCATAAATTAATTTATGGTAATATTGAAATGATATAGCATTTACAGATTACCATGTTACTTCGCTTAAGCGATTTCTGTGTTCAGATTGGTTTTCCATAGAGGAAATAGGGCAGTTATGTTGGGACAACATAAGGAAGAAAACAACCTTCCAAATCCGCAACCTGGGATGGTCGGAATCGGAACTGAATAGTTTGGTGCTATGATGGAAAAGTTGACCCAGGATATAAATAGTGGTGGAATCCATGAATGTGATCATCCAGATCAACCATAGAGGAACATGTCAGTAGTAGAGCATTTCATGACGCAATATCTCCCATCATTCAGAGGATCATCTAACCATGTTCTAGAAGAAGGGTGGATTAAAGTATTGGAGAAAGTTTTCGATGTCATTGGTTATTCAGAACATCAAAAGGTTAGCCTCACTGATTACCTTTTTTTAGGTGAAGCTAATGAGTGGTGGTAAATGGGGAAAAATATAAAGGATAGTGGGGAGATTGATTCTCTTCATTGGGATGAATTCAATGGTATGTTTCATGATAAATATTTTCTTAAGGTGGTTCATCTTAAGATGGAAAAACAATTCCTGGAATTGAGGCAGGAGGATGACTCAATGGCTGCTTATGAAGCAAAATTCACTCGACTGGCAAGGTATTCTCCAAATTTCATCTGATGTCTTGATAGTAAGATAAATCGATTTTACTCAGGAATAAAGCCACAATATCGAAGAGCATTAGACTCTCGTGACTTCAAAAGTTATGAAATACTTGTTTGATGTGTAGAGAAGGTGGAAATGGAGTTTTTCGATGATCATGTGTTCTTTGAAAAACAATAGAATAAGAGGTCCTGTTGGTAGGAAAAGGGAAAGAATTCATCAAGGAATATAGAAGGTAAGAGAAATAAATATCCATCTTGTGAGAAGTGGGGTAAAAAAAATCCTGGATAATGTTTATCAAAGTCTGAGAAGTGCTTTCGGTGTCGTAAGTCTGGTCATATTGCTCGTAACTGTAAGGAAGATGATCAAGAAGGCAATGAAAATCCAGTGGTAAGATGTTTTAAGTGTAATGAAATGGGTCATTATGAAAATGCGTGTCCAAATAAGAACTCAACAGAGGGGAAACAACTTGACTACAAGAAGTAAGGGGTGGTGATGTACTTTGCAACTACTTCAGCAGATTTTGGGTCATCAAATGATGTAGTATCAGGTATACTATTTGTTTGTTCATATTATTCCAATGTGTTGTTTGATTCTGGGTCTACACATTCATTCAATTCTGAGAAGTTTTCTCATAAATTGGGAATTTCATATCAAGATATGAATCATGAACTTATAGTAAAAACACTAGGGGTAAATATTGAGACAAAAAATTATAAGAACCTTTTTTTCCTTGTGTTCAGAAAGAATCTTCATGAAAACCTTATTGTTTTGCTTCTAGTAGAGTTTGATGTTATTTTGTGTATGGATTGGATTTCTGTTTATCATGCTAAGATTGACTGCATAGCTATAGAGGTTTCTTTTCAGAAAGATTTTCAGTTTGTGTACAAGTATGAACCCTTGATTTTGATAACATATCAGGATACTGAGAAACTTGTAAAAGATGGAAATGAATGTCACCTAGCACATATTTTTTAAAACAAAGAAACTATTTAGATAAATGATGTGCTATTGGTAAATGAGTATCTTGATGTTTCTCCTGACGAGTTTCCTAGTATTATACCAGATCAAAAAGTTGAATTTACTGTTGACTTAGTTCCTGATACTAAGCCAATTTCAAAAACCCCTTATCGAATGGAACAAATTGAACTTTCAAAGTTAAAGAAGCAATTGTAGGAGTTATTAGATAATGGTTTCATTTGACATAGCACATCACTATGGGATACTCATATCTTATTTATTAAAAAGAAAGATGGTTCAATGAGACTTTGTATAGATTATAATGCATTGAATAACATCAATTTTAAGAACAAGTATTCTTTGCCACATATCGATGGTTTGTTTGATCAGCTCCAGGGAGCTCAGTATTTTTTTAAGATTGATTTGAGGTCAGGGTACCATCAGTTGAAAGTAAAGGAAGACAATATTCCGAAGACCGCATTTAGTACTAGATATGGCCATTACTAATTTTTAGTTATTCCTTTTGGTTTAACCAATGCATCTGTTGTATTCATGGATCTTATGAATAGAATTTTTTGTGAGTTCTTGGTTAAGTTTGTGGTTTTTTTCATTGATGATATTTTGGTTTATTCCAAAAGTAAAGAGGAATGTGAAATTGATTTAAGGGTTTTATTGAAAACCTTAAATGAAAAGAAACTGTTTGGGAGATTCTGCAAGTGTGAGTTTTGGTTACAGAAAATTTCTTCCCTTGGTCACATTGTTTCAAAAAATGGCACAACGGTTGATCCTGCTAAAACAAAGGTTATTGAAGAATGGACAAGAAATAGAAATATAACCGAGATTCGTAGTTTTCTTGGTTTGTAAGGTTATTACCGGAGGTTTGTTGAGATTTTTTCACGGTTATCTAGTCCACTGACTAAGTTAACTTGAAAATGTGTTAAGTTCATTTGGACAATAGAATGTGACGATTGTTTTCAGGAATTGAAAAGAAGATTATTGAATGCTCCGGTTTTGAAACTGCCTTCCAGAAATGGTGAGTTTGTTATTTACAGTGATGCTTCGTTGAAATGAATTGGATGTGTCCTTATGCAGAATGATCAAGTAATTGCTTACACGTCACATCATTTGAAACCTCATGAGTTAAATTACCCCACACATTATTTGGAATTAGCTGCTGATGTTTTTTCTTTAAAAATATGAGGCTTCATTTTTATGGAGTAAAATGTGAAATATATACTGACCAAAAAATTTTGAAGTATATATATTCACTCAAAAATAATTGAACATTTGATAAATGAGATTTTTGGAATTAATATAGGATTATTATTGCACGATTCATTACCATCCAGGAAAGGAAAATAAAGTGGATGATTCTTTAAGTCAAAAAATTAATGCTTCATTAACCATGATACATTTGGAACGAGATCCTTTGGCTTTTGATTTGGTAAAATTTATCATAGAAGTTGTTTTTGTAGGAAATTCTTCTATTTTTATTCAAGTGTCAGTGAAATCATCTCTATCAGACAGAATAAAGAAAGCGCATAATGAAGACAGTGAGTTGCTGAAAAAGGATGAGTTTTTTAGAAGGGTTAGTTGCCTAATTTTAAAATTGATAATGATTGTGTTTTGAGGTTTGGAAAAGGATTATGCATGCCTTGTGATTCACATTTGAAGAATGAGTTGTTATGTGATGCTCGTAATTCCCTGTTTTCAGTTCATCCTGGCAGTACAAATATGTAGAGAGATCTTCAGGAGTATTACTGGTGGGATGGAATGAAAATAGATATTGTTGATTTTACTGTGAAGTGTTTGACTTGTCAGTAGGTTAAAGCAGAGCGACAATTACCAAAAGGTATACTTCAGTCTTTACCGGTTCCAGATTGGAAATGGGAAAATATATCCATGGACTTTGTTGTGGGATTACCATAGACATCTCGAGGTAATAATACAATCTAGGTTATTGTTGATCAGTTGACTAAATCTTCTCATTTCCTTTCTATTTGAGATACATTGTCTCTTGATCAACATTCTCAGTTGTGTGTTAAAGATATAGTCAGTTTACATGGGGTTCCCCTCTCTATTGTATCTGATCATGATCTGAAGTTTACTTCTAACTTTTGAAAAGGCCTTCAGAAGTTGTTGGGTACTGAATTAAATTTTAGAACAACTTTTCATCCAGAATAAGATGGGAATTCAGAACGAATAATTCAGACCATGGAGGATATGCTATTTGCTTGTTCATTGGATTACCAGGGAAGTTGGGACCAACACATTTCTTTGGTTGAATTTTCTTATAATAACAGTTTTCATTCCAGTATACAGATGGATCCATTTGAGGCACTATATGGAAAGCATTGTCGGACTTCAGCATTTTGGGATGAAGTAGGTGAAAGGATGCTGATGGGACCGAAATTGTTAGAAGAGATGGAAGAAAAAGTTCAGTTGATTCAGAAGAACATGAGAGTAGCTCAGACCATACAAAAAAGTTATGCGGATAACTGGGGGAATGATCTTTCTTTTATGGTACATGATCATTCCTTTCACAAGGTTTATCCATGGAAAAGTGTGATGCATTTTGGTAAGAAGTGAAATTTGAGTTCGAGGTTCATTGGACCTTGTGAAATCCTAGACAAAGTTGGATCAGCTGCATACAAAGTGTCTTTACCTCCAAGTTTATCCTAGGTACACAATGTTTTTCATGTTTCAATGTTGAGAAAGTATATGCTAGATCTATCTCATGTTTTGAGTCTAGAGGTAGTTCAGTTGGAAGAGAATCTATCTTATGAGGAACAACTAGTCCATATTCTTGACCATAGAGAGAAAGTGTTGTTGAATAAGGTAATTCATCAGGTAAAGGTTTTTTGAAAAAACATATGGTTGATGAGGAAACTTGTGAATCTAAAAATTCTATGAGGGATAAATACCCCCACTTATTTGATATGTGAATAAAATTGTGAGGACAAAATTTCAAAAAGGGGGGAAGGATGTAACATCCTGAGTAAATAAATAAATAATACACACTCTTTTTATTAATATTTTGTGAATTAAATATTAATTTTACTTTAAATTTATTGCTATGTTCAATGGTGTACCCGATACGCAACAACAATTTTCTTTGAAATCTTACATTGCACACTAAAAATATAATATTATTATTTTAAATGGTAGTTAACTCATAGTCGTTGTATTGGAAGGAATGAAAAAAACTAACTACAATATGATTATACATGTTTGTTAAATAAAAGGTAGAGGCTTAAAAAGTGAATGAATGTAATTTTAAACACAATTTACTTTAAAAGGCCGATTTACCACCTTTTAATGGAGAAACATCTTTAAATATAGTGTTGGTCAATTTTATATGTTCAATCTGAAAAAATAAAATTCTTCTCTATATTCCTCACATCAAAATTTACTTTGGGTAAATATTTGGTATTTTTCTTGTAAAGTTCATTTTTTATGAATAGTAAAAAATATAGTATTTTTATTCAAAAGTGAATTTTAATCTAATTTATTTATATGGTTATATTTTAATTTTAATTGGTTCTAAAGTGTAATTAGATTATATTTTTAACAATTAATCCAATTTTGGTCATTGGAATTACTTTCACATTTCAATTGGACATAAACAAGTGTCGATCTTTGGATAGATATTGTTTCTTAAAAACACGTTATTTGTTTTGACAACCAGAATTAATTTTAAATTAATTAATGCAACTTCAATGTTTTTAATTTGGTAAAGTAGACTTCATTTTTTAATTCAGAATATCTAATATAGCATAGGCTAAATTTTTGGTAGTTTTCTAAAAAACTTCAATTTTTGATGAATAGTGAAACCACTAAGTAATAGTTAAAAAACTAACATTTTCATTTAAATGAAATTTTACCACTTATGTGGATTAAATTTTGAAAATAAGACATACATGGTTGTTATTAGTAATTAAAACATGGTTTACTAAGATGAAAATAATTTTTGATGAATAATAACTTTTGACTTTTATTTACCGCAGTTAAAGGTAAATAGGGTAATTCAAGGTAAAAATAATATTATAATAATACAAAATTAACTTAACACTTGTCCTAAACTTATTGGTTGATTCATTTACGACCATGGTAACCTTTGGGTAGATTTTGGGCCCCCATTGAGCCACTTTGGAGTGATAATAACACTTTAGATTAATTAACTTAAAGTAAAGGCAAAAATGACAAAAACATATCTTTTAGTAAATTGATTTTTTACTATGGGTTATATAAATTATCTTTTCAACTATAAAAATTCATTGGAAATATAATACAATTTCCTAGATCATGATATTTTTTTAAATTTTTATACATCAATTAAATTAAAATTTTTATGACACAATAATGATGCAGTATTTAACTATTTAATAAATGATTTAAATAAATAAGATTATAAATATTAAAACAATATCTAAAACCTATAAAATTATTATTGGATGATTTTATTTCGACCATGAGTCATCTTATATTATACTTTAATTATTTTTGGACCTTTAGAAACCGAATATTTTTATATAATAAAATAATATTTTCACACTTTCCTAAAGAGCCCCTCCTCCCACTTATAAAAAGCCCTCACATTTAACCAATTAATCACACCTCTAAAGCCCCATGGATCGTCCAACCCCTGACCAAATAATCTCTCAATATCCCTATATTCCTCCTAGATGAATTAACTTAGGTAGAAGTCACTTCATTAAGTCCTTTTGTTTCAAACCAAAGGGAGTTACACAAATTAAAGGTAACGATTCCTCTTAACTTATTTTATTTTATTTCACTCATCCAACCCTTAAACTCTTTTTATTCATTTAATTTATAACAAAACAAATATCATCAATATAAAAGGATATTTTTATGAGAATCATTTAAACTATACTTACACACACCTCCATCTAATGGGTGAAAAATATACTGTTTCTATGGATGACAAACTAACGCGTCACGAAACGCTGATTGCTCGATTATCTCCTACCACCTCTCATGGTGGACATAAAGATGACACTATATTTATATATGATATATATTATGTTTATGTTTTCTTTATTCTTCTGTATTTTTCTTTTATATCATACCTTTATGGTTTCTGTTATGGGTAAACATGGTAATTTCATTTGAGAAAGTGAAGACTACCGCCCCCTTGAAAGTAATATGACTCATTAATGCCATATGTGGGACATATAATGTATGGAATTAATTATATTATATGTTATATTATACTAGAATTATAATATACCTATGTATCATTATGTTTTAATTCCATTAAAAATAATAAATAGAAATGAAAGTAGCGTTCATGCATACGTACGGTTTACCGTATCAATGAACGATGTATTTCATTTATTACCTCTAAATGTTATGTACTATTATAAATACATGTAAATACTGGATATATATGATATTTAAGATATCTAAATCATGAATATAAATCTGGATATAATGAACTATTGACTATGTGAACCACTTGTAATTATAAGAAATCCATTTTTGACTCGAGTACCAAATATCGACAAACAAAAATTATTAACATAAATGATTACATAATGTTTATAAAAAGGTAACAAGTAATATAAAAGGAATAATGAAATTTAAAAAGGTTCTTAAGAAAGTGGATATTAAATTTAGTTTATTATTCAAGAAATTGAAGAATTAATGAGTCAATTCAGACACAAGGTAAGGGACTTCATCTCAATATCTTTTCAATGAGGCATATTTTGATAATATATACCTTCTTCTTTTACACAGTATATAATAAAACCCTTTGAATTTTACTTTCATTTAAATGGAATATTGTTTCTATGAAGCATTTTACTAAACAACAAACAAAATGTTTTTAATGTTTTCGGCGATAACGACCTCTCTACCACCGTAATAATTATTTGGATTCCTCTTTAAAACTTAATGTTTTCTAAAATGAAAAGGAAATCCCTTATTCTGTTTTTGGGTGTTTTGGTATTGAAAATGGTTTTTGAAATGGATTTATTATTTCAAAATCTTGAAATTATTTATTTTGATTGAAAATTAAATGTTATTAGTGAAATGTTTATATTTGAAATATTTTATGTGTTATGATTTTATAATGGTACTTGGACATTTGATGGGTGGTTACATGATAAACAAAATGATGGGTGGTGTTGTGATAAACCAGGATGGGTGGTTACGTTATAACCTCTAATGCATTGGGTATGGAGTTTAGTCGTATGGATATTCTATTTAGTGATATGTGTTGAAGTCGACCAAATGGTATTCCACTTAAGAATGTTTATGTCCCAAGTAACCATTATATTTTATGTGTTCTTTATATGGGGTTTATGGTAATATTTTGGTTACAAAAGGGTAATAAATGATCTTTTATTCAGTGAAGAGTATTTACTACTTCATAAAGGCAAAATGTATTACTTATGATTAATTATTCATGGTTTACTTGTTGTTTTGAAAAACTAACAGTTTTCCTTCTTTGTGTATCCCTTAATGAGAATTTTATGCTCATCCCATGTTTTTGAAATGTTTTTAATAGGAAATAAAATATAATAGGATCAAGGATGGGATCAAGGAAATATCATGAAGTCTAAAACATGGAACTAGATATGACTCTTTTTTTCAAGAGTTTTTATTTTATGAAAAAATGGACACTGAGTAGAAGTTTCTACCTTGTAATTTTTGAGATGTAATGTAATAGTTATGGACTAATTCTCTAAAACTACAAAATTTAAAAGATCCTCAATGTGAATTATTTATTTTATTATATATTATGTATTTTTTAAGGTCGGGTCCTTATAACATCGCTCATGCGTACGTATAAAATACCATCTCAATGAAGTTATGTATTTTATTTTTCATCATCGTCTCTCATGTATGGAAATATATATGAATTTAATATCTATATATTATTTTTATAACATAATTATTAATCTTTAAAGATAAAATCTTGTATTATTTATTACCTAATATATGTTGGAAAATGATAACGTCGCTCGTGCATTTGTGTGGATTAGTTGCTCCACAAAATGATGTGATTCATTTTTCATTTCCTCTTAAAATTATTGTTAATAATGATAAATTTTGTGAGTATATATTATATTTATTATATTTTTTTTAAAAACAAACATTATTTAATATTTTTTCTTTTCATTCATTGAAAAATAAAAAAACCACTCATGTGTATGTACTGACTACCGTATCTCTGAAGTGATGCAATTTTTCTTTTCAGAAATGAATATAATTAAAAGTAATAAAATTATATCTAATGAATAAATATGATAATTATTACATTATTAATATTTCGTATATGATCAAATGATGACCAAGGTACAAGGATCAAAATAATTGAACTAAAACTTGAATGGCAAAGATAATAGTTAACACCCAAATTTTGATTTTAAGGAAGAATCATTAATGAAAGGGTGAGTGGAAATTATATGGTAATGATATAATGTATGATAAGTATTAATATAGTTCTGTTATAGATTTATAATGAATAAAAAATTATCATATATGAGGTGAATGATCTGTACAATGAAATTCAAGACCTAAGGTAGGGTTTTATCTTACAATCATATTTCATTTCAGGTTTATCTATGTTAAATTTATAATGAGGTGAATTATATAATTCATATCATTTAAAAAAAATAAAATTTATTATCTGATGGTTATTTCTAGGGTTTCAATATTTTACTTTCACTCTTCTCTCCTTTTTAAATAAAATTATCTAGAATTTTTTTTAAAAAAAGTCGATCATATATTCTATTTTTGTTTTGGGATATTTATATTCCATATCTATGTTCTTAAAATTATTTTATAGAAGTTTTTACTTATATAAATTTTTTTAGGGAAATTAATTTTCACTAAATTTGAATTTATTTTAAATTTTTAGAAGAATATTTTCAATGTTTTTAATATTACCCACTTTTGAATTTTTACAAAAGTCTGAAAAGAACGTCATCTTTTAATATATACGACGTAATTTTATTTTCCTATTGTCATGTATTTCCTTAATCATGAAGTTTTATTATAAATACTATGAAGGTTTTATAAGGAAAATCATATTTCCATTTTTCTATGAATTTGTTATTTTTTAAAATTTACCAAATGAAAATGGATAACTTCACATGATTTTCAATGCATATATTATATGCATTTATGAAATAATCTTTTATCTATGTAAACATATTTTATAGATTGTTATTATTTACTGGGGATATAATCACATGATACCATCCAATTCCATTCAATGTGCGGTTTATGATGATGATATTTTCGTAAATACCATTTTTCTCATGACTTAATTATGCTATAAATGAATGATGAATTCTCTTATATTCTTGCAGAATATATATATATAGTTTATTATTATTTAATTGGTGAATATGCTATATCCGTAAAATTAATTGGGAAATGTTTAATGTATTTCTATATTAAATGGTATAGGGGTGGTCCCCAAAATTCCAATACAAGTGTTTATCCCATGTTTAAGAAGTTACATGGGTGGTTATCCCAATCCTACTATGTGATGAATGTCTTAGTGGGTATCCTTGACATTTGATGCAACGAATGTTTTAGTGGGCATCCTTGATATATGATTTATACTATTATTTTTATTCCATATTCTCATTACATATTATAATTCATAATTTATTCTCTCATGGATTATTATTGTTTGATGTTCAACACTCAAAATAATTATGTCTTATGTTATAATAATGACTTATGTCATGAATTAGGATTTTAGATTTATGTATTTAGGATTGAATTTATGTAACATAATTATATTATTATACCCTTATAAAAAATTAATGTTCACTTGCATACATTTAATATATATCTCCCATTTTTACACTTACTGAGCATTTGAGCTCACCCCTTATTATGATTAAACTTTGAAATGTTATAATGAAGGATATTAAGTAAGGTAAGTATTGAAGATTGGAATGTGAGAAGAATGATTGTGGGAGTTTTTGATGATATTTCATAAAGTAAGTTGATTAAATGTATAATATCTAAGGACTCTAAAACATTATGGTTTTGGGGTGTGATTTGACGTGATATATAATGAATATTTATCTAAATTGATTTAATATTTATATAAGTGATGATCAGGTCACCTCAATAACTTCCCTGGATATCTTCCACAGATGAATTTGATAGTATATCTCATATTTATTTATGAAAATGAACCTATTATTTAATAGAATATATTCAATTTATATTCCCTCTTGATCTCTACTGGTCACAAGAGAAATAAACTACCCCATGACATCTCGTCTTCTTCTCATATTACAAAACCCTATAATATGGCCTTTGTATAGCATTTCATAATTTCTTATACATTACTAATTATTTATTTATTTTCTCATTTATAAATTCTATCCCATGAATTCCATTATTAACTTATTCATCTAGTGATCCTATTATCCCCAATAATAATAAGCACCTCTAAATGTGGAGTTGGAATTCCATTGCTTGGGAATAAAATTTATTTTGGATTTAAAAATCCTTCCATATAGAATATAAAAAATTAACAATATATTCCTTTGAAAATATTAAACCAGCCAAATAAAACATTCTTCTTTTTTGTTCCTGGTAATTCCATAATTGTAACACATATTTTTATATCTATACTATCATCTCCATGTTTTTGATTCAAACAATTAATTTCAGGATTTATCTTGGTTAAATCCATATAAATTTCTTTTATAACTCATTTTTGGTTAATTGACTACTTTGGAAGATGATGTTTCAAACATAAAACATTATTTTACCTTAAGAGTTATTCTTTGGCATCAAGACACTATTTATCAGGAATTGATTATTGATCTTCATCCACTTACTCATGCCACATCAATTATACGATTAATGGTTCAACATATTCATAGGACTCTTTAAATATTACTCAGATATCTAGATTCTTATTTCTTTGAATATATAATTCATTAAGAGTCCCCAGAATCTCTAATTTATGACTAAAAAATGCCTATGGTTCAACCTAATCCTCAACAACCATTTTATCATTTTATGATATTAGAGTCATAGATACTATAAAATATATCTTCAAGATTTTACACCAAAGAGATTAACTTTTTTTTTTCTATAATAAAATTTTTATAACCTGATAAACCCAATGGGGGATGAATTATGGTGTATTCTAAATTAAATTTTTTACTTTTATTATATTTTTTCCCATTAGAACATTATTCCCATATTTGTAGAAACTAGTATTCAAACCATTGACGAATATATTTGATGGTATGATTTTACTTTGTTTACCACAAAGGGTTAATCTAATGATCATATGATAACGATAAATTGATGTATCAAAGAATAAATACTATAAACTATAAATATAAAAAAATTAGGAAAACTGCATTATTTATCATATGGAAAATTAATTTTCTTCACTTTATACACTATTTTTTGAGGATTAAATAATTTTATAAGCTTAAGGGATACTTCAATAGTTTATAAACCGAATGTTCTATCACATGACTATATAGGTTACTCATACACCATACATCCTTATTCTCTATATGGATGTTTTTTTAAGCTCTACATTTACTACTGGAAAAATATTAGAAGGCTTGATGTGATAAAAATAATAATATAGGGATTTATTCGTTGTATTTTATGAATAATAACAAATACTTTTCTCTAGATGAAGATAATTCCAAACTGGAATAATCTTGTTGCACTCCTTATTTAGAACCATATATGGATGTGTAATCCTTCTTCCACTTCTCTTGATTATCCTTTTATTGAACTAAAAATGATATGAAAGAATAATTATTCTATTTCATGCCTTATCCATCATCTAAATAGGATTTTTCAATATCCTCATACTCTACCTTATTATTTTCTATATCTAGATATATCAATATTTTTAGCTTACTAATTTTATTTTCCTTCAACTCAAAAATGTATCTTTTGATATATGTGTCATCGAATCCCATTTCATTATTTCTTATTCTTATATATTCACATAAAATCATTTTTTTATATTTTGAATATTGAATCTATGTGAAGGAAGCACCATGAATTTCTCATTTTGAATTATTCATGAATATTCTAAAAATAATTTGAATAATATTCCCATCATATCTACACTAGAATTTTACCCATTTTATTCTTTAAGAGAATATCATGAATCAATCAAATTATTCATGAATAATTTATTTATCAATAACCTAATATCACTCTTGCACTATCATTCATGTGATCTACTTTGAACATCGTTGTTTTTATCCTTCTCTACAAATTTCACATGTTTATTTAAACTAAACTGACTATATTATCAATCATGGAATATGATTCATAATACCTATCATAAAAATCCATGCATTTAAAAATTTGTGTCATGGTAATCACAATCACAGTATATCAACTGCTCTTTTTCTCTTAGATGAATAGTATAATATGCCATATTTTATAAAAAATGTTATGTATTTCCAAAATAAAACATTCAAAACTCATAATGATTTTAAAAAAGTCTTAGGTATTCAGGGATGAAAATATGAATTTTATAAGTTTACTACTTCAAAATAATATCTTACATAATATATAAGATATATTTATTGTATAAATTTCATGTTAACATTAATAAAAATATCTTATGAATAAATAATATATGATTACAATTAACTAGTTTATTTTTTTTATTTTTTTTAAATCACTTATAGATCATGAATAAATAAGATATGATTACAATTAACTAATTCACAACATTTTCTCTAGTGTTATATATCCTTCATAGCTTCTGAATATGATGTTTATGTGCATGGTAAAAATATTCTCCTTTATTCTGTCATATAAGACCCCATGTTATCTTCTCATTCCATTTTTCCTACACTTATCAAAAAATCCAACCAGAAACACATGTTCAATGTTATCATTAGATCATCTAATGAATATTTTAAAAAAATAAAAAAAATCTTTGTAAATGTATATTTAGCTTAGAATTTTAATTTCTTTAATAATAGTCATATTAGCTCCGAAAAAACATTGATACAAATCAACTGGTGGGTGTAAAAATCTAGATGGGATCCTAAATGGGGTCTCAATCATAGGATACCTCAACTAATCATTCTCAAGATACTCAACTTGATTCAGATTTTGGATTTGAGTTAGATAATGATAGTGATAAAGAACTATGGGATGACCAGCTTACTCGTGATAAAGATAAGAGGGTGATCCGAGTATTTAATCATATATGGTATACTGATGATTAAATATATGGTTTCAGTATTTAATAAGATAAAAATATTGATAATATAACAAAATATAATAATGTTTTGAAATTAAATTAATATGAGTAATTTTTTTCTACCAAGAATAATGAAATGTATTCTCTACTTGAAAATAAAATATAATTTATTATTAATAAGCATGATAATTTTAATTTATATATTTTATATAAATTTTTAAAAATGGTTGAATAGAGTTACATGGAGTCAAAAATAAACTATAAATCCTATGTATTTGTAATTTGTTTCTTTCAACTTGAAGGTGTTCATTACAGAGGGATATTTTCTATTATTGTTAAGAATTAATCTATTTTTTCCTCTTAGAATTTTTTATTACATTGAATTTTTCAATTATCAGTTAGATATTAAAATGAAATTTGTATATGGTAAATTATGTTAATTTTTTTTGGTGTAACAACATAAGGTTTTTTTTAATGTCTTTAAAAATAATCTGACCTATCTTTTATAAAGTTCATGCTATTGATTAAATTATCATTCAAAACATTGATACGAATGATTTAAAACTGTATAATTGACAATTTATTTACTATGTATATAATTATTAATGTGTTTAATTCAAAACTCTTAAACAAGATATTATTTACTTTATTTATTTTTGACATGTTCATTATTTATATGAATATAAAACTAATTAGTTATATAAAAATATTATTGAATTATTATTTTTAGATTAATAATTTAGTGGGTATAAAAAATATTAGTGATGTAGATTTTAATTGATAGAGAGAATAAAATATTTTATCTATCTTTATATATATATAAGGTAACCCTTTATGTTATCACATTAATAATCCCCTATCAGGGAATCTGATAAATCCTTTATGAATAAAATATATTTTTCTAATATAATTTGAAGAATCTTAATGAGAAATCCTTGAAATAATCCTACAAATATATTGAAATAGCTACTAATTTATATTCTTATTTACCCTTTCTTATCTACATTTTTTTGGAAAAATGTTAATTTCAAGACTTATGAGGTTAGTTTGTGGATTTTTACTATATTACTTATGTAGATACATGTAAATCGATTTGTGTTTTTTTATTTTGTTTTTTTCTTCATTTTTTGGGTTTAGTAAATATTGTCTCAATTTGGTAACATATATTTTTATTACACCATAAGGCATATTAAATTTTATTTACAAAGATATATATTTGTGAATTAAAATTTCACTTTATTTATTAGTATTCTTATTTGAATATTAAATTTCATTTTATTAATTTTATTATTATTTCATGTAATAAAATGTTCTGTTTTTTTGAATTATTAAACTTTTTTCTATCATTTTCCTTGGGAATAGCCTATTAGGATTTGACACTTATTGTTTTCATTAGTTCTTATAACATATTTCCTTCATCTGATATATTAATTTTCTAGGAATTATCTTACACCTTGAATAAATTTATTGGATAGATTGAAACTTGATTATTTGTGTTTTTATCTATGTTTCTTCACCCTTACATTCTATTGGATCTATGTCATTGTTTTCCTTCTATGCCATTACAACATGAGTCTTTCGGGATTGTTATTTGGTTATGATTCCTTACTCGTTCACATGTTCTATTCCATACACATAGACTTTTTTCCTATAGATGATGTGATTTTTTACATTCCATTAATCCATGTATGTTTTGGTTGAGCTATTAATAGTATTCTATGTTTTTTGTTTCTTGATTTGATCTTTTATACTTTATTATGTTATTTTTTCATCTAGATTAACGAGAGATAATTTGAGAGGAATATTAAAGGTATTATTTGTTCTTAGAGTTTTTCTTACTGATTCATAGTGATTTCCATTCCCAGAGTTCCATTTTAGTAGTGATCAAGGAAGTTCATTCATGGATATATTATTAAGGATGATGGTATAAAAAATCAAATAAGAAATCATGGATAGTGTTCTATTCTCTTTAACGAGTTCTATATTTTTGGTATGATAAATTATATCAATAAAAATTCTTAATCTACATTAGTTTTTCCTTCCTAAATATAATTTAACTTTTTTAGTTTGAGTATGTTTAGTGAGTCCATCTATGAAGATAGTAAATGAAAATTCCCCAGGGAACATTTTATCACTACCACCTGGTTTAGTGAGGCTTATACCAAAAATCATTTTTCATTCCCTCTATGTTATTTTATTTATATTTTATAATTCAATTGATTCATTTCATGTATAATAATGTAGTTTTAAGGGTGGTGTTATTTCTATTCATGTAAGTCTAAAACATGTCAGTATATATAAAATACTTATCTTAATTTTACTTTATGTCTTTCTTTTCAATGATTATGCATATTGATACAATTTCATTGAACTTTTATTAAATTTTAAAAATAATTTTTTATCTATATGAAATGTAAATCCCCACTATATAAAGGGTGTCCTATGTATTATCCTATGGAATTAATAACACCAGAAATGAAAACCGACCCCAATAATATGGTTATTTTTTTAGAGACTGTCATTAATAAACAAGTGACTATATTAGTTGAAGTCATTTCAAGAAAAAACTATTTTAGGAATTTAGGTATTCTAGTCAAAGGGTATTACTGGATAACTTTTTATCATTAAATAAGATTATTTTAAAAAAAGTATCAATATAACTTTGTAATTTTAATTAAAATATTAAGGGTTATTAGAAGTATTTTTGGTCCCTTTAACTTAACTTCTATAATTAAATTTATGAAAAAAATACACAGACTTGTAAAATATTTTAAGATCAATTTAAAAAAAATAAGTAGTCGATTTTAAATAATATTTAAATTAATATAAAAGTATTTTTAGAGAAGAAGAAATATACATATAGTCTTAAAGCTTAGATAAAGTCTATGATTCATGTTAAAAACCATATGTGTTTGCTCTAACTTGAAGGTATATGAAAACCTATCATTGAAAAGTTAGTCTCACAATATATTATATTCAACTCATTTTTATTAAAAAATGAAATATAATATTTTAGATTCTTGAAATAATGATTATGTATACATATCACTTAATTTTGGGAAATACATGGGGTTTTTAAAATATAATTTTTAGTTATATCAAATAAACCTCAAAAGAAATGTATAAACATGAATAATATTTCTTCTCATGGAATTAAAATATTATATTTTTTCATTCAATAAAAAAACTGACACTTTTATGCTATGATATTTATTTAAAAAAATAGTTTGAACATATATTCATTTAAAAGATAACATATTAAAATTTTCAATATAAAATATATCTAATTAAATTTATCAAATTAATATTATTTAAAATATTAAAAGTTGTAATTAATGAGAACCATTTAAGATATATTAAACATGTAATTATACCATAGTTTTATATTTATAACTTTATAATAATATTGAATCCTTAAAATAGTAATATAATGAATGATATAGGCCAGGTAGTTTTATTTATACTAATAATAATGTTCTAAAATTAGGATATTAAAAAGTAGGTAATAATAAAATATGAGATCACATTAAATAATGCTTATAATTTAATCAAATGAGTGTTAAGTTCTTCATTTTATGATTAAAGATGTGATTAGAATGCCTACAATCTAACATGCTATATTTTTGAATATTAAACTTAAAAAATAAAACCATGGGGAAATATTAACTTCAATTATATTTATAGGACTTAATATAAGTGGTAGGAAAAAGGTAGATATAATATCTCAAAAGTGATATTCAGTGGATAATATGAAAAGTGGGAAATGAGAAGTAATGTGACTAAATAGAAAAACTTCCTGAGAGAAAGAAACATGAGTAGTATGACACAAGAATAAAAATATTGGGTTGGGTTAGATTTTTTAAAGAATATATTTCACATAAATTTATATATTAATCAACTTGAAACATGTTAATGTGTTGATTTTCTTTCTCAATTATTAGAATAATCGATACCAAATTGTGTTACTAAGTGCATTTTGATATTTTTAAATGTTTGAAAATACAAAATATTAGATATACTTAATTTTCACTAATATTCTTATTTAATGTTCTCTTATATTCATTATTTTTTTATAATTAAATTACTAATTTTAGTGAATTCATCAGGCTTAGGGTTTTTCATCCTTTTAACTAATCCCTTGAACCATGTATATTACATTATATCTTTTTTCCTCAATTTCCCAAATCTTATTATACATTTTTATGATATTTTGAAATCTATATATTATTCTTTTGAATATTTAATTTTGTTTTTTTATAAGTACTTTTTTTAAAATTAGATTCTAAAAGAATTACCTAGTTAAAAAAAACCATCTAACAAATTCTAATGGACTCATTCTCTTGGTTTGATTTTTCATATAATAGTATGTCATCACTGATATAGTTAATTTATTTTAGAAGATACTACATATTTTTCTTGAAATTTATGTCCTGATTATTATATTTTTGCTTTATTAAATATTAATTAAAGGATCCCTTCATTCTTTATTTATAACATGTGACTTCATTTAAGGAAAATATGGAGGAATTCACTAGACCATTTTTATATTTTTTCTTATCGTCCCTTCTTGGAAAATTTGGTAAACATTTTAACATTATTTATAGTTCATTCATATTTTTTTATATCTTATAAAATTAATCAATTTTTTTTAAATATTTTTGAACATACATTGTGTTATTATGAATTTTATCTATGAGAGACTGTGAGAATTTAGTATATATCGATGATGGAAATATTCAATATAGGATAATATCTTTATAGTAAGATTGAATTTAACTAGAATGTATTGAATAAGCATGAATTTCAAAAGAAAAAGTGTTATTATTTCATGATTTATGAATATTATATATGGATTGGAGAATAAAATTTAGGCTTCTATGTGATGTGAGTTTTTTCACCACTGTTCATGTAGAAAATAAAAGGAATTAAGATTTTTTTCCTTTATTATCATGGAAATGGGTGAAGAAGAGACTAAGAAGTCTTGTACATAATCTATTACAATATATTTGATATGGTGAAAATTATTATCTCAATGAATATGTTTAGAGATCCATTCAATTATAAGGATTGTTTTTTGGTTTGATTTTTATCCATAAATTATGTTGTGTGAATTATATTCACTTTCAAAAGAATATTTGAAAAATTATTCTATTTTTAATGTTTTACATAAATAATACATTAAAAAATGTTTAAATACACGTATGGATTATTGAGATGATATTAATGGAAATAAATGACACGTTCTGATGAAATGTAGATAAAATACTCTATAATAATCACTAATGAAGTGAAAAATTTGGATGTTAAATAGATTGAATATATAAGTTTAATGGAGTATAAATGAAAGCATTAATTTATAATAAACTATACAAGGTTCATTTATAATGAATAATTCTCTTTATAGTAAATACTATCTATTGGATGAGGTTTTAATAAGATGATATTATCTTTGGAATGGCTTGGGGAGGTTCTGACTAATTTTTAGTTAGCCTAGAATTTTAGTGTTGGTGTTTGAAAAATGGATAATTCACCGAGTTTGTAAAAATTTAAGTCACTCAATAATTCTTTTATATTTTTTTCATTAGTATTTTAGTGTTTTATATAATATTTTTAGATAGTTCATATGACTTATTATTTTTACTGAAATAAAAAATGTTAGAAAACAACATGACTTTATTTGAAACTATAAATTTTTTATTGATAATCGTAAGTGTATTAAAGTCATATGATATTCCAGTTGTTATTTAAAAAATTATGAGGTCAAGAAAAATATAAGATTTCTGTAAGACTTTTCATTTAAGATAAATCTTTAATTGGCATGACGCTATAAGGGTTTCATAATACTAATAATTTATTATAAAATAATATTTTTTCATTGAAAATATGACTAAGGCATGGATTAAAAAGGAAGTTTTTGTGACCTATAATTTCTTATGAAAAAATCATATGGTGCCTAGAAATATACAGGGAAAAAGAATCTCGACATGATTTAAAAGAAAATGATTATATCATAAGAAATATATAGTTTGATAATATTTTTAAAGATGAATTTTTAGAAGTTATTTTGAGATATTATGTCAGATAATATATCCATTCCTCAAAAAATATTAAAATGAATTACATACCAATGATGGTCCTATAATTTAAAAAGATGTTACATAATATTTAAGAGGATCATCCCACACAATTTATTGAATGGAGAGGTTGTAAGAGAGATTTTTAACCTAACATAAGGATCCATGAATGTAATTTTGATAATGATAATATTCATGAAGTTGTGTTTTTTTTAAATACACATGAATAATATGTATGAAATAAATATGATAACTCAAAAAAAATCTAGATTTTTTATTTTAATTTTAAGACTTTAGGGGGAGGTAAGGGAAAGAAATAAGGTATCCAAAAATATTAGAGGAAATAATATGTGCTGAATTCCAATATAATTTTAAGATCAGAAAAGAATTAAATTTGAAGATTGATATTGATAGAGATTTAATTTATTAATATTATATAAATATTATTCATGAATTTATGAGAATATATATTCCATTAAGAATAATTAAAATTTTATTTTAATCAATGAAAATAATTTACATTATGAGAGTTCAAGAGAACATGACAGTATCCTCAACATATAAAAAAATGATGTTAAGTCTTGATATAACCAACACTAGTAAAAAAGAAGATATTATTGTACATTGATGAATAAAAATAAGAGAAATAAATTCCTTATTAAAACTTATATTCTTACTAGACAAATGCGGAAGAAATAACTTAGCCTATAAAATTCTAAAATCATAAATGATAATGAAGCTTGAGGATTCCCGTGTGATTAATTTGTTTTGAGGAATAATTTAATATCCATATTTTCTAGGAAGGAGACAAGCCTACATCGTTGATCATACTTTATAGGGGTCCCACTACTTTCTTATATCCAATGATTAAAACGTCAGTTCTTGTATAGTACATAGTTGGTACCAAGAATATGGGCCCAAGGATAGTCCCCTGTCATAGTTTTTTCTTGTTAATAAACGAATAGTTATATGTGTGTGGGATAAAAACCATTACACACCGGAAGTATAGTCATCCATATTGGAGGAAAAAAACATTAATAAATATTTGTGTCCTTATTAAATTATTTATTTATATATCTATAAAACTAAAGGTGAGTATTGAGTTTGAGAGATCTATTCACTAATTATATGTAGAGGAAAATGAAGGGATGAAATGTATAACTGATCTAGAGTTTCTATAATTTATTCACCAACACCCCTCTCAATGTTGGGTATATCCCAAAGTGACCCAAAAAAATTCTATTTTTTGGAGTACAAGTTAAACCTAACATATATAAACTAACTAAAATGAATCAAAAAAATAATTAAAAGTTTTTTATAAGTTATTTCATTTGTTAAAATTGGTTACTGAATATCACATAATTGTGTTTATTGTTTGGATGAGTTTTATCTCATTAATGATTCTTTACCACTCTTAAATGAAATCAATTTATTAAATAGAATATATAAATATTTATCCAAATTGGTATTGATAAATATTATCTTTTGATTAATTTTAAAAATATTATAAAATCTTATTAATTTTTATTTCAATATATCAAGATAGATTGACTCTAAATTTACACAAAAATAAGTAATCAAATTACATTAAAAAATAAAAAATCATGTTTTATTTCATGGAGTCAATTTAACATTTTAATTTTAATTTTTTATCCCAAATTTAAATCTAATATAATATATGTATTTTTTATTTGTGATTGGAGGTTTTTTATATTATTAAAATATTTATTCATTTTTATTCACGATCATTTTTTATTTTATTATTAGGTTATTCTATTTTTTTGATTGATTTTTTTTATTAATTCTTTACCTTCCAGTATATTTTTAAAACATATGTAGGTAAATAATTATGGAGAATATTTTATTCAATAAATTTATTAGGAAAAATTTATTATTTAGGTAATATTTATCTTCCCAATAAATTGAAAATTACATGAACAAATATAAACCATTTAGTTTTTTTAATCAGGGGTTGTATTTTTTATTGTTTAGTTTCATTTCTAATATTAAGGTAAAAATTTTAAAATTCATTAATTAAAATATGTTTTTATAACTAGTTAAAAATTACTTTGAACACCCCTAGATCCAATGACAATAAAGGATTGTTTAGATAAAACATTATATATTTGAAAACCTACAATATTTTGAATTGAATTTATCTTATTCGTTTATATTATTTCGATCCAATTAATTCTTTTATAGATATCCATTTAATTCATACATTGAATATTCATTGAATTTTTTTTATTGATTAATTTTAACCTTCATTAATTCTATTTTATGGGGAATTGCCTTTGAATATTTTTAATAAATATTGATTTATCTATTGTTTTATCATATCCAACTACATTATTTACTATTTTGGTACATTTTTTGTATATATACTCCTTAGTCTTGGTGTCACTCATTTTAAAATTTTGATGTTTAGCTCATATAATCTTTAACTTTATCCTTCTTATCTTATCTATGTAACTATGTTCCACATGGAAAATTCTCTATGTATCATGTATCGAAATAAAGTCACATATATAACTAAACACATTTCAACTTATAGAGTAAAAGAAGGTTTTCATTACTTTGTAATTCAACTAATATCAAGTATCAACATGAATAATAAGTAAATTATGATATTTATCAGGAATATTATATGGATTTATTATGATAGTATATGTTGGGTTAAAAAAAATCCATATAGGGTCATTGATTATGTTTTTCAAACTTGGATAATCTATGTCACTAATGAAAGGGTTTTTAACATGTTTTATCATAAATGATTATCCCAAGACATAATTTGTTTTGTGATATTTAACTATGATTGTTTTTTCTCATAAAACTTTAATAGTACAATGGTGTGATAACAATAATTTTCTCAGCATAGTAGAAAACTATATAAAATTAGGTGTAATGACTTGAAAATTTAAAACTTATATTTTCCTTTAAAACCTAATATGTTTAATAAATTTCTTCACATAAAAAATTGATACCAAATGAAAATAGAAATTTTATGTTACTCCAAAATTATTTCCATTGAATTGAAGGAAAAATATAGAATTAACAGAATTATGATATAAATATATATAAATAAAAAAATTCTTTTTTTTAATAATAATTAATTGATCAAATTCAATTAGCATATCTAGACAATTAATAAACTAATTTTATGCATAGAAATATATTTTCTTAAAAAAGTTCATTTTCATGCACTGTGATGTTTATTATATTATAGTTGAATAATGGTTTAAATGGAAAGTATTGATATTATATATAATAAAATAAGTTAACATCTATATAATAGTTATTAATAGGAAAGTAATAAATTTAGTTTATGTTTAGATGTTACATTTTTCCAAAAAAAATCATTTTTTGTTATACACGCTTATATTAAAATTAATTTTTACTATTTTTATAAAATGAATCATATAAATCATTTTTATATTTTTAATAAGAATTATTAAATATTTAATGGGTTCAATTTCATTTTTGTGTAAAAAATTAATTTAGATAAATATTATTACCCACAGTAAATGAAATTGAAATGATCATCTTATATTTTTAGTAATAAAATAATTACCATAGTTGAATTTTAATCATGATTAATAATTATTAAAATGGGTGGTCTAATGTGGCTCAAATTTCCCTAAATCAATTTGCAATATAGAGCTTCTAGAATACTTTTTTGAGGTTGAAAATTCATACCTATGTGTATCATCAATATTTATCCATGTAACTCATTTAAATCTAATGTAATTCACTTCATACCCCATAACATTATTCTCTAAATAATTGTCCATATTTTTTCCTATAAAAGGATCCCACTTTGACACATTTCCAAACACATACATAATTCCAAATTCTCATGATACACAATCCAATTTACTTCTAATGGATCCCCTCTACATTTTTGGTAGCCTCTATCCTCAAAACATTTCCTCAGGTCCTTTATGTCAAAATTACATTTCAAGGGAAGATCAAAATTCTCAACATATGTATTACTTTCCCTTTAACTTCCTTTTTTTATGATTATCATAAAACCTACTTAAAAACCATTCTAACCATATGTATATAATTACAGAAATATAAATAATATACTAAAATTTTATTATATAGATGGTATAACCTTTATCTATTCCTTTCCAATTCGATCAATAAAAATGAAAATGTTCCTCTTTCATGTGTGTGGACTACTTCCTCCAGGAATGACATGTTTCATTTTTCATATCTGCCTTCCATGTTTGGTTATTGAAATGGATTTAGTGAATATATATGTTTTTTATGTCTTGATATATATTTGGGAAATATATATTCATCATTATTTAAGTAATATTATAAATAATAGATCATTGTTAAACTAATAACCTAAATCAAACATACTAAGAGAAAAATTGATTTATTTATAAGCGAAAACTTATTTTCCATTTACCTTATTTTTATAAATCATAAAAATTATATTTAATCACTATAGTGTCATCTACATAATTTCATTTTACTTTTGTGATAATGAAATTATTATAAAATATTCTCTTCTATAGTTATAGCCACTAATAGATTATAGAATGTTCATGTTGGGATGGTGTAACAACCCACATGAAAAATGTGATAAATTTATATGATGGATGAATTTGGAAACATAATATTTTTTATTAGTTATTAAATAATATATTTTTTACCTTTAATGGTAATATAAATGTTTAAATGACTAATTAATGCAACATCAATATTTATTTATAAACTACAAATACTTACTCGTCACTGACTTCATCCTCAAAAATAATACTCAGAAAAATTATGAAATGAAATTATAACACTTTAAATAATTACAAGAAATAATTTTTTTACCTTCTATAATCCAGTAATGTTGAATGTTTTATGAAAAATGAAGAACAAACCATGATTGAAGAAGTAGTTTGAAATGATCAAGATTACTCACAACCAGTATTGAAAATATATAATAACTAATATTTATGTACATAATAATTATAAATAATGTTTATAATATATATATATATATGAATAATGTTATGGAATATTAAATTAAGATATTTTTTATAAAGGAGTTTATAACGCATTCGACTACGTGGGGAAACAAGATAAATGTTTTTTCTCCAATTTTTACACCTTGAGACATATTTTTTATTATACACCATGTTTGTTTTTGTACTGGTGTATATATGACCACTATGATATTTTATATCATGATCTAATAATTATAAATTTTATTTAATGTTTCATTTGAAATCATATCCTTTAAGGTGTTTTAAATCAAATGTTTTTAAGGATGTAAGGGGGTCTATGTCTAAAATTTAATTTCTTGAGACATACTTCCCATTGTACACCATGATTTATTTAATATTATGAGATTTATACCTAATTAATTTAATTTATCTTATTCATTTAATTCAGTACGTTTTAAAATCCATATCATGTTATTTATTTAAATTTAAATTTGATTTACAAGATACCAAATTTTAAAGGGTTTTTGTTAACTCAACTCTTATCATTGAGTTATAATTCTAGTTATCGAGATTAATTATTCCATGATTTATTTTTTACACCCTAGGAATTTATGTCATTTTAATTTACCATCCTATCTATGGGGAATGAATTTTTAATCTAAATAGTTAACCAAAATAAATCTCTTCCTCAAAACATATATCATTGTTATGTGTAATTCCCAACATCTTTAATGATATTTTATCACCCATGTCTATGTTTTTATCTTCACATTAATGTTAATATATTAAATTTTGAAACATTATTATGTATTAACTCATGTGACTATCATATTTCTCTTTTAAAAGTAAGTTTTATTTCCACTTTTTATGAAGTGATTTTTAACAAATGTATTTTTTAAAATACCGAAAGGGTTTTCCTTACATGATAAAATATTTTTTATTATATACCACATTTATTTTAAATACCATTATATATTTTTAAATTATACATAATGTGTTATTATTTCTAAATTGAATGTTTTCACAGTTTTAAAATCACCATTTTAAAAATCACTTTGGAAATTGACCCCTAAATTCATGGATTTAGATAACATTACAATGTTTCATAAAATATATTTTTATGTTTTTATTCCTTATAAACACATATTTATATAATGTTTATCTTCTTCTTTAAAACATACTCTCCAAATATTCATGTATTATCAAGGAAATTATTATTCTTTTAGTTTTATAAAATATTTAAATAAATGTTCTAAAAAATGTCTAGTATGTTTCTTATTCCAAATGAAATTTTATTAATGCTTCATAAAATTATTTAACGTATATATCAAAAACCTATATTAATTCCGATCATATTCACTTATAATAACTTCAAATCGTGACTTGGTAATTTTTTATGGTACATTGGTGAATAAACATAGTCATATAAAAGGTGTTCCATGATAGTTATTTAATGAATTGGGTAAATAATTATTATCTAAAGATGAATTGTTTATGATACCTTGGAAGAAATCCTTGGTAATGTTTTATGATACCTTGGTGACAAAACATGGTAGTGTGAATAGTGTTACCTGATAGTTATCTAATGAATTGGTCTATGAATTTATCTCTATTAATAAAATTTTCATGATAACTTGGAAGCATGGTTTGGTAATGTTTTTTGATAACATGGTGAATAACCTTGGTAAAATACTTCAATGATACCTTAGTGATGAAAATTAATTACATGATTATGAATGTATCTTATTTATATTTTAGCCACATTTCTATGTTATACCTCATGTAATTATAAGCATTTTTGCCTCATGTTCTAATGATCATGTTATTCCTCATGGTCTTATGATCATTTGATGCATATTTCCCTTATATTCACATTCTTAGATTGTTTTCATGTTTTATTCATGATTTTCATTAATGAACTATTTTTAATGTTTATCCATTACTATGTATCTGATCTCACCCCTTTTTATTTTTCAATTTCCCCAGGTTATGAAGAAATTTAATATCTAATATATGCCTAGAAGTTTATTATGTGTACATAATTTATGGGATATTTTGAAAACATGTTATGGATTAACTTGTAAATTGTATTATTGGAAAAAATTTATTAGTTTAAAAATTCATGGGTTTTTTAGTTAATGATTTTTCTTAATTATCTAAAACTATAAACCAAAAATGTATTGTGATTGTATTTTAATGGAATATTTGATATAATTCATGTAATTATGATATAGTCACATCAGTGGGTTACCATAGTTGGTATCAAAGAAGGTATTAAGTCACTTTAAATATTATAATATTTATTTAGGACAATTTTATAGTTTATAAGTTATGGTTTATCATAATTTAAAAGTAATAGATAACCCATTATGTTAGTTGTGGTAATATTGAATATTTTAGGGATTATGATAATAAAAATTTACCAAAATCCATAGTTATAAGTTAATGGGATATATCTAGGTATAATATAACATATCAATGTTTTGGTAATATATATATTGAGTGGTTTTCCATAAATTAAATCCATATGTAAATATTGGAAAGTGGATGTGGTTGTGTCATAGATGCACCTATGTGTATTTCCACTCAAAAAGTCTTGTTGAGTATCAACCCGATCTCCACTCTAATACTTGATGAGGGGGACTTAGACTATAAACATGGATAGACTACCCCTATGGATATTATTTAGTTAATAAAATTATATTTACAATCCATTATGAAGTATTTATTAGGTTAAGGAATATGAGAGAACCTAAAAAAATAAACCTAGGTTGAAGTGAGAGATATTTAGATTATATTGAATGATATTGTAATAATTTCGAAGAATATAACATTTTGAGGTTGTACTTTTCATCTCATACTAATTATCTTATGATTTTAATGGGTTATCACTCATGTTAAATCATTTTGGATTTAGTAATAGATGAAGTATCAAGGAATAACATTAAAAATTTGTACCATGAGAAATATTAATATTGTACTAACGAGAAACCTAATAAGATGATAATTGAAGTTATAAATCATGTGGTCTTTCCAAACCAGCTATAAAGAATTATGGTTAAGATTTTGAACATAGATTAATTCCAAAACAAACCAAAGAATATAATAATGGAGTCGCATGTGTGTTTATTTAATTATTATGATAATTAATATAAGATTCAATTTTCTTCATGTCAAAAATGATGGGAGAGGAACCATGGAGAATTACATAAAGGAACAGGGAGATGTTTTATGTGTGAAAAGGAGGGTATAAAGAAAAAAAACATTTGAGAAAAAATGAAGTTATAAATTAACACGATGAAAGAAAAATGTGTGTTTTCTATTCATACCTAATATATTATGGTATATAACTTATTTAAAAACATATTTTGAGTTATACCTATCTTTTAGATAACATTAAATTATTTTATTTTTGAGTGAAAATTTAAATTTGAAGGAAAAAATTATTTATAGTTGGAAGAAATTAACTCCATTAGACTTTAAAAAATATATTTTTTCCTATAAAACATAATGCGTTCAATATATTGCTTCACACACAACATTGAAATAAATTGAAACACGAAACATTATGTAACCATCAAAATATAGTCATTGAATCAGTGGGTTAATATATATGTAACCAAATTATAAAATACATCTATACAAAAATAATAAATAAATTCATTTTTAATACTAATACATTTATAAAATTCCATTATTATAGCTAAATCAAAAATAAAATCATTTTATACTTAGAAATATATTTTCTTAAAAAATTCCCTTATCAAGAACTATCAAATTTATTATATTATGGTTAAAAAATTGCTCAAATATAAATTATTGATAATAAATATAATAAAATAAGTTAATATCCAACAAATAGACATTACTTGTAATGTAATAAATTTATTTTATTCTTAGAAGATAAATTTTTATAAAAATTGTGTTATTTGTTATTCATGGTAATATTAAATTTTTTTTACAAATATTAGAAATGGAATCATATAAAATTAATTTAATATTTTTAATCACATGATAAAATTATATAAGGGGTTTAATTTAATTTTTAGGCATAAAATTAACTTACCAATTAGGCACAAAAGTAAAAAAAATATTTTTCATAGAATGCTAAATTTAAAAATTTTGTGCATTAAAATTAAATTGATATTTTTAAAAATAACAACTCAATATGTTATTTAGACAGATAAAAAATTAAATTTAATATCATTTAATTGGTAATAAATTTTAAATAATATTAAGAACACTTAATGATTAAAATGATATTTTTTTCTACAAGATAAAATTTTCAATACATTATATGTTTTAATTTTAATGTTAATTTTATTATACATAAAAATTTAATTAGATTAAATTTATTCCAATTTCATATTAATCAATTTCAAATTTTTTAATATGGTTCAATTTATATTTTAAGTGACAAAATAATTACCATGGTTAAAATTTAATCAATATTAATAATTGTTATAATGGGTAATCTAATGTGGCTAGAAATTAGGTGAATCAATTTGAAAAATAAACCCTTAGAATACCATTTTTAGGATAAAAATTTGTACATATATTTCCCACTAACATTTTCCCAACTAACTCACCTAACTATAATGTAATTCCACTATTACCACTTATATAACATTCTTTTATAAATAAATTTTCTTCCTTTTTTCCTAAAAATGGATCTCACTTTCACGCATTTGATATTGAAGAACTAAATAAAAATTCATATGAAACCCATAAAAATTTACATCATCTAGAGATAATCTATAATTTTGGAAGACGCTATAAAAAAAAGTTCCTCAAGTCCCTAATTTTCCAAGGATATTTCAATATACGGTCAATATTATCACCATAAGTATTACTTACTATTAAACGTCATTTCTTTATCTTTTCATACAACCTCATTCAAACCTTTAATAACAATATATATTTATATATAATAACCTCAGTATAAATATTATCATTAAATATTATTATATTTATTTTACAACCATTATCATTTCCCCTTCCATTCAATTAAAAAATTGAAAGCATCATACATGCATGTTTGCAGACTACAACCTCCGAGAAGAAGAATTTTTTTTCATCACTACCTTTTATGAATATTTATTAATATGGGTTTAATAAATATATATGTTATTTATGTCATGATTTATATTGTATATATATATATACATTCACAATTATTTAAGTAATATTAGAACTAAGTGTACATTGTTAAACTAACTACCTAAAAGTAATATACTAAGAAGAAAGTAGATTTATTATTAGTTATTTTTTTCAATTAATTTAATATTATAAATCATCCTAATTATTATTCACAAAAATAATAAAATATTGATAATTTCATTATAATTTTGTGATAAATATATTATTAAAAAAGAATCATATCCATTGACATACTCACACATAGATTGTAACATGTTCTTGTTGGTCCGATTTAACCACCCACATGAACAGTGCTATAAATATTTATCAAGGACTGATTTGAATTTTTTTATTAAATATTAAAAATTAGGTAATTTTTCTTATTATATAAAGATAATATAAACATTAAACTTATTTACTAATACAACATAACTCTTTTGTTATAAGTTTCCAGAAAAAGATCGACGTCAACTTTGTTATCTTGAATTACACAAAAAAATCATTTGAAATATAATTATAAACGTATAAATAATTATAAAGTAATATACATAAAATTTTATGATCTATTAATAATGAAACTTTTTAGAATAATGAATAAAAACACCTTGACTAAAAAACTAGTTCAGAATGATCAAGATAACCTACACCCGATATTGAAAATATATAATAACTAACTAATATTCATGTAGGGAATAATTATAACTAATGTTTATAAAATTTATATATGTCAATCAGGTTATTAAATAAGATATTATTATATTTATTTTTGTTCTATAGTAGGTCAAAATGTGTTGTACAAAGAGGGAAACAAGGAAAGTGTTTCCTATCTAAAATTTTCTCCACTAGAGAAATATTTATTATTATACATCAAGTTTTATTTAGAATGGTGTATATACTTACCCTTATATTTTATCATTATCATATCATAATTTAGCTTATTTAATATTTTATTTTAAATCATATCATTTTTGGGGTTTTACCTGAACAATTCAATGTTTATAAGGGATTATTTATCTCAAGTTTAAATTCTTGAGACATATTTATTATTATAAAACATTATATTCCAAGAATATTTTATTCCACCCTAAGATTTTATTTCATGGAAAATTATATTCCTATATTGAGATAATTAATTTTTAATCTAAAAATATTACCTTCATGAATTTATTCCCCAAATAGTGTATAATTGTTTAGAATAATTCGTATCCCCTTTAATGACAGTTTCCCCTCATAAATATTTTCCTTTCCTACCAATTATATAATTTATAATTCAAAACATAATTATATGTTATATGATGTGACCTTTATATTTCCCTTATCTTATTTTAAAATGGATGTTTTGTTACTTATTTAATGTTATGGTTTTTCTATAATGATATTTAAAAACATTAATAATGTTTTCCATAATTTCAAATCAAATGTTTTGTCTTACACACCAAATTTCATTTAATAAAATTAATATATTTCTAATGACCTATCCTTGAATTTTATGTTTTAAATTTAAATGTTTTTAAAGTTTTAACTTCTACTTTTTGAAAATAACTTTTTATGGTGACCTGTATCTTAATCTTTTATGATGACATTAAATTTTTTTCCTAAAATATATTTTTAATTTTTTCTTCCTTGTAAACATATAATTACATAATATTTCAATTTTTATGTGAAAATTTCTCTCAAAGTATTCATGGTTTCTCAAATAAATTCTAATTCAAATATTTTTATAAAATTTTTTTGTAAATTTTTTTAAAAAGGGTTATGATATTTGTAATTTCCAAAAAAATAATTTTAACGTTTCAAAACAAATCATCTATGTAAACATCCTCTATTAATTTATAGGTTATTCTACTATGATACCGTGGTAGAATGTGTTGGTACTATTTTATGATACCTTGGTGAGCAACCATGGTAATATAATGTTTTTTCCAATATAGAGATCCAATTTATAGGGTGAAGAATTAATTCTCTAGATAAAACATGTTAATGATACATTAACATTATATATGGGTAATGTTTTATGATAACTTGGTGAATAAAATTCATTATTATGATTGGTTTCCCCTAATATCACTCCAATCCTTTTAGTAATGAATTCATCTATTGACATGACATGTTTATGATACCATGAAGACATGGTTGGGTAATGTTTTTTGATACATTGGTGACTAAAATTGGTAATATGGTTTTATTAAAACATAGTGATAAAATTAGAAAAATTTATTATGAATGTATCATTTTTATATTGTATCCACATTTCTTTGTTAAGCCTCATGTTCTTATGATCATATTATGCCTTATTTTCTAAGTATCATGTTATTCATATTGTTCTTATGATCATGTTATGCCTTTTCCCCTTGTTTTTATTCACTTATATTATGATCACTTTTTTACCTTGATGTTTATTTATGTTTTGATATCATTTTTTATCCCTTACTGAACATGCGATCTCAACTTTTTCTTATTTTTCAATTTACCTAGTTTATTAATCCATGTAATATAAAAGATGTGTCAAGAATAGTATCTTGGGAGGAGAATTTGTGGGAGATGTTAAAGACTTGATATTGATTAAGTAGTAGCTTGTATAATGTTAAAAATTTCTATTAGTTGAGAAAGACATGAGTTTTGATAGTTAATGTTTGTTAATAATTCTCTAAAAAACTAAACTGAATAGTTCTTGAGAATGATTTATAACATAATGTTTGTTATAAGTCAAGTTATTAAGAGATTCCAAAATCCATGTGACACCATGGGTGGTTAATTAAAAATTATAAATTTAAATAATTAAAAATATAATATTAATTAAATAATGAGTATAAATATATTTTTAGTAATTTGGATCCATTTTATCCTACAACTATTGTCTTTAGACACTCTAACTATGTATGGGGTGTGTTCCAATGGATTAAAAACTATCCTTTTATAGGATTCATAAACCATGTCACTAACTTTTCACTCTTACAGGAACCAAATGAAATGAAATAAACTTTTGTATATAGTCACAACAACTCTATTTATATTATATAGGTAGAGGAATAACTAATTATAAATAAATTTATTTTCAAATAATATTCATTAACTTGGTACAATAATATAAACTAAAAATTAAATTATAATAATCACATTCAAAAAAATTAAAAACAATTCACAATAGTTTGTCATAATAGCAGAAAATCCTTGAAATTTCAATAGAATTATATGCATCTTGTTATGTTTCAATTAATATTTATATTTTAGCTATGATCTATCAACCATCATCTATATTCATCCTCTACATGGTTTTATTCTTCTAATTTTTCCCACTGAATCTAATTATCATTTTGGTTTTCTATATTTTTATTTAAATGATGTAAATATTCTATATTTATGTCTTATCCAATGTTATTAAATTTATAATCTATGTTATTATCTTTTTTATATCTTACATATCAAGTCATTCCTCATCTATCACTGTGACATTGCACTTATTTATTGTAATATAATTATATTGTTCATGACATTATCTTGATTTTATGTTTTATAGAGACCCAAATATATGTGTTTGAACCATTAAAATATTTTAAATAATATTTTCAGAGTTGGTCAATAAGTGTGTCTTGTGTTATATACAACACAAAGTCATGCTTGCTTTACATGAAACACTTAGACTGGCTTGTGGTGCATGCAACACTATGTTTGGAATGTATTAAACACAATCCTGAGTCCTTTTGATAGATTATGTTACACGTAATGTCGAGTTTTACTGAACTATAATATACTATTAATATTACTATTAAAATATTTTTATAGCTACCAATTAGTCATTGGAATGGATGTTATAAAAAAGATAAACTAAATTTTAAAAATATTATTTACAATTTAATGTAAAATGAATCATTTGGTTATAAATTAGTAGAAGTGAACATAAGAACTACTTGAAAATAATTTAATTGGTTTTATAATAAAACTATTTTTTTATGTATAAACATAATTTTATCACAATAAACTAAACAAACCACATTTGATTAATGTTTTCTACAAAATTTATATCACTAAAAAAGTGGCAGTAATGGTAGTTTTATTTGAACTAACATTTAATTAAATTGTTGGATATTAGTATAATAGTGTATTTAAAAATTACTATGTACTGCATGACCACTAGTGATTTAGTGGCAGTTTCATTAATTCTATTTTAGTTTTTCTATGTGTCATTTTTGGAGTATTATACAACAGTTTCATTTTTATTTAGCTGTGATTTTTCTATAAAAAATATATTGGAGAATGATTTTAAAAATGAAAATGCATTCTGCTGATATGTTCAATAGTAGTTTTATTAGGAGTTGTTGATCCTAATCATTGCAAAACATTTTTTATTTAAAGTATTCAGTGGTAGTTTCTAAAAACCGCAGCAAAATCATAATTTTTGTTAAAAATATTTCATAAAAGTGTAAATATAAAAAATGAAATGAAATAAACTAAAACATTAATATATGATAAACCATCATACATACTCCGTACTTATATAAAAATATATACAAATATCCACAGTCATCATAACCTCAACCTTAATCAAGCCATACATCTTTCAACCAATACCGTGATCAATAGTACATACATATAACATATGTCCAATACCAACTCTGGCCCAATGTATATTCATGAAATAACCTACATTTCATATTTTTGAATAAATTGAATCTCATTAACTAAAACCAACCAAATTATCTCATAAACTATAGCAAAAATGAAAACAAAAAAAAATTAAAACTAAAAATAATAAATCATAATTACAGTTGATTAATTGATTAAATTTTAACAAGCCCTCAGGACTCTGAACCATCTTGACTGACTTCTGAAAAATGTCATGGATCAAAATGGTTAACCTTCTACCTACTGCTAGAATCTTCCACCTATAATAAATACTTGAATATTTAAGAAAAGAAATTAAAAAAAGAAAACACCTATAATATATTCAGAATGTTGTAAATAAAATTTGTTATTTTTTTTAAAAAAACAGAATAAATTTAAATATAAAACAAATAATATATAATGTAAAACACTTTGAAAACCTAAACATTCCTATTTAAGATAATATTCAACACTTGAAATAAAAAATGTATAAATAAGTACTCTAATTTAATTTTTAAGTGACATGCGGTGTGCTTGAAATTTACATTATATTTTTTGACGTATTTGATATCAAAACATGTAATATATTTTAAAAATAACTCAAAAATGGTTTTCTAATGATTTGACGTCAATATTATGTCATTTTCTATGGTTATGACCATTCCATGCACATTTTAGTCTTTTAAAGAACTAAAAACATGTCCATGAACAAAACAGGGAAACCATCATTCAAAATGATATTTCATCAGTTCCGATATTTCAAATTTAAATATATGGTTATTTTATCTGGATTTTAGGGCAATTTAATGATTTTTTCCTTGGTTTGACCCCCAACACTAGTTTTTAAAGGGTTTTATACCTTTAAGAAGTAGTTATATAGTCATTCTGACCACACTGCATGTCAGATTGGCTTGTTTTCTATCCATACACATAACAAATAACCGAACAGTGTTTGTAGAATGATTTCATGTTAATATGAGGTTGTTTTTTATGATTTTGAGCATTGTACAAACATTTTAGTGTTTTAAAACACTAAAAACGTGTTTACAAGAATAACAGGAAAACCATCATTTCGAATGATGTTCCGTCAGTTCATACATTTCAAAGGTAAGTATACGGTCATTGCCCCTTAAATTTTGGGCAATCTGACATCATTTTCCTAGTTTTGACCCCCATCACATGTTTTTAATGTTTTTTGTACCATTAAGAAATGGTTACTAAGTCATTAAAACTACAGTGCACTCCATATTGATGTGTTATCTATGAATTCATGTCATAAATAACCAATAAGTGGTTCTCTAATTATTTCACATCAATATGAGGTAGTTTTCTATGGGTTTGACCATTCCACACACATTTTAGTGTTTTACAACACTAAAAACATGTTAATGGACATACCAGCCTAATGTTCATTCAGAATGATTTTCCATTGGTTCCTAAATGTCAAAATTAAATATACTATCATTTTACTTTGATTTCATGGAAATCCAAAATTGTTTTCTTAGTTTTGACCCCTTGACACTTGTTTTTAATGGTTTTTTAACTTTTGGAAGTGGTTACTGATTCATTCCGACCACACCACACATTGGATATAAATTTTTTCTACACTTACATGTAAAAAATAGCTGATAGGTGTTTCTATGATGATTTAACTTAAATATGATGTGTTTATATGGTTTTGACCATTCCACAAACGTTTTTGTGTTTTAAAACACTAAAAATACATTAATAGCCATAACAGAAAAACCATCATTCAGAATGACATTCTGTCACTCCCGAAATTTAAAAATTAAATATATATTTATTTTTCCTTGATTTCAAGTCAATACGATGTATTTTTCAAAGCTTTAAACCCATACACATGTTTTTAAAGGTTTTTGTGCTTTAAGAAGCAGTTATTGAGTCATTCTGACCACACCACACAGCAGATTGAAGTGTTGTCTACACATATACATAAAAAATAATTGATTGGTGATGTTACAAATATTTAACATCATTTTGAGGTCATTTAATATGGTTTTGACTATTCTACACACGTTTTAGTGTTTTAAAACACTTAAAATGCATTTCTGTCCATGATAGGAAAATTGTCATTTGGAATGATGTACCCTCAGTTACCAGATTAAAAAACTAAATAAATGATCATTCTTCCTTGATTTCAGGTAAATTTGATATCATTTTTCTAGTTTTGACCCCCAAAACATGTTTTTAATGGTTTTTGTACCCTAAAGAAGTGGTTACTTAGTTAGATTGACCACACCGCATATCAAAATTATGTGTATTCTGTGAATAAACATAAAAAATAACTAAGAGGTGTTTTCCAATGATTTCAAAATCAATCAGGGGTCTTTTTATAGGTTTTTGAATGTTCTATTCAAGTTTTAGAGTTTTAAAACACTAAAAAATTATTTACGGCCATAATAGTCACACCGTAATTTGGAATTATGTGGTGTTAGCTCCTATATTTTATAATTAAATCTATAGTTTTTCCCATGGTTTTTGGTAAATACAACATCATTAACTTGGTTTTTACCCCACAACAGGTGTTTATAAAAATTTTATATCATTTAGAAATTCTTATTGAGTCATTCCAAGAACACCACACATTGAATGAATTTGTTGTTTGCTTATATATGTAACAAATAAATCATTAGTGGTTTCCCGTCATTTCACATTAAAATGAGATTTTTTTTGTTTTGATCATTAAATGCACATTTTATTGTTTTAAAACACTAAAAATGTATTTATAGGCATCACATGAAAACCGTAACTTGGTTTGATACACCGTCAATTCCTACATTTCACAAATGAATATGTGGTTGTTGTCCTATGATAAATTTTGAAATAATTTAATATTTTTTTAAAAAATATTTATAATTAATATATTATTAATAAAATTAATGATTTAACAAACCCTATATAATAGTGTACTGTTTCACAACCTATCTAGTCACATTTCTTTTCATGTGGTATCGAGTCACACCACACCTCATGCCTGGTCCACCTTGCACCTGCACCACATTCTCTATGAAAAGGAGCTAGGTCCTATAATTTTTTTTGAAATCATTAAATATTTTTTTATTCTTGGAATTTTTGTATTTTAATTGGTTAAGGTATATTAAATCTATAAAAAATTCAAACCAAAAAGTTAATAAAAAAAGAAATAAAAAAACTAGAACTATGTATATATGTATGAAACACTTATCAATGAGAAATTGTAATATATTTTCATTTCCCATTTATAAATTAAATTATATTCATTTTCATTATCTTAATTTTTAGCAACCTCCATTGAAATGAGTCCTTCATTTTCACCCTCTCTTGCAAGTTATACTATTTCTTTATTTTAAGAAAAAACTATTCAATGTTTTTTTGTTGATGAGGTTCACTTTCACAAAGAACCAATTGATCATCCTCTCCCATATCATATAAGTAATTCCACTTTAAGTGTATAAAAACACTCCAAACTTTATATATTTCATCATCCATATAATAAAACTCCTTCTCTTATGAATCCAAGATAAATGGATCATGTTCTACATTCTCACTAGTATCCATCAAATGAGAGAAGTTGATAGAATTAAAATATAATAACTATTTCATGATACCCCTATCAATGTTTACCAACTTTCATTTAAAAAAGTTTATTAAAAACTATCCATGATAGATTAATTAAATTATATGATTCATCTTACCATAGTATCTCACCCCTAAAAATGTAAAAACACCATTATTCTATGTTTTTCAAGTATTCTTCACGATAAATTGTATGAAACCTAAATCCATAAATATTGTAGGCATAATATCTCTTAGTCAGCCTTAGTGGACCTCAATCTAAAAAACATCAAACCATTTGATATTTTAGTTCTATTTTCAATATTCATTATCTAGAAAAAGGTATAACTTATTAATTTTATCATAAAAAAATAACTAAATTTCAAAAATATGAGTAATAGTATATACATACACGATGGGTGAACCACTCAACAGGCTCCTTATTAATTTTTCTAATTCCAGCTCATTTTTAGCTTGACCCCTTAGTAGCATATTTTTTGTCATCACAATTATTTAATAAATTGATTTTCTGTAACACTAATGAGTAGCACATATCTATGTGCATGTAGAAACACTAATCCAGTCAGTGTAAAATTTAACCCCATTCCAAATGGTTATCCAATAGTTGGAAATACCGATGGCTGATTTTAAGAATGAGAATTAGTGGAGATGTCATGAGCACATCCAAAAAGATTGAATCTAGTAAACAGAAGGTCCAGCATTCTACGACTATGTAACCTTCAGTAATAGAGCCTTCTGGTTGATCAATATTACTCAGATAAGATTTCAAATGACTAAGTACCTGATGTAAAAAATAAGAAACATATTAAATAAAATTATTTAATGATTTGATGAAGTCAAATTCACCAACAAAAATAAAATAAATATCAATGTACCTCTTAATTGGATACATCCATCGAGAGTGTACCAGTCCAACAAGTTTAGTTTCTTTAACCAAAACAAATATTCAAATTAATAATGACCGTGAATAATGAAATGGGAAATTATATCTCCAAATGAAATAGTGTCAAAACAATTCATTCTTGAATTTTAAAAATCATGGTTAGATTGAGTGTTTTCCATAATGATCTCTGAAAAATCTACAAAACTCAATGATAACTATAGTAACTTGTTTTACAAAATATATTATGGAAATCAAACAATAATAACTGATACATAAAAATATTTGATTCATAACATTTCAATCCACATAAATTTTGATTTTTAAATTCAAATCACCTTGATATGATACATTAATATCCATCTAGAACTTTTAAATTATTTAAAGTTTGAAGGAATATATCATTCTCATTATTTTTCAATGTAAAAATATTGAAATGATACTTATCATTCTCGTTTTCCCATATATCAAGATTCATATTCATTGAATCCAAATCCTTATAAGCATTAAGGTGATCATTTGATTTACCCTGCCCATTAAGAACTTTAAAAATTACATTGTCACAAACATTCTTATGAATATGAATTATGTCAAAATCATGACAAATCAAATTAAACTCCAAAGAAGGATGTTTTAAAAATATACACTTTTTTCTTATATTTTTGTGTTCCATCTTCTTCAGATACTGTATCTCTTACCCTTTTACCATTATTTAAAATGATGACATTTTCCATGTTCTTAAGTGACATTCATTAATTGTTTTCAAATTTATGAACTAGATAACACATTTTTTTCATTTCAATATACCCATTGAATCTTGTCTAGTTAGAGATTAATTTATGTGAAGCATCAATTAATCGACAATGACACATAAAACACAGTTTTCTACTATGAGGTAATCATTGAGGTTCAAAATAAAAATTAAAAACTATACAAGAAAAACCATTATGAGTGTTCTTACATGATAAATTTCGTTGTCTATGAGAGTCACTAGTTTTTAATATTAAAGAAACATTCATTTTCAATAGTTGTTTCAATGAATCTCCATATGTTTCCACGCTATCATCCCATAATTCTTGCAATTATTCTATTATAGGTTGAAGGTATACATCAATGTATTTTCCAAACATTTTTTTCTAGGAATAATAATCAAAATAATGAAACAAGTCTTCTTTATACACATTCATGGAGGTAGATTATATGGGATCAAAATGGCTAGCTAGATGCTATAATTAGTACCTAAAGTCCCAAAAGGGATAAAACCATTAGAACCCAATCCCAAATGTACATTCCAAGGATATGAAGAAGAATATTAATATAGTGAATAAAACATCTTCCATGATATTGAATATTTTGTATGTCTCATGAATCCATCATTATTATCATAAGCATTCCACTTCATGTCTTATGTAGTCTTAGACGACATGAATAGTCTTTGCAAGTGTGGATTCAGAGGAAAGTAACACAATAAATTTACGTGAGTTTTCTTCTTCTATTTCTTCTTGGGTTTTCATTGATTTATACTCTCATTGTTGTTCATTGACTTCCATATACATGTATGGAATATTGAGCATTCTTCATTATCAGACTCTACTCCCCAGTAAAGCATGCAATCATTCAGGCATGCATGTAGCTTTGTATAATAAAGTACAAGTTTTTTGATAAATTTCCTCATCTCATAGAATGATAAAGGGATCTTAGCTTCACTAAATTAATCATAAAGCAATTATAAAATAATCGAAATTAATTTTTTAGTAATTACACAAAGAAACTTGATATGATACAAGTTCAATAAAATGGAAAACCTTGAATACACGACACACCCTTCATACATTTCTTGCTACCCTTTTCAACTATTATATAAAAATCATTTTTTCCACTGAAGTTTTTTGAAATATTAACCTTCTCATAATCAACTAAAGTTTCTATTGATATATTAAAATCATATACATTGTATTATATAAAACCAAATGCATCATTTAAGAGGTTCTGAACTGCATTCTTCAAGACTAGGTCACATTGTATTTTGTTAAAAGTGTTGTCGTTGTTTTGAATTTGCATTACATTTTATTCACTATTCCAAATCAAACATACATATCAACCAAAATGCTATTTCAATATAAAATGATTATATAATTAATTTCTATTCAACCATATATTGAATTTATAATTAGAACAAATAAAATTTATTCTACAATCCACTGATCCATTTTTTTTAGGCAAAACCTTTGAACATTTATTAAAATAAACGAAAAGTACAGTTATCAAATACAATAAGCCAGAAAAGACAACTACAGATCATAGAAATCACACATGTCTCCACATCAATGACAGATTGCTTCCTCCATGTCTGCAGACTCCCACTCTGAGCTTTCATAGTGCTTCAGAATCTTCGTATATTTACTTTTAAGATTCAATTTATCCAAACATATAAATTCCTTAGAAGATTTCACACCCTTATTCAAACAAGAGACTACCCCACATTCCATCCTGATAGAAGATCTAGTAGACACTAGCTTTGGAAAATAGGAATAGTCTTTACTTAGCCTTTTTATTGGGGCAATCATAAATTCCTCATTCTTGGACACCTTATTCTTCACAACCTGAACAATGTCACTATAGGAAGGCCTGACCATGTCACTATAATTTTCATTGTCACTATAATTGATATCCCCACCTTTTCTAGGGATATGCACCTCTTGGTAGCCAACAGTCACTCCCCGGTCCTGCTGAAATTGACTGTTATTATCAATCATGTCTAAATAGTGTGGTTTTTCTACAAACTCATGACCATAATGTATCCCCTTCATCAAAAGAAACTCATACACCATCCATTTTTCTGAATGAACAAAAATTCCTAGAGATTTATCTTTAGGACCATTTTTTACAAAAGTGTTTTTTGCACTAACCTCACCCGAATCAGCCATAACATCTTCAGTAGTCCACTGCATATTATCATTAGAAGTAGGCATTTATTTCAACACCTTTTCTTTACATTTTTTACCTGATAGGGTATCCATTAGATTTGAAAGAAATGAGTAATCCCTTCACCCTTTGTTTTCCTTCTCTGTGACCAAGGTGCAACCTCACGATTCATAACCATTGAGCATTCCCTTCCTTGCATTGTGTAGGATTTTATCATGCTTCCCTACCAACCTGTCTAAGAAATATCCAAGGAAATACACATCAATCTTTGTCCCACATTGTGCTCTTTCATCAATGGAATTCTCTTGATCTAGAGTCGAGATGTGTTTCAAGGTAAATTAATCCAAATTTTATCCATAGTTATTGGGTTTTATTCTCCATGTATATTTAAATATAAATATATACGTGTTTAATTAAATAGGTATAATCAAAATTAAAGAAGGGTCTATACAGTTTAGAATACGACTCAAGAGCATGGAATTTGAAGGTAGATACATGCTTTAAGTAATTAGTTTTAAATGATGGATGTTTGGAAAACAACCTATACATTAGTGATGATAAGATGTATAAAATTTTGATATTATATATATATATATTATAGTATTTTTATTAGATAAAAATATAATGTTATATTCTACCCTAGTATTGTAACTAAGGAGGGTTCATTCCATTGAAAAATTAGCTACATTGATCAATGTCTGAACAATTTACCTTGGTAAAACTTTGACCAAGAGAATGTCTTTTAAAATATGAATGAGAATTATAATTTATTTAGATATCACACACTATTGGATGGCTAAAAAAAATAAACAAATAATGTTTAGGTTGTTATATGTGCTTAAAATTCATTATACCATTTAAGATAATTTTATATGTGAACTCAAATTTCTTGGAAAACTATCCATCGCTTCCAATGTTATAAAATAGAGTCCAAACATCATTTATAACACAAGAATATAGTTAAAAATTCAACATATATACTCACCCCACCATTATAAACCCTTTCAAAAATGTCTCATTCTCTTTCACTATGAACAATAATCAATATGAAAAACCCCTATAGGAAATCAACATGCCATAACAATTGAGTTTCCAAAATATATTAATGAGCTTGGTCTATGGTAAAATTTGAAGACTATTTATGAAATGTTCTAACCATAAAGTCGAATACACATTAATAAACCTCTTTATAAAATTTACTTTGAAAAATAAAATACTCAATCATCATAAAGTCACTATATTCATGGTAACCCGTCATTGGTTCTTAAAAATCCATCCACACCCTTTGAATGCATGAGATTCTATTAAAAATTATTTTAAGGACCAAAAAAACATTTAAAGTCGTGAAATCAGGAAAAAAAATACATTATAGTATTTTATCAAGTTCTATGTCTGCATGGTAGTTGAAAAATAAATTTAAAATACATGTTTTCATATAAAAATCCTTTACATTAAATATAAAACAGGTGAAACATGGTTTCCCTTTAGAATATATACATATATAATAATTTCATTGAGAATGTAAAACCAATATTAAAGAGGAAAGAAATCATTTTTTATTAATTTAATGAATTTTTAAAAATGATAAAATCAACCACTAATCTAACACTTCCAAAAAGTGTGACACTATATCGCTACAAAAAGGCCAAATAAGCCTTAAGAGGCTAAGGTGAACCCTAAAATCACAAAAATCCATGTTAAAATCGATCTAAAAACTACTAGGTCATACATTCCATTCATAAGTTTAAAGGAGTGGGAGAAAATGAAGAGGAGGGAAAAATAATAGGTTTGGAGGGATTTACCTATAATAACAACAAAAAATAAATCTAAAAATATATGGAGAGTCTATTGGAAGCGGGAGAATATGGAGGGGAGGTGTTGCTGGTGTGCATGGTTTGAATGGAAGGGAATCTGACCCGCTGAGGGAAACAAAGCATGGGAGAGGGAGGTTGGATGGGTAGGGCGGGGGGGGGGGGGGTGGTGGATCAGTGGCTGTCACCATCAAGGAGGGGAACCGCCTTGGAGAGGGATATTAGTGGGGGGATCCACATCGCCGTAGAGAAGATGAAGGTTGGGGGGGTCTGCATCGTCGTAGGTAAGTGGGCGGTCATGGGGGCATGGGGGGGGGGAGGGGCTCACCCTTTATGAAAGAGGAAGGAGGTCAAATGGGGGGGGGGTTCTACATCACCACCTACGAGAGGTATATTGGGGGGGGGGGTCACGGGGTTGGGGTTGGGGTCATGACAGGGAGGGTAGAGGAGGAGGTTGAGGGGGAGGGAGAATGAGGGTCAGGGTCACACAGAGGGAGAAAGGGAGGGGGAGTAAATAAAGGTTTTTTAAAACATTTAGCAAGGCTTCAATGGAAACTGATTCTAATTATTATAAATAAAAATATATATATGTAGTTTGATTAAACTGCCATAATATTTTTTTTAAACCAATTTTTTAGCAGCGGTTGTTAGAACCAACATTAATAAACTGACTCTAACAATTGTTTCATTATTTTTATATTATATATTCAATTATTATTTTTGATACTAATCCAATAGATTTTATAGGTATAAGATAACAATAAATACAATTTTATGATTAAAAAGGTAATTTTTTCTAAAATGTAATTTTTACCACATTTTAATGGAGAAGCCATTTTAAATATGATTTTTGACACTTGTATAATTTTTATTTGAAAAAATAAAATTAATTTTTGAAATATTAATCTCAAAATTTACTCTGGGTGATTTTTTGGTATTTTTCTAAGAAGATTCATTTTTTGATGAATAGTGAAAAACACTAGATTTTAATTCAAAATTGCATTGTCATTTAATTTATTTATATATTTAAATTATATTCTAGTTTGGTTTTAATGTTTAATTAGATCAATTTTACAAAAATTAATCCAATATAGTTCATGGGAACCAATTTTACATTTAAATTTGATATAAAAACATTTCAATCTTTTGGACCTTTTCGCTTAAAAACTCATTGTCGTGGCATGTCTGCAGGATTAATTTTAAATTAATTTCAACCTATTATGTGATTTTAATTTTTCCAAATGTATTAAATATTTTTAATAATTATTATTTAAAATTTATAATAATTTAAACTTATTTTTTGACCAAAAACATTAGTGAAAGTGATTAAAATTAATTACATCGATTAAGAAAAAAATTAGCTTAATAAAGGACAAAACCTTAAACATAAAGTTCCAAATTACCTATAAAATTTTCAAAAATCCATTTTATATTCATATTTATGACCTATAATAACTTTTAATGGTTTTTTATGAATATTGGATCCACTCTTTCTGGAAAAAACGTGAGTGGAATTCCATTTTAAAAAATTTAAAAAAATGTCGCTCCTTCACTATAAAAAGGAATTCAACCCTCCCACTTATTGACAACTATAAATCCATTTTTCTCACCCAAAATATACTAAAATAATTTCAAAAAATAAATATCATAATACTAGAATCATCCCTTTGGGAATATGTCCAACCAAGGAAGCCCTTTGGTGCAAACCAGGAGGAGTTACCCAAAAAAAAGTTAACATCCTTCCTCAAGATACTTTGTTTTATTTTCTTTATCTATCCCATAAAAAATTATTATTACAGGTTTATATAATATCCTTGGTATAATAAATATAAAAAAAATTATTCTAATTTTTATACCTATACTTACACACACTTCCATCTAATGGGTAATGAACTTACCATTCATGTGTATGCCGAATTACCGCCTTATGAAATGATGTAGTTTGTTTTTTTTCTTTACCACCTCTCATGGTTGATAATAATGATGGAAAATTTGTTTTTTATATAATATATATTATTTTTATGATGTATTTATCATTCTATAATTATTATATAAAACATATCTTCATGCTTTCTATTTTTTGTAAATATGATAACTTCCTTTGTGGGTGTGTGAACTACCGCTTCCTCAAAGCGATGAGATTTGTTAACACTTTACTTGTAATTTATTAAGGATGGTTTTATTATAATTATATGATATTTATGAAATAATAATTCAAATTTAATGATGTTATATATATATATAGGTCAATTACTTACTTTCATTCAATCTGAAAAGAAAATAGAAATAGTGTTCATGCATACATACCACCAACCGTCTCCGTGGTTGGTGTATTCCATTTCATATATATATATATTATATATTATTATAAATATTTATATAATGAGTATTTATGAAATATAAATCATGTTTTAAATTTTTTAAATAATAAAATCATGATCTAAGTAATAGGATCAAGGATAATAAGTCAAAACATATATGGAAAATAATGTGGATATTACCCAAAACATAACGTTAACATGGACTCTTTTATAAAAAGGTAATTTAATGTCATAATAATATAATATATGGTATGATATATAAGGATAGTGTTATTTTTTATATTTATGATAAACTTATATTTATTATACAAGAGTTTTGAATGTGTATGAATAAATTCAAGACACAAGGTAAGGGTTTCTCATATCAATTTTATTTATGTGAGACTTATGCCTTATTCAACACTCATTTATTTTGTGTGGTGTGTATAATTCCCATGAATGTATTATATGATTCATATAATTAAATATATGGGTATTCACATATCCATTATATTATATCACTTTCATGGGGTTTATGGATCAAAAGTTACCAAATCGGTAAAGTAATTTTGTCTTAATTTTCCTTCTTTGAGACACATGCCATGTTACGCACCTATATTTTTCTATGGGGTGTATATAATACCCATTGAAATGTTATATAATGAATAACCCTATTTTAATGATATTTTAAGCTTCATTTAGTTTTCTTATTTCACGGAGATTGTGATTCTAATTTACCAAAGTTGGAACAAGTTATTTCTACAATCTCATCATTTATCGGGATTGTTTCTAATTATGCTTCCATTGATGAAAATATTATTATACATATCTCAGTAAAACTCATGAAGTTTCTTATATTACGTTTATACACGATATATTAATGTATTAGTACCATTTTATCACTCTTTGGTACTTAATAAAATTAAAAAATTGTTTTTTTGAAAATCCGAATATATTTTTCATTTCAACCGGAAATATGTGTTCTCTCAAAATCATATTTTATAAAAATGTTTTCAAAAATTTTATACTATTATACTATTATATATAATATAATTTTTTCCAATTTTTTTTTCATTTTATCAATTTTTTTAAAAGTAATATTCTTGTCATTTTCCAATTGAGGAACTTTTCTAAACTTTTTATGGTGAAAAATAAATGTTTAGAAAGCACAGATTCATCCGTTGTCATGACCATAATTCATTAAATCTTACCTCAAAAGTTTAAATGATTTATTTTTAAGAATTTTTTCCCTAATAATACGAAAATTTATGTTTTCTATTTTGGGTTTTAAAGAAAAATATTTTCAATAATACTTTATGTTCATGAAGAGTTTTAAATTATTTTTAAAGATTCATATAAATATTTTCAAATATGTTTTCAAATAAAAAGGTTATCAAAATTTTTTTATGTTTAAAAATTGTTTTAAAATGTTTTCAACTAATTTTATATGTTTTCAATGAAGATGTTTTTCAAGATATTTTCAATCTTCCAATATAATTTTTCAAATATATTTTAACAGAAAAAGGTTTTCAAAATGATTTATGTTTTAAAGATCTTATTTAAAAGAATAAAATATATCTCCCTCAAGAAATGTTTTTAAATGATTTAACATGATTCCTTTATATGTATTCAAATTGGTTTAAAAGAAATGGATTTTCAAAATTTTTTATGTTTAAAAAACTGATATTCTAAGTGATAATTCAAAATCCCTCTCCATCTAAGACGACATACTTGGATATAGTTTAGGATTTACTAGGGATAAAATCCAAGGACACCATTCATATTACTCATCTAAATGGTTTATGTTTTTGTGGAATATTTTTCAGAAAACCCATTACTCTTTCATGAGTTATATTCTTATCAAACACACTTCTTTTCACAGGCTATGCTTTGATGAAATGATTATGAAACCTATCATTTTACTTAGGTTAATATATGATTACATGTTTATGACACCCATTTCATTTCATGAGTTACGATATTTTTTTAATTTATTCAACATGTATTTATGATTTCATTATGAGATGGGTGGGACCTATATCTCCCTCCTATGCATTGGGTAAATATTTATATATCATGATAGAATAATGAGAATCAAGTGGATGGTATTCTTCCACTATATAATATGGGGAAACCTGATCCACTATGGGAAGATGGGGAAACCCAATCCACTATGGGAAGATGAAGAAAATCGATTCCTTACAAGGAAATGACTATGACTGGGGATGGTGGTGCGTGCCACCCAATACGTGTAGTCCCCATGAAGTTCCCTAATAAGTTTTTGGAAATTATCCTTGACTAACATGGAAAATTATTACACATTTATGTGTTTTACAGAAATTCCATGTCTTATGCCTAATATTTTCTCACATGGTTCATGTTATTTATTATCTTCTCATTCATGTCTTATGAACCTCCAATATTTATGCCGTGTCTCGGGTTTTTGATATTTTATTTTTAGGGTGTTATCTTCAAATGTTATTATCATTTTCTCATACCCTTATGTTCATCTTAGGCTTACATATTTCCTTTATTTAACCTTACTAAGCATTGAAGATCAAACCTTTCTTATGTTTACTTTCCATAGGTTATAAAGAATGGTTTTAAGTAGAAGTCCTAAATGGGAAGATATTTGTGGGAAACATTGAATATAATTTGAAAAGTTAGTTTATTTTGTTCCAAGTTTCCAAAGTCAATAATCTATTATGGTCCTTGGGTATATACTTCTGTAATGTATTGAATATTCATAAAAAATGATGCAATATCCATATATGTTAAGCATGGTACTCTCTAGTTGGTATCAAAGTAAAATATTATTCAAACATTGGAAACTAGGATGAGAAATCTTTACTGAGATCCCTAAGGATATTTATAAGGATATGTCTAGGGATGTCTTTAAATATGAGTCTAAGGATGAGTTAATGTTTAAGATATTGTCTCAGATTTTTGGTAAGGGATAGAGTGAGTTATTTCCTAGAAATATATCCCAGTATAGATAGTAAAAGTTGATGGAGCTCTATAAAATATGTAAAAAGGGGTAACAACCTTGAGAAAACCTTATTGATGTATACTCGATTGGGAACTAGTTTATGAGAATAAGATTTACTGCACACCTGGTTTGACACTCTCAGGGGAATTTCATTAGGAATTCACAAACTCTTTATAAACATCGTAAATGATTTAAATAGAGAATAACTATCAATAAAATTTTATAAACCTAAGGTGTCATAGATTAAAGAAGTAGGTTTCATGATTTAAAAAACCTATAATTAATTTTTTTTCATGATTATGTGGTTTTTACTATGATAAGTGATGATCAAACTATCCTTTATGATTTAATCATTGGAGGGAACCAAAAGGAACAATATTAACATTGAATGTGATGGAAAATTTGATGATGATCAGTCTAATGGGATGATCAATGAAGTGAAGGATGTTGTGATCATTCCTAATATATTTTTACAAAACATGATTAACATCACATACATTAACCAACTACAAAACTCACCAAAGAAGAGAAGGAAGGAGTTCGGTGAGAGTTTGGGTAATGGAGACCATGGAGGAAAGAATACTCAATTTTCTTTGTGTTAATAATGTGGAAATAATCTTCTAAGTTAATATATTAGTTGAATAATATGATTTTTTTACTAAGGAAAAGAAGTACACAAAGGAAGTAACTACAAAGAAAAAATGAAGGTTTCAATTAACATAATGAATGGGAATATTGGCCTCCCTAAGACATCATCGAAGGTTAAATTCTTTAAGTGTTGTATGAATGGACATTATGAAAATCGATGTCATATATGGACATCTCATGAATATAATCAATAATATGGTATGGGTAATGGTTATATTACTAATTATGATGAGAATATAGATGAAATGTGAGAGGAAATAAGTATTAATTAATAGGATGAGGTAGACTTGTTAATGGATTAAGGATGAAATATAATAATTGAAGTGTTTATGTATTTAGATTCAAGAATTATGAATTGTGAAATATATAAGGATTGTTCAATTTATGTTTTTCATTAAGGATTTACAAGAATACGTTGAATGGTTCTAATGGACTAGAAAAGAGATTTAATGGAAAAGTTGTGTTATTGGGAAACACATGATTCAGGAAAACATAATTCTTAATATTCTATTAATTTTGAGATAATAATGTTTGGATAAAGATTTTTTGGATATGAAAAAGTAAATTAGACAGTACCGATTACCTCAGAAATGATAATTGATTTTTTGACAAGTGTTTTATGCTGTCATTAATAAAGTTTACAACATTTCTATATTTAATTAATATATCCATTAAACTTTGGAATAAGAAAACATGCATGTTTTAAATAGCTATTTATGGTAATTCAGGTAATTACCATGTTTCAATAGGACACATGATTAAGGTTTTGACATGTTTATTATGAAAAACCAAGATATAACTTATGATATATAAGGGATCAATGTTAATCTGTTTTAGTTAAATTCTTTCTAAAGTTTTTATTTTTCATCTTTCTTAAGGGTTATAAGGTCGACCAATTATGGAATGGTTTATGCTAAAATTTAGATAAGGTTTTATAGAATAAAGTATTATCTCACCGTATTATGATTTATGAATATTGGATAACTTGTGATTACTATTTTTTGTGACATTAAATAAAGACTGATGGAGTGACCTATAATTCTATTTATGGATCTCATGATATGTTAATTATTTAGGAATGAAAAATTTACCTTTATTTATTAGAATAAGAGATGAAGTTGAAATTGATCAAGAAAAAACAAAGGGTGAGTATGACCTAAAATCATGTAATTATATCTTCTCCTAAAAATTAATGAACTTTAGGAAAAAGGATCTGGATACAAAAAATAATATCCTAGTTCTATAGTTTTTGATGAATCAAATTCCCCTCAGATCATTACAAGTTTATGGATTTGTGATCGTTTAATTTCTCCTACCCAAGTTCTCTATCACTCCCCATTAGAACTTATTAGTTAGATTTCTCCTATATGTCCATTTTTTTTACTTACCACTTATTTTATCCTATGTGTAAACCTAGTAATGTTTAAATTTTGGTAACCATTATGTTTCCAACTTTCCCTTTTTAAATAATGTTTTAGTATTCATTTTTATGATGTGGTTTTCTAAGAAAGGAAATTTCATGTATTAGACCATTGATAACCCATAAATATTTCAAGGAAAAATCATTTTAATAGGGGTAGAATGAAACAACCTATGATCTTCTGATTTATTATTTTTTGAATTAATTTAATATTTTGATATTTTACATTTCACACAACACTGAATATAGAGTTTATTATATGAAAGCACTAAGTGTGGATTCTGTAATACCCAATACCAAGTCAAGATTCCACTAGAAACAATAATTATATTATTATATGGTACACACAACACTATGTTTTTCTTGTATTACACACAATTATGAGTCCCTTTGATATCTTTTGTTACACACATGGTCGAGTTTTACCGAACTATAAGATAATATTAATAATATTATTAAAAATACTATTATAGTTACAACCTAGATATTGGAATGGAAGTTGAGAATAATATAAACTAAATTGTGAAAATATTATTTACACATCTATATAAAATGAATCCTTTGGTGATCAATCTGTATAAGTGACCATAAGAACTATTTGAAAATAGAGAAATTACTTTTCTAGGAGAACTATTTTTCTATGTACAAACACAATTTGATCACAAAAAATTAAACAAACGAAATTTGATTAATGTTTTAAATAAATTAATATGTTATACATTAAATCAATATTTTTGATACTCATACAATATATTTTATAGGTAGAATATAATAATAAATCATATTTTATTTTAAAATATATATTTTTTAAAAGGAAATTTTACCGCCTTTTAATGAAAAACCCATTTTAAATATAATTTTTGAAACATGTATATTTTATATTTGAAACAATATGCTTAATTTTTAAAAGAGTGAAATCAAAATTTACTTTTGATGAATTTTTTTTATTTTTGTGAGAAGTTTCATTTTTTGATGAATAGTGAAAACATTGAATTTTAATTCCAAAAAAGTTTTTTTGTGTAATTTATATATATAGTTAATTTATATTTTAGTTTGGTTTTAAAGTTTAATTCAATAAATTTTATATCAAGTAATCCAATTTATGTAATTATAATCAATTTTATATTTAAATTGGGTATAAAAACATTTCAAATTTTGGACTTTTTTCGTTTTAAAACCTGCCTTCATGGCACGTCTATGAGATTAATTTTAAATTTTTTTATACCACTTCAGTGATTTTAAATTAGAAAAATGGATTATATATTTTTAATCAGAATAATTTATAATTATAATAAGTTAAACTTAATTTTAACCAAGAATATTAGAGAAAGTGATTAAATTTAATTACAACGACTAAGAGAAAAATTGCTTACCAATGGACTAAACCTTAAACATAAGGCCCAAAATGACCTAGAAACTCATGAAAAAGACCTTGGATGTTAATATTTAGACCATATACTCCACTAATTTGGGTTTTTACAATTATTTTATCCAATTTTAATGGGAAAAAGTGGATGTAATTCCATTTTCAATAATTTAAAAGAATGCCACTCCTACACTATAAAAACGAACTCACCCTCCCACTTATTCGCACATCTCAAGCACATTAGTTTGGAAACAATATTATAAAATAACCTCAAAAAATCCCTTAATTCATCCTATAATCCTACCTTTGGGCATAAATCTAACCATGTAATCCCATTGTTGCAAACCAAGAGGAGTAACCCAAAGAGGAGGTAACATCTTTCCTGAAGATCCTTTATTTTATTTTCATTCCCCACCCCTCAAAATGTTCTTATTAAATGATTATATAATAACCTAAGTAACATAAATATACTTAAATTTTGTTATTATAAGGTCTCCACCTACTCTTACACACAATTTCATCTAATGGGTAACAAACTTACCATTTTTATGTATGGAAAACTACCGCCGCAGAGAATGATATTGTTCAGTTTTACTTTACCACCTCTCATGGTTGGGAATTATGATGGAAAATAAATTTTTATAAGATATATACGATATATATGATATATTTATTATTATTTAATTATTTTATAAAACATACCTTCATGATTTCCATTTTTTGTAAATACAATAACTTCGTTTGTGGACATGTGGACTATAGCCTACTGAAAGCGATGTGAATTTTTCACAATTTACATGGATTGTATTAAGTATGGGTTTAGTGAACTTATATTATATATATAACATAATAATTATACTGAATTATATAAATATATATATATACACATATATTTCAATTACTTTTTTTATTTCAATACGACATGAAAATGGAAACAACATTAATGCGTATGTACAACCTATCATCTCCATGGACAATGTATTCCATTTAATATATATATATATATATATTATTATATATTTTCATATTTATTTAAATAATGAATAATATATATATATATATAATTTTTTACATTTATGAAATAAGTAATTCATGTTCTAAGTAAGAGGATAAAAAATAACAGGCCAAAACATATATGAAAAACAACACAGATAATACCCAAAACGTAATGTTAACATGGAATTATTAATAAAAGTGTAATATAAAGTCACAATAAAATCTTAAATGGTATTATATATAATTATATGTTTCTATTTTATATGTATAGTTAACTTATACTTATTATATAGGAGGTTTTAATATGTATGAATAAAGTCAAGACTTAAGGTAAGGGTTATCTCGTCTCACTTTTATTTCTGTGAGACTTATGCCTTATTCACCACTCATTTATTTTTTATGGTGTATATATTACACATGAATTTATTCTATGATTAATACAATTAAATTTATTTTTATTTACATATCCATTTGATGATATTTATTTCATGGGTTCATGGATAAAAATTTACCAAATCGATAAAGTAATTTTGTCTCAATATTCCTTCATTGAGATAAAAGCAATGTTATGAACCTATATTTTCTATGGGGTGTATATACTAACCATTGAAATAATGTATAATTAATTTACTTATCATCATGATATTTCAAGGTTCATATAATTTTATTCTTTCATTGGGATTATGATTCAAATTGACCAATGTGGAAACAGTTTATTACTACAATCAAATTTTTTATCGGGATTGTTCATGATTATGCTTCCATTGAAGAAATATTATGATCTATATCTCAAGAAAACTCAAAATTGTTCTTATCCTAAGGTTATACATGATATATTCATGTATTAGTACAATTTTCCCACTCTTTGGTACCAAAGATAATTAATAATTTGTTTTTATGAAAATATGACTTTATTTCTCCTTTCGATCAGAAATCTATATTATCTAAAAACCATGTTTTTTAAAAATGTTTTCAAAAATTTTATAATATTATCCTATGATTTATAAAATAAAATTTTACCCTTGTTTTACCTTTTTAACAAATTGATTTTTAAAAAAGGAATCTTCTTGTCATTTTCTGATCGAGCCAATTTTCTAAAAATTTTACTATACAAAAGGAATGTTTGGAATGTATATATTTATCCTCCATCACACCCACCATTCATTGAATATTAATTTAAAATATTAAAATAATTATTTTTTAAGAATTTTTTTTCTTAATAATCAGGATATTTACTATTTTTAAAGTGGTTTTCAAATAAAAAGGTTTTCAAAAAAGTTTTATGTTTAAGAAGAGTATTAAATAATTTTAAAATCTTTGTTTAAATTTTTTCAAAGATATTTTCAATGAAAAAGGTTATTCAAAATGTTTTATATTTAAAAAGAGTTTTAAAATATTTTCAATATTATTGAATATGTTTTCTAGAAGAAGGTTTTCAAGATGTTTTCAATATTCCATTATATGTTTTAAAAATATATTTTCAAAGATAAATGTTTTCAAAATAATTTATGTTTTAAATAGAATTTTTATCAAAGAAAGAAAGATATTTCCCTAAATAAATGTTTTTAAAAGATTATCCATGATTACATTATATGTTTTCAAGTGGATTTGATGAAAATTATTTTCAACATTTTCTATGTTTTAAAAAGTGATATTCCAAGTGATATTTAAAAATACTTCTCTCCTTAAGATAAAATCCTTGGTAATATTTTATTCTTTAATTGGGATATAGTCCAAAAAAACTATTAATATTACTTCTCTGAATGTTGTATGTTTTGATAGAATGTTATTTATGAAACTATTTATGACAACCCTGCTTTTTATTACAACTTAAACATGCTTTATTACATAAAACTTCACTTGATACAACAAAGAAGATCGAGAGGTTTAGTGTCTTTGGGGCTTAGGATCATTACATAAAAACTTTAAACTTGAAATACAACATCCTTATTGAAAACTTCCTTTACATGACCACTACATTCCTTCGTACTTAGCATTGCATGGGATAACCTGAGGACATGCATAAGAAAAGGGTGAGCTATAAAGCCCAGTAAGGGAGTACACAATGAATAACATGAGGAGTACAATACATGTTAGGCAATAGGCATATCAATAGAGCATAAGAGAGACATGAACATAAAGGCATGATAAAGCATGATAATCATAACATGGAAATGTGGCAACAACACTTAACATTGAATTAGCATGAGCCAAGGCTCATTGCACATGGAGCATGAGTAAACCCTCATTGCACTTGAAGCACGAGTAAACCCTCGTTGCACTTGAATTAGCATGAGTCAACACTCATTGCACATGACGTATCATGATACTATACTTTACCCAATGCATTGGAGCGCTATCAGGGCGCACCCTTCTTAAACATTTCATTTCATGCATAAGTGTGCCACATGGATCATAAAACATGGATTCATAAAACATAATCATTTATTCCACGATAAAGGAATGTGGAATTCATACATGAAACTTTACAATCAATAAGTAAACGTGCATAAAGGTGAATACCCTTGATGGAGAAATGGGCATGGTATTCACTACACAATGATATTGGCTTAGAAAATCGGTGTGATTTCGGCAGCGTAACGGCGTGACATAAGAATTCATAAAAAAAGATGATGAGAGAGAAAGGGGTTCCTCATCATATTTACATGTAATGGACAGTAAGAAGGTCATATATATATATGTCCCAACAATTGAAAAGGAATTTAGATTCATGATACAAAAGTATTGCTTGAATATAGAAGAGGAGAAAAAGGTTCCTTTCGGAATTTCGGCATAGTAACGGGTGTACATGGGAGGCATTTAATGAGAGAGAAAGGGGTCTCCCATCATTCAAGCAATAAGATGGAAGTATGGGAGAGGTGCGAAACCATACCCCAACATTCATAAATGAAATTAAAAGGGCAATACAACTTAAAGAAAATTGACAAAAATGAGAAAGGAAGAAAAAACCCTTACTTGGAAGTGTGCTTCCAAAGGCTAGAGAGAGGATTGTGAGAGGCTTCTTGGGAGCTTGGGGAACCTTGAGAGGATTCTAGAGAGAGTAGGGCAGAGGTTGGACGAACTTCAAGGGCTTTGGGTGAGGAGGAAGTGGGAGCTTGGGTGGGTTTATATAGGAAAGGTGAGAGAATTCTTTATTATTTAGGTTTGGGACCCCTTATATTAAAATAATCCAAACCACAAACCATCCCATGGTATTTGCACATGGTTTCTGGAAAAGGAAAGAGGAAAACAATATTTTAAAAGGCCAAGGTCCGAACTTATTAAAAAATTAGGGTTGCTTATGTGGAGGTGAGTCACACTCCCATGGAAATTAATTTAAAAAGGCAAAGTGTTGAATAAGTCTTGAGGGCTCCATTAATGCTTTGAAAAGTGAGTCAAACAAACCCAAAACCTCATTATTTTAATGATAAAACACATATTGGACGAACATAAGGATTATGGTATTTTATTACATCACTATTGGGTCATTATGATGTCGTAAAACACATTATATACTTAAATGGTATTAAATTTTTACCCAAAAATTTGACTGTCTCAGAAAATTATGAAAAATTCACCGTTGGATAATTTCGACGTCCTGATTCCAAAAATAATATTTATTTTATCTAAATAATTTTCTAAATATGTGAATTTTCACTTTTAAAATAAAAACCGACATTTATAAAAAAATTCACGGGTTTTGACAGAAATGACTTTCAAACCTTAATAAACATTTTAATTGCATTCATAAAATTATAAGATCATTTATAATTAATGACAATTAATTTAATTTAATAATAATATTTTATTAACTTATTATTTAATTCAAAAATCCTTTAATTTAATAAAATATAATTCTTAATTAAATAATAACTAAAAACACCATTTGTACTTTAAAAACTAATTACAATGTATCAAAAATGACTAGAAATTATATTCATTATTATATATATATAAAAAAATAATGTACATGAACATGGTTCTACTTATTTGTTACATAACCCCTTAAAATAGCCGCATAAGACCTAAGGGTAAGGTGTGCGATGGTGACAGACTCTTGGGGTTGCTCAGATAACATCGCTCGAGTGGTGATCTCTATCAACTTCCATTTTTCCCGTAGACGATCACGTTCGAGCTTGACTTGATGAAGCTCAGCTTGGGCTTGGTCAAGGGCAAAGCCCAAAGACGCCACCTCCTTTCCGAGCTCCGACAAATGGGCTTCGTAAGGGGCAATTCTACTGGATGAGGCCATCGCTTCCTTTGTCTGAGTAAAAAAGGTTTCGTTAAAGCCTTATATTTAAACTACCCAGATGATCACTGTTCAACGGCTATAAAAGTAACGGTCACAAATCTTAACGTAAAACTTAAAGAAGTTTACATCTTATAAAAACATTTTTCATAAAGAAACATTTAACTGGATCAAGAGGGATTTTTCATTAATGAAACTTTGGGTCGTTACAACATTTCCCCCTTAAGAAATTTCGCCCTCGAAATTTTCCTTTTCCCACACTAAAACAAATGTGGGTAACTTAGCTTCATCATATCCTCCGACTCCCAAGTTGCTTCTTCAAACTTGTGGTTTCTCCACAACACCTTGACGAGGGGCATTGTCTTATTTCGTAGAACTTTTTCTCTACGATCTAAGATCTTCACTGGTTGCTCCTCATAAGAAAGATCATCTTCTAATTGTACCACCTCGGAAGAGAGTACATGTGAAGGGTCTGGTATGTACTTCCTTAAGAGGGATACATGGAAGACATCATGCACCTTGGCCATAGTAGGTGGAAGTGCTAGTCGATAGGCCACAGCCCCAACACGATCAAGAATCTCGAAGGGGCCGATGTACCTTGGACTTAACTTCCCTTTCTTTCCAAACCTCATGACCTTCTTCCACGGAGATATGCGTAAAAACACCATGTCTCCGACTTTAAACTCAAGGTCTCGTCGACGATTATCTGCATAACTCTTCTGTCGACTTTGGGCTGCCTTGATATGCTGCTGAATGGTTTTCACCTTCTCTACCATTTCTTCGACCATTTCTGGTCCAAGCAGCTTACGTTCACCGACCTCATCCCAACATGCCGGTGTTCTGCACCTTTTCCCATATAGGGCTTCATATGGTGCCATTTGGATGCTCGAGTGGAAACTATTATTATAAGAGAACTCAACTAGAGGAAGATGTTGATCCCATCCTCCTTTAAAGTTCATTGAGCACGCTCTCAACATATCCTCAAGTGTTTGGATAGTCCGCTCGGATTGGCCATCAGTTTGAGGATGATAGGCCGTACTGAAGTTCAGTTCAGTATTCAGAGCATGTTGAAGACTCTTCCAAAACTTAGAGGTAAATCTTGGATCTCGGTCAGACACAATAGATAGTGGTACTCCATGCAACCGTACCACTTCCCTGATATATATCCGTGCCAGTTGATCCAAAGAGAAGTCCTCTCGAATAGCAATGAAGTGTGCAGTCTTTGTAAGACGATCCACAATAACCCAGATTGCATTGTTGCTTTTGGATGTCCTTGGAAGTCCAGTGACGAAGTCCATGGTGATGTTCTCCCATTTCCATTCTGGTATGGGCAATGGTTGCATCATCCCCTTAGACTTCTGCCTCTCTGCCTTCACTTGCTGACACACCAGGCACTTTGATGTATATTCAGCGATCTCCTTCTTTATATTATCCCACCAAAAGTTTTCTCGGAGATCTCGATACATCTTTGTGCTTCCTGGGTGAATAGAGAAATTTGAACTATGTGCATCATCCAAAAGTTCCTTCTTCAGCTCCGAACTTGATGGGACACATAGTCTTTTCCCAAACCGCACAATTCCTTCTTCATTAACATTAAACTCTGAGGATTTTCCCTTATTGATAGCTTCCACTTTTTCTTGGATTCTCGCATCATCCTTTTGAGAATCCTTTAACCTTTCCAAAAGAGATGGTTGAGCAATCATTTGTGAAAGGATTGATGATGTTCCCTTCTTTATGATTCCCACGTCCATCTTCATCAAGTCTAAGAAGATTGGATCCTTCTCAATTCTCATCATTGATAGAATTGCTGGATCCTTTCTACTTAGGGCATCCGCCACCTTGTTCGCCTTCCCAGGGTGGTAATGTATTGAACAGTCATAATCCTTGATGAGCTCTATCCATCTTCTCTGGCGCATATTAAGCTCTTTCTGTGTGAATATATATTTAAGACTCTTGTGGTCAGTATATATCTCACATTTCTCTCCATAGAGATAATGCCGCCAGATTTTCAAGGCAAAGATCACCGCCGCCAACTCCAGATCATGCGTTGGATAGTTTCGCTCATGGATTTTCAACTGCCTTGAGGCATAGGATATCACTTTATCATTCTGCATCAGCACACATCCTAAGCCCTTCTTCGAAGCATCACTGAATACCACAAAAAGCTCCCCACTTGTGGGTAAAGTGAGTACAGGTGCAGTGATAAGCCTCCTTTTCAACTCCTTGAAGCTTTCTTCGCATTCATCACTCCAAGCAAACTTTACTCCCTTTCGAGTTAGCTTTGTAAGAGGGTTGGACAATCGTGAGAAGTTTCTCACAAATCATCGATAATATCCAGCTAACCCCAAGAAGCTACGGATATCAGTTACCGATGTTGGCCTCGGCCATCCCTCAATTGCATCTGTTTTGGAGGGGTCCACAGATATCCCATTGCTTGTGATGATGTGGCCCAAGAATGAGACCTCCTTCAACCAGAACTCACACTTGCTGTACTTCGCATAGAGCTTCTCCTTGCGCAAAGTCTCCAGTACAGTTCTTAAATGCTCCTCATGGTCCTCCTTGGTTTTGGAGTATATTAGAATATCATCTATAAAGACTACCACAAATTTATCTAGGTAATCTCTAAAGACTCTATTCATCAAGTCCATGAATATTGCTGGAGCATTGGTGAGTCCAAAATGCATTACTATGAATTCATAGTGCCCGTACCTTGTACGAAAAGCAGTCTTGGGGATATCTTCCTTCTTCACCCTTACTTGATAATATCCCGACCGCAAGTCGACCTTGGAGAAGTATTGTGCTCCACGCAGCTGATCAAACAAGTCATCGATTCTTGGGAGAGGATACTTGTTCTTTATCGTGATTTTGTTAAGTTCACGATAATCGATGCAAAGCCGCATTGACCCATCCTTCTTCTTGACGAAGAGGACTGGTGCACCCCATGGTGATGCACTTGGGCGTATAAACCCTTTATCCAGATTCTCCTAGAGTTGTTTCTTCAGTTCTTCAAGCTCAACCACAACCATTCTATATGGAGTCTTGGATATTGGTAGCGCCCCAGGTATAAGTTCAATTGAGAACTCAACATCTCTTCTTGGAGGAAGACCAGGAAGTTCCTCGGGAAATACTTCAGCGAATTCCCTCACAATAGGCATTTCTTCAAGGGTGGTTTCTTCCTTGGACTCAATCATCTGAGCCAGATATGCGTGCTCATAAGGTAGTAATATCCATGCTTGAGATGATGGAGCTAAAGGAGATTCATCTTCCTCCTGACACTTGTAAAGAATCGGGGGTCGATTCTCCATATGGAGTGTGATTTCCCTCTCCCGACAATTTATGTTGGCTCTATATAAGGAAAGCCAATCCATGCCAAGAATTGCATCAAATTCCACCAAAGGGAGTATGACGAGGTTCGCCGAGAAATTCAATCCACAGATTATAACAGGGGAGGACTTATACTCATGGGATGCAATGATTGCCCCATTTGCCGTACTCACCTACATCTTTACTTCCATGACTTGTGGTGGTGCAGGGATTATTCTACTAAACTTTTGAGATATAAAAGAATGCGTAGAACCTGAATCAAAAAGTACGTTCGCTATTCTTGAATGAATAACTAGCGTACCTGTCACCACTTCGTTGTCGGGGTTCACTTCGGCAGAAGTGATGGCAAAAGCTCTTCCTTGCTGTCTTGGAGGTTGTTGATTGCCTCCGATAACCCTTGGATTAGGGCACTGATTCTCAAAATGACCCGGTTCTTTGCATTTGAAGCATTGAACAACGCGTTGAGGTTCGAACGGAGCGTTCCTCCCCTCCGTCGCAGCCGCGGGTCCTTCTTGCTGACAGTTAACAGCTAGGTGCCCTTCTCTTCCATACTTGAAGCATTTTCTTGTCCCCCTAAGGCAATTTCCAGGGTGCTTCTTTCCACACTTTTGGCAAGTGGGGTGCTGGAATTTATTAGCGCCGTTGGATTTATCCATCGGACCACCAGAATTGAAGTCCACCTTCCGCTTCTTGTCCCCATGATACCCCTGTGATTCTCCGATCTCCATTTCAACCTTAAGGGCACATCGGACAATCTCCTCATAGCTGTCAAAGTCACGGATCGCTAATGCTTTCCGCAAGCTAGGCTTCAGCCCACCAAAGAAGCGGTCAACTTTGCATTCGGGGGTAACGACAAAGCCGGAAGCGTATCGTGCAAGCCTTGTGAAGTTTTCCTCGTACGCTCCCACAGATTCTTCATCTTTCTGCTTGAGGGAAAGGAAGTCCCTTTCCATCTTAAGACGGAGGGTGCGTGGAAAATATTTATCGAAAAACATCTTCCGGAATACCTTCCATTCCAAAGCCTCAATCTCCTCCTCAGGCTTCGTATTTTTGATCAATGTCCACCATTGATCAGCTTCACCCTCCATACGATAAGCCGCCAGGAGAACCTTCTCTTTTTCAGAGCATTGGAGGATGGAGAATATCTTCTCAATGGAGTTGATCCATTGTTCAGCGATCGTGGGATCAGATGATCCACTAAAAGTAGGAGGCCTTTGTCTCATGAAGCTTTCAATAGCGACTTGTTCTTTCTTAGGGGGGGTTGAACATTCCTCTTGACCAGTGTTTCTATTCAAAACTTGAGTTAGCTGAGAGAGAAGCGTGACAAAGTTCGCGATTCCCGCTCCCATCGGATTGGGCATCTCATTAGTACAATCATCACACTGATCTTCACAACGGTTGTTAGCCCGAGTTCTCCTATTACCGGCCATTGGCTGGAATAAAAGGAAAGTTAGGGGTAACACATAAAGGGTAATCCAAAGACAAAAGTTGATGACTTATAAATAAACTTTAATCTCTTTAACTCATGAGTCTATAGGATTCAATCCAGGCTTTTCATGATCTTCCTTCTAACATATATTCTTAGGGGCATTTTTCCCTTAATAAGGGTTCATACTAAGATTGTGAATTTATCAAAACATATCCCCCGGGAGTGTCGTAACCAAGAGTGAAGCAAGGCCCGTTGTCGTGCACCAGTTCCCGTTCGAGTCTAGCTCAAAGCGGTGTTTTCGGGTTTTACCCCTAGGATACATCTGTGCCAGAGCCGCCTCTACCTGCTCGTATCCAGACAGGGATGTATTTGTTTGATAAAACACTTACTTAGTATTTACCAAAACTTAGGGATGTTTTTATTATGCTTAGTCTTGTATCTAAGGCTTTACTAGAGTTTCCTAATCCCAAAAATAACTAAACCTGCCTTTGATACCAACTATGACAACCCTGCTTTTTATTACAACTTAAACATGCTTTATTACATAAAACTTCACTTGATACAACAAAGAAGATCGAGAGGTTTAGTGTATTTGGGGCTTAGGATCATTACATAAAAACTTTAAACTTGAAATACAACATCCTTATTGAAAACTTCCTTTACATGACCACTACATTCCTTCGTACTTAGCATTGCATGGGATAACCTGAGGACATGCATAAGAAAAGGGTGAGCTATAAAGCCCAGTAAGGGAGTACACAATGAATAACATGAGGAGTACAATACATGTTAGGCAATAGGCATATCAATAGAGCATAAGAGAGACATGAACATAAAGGCATGATAAAGCATGATAATCATAACATGGAAATGTGGCAACAACACTTAACATTGAATTAGCATGAGCCAAGGCTCATTGCACATGGAGCATGAGTAAACCCTCATTGCACTAGAAGCACGAGTAAACCCTCGTTGCACTTGAATTAGCATGAGTCAACACTCATTGCACATGACGTATCATGATACTATACTTTACCCAATGCATTGGAGCGCTATCAGGGCGCACCCTTCTTAAACATTTCATTTCATGCATAAGTGTGCCACATGGATCATAAAACATGGATTCATAAAACATAATCATTTATTCCACGATAAAGGAATGTGGAATTCATACATGAAACTTTACAATCAATAAGTAAACGTGCATAAAGGTGAATACCCTTGATGGAGAAATGGGCATGGTATTCACTACACAATGATATTGGCTTAGAAAATCGGTGTGATTTCGGCAGCGTAACGGCGTGACATAAGAATTCATAAAAAAAGATGATGAGAGAGAAAGGGGTTCCTCATCATATTTAAATGTAATGGACAGTAAGAAGGTCATATATATATATGTCCCAACAATTGAAAAGGAATTTAGATTCATGATACAAAAGTATTGCTTGAATATAGAAGAGGAGAAAAAGGTTCCTTTCGGAATTTCGGCATAGTAACGGGTGTACATGGGAGGCATTTAATGAGAGAGAAAGGGGTCTCCCATCATTCAAGCAATAAGATGGAAGTATGGGAGAGGTGCGAAACCATACCCCAACATTCATAAATGAAATTAAAAGGGCAATACAACTTAAAGAAAATTGACAAAAATGAGAAAGGAAGAAAAAACCCTTACTTGGAAGTGTGCTTCCAAAGGCTAGAGAGAGGATTGTGAGAGGCTTCTTGGGAGCTTGGGGAACCTTGAGAGGATTCTAGAGAGAGTAGGGCAGATGTTGGACGAACTTCAAGGGCTTTGGGTGAGGAGGAAGTGGGAGCTTGGGTGGGTTTATATAGGAAAGGTGAGAGAATTCTTTATTATTTAGGTTTGGGACCCCTTATATTAAAATAATCCAAACCACAAACCATCCCATGGTATTTGCACATGGTTTCTGGAAAAGGAAAGAGGAAAACAATATTTTAAAAGGCCAAGGTCCGAACTTATTAAAAAATTAGGGTTGCTTATGTGGAGGTGAGTCACACTCCCATGGAAATTAATTTAAAAAGGCAAAGTGTTGAATAAGTCTTGAGGGCTCCATTAATGCTTTGAAAAGTGAGTCAAAAAAACCCAAAACCTCATTATTTTAATGATAAAACACATATTGGACGAACATAAGGATTATGGTATTTTATTACATCACTATTGGGTCATTATGATGTCATAAAACACATTATATACTTAAATGGTATTTAATTTTTACCCAAAAATTTGACTGTCTCAGAAAATTATGAAAAATTCACCGTTGGATAATTTAGACATCCTGATTCCAAAAATAATATTTATTTTATCTAAATAATTTTCTAAATATGTGAATTTTCACTTTTAAAATAAAAACCGACATTTATAAAAAAATTCACGGGTTTTGACAGAAATGACTTTCAAACCTTAATAAACATTTTAATTGCATTCATAAAATTATAAGATCATTTATAATTAATGACAATTAATTTAATTTAATAATAATATTTTATTAACTTATTATTTAATTCAAAAATCCTTTAATTTAATAAAATATAATTCTTAATTAAATAATAACTAAAAACACCATTTGTACTTTAAAAACTAATTACAATGTATCAAAAATGACTAGAAATTATATTCATTATTATATATATATAAAAAAATAATTTACATGAACATGGTTCTACTTATTTGTTACATAACCCCTTAAAATAGCCGCATAAGACCTAAGGGTAAGGTGTGCGATGGTGACAGACTCTTGGGGTTGCTCAGATAACAACGCTCGAGTGGTGATCTCTATCAACTTCCATTTTTCCCGTAGACGATCACGTTCGAGCTTGACTTGATGAAGCTCAGCTTGGGCTTGGTCAAGGGCAAAGCCCAAAGACGCCACCTCCTTTCCGAGCTCCGACAAATGGGCTTCGTAAGGGGCAATTCTACTGGATGAGGCCATCGCTTCCTTTGTCTGAGTAAAAAAGGTTTCGTTAAAGCCTTATATTTAAACTACCCAGATGATCACTGTTCAACGGCTATAAAAGTAACGGTCACAAATCTTAACGTAAAACTTAAAGAAGTTTACATCTTATAAAAACATTTTTCATAAAGAAACATTTAACTGGATCAAGAGGGATTTTTCATTAATGAAACTTTGGGTCGTTACACTATTTTCCCTTTAATAGGTTATATTCTTATAAAAACCACTTATTTCCATTGGTTATGATTTGATGAACTAATAATGAAACTTGTATTTTTCCACAATTAAAGATATGATTACAGATTTATGATACCAATTTCATTTTGTGGGTTTTGATATGATTGTTTATGAATTTGTAGCACATGAATGTATGATTTCATTATGAGATGGGTGAGACCTATATCTCCCTCCAATGCATTGGGTAAATATTTATATCTCATGAGATAATTATGGGAATCAAGTCAATGGGCTTGAACAACTATGGAAGATGGGGAAACTCGATCTAGTATGGGAAGATGGGGAAATGATACCCACTATGGGATGATGGGAAAACCACATACCTTGCAAGGAAAGGAATATGACGGGGGATAGTGGTGTGTGACACCCAGTAGGTGTGGTCCCAATGAAGTTCCCTAATATGTTTTTTTCAATGATCCTTGAATTATAGGGAAAGATATTACATGTTTATGTGTTTTACACAAATTTTATGTATTATTCCTATTGTTTAATAAGATGGTCCATGTTCTTGATTATCTTATGATTCATGTCTTATGAACTGCCAATATTTATGCAATGTATCATATTTATGATCTTTGATATGAATGGTGTGATCTTAAAATGTTATTATCATGTTTTATTACCCTTATTTTCATGTTATGTTTACACATTTAATTTATTTACCCTTATTGATAATTATGGCTAACCCCTTTCTTATGTTTCATTTCCCCAGGTAATGAAGAAAGGTTTTAAGTGAAAGTCTTAAAGGGAAATATATTTGTGGGAAACATTGGAGATATTTATACAATTTATAATATTTTTCTCCTAGTTTACAAAGACACTAAATTATTATGATGCTCAAGAATGAAATTTTAGAATGTGATGAATATTAATAAAAATGGTGTAATATAAATTTATGTTAAGCCTATATCATAATCAAAACTGACACTTAGGTTTGACTTGAAATAGGTGTTTTACCCTATGGTTTTAAATCATTAGTTTCATGATTTTTAATGGGCAATAGAATGTTGGGGTATGGGTGATGTGATAAAAAAGTGATTTTAGAGATTTCCCAATGAATAAATGTAGACGAGGCTTTAATATATGGTGAAAAAGGTAACTAGAGGTGTATTTTTAATAGTGGGGAATGATGTGTAATTTTTTGGAATAATTAGAGGAGAAAATAGAGATGGTTGTGTGATTTATATTCAGATATGGTTTCTATAGGTTAAAGATGCAATCATAATACATGTGATCTATGAAGAAAATTTTATGTATTATGATACCTATTGAAAATAAATCTTCAAATTCATGTTAAAAATTACATGAGGTGTAACCTTCAATACACACTATGTTATACTTGGTTATTAACATGTCATATATAGTAATACACTCCTTATTAGAAGGCATTCGAAAAAAAGTTCTGTGTATTGGTGAAAACACAATGTATTACTATACAATAAATCAAGTTGGATGTGGAACATGACTTATACACCCATGGGTCCTATATGACATGTACCACTCTTAACCATGATATATGGGTCAAACCTCAAATAGAATGTAAATGGAGGTATTTGACCAGATTAATTCCTTAGGGATACAATTATGTCCTTAAAAGTGCATGCATTTTATAGTTTATCCTTTAGAATTTTTCAAATATTCTTACTTTCAAATTGAATTTGGGAACATGATAATTATGTTCATAGAATCTTTCACATATAACATCAGGGTAAATTTTTCTTTCAAATTATAAGTATGGTTCAATGAAAAATATTTTTTTTGTTTCTTACATCCTAAGGCTTGGTGATTTTTTAAAAAAAAGATGATTAAAGTATAAATGAGTTTATGTAATATCATCATAGTTTTTTGATGAATGGGAGCAATTCCTTCATATTCTACATGGACTTTGGTACTCCCCTATATAATCAGGGCATGAGTACTCCACATTTTATTGTGGGTCTCATACCACCCTTAATCTTGTGTATGGCATCCCCTTGATTTAGAAAATGCTTGGGTCCCCATTATGACTCTTAGAGTTAGAAAACCCCACTATCAGGGTGCATGTCCTTTATCTATAGATTTAAGTGTTTCCTTTTTCGATAAGAACTACTTAATATGTATAAGTCCTCCTTCCGGGTTTGAAAATCCTTTAACCCAAATAGATTTCATAATAAGGATTAGGCCCCCAATATAATTTATAATAGGTGATGTGGGTTTGAAAATTCTAGGTAGTTAGATTTCATTGGTACATTGTCCTGCTGGATCTTTATATGGTTGGTTTATGAAAATTGATACTCTCTAATATATATTTATTTCATTATTTCTTATAAACATCTAGGGAACCCATTAAATTAATGGTTTCGGTATGATTTGTATTTTTATCATTCCACTATGGGTTTCAAGGGAACCTACAAGTTATGTATATACTAACCAATATATAGTCAATCACACAAACTTTTCATGTCATATATATATAGAAGGAAGTTTTGTGGTGATCTCATTGGACATGGTGTTAGTAAATCAGGATCATATTTCTTTTAAGTTGATGTGAAGAAGACTATGATCATTTAAGGAGATTCACATAAAAGATAATAATTATTTTTTATTATTTTTCATTGTGTTTTATATTTTGGATATTGGGATCTTGTTTTTATACCTTACTTCAAACTTTTGGATTTTTTAATTCAATATGGATGATTAGCATGTGTCAAAAAAATTAGTATAATTTTTTACTATATAGATCACATTATTTTTTATATACTATTTAGAGACTTTTGGTTGTGAATATGTGAATTAGAATGAGGTCTCTCATGTTTTTTATATGCGTATTTTGTGCAAGTCCCCAACCACCAACCCATTTGAGTCTGTCCTGGGGTGGCATATTCATTTTATTTTCATACTAGTTTGTGTATCAATGGGTTAATTCATGTAAAATTTTTATGAGAGTGGGTATATATTAGATATGGAGTTTGGAGTTAGGTTTCTTGTAAAGAATTTGTTTGGTAATTTAATGTAGTGATGTTTAGGGGTTTTATGTTTATTTTTTAAGTCAAAGAAGCTAAGGTTGACACAGTAGATGAAAAGACCTTTGATAGAGAATCTGGTATCCTATTATTCTATTTAGAACTCTAAATAATAATTTTTTGGATATGTATTAGTTGGTGTATCGATAATTTAGTGGTTACTTGTTATTTTATTTTTTTTATTTATTCATCCCCCAAGATATGATTTAATCATCATGTGTTTTCTTGTAAAATATAGGATGTTTTCATGATGAAAACTAGTTAAAATCCTAAGGAAGGGTGAAAATATATTCTGGTTTGTATTAGATCCTTCTGTTATCAACTAGATGGGTGTTTAGGATTCTATACATGGATGAGAACATTATGATTCCCCATTGGGAGAGGAGGGAGTTGATCCTCTACCCAAAGTGCAGTGAGAAATCCCTCCACCTATAGTGAAATATTCTCATCCCACTAACTAGTAGATGATTTCAATTCAATAGAGCTAGGATTCATGTATTTTGAGTGAAATATAGAAGTTCATGTGATTAAGATTACCTACGCTCTAAGAAAAACCTTACCCTAAAGAATATTTTTATTAGATTGAGGTAGTGAAGTGAATTCTAATCATAGTTTAGACACTTACTGATCAGATATTGGTAATAACATCTATCCTTTCCCATAATTTTGTTAGTCCCTAGTGGACCTTGGTCATTAAGACGCCTAAAAAGCCAACTCTTTGTGGTTAAATATTGATAAAATAATTAATGAGATGTAATATCCAACTACACCAAGAATAGTGCACATTTGAGAGTTATTGGTCTTATAGTAGGGTATAATATCGATTTCATAGTATACATCAAGATTTACAACCATCACATAGTAATCTCTTTACATGATTTAAAATGGATATCTTCAATAAGTGAAATTTGAGTGAGGCCATAGTTAAGAGATTTGAGTTGATATTTTCCCTCTAAAACTTCATTAATACCAAACTCCTAGAGAGGTATCTAGAGACAAAGAGATCTTTGGAAGAGGCAATTTCAATAATATGATATGATGTTAGTTTCTAGGATTATATTCACCAGTTGGGGATAAATGATGATTGATGTCTTATTCAAAATTCCAATAGAATAAAATACATTATCTAGGTCATGGGGATCAATATTAGGAGAGTCTTATAGGGTATCCATTAATCTAGTAGATAAGATTTTTTATTATAGTGGAGGGAGAGGTCATTTGCTTCAATAAAACATGATTGAAGTGTAGTTGTGGGTATTTAGGGTAGTATGATATATATACCACTCAATAGTGTAAGTGATGTGATCAGGGGACTCCCTATGGTGATAGGGGAGGTCCTCCTAGACATGACTATGGTAGTGGATTTAGTGGTCCATAACGATTTTCTTTAGGCAGTTGTTGTTATGATCTAATCCAACCATTACCTCAAGCTAGTCCTCGATACTCTTAGGGAGTAGGTAGCTGGAGATATGAAAAGTTATAGGTGATGAAGGTATATGAACAGGATATGGTCATCATGATTCAAGGTATTATTTATGTCTTCTCTCCCCGAGCACCCATATATATCAATATCAAAACAAGTTATTATTTTTATTATATCCCTTGGTGAAGATCAAGATATCCCTCTTGAAAAAATAGCATGAAATATGCAACTAAAGACTAAAATTTGAAGTGATCACACACCCAACTATATATATCATTGATTTGATCTTGTGAATAATATATATGGGGTTTTAGGGGTCCTTATATTTTTTGGGATAAATCCATATGATATCATCCTTCGCATGGATTTTTTATCCTAAATTTCATCCTAGATCAACTTATACCATCATAGAGTGGTGTGTATTAAAGATGGTGGGTCAATATTTTCATTCATGTGTGAGGTGTAACATCGATAAAGATGAGTGGTGTTTGTGAACAAATTTTTTTATCAAATTAAAAATTATTTGGAATGGATGTACTTTCCCATAATAGAAAATTTAGATGATTAAATTTTGATAGTCGAAGAGGATTATATGGATATTATTATAGTAAATGTTATAGGGTTCCCCCCTCATTTATAAATCGACTTATGTATCAATCTATACTAAGGGAACACCCCGATATCTTCCAAAAATTATTAGATGGAACTGGTTAAGCTCATGGAGATGCAGGTGAAGCAATAATACCTCATAGAAAAGTGTTTCATCATACCTAATGTGTCCCCTTGGGTGGATCCATTGTTGTTCTCTAAGAATGAGAATGGAAGTTTGAGGATTTATATTCACTATCACTACAAGAATTTGTTGAGAGATAAGAAAAATATCATCTTCTTAAGGATCTATGACCTCCTTGACTATCTTAAAGGGGTAAAGTGGTTATATAAAATATTTTGTATAGAACCAAATTTTTTATCTAGAGTAAGATATTAATGACTTTTATTCAAATAAACCTAATATATCAAGGTTATGATATATATATATATATAAATTAATTTCTTAAACAAAATAATCACTTAGATAATACTATGTTTAATCGTATACAACTCATATATTTTAATTAAATATAGAGAAGAATAAAATGATCTCCCATAAATAGATTTTAAGGGTAATATTTATATAAACAAATAATAAATATTTCACTAGAATAATTCCACTAAAATTAGATGATTGCCTTATGAGTCACCAAAATATAGAATGAAAAATCAGATAATATCCTCCAGAATATAGATGTTCCATTTATACTTTCCATTGGTCTAAGGGTGAAATGTTGTACTAAAATTTAAATAAGAATCCAATGTTTATTGTATGCCTTTTTAGTAACAATATGTAAAACATGGGTCCCTATCAAATATCATTCTAGCTAGGATGTTGTAAATAATAATGATCTATTTAAGGAATTGAATAATGAGATCATTGATTATAAAAGTTTGTTTAGTTGGTAGAAATTGAGACATCTTGTTCAGACAATCCACAATCACCCATACCACATCTCTAATAATAAATATTCACAATAAATTAGTAAATAAATCCGTTATAAACTCATATTCTTTCACACCTGTGAAAGAAGTTACTAGAGTGTACCAAAATATCTCAAGTAATCTTAATTTATCAAATAATAGGTAAATAAATAACTAATAAACCCTAAATTATTATTCATCATTCTAGGAAACCAAAATTGGTGATGAATAACCAGAATCATATTTATAATTCTAGGGTTCATAGTCCATCAAGAATCAATGTATTATTTCATTACACATTCTCATATACTAGGTGGTATGGACAACCATCCATGGATATATAACAGAGATAATAAATCATGGAAACTCCTTTAAGGATCTCTCAACCATAGAGTTTCCCTCAAAATAATGATACAATCTAGATCAGATATCTGGGAGCCCTTAACCAAATACACTAATGAGGATTTATGATCAATTTGTTATAAATATATACCAATCTAGTTCTATATCACATCCAAGTAGATTTTATCCACCTTTGAAACCAATTATCATTAATCCTTGGCTTCATAAAACCTTTGAGGATGAACACTCATATTGAGAGCATCAACAACAACATTTCCTTTATCAGGTGAATATTGGATATCAATGTAAAACTAAAAAAGATACTCCTCCATATTTTATTTGCAAGATTGAAGTCTCACTAAAATGATATATTTTAAGATCTTGTGGAATGTGAAACGAGAAATACATTATCTGTATAATTAAATACATCAACAATTAAAGGCATGAATAATAAAAGAAAATTCCAAATCATGGGTAGGGTAGTTCCTTTCAAAAGGATAAAATTTTTTGTAGCTATATGCTATAGATCGATAATATAAAATAAGGTTACAATGGAATAAATATTTATGAAATGCCACAATAATATTCAAGGATCTATCCTAGATAAGGTAAAATAGAGATATGGTAGGTGGTTAACCATTTCTTTAGCTCATGAAAAGACAAACCATATCAGTTAAACTAAAAAAATTAACTCCTTTATTAGTTAAAGCAGTCATTGGAGGTGAAATTGATGAGAAGAGTTGGAAAAAGTGGTAGTGAGATCTAGTAAGATTTTAAAAACTCATGAACTCAAATACATTCATTAGTACTTTCTAGGAAATCGCAAACTCCACCTTCTCAGGATCAACCAAGATATAAGTTGCAAAGATTACATGCCTAAATAACTTTTACTCTTAAATCCAAAAAGATCATTTCAATTTATTTTCCTTGGTCTAATTTCAACGTAAGGTCTCAAAAATGATACAAAGTGGTCAAATGTTCTCATCATAAGGCATAAAATATACAAGGATATCATCCACATATATCATGATGAAAGAGTATATTAATGGATGAAATAACTTGTTTATTAAGGTTATGAATATATCTAGATCCTTATTTAGCCAAATGGAATTACCATATATTCATAATGACCATGATAGATTGAAATAATGGTTTTGGAATATCTTATGGCCTAAATCGAAACTTAGGGTTACTAGTGAACAACTCAACTTTTAAAAATCACTTCATACCATTGAATTGATCATAAATTTATTCATTTGAAGGAATGGGTTAAAAGTTATTCATTATTAATTGATTAAAAGTTTTACAATCTATACATGATTTTAATATGAGATTATCTTTCTTAGTGAAGTATAAAAGAGAAACCCAAAAAAAGTCTATTCTATGATAAAACCTTTGTACTCAAGATCCTCTAACTCAGTATTTAGGTCTCTTAACTCAATTAGTTTCATTTGATATGAAGGAATAAAAAATGATTTTGTCTAAATGATATGATTAATGGTTAATTAAACATCCCTATTTTGGTGAATTCCTAAAATTTATCTAATAAAAATGTGAGAATATAAATCCACTTCATGAGGTTAGACTTTTTGTAACTAAGCATCAACTAATTTGATGGAAGGAATAATAATCTCTATGGGGATTTACCTTATTCGATTTGGATCAAGACCTACTAAAATATATTGAAACTCCTACTCCTCATGAAGAGTGTATTCTATATCACTAAGAGATCATAAGGAAACCATCCTATCATATAAATCAATTTAATATCTAATGCGATTCAACTATTACATTTTATAAATTTCATGAAAGGAAGAAATGTTAATAACCATAAAATCTCAGAGATTGCAAGTGGATTCCACTGATAATATACAAGTTTAACGCTACCAATTATATTAAATCCCCATCTATTATGTGGTTTTAAGGACCATATATGAATATATGGATTCCAAAAAAAGATCAAGAAGTGATTCAAATTGATCATATTTGAATGAATGAAAGTATTATATATAAAATAATTAATATAATAGAGTAGAATATACCAAAATATTATCTAAAATAGTAAAATTCCACACTATAGCTTTAATTAATAACTGATCTATGACATACATACTATCTACCTCTTCACGCTAGCACTAAGGAATAAATCCCTTCTCAGAAGGATTTATAGAAGGTAGTTAGGATAAACATCCCTTTTTACCACCTCAATCAGGTTTCCAGTTGAATATGAATGAGAATAATGGGTTTTATTGAAATGTTTCTGGATACTCTATGACACACCACATTGAAATAACCTTTGAATATGGATATACTAACTAGAATAGTGTCACTATTTAAACTTGAGGGTAATTTAGCCATGATTAGGTATATTTTCCCTCCCTAATGGAACAAAATATAAGGTCTTAACAATCTAGGTGATGAAGGTATGCCACCTATTAGTAATCCACTAAACACACACACACACACACATACAAAAACAGAAAAACACATACAAACACACAAAAACACACACACACAAATATATACATACATATATATATTATACATATAAATTATGATTATTTAATTGAAAATGTATCCTTAATCATTGGCCAAAAAATTCATTGCACCCAATATAATGCAAGTTGTAGGCATGCATCCACCACCTCCTTCACATGTGTTATTTTCAGTTACTAATCCATTATAAATGGACTAACTATATATTTAATGTCCATTTAATTGGTTCAATGCATTTATATAATTATTAGAAGAATAGTCATCAATAAATTACATATGAATGATGTGTTTCATTAAATAGGAAATATCAATGTTGTTTACATAGATGGTTGTGATCCCTCCAGTTGTGTGTTCTAAATGATCAATAATATCTTGAATAGTGTTTTTGAATATTTATTCCTCCAAATATCATATTCAATCATGTATTGTGAAGGCACAAACACCCCCCAATGTGTGAAAATCCTCAAAATATGATTATAGATTCAACGTCTACTGTAATTAACTATATAAATTAGGATTTTCTTCTACAACATTCATGATCAATATCAATAATTCTACTTTAGAAGGATAATGGTGGAGGTTATTACTTGTGATATACTGGTACACATTTTGTTATTTATATTTAAAGTACATGTTGGTTATGACGATGATAGATCGCATTAATATGTATTTTATTATGCTACCAAGATTATAAAATGAACCCCACAAATACCATCAGTTATTTCAGCGTCATGTTCATCAATGAATACAATTTGATTTCATTATTTTAAATGAATAAAATATTTTTTAATGATATATATAATCATAAAAGTTATCATTACATTAAGTTTAAATGTAATATTATGTTTGCAACTTCAGGTTAGATTGTATGACAATATACTCTATGACACTCCCTTTTGAGTCTAGATTAAGAGTAAATGTTATCTCAAGAACAACTTGAGGATATGTTTGGATGATAACATATACTACAATAGTTAGAGACATTGTGTTACTAAATTAATTTATTTTATTGTATAAAATTGATATTCCACTAAATGGTTAAAATAACGTTGAGTCTTGGTATAGTGTATATTAAGGGTTGATGTATCCTAAATACATTCCACAAAAATAGATTATTATTTCCATGTTACTTAATTATACATTAAGTGTCAACATATTGTAATGTTTCTTATTAATATTACATTGAGTGTTAATATAATATAATGTTTGATACTCTGTTGTGACAGTATTTTATGTGACAATATAGTATGGAGTGTTACTGTGACACTATGTTTTGAGACAAATTAATTAGAGAAAATAACATGACAATGCATTGGATATAACATAATTTTATGTAGATATACTAAAAAACTAATTTTTAAATTTAATTTTCTTATATAATTTATAAGTTGTTTATACATGTTTGTTCTCGGATTTTTAAAATATGCTTTGAAAGCCTGAAATAAATATGTAAAGTTTTTATTTATTTACTATAATTTATATAGTGTATATTAAATTTTTATTACTCAATATTATTAACATTTATAAAATTTTTAGAGAATGTGAATAATATTTATGATTTAATTTATGTGATAAAATTTCATCTTGGAAATATCATATTCCTTTTCATAATATGTGACACAACATATGTTTTTTTCATCTACCTTTACCTTGATTTGTTAATTGAGTTATAAGGTTTTGAATAGTTTTTAAATACAGTTTTTGTATATTAGGTTTTAGGTATTTCATGAATTAAATTCAATCTTGAGTAAATTCTCCCCAGGGAAAAGAACTTGGGACTAGACAACCCACCAACCTAGAGGCTTATACCTTGTTCTAGAAAGGTCAAAGTTGGATATTTTTCAAATCTAGCCTACTCATGTGGAGCTTATCAATGTCATATAACCCTATTATATTTTATTAAGAGTTCAATACCTTATACATTTTTATGTATTCAAATATGTATGAATATAATTGGAATCTATTTTTGGGTGAATAACAAAAACTTTTGGGTTATGTAAAAGTTACACATTAATGAGTTGTGTAACCCTTAATTTTGTGGATGGAATAAAGATTAAAAACTATATAATTAGAATTATTAATATATATGGGAATAAAAAATGGGAATATAAATATAAAATTTCATGTAAATAGTTAACATTTTAATAAGAATATCATGCATATAAATTTTGTGAGGAATTTAAACAGAAAACCCTATTAAATATTAAGTGTGATATTCCTTCCAAAATGACACTTCTCAAGACCTTGATAATATAATTGGTAGGTCATGATAGATTTGGGTGGCCATGTATTATCTTAGGTAAGGAAATAATGAAATAATAAACTTTTATTTTCTTATTGGGTAATTCATGAAAATTCTAGGTTCCAATTGATTTTTTTACTACGATTCTTATTCAAATTTATTTTGGGTTGAACCAGCCATGATACCCAAATAATATTAAGTTACCAGAGGAATAAAGTTTAGAATTATCAATATTATGTATATGGATAAAATATTGTCCACTAAGCGATCAAAGAATCACAAATTTGTTGGATTGTTATAATTCACTACATAAATAACTGAATGTAGAGAGAAACAATAATATAGACTCATTATTTAGTTAAATATAGAGCTTGACTCACTAAATAGGCATGATGTATGTTGTCATCAATTTTTAGTTGGTGAAATTTCTTTATAATTCCCTGATTAAATGATGTAATACATGATACTCACCCATAAATATGTATCTATTAATATTTATGGATTACTTTATGATAATAATTTTGAAAATCCACTCAAAGAGAAGTATTATAAGCATCCAAATGTGATGGTTATAGAGATAAAATCCACCAATATTGACTCATTGGTATTACATAACAAATGTGCATCACCCATGGGTACTCATAAATATAGTCCTAGAGATATGAGGGAACCAATAAAGGGTGACATAGATTATTGTGTTGGTAATGTTGTATGAGTTGTTACATTATAATTTGGCTGTTATGATTAGATTTTACATATTATATTAAAATTATAAATAGTTAAATTTTATTACATTCCTTCTAAGAACAAATATTTTATTTATGTTCCATGTTTGGAAAACAAGGGATTCTCATACATAATTAAGAAAATAAGTTTTTATATAAATATCAATGGGATCATTTACAACATTGGGAATATGGTAAGTGGTTTATATATTATAGATATATATAACCTTAATTATTAAATTTATATTAAGAAGGATTGGGTTTATTCTTATCCCACCAATCATTGGAATTATTTTATTGGACATATAAATGAGAAACATATCCAAGGACTCTATAAATATATATTAATGTTACAATTTTATTTTGAATCATTTAATTCATGTGATAATTATTTATTAGGATATATGACCAATACAAATTTTTAGAGAAAATGTTATATGGACAATGGACTATTGGATCACAAAAATAATGATGTATGTGGACCAATGAGTACTCCAAGAAGTGGCATTTCTTAGTATTTTGTAAAATTTACTAATGACTTAAGTTTGTATGGATATTTGTTTTAGATGAAACAAAAGAATGAAATTTTTGAAAGGTTCAATGACATTCAAAATGAAGTACAAAATCAAAAGGGAAAAAGTATTAAGATTATCCAATTAGATTAGGGTGGTGATTACTTAATCTGGGAATTCATTAATCATATGAGTTATTGTGTAATTCATTTACAACACACTCCTCCAAAAACAACAAAATGGAATGGTGTGTCTGAGAGGAGGAATCAATCATTTTTGGACATAGTTTGATCAATGATTAGTCAGTGAGACCTTCCTATTTCATTTTAGTACTATTATCTTGAAGAAAATTCGTTTATACTAAACTATGATCCATCTAAAGTAACCATAAAGAAATCAGATTTCATATAGATCAAGAAACATATCTCTAAGTTTTTTATTAATATTTTTGGATGTTAATCATTCATTTTTTTGGTGGGATTCTAATAATATTGAATATAAATATGAAAATTCTTATTTGTTGGTTATCTTAATGACAATAAGGGATAAAATTTCTAAAATACTATTGAATATACAATTCCACCCTTTGGATATAACCCCTTAGTTCGAAATACACTATCATCCTATGGGTCTTAACCCTTCACATGCATCCCTTAGTTTCAAGAGGTCCATTTCCAGTTTTATATGGAATGTATATTTTGATAATTTTAGATCCTTCTAAATATTTATCAAGGGTGTAAAAAATTCTCTATGCATTAGCTATAGGTTCTATATTGTATTCCTTGTTGTGTACATGAACTAATGTATCCTATGCTCTTAACATGATTAGTAGACACAAATCTAATTTTAGTAATAATCATTGGATTAATGTGGAGACAATTTTTAAGTACATGATAAGGACTAAAGATATATTATTTATCTTTATAGGATAGGATGAGATATGTTTATACATTTACACAAATTATAGAATCTAATATTACAAAGATGATATAAAATCATTGTCTGTTTTTGGGTTTTTCTTAAATAGAAGTGTTATAAAATGGATGATTCCCAAAAAAAGCTTCCATAGTGGGATTAACAATAGTGGAAGATTATATCAATGAATAAAATACTATGAATAAATCTATTTAGATTTGAAAATTAATATTGAAAAATGCAGTGGTTCCTAAAATCGACGGACAATTGGTATTTACTATGAAAACAATGGAGTTCTTTCTTAAGAAAAGGAACCATTATCTCACTAGAGGGCCAAATACATCCTTATCAAATACCATATAATATAAGATATTTTATAAAGGGTATATATAAATATCTTCTAGTTGGATAAAAATTAAAATGTTACAAATATATTGACTAAAATGTTATCACAACCAAAACATTAGGGTCAGGTAGAATATCTTGTTATATGTTACTTAAGAGATTGATGTAACAATTGAATAATGCACCATGTTATTTATAATAAAGTATATCAAAATTTATCATTTATTCATGCCTGTTAAAATTTACTTTACATGTAATGTCTATTGATAATATATCCTCAAATTACATATTTGAGTTCTACCGAATCTATTATCATTACAGAGTATTATGGATTTTAATAATTTTTTAAGGTTAACATGAAAATAATTTTTTAATGAATAAAAATAGTTTTATATAAGGTTTAAGTAATATTTTCAAAAGGTATTAAATTGTGACTTATTACTTAAGATGAATCCCCAATGTTGATCTCATGAAATATTATATGATCATTAATATACATAGGGATGCATAATTATTATCATTCCCTATTACCTTAGATTATAGTGATACATATAATGATAACCTTAACACTATGATATATTTTTTATGAAAGTGAAAATTGAATCAGCTAATTAGGTGGTGGTTGTGTACGTTCTTGATCATGTTTTCAGTTTGAGAAAAATTAACAAGTGATTTTTCCACTTGTAAGATGATTAAAGATATATGTATAATGATTTAGGATGAGGAAATGAATTGATATTATTAGTTCTATCACATGAGGTGTTTCTAGCTACATGGATTCTAGACATGTGATATTCTCTTCTATAAGATGAATGAAATATGACATATTCAATGATCACATTAGTCTTCCTCAGAGAATCAATAATGGATGAGATAAACTATAATATATTGACATTGTTCTATGTCTAGTCACCACTCAATTTCATGTGAAATAAATTATATAATTTTATATATGAGGTACATGATACATCTTATATAGATAATGGTTGTATAAATATATGATAATTTTTTGTAGAGATCACATCATACCCCTTTGTAACATGATTAACCCATATTTTTTTAGTGGCCACTCTTTCCTTACATCTAAAAAATAAGTATTTAATTTTTTTGTCACTGATATTAAATGTGACACTGTTAGGAATTTAGATAAGGATTAAGTTTTAAATTAAGTGTTTCTAAAAAAATTATGATAGTTTGATGAAACAATACCTAAAGGATTTTTGGATGGATTTACAAATGGACAGATAATCTTCAAATTACACTAAAATTCAAAAGGAGGTTTATATTGATTTAAAAAGAGTTGTGGAGTTCTTCATGAAGTCCTTATTGATTTTTTTTAATGTGAGATATTTCTTGTTTGGCACTGAAATAATATGTATATGATATACATGATAAAGATACATTGGTTCCAATATATCCTTAACTTTTGAGATTGAGAATAAATTGCACTAAATGTAATATAGGTTGAGTGCTCAATTTTTCCACCTCCTTCATATTTTATTTCATTTAGTTACTAATCCATTATGAATTAATTAATTATATTGATCATGTATATTGATTTTTTTCCATGGATTCATCAATTTGGATGTAACATTACAACCAAATACATATCAAATAGAAATCATGTTTCATTAAATAGAGAGTGTAGATTTTGTCTATCTAAAGGTATGTGATCCCTCCTAAAGTGTGTTGATATTGATCACTATCTTCATGGAAATAATTCAGAAGATCGCTTTATTCTTATAAAATCATCCATATATTACAATAATAACAATAAATCCCATTTTTATGTGTTAGAATTATCAATATACAATCATATATTTAATATTTAGTGCAATTTTAATGAACTATCCAAGAATGCACATTCGATATACGCCCAAACTGGTCAACTAATGTCCTAAATAACATTTCCAATTCTCACAAGCTAAAATCTAGTTCCTGGACCTCACAAAAACACAATTGGCAATTAATTTTTCCAATAATCAGAGTAAAATATACATTAATAATCTAAACAAATCTAATATAACCCATCCATATGTTGGATTCCCATACTAAATAAAATATGAAAATTAGTAAATAAATCAGCTAAAAAAGATAAATAAATAATCCTTCTACTCACCCATAGTCTCCCAACCTTACAATGTAAAAACACAAAAAAAAACTCTACATACCATTTCTCTAACCACTAGTAAATATCATTAACCTCTATATGTATAAAACAAAAATGTCTACTTGTATGGTGAGGTATGATAAAAACCTCACCTTAAATCCCTATATAAATCAATTCTTAAAGAGTGGTATGATGAAGAACCAAGAACATGAAACTATAATAATATAGGTGTGATCATAGTCATACCAAGTAGGTAATGAACTATCAAAACTATAGAAATTAGTTAGTAAAATAATTTATTATATTCTAGTTGGAACATAATGTATAAAATAGGTTTCATATGATTTATAAAAAAATGAAATCCATATTCCACATGCACCTTTTTAAATAACAATCATTTTTAAAAAATAAAAAACAACGATGGTAAAATAGTTTTAAATAAACCTTTTAAAACCAAGTAAATGTGTCCTTTAAACCATATATAACAAACAAAACTACCCTATACCACTAATTATAATCATCATGTGAAAACCACTTTTTCATAAATAATTATAAGGAAAATAAATTCTTAAAAAAATTGTGGATAACCAAGTCATTTTCTTTTTAAAATCACCCTTTTAGGCCTTAAAAATATTTTTTTTGAAAGTATACCAACACACAAACAAGGTGATACATAAATATAACATGTGTACCAAGAATCATTGAAACATAATCCAAAGAATAAAATCAATAAATTGTTCCTATGGTCTACGATCGGGGAATATAACTGTATCCCAACATAATCCCCTTAAAGTGTCCCTAAAATGACCTAGTTCTATATGAATCATCCTTAGGAACTAGTAATAGAAGAACTAAATTGGAAACAAGGAACCTAGAACAGCACTAATGAACCTATATCATAAATGGTAGTCCTATAAAACTAATTGGAAATAACTGTCTCAAGATCACCTTCATCCATGAGATCATAAAATATTACTAGTATAAAGTATGACTACCCATTTCGATATAACCATCTTAGAGCAGCTGAATAAAAATCCTTATTGAAACAACTATATCCACAGGGTTTTCTTTTACTTAGGCAACCAACTATATTCTCAGGACTCTAATGAAAATTTAAGTAAGGATATGGGAAATTAGAAATCACATGAATCAAATATAAGGCATTTGAAAATATCTCACGCCTCACCTTCTTCACCCTCACATGTAGTATCCCCTAAAATACATCTATGCATAATCATCACAAAATGCATGTCAACATAAATAATCCCCTATGGGGTCACAAGTTATAAAAATAATATCAATCAAGTAGAGATCCAGGATAGTATCAAACATTCATAAAATAATTTTACATAATGTTCCAACTAGGATTTCATAAAATAGATTATAAGGCTATGATTTTTCACACTATTTTAAAAACACATGTATAGAAACCATTGAAAACCAAACCATAATTTTAAATCCAACTTGGGAATCCAAATAACTCCATTTGAATAACTTTCTAAAACAACACATCCCTTTTTGAATAATGTAACCATTTTAGAAGAAACAAAATAACACCAAGAATCCATTTTAGAAAACATAATATTCCCATTTGAAAGGATAATTCAAAAAATCAAAAGACCCATAGTTTCAAAACAATTTCAGAATAGGTTCAACTATATACTATAATAAAACAACCCTTTTAAATAAATGACAACCATTTTAAGTGTTGAACCATCATCAAACATATTTTTAAAACACTTCAATTTCTCTAACCAAGACCAACCGAAATTTGAACTCACACTTGGCATGTGATTAAGTCTATGAAAAGTCTTTATGTAACTTAAAATACAATTAAAACCAAATTGAAATTGTTAGTTATATTTAATCCGATGAAAAACATTTCAAATCACTTTGATCATTTTTAAAGTGAAATTTGAGAAAATTTACCTCCACTTGGCTTTCGACCTAGGCCCATGAAAAGTGAAAAATACATTAAAATAATAATTAAGTCCTACTAAAAGAATATAATATATTTATAAAGTCATAGGAAAACATTTAAATGAATAATAAATTTTAAAAATTTAATACAAGGTATATCCAATGAAATCCCAACCTGAAAACATTTTTGGATAGTTTAAAACACATCACCTCCAATGAAAGATTTCCAATAAATCATGAAGGGACCCATACTAGCCCTATAAATAAGAATTTTGTTAAAAATAGACCCACCTAAAACCACTAGGGTTTTGCTAAATTAGACACTATAAGAGTGGAATGGAAAATCATAAGGAATGGAGATAAAGGAAGGAACGAGAGAATAAGATATTAATACCTAGGATGATCACACCTATAATTGCAAGAAATGATGGATGAATGAGAATGATATGAGAAGGGGTGGTGGTGTTCATATGAGGGATCCTACCTGGGTATCTCCCGCATCGATGTGATAAGGGACATTGTAACTGTGTGAGTGCTTTTATTTATTTTTAATTAATGTTATTTTGGGAAATTTTAATGAAATTGAAGCTTTGAAACTCATATAGATTAGGAAAATGATTTTTCTAACTATTATCTTACAGTGTTTCCCCTTATAGAAAAGCATCATGAACCCAAAATAGTTTCCTCTAATACCCCATGTAGCCTAGGTAACCATGTACAAACTGTTCCAAATGATATTATTACATTAACATACCCCATACACATTTTATGCATGATTACTTCTAACAGTTCACAAATCGTGTGCATTATAAAAATGTCTAAAATTTTAAAAATATATGATGAGGAATCCTAAAAATTAATTAACCCAAAGTTAACCTAAGATAATATGATATAGAAATTATCAATGATAGGAAGGTGTCATAATTCACCCCACAATTCCACTTTCTACCCCCATAAAGTCCTTAGTCGAGGTAAAGGTAATAGAAATGAGGAGGACCCATCACTCCTTTATAAGAAGTTTTAATGGATAGATACAATGAAAAGTATACTAACACAATTGAAGCCTAAAAAGTGGAACATCCTCCTTAAAACTACTAAAAGTAAAAAATCAATGATAACAATATAAAATATGAATTAATGATGAGTATAAAACATAGAAAATTAAACAAAGGGAGAAAAAACAGAGGCCTAACCACCATTTTAAATTGATCTGAATGGTGAATAAAAAAATGGAAACTCTTATAATAGGATATTCACTAAGATAACCATGATAGACTCAAAACATAAAAAGACTCTAGGATTCCACTAACCTAGGACATATATAGATTGCTAATCTCTAAAATTAAAAACAATCCAAGAATCACCTAATGGAACTGAAATCTAATAAATCATCCAAGAACCTAAAATTGGTTCTCTAAAGAATCACAACCAAAGTACATGAGGCTAGGTTTCCAAAACCATTTTATCCAAAAAAATACACAAATAAGTAGCGATTAAACACACACATCAACCAAAGAAGAAAATAAGTCTCTATACTTAATTAACAACTGAGAGAAAATATGAAAAATTAAGACCACACTCCCACTCCGCCCAATCAATATGGACCTAACCAAATCTAAACTGACACTCGCTAGTTCAAATATAAACTTGTACCTTAACACTCCCATCCACCTAAATAACTCACCTAAGGTTATCCCAGATCCTACAAATTAATCGAAACACATGAAACAAAATCTATAAAATCCTAAACACACTAAAATCTACCACAAACAAGGTATAACGAGAAAAATGGGTAAAAAACCCATAAAATCACCACTCAAACAAAATATCATAGGTAAATACACCGATCCACGATCCAACACCACCCATAAACATCAACCAATACAAAATATATGTCATGAATAAAAGTCCATAAACCCATTGATAAATAATCCTAAATAAAAACCTTCACCTTGAAGTAAAATTTTCATCCAAAATATCAAATAGATTGATCCTCATCAGGTTATCCAACTAACCAGCCAAAGAAAACCTTGCATATTTCCCCAAAAAATTGATTATATTATTCACAAAAATAGATAAAAAAACACTTTGTACTCTACATGGAGTCTAGAAAATAGAAACAAATGCGGGAAAAACTACCCATGAATTTATACACTCAACCTTTACTAATGACTTCCCAAGAGGCATAGACTATATAAAAAGGAATATTAACCCAACCTGTTAATTTTTCCTTTATTACATCAAATGTTCCTAACCCACATGAAGGGAAAAGATCTAACAACACAAGATGACAAGGTAACACGTATTAAAAAACTCATTTATTTAAAAACTACTACATCTTTGAAGGAATAAAAGTCTATCTTCCAAAAACACAATACTTTTAACATCACCTGTTCACTTGGAAAAAAAATACTTATTTTAAAACCATATTTACCACATCAATTTCATTAAATGATAGCACAAAAATTTTCAAAAATCACCTCACTAATTCCAAAATCTTTTATCATTAATCAACTAATAGTCTATAAACACAATTTTTTTAAAAAACAAAATCATCCAAATTATAACATAAAATCCCAAACTTTTCTGGAAGCTCAATTTCATTGTATAAACACGTTTGAGGGTTTAACCCCCAAACTACAATATTTTTATTTAATTAAAACTTATTTTATAAAAAAAACTAGAAATATTATTTAATCAAAAACCATTTTCAATAAAATCAATAATTTAAAAAATATTATTTTCTCAAAAATCGCACCAAAAAATGAAGCAGAATTGAAATCCATCAAATCTAAAATCCAAATTATCAAAATATCACATAACTAACCTTGATTCATCCCTCAACATGGGTATCTTTCAAGGGAAGTATAAAAAACATGATAAATGGGTTGAGGAACCATCATTTCCTCGACCACATGGTTTGATGGTCCTTGGGACATAAATAAAACAATCCTTATAATGTTTTCAAGATTGGGAATTTGGTTGTTTCCCCAGTTTATCATGTTGTGAAAACCAACCTCATGCCACCAACCCACTTTCCATCAATGTAATAAAACCTAATCCAACCCCATGGAAACTTGAACCATGAAAATTAGGATAAAAATTTATCAATGGTAAATCAAAAAATATTATGAAGTCAAAATTAAAATTCTAATTCCTATAGTAACACACGAATCATTATGAAGGGTGGTGATAAATTACTCACTCATAGACAACCTATAGAGTTGTAACAATAAATTTAACTTTATCTTATATTTAAACACACAATTAATAGGAGCTATACTCATTAAATATCATAGGACCATATTGAAAGAAGAACCCCTCTAATAAAATTTGTAATGAACTAGACTATTTCATCCATTCGATGAATGAATTAACTGACCTTCCTCTACCCCAAAGGGGGTTCTTGATTCCTAAGGGAAAGCAACTAGTGACTAGGCATCATAGTAATACACTTGAAATTGATTTAATCCAATAATCATAATAAAAGGGATAGAAAATTTAAAACAAAAAATAGGTATTACACATCCATATATCAGATATCCATGCCAAATTAATTTTAAAAAAAGGAGTAAATAATGAAAAAAGGGAGGTAAACAAACAGTCCCTTAACTCACTCCCAATATCCTTCACCAATAATGCATAAATTCACAAACAAATTTCTCCATATGCCTTTGATTAGGCCAAAATTAGATATCACTACCCTATAATCATATAAAGACCAAAATGGTATTACTTTTCTGATGGGATAAAATAAAAAAATCACCTAAAATTCATGGATAAATCAATACTCAAAGGGTGATCAAAAGAAGAACCAAGAACATGTAACTAAGATAATATAAGAGTGTTCATAAACATACCCAATAGGTCACCACCCAATTAAAAATATTTAAACCACATAGTAATAAAATTTATAAAATGTTATTTTCAACATAAATTATAAATTATTAGTTTATATTATTTATAAAACAATGCTAATCTACATTCTAAATTCAAGATTTTAAATAACCATGTACTTTAAAAAATAAAAACATTTTTGGATAAAAAATTTAAAATAAAAGTTTTAAACTAAGGAAATGGGGGCCTTTAAATAATAAAAAGAAAAATGATCCACATTTATCCCCTCATTATAAGAATCCCATGAAACAAAATTTTCATAAATAGTTTAAAGGAAAAATTTTTCTTAAAAAACATTATAGAAAAATAAAACCATTTTCTTTTATAAATAAAAATTTCAAGAATTATAAAAATATCCCATCTATATGTAAACCAACACACACAAATGGCGAAACTTAAATAAAACATATTCACCAAGAAAAAAGGATATACAATCCAAATAATACAATCAAGAAATGATACCAATGGTTAAACAAGATAGGGGAATACAATTTAATCATAAAAAATTTCCCATAAAGTGTAAGAAAAAAGGACTAAGCATCATGGGAATATAACCAAGGCTCTATTAATGAAATACCTAAAATGGAAATATGGATGATAGGACGATATTACTACACCTATCTATTACTCAATAGTCCCATAGAACTCACTAGAAAAAACCATCCCTAGAACACATTCGTCTATGGGAAAAAATATCATTAATATAAATTTATGCTACCCTCTTTGGTCTAATGATCTTACAGTAGCCAAAAAATTCCTTAGTCAACACACTATCTTCACTAGGGATTTCCCTCAACCTGGTCACATATTATATTTCTAGGACTCCCATGAAAATACAATTAATGAGATATGAAATAATTAATCACTTGTATCAAATATAAATCATTTGAAAATAAATCATTCCTCACCACCCTCACCATCACACGTAGCATCACCAAACATATATTTATTCATAAACACCACAACATGTTTGTAAACATAAAGTATCCACCACAGGGTTATAAAACATAATTGGGAATGTAAATAAACTGGTCTCAAAGAGGATCATATACTTTCATAAAATAATATTACATAAATCACTAATTGAGCTTTCAAAATAGGTATAGAGAGGTTAAATCATTTTTACACCAATTTATAACCACATTTGAAAAATCCCTTTCAAATATAACCACCATTTGAAATCCAACTTATATATCTATCATATTCCATTAAAATTATATTCTAAAATAATACCCCCCCCCCCTTTTGGATAAAGTAACCACTTTAAAATAATCCAAACAGTTCCTCACACCCATTTTAAAAAAACTAAAATTCACATTTGAAATTATATTTCCAAAAAACACGAGAACTATAGTCTCTATAGTGACCCATGATTAACATAAATGGATATTACGTCATTTTAGATGAATATTTAGTACTTTGTAAAACTACATGCCCGATTATCATAAAAGTTTAGTGTATTTGGAAACATGGAAACAAAATCTTATATCCTAGTGAAAGATCTTCCACATCTCCCATAAATATCTACACCTTTAGTATTTCAACCTAAAACCTTTCTTCATAACCTAGAGAAAATAAAAATAATAAAGGGGTGTGATTAGATGCTCATTAAGGGTAAATAAAAAAATTCGTATGTATAACAAGAATAAAAGGGTATGGAACTTGTGAATAACATCTGAAGATCAAAACCTAGAAATTATAGATTATAATAAATATTGGTAGTTCATAAGAAATGAATTATAAGGAAATATTAAACATAATCCATGAAATCATTACATAGGAAGAAACTATTGAAATATATTACATAATTAATAATAATAAATTTTTATAAAAAACTACTAATTAATCGTTAATGTTTTAGTTAATTTGAATAATCTACTACTACAAGAAAAATTATAATAACCAAATATAAGAAAGAATATAACATGGAATGACAACCAACATGTGGATACATATTAACACATAATATGATACATTATAATTAATAATATAGTACTATATAAAAAATAAGGAAAAAATAAATCTAGATATACCACTGGTAACTCAATATTCTACCACAATTATAGTATTCCATGCATATTTATGGGCCACTACCAGATTAATGATTGTCCTACCCTAGATAGTTTCAAGTCTCATTCCTAAGAACCCTCATAGTGTCTTTATACCGTTTTCATAATTTTTAAACCAAGTATATAGAAAATACTTGGGTTACATCATCATAATAACTCATCTGTAAATCTTGACCTCTAGGGGCCATAATAAATTGCAGGCATTGAGTAATACACAAGTGATATATTGTTCCCCCCCTTTAATGTCAATTAATCACATAAAAAAGTTCATATATCTAGATGTAATGATAAATCTTAGAATTGGTTATATAAGGTGTATAACCAATCATCAGTATAGGAGGGTAAATTCATAAAAAAAAGAAACAAGAATATAATGACACTAATAAGATTCATGGTAATTTATTAAAATTAATCTCTATATATAGTATGCTTAAGAGAATTCATCCATGATAATTGTATGGTAAAAAAATAAGAAAAAAACATTTATAAAAAGGAGAAAGAAAAAAATGATTATAAACAAAAATTTAATGCTTTTTAAGTAAACATCCCCCCATTAAACATTGAATATAACCCTTGTGTCACTAAATTGTCAACAAACCAAAAGAATAAATAATGATTAACCATACCACTCATTGTGAGTATATTATATCCCATTATTAAGGGACTTTATCTTTCTATAGTCACACAAAAAAGGGATTTCAAATATATTGTAGGCATACATGTTGGGTATGAGTATAACAACACCCAGTGGGAAATCACCACCACACCCCTAACAACCTATCAAAAACTATTGTTAATTCTATAAATTGTATAAATCTAGAAGAATAGGTTGTTTGAACACATATATGTCTAAGGAAGGAATATATCTTGAGTAGGTCAAAATATTATTTACCCCATGAAAGTATGTTTTATAAGGGGTTATCAAAACAAAATTAGAATTCCCCTATGAATAACATGGATTCTAATAGAGTATTTTTCTTAAAGAGCCTTGAAAAAACTCAAATACTTGCTCCTATATTTTTATTTTTTAGCACTAAAATTTAAAAATAAAACACATGAAAATATTTTGGGTTTAGTTTAATGTTATATAAAGTCTTAAATAATAAATATAGTGTCATGAAGAATGATAATCAATCCCCAAGATATTCCCTATAAATAGATTCCTCATTTTTAATCTTAATTATTTTACAGTGTATATCCATTATTTAATAACTAGGATTAATATCATTAACCTCAATAACTCTATCTACTTATAAAATGTAAGGTACCAATCATAAAAATAATACATTATCTCAATAATATCATATTTAAGTTCCAAAATATCTTATAATCTTTAAAATGTCTTATATATCAGCAATGCATCTTCAAAACCTTTATATGTCATAAAATTTATTCCATTTGAGCATAAGAAATTTTACACTTCTCACCGAACTCACTCTAATTCTTGGAGTAAAGTAAAATTTCCTACATAGTAGGGAAAATTTATTAAGTATCCCTTATGCTGAACAACTCGAATATCTTATTTATGTGAATAATCACTATGGTAAGAAAGGAATTTATCTTACATGTGAAGGAATATTTATTATGTATAATATATGAAATATTATGTGTCCCCAAGTATCTTATGTGAAGGTACCTCCCTTGCGACGGGGGTAGGGACTATCATCATCCATTGCGGCATCCCGAACTTCCTCCTTCGTTCCCTTATCAAATACAGATTTTCTTCCTTCCTTCCCCTAAATTTATTTATGCCCTAAGGTTTCCGAAATTGTCAATTGATTTTTTTCATCTCTATTTCTTGAATTTGGAGTTTACTAAGGTCTTTTCTATTTTTAACTTTATTCTTGTTGCTCGATTTAAACACCAATGCTCGTCGGTCGATCTGTTCGACAGTTGTATCTTCGATTCTTGGGTTTTACATGAAAGAGTAACTTTTGGCCTATTGGATAATAGGTATATCAAGATTCAGTTTTGTTCTGAGGAGGATCGGATTCCAGCATGGTCTATTATGCCCCGAGCATGTAATGGTCTTCGATTCTTCTTGTTCAGATTGTCTTATGACTTCTATTTTCACTGATATCCTTCCACGATGGTGATTGGGGTAAGCTTTATCGATCCCATTTCCTTTTCAAAACACCTCAATACTTTGAATGTTATGGAATTTAGTTTCTCAATACTTGTATTCGGATAGTAGAATAATGTCAATTTTTCATCCTGTTTACCCAAGAACCTGAGTTGATGTTGATGTTTCTTAAAATCTAGTTGAGTTTGTGTTGCTATCAGTGGGGGAAGAATATAGATACAAACAAGTAGTTTATTTTGAGTAGTGGGCCGACTACTATTACATGTGCTTCTGATTGGGTTATCAGGAGGCAATGTGTAGGTGTGGGAACTGCGCTAAAACGGAAAACAAGGAGGTGATAGGTGATATAAAACCAATACTATCTTCTTCATTGGAAGTGGATGGTCAATTAGAATTGGTAAAGTTAGTCCCAATCTGGAAATATGTTTACTCAAGAGAGATAGACCCCAAGGTTGCAGATGTGTTCACCAAGTTGAAACATGATTTGGGTGTTCCATGTGTGCAGGGAGCTTCTGGGTTAGGATGGTTAGAAGGTATGGGTGGATTTGGATCCCATTCCCCAAATAATTTGGTGGTTTGTGCTGGCATTGGATTTATTTTCAAGCCCTTTGATCAGACTAACATGCAGACAGGGTGAACCAACATGGTGACTCTGGGTTCTTATGCTGAGGTGGTGCACTTAGGCAGTGAAAACTACCCTGAAGGGGTAAGAAAAAAAGTTTACACAGCTAGTTAAATAGGGTTTAATGGTTAGGTAAATCATTTACATGGTCCTAATGGTTGGATTAAGGTCTAAAAGGGTCTTCCCCAAGTATGTTTTCGTCTAGATTAAATCTATTTAATCAATTTAATAGGCTCGATGCTAGTGAGAAGGTCATGGATTAAAGTAAGCTTGCTAAATCCATGGAATCTTGACTAGGGTGGTTTGAAGATGAGTCAAGTGATGAAGAGTCTGGATACCTTTCTTATGTTTGTCCAAGGGAACAAATCCATATAGGACTTCATATCTTGAGGAGGAAGAAAGGAAGGGAGACAAGGACTTAGGGAACTGCATCCCTGATAAAGGGAAAAATATAAAAGATGGAAATATTATTCTTTAATCCCAAATCCAATGGAGACAAGATATACATCTATTTTTAGGTCAAAAGAGAATGATAGGGCCTGGATTTCTAATTTAAAAGTACTTTGAGGTGGATTTTCCTGGAAAAATTTACTTTCTGGGGGAGTGATGAGAGACCCCATCTAGTTACCAACTGGCCCTGTGGTGAAGGATATTGCTATTAGTGATCTTCATGGAGAAGAAGGGGACCCATTGGATACCTCTAATATAATTTTGGTAGGTGAATAAGGGGCTACAGACTTAGAGTTGATTGTTCATTCAAGGGAAGAAATGGTGGAGGACTTACTTCTGATTAATTCCATGCATGAAGAAGCTGACTAAATGATGGAGAGATGTATTTTGGTGGACACCAATAAGGAGCATAATGTATAGATTGATAAAAAAGAACCTAATATTAATTATAGGATTCAATGAAAATAAAACGAGTAGAGAAGATTACTTTAAAACATGGGATAAGATGGTGCATCTCTTTGAAGACCTTATAAAGGATGATCCAGATCTGTAGGTAACTAATATTTCCTGCAAACTATTCAGGGTGAATAGTTCCAATAGGATAATGTTTTCATTCAATAATTATTCAGTTTCCTTTGATGATATCTCTACTTGATACTATTTTTTTTCTCACTTTTTCCCTTAAAAGTGTTTCGATAAAAAAAGTGAATTTTCAGTCATACTATAGTATTTCTCACTTAAAGGCATTAATTTCTTCTATATCAACACAAAATATGGTATATATCAGTTGAACCATATGTAAGGTTTTCCCCTTTACCTTTAAATCATTTAAAACATTTTCTATGTTGTATTCCATTCATTTAATTCATGAAATTGATGAAATCCATTTAATTCATAATTACAAACATTTTAATCCAAATTTATAAAATTCAATCAAATTACCCTTTAAATCTAAGAATTTATAAAAATAAATTATATAATAAATTTTTGAGAATAAAATCAATTTAATGAAAATAAAATATAATTAATTAATTACAAAATTCAATTCATGCACACTTAATATTTTTCACACCTTGAAAAGTTAACATCAAAAATATTACCCAAGAAAAATTTAAAACAGTAGATGATGTGATTTCCATATTCAATATCCATGTCACTAAAAATTATATTGCATCATATATTTTATCAATTAAAATTTCTCCATGAGATAAATTCAATTTATTTCCACTTCATTCATCTCCCTAAACACATTTATACCAAAATTCTTATGATTGTTTATCTCATCACACAAACTATGAATTCTAACCAATGATTTTATCAATCCAAATTAACATAGGTGTCACCATTGGATTTTTTGTTTTATAAATATCCACCCAATGAGTGAATTAATTATGTTTATCATGAGAAAATTTGAGGGTTTTTATATGACTTCAGGTTGGCTGGTTTTGATGTTAAATATTTTAGGGCGGAATGAGGTAGTTTTGCTCTAAAATGTATTTTAACGAATGATTTTCATTTTATAATCAATAATGGTATGATAAATGACTTTACTTTTCATTTATTTACCACTAGATCATTTTTATTGACATGAAATATTTTCAGAATAATCATTTCTATAAAAAAATTGTTTTTCTTCTCTATACATCCTCACACTACTTTATCTCTCTTCTTCTTTATTTTTTTTTTCAAATTCGACAATATTTTTTTAATTTGAAATAGAGCGAAACCATTGTCCTTCAAACATTATGTGAAATTACTTTCCCAATTTTGAAATATTTATTCCTACCACCTTTCCTAGACTCAATGCTTCTCCAAAAATCTTCCCACAAAATAGCTTCTTCCCCATACTTTAGTTAATCTATAATCATGTATTTACTTATAATGTTGGGTAGTTAGTAATTTAAGGCTTATAATGTGGCTACCTAATAAGGTCACTAATGGATTACATGGTATAATAGGGTTTATATTTCAATATAGTCTAGAATAATATTTTTTTAAAAAAATGGGGTTTTAATCAAAAGAATATTACAATCATTATCAACACAAATTTCAAAATGATCCATTGTTTTTATTGGAATTGGATAAAAAATTTGGTCATTAAATCATATATTATTTCTCTCATAATATGATGGAATTATAAAGGTGATGTTAAAATGGATTATAAGCCTCACTGGTAAAGGATTTCAAAATTTTAAAGTATTTCCTTCTATTAGATTTAAAAAATCAATTCTATTTTAATTAATATCCCAAATATTGAATCAAAAAATAATTCAATTTTATCAATTATCTATGTTGAATTTCTTAGTTTAAGTCTATATATCAAATTTAGAATAGGTTTTAAACTTACATAAGGATTCTAATTAAGTTATTTAACAAAAAGAAACAAAAGAACAAACAAAAATATAAAACAATGTAAATTCCTAGAAGATTCAAAAGTTTACACTCCCTCACACATTAATGATGTAATGTATTAGTGAATTATAATAGAAATAAAGGTTTAAAAAATTTAATATAAATAAAATATCCAAAAAGGTTTAGGAAAGGTATAACTTTTCCTATTTGGATGATAAATGCTTTCAATTAATATAAAATTATCCTATTGCTTTTACCCTCTATGAAAAATTGAAAGTAAATAAATAGGAATGATTTTTTTATAAGAAATGGATAATAACAAAAATGAAAATGAAAATGGAAGTGAAAAGAGGCTTGGTTCATTCTCTTAGATGTCATCTACTTTAACGAACCATATTTAGGAAATTTCATCTTGTCATTCACATCCTAAAGGGGGTGTTTTTTTATAACAACCATTGTATATTTTCTGCACTACAAACCATCATTGACTCTACATATCCATACAAGGGTGGATAGAGAAAATAAAGGCCCTATTTTATTTTGGTTTTTAGAATATTATAATAAACTATGTTTTCATTATATATAATGATAATTAAATTTTAATTTGTTTATATTCTAGAATATTATTCCTTACTTCATTTAAACATTATGACATCATCCACACTTTCCTCAATGAAAAATACAACGTCATCTATCTTATTTCCCTTAAAATAGTTTATATATAGAATCTTCATCATCTTTTAAGGACCACACCATTATGGATATATTAGTAAAATTAGTATAAGGGAGGTCATTTAACTATTCGTTATAAATGAAATCTAAAGAAAATGAATTCTTTAAAAAATGTATCCACAACATAAATTTAAGCATCAAGATATTTTTCCTTAGGCACAACCTCTATGAATGTTTCTATTCAATTGGTATTTAAATACTTTATCCTCTCATAAAATATCATTTCCTTCAATTTATCTCATTATTCTTGGAATTTATATAAAATATATTGAATTTGTATTATTAAAATAGGGAAATTATATTTTCAAATGCATTTTAGAGAATGTAAATACTACTAAATCTGGATTCCTATCATCTTCCTCTATGATTTTTGTTGGATCATCTTTTTATTCATATAGAATATCTTGGAATCTAATTATTGGGTTTGGAGGTGGGTTATATCGAATTATATATTCAATCACCATTATCTCATCTAAATAATTTGGATGGAATATGGGAGTATCATATTGTGCCTTAAACCATTCTTAAATGGATCTCTAAGAAGTAGTTCTGGAAATAAATTAACTATCAGAGCCAGGATTCCAAAAATGATTACTTGAGACCCTCTATATGTTCTTATATTAAATACATAAACATATCCTATATATAATTTGATCTTAAAAATCAACTCTCCTATCTAGAAACTAATAAAACAATATCTTCCAGGGGTAAGGTTGAGTCATGATAGTATTCCGTTTAAAAAAAATAAAATAGAAAAAATAGAAAATGTAAAAAGTATGGAATAGTAGTAAATTAATATTTAGATCCCTGAATACTATGATTTTTTTACAAGAATTTTTTCATGGGATTGTCAAATATAAATTAAAAATACCCTATAAATAGCTTGATATATGAAAAATATTTTTTAATGAGAATCCATGTAGATACTCACTGAAATCCATACTTATTTGTATTTTTTATCTTTTAATATTTAAAATTTAATGAATGAAAATACGATGGGTTTTTTGTAATTTTATATGAAATTTTATATACTAAATTTTGTTTTAAGAATAGTGGGAAATAATATTATGGATATTCCCTCAACATATGCATCTTTATAGTCGATCTTAACGATTTATCCAAGTTTAATTTTCTCCCAATTGCTATGATGAGAATTATTATGCTCACTACATCTCATTTTTTATCTAATATAAAGTAATAAATAATTATTATTCCAAGTGAATTGGGACTGGTATCTCCCTTTTCTAATGGTATGATGCATCCCTCAATTGACTAGATGAACTATAGTATCCCCCACCAATTCGATTGAATAAATGAATAGATCTCCATTGAGGATGTACAATGATCACCATTCCATTTCCTCTATATCCCCCTTACTCTATTGTTTACTATATTACAAAATGAGGTGAAGCATTGATCAAACTATAGTTTGATTAGAAAATTTCTTATGAAGAGTGGGAAAAATGACAATCACTAATCCAAGCCCTAGACTCAACTAACATCAATTTTGTATCAAGAAAACAATTAAAAAGTTATTTTATGCTTAAGACCCAAAAATAGAAAATATTTTTACTACACCCTAAGATTAACAACCGTAGTTAGTAATCCATGAATGGTGTTGAAGATCCCCAAGTGTGAGAAGAAAAAAATAAAAACAATAAAAAATGAAAGGACTAAAATAGTCTAGGGATCCAGTGTACCAGGATCACTAAAATTTGGGGTATTTCCACTCTATTTATAATCTAAAATTATTTTATAATAGTGCTTATTGGGGTTGGCTTAGTGGTGCCATGTAAGGCAGTCACTCCCTAACAACAGAACTGGATCAGTTTTGAGTCCCACCACACTTGAAATTAGTAAGGGGCGTATGGCATGAAGATGGTGGATTAGGCCCAGGACATGAATGGTGTGGCTCCCACATATACCCCATTACCCAAGTAATATGTTTTTAGTTGGATCTGTATTAGTGGTAAGCACTCTATAACACTACATTTAGGTTGGGGGTTGAAAACCCATGGAGCACAGGCACAATAGCAGTACTATAGAGGTACCTTAGCAGAATTGTAACAGTGGTGGTACTGTAGCATCAATGGCACTGTATTGGTGGTGGGAACTATAGGATGAACTCTAGCAGCGACAACACTATAGAAAGTACTATTTCATCATGGGTACTGTAGAATCACTATTCACCAGTGAGCCTTTGGGTTCAAATTATAGTTCTAAGGTCCATGTAATAGGATTTCATATCCACTGGGCATATAGGCCGTGTAATAATATTCATTCCCACTTTGACTATGGGCTATGTATTGAATAAATAAGTCATGATGGGTGGGAATCCCCTGGGGGGTTATGACTTTCTTTTCTGGTCTATGTGTGATGTGTGTGTGTTTAATTATAATTTAACCCCTAAAAAACTAATATATAAATATATATATTATCTTCCTTTAGTTCCATGATCATTCCTCGCGGAAAATGAAATTTGAATTCCTTTTCCACAAATCCTTTAGTTGAGTGTGAGTTCCAATAAAAAGTTCTTATCCACATGATTGTGTATATTTCCCTCTTGATTTTGGGTTTCTATTAATCTCTGTATAGTCCCCTTAGATTTCATATAATAAATTTTTTACCAAGATCATCTCTAAAAATTTTATTCTTCAAAAGTATTTGGATAATTTTTATAATCTCACAACATTCTAGAAGTGGGAATATCATGATTTTCATAAAAGGGAAAAATATTATGTAAGTGGTATGAGAACCAATAAATATCTTTTATTTGATCACTAAAATCCCAAGTGATTAGTTTGAAAAAATTTAACCAACTATTAATCCTTTACATATGATTAATCAAGTTTAAAAAGTTAAAAACCTTATATGAGCTTCAAAATATCTTAGGAAAGTTCTGATATACCTTACATAAGTACTAAAATATCTTATGTATCAGTAATAAAACCCTAATAACCAGAATTATTATAAAATATATTACATTTTAACATAATAAATATTATGAGTATATTAGAACTCTCTTTCCTAACTATAATAAATGAAATCCTTATAGGTATCAGGGAAAATTTCTTATACATCCCCTATGAGGGCCAACTAGAATATCTTATATATGAGGAAAATCTCTCCAGTAATAAATTAATTTATATTATGTACTTAGGTTTATTTTTTTTAATATCTTAAAAATCATACATATAACCAAATATATTAGGTTTCCCAACACCTTTCTAATTATATGTGTGATTCCTCTTCAGTAGAAAAAGTCTTTTTATTAAATATTAATGTGATATTGTTTATTCATGGAGTTTGATTTATTCTATATTAATTGAAATATATTTTTTATTAGAATAGAATATTATGTATCCAAGATGAACCAAATGTAATGTTTTCATCTTTTATTTAAAGTTATTAAAATATATATACTAAGAAGTATAATCATTAATTTAATTTCATAAATTAATAAAATAAAAAAATCACAATTATGATCACTTTAATCAATATTCAAAAAATCAATTAAATTCCCCCAATAATTCTAAAAATATCGTAAAATAAACAACATTATAAACATGTGGGGATAAAATGAACTATATAACAATAAAATATAATTAATTTTTTACCTTTGTCTCCCCTCACTTTGGAATCCTATTTACATGTATTACCTACTTTGAGCCTCATCATTGGATTTGAGATGGCAGTTTGATTCCATCTTCTATTAGAGACCATTAATGTACACATATATATCCCATATATGTACATATATGTACCCAAATATTTTTATATAGATTCATGTAAAAGAGATCAGGGTCATAGGGTCCCATTCAAAGTTAAAATTAATGAGTAAGATAAATTTTATAGCCTAGCCTAGAGAAAATGGGAATAGGTATAACTAGTGTATGTTTTTCCATACCATCCCAATAAATCTATCTATATATCAATATATGGGTACATAATAAGTCCAAAAACCATAACATATTCATATTTCATCATACCCAATGAAGTGGACATCCATATAACTTGACATATATCTTGAAAAGTAAGTAAACTATGATGACAAAACTAGGAATGTTAATAATAAATGATGGACACCAGTGCGTATGGTAATTATATTCCCAATTATAGATTACAATGAATAATAAATATAATTAGAATACTAATCATGTATAAAATGAAAAATAATATTTCAAATTAAAAATATAGTATTATAATCATTTAAAACAAAACATAGAGTAATATAAAAAATTCAATTAATTCAAATAAATATTTTGGAAAACCTTATATTGGTTTTAACCATTAGTATTAATTATGTACACTCAACCTAAAACCATTTCCATGTTAACCATCAATGAGTATGAGAAAAAAATGTATATACTTACTAATTTATTTGTGGACAATCCATACAGTATCAAGGAAGGTAAGTGATTCCATATAGAGATTATCGTGACCACTTGATAGGAGATTATAGTTTGGTCAATGCCACAACTATTTATTAAGGGATAATAAAATGAATATAAACTGCATACATACCTTATATTATCTTATTAAAAGACTCTATTTTATAAATCCCAAAAGTAATACAAGATATTCATAAGATTATACAAGCCCTAGATTTTTAGTGGATAAGATAACACATATAACCATGAAACAATGTGGAAGAATAGTAATATTAGAGAAGAGATAGGGATTTACATTTCTGATAATGAGATCCTATATTCGACAAGAGTTTCTTGGAATATGGTTGGATGGAGGATTCACATGAAGATTATTTTAAGAGAGTAAGAGCATGAGAGGGGATAAAAAGGGGGGAAATGGGGATATAATATAAAGTCTTGATATTAAATGGGAATAATGTTTTATTTTAGAAAACCAAAACACCTTTTTTAAAATGGATTTTTCCTCGTTATCCATTAAGTACCTAGTATAATACCATTGTTTTTCCAGTGGTTAAAATGAAACAACTTGGAGTCATGTTACTCCACTTTTTTCTAGGTATAGGGACCCAGGGTACTTGGTGGACCCCAAGATATTGGGTCCTTTACTTCTCCCTTTCTTCAACCAACTCCTATAGTTCAACCATCAATTCAAAATAGATATAAAATTATATATAATGGACTCAAATTATAGAGGAAAAAAATCAAAAAAAAATCTTAGGGTCTTTATTAACTTCTCAATGAGTAGTTAAAAGTGTTTACACTCTATAAGTGTCTCTAGTAAATATTCTATTAGAAAGATTTCAACCAGAGGAAAAGATGTTCATTGGATATTTTATAGGACTATGATTTTGAAATTATCTATACTCAATGAAATGGAAATGTAGTGTCTAATTACTTTAACATTAAATCATGTTATTGGTTTGTGGATGTGGTTTCTGAGTAGTTATCCTAGATGTATTTTTGCTTGATGGGTGATGGGAGTTATCACTTAGGATATATGTATTATGAGGTCTTTCATAATAAGATATAACAAGTGAATGAAACTCATATATTTTATGAATATGGATATCCTTTCATCCTATTTTTTTGGGTGTAAAATGGTTATAGTCATAATAAATGATGTGGTGTTGAAGTATTTTTACTCTTACACCTTAGAAATATATCTTTTTGTGATGAAGATATACCTAATCCCCAAGCATCGATTTTAGTGGATAGGTATGCAGTGGAGTGTTGATGAGTTTATATCATAGATTCTCACCTATTAGTAGATAAAGTAAGTGCATGAGGTTCTAATAGGTTTATATTATCCGCTCAAGTTTCTGGAGTGGAATTAAGATGGTATATAAATAGAATTCATGATGATACACCCACATTAAATGAAACTTCGTTATGTGGTTTTGGTTATTTTTTGACTAGCTATAAAATTATCATCACTTCATTTCAATTTTGGAGTATAGTTTTATATAGAGTTTGTGATTCTTAAACATATATGATATTTTTTTATAGAATTCGAAACCATTCATAATATTTTTTGTTTGAGATGCTAGTTTCATGTCCTAGTCATAGAGGATATTTTAAGAGGCATTATAGACTTAGTTGTGATTGAGTATAGTGTTCCACCCTTAGATGCCTAACCAAAATCAGAGGTCCATTTAGGTTATTTGGGATATGATTATTTCCTTCATTATTGATTTATGTTAGGTATGGGAGTATCTCTTACCTTTTTTAGAATTCACATATAAAAAATCTACCACTCAACTATCATCAGGAATGAATTTTTATCCCTATTTAGGATACCCTATAGGTTTCCCAAATTCATTTTTGAGATCATAATGTTATCACTTTTGGGATTAGATTTTTTTGTGGTTGATGAAAGTTAAGGTTTATAAAATCTAATTTATAATTAGGATAACTCAAATCCACTATAAATTTTATATAGACCATTGATTGGGGCCTTCAAAATTAAATGGAAAAATCATGTGCTTTTGAAAGTCTCAGTATGAGGTGATTTATAATGATTTTAAAGGGGATAAATCTTCACTTAGGTTTCATTGAGATATTATAGATCTTATAAATGGAAGGTAAATTTTATTATATTTTATCATTAACCCCTTTTTTAATCAAGGTTTACAATGTCTTATACATGTTGTATCTAAGGAGATACTCACATGACACATCACATGTCATGGAAATTGGAGAGGTGGGGTCCACAGATGATTTCACCCTCTCATAGTATAATGTGGTGGTGAAGGACCTATATGGGAGGACCCTATAGGGTGGGGTGATACTATTGGTGCATGTTCTGTGATAGCATGAGAACCTTCATAAGATATCATATTATTGCATGGGTCAAATGTGGAATTAGTACCCGTATATCTTAAGTATGATTTGGTATTCATGATAAAAACCCTTGAAGGCGGGGAGAATGCAACGACATTGATTTTTTATGTTAAAAATTTTATATATTTTATATAAAATTATCGGAGTTAGTTGATGTCCCATTTTGGTGGATTTTATTTTCTGAAAGGCCTAAGATATTATATTAAACAAAATATATTTATTTTTAGGCTATGGACTTGAATTCATGGAAAACAAAAATTTTGTATTATACTAATCCATAGATGGGAAAATTTATATTACCATTTAACTCAGATTTAGGGTTTTATAATAGGGGTGACATAATCCTACTTTATATTCTATGCCCCAATGATATCATCAATGAAACCCAGCATGGACTGGGATTCCATCATATGAAAAAAATTAAATCAAGGAAGGACTCATCATATCATTTTCTTAATTTTTACTTCATGAATTTCATTATTATAAAAATTATTCTTGAATTATTTCCCTATGAATTAAAATACCCACAAATTAAATTATTCTATAAAATCAGTGAATCTTCCCACATTCTTTGTTATTGGTATATTCATTCATGAGTAATAGTGTATATAACTTCACATCAAAAATGAAATTCTAGTATATAAGAGAACATTACCCCTATGAATTTTTATGATCAACACTAGACATTTCTATAGTTAGTGATTCAATAAACACAAATCAGGTTGATGATCAATCGATGAAAAAGATTATGGGGAACTATTCTAGATTTTTTAGTACTAAAATGGTCGATGTAGGACACTTTTGGTGTAGCATGGGACACATGGAATGATATGTTAGGTAATTGGTGGAATGATTAATGTTGATTAGTGGAAATTTGGGGCATCATATATGTGATGTGACCAAATTTTGAGGGATTTACTGGATAATCATGGCTAGTATGGCATGGTTGGAGGGCTATAATGAAAACTAGTGGTGTACAAGTGGCATTAGATCTCGATGATGGAATTTCTAGAAAAATGAGAGAACGAAACATTGACATATCTATAAAATATATATACAGAAGGAATCTATAGTTTTAAGACATGATCACATGATGTATAATTTCTAAATCATATATTGTGTATCATGATACATAAGGTGGATTGGGTTTGTAGTCTATATTAAATATTAAAATTTGTTTACTCATGATCACATGTCGTATTTGACTAGGTTACATGAATAAACATGTAATAAAATGAATGCCTTTTTGTCTAGTTAGTTATACAGAATAGGTTCAATAGTGAACATTTAATGCATTCGTCTTCATGAATTAGGTTAGAGGTTGTACATACCTGATCAACTAATGGGTCCCACACACCATATACCACACTTAGAAATGTTATGTAACTCGAACCTCACATAGAATTTCACTTATAATATATTACCCAAATAATAAATATGGGCTATAATAAATTCCCATATTCATATATGCCATGAATTATTCACTCTTGGTTAGTTTTACATATTCTTTCACGAGACACAGATTTGAGAACATGATTAGTATATTCAGTGATTTTTATATAGATAATGGTTGTATATTACTGTTCAAAATTAGAGTTAAAACACATGGTGATTTCGGAAAATTTTGGTTCCTTATCTCCATAAGGCCAATAACTAGGTTCATGTGAGAAGATCATGGCCAACATAGGGTTGGGTACCCCATGAAAACAAGATTATTGAAGTGCATGGGTCCTCTACATTCTTTATGGAGTTTGGTAGTCCCCATGATACTGAGAGAACATTCTATACACATTCAGGTGTGGGTTCAGTACTACCTAGTTACAAATAAGGAATTAGTACACTATATGACTCATAAAGTCAATATCCCCTCCCCTACGAGGGCACATATCCTATATATATATAGGCACTAAATTGGTTGATATGAATTTCTTAATGATGTATAGTTCATCCATCATGGTTTGATACTCCCTCGATTGATATAGAAACCATGAAATGGTCCATATACCACACTATTGTCTCTAAGAGATGATGTGGGTTTGGAAAAGTTAGGTAATTTAATTTATTGGGTTTCACATGGTGATATATACTACTATATCTAGTCGATGAAGAGTAAAACTCCCTTATATATTTAGATCTCCACCCTTAGATAATATTTTTTTTACTTATTACATTTATGGTTTGGGTTTAATAGTCTTTTTATCATTCATCCAAAGTTTTAATGACATCCCATTCTCACCCTTTCATGGATGGTCACACACATATTCCTTGTCTAATGATGATAGAAGGTATTTTAGTGGTGATCTTAGTGGACATAATGTTAATAGAGTTGTAGGTTGGTGGTTCTCAGAGGTGATTGTAATAGAAATATGTTATTGTTTAGAGATATGTGTCAATTTGACTCATTTATTACTAGTTATTCTAGTTTAGTTTGAATATGGGATATTGGGCACTTGATTTTACCCTTAATTTATACATTTGTTTCCATTTCATGTAGATTATTAGTGTGTGTCTTATAAATTAAATTATAAATTTGGTTTCTTTATCTTATAGACATTATATTTTTATACACTATGTGGAGATATTAGGTTTTTATAATTATATTAGGCTAAAGTCACCCATGTTTTTGATATGATTTCTTAGTGAAATACACCATCCCTTGGAATATTTAAGGTGAACTTGGAGTGGTATGCATAGATTACTAGAATCCAAGGTAGGATACCAATATGTCGGGCTTTGTCATGTTCTGACTGTGTCTTTATTATAGAGACTCAATTATTAAATAGTTTATAGTGATAAATTTGAAAAGGAATTTTCATTTCTTTCTCATGAAGGGTAAAATAGTAATTTTATTAATTTTAGAAAGAAATATTGACCATGGTTTTGTATTTTTTACATGAATTTTACCCTCAGGTATAATTTTAGTAATTTATATTCTAGTTGGAATATTTGGTTAATATCATGTTTTGGGAAAATTTATTTATTAATTTATCTAAGTGACTCATTTAAATTAATTATTTTAATAAAAATACATAACTAAAAAATTTATTTATATTATATTATGGAATTGACCAATAATATTATATGAATATGGGTAGGTAAATATTTTATTTTGTAAAAACATAAGGTGTCACCATCTAACAAAATATTTAAATAGGAAAGTCAATAATATTATTAATGGATTGTTATGAGATTATTTTTTATAAATCACATATTATTGACTCACAATATAAATTTATATTCCAATATTAACATTTATATCTTTCTCATATCTCCTAAGAGAGTTTTATACAATTAGTACAAAATTATAGATTATCAGAATGATATATAGAGAATGGAAATAAATGATCAATAATAATTGAGGTTTTATGATCATCATGAAATTTAGGTAGGTTCATTGAGACACTCATATATTATTATTCATTATGAATTTATCATGGTTTTATATTTTAGGATGGGTGAATAAACCATTATAATATAGGATAAATATTTTATTGTTAAACTAAAATTAAGTGATCTTGAATATGATATTTATAGAAAATATATTCATTAACAATATTATAAGTAATAATAAAATAAGAAACTATAACTTTTTGATATTTTTTTTGAAATAGTTGAAAACTTTGATGATAATTGCTGATATATATTATGAAAAATGTTTTTTTAAAATATTTGTGGGATAATGGTGGGATACCATATTATGAAAGTTATTATAGAAGTATTTAGAAAGGGGAATAATGTTACTATTTTTTTTGTATTAAAATTGGATGGGATAATTTCTTATAATTGATTTAAAAATATATTTTATGTTTTATTGGTATCATGAGTATAAACTGAAATAAAATTTTAATATCATTTTCTATGAGTTGAAAATTTTGTTTGTATGGAATTTGGAATGGGTTATGCCAAATTAACATGGTGGTTATGGTAAAATATTGGAAGTGTCTATGGATGACTCATATATAATAAATTAATTGGTGTAGAGATACATATGGTTTGTGAAAGTCAATAGAGAGGATATGATTCACATTGGGGAATATGAACATTCAAATAATGGGTAACAAATTTGAGAAACAATAAAAATTAAAATTCGTGTTGGGGTTTTAACATCATTTATATGATAATTGAAAATAAAAAACCTCCTCAAGGTGGGTTTTAATATTGGTTTTTATATAAGTAACATTAAAAACCTAGGGTTTTATAGGGATTATGTAGTATCCAATGTGAATTCTTTGGTTTTACATCACACAAAGTGATTTTTCTTTTTCATAGCAAACCAATTCGATTTGTATCTTCCCACTTAAAAAATCACAATATTATGGGAACACTTTTCCATTCCATCCCTAAATTTTCATTATTCCTCTTTATACATTCCTATTATACTCCGGATTCACCATTCCAATTCTTTGATATCCCACACCATCTTTTTTCTATAACTTTTACATGGTATTAATAATTACTCTCTTATTATTAAGTTTTTTTTATGATTTTATTTCATCATTGTTCTTTTTTTATGATTATTTTATAAGATAAATTATTTTGATTGAGTATAAATGATGATGATTCCACATTATATATCCTTGAATAGGTTTAAAATACCTAAAGAGTTATTCTTTTCAAAATAAAATTATAATTACTCTGTATGATACTTACTGGTCGACGATAAATAAATATAATAATGATTTGAAGGATACCATCATAATCATGGAAAATAAGTCAAAGCATTTAGTCTGTTTTTATTGTTTTCATTTGGCTTCTGATTTTTTTATTTATTATGTATTTTTTCTATTCTAAGAGTTTTATTTGTATTGAAATATTTTTTTTTTAAATCTCTAACTTTTGACATCAGTTATTTTTATTATCGATATCAAAATTTACCTATAAGGTTGGTTATATAAATATTCAATTTTATAGATAAATTTAAAAAATAGTTATCAAAATAACTCACATATAAATACTTTATATTTAACAAATATTATTTTAATCACTAATGTAAAAATTCTCATATAACATCGCTTATATAAATAATCAATGTTATAGGTGACTTTTGATAATGGTTATCGAAATTACCAATGTCAAAATCGTCAAAAAATAGTCAAAATAAATATTTTAGTGAAGTTTTATTAAAATTATACTGAAAATAATACTTAAAACATTTGAAATATTTATATATTTCTAAAATAGTGGTTTAAAAATTATGTTAAAAGTTATTATTCTACCAGTGGTGGTTTTGTTTTCATATGGGTTTTACAATATAGGAAAAAGGTTGTTTCATATTATCATTTTAGTCATAATGTTTCAAGACTTCTAGAATATCTCGTATGTTATGGGATAGTGTTTTATAAATAAGGATATGGTAAATAAAAATATATTTTTAGTGTATTATCAATGATATATTTCTATTAAAGTAGTCAAGGAACTTAATTATTCCAAAGATATAAAAAATGTTAGTGATGTAATGATTCACTTCCCAGGGTGTACATTATGGTAGTCAAAGGTGGTGATATTGTATGAATAAAAGATATGGTAGCTTGTTCCCAAAAACCTATTTAAATTAATTTGTGTGGGTGTCCTAGGTGGGAGATGAAATGGATAGTGATGGACTATGTCCATTTATTATTATAGATGAATTAAAGATATTTTTTATACAAATAGCTAATTGATACTGAGGGTTTGAATAAATTTATGATATTCAATGATGTTTATGTTTATGAGATGGATAAATATAGTGGTAATATGTGATATTTAGTGTGGATGATATATATTGAGGTAAGGAGAGTCCTTGAGGGTGAACACCCAAAAATAGAAATAGCCAATATGGGTAGACAACCACCCAATTGAAATATAAATAAATGCATATATATGAATATATATGTGTGTGTATATATATATATATTACTATAAGTGATTATGGGTGGGTATAATCCTTGATAAGGGAACCAAGGTAATAGTGATAGTCCCCATGGGTGGATATAAGCCCCATTATATTAAATTATTGTGGGGCCTCTATAGCTATATACATTTTGGAATATCCTATGAATAGGTCACTTTATTATTTTATAAATGTGAATTGAAGGTGGAATTATTTGGGGTAGGCTATAAAATATTATGTGTTTCTTGTAATGGGATGTACATGAGGTATTATATTGACTTAGTTTGGTGTTTAAACTAAGGGATGAAAGGTTGAATGTGATATTCTATTAATTTAATACATAAAAGCATTGTCATGACTTATTCCCATTGACACATTGTAGTTTAGGGGATAACACACCTAATTAAAATTATAATCTCACTCATTCTTTTTATATATTATATTTTAGATTTTTTACAAATTTGGGGGTCGTGTTGAGCATTGTTCGCTCAGTACATTAGAAAATTATTATAAATGGAGTTTTGTAATATGCATTGGTGAAAGTATGTACTATTTGATAAATTTTAATGTTGTTTGAACACATTTTGTTTCCATTTTTTATGACATTTCAAGAAATTGATATGTATATTGTGCATTTACTTGGGGCCAGAAAACACATTTAAATTTATTATTATGATGTAGCTATTTAATTTTATAAGGGAAGTTTCTTCGATATTGTGTATAATAAAATTTCTGTCAAGAGTAAAATTATTTAATTAAAAATAATTTCATCCAATTTTAATATAAAAATTTAATGAATGCATAAATAACCACTTCTATACATGAAAATGACTTTCACCCCTAGCACTAAAGGAACCTCAAAAATCACACGAAGAGAAATATTATTTTCCCTAAGATCTAAATGAATGTGAAAGTCGCACAATACAAAATATTTTCAACAACATATAAAAAAACCCTGCTAAACTATCTTTGTGAGAAATTAATTCACTCATGGAGCCTAAAGAACCTCCGTGATCAACCGATGTTCATCTACTAATGCACTCCCATAAAATTCATTAATATTCCATTCCCTTTAACATGATTATAAAATGTGTTCCCTAGCATCCTAAATGTTTTGAAAAATGGGAAAAATTACTTAAATACCCCATAAACCCCTCATTTGAAAAATATTTACCATATATAAATGGAATAAGTTATTTAAAATTGAGTTTAATTCATGGGATCATGGGAACCCATCTTGAGATAAATTTAAAAACAAAAACCATATCTCATCGATTAATAAATTATCATACAATAAAAATAAATCTACACATGTTTCTTGGAGAGGTTAAAAAATTGGGATATTCACTCAATCCCCCAACTTTTGTATGTTGAAATTTACTAATTATATACATGGATATTAAATATTTAATGATCGAGGGTCTTATACAATACATAATGTTTCTTAAGTCACCTAACATGGGAGAATCTAAGACTGACTTTCATGCTCTGCACATATGTTCCAAGACTTGAGTAAAATCCTAACATACCCACAAAGAATTATTTTTCAATAGGGATTTTGTGCATAATTTATTAATATAAAGTGAAATATGTGTATGAGTCCAAACTTTTATGTAATGGTGTAAAACATTATCACATTCATGAAATTTCTCAATTTGAAAGGATGGTACACTACTATGGGGACTCTTGTACACTTTTTAGTAAATTATGCACTTTATTGTTTTCTAGTTTACCATTAGAGATATCACCTACCTCGTACAGGTTTATCTTTATTCCCAATAACCTTAGTTTCCTTTTTCATAATCTTGAATAATGTTATATGCTTCTCTTATTTGGATGATTTTTATAACATCATGACAGATGATCTCTAATTAACTTTTAGCTACTTGTTCATAATACGAAATCATGTTATATGTACCTCATTTATATGAATACAAACTATGCAACTCCATTCGTGAAACATATGATAAATATCAATATAAAAGATCTTTACATCCATTAACTCTTGATTTTCAATCATTATATCTATACTACTGTATAACCCCATAATTTATGTTGGATTTATTATATGTGTCCCAAACTAGGGAATACCCTATGATTAATATTGTATTGATTCATATTACTATAAAATATTCCATAAAACCTGTTGAAAGTGGGTCCCCTAGACCCAACTTGTATTGTACTTTTATTACCACTACATGTATAAAATTTGTTATAATACATGTGTTTATCTTGCTATAATAGTGTAGATACTTCTTCATCCACTTTGTTTATAGCAATTTCTATAGATTACATGTTGTATCAAAGGGGTATAGAAGATCCTAGGCTATGTTGAGAACCTCAAGATACCATGACAGTAATCATAAAGTAATGTCCTATGGTCTAGTTACATCATTCTGAAAGGATAAAGATGATGTGGGACAATCAGGTGTTGGGGGGATCATAAGCCTTGAGACTTCATCTCCTGAAGTTTTCACTTGATGGTCTCTAGTTTTTGAGATCATGAGGACATACCCAGATAATAAGAACACCAAATGTTTCAGATGTCATTGGTCGTTCCTATCTATGGACATGTGTAATGGTCTCAAGACTTGAGATCATTATCAATGAATGTAATTTAATTACATACATTTGATGCAAGGAGAAATCCATGCTGAAAAATTCATGGTGAGGTAGTTTGTCCCGGGTACATCATTAATGGCATAGAATTGACTGAATGATCAAGAAAGGATTTTTCACTTCTGAGTTCAGGAAGAGATATGTCGGGCCTGGTTGATTAGGATGGTTGAAAATTCATTAAATTCCTATCCATGGTATTGGAAGGTAAGACCTTTCGGACAAATCAACAAATAAAATAAAATCTAGAAAAAGTATGATGACACTAGTGTGCATTCTACCTTATTGAGATATCGATGATGAAGAGATTATATTACACAGACCTTGTTCATAGGAAGGTAGTCGTTGCTCTGTCTTTTCCTTGTCTCTATAGGGGCCTCTATGGGTGGCTAAAACCCGCTCTGTTTCAGTGGATATTATTCACAACTATTGAGATAAGGACCTAGAGGGTCACACACAATAGCACTCTGAGAATCTGCCCTATTCTGTGAATAGGAAAGTATAACATCATGGGCCCCACCAAAGGGTCTGAGTATTATCCAAGTTCTATGGATCTCCAAGTAATAAATAAATTCATCAGCTATTCTTTCTTGGAATAATATGTTGAATATATTTATAACATGTATTTATAACATGTATTTACAAGTTATTAGTAAATACAAGTATTAATATTATTCAAATAGAAGTTAATATCCTAGATTCATATAATATTAACAGGAGGTGTGAGTTGAGTTAAACACTCAAGTTTATCACATAATATATTTAATTTATATTTTACGAGTAAGTGATTAATTATAAATATTATTTATGGAATAATTTTATTTGTTATAAATAATTATTTATAACACTTATATATAAGATGTTTATTACACGGGGGTCAAGAGTGCACACCGCGTGTTTTAAACATTCCCTATATAAGTAAGAGAGAGGCTCTTCCTATGTAACTATTCATGTCTTGGGATTGAGAGCTTATCTCTCCTCCTAGAATCTAGAGAGAGAGTCTCTCAATAGAAGGAAGATCTTCAAGTTCATCCATCTCGAATCAAAGTATCTGGACTTGCAGTGATCGTTGTTGAGATGAATTGAGCATTGAAGATAAGAGCTAGCACCCAGATCTCGAAGAATGGTGTGCGAGAAGAGATTCATCGAGTAATGATCACTCGTGTCCTGCGGTGGACTTACACATGTCAGATCCGAACTAGGTACATGTTCAATTTATTAGTGATCTATTTAAACCTTGCATGATACTCAGACCGAACTGAGACAACATCACCAGAGTTGACAGAGTTATGTCACTCTGGTGATGCATACATTTTTTAAATTCCTTGTCCACCCGCTTCCGCTGCGCTGTCTCGGTACCTAAAAGTGGTATCAGAGGGATCGAAAGGTTTTTCTGAGTCAAAAAGATTAAGATACATTAAATTTAAGTACGGGGAGTTGAAAAGGTTCATTCGTATCTAACCGCACATCATTTCTCTTTCAAATGATCATGCTATGTTCATTTGAGAAATTTAATGGGATTGACATCATAGTTCTTTTTCATTCCTCTGATGTTAATCTCAATTATTATTGATGTAAAATATAATATAATATTTTATTATAATGTTTTCCCTTTTTGAACATTTTAAAGTGGTGTGGAAAAATATTTTCCACAAAGTACATGGGTGTGGGAAAAAAATTACCACAAAATAAAGGGTTGTGGAAAAATATTTTAAACAACGTTTGTTTTAAAAAAACAAATGGAAAGACCAAGACCTAAATTGGTCTTTCTTTATATTCTTTTGGGGTATTTTTTTCAAAAGACAAATATTTATTTAAAAAAGGAATAGAATGCCCAAAATGGGTATTCTCTTTCTTCACACAGCACACAACCTTTTTGGGGAGAAACCCTAGCAGCGCCATCCCTAGTCGGACCAGCCTTCTCCCCTATCGTCGGACCGCCACCCCGCACAACTCCCAACCTAGCCGCCCCTCTATCTCACGCAGGCCGAGCCTGCACGGACCGTAGCCCTACCTCGGATTGCCACCTTGCTCGGACCCCGCCCTGCGTTGATCCCTGCCGCGCCCCGACCGCACCACCTCCGACTCGCTAGCCAGTGGACCTGGCCGCCACCCCTATGGATGGAAAGAGTAGCGGGTTACCGCCTTTGCGGCTGGAAATATATTTTCATTACCTCCCCCCGCTCCCTTTGCTACTGGGTGGAAAATGCTGCCACTGTGAGTTCTACTGGACTGGGCAGTCATGCCACAGTCACGCCGAGGTCACACCGAGGTAACACAGCGGTCGGTCACATAGCGTTCAAGTCATGGTCACGTCGTAGTCACGCCGCAATCTCATAGAGATCATGTCGCAGTCACACCGATTTCACTTCGTAATGACACCATAGTCACACTCTAATCACTCCACGGTCACGCCGCAGTCACGCCACGATTTGGAACTGCTTCAGTAAGATACTCGCGACGGTTTTCTGTCCGTCCAGACTCCTCCCCAACTAGAGGTAACCCCATCATGAAAAAATTTCAATTAATTTAGTTTTTTAAATTAAATTAATTAAAATAATATTTGGGGATTAAATCTATTTTAATTCTAAACATTAATTTAATTATAAATAAAATAAAATTAATATTTTAATTTAATTTTATAGTTAAATTAAATTAATGGTTTAATTTAATTTTGGAATTGAAATTAAATTAAACAGTTGGAATTGATAACAATAAATTAATTGAATTTATTCAAATTCATTTAATTTATAGGGACCCCCATACTATTTAAATTTATTGCAATTTAATTTTATTGTGCATAATTTACACCGAATGGTCTTGAGATAGAGACTGACCTGTGCTTGTCTGGATTTATTTATTTAATTATTTATTCAATTCATGTGATGGTTGTAATATTTAATTAGAAAAATGGAGGTCTCCTAATAATCTTTTAATTCATATTTGTATAAGGGCTAGCGTGTCCATTGAAGTAGTTGTATTTTTTACCCCAGACCCCCTAGCCTGCGTGCAAGTATATTTGTAATTATATGTTGACGGTACAAGATGAAAACCCTGCCATGTTGAGGTGGTAGTCCGGAAAGGAGTTGAGTGATTTTCACTGGGGCTAGTAGTGATGCGAGCCAAGTTTCGACATAGGTATAGATGCCCCTGGGTGATAATTGATCCATTAAGGATCAATCATTATATGAATGCTCCAGACCAGTCAGATTGCATGATTTACCATTATGCATTTTTTATTGTTTTTTTGCGAATGAATGATTATTTCATGATCAAATAGAATAGTAAACAAGATAAAACGCGTAAATATGTGACGAGTTATATTCTGTTGCATGTTTAGTTATTAGCGTGAAAACCTAGTTTGAACATAATAAATTGAAAAGGATTATATTCATTAATAAATATAAAAATTCCTTGAAGATAGATTAACTCCAAAATCCTTTCATTTCTCACATTTAAACAAAACCATCTCTTTGGGGTGCTCGTCATCCATAGTTGAGAGTGCCTCCTAGTACTGGGGAACTTTCAGGAGAGAAATCGGTTGACTTATCTAAAGTGAGTAGTCAAGGTTTATCCATAGCTAACATACTATCACTTTAGAGGAAAGTGGTTGAGGGAATCATGTTTTGATTCCAAAAGCTAGAACATTACTCAACAACACAAGGAACTACATGCTAAGTGGTTGGCCAGCTATTTCCTACCTTGAAACCCTCAAAGTAGTGGCATAACCATAGCTTGCAGACTATGAGGGAGGTTTCAAGGATCCTTACTACTAGAATACTCAAGAGACATAGTACTCCAAATCTAATATTGAGGGCTATTAAGGTTCGCTAAAATTGTGGGAGACATTAAAATGATATAATATAATCTATTAATCATAAAAGTCAAAAGGTAATCAAGACAAAGTACTAATTGGTAAATTTTTATCTAATGTAGATTTAAAATGGAAATCACCAACACCCCAAGTACTTTATCACTACGATCAATTTTGGAAAAAGAAATTATCCTAACTAGAAATAACTTCCAGGAGTGGTACAGGCGTTTCACATATTACTACGCCAACAAAAAACGTTATATGTGTTGGAATCCCCAATTCCTACTGAACCTCCTCATGGAGAAATTGAGGAAGAGAAAGATAAATGTAGAAAGCACGTAGACGATGCACTTGATGTATAATACATCATGTTGTAATCTATATCAAGCCAATTGCAAAAAATGCATGTGGATGAGGATCCCAACAAGATTATTTTATATCTCCAAGAACTATATCAGGAGACGGCCATGCAAGAATGGTATGAGATATCAAGTGCTCTTTATAAGTGAAGGCTATCAGAAGGGCATCAAGCCAGTCCTCACATACTCAAGATGATTGGGTATATTGAGAGGCTTAAAGGCCTTGGGTTCAAACTGAACCAAGAACTAGAAGTGGATCTCATTCTTGCCTCTTTAACATCAATATTATTGACTTTAATTGTCAATTATAATATGAATGATATTAAAAAGTTTCTCCCGAACCTTTTGGATTTAGTTTTCCAAGATGATAAAGACATGAAAAATACCAATTCATCCTTCCTTATGTTGAACAAGAAAAACAAGGGCAAGGGAAAGGGGTCTAAGTCCAAGTCAAGGCCAATGACACCAACGCATCATCCTAAAAAGAGACCAAATATTCCGAGGCAAATTAATGAGTAGGAAGATATCTACATTGGATGTGGAACGAAAGGCCACCTGAAGAAGAATTGAAGATATGGGAAGAAGAAGTAAATTTATGCTTCAACTTCAAGTATTTTTGTCATTTAATGTAGTCTATCTTTATCTACAAGTTGGGTATTGGATACATTATGTGGATCACATATTTGTATTCATATACAGGAACCAAGTAGGTTAAAGAAGATTGAAAAAGGTCAAGTGGATCTATGAGTTGAAAATGGTGAAAGTATGGCATCCATGGAAGTGGGAGACTATCACTTAACCTTCCCAATTGGTTTGGTTCTAGTTTTCAACAATCACTATTATGTACCTTATGTTACAAGAAATATTATCTCTGTGTCGAGTCTCTAGACACAAGGGGTTTTTATTTCAATTTTGGAAGTAAATTTCGTCTCTATTATAGGGAAACCATATGTTATGGTATGGAAAATCTAAACAATGGTTTATATATGCTGGAACTAGAGAACTCAGAAATGGAAATTAGTGAAGAAAATAGCCAACATGACTTAAATATCACCCACCTATGCCACCTCAGGCTTGGTCATTTAAATGAGAAGTGATTACAAAGAGTAAATCAAGAAGGGTATCTGGAATTGGTATAGTTAGAACCCTTAGATGTATGTCAAGATTGTTTACAAGGAAAGATAACCAAAGAACCTTTCTCAAGAAAGGGAGAAAGAGCCAATACAGAACTGGAATTAATACATACCGATGTATGTGGTCTATTTCCAGTAGAGGCAGGGGGGTGGTTTTTTATACTTCATTACTTTTACTAATGTATATTGTAGGTATGGACATATTTAATTAATGCGGTATAAGTCAGATTCCTTTCATATTTTCAAGGAATACCAAAATGAAGTAGAAAACCAACTTGGTATAAAGATAAAAGCACTCCGCTCAGATCGAGGGGCTGAATATCTTAGCCAAGCTTACATTGATCACTTGAAGGAGTGTGGGATAGTTTCCCAACTCACTCCTCCTTATACAACACAATGTAATGGTGGTAGTGAAAGGAAGAATAGGACCTTTATTGACATGGTCAGATCAATGTTGAGTCATGCAAATCTTTGATTATCATTTTGGGGAAATGCCTTGCAGACAATAGCATATTCCCTTAATTGAGTACCAACTAATCTTAAAGATGGGATTACATATCAATTATGGTAAGGAAAGAAACACAGTCTAACACACATATGTGTATGGGGGTGTGAGGCATTTCTTAAGACTTTACCAAGTGACAAATTAGCATCCAGAAGCACTAAGTGCAAATTTTAGGTTATCATAAGGAAACTAGAGGATATTACCTATATAACTATTTAGATAGAAAGGTAAATGTGGAAATATACACAAAATTTATAGAAAGGGAAAACATTTCAATTCAAAATATTGGGATCAAGATTTACTTCGATGAAGTTAATGCTCAAGATGCACAAGAGTTGGTAGAGGAACAATCTCTACAAGAAAAAGTGGAAGAAGAATTTGTTTCTGAGACCCAAACACTGTGTAGGTCAACACAAAAGGTTAGAGAACCAGTGTGTTATGGTTTTCTTGTCACCATGTCAGGTGAAACATTATTCTTTGAGTATGATGAACCCCTAACCTAGAAGGAAGCAATAAAAGGAAATGAAGATGCTAAATGACATGAATCCATGTATTCAGAGATGGAGTCCAGGTACCAATATCAAGTTTGGATTTTGGTAGACCATATAGCTAATGTAAAGCCCATTGGATGCAAATGGGTATTCAAGAAGAAGCTGGAATTGGATGGTGAGGTTAATACCTTTAAAGAATCATTGGTTGCAAAGGGTTTCAGGCAACATCAAGGAATTGACTATAATGAAACCTTCTCACTAGTAGCAATGCTTAAATAAATCTGAATATTTCTTGCAATAGCAGCCTTTAATGATTATGAAATTTGGTATATGGATGTAAAACCTGCTTTTCTAAATGAGAAGTTGGTTGAAGAAATCTATATGACTCATCCCGAAGGGTTTGTCAAGTCATTGAATGCCAATAAAGTATGCAAGTTGTAGAGATCCATTTATGTATTGAAGCATACATCAAGATCATGGAATGTTCATTTTTATGAGGCCATTAGTGATTTAGGTTTTGTTAAAAATGAAAGCGAGCCCTGTGTCTATAAAAAGGTTGAAGGGAATGCCATCGTTTTCATAGTGTTATTTTTTGATGATATGTTAATTATGGGAAACGAGGTACAAGTCTTACAGTAAGTTAAGACTTGGTTAAATGAATGATTATCCATGAAAGAATTAGGTGAAGCTCCCTAAATTCTAGGGATAAATATCTATCAAGATAGATCTCAAAGGCTGATTGGGTTATGTCAATTTAAATATATTGATAGGGTACTTAAAAGGTAAAATATAGAACAATCCAAGAGAGTATTGCAGCCTATGTCACATGGTATAAATCTCTTCTAAAAAATGTATCCACAAACAGAGGAGGAAATTTATTGAATGAGTAGAGTACCTTATTCATCGGTAGTGGGTTTTATCATTTATTCAATTCTATGTACTAGGTTTGATGTCTCCTTAACTTTAAGCATGGTAGGTAGATATCAAGCCAATCTAGGAGAGATGCATTGGACAACTATTGAAACTATCCTAATGTACTTGAGGCGTACTAAGGATATGTTCCTGGTGTATAGAGGAAATGAGGAACTAGTAGTGAGGGGATTAACTGATGCTAGTTTCCAGACAGATCATGATGATATGAAATCACAGTCAGGCTACAAATTTTGTCTGAATGGTGGTGTAGTGAGCTAGGGAAGCTCAAAGAAAGATGTGGTTGCCTATTCTACAACATAATCTGAATATATTTCATCTTTTTATGTAGCAAAGGAAGTAGTATGGATACACAGTTTTATCTCAGAAATTGGTGTTGTGCCTAACATTGAAGACCAAGTTCCAGTATATTGTGATAATACTACTGTAGTGGTGCTTTCCAAGGAGCCCATGTCTCACCAGAGGACAAATAATATTCTTCAGAAGATTCATCTCATGAGGGATTTTTCTCAAAGAGGTGAATTCACAATTAGCATAGTAGCCACAGAGGACAACGTGGCAAACCCCCTGACTAAATCCAATTCTCAGCAGAAGCATGCTTTTCATGTGAGAGATAGCAGATTAAAACATTTTTGGAATTGGCTCTAGTGAAAGTGGGAGTGTTGAAAGTAGGTTCCCTAGACCCAACTTGTATTTTACTTTTATTACCACTACATGTATGGAGTTTGTTATAATAAATGTGTTTATCTTTCCATATTAGTGTAGATAATTCTGAATCCACTTTGTTTATGGAAATTCACTTAGATTACATGTTGTATCTGTTAGACGGAGAAAAAGGGAGTGATGGCAAGAGGGGGGGTGAATTGCCTTTTAAAAAATGATTAACAATTTAAAATCAAAGTGAAAGTGCAGCGGAAATAAAAGAGGCAAGACACGCAATTGACAACGGAGTTTGGCCAAAAACCCAGCCTACGTCTCCGCTCCCAACTCAACCGTTGAGAGATTCTACCGCTTTCTTTTCAATGGTTGTAGCAAGAAACCCACTAGCCTTTTTACAGGTGAAGGCTAGCTCACTTATTACAGCTTGCTTTTATTGGTTGAGCAAGAACCCACTTACTTTTAATGGTTGAGTAAGAACCCACTAGCCTTTTTACGGGTGAAGGCTAGCTCACCTTTGATTCAAGCCTTTTGAAAGGTAAGGCTTGACTAACCTCTTCACACCTTGAAGGTGGTGTGAGAACCCAAAAATAGAGGATGAGAGAAAGAGGTGGGGTTTGTAGGTACAAACCCAAATTGATGCTCAAAATAAATAAAGCAATGAAAAACCGTAATTAGGAAGTCTTGGGCGCTAATGGATTGATGGAGCTGATGAAGGGCGCTCCCAAGCTTCTTTGGTGGTGCTCCTTGGATGTGGAAGTGTGTTGGAGCAAGTGGGGTTCCCTTGGAGGAATCCGCTGGAGGTTCGCCAAATGATGGGAAATGTGTCCGTTGGCTTCTCAATAGTTCCGGTTATGTTCCTTAGGCTTCCGGGGGTTCCTAGTCCTTTATTTATAGAGGGGGAACCCTCAAATTGCCTTAGGGAGTCTTCAGAGCCGTTGGAGAGGTCTTCGGAGCCGTTGGAGGCCAAGTGGACAGGCTGGTCAAAAGCCCAACGGCTAGTTTGACTGGCTCCACCGGCTGACCAGTGCTAGGCCACCGGTTGGCCGGTGTGTGCAAAATGGAGGAGGGATCGGGCTCAGGCTCCACCGGCTGGCCGGTGAGGTGGCCACCGGTTGGACGGTGGTAAGGTAGTAGCTTCCTATTCTGTGCAGGTGCCACCGGCTGACCGGTGCTGAGGCCACCGGTTGGCCGGTGATGAGGCAGTAGCTTCCACTGTTTGGGCTGGGTGCCACTGGCTGGCTGCTGGTGTGACACCGGTTGGCCGGTGGTATGGACAGAGGGATTCCTTCTTTCCAGGCCTCAATCGGCTGGCCGGTGCTCTTCCATCGGTTGGCCGGTGGACTGAATTTCAGTCCACTTTCCCTTGTTGCTTTCTTTGCCCAATTCCTTGGCCACCTGAAATCATGCCTATCATCCAAAAACACTTAAAACAAGATTAGATAAATAAGAGGGTGACTGTGATCATGAAAATTAAACCACGAGGGTTTCGAGAGGTACAACAATCTCCCCCTATTTTGATGATCACAATCACCAAAACAAACAATGTAGAAAATGAAATGAAAAACATGCTTTAAAGAATTTTTCCCCCAATAAACCAAGAATTTCTCCCCCTTTGTGATTATCAAAATAGCACGGGGCATAAAACTTGATTGAGGGAAAACGTTGAAAAGCGAGATAGAGAATTGAAACCAATTGAAATTTGAGAAATTTGAATTGAAAGATCTGAAAGTAAATTTTGAATTAAAAGTTTTGAATCGAAAATTTTGAAATGAAAATTTTGAATTGAAAGTTTTGAATCAAGAATTTTGAAATGAAAATTTTGAAACCAAGTGTTGAAATTGAAAGTTTGAATCGAAAATTTTGAAATTAAAAGGGTTTAAACGATCCTAACTCCCCCTAAATAAAAACAACAAAACTCCGGGGAGAGGATTATCAAACCGAGACAAATTTTGGCCCGGAGAGACTCGCTAGAAGGTATTTTTCAATCCATACTTGTCTTGTGGCGGGTCTTCTACTATAAAATTCATTGCTAAAGAAAATACTTTTGGGGCGGCCATACCAGGCATTTTTACAATTGCACTCATAAATTAAGTGCCCGGTTTTTTTTACAATAATTGCAAAATTTAAATTGGGAGCTCCCCCTTACAAAAATAGTTGGTGCATGGGAAGAGGAAGCTTGCTTGGAATAGCCAAGCCCTTGGGTGGTTCTAGTTACACGTTGGGAACCAAGCAATTTGGTTAAATTTTGTTCCCCTTGGGTGAACTTGGCTAGGGATTCCCTTAAATCTTTGATGGTTGATTCCATGGAATCAACATCGGGAAGATTTTGGATTTTAAGGGTCAACTCTTCCTTCTCTTTGAGAAGTTGTTCTTTTTCGGAAGAGAGTTTTTTGAAATTCTTTTTTAAAGAAACAAATTTGGAAGAAAGTTCGTGAAAACCTTCCTCCAATTGATCTCGCGCATGTTGGAGATCCTCATAAGACAAATGATTTAAATAATTTGAAGAACAAGAGGATGAGGAGTCGGAAGATGTCTTCGGAGCTGTTGGAGGCCAAGTGGAAAGGCTGGTCAAAAGCCCAACGGCTAGTTTGACTGGCTCCACCGGCTGACCGGTGCTAGGCCACCGGTTGGCCGGTGTGTGCAAAATGGAGGAGGGATCGGGCTCAGCATCCACCGGCTGGCCGGTGAGGTGGCCACCGGTTGGCCGGTGGTAAGGCAGTAGCTTCCTCTTCTGTGCAGGTGCCACCGGCTGACTGGTGCTGAGGCCACCGGTTGGCCGGTGATGAGGCAGTAGCTTCCACTGTTTGGGCTGGGTGCCACCGGCTGGCCGCTGGTGTGACACCGGTTGGCCGGTGGTCTGGACAGAGGGATTCCTTCTGTCCAGGCCTCCATCGGCTGGTCGGTGCTCTTCCATCGGTTGGCCGGTGGACTGAATTTCAGTCCACTTTCCCTTGTTGCTTTCTTGGCCCAATTCCTTGGCCACCTGAAATCATTCCTATCATCCAAAAACACTTAAAACAAGATTAGATAAATAAGAGGGTGATTGTGATCATGAAAATTAAACCACGAGGGGTTTGAGAGGTACAACAGTATCAAGGGGGTATAATAGATCCCAGGTTATAATGAGAACCACAAGATACCATGACAGTAATATTAAAGTAATGTCCTATGGTCCAGTTATATCATTATGAAAGGACACATATGATGTGTGACCATCAGGTGCTGGGGCTCATAAGCATTGAGGCTTCAACCCATAAAGTTCACACTTGATGATCCCTAGTAGTGGAGAACATGAGGATAAACCCATATAATAGGAACACTACATGTTTTAGGGGTCATTGGTCGTTCCTATCTACGGACATGTGTAATGGTCTCCAAACATGATATCATTATCAATTAATGTCATTTAATTACTTACATTTGATGCATGGAGAAAAGCACTACAACAAAGTCATGGTGAGGTATTTTGTATCCGGTACGTCATTAATGGCATGGCATTAATTGAATGATAGAGAAAGGATTTGTCAGTTCTGAGTTTTGGAAGACATATCTCGGGCCTTGTTGATTAGGATGGTTTCACCTTATTTAAATCCATGGCCATGGTAGTGGAAGGTAAGACCTTCTAGTCAAATCAACAAATAAAATAAATCAAGATAAAGTATGATGACACTAGTGTGCATTTTAATTTATTGAGATATCAATGACGAATAGATTATATTACACAGACTATGTTTGTAGGAAGGTAGTTGTTGCTCTAACTTTACCATGGATTTATAGAGGCCTCATCGGGTTGCTAGACCCCACTCTTGTTCGGTGGATATTATTCACTGCTATTGAGATAACGACCTAAAGGGTTATACACAATAGCTCTTTGAGAATCTGCCATATTCTGTTAATAGGAAAGTAGAACTTGGTGGGCCCCGCCAAAAGGGTCTGAGTAATATCCAAGTTATATGGATCACCAAGTAATAAATAAATTATTCATTTATTCAATATTGGAATAATATGTTGAATTTATTTATAACATGTATTTACAAGTGATTAGTAAATAAAAGTATTAATATTATTTGAATGGATGTTAATATCATAGGCTCGTTTAATATTAATAGGAGGTGTGAGTCGAGTTAAAGGCTCACATTTATCATGGAATATATTTAATATAAATATTACAATTAAGTGATAAATTATAAATATTATTTACGGAATAATTTTATTTGTCATAAATAATTATTTATAAAACTTATATAGTAGACGTTTATTACATGGGGGGTCAAGAGCACACACCCTATGTTTTAAACATTCCCTATATAAGTAAGAGAGAGGATCTCCCCATGTAACGATTCAAGTGTTGGGATTGAGATCTTATCTATCCTCTTGGAATCTGGAGAGAGTGTCTCTCAAGCGAAGAATATCTTCATGTTCATCCATCTTGAATCAAAGTATCTTGCCATGCAGTGATCGTCGTTGCACTGAAGTGAGCGTTGAAGATGTGCGCTAGAACCTGGATCTCGACGAACATTGCACGAGCAGATTTTAGAGGTGTGTGTGGATGATCTAGAGGGCTTTGATGTCGGAGTCTTCGAGTAATGATCGTCTGCATCCTATGGCGTACTTTCACACATCAGATCTGAATTAGGTACAATTTTAGTAATTTATATTCTAGTTGGAATATTTGGTTAATATCATGTTTTGGAAAAATTTAATTATTAATTTATTTAAGTGGCACATTTTAATTATTTATTTTAATAAAAATACATAACTAAAAATTTTAATTATATTATATGGTGGCATTCACCTTTGATATTATATTAATATGGGTAGATAAATATTTTATTTAGTAAAAAACGCACGGTTTCACCATCTAATGAAATATTTAAATACGAAAGTCAATAATATTATTAATGGATTGTTATGAGATTATTTTTTATAAATCACATATTATTAACCCATAATATAAATTTATATTCCAATATGACCATTTATACCTTTCTCATATCTTTTAAGAGAGTTTTATACAATATTACAAAATTTTAGATTATGAGAATGATATATAGAGAATGGAAATAAATGATCAATAGTAATTGAGGTTTTATAATCATCATGGAATTTAGGTAGGTTATTTGAGACACTCATATATTTTTATTCATTATGAATTAATCATTGTTTTATATTTTAGGATGGGTGAATAATCCATTATAATATTGGTTAAATATTTTATTGTTAAACTAAAATTAAGTTATCTTGAATATGATATTTATAGAAAATATATTCATTAACAATATTATAAGTAATAATAAAATATGAAACTGTAAATTTTTGATATTGTTTTGACATAGTTGGAAACTTTGATTAGAATTGTTGATATATATTAAAAAAAATGTTTTTCTTAAATATTTGTGGGATAATGGTGGGATATCATATTATGAAAGTTATTATGGGAGTATTTTGTAAGGGGAATAATGTTACTATTTTTTTGTATTAAAATTGGATGGGATAATTTCTTATAATTGATGTAATAATATATTTTATGTTTTATCGGTATAATGAGTATAAATTAAAATAAAATTGAACTATCATTTTATATTTTGTATGGAATTTGGCATGGGTTATGACAAATTAACATGGTCAAAAAAGGTTATTTTTTATATATATATATAATGTATATAATTGAAGGATTAGTTGCAATGAGGAACTTCCCCATCACAAATAGTTTTTTCGATGATCTGTCGTGAATGGTTTATTTATATGTAATGTATATAATCAGAGGATTATTTGAGATGGGCTCGTTTCCAAAAATAGTATTTACGACACCGTTTTCTACAACGGGTTATTTGCGATGGGGCCCCATCACTAAAGCCTATTTGCGGCGGGATCCCATCAAAAATAGCATGTTTCAAATACCTATAATTCTAGTAGTGAATAATATATTAATCATAAATGTCAAAAGGTAATCAAGAAAATGTACTAACTGTTAAATGTTTATTTAATGTAGATTTAAAATGGAAATCAGCAACACCCCAAGTTCATTATCACTACAATCAATTTTGTATAAAGAAAATATCCTAACCGAAAATAACTTCCAAGAGTGCTGTAGGCACTTGCGCATAGTACTATACCAAGAAATGAATTTATTTGTGCTCGAATCCCAAATTCCAGCTGAGCCTCCTCAGGGAGAAATCAAGGAAAAATAGTTAAATGGAGAAAGCATGTAGACAAAGCACTTGATGTATAATGCATCATGTTGTCATATATGTCTAGCCAATTCCAAAAAATGCACGATGATAAGGATGCCTACAAGGTGATTTTATATCTCCAAGAATTCTATCAGGAGAGGGCCAGGCAAGAAAGTTATGATATCTCAAGTGCTCTTTATAAGTGCAGGCTATCAGAAGGGCATCAAGCGGGTCCTCATGTACTTAATATGATAGAGTATATTGAGAGGAATAAAGCCCTTGGGTTCAAACTTAACCAAGAACTAGTAGTGTATCTCATTCTTGCATCATTACCATCAAGCTTCTCGACTTTTATTGTCAATTATAATATGAATGATATGAAAAAGTAACTCCTGGACCTTTGGGCTTTAGTTTGACAAGCTGATAAAGATATGAAAAATACCAATTCATCCATCCTTATGGTGAAAAAGAAAAACACGGTCAATAGAAAGGGGTCTAAGGCCAAGTCAAGGCCAAAGACACCAATGCATTATCCTGCAAAGAATGAAAATATTCAGAGGCAAATTAATGACCAGGAAGTTTTCTGCTTTGGATGTGGATTGAAAGGCCACTAGAAGAAGAATTTCACAGCTGGGAAGAAGAAGAAAATTGATGCTTCTAGTTCTGGTATTTTTTTCATTTAATGCAATCTATATTTATCTACAATTTGGGTATTGGATACAGCATGTGGCTCACATATTTGTATTCATATACTGGAACCATGTAGGTTCAAGAAGATAGAAAAAGGTCAAGTGGATCTATGAGCTGCAAATGGTGCAAGTCTGGAAGCCTTGGTAGTAAGAGAAGATCACTTAACCTTTCCAACTGGTATGGTTCTAGTTTTAAACAATTGCTATTTTTTACCTTCTATTACCAGAAACATTATCTCTGTGACGAGTCTAGAAACTATGGGTTTTTATTTCAAGTTAGTAAATAAATTTTGTATCTATTATAGTTAAACCATATGTTATGGTATGGAACATCTTAAAAATGGTTTATATATGCTTGAACTAGAGAACTCAGAAATGGAAATCACTGACAAAAAAATCCAACATAAATCAAATATCACCCACCTATGGAACTTCAGGCTTTGTCATGTAAATGAGAAGTGATTACGAAGATTACATAAAGAAGGGTATCTAGACTTCGTATAGTTAGATCCCTTATATGTATGTCAATCTTGTTTACAAGGAAATATGACCAAAGCACCTTACTCTGTAAAGGGAGCGAGAGCCAATACAATACTGGAATTAATACATACTAATGTATGTGGTCCATTTCTAGTAGAGGAAATGAGTGGTTTTTTATACTTCATTACTTTGACCGATGACTATAGTAGGTATGGATATATCTACTTAATACGATATAAGACAGATTCCTTTTATATTTTTAAGGAATACCAAAATGGAGTAGAAAACTAACTTGGTAAGAAGATAAAAGAACTCGGCTCTAACCTAGGAAGATAATATCTTAACCAAGCTTGCACTGATCACTTGAAGGAGTGTGGGATATTTTCCCAACTCAATCCTCCATATACACCACAATGGAATGGTGTTAGTGAAAGGAAGAATATGACCTTTCTTGACATGGTCATATCAATGATGAGTCATGCAACTCTTCCATTATCCTTTTAGGGATATGCCTTGTAGACAACAACATATACCCTTAACTGAGTACCATATAAACTTGAAGATGGGATTCTATATCAATTATGGTATGGAAAGAAACCCAGTCTGGCACACATACGTGCATGGGGGTGCACAGAATTTTTCAAGACTTTACAAAGTGAAAAATTAGCATCCAGAAGAACTAAGTGCATATTTATAGGATATCATAAGGAAACTAGAGGATATTACCTCTACAACCCTTTAGATAGAAAGGTAATTGTGGAAGGATACACCACATTTCTAGAAAGGGAACACATTTCAATTCGAAATAGTGGGAACAAGATTGACTTTGATGAAGTTAATGCTCCAGATGCACAAGAATTGGTGGAGGAACATTCTCCACAAGAACAAGTGGAATAAGAAGTTGTTCTTGAGACAAAAACACTGTGTAGGTCTACACGAAAGGTTAAAGAACCAGTGCGTTAAAGTTTTATTATCACCGAGTCAGGTGACACATTATTCCTTGAGTATGACAATCCTCTAACCTGCAAGGAAGCAGTAGAAGGGAAAAAAGATTCTAAATGACAAGAATCCATGAATTCTGAGATGGAGTCCAGGTACCAAAATCAAGTCTGGATATTGGTAGACCCTCCAGCTGATGTAAATCCCATTGGATAGAAATGGGTATTCAATAAGAAGATGGAAATGGATAGTGAGGTTAATACCTTTAAAGAAAGACTAGTTACAAAGGGTTTCAGGCAACATCAAGACATTGACTATGATGAAACCTTCTCACCACTAGCAATTCTTAAATCTATCAGAATATTGCTTGCAATAGTATCCTTTCGTGATTATGGAATTTGGAATATGGAGGTCAAAACTACTTTTCTAAATGGGAAGTTGTTTGAATACATATATATGACTCAACCTAAAGGGTTTTTCAAGTCAAAGAATGCCAATAATGTATGCAAGTTGAAGAGATCCATTTATGGATTGTAGCTGGAATTAAGGTCATGTAATGTTCGTTTTGATGAGGCCATAAGAGATTTTGGTTTTTTCATAAATGAAAGCGAGCCCTGTGTCTATGAAAAGGTTGAAGGGAATTCCGTCGTTTTCCTAGTGTTATATGTTGATGACCAGTTAATTATGGGAAATGAGGTTCAAGTCTTACAGTCAGTTTAGACTTGGTTAAATGAATGATTCTCCATGAAATACATAGGTGAAGCTCCCAAAATTCTAGGGATCAAGATCTATCAAGATATATCTCAAAGGTTTCTTGGGTTAAGTCAAAGTAAATATATTGACAAGGTATTAAAAAATAAAACATAGAACAATCCAAGAGAGTATTATTGCCTATGTCACATGGTATAAATATCTCCAAGAAAATGTGTCCACAAACACAGGAGGAAATTGACAGAATGAGTAGAGTCCCTTATGCCTTGGAAGTGGGTTTTATCTTGTATTCCATGCTATGTACAAGGTTTTATGTCTCCTTTTCTTTAAGCATGGTGGATAGATATCAATCCAATCCAGGAGAGCTGCATTGGATAGTTTTTGAAACTATCCTAAAGTACTTGAGGCATACTAAGGATATGTTCATGGTGTATAGAGGAGATGAGGAACTAGGAGTGAGGGGATAAACAGATGCTAGTTTCTAGAGAGATCATGATGATATGAAATTGCATTCAGGCAACTTGTTTTTCCTGAATGGTGGTGCAGTGAGCTGGAGAAGCTCAATGCAAGCTATGGTTGCTGATTCTACAGTAGAATCCGAATATATTGCAGCTTATGATGCAGCAGACGATGCAGTCTCAATACATAGTTTTATCTCAGACATTGGTGTTGTTCCTAACAGTGCAGACCTTCTTCCAGAATATTGTGATAATACTGATGTAGTGGTGCTTTCCAAAGAGCCCATGTCTCACCAGAAGACAAAGAATATTCTTCAGAAGTTTCATATACTAAGGGATTTCACTCAAAGAGGTGATTTCACAGTTAGTAGAGTATAAACAGAGTAAAATGTGGCAGACCCCCTGACTAAATCCATTTCTCAGCAGAAGCATGATTCTCATGTGAGAGCTAGCGGATTGAAACATGTTAGCAGTTGGCTCTAGTGAAAGTGGGAGTGTTGAAAGTGGGTGACCTAGAACCAACTTGTATTGTACATTGATTACCACTACATATATGCAGTTTATTATAATACATGTGTTTATCTTTCTATATTAGTGTAGATAATTCTTCATCCACTTTGTTTATAGAAATCTCTTTAGATTACATGTTGTATTAAGGGGGTATAGTAGATCCAAGGTTATAATGAGAACCCCAAGATACCATGATAGTAATCTTAAAGTAATGTCCTATGGTCCAGTTACATCATTATGAAAGGACATAGATGATGTGTGGCCATCAGGTGCTGGGGGCTCATAAGCATTGAGACTTCATTCCATGAAGTTCACACTTGATGATCCATAGTAGTAGAGATCATGAGAATAGACCCCCATAATAGGAACACCCCATGTTTTAGGTGTCATTGGTCATTCCTATCTACATACATGTGAAATGGTATACAAACTTGAGGTCATTATCAATTAATGTCATTTAATTACGTACATTTGATGAAAGAAGAAAACCGTGGCAACAAATTCATGGTGAGGTAGTTTGTATCGGGTACATCATTAATGGCCTATCATTGATTGAATGATCGAGAAAGGATTTGTCGCTTCCGAGTTTAGGAAGATAAATCTCGGGCCTGGTTGATTAGGATGGTTTCACCATCATTAAATCCATGGCCATGGTAGTGGAAGGTAAAACGTTCTAGACAAATCAACAAATAAATGAAAACAAGATAAACGATGAAGACACTAGTGTGCATTCTTCTTTATTGAGATATCAATGACGAAGAGATTATATTACACATACCGTGTTTGTAGGAAGGTAGTCGTGGCTCTAACTATACGTAGCCATTATAGGGGACTCTTTAGGTTTCTATACCCCATTCTTGGTCGATGGATATTATTCACTACTATTCAGATAAGGGCCTAGAGGGTCACACACAATAGCGCTTTGAGAATCTGGCCTATTATGTGAATTGGAAAGTAGAACATGGTGGGACCTGCCAAACGGTCTGAGTACTATCCAAGTTCAATTCATCACCAAGTAATAAATAAATTCATCAATTATTCAATCTTGGAATAATATGTTGAATTTATTTATTACAGGTATTTTCAAGTGATTAGTAAATACAAGTATTAATATTATTCGAATGGATGTTAATATCCTAGGTTCATTTAATATTAAGAGGAGGTGTGAGTCCAGTTAAAGACTCAAGTTTATCACGCAATATATTCAATATATATATTACGAGTAAGTGATAAATTATATATATTATTTATGTAATAATTTTATTTGTCATAAATATTTATTTATAACAATTATATAGCAGACGTTTATTATATGGGGGTCAGGAGCGCACACCGCGTGTTTTATGCATTCCCTATATAAGTAAGAGAGAGGCTCTTCCCATGTAACTATTCATGTGTTGAGATTGAGAGATTCTCTCTCCTCCTAGAATCTAGAGAGAGAGTCTCTCAAGCGAAGAAGATCTTCAAGTTCATCCATCTCGGATCGAAGTATATTGCCTTGCGGTGATCATTGATGTGCTGAAGTGAGCATTGAAGATCCATGCTAGCTCCCGGATCTCGATGAACAGCATGCAAGCATATTAGAGAGGTGTGTGTGGACGATCTTGAGGGCTTCGACATCAGAGTCTTCGAGTAATGATCGCTGGTGTCATACAGCGGACTTGCACACGTCAGATCCAAACTAGGTATAATTTTAGTAATTTATATTCAAGTTGAAATATTTGGTTAATATCATGTTTTGGGAAACATTATTTATTAATTTATCTAAGTGACTAATTTTAATTTATTATTTTAATGAAAACACATAACTGAAAATTTTATTTATATTATTTGGTGGCATTAAACTTTGATATTATATGAATATGGGTAGATAAATATTTTATTTAGTAAAAAACATAAGGTGTCACCTTCTAATGAAATATTTAAATAGGAAAGTCAATAATATTATTAATGGATTGTTATGAGATTATTTTTTAGAAATCACAGATTATTAACTCAAAATATAAATTTATATTCCAATATGAACGTTTATATCTTTCTCATATCTCCTAAGATATTTTTATACAATTAGTACAAAATTTTAGATCATGAGAATGATATATAGAGAATGGAAATAAATGATCCATAGTAATTGAGGTTTTATTATCATCATGGAATTTAGGTAGGTTCTTTGAGACACTCATATATTTTTATTCATTATGAATTTATCATTGTTTTATATTTTAGGATGGGTGAGTAATACATTATAATATAGGATATATATTTTATTGTTAAACTAAAATAAAGTTATCTTGAATATGATATTTATAGAAAATAAATTCATTAACAATACCATAAGTAATAATAAAATATGAAACTATAAATTTTTGAATTTTTATTGAAATAGTTGGAAACGTTGATGAGAATTGATGATATATATTATAAAAAATGTTTTTTAAATATTTGTGGTATAATGGTGGGACACCATATTATGAAAGTTATTATGGAAGTATTTAGAATGGGGAATAATGTTACTATGTTTTTTTGTATTAAAATTGGATGGGATAATTTCTTATAATTGATGTAATAATATATTTTATGTTTTATTAATATCATGAGTATAAATTAAAGTAAAATTGAAATATCATTTTCAATGAGTTGAAAATTTTGTTTTTATGGAATTTGTCATGGGTTATGCCAAATTAACGTGGTCACAAAATGTTATTATATATATATAATGTATATAATCGAAGGATTAGTTGCAACGGGGAACTGCCCCATCACAAATAGTATTTGCGACGGTCCATCGTGAAAGGTTTATTTATATACAACGTATATAATAGGATGATTATTTGCGATGGGCCTGTCACAAAAAATAGTATTTGCGACACCGATTTCTGCAATGGCCTATTCGCAACGGGGCCCCTTCACTAAAGCCTATTTGCGACGGGATCCCGTCGCAAATAACCCATTGTAAATACCTCTAATTCCAGTATTGAATAATCTATTAATCATAAATTTCAAAAGGTAATCAACATGAAGTACTCACTGTTAAATGTTAATCTGATGTAGATTTCAAATGGAAATCACCAACACCACAATTAATTTATAACTACTATAAATTTTGGATAATGAAAATATCCTAACTGGTAATAACTTCCAGGAGTGGTATAGGCGCTTGCAAATTTTACTATGCCAAGAAAGGATGTTATATGTGCTGGAATCCCCAATTCCTACCGAGCCTCCTCAAAGAGCAATCAAAGAAAAAAAAGATAAATGGGGAAATCATGTAGATGATTCACTTGATGTATAATTCATCATGTTGTCAATAATGTCCATCCAATTACAAAAAATGCATGAGGATGAGGATGGCTACAAGATGATTTTATATCTCCAAGAATTATATCAGGAGAGGGCTAGGCAAGAAAGGTATGAGATCTAAAGTGTTCTTTATAAGTGCAGTCTTTCAGAAGGGCATCAATCCGGTCCTCATGTACTCAATATGATTGGGTATATTGAGAGGCTTAAAGCCCTTGGGTTCAAACTGAACCAAGAACTAGTAGTGGATCTCATTCTTACCTCTTTACTATCAAGATTCTCGACTTTTATTGTCAATTATAATAGAATGATATGAAAAATTCACGCCTGAGCCTTTTGTATTTAGTTCGCCAAGATGATAAGCATATGAAAAATACCAATTAATCCACCCTTATGGTGAACAAGAAAAAAAAGGTCAAGGAAAAGACGTGTAAGTCCAAGTCAAGGCCAAAGACACCAATGCATCGTCCAATAAAGAAGCCAAATATTCAGAGGCAATTTAATGAGAAGGAAGCTGTCTGCTTTGGATGTGGAACAAAAGGCAACTGTATGAATAATTGCAGAGCTGCGAAGAAGAAGAAAATTGATGCTTCTTCTACAGGTAGTTTTGTCATTTATTGGAATCTATATTTATCTACAAGTTGGGTATTGGATACAACATGTGGCTCACACATTTGTATTCATGTACAAGAACCAAGTATGTTCCAGAAGATAGAAAAAGGTCAAATGGATCTATGAGCTGAAATTGGGGCAAGTCTGGTAGCCTTATCAGTGAGATACTATCACTTAACCTTGAAAATTTGGTTGGTTCTAGTTTTAAACAATTGATCTTTTTTACCATCTGTTACCATAAACATTATCTCTATGTCAAGTCTAGAACCTATTGGTTTTTATTTCAATATTGGAAATAAATGTTATCTCTATAATTGGAAAACCATATGTTATGGTATGGAACATCTTACCAATGGTTTATATATTCTAGAACTAAAGAACTCAGAAATGGCAATGAGTGACAAAAACATCCAACATGACTCAAATATCACCCATCTATGGAAGTTCAGGCTTGTTCGTGTAAATGAGAATTGATTACAGAGATTACATCAAGAAGGGTATCTTGAATTGGTATAGTTAGAACCCTTATATGTATTCCAAACTTTTTTATAAGGAAAGATTACCAAATCACCTTTCTCAAGAAAGGGATAAAGAGCCAATACAACACTTGAATTAATACATACTGATGTATGTGGTCCATTTCCAATAGAGGAAAAGGGTGGTTTTTTATACTTCATTATTTTTACTGATGACTATAGTAGGTATGGATATATATACTTAATGAATTATAACTCAAATTCCTTTCATATTTTTAAGGAATACCAAAATGAAGTAGAAAACCAACTTGGTATGAAGGTAAAAGCACTCTGCTCAGACCGAGGTGGAGAATATCTTAACCAATATTGCATCGATCACTTGAAGGAGTGTGGGATAGATTACCAACACACCCCTATTTATACAACAAAATGGAATGGTGATAGTGAAAGGAATAATAGGACCTTGCTTGACATAGTCAGATCAATGATGAGTCATGCAACTCTTCCATTATCCTTTTGGGGATACGCCTTGCAGACAACAACAAATACCATTAACTGAGTACCATCTAAACCTACAGATGGGATTACATATCAATTATGGTATGGAAAGAAACCCATTCTGAGACACATAAGTGTATGGGGGTGTGAGGCATTTTTCAAGACTTTACCAAGTGAAAAATTAGAATCTAGAAGCACTAAGTGCATATTTATAGGTTATCATAAGGAAACTAGAGGATATTACCTATATAACCAATTAGGTAGAAAGGACATTGTGGAAAGATACACCACATTTCTAGAAACGGAACACATTTCGATTCAAAATAGTTGAAGAAAGATTAAATTCGATGAAGTTAATGCTCCAGATGCACAAGAGTTGTAAGAGGAACAATCTCCACAAGAACAAGTGGAAGATGAAGTTGTTCCTGGGGCACAAACACTACGTAGGTCTAAACGAAAGGTTAAAGAACTAGTGTGTTATGGTTTTCTTGTCTCTGAGTCTGGTGACACATTATTCCTTGAGTATGATGAAACTCTAACAAACAAGGAAGTAGTAGAAGGAAAAGAAGATGCTAAATGACAATAATCCATGAATTCTGAGATGGAGTCCAGGTACCAAAATCAAGTTTGGATTTTGGTAGACCCTCCAGCTGATGTAAAGCCCATTAGATGCAAATGGGTATTCAAGAAGAAGATTTTAATGAATAGTTAGGTTAATACCTTTAATTAAAGATTGGTTGCAAAGGGTTTCAGGAAACGTAAAGACATTGAATATGATGAAACCTTCTCCCCAGTAGAAATGCTTAAATCCATTAGAATATTGATTACAATAGCCACCTTTCATGATTTTGAAATTTGGCATATAGATGTCAAAACTGTTTTTCTATATGGGATGTTGGTAGAAGAAGTCTATATGACTCCACCCGAAGGGTTTGTAAAGTCAAAGAATGCCAGTAACGTATGCAAGTTGCAGAGATCCATTTATGGATTGAATCTGGCATCAAGATCATGGAATGTTCGTTTTGATGAGGCCATAAGAGATTTTGGTTTTTTCAAAAATGAATGAGAGCCATGTGTCTATAAAAAGGATAACGGGAATGCTATCGTTTTCCTAGTGTTATATGTTGATGACATGTTAATTATGGGAAATGAGGTACAAGTCTTATAGTCAGTTTAGACTTGGTTAAATGAATGCTTCTCCATAAAAGACATAGGTGAAGCTCCCTACAATATAGGGATCAAGATCTATCGAGAAAGATATCAAAGGCTGCTTGGGTTAAGTCAATGTAAATATATTAACAAGGTACTTAAAGGTACAATTTAGAACAATCCAATAGAGTATTGTTGCCTATATCACATGGTATAAACCTCTCCAAGAAAATGTATCCACAAACACATGAGAAAATTAATAGAATGAGTAGAGTCCCTTATGCCTTGGTAGTGGGTTTTATCATGTATTCTATGCTAGTTACTAGGTTTGATATCGCCTTTTCTTTAAGCGTGGTGGGTATATATCAAGCCAATCCATGAGAGCTGCATTGGAAATCTTTTGAAACTATCCTAAAGTACTTGGGGCATACTAAGGATATGTTCCTAGTGTATAGAGGATATGAGGAACTAGTAGGGAAGGGATACATTGATGCTAGTTTCTAGACAGATCATGAAGATATGAAATTGCAGTCAGGATACATCTTTTTCTTGAATGGTGTTGGAGTGAGCTCGAGAAGCTCAAAGGAAGCTGTGGTTGCCAATTCTACAATAGAATCTGAATATATTGCAGCTTCTGATGCTGCGAAGGTAGTAATTTCGATACATAGTTTTATCTCATACATTGGTGTTGTGCCTAATAGTGCAGACCATGTTCCAGTATATTGTGATAATACTGATGCAGTGGTGCTTTCCAAGGAGCCCATGTCTCACCAGAGGAAAAACATATTCTTCAGAAGTTTCATCTCTTGAGGGATTTTACTCAAAGAGGTGAATTCGTAGTTTTCAGAGTAGCCATAGAAGACAATGTGGAAGAACCCCTGACTAAATCCATTTCTTATCAGAAGAATGATTCTCATGTAAGAGCTAGTGGATTGAAACATGTTATTAGTTGGCTATAGTGAAAATGGGAGTGTTGAAAGTGAGTGCCCTAAACCCAACTTGTATTGTACTTTTATTACCAATTCATGTATGAATTTTGTTATAATATAGGTGTTTATCTTGCAATAATAGTGTAGATAATTCTATATCCACTTTGTTTATCGCAATGTCCTTAGATTACATGTTGTATCAAGGGGGTATAGTAGATCCCAGGTTATAATGAGAACCCCAAGATACAATGACAGTAATATTAAAGTAATGTCCTATGGTCTAGTTACATCATTATGAAAGGACACATATGATGTGTGACCATAAAGTGCTGGGGGCTCGTAAGCATTGAGACTTGATCCCTTGAAGTTCACACTTGATGATCCCTAGTTGTTGAGATCATGCGGATAGACCCGCATAATAGGAACACCACCTGTTTCAGGTGTCATTAGTCATTTCTATCTATGAACATGTGTAATGGTCTCCAGACATGAGATCATTATCAATTATTTCCATTTAATTACGTACATTTGATGCAAGACAAAATCCATGGCGATAAAGTTGTGGTGAGGCAGTTTGTATCGTGTATGTCATTAATGGAATGACATTGATTGAATAATCGAGAAAGGATTTATCGCTTCCAAGTTCAGGAAGGGATATCTCGGGCAAGGTTGATTATGATGGTTTCAGCTTCATTAAATCCATGGCCATGGTAGTGGAAGGTAAGAACTTCTAGACAAATCAACAAACAAAATAAAGCAAGATAAAATATGTTGACACTAGTGTGAATTTTTCTTTATTGAGATATCAAGGACGAAAAGATTATATTACAAAGACTGTGTTCGTGGGAAGGTAGTATTTTCTCTAACTTTACCTTATCTTAATAGGGGTCTAAATGGGTTGCTATACCCCACTCTTGGTCGGTGTATATTATTCACTTCTATTGAGATAAGAACCTAGAGGGTCAGACATAATAACGCTTTGAGAATCTTCCCTATTCTGTGAATAGGAAAGTAGAACTTTGTGGGCCTCACAAAAGGGTCCGAGTACTATCCAAGTTCTATGGATCACCAAGTAATAAATAAATTCTTCAATTATTCAAGATTGGAATAATATGTTGAATTTATTTATAACATGTATTTACAAGTGATTAGTAAATACATGTATTAATATTATTCGAATGGATGTTAATATCCTAAGTTCGTTTAATATTAACAGGATGTGTGAGTCGAGTTAAAGGCTCAAGTTTATCATGAAATATATTTAATATATATTATGAGTAAGTGATAAATTATAAATATTATTTATAGCATAATTTTATTTTTCATAAATAGTTTTTTATAACACTTATATAGCAGACATTTATTACATGGGGGTCGGGAGTGCACACCGTGTGTTTTAAACATTCCCTATTTAATTAAGAGAGATGCTCTTCCCATGTAAATATTAATGTGTTGGGATTGAGATATTCTCTCTCCTCCTAGAATATAGAGAGAGAGTCTCTCATGTGAAGAATATCTTCAATTTCATCCATATCGGATCAAAGTATCTTGCCTTGCGGTGATTGTCGCTGCGCTGAAGTGAGCGTTGAAGATCCGTGCTAGCACCTGGATCTCTATGAACAGTGTGCGAGCAGATTTGAGAGGTTTGTGTGGATGATCTAGAGGGCTTCGAGGTTAGAGTATTCGAGTAATGATAACCGACGTCATGTTGTGTACTTGCACATGTCAGATCCAAACTAGGTAGATGTTCAATTTCTTTGTGCTCTATTTAAACCTTGCGTGATCCTCAGACCGAACCAGGACAAGGTCACCAGAGTTGATGAAGTTATGTCACTCCGGTGATGCAGAAATTTTCTAAATACACGGGCCTCCTACTTCCGTTGCGCCGTCCCGATACCTAAAAGTTTTATCAGAATGATCACAAGGTTTTTCTGAGTCAACAAAATTAAGATGCATTAAATTTAAATGCAGGGTGTTAAAACGGTTCATTCGGATTCGACTGTGTGTTGTTTCATTTTCAAATGATCAAGCTATGATCATTTGAAAAATTTAAACATATCGACGTCGTAGTTTTTTTTCATTCATCTGATTTTAATCTCAATTATTATTGAGATAAAATATAATACAATATTTTATTATAATTTTTTTCATTTTTGAACATTTTAATGGTTTGTGGAAAAATATTTTCCACAAAGTAATGGAGTGTGGAAAAATATTTTCAACAAATTTTGTTTCAAAAAAACAAAGGGAAATACCAAGACCCAAATGGGTCTTTCTTTTTATTCATTTAGGGTATTTTGGTCAAAATACAAAAATATACTAAAAAAGGAATAGAAGAACCAAAATGGGTGTCCTCCTTCTTCACGCGACGCACCACCTTCTTGGGGCGAAACCCTAACAGCGCTATCCTCAGTCGGACCAGCCTTCTCCCCTCCCGCCGGATCGCCACCCTGTACCACTCCCACCCCGGCCGCGCATCTGTCTCGCACATGTCGAGCCCCACATGGACCTCCACTCTGCCACGGATTGCCACCTCGCTTGGACCCTGCCCTGCGCCACTCCCTGTCACACCCCGACCAGATCACCTCCGGCTCGCCAGCTGGCGGACTTGGCCGCGCCAGACCTAGATGATGCCAGTCTAGGTCATGTCGGACCATTCTGCCAACCCTACTACTGGCTAGAGTAGTGGGCTTCCACCTTTTCTACTAGCCGGAGAGTTGAACTACCTCCTCCCGCTACCTTTGCTGCTGGCTGGAAAATGATGCTATTGTGAGTTCTACTGGACCGGGTAGTCACGCCGCTGTCATGCCGTGGTCATGCTGCGATCATGCCATGGTCACCCTGTGGTCACACAACAGTCACACCATAGTCGCACTACGATTTGGAACTACTCCCGTAAGATACTCACGGTGGTTTGCGGTCCTTCCGGACTCCTCCCGGGCTAGAGGTAACCTTGTCTTAAATCAATTTTAATTAATTTCGTTTTTGACATTAAATTAATTCAAATTAGTTTGGGGTTTAAATTTATTTTAATTAATAGCATTAATTTAATTAGAATTAAAATTAAATTTGTAGTTTAATTTAATTTTATAGTTAAATTAAATTGATGGTTTAATTTAATTTTGGAATTAAAATTAAATTAAATAGTTGGAATTGATAACAATAAATTAATTGAATTTATCCAAATTAATTTAATTTATAAGGACAATCATACTATTTAAATTTATTCTAGTTTAATTTTATTGCACATAATTGACACCAACTGGTCTTGAGCTAGCGACTGATCCATGCATGTCTGTTTTTAATTATTTAATTATTTATTCTATGCATTCAATTTTTGTAATATTTAATTAGATAAACAATGATCTATGAATCATCTTTTAATTCAAATATGTATAAGGGCCTATGCATACATTGCACTAGTTGTATTTTGTACCCCAGACCCCCTCGCCTACGTGCAACGATATTTGTAATTATATGGTGATGATCCGAGATACAGACCCCTCCATGTCGAGGTGGTAGTCCAGACAGGAGTTGAGCGCTTTGCAATGGGGCCAATAGTGATACGAGTCACATTTTGACTTAGGTATGGATGCCCCTATGCGATGATTGATCCATTATGGATCAATCATTATATGAATGCTCAAGACCAGTCAAATTTCATGATTTACCTCTATTCATTGTTTATTGTTTTTATGAGAATGCATGATTATTATTTGATCACATAGAATAGTAAACAAGATAAAATGAATAAATATGTGACAAATTATATTCTATTTCATGTTCAGTTATGAGTGAGAAAACCCACTTTGAACATAATAAATAGAAAAGGATTATATTTTTTAATAAATATAAAAATACTTCAAAGATATATTAAGTCCAAAATCCTTCCATTTCTCACATATAAACAAACCGGATGTTTGGGGTGCTCATCAGCCATTGTTGAGAGTGCCTCTTACTACTGGGGCGTTTTCATGGGAGAACTGGGTTGATGTAACTAAAGTGAGTAGTCAAGGTTTATCCATCGCTAACCTACTATCACTTTAGAGTAAAGTGTTTTAGGGAATCATGTTCTGATTCCAAAAGCTAAGACTTTACTCAATAACACAAGGAACTGCATTCTAAGTGGTTGGCCAGCTAGTGCCTACCTTGAAACCCTCCATGTAGTGGAGTATCCATAGCTTGTAGACTACGAGGGAGGTTTCGAGGATCCTTTACACTAGAATACTGAAGAAATAGATTATTCCAAATCTAAAAGTGAGGGCTATTAAGGTTCTCTAAAATAGTGGGAGAAATTAAAATGATATAATAATATATTAATAAAAAATGTCAAAAGGTAATCAAGACAAAGTATTAACTGATAAATGTTTATCTGATGTAGATTTAAAATTGAAATCACCAACACCCCAAGTACTTTATCCCTACGATAAATTTTGGACTAATAAAATATCATGATCGGTAATAACTTCCAGGAGTGGTACAGGTGATTGCGCATATTACTATGCCAAGAAAGGATGTTATGTGTGCTGGAATCCCCAATTCCTACTGAGCCTCTTCAGGGAGCAAGCAAGGAAGAAAAGGATAAATGGATAAAGCATGTAGATGATGCAGTTAATGTACAATTCATCATGTTGTCATCTATGTCCAACCAATTGCAAAAAATGCATGAGGATGAGGGTTCCTACAAGATGATTTAACATCTATAAGAATTATATCAGGAGAGGGCCATGCAAGAAAGGTATGAGATCTCAAGTGCTCTTTATAAGTGTAGGCTAGCATAAGGGTATCAAGCCAGTCCTCACGTACTCATGATGATTGGGTATATTGAGAGTCTCGAAGCCCATGGGCTCAAACTGAATCAATAACTAGTAGTGCATCTCATTCTTTCCCCTTTACCATCGATCTTGTTGACTTTTATTGTCAATTATAATATGAATGATATGAAAAATTCACTCCTAGAGCTTTTGGATTTAGTTATCCAAGATGATAAGGATATGAAAAATACCAATCCATCCGTCCTTATGGTGAACAAGAAAAACAAGGGAAAGGAAAAGGGGTCTATGTCTAAGTCAAGGCCAAAGACACCAATGCATCATCCTTCAAATAATCCAAAGATTCAGAGGAAAAGTAATGACCAAGAAGCTATCTGCATTAGATGTGGAAAGAAAGGCCATTGGAAGAAGAATAGAAGAGTTGGGAAGAAGAAGAAAACAGATGGTTCTACATCAGGTATTTTTGTCATTGAATGCAGTCTATCTTTATCTACAAGTAAGTTATTGGATACGACATGTGGCTCAAAAAATTTTATTCATATACAAGAACTAAGTAGGTTCAAGAAGATTGAAAATGGTCAAGTGGATATACGAGCTACAAATTGTGCAAGTCTGGAGGCCTTGGAAATGGGAGACTATCACTTATCCTTTCCAGCTGGTTTGGTTATATATTTAAACAAATGCTATTATGTACCTTCTGTCCCCAAAAACATTATCTCTGTGTCGAGTCTAGACACTGTGGGTTTTTATTTCAAGTTTGTAAATAAACCTTTTCTCTTTTATAGGGAAAACATATGGTGTGGTATGGAACATCATAACCATGGTTTATATATTCTGGAAATAGAGAACTCAGTAATGGAAACAATGACAAAAATAGACAATATGACTCAAATATCACCCGCCTATGGAACTTCAGGATTGGTCATGTAAACGAGAAGCGATTACAAAGATTACATCAAGAAGGGTATCGAGACTCGGTATAGTTAGAACCCTTAGATTTATGTAAATATTTTTTTACAACGAAATATGACCAAATCACCATTCTCAAGAAAGGGAGAAAGAGCTAATACAGTACTGGAATTAATACATACTAATGTATGTGGTCCATATCCAATAGTTGAAAGGGGTGGTTTTTTATACTTCATTACATTTACCGATGACTATAGTAGACATGTATATATCTAATTAATATGATATAATTCAGATTCCTTTCAGATTTTTCAGGAATACCAAAATGAAGTAGAAAATCAACTTGGTAAGAAGATAAAAGCACTCCACTCAGAATGAGGTTAAGAATATAGTAAACAAGATTTCATTGATCACTTGAAGGAGAGTGGGATAGTATCCCAACTCAATCCTCCTTATACACCACATTATAATGTTGTTAGGGAAATTAGGTATATGACCTTTCTTGACATGGTAAAATCAATGATGAGCCATGAAACTCTTCCATTATCATTTTGGGGATGCACCTTGTAGACATCAGCATATACCCTTAACCGATTACCAACTAAAGCTGTATATGGGATTCCATATAAATTATGGTATAGAAAGAAACACAGTCTGACACACATACATGTATGGGGGTGCGACGCATTTTTCAAGACTTTAACAAGTGAAAAATTAACATCTATAACCTCTAGGTGAATCTTTATAGGTTATCCTAAGGAAACTAGAGGATATTAACTATATTACCCTTTAGATAGAAAGGTCATTATGGAAAGATACACCACATTTCTATAAAGGGAACACATTTCTATTTGAAATAGTGGGAGAAAGATTAACTTCGATGAAGTTAATTCTCCAGATGCACAAGAGTTGGTAGGGGAACAATCTCCACAAGAAAAAGTGGAAGAAGAAGTTGTTCCTAAGACACAGACACTACGTAGGTCTACGTGAAAGGTTAAAGAACTAGAGCGTTATGGTTTTCTTATCACCGAGTCAGGTGACATATTATTCCTTGAGGATGATGAACCTCTAACCTACAAGGAAGTAATAGAAGGAAAAGAAGCTGCTAAATGGAATGAAGCCATGGATTCTGAGATGGAGTCCATGTACCGAAATCAATTTTGGATTTTGGTAGACCCTCAAACTGATGTAAATCCCATTTCATGCAAATGGGTATTCCAGAAAAAGATGAACATGGATGGTGAGGTTAATACCTTTAATGAAATAATGGTTGCAAAGGGTTTTAGGAAATGTTAAGGCATTGACTATGATGATACCTTCTCACTAGTAGAAATTCTTAAATACATCAGAATATTTCGTGCAATAATAGCCTTTAATGATTATGAAATTTGGAAAATGGATGTCAGAACATCTTTTCTAAATGCAAAGTTGGTTGGAGATGTCTATATGACTCAACCCTAAGGGTTTTTCAAGTCAAAGAATGCCAATAAAGTATGCAAGCTGTAGAGATCCATTTATGGATTGAAGCAGACATCAAATCATGGAATGCTCATTTTGATGAGGCCTTAAGAGATTTTGGTTTTGTAAAAAATTAATGTGAGCCTTGTGTCTATAAAAAGGTTGAATGTAATTCCATTGTTTTTCTAGTGTTATATGTTGATGACATAATAATAATGGGGAATGAGGTACAGGTCTTACAATCAGCTAAGACTTGGTTAAATGAATGCTTCTCTACGAAAGACTTAGGTGAACCTTCTTACATTATAGGGATCAAGATCTATCAAGATAGATCTCAAAGGCTGATTGGGCTAAGTCAAAGTACATATATTGACAAGGTACTTAAAAGGTAAAATATTGAACAATCCAGGAGAATATTGTTGCCTATGTCACACAGTGTAAATCTCTCCTAGAAAAAGTGTCCACAAACACAAGAGAAAATTGACAGAATGAGTGGAGTCCCTTATTCCTCGGTAGTGGGTTCTATTAGGTATGTCATGATATGTACTTGGTTTTATGTCGCCATTTCCTTAAGAATAATGGGTAGATATCAAGACAATCCAGGAGAGCTGCATTGGAAAACTCTTAAAAATATCCTAAAGTACTTGAGGCATACTAAGGATATGTTCCTGGTGTGTAGAAGAGACGAGGAACTATGAGTGAGGAGATATATTGATGCTAGTATCCATACAGATCATGATGATATAAAATTGTATTCAGGCTACATCTTTTGCCTGAATGGTAGTGAAGTGAGCTGGAGAAGCTCAAAAAAAGTTGTGGTTGTTGATTCTGCAGTAGAATATGAATATATTATAGCTTCTGATGTAGGAAATAAGAAGTCTTGATATGTAGTTTTATCTCAAACATTAGCATTGTTCTTAGAAGTACAGACCCTGTTCCAGTATATTGCGATAATACTGTTGCAGTGGTTCTTGCCAAGGAGCCTAGGTCTCACTAGAGGACAAAGAATATTCTTAGGAAGTTTCATCTCGCGAGTGATTTTACTCAAATTGGTGAATTCACAGTTAGAAGAGTATCCATAGTGGAAAATGTGGCAGATCCCCTGACCAAATCCATTTCTCAGCAGAAGCATGTTTCTCATGTGAGAGCTAGAGGATTTAAACATGTTAGTAGTTGGATCTAGTGCAAGAGGGAGTGTTTAAAGTGGGTACACTAGACCCAACTTGTATTGTACATTGATTACCAATACATGCATGCCGTTTTTTATAATACATCTGTTTATCTATCCATAATAGTGTAGATAATTCTGCATCCACTTTTTTTATGGCAATGTCCTTAGATTACATGTTGTATTAGGGGTTATAGCAGATCACAAGCTATAATGAGAACCTCGAGATACCGAGACAATAATCTTAAAGTAATTTCCTATGGTCCAGTTACATCATTCTGAAAGGACACAGATGATGTGTGACCATCAGGTGTTAGGGGATCATAAGCATTGAGACTTAATCTCATGAAGTTCTCACTTCATGATCCTTAGTAGTTGACATCATGAGAACAAACCTTCATAATAGGAACACCACATGTTTCAGGTGTCATTGGTCATTCCTATCTACAGACATGTGTAATGGTATCCAGACTTGAGATTAGTATCAATGATTTTCATTTAATTATGTACATTTGATGCCATGTAAAAACCATGGTGAAAATGTCATGGCGAGGTAGTTTGTATCGGGTACATCTTTAATGGAATGGCATTGATTGAATGATCAAGAAAAGATTTTTTGCTTTTGAGTTATGGAAGAGATATCTCAGTCCTGGTTGATTATGATGGTTGTATCTTCATTTAATCTATGTCCATGGTAGTGTAAGGTAAGACCTTCTAGACAAATCAACAAATAAAATAAAGAAAGATAAAGGATGATAACACTAGTGTGTATTATACTACATTGAGATATCTATGACGAAGAGATTATATTAAACAATCCATGTTCGTAGGAAGGTAGTCATTGTTCTGAATTTACCTTGTCTCTATAGCTTCCTCGATGGGTTTCTAGACCCCACTTTTGGTTGGTAAATATTATTCACTACTTTAGAGATAAGGACCTAGAGGGTCACACACAATAGAGCTTTGATAATCTTCTCTATTCTATGAATAGGAAAGTAGAACTTGGTGGGCCCCACCAAAGGGTCCTTGTACTATGCATGTTCTATGGATCACCATGTAATAAATAAATTCTTCAATTATGAAACCTTGGAATAATATGTTGAATTTATTTAGGACATGTATTTACAAGTGATTAGTAAATACAAGTATTAATATTATTTGAATGAATGTTAATATCCAAGGTTCTTTTAATATTAACATGAGGTGTGAGTCGAGTTAAAGACTCATGTTTATCACATAATATATTTAATATATATATTATGAGTAAGTGATAATTATAAATATTATTTATGACTTAATTTTATTTGTCATAAATAATTATTTATAACACTTATATAGTCGACGTTTATTACATTGGGGACGAGAGTGCACACAACGTGTTTTAAACATTCCCTATATAAGTAGTAGAGAGTCTCATCGCATAAAACTATTCATTTTTTGGGATTGAGAGCTTCTCTCTCTTCTTGGAATCTAGGGAGAGAGTCTCTCAAGTGAAGGAAGATTTTCAAGTTCATCCATCTTGGATCAAAGTATCTTTCCTTGAGGTGATCGCTGCGGCACTGAAGTGAGAGTTGATGATCCACCAAAGCACCCAGATCTCGATGAAAAACACATGAGGATATTCGAGTGGCGTGTGTGGATGATCTCGTGGGCTTCAATGTTGAATTCTTTTTGTAACGATCTTTGGTGTCCTGCGGTGGACTTGCACACGTCAGATCCGAAATAGGTACATGTTCAATTTATTTGTGCTCTATTTAAACTTTTCTTGATCCTCAAACCGAACTGGTAGAAGGTCACTGGAGTTGACAGATTTATGTCACTCCGGTGATGCAGAAATTTTTTAAATTCTCAGACCACCTGCTTCTACTGTGCTATCCCGGTACCTAACAAAACCCAGATCTATTATCCTTGAATAATCCAACTCTATAATCTCACTCTCATACCTCAATTCATACACTAGATTTATATTACATCATATCACTTTGAATTTTTATCTTATCCATGATAGTATTTCTTCTATCTCTCATCAATTAATTCTAACTTTTCTAGAACTTTATACATCCTAATTTATGTTCCCACATGAAATATAGTTATTCTTGGATCTCCTATCCTAAAATTATTTGTAAAATTATTTTCCATTTTATATATCATTCCACTATAGTGTTTGAGTCCCCGTTAATTAACATTGCGTTCAACCTCTTACTATCTTACTAGGATACCCTTTTACATCAAATTTTTTATCCTTAAACTCTAATATTACAGTTTCCAACTAATTCTTGATGAGTCTCCATGATAGAGTATACATCAAGAACTATGTGGGGTTTTATTCCTATTACTATAGGACATATTTAGACTCTCAAATCTTCCATCATGGGATAAAATATGTTTTCACTCATCACCAATTTCCGATATTACACCATGACATTTCAATTTATTACTTATTGAAAATGGGGTTCTTTTATGAGGTTGTATCATAAGAACTATACATGAAGTGATTCATATTTCCATAGGATATGTAGTGATTCTTATGTATCCTATCCTTGGTGAAAACATATATATTATCTTAACTTATCCTATTTTTTAATTTGGAACTGTATTTTCATCTATTCAATTTGGATTTGATTTATTTCACCAATACCAAAAAAAAGGATCTTTTTCAAAAACTTTGCATGGGTTTAATTTTGTTACCATAGGGTACATAGAGATTCTTGGATTACCTATCTATATGACAAAAATAATTTCTTTCTGACTCTCTTCACTAATGGTTTTTGTACTCACTTCATGAAATTATCATCACATGTTGAGTCAATGAACCTATCATAGGTTTATTCATTTCTATTGAGCTTAAAAAATTTCATTTTTTTCAATTTTTTATGAACTTAATTTCAAGAATTTTATTTTGAAAAAAACAATGGATGTATATGTATACATTTGATTCACAATTCACGTCAGGTGTTAAAATAATTCCCAAAAAAGGAATACTTGAATTAAAAGAAGTAAAATCTTATACATTATACATACATACTTTTCTCTATGTCAAATGAATTTAAAATAGAAGACATAATTTTTCCAAATTTATACGAATTTAAAATTGAGACACCTAATATGGAATGATTAGTATGATTCTAAAAAGTTTTTACCCCCACTGAACCATTTAGGTTTCTTATTTTTTTCATTTGATTCTTTATTAATGTATAATTAACAATTATTATATTTGGGAAGAAACCTAATATATATTATAGTTTTATGACCTTAAAATTAAAAAATATGTTTTCATTATAAAAATATGGGTTCCGAAACTAAGAAATAAATAGATATAAAATTTAGTAGTTTTAAAACCTAAAAAAGGGTGTCTATATAAAAAATTTAATCATTACATGACATATAAAAAATTTCAAGTTTTTAGGGAAAAGTAAAAATATAAAGTGAAAGTGGAAAAGAGTTTATGGTATAGACATTTAGATCTAGAAAAATTCCATCCATGCTCACTTGGCCTATAGATCTTGAAAATTAGCTTCATTTTTTGGGGTATGAGATATATAAACTTAGATAGAGAGACATCAACTTGTCTAAAAAATATAAAATTTAAAAACATGCATAGTAGTTCCCCTATTTATATAAACATTTTTCTTTCACTTACATTTTATTTTTCATTCATGTTGGTCTATATATTGTTATACTAAGGGACAATAAATTGGTCAGAACTCTATGAACTTTAACATTGATATATTAATAGGTTCTAGTAGTATTACCCCAAACTATATATTAAATGGTAATTTATAAAAAGAAAAGTTTATTTCACATTAAAATGGTTATCTATACACATAATTTTAGTCATAATTAAATATTATAATCAACCCCATTTGTTCTAATCTCTATAACCTTAAACCAAGAATCACCTACTATGATCATTTTTATATGGACTTAAAATGTAGTCTCTCAGTATTATAAAATAACTATAAACTAAAACTATATATATATTTCTCCCAAAAAATTTAATGGAACTAGTGTTTTATTATCCATTTATGTTAGGTTATATATACTAGTATCACGATGGAAACCTAAGGTTGGAATCCTTAAGTTTAGATAAGTACATATGGTGAAAGCCTCACATATTTCTACATAAATCATGATTTTTGTTAAATATTTGGGGTCATAAATTAGTGTAAATCAAACAAAAAATTATATGAGACGTTTATCCCAGTGAAGTACTTGGTAAAAATTGCAATACATTAAACAATATATTAAAAAGGGACAAAAAAGTTTTTAGGACAAAAACATGTAGTGGGAAGTGAGGAAAACTTTGAAACTTTTACTAGTAAGAAACAATAATTAAAATTAACTAGAAAAATTCATGGTATATAAATGAATAATATATATAGATTATTGGATTGAAACTTGAACATAGGAAAATTTATTCATACTCACTATATCTTCCATTCTATCCAAAAATTAGAGCACTTCACTATTTTTTATGCATCTACCCTAATTACCTATTGAAAGATGTAGTGGTATAACCTCTATTGAATTTAATCCCATTTAAACAATTTATTTAATTAATAAATCCTATTTTATAATTTTATTTATCATTTTCATCTTTATCCTTACATGTATAAAGGTATAACCTTATCTTATGATGATACCTTGTGAGCCTCATATATGGTTCACATATACTCATCCAAGTGGACCCATTCTAGAAAGATTTATCCCTCTTTTTTCAATTTATAAATTTAATAACCTTTGTTTATAGTAAATGTTTAAGGACTTGTGGCTTGGTAATACCCATACAAGTTGACACATCTAGGTGGATATTAAATTTTAACGTGTTATCTCACAAAAAAACCTTGGATTATAGTAATCGAACAAGAAGATCACATATGGATCACCTATACCTTTTTAAATGCACAATTTAAAATGTATTCAATATTAGAACCTTTAAACCTTTGACTAAATCATGTTAAATATTAATTTAAAAAAATACCAACTTTTCCTCATATTCATGAGAGTTCAACTACCTTTAGGGTTATTACATGTGAACTTTCCCAGGAAACCATTTAATATTTTCATAGTAGATCATAAATTCATTCCTCATTAAAATTTAATAAATTGTAGTTGAATAATTATAACCCAAGTCATATAATCCTTCATTCTCTCCACACTCAATAAACACATGATTATGTATGGTTGTGAGTATAAAAATAAAAAAAATAAAAGATAACCATTTATATTTGTCCAAGTGGAATAGGGACGTCCAAAATTTGAAACCTCTCCTTGAAATTTTTTAAAAAGGGGGAACATAATTATAGGGTATCCATCATAATGATAAATTGATCTAATAACTTATTCTAATAAAAAACCATTGATTACACTCATTTCCCTTTTCTTATAGATCTACCAAACTAGATGCCCTTAATTTTAATTGTGTTTATTGTCGTTCTTCTTCTTCAATCAAATTTTACCATCATTTGGGTTCCCTATATCATTATGGTTTCCTTAGTGATCACCTTAAAGGAATTAACCAATAATAGATGGATCTTCTCCACCTAAACTACCCATTTAGAACCCTAATCTCTTAGTTGAGACTCCTCCTCTACTAATCGATAGAGGACTTGTTTAACCTCTTTGAGAAATTCTATAAGTTTTTTCCTAGATATTTTATTTAGGATATCCTTCTTGTCCACTATAAATCAAACATAAATAATCAATTTATCTTGAATAATATCATGAACCACCTAATAATCGAATCCACCAGTCCCAATACCACATAAACCTCATTGGAAATGACTTATCATGCCACTCATCTCCTTGAAATGGGATTTAGTGATAAGTGTGTAGTTATTTCATTATTCCCCTTTTTCACTTAATATTTTTCACTGATCACCTTTTTATTAGAGTCGAATTCACCTATTAACACAAGTTTATAGTCATTGACCTATCCAACCATTGATAAAACCCTCTAAACAATCATATCATTTACAACATGTTTCTTTCACTATATTGGTGGGATATATTTTAAAATAATGAATATTTATTTAACTATGAAACATATTATGTGATGATAATTATAATATAATATAACACCTCGAAGTGTAGAGTGATATTGAGAATATACTCACATTTATTTTTATTCAAAAATTCACTATTCACACCTGATACATGAAGGAGTTTTGATGTATTTTTACACTTCCCCCTCTATAATGGGTTGTGAATAACTATCAACACTTCCTCATCGGAATAGATCACTGATATATCTTTATCACCCTAGTCATTTATTACGAAAATTCAGGAGAATATCTATCATTATTAGTATAAAATACCATTGTTAGATGAAATCAACACTAATCGGTTAAACATGTGTAGAATGTAGCATTCATGTAGTCAAATGATCAGTTCAAATAGTTTTAATTAGTTAATAATTCATACAAATGGAATCAATAATGTCATATCTAACCACTTGTTCTACTTTCATAGTAATTATTCTAAAACATGAATAATAAATATGGACACGTTTTTTTTCAAATAAGAGATAGATACCAATAAAAATTTCATATTGAAACCCCTCATGGGAAGCTAACACCCCCTTACAGTATGATCATCCATGCACACCATGGAACTAATATCCACCCCAGGAATAAATCCGATTCTATAATGGATATTTTTTATCTAGTTATGAATCCTAATATTTATTGTGTTGGGATTTGGAGTAGCTCACTAGACTAATCCCTCTTCAACACTACTCCAACATTGAATGATAAAGTCTCTCCTAGGACAACTGGACAGATATCAATTCCAGTACCTGATGACTCAATCATTTCTCTTAGTGACTATGTATCTAAGGGTATCATTATAGGGTTAGGAGAAGATCAAAAATATAATAATATACATATATAATTGAAAAAAGATTCAATAATATGAATTATAAGACTCCTAACATGCTATAAGAGAACATTGTCAATAATTAGAGGTCAAGTCTCCCAATTCTACTGAAACACCCAATGTAGATTGTGTTTATAGTGTATTGTATTTCATTAAACAATTTATTTTGATGAACCTAATAATTGGTAATGTAAATGGGTAAAAAAAATAAGATTGAAAAAAATTTTGTGTCTTCTGTGGATGAATAATAAGTTAACAATCAGAAATTAAGTAATCTAGAAGTTAAACTCCTGGATCATGATGTATTTTAGATTCCTATATTAGGATGACATACGATAGAGGTGTTCAAATTATTTACCAATATGAAAAAACATATAATTTTTAGAATTAATGATGTGTGGTGTAAATATTTAAGGATTGTTGAGTCAAACATAATTGATAATTTATGAAACATTTAAATGGATACCAAGATCACTATTAAATACACATGGATTAAAGATGAAGATTATTCAAAAATTAAATGGTTTTTTGAAAATAAAAATTTAAGAACATCTAGAAGATTTACTCATGGAATTTGAATTGAAAAATTCATTAAGAATATGCACCTATAAAAGACACAAGATGAACTACCTGAAGAACACATGCTATATAGAAATGGATCAATTCTTGTAAATTGTTGAATGTGATTATGAATTTAATTTAAAATATGTTTATAGTTTCAAAATAAAATTAAGATTTGAATAAGGGGCATAATATGTTTGAGTAAATATAATGTTCATATGATTTATGTTTAAAACATCAAACTTATTTGGAAATTTTGTAAAATCTATTTACTTTTTTTAAATAACATTTGAAGTAGAAAATTATAAAATAAAATTAAATAACATTAAAAATTAAGATTAATGTACTCTTATGTAAAGGATAACTATAAGAACCTAATAGTTTTAAAAATAAGAGGAGTTAAAAAATATAGTAGTGGTACTAATGAATGATGAGGTTGGAATTATAAGTTGCATTATATTTAGATGATACAGAATATATGAGAATTATGACTACATAGATATATAGAGGGATTGGAGAATTAGTCATATTATACAATATTGTCTATTAATGGAAATGAACATCAAAATTATTTACAATAATTTTTATTCTAGATTATATGAACCTGATAAAGGAAAAAAAGAAATGGAAGATATGATGGCTGAATATGAGCATCATATGATTCCCTATCGAAGCTACCACATGAAAAAACATTATAGATATTGAAAATGTTTAAGAGTTGAGAAAATATAATGAAAAAAATAACATGTGATTTTCATTATTTTATAATTATAAATAGGTTTTATAATAGGAGAAGTTAATGGTGGCTGGAAATATATAAATTCAAAAGTGTTGGAAGTCCAAACTCGGATATTTATAAAATATGATCCCATAAGATAATTCAATGTTAGTTAAGGATTTTCTAAGAGTATTATTAAATTATGGTAGACCAATGTTGAATTATAAATTGACTAGGATTATGATGATCTCCAAAATTTGAATTAGTTAATAATACTAACCAAATTTGGTAAAAATAAATCCTAAAGTATCAAAGTAATGTAAGTAAAATTGGCTGATACCATTTTTTAAGAGAAATAGATGTTGAGTATGTCTATATGTGAAGAAATTAAGAACATTATAATATAGAGTTAGGAAAAAATTATGATTAGTTAAGATGAAGCTAAAAATAATCAGAATATGGGTTTTTCAAAAGATGTAAAGATAAGATGTTATTATACAAAGCTTGACCAAATAGTTATATAATTTTATGTAGAACAACAGATTCTTAGGAGCCAGATTATAATTTTTTCAATGATTCAAATATAAATTAATATTGTGTAAGAGAATAACTAGAATGTAAGGAACTAAAATTTATAAGGCTATAAGATGTTGTGAGATTTCATATATTAATTACAAGAAGTAATGTCAAAAAAATGATGATTAGTTAGATGTTTAAATATACAAATTTCGTGAATCACAAGCAACTATTATCACCAAGATTTAAGTAATTAGTGAAGATGTGTGACCAATGACATAAACTCAAATAAGTCTTGGTTATGTTAGATCTAACAAAAGTAAGATCATAAGATTTAATATCCCAAAATTTCAATGAGGTTTATTTAATTCATGAAGCCTGTAAATTATTAATGTTTTTAATATGTGAAGAGGGTAGTGGAGGAAAAGAAGTCGAACTACACATTACATTATATCAGTTGGTCTAAAAAAATATAAAAGATAAAATTGGAAGTTATGAAGTTTAGGTTGTGTTCTTTAAGATAGGAATACAGAATATAGAGTAAGTCCAATTTATAGGGGAAACCAACATATGTTATGGACATTTAAGTACTTTATATAATTAGATATCAAGAAATATAGTTTACAAAATTTAAAATACAAGGTCTACACAAATGCATTTAAAGTTGATTATTCATTAGTAGTCAAAGACCTGATTTGACAAACAAGATCTTATAGTTGCTGCATAGACATAATAGATTTGAATGAGGATATTTTTCAAGATTTTATGGAGAAATGTTGATTACTAGTGGTTTGATTATAGATAACAACATCATACTAATGGGGAGACTGAATACTATTAGGAAGAATTATAAAGAACCATGTTTCATTAAGTATGAAACCTTCTCATACCCCTGAAGTAGAGGTAGACACATTGGGTTTAGGATAAACCCTTTATAATCATTATAATAATGGTTAAAAATTTACATCTTGAAATAATGCCCAAATATAACAAGGAATAAGTTTCTCATGTTATGAGTAAATCATCTAAAAATTATGAATGCTAATTTTTCTTCATTACTTTTTTTTTAAATTTGTGACATGTGCTAAGAGTGGTTAAACAAATCCATATATCTAAACTGAAATAGAGGTTCAAATAAAAAGGGGTAATATTTTATGTTGGAAGAATTTTTTGAAATTTGTTTACACTGATTCACCCCCTCTCAGTGAAACTACACGGTTTGTTGGGATAAATAACTGGTATTAAAGAAAAGGTTTACTCTGATTAGATCTATTTTTTCTCCTATTTTTTAAATTTATTTACATGAAGTGTAGATTTTTATATATTATAGAGATTCATTAGTATGTGAAAATAAATATTACCATAATAAGTTCCTTCATGGAAGTTTTCTCCAGAACAATGAAAAATAAAAAGATAAAAGCTTCTAATTATTTAAGAAATTTATCTTCTCAATTGAAATATAAATAGGATCAACCAATAACTAAGGTTAATTAGAGTGATAATTATTCAAAAAAACTTGACATGTATTATACAATAAAATAATTTGGGTCTATTTTTTGTGAGTAAGAGTATGTTGATTATATTGATGAATTATACTCCAATGTAAAACATTATTCGAAGAAATTTCCCATAAAATTTTTCCTTTATAAATTTGAGTTTATCAAGGGAATTTATAATGATAAAACGTCTTTGTAATAAAAATTTGATGATAAATGTAATTTATTAACTAATAGGTTGAATAAGTGCCACACTCCCACTAAACTCATAAGAACCAATGAAGAATTTAAATTATTTGGAAATAAAGTATTTTTCCTAGAAAAATAAGGATTATATATAATTTATCCTTATAATGGTATGATGAGTAATGTTTTAAGAAGAATTTAATTACACATTAAAAAACATAAAAGTAATTTGTAAATGTCAATAATTATTGGTTATAAGTCGAGGATAAAATAACAAAATAACTTGAAATATCACTACTTGTGAAAATTATATTGTATGATGATAATATTAAGTAGATTAAGGACGAATATGTATAGAGATTTAAGTCTCTTAAAGACAAAAAAATTGTTCTAAATCTATAATATCTTGAGTTTGAACTAAATGTGACAAAAATATAAGTTAATCTAGATGGATAATCCCATGCAGCTCAACGAAGGGAGGTTTTTTGTATAATTTCTTAACAGTTTATTACATCTTGGAAGGATCAATAGAGATATTTAATAAACTATGAAATTATCAAATGATACATCATTCTCAATTACATAAAATAGGTAATACATAATTCTATAAATTATAATTGAACTAATTCTGATCATTTGAATAGTTTAAACACAAATTAAGTTCTAAAAAATATGGATGGATAAAAGTAATTAGAAATTAACCACTTATGGAAAGATGGAAATAAAATAATTGAAGAATAGGATTTAACCACATAGTTTATAAAACAATGGATGTCATAATTTAAAGTAGAAAATATTAAAATTTGGATAAAGTGAAAGTTAAAGGAATCAATCAAGATTTGTTGTATTTTTAGTGCTACGAGAATATTGATCATAAATCCATTGACTACTTGAAAAATCTATCATTGAGAAGTATATATATAAGGAATAAATTAAGGGTGAGAAAAATGTAAAATAAGATAAATCTAGATAATTTCAACAAAATAACTAATAAAAATGTTAATTTTTTTACTAAAAATATATTTTAGTATATGAAGAACTACTTTGAAAGATGTAAAAAAACTTTTCACAGTAATAATAAGGGTTTTTTAAATTATTAAGAATAGGTCATCCAATATGATTATAATAAGGACATGGATGTTGATAAAACAGAAGATAAAATAATTTGATGATTCTACCATGGGGTATAATAAACCATGAGTTATGAAACATAACACACTGAAGAATAATGTAAATGATGTTTCCATACCAAAGAGAAAATTCATATTTTGTTGAAGGAAGGGGTATAACATAGAGAGATACAATAAAAAAATGAAAGTTAAAATTAATAGAAATAATATTTAAAGAAAATTGAATAAAATTGGAAAGGAAATAAGAATATAATTTTGGTGGAATACATATGTAAATAAGAAGTTAAATTTATTGAAAGTTACTTAAAGAGGGTATCTTAAATAAAGTTAAGAAACTGTGTGGAAGATATTAGAAGGATAGAAATACTCCTGAAAAATACATGACAGTAAATCCATGTTAGGGGATGTTAGTGAATAAAAGGAATTAAAAATTGAATGATAAAAGCACTAATAATGTTAATTTAAGGAAAAAACCTCATCATTAAAAAGACTTTGAACATGTTTTGAATGTTTGAATGATTTTTTGGCCTGATAAGTTTGAATAATCATGGATGTTAGAGGAAAATGGAAATAATGGTCACATCTACATTTCTAGAAAACTAGAAATCTTATGTTTCAAAAAAATTAAATGTTGATGGTAAAAGAAAGCAAACTATGCTTCCTAAGGATATTTTTGTTTAGAAAACAAAGGGTGAATGCATGAAGAGTTTTCTATAAATTGGATTTGATTTTAAATAAATCTATAGTTGGAGATATATATATTATCCTTATTTATATAACTAAAGAGAAAAAGGAAAACCATCTTCTTCCCAATTTTTTTTATTTTATTCTAGTGGAAATTAATGTTTATGTTATTTAGGGGAGATATTAAGTAGAAATAAAAGCTATTTAAATTATATGAATCCACAAAAATATATCTATAATGAAAGAATTTATTTTAATTTGAATATATGTGCCTCGTTGATATACTTTAGTTAATTTGGTTCATATTGTAAAAGGTGGATAGAGATTATTTGTGTATAGAGACTTGAGAGAAATGGTTGGTGATTTTAGAGGCATATTCAGTTGGGTATAAAGATCATTAAATATATAGAACAAAAATAGTGGAATAATACCAATGGTTCAAGAGATATTTTAAGTGGGAGATGAAGTGATCTAATTATAGAATATTTTTGAACTCATACACTACATGTTAATGTTTTTAATATTTAATAATCCGTCATTACAGTTTTAGATGATTTTGATGGGGAAATTATAGTCATAGATGAGATGTATTTGGATTCAAGAGATTTTAATATGATGAAATTATATATAATGAAACTTAATAATTTAAAAAAATTTCATTCATGTGGAAATAATTTGAATGAAAATTAATTTCAATAACCAAGGAAAAAATATTTATGAATGGGTATCACATAGTTATTTTTTATGGATAGATTTAGGTTCAAAGTGTAATGTACCAACTCGAATGCCACTAAAACGGTGCTCCAATCTGGTTGGTTATGAGGCCTCAAGCTCACCTCTCTATATGAAAGAGGTTGACTACTAGTAGTGAGTTCTTAGGGTGTGATAGTGGGGAGACTATACCCTCATATGAGAGTAATCAAACAGTGGAAATAGCTATGTATCATACACAATAGAAAATACATAGAGTGAAGAAGCAGTAAATAAACTGAAATAGAACTTTCTATAATAATAAATGAAAACATGAAATAAAATCCCAAATATCTATGTTATCTATACAACACCGGTCACCCCCTGGGATAACCATACAGATACAATAGTTCATAATAAATTGAAATAAAAGTATATGGATCTACTACTAACTCCAATACAAACCATATAAACAGATCCCATACACGATCAAACTACACCATCCTGATTAGAGGAACCCAATTGAGGAACTCTGCTCGATCATGCAACTCTGGGACTCATCCCTATCCCCCAAGAAACTGTGATACACATAAAAAGTTGACATTTGGTCTACACGTACACCTAGGTGCATGTATAGGGGTGATAAATAATCTCAGTAGGCCACTACAATGATGAATATGATGCTATATTTTCATGAGAAAGAAAAATTATCAGCCTAGTTGATACACAACTGAACAGATAAGTAAAGCCAATAATGTGAGCCACAATCGTACACCGGGTCCGTAATATTGGTCAACTGGGAATGTTCCACCATGGATGTCCATATATATAAATGTGTATACATGTAATTTACCATAAATATACATACATATATATATATATATATGAATATTCAGTTTTAATGTGAATGAAATATCATAAAATCAATTAACAGTCAATCCATGGGTCCACAATCCCAATTGTCTGGACATCCTATTTAAGGGATTTGAGCTGGATATCATGCCACTCATGTCATGAATCATTAAGTCAATCTCTAGGTCTATAATCCAATCAACATATATCTACTTCAAATAATGTTTTAAATATCTATGAGAAATCTCGGTCACTATCAGGGGGGTACTCAGCCTACACCTAGGTTCACCCTTACTAAACTCCAATCACAATCAATAAGGATACTAGGGAAGTACATCCAGACATCATGTAAATATTCATTGAGCTATTCGTCATAATACCCATTCCATTTAAATATATTCCAATGTCTGAGTCCTAGGTCCTGGTCCATAGAAAGTCATGACATTTCAATGCAGATTAACCCTAAGGTTTTGATCCTTGGGTGATTTGTAAGGATATCTCAATAGTGATACTTCATTCCTACCCCTTAAGATCCAAATTTTAATGTCAATCATAGGTGTGATATGCCTTCCTCAAAAACCCTAACAATGTAAAGGATCATAATATAGATCCCAGAGAGAACGTCTAGAGATCCTCACTGTATGAAAAATCAAGGAGAGCATAGTCATCCTCCATAAGATGCTAGTCGAGGAAAGCGTAATCATTCTCTATATACCACATTTCGAGGATACTGTAATAATCCACCGACAACCCCAGGTTGAGGAGAGAGTAATCATTATAATTTAACCCATGAGGTGAGGAGAGTGTAATCATACTCATCATTTGATAGAGTAGAATCATTCACAAGTATCATTACAAAAGATTCTATACATATATATCATAGTCATAGGCACAACATCCAGATATCATGGAACACCTCAGGATATCTAAATAATATAATAATAAAACATACAAATCAACAACTAAATCCTAGGTAATACATATAGGTATAAAATAAAGGCAATAAAATAAAATGGCTCAAAAGATGGAACCTAGGAAGAATGTCTAGGAATCTTATGATAAAGAAAGAAATCTCACATCAGGCTCAACATCTACCAAATAGGAAGCACATCTGGCTGGCATAGTTGTATCAATAATAAACATGTGAAAGATAAACAAAAAGCAAAGATGGTCGAATGACTAAACCCAAAACTACTATCACAACACCATGGGATTTCATGTTGAGCATGATATCTAAGGTGACACCTGATACCATCAATTTCCAATCCTGACATACTAGCTCTGGGTCAATCAAAGAATGAAGAGCCCACTGGGTCCCTGAAGTCACCACTCTAAGGCATCCTACTAGGGAGCCTCAAGGTACACACATAAGAGAAGGCATCTTACTTGGGTTCCTTAGCTGTAAAGGAAACAAGGATGAATCCTACAAGGGATACTCTAATGGTAAGAAAACAGAGGCATCCTATAAGGGGTACCCAGAGTAGAATATTGAAAAATGAGAATCTAATACAAGACCCTCTCAAAAGATTATGAAGACAGATGCGTCCTACATGGTATCATCTGAATGCTAATAAAAAAAGTTATCCAACTCGGGATTACCATGTTCATTTTGTAATAAAATGTTTCCCTCAGGGGATCCTTGGAATAGATTGAAGAGTGATGCATCCTACAAGGGATCCTCTTGGGTGAAACTTAAGCATTGGAATCCTGTAGGGGAACCTTAGAGACAACTAGTCTCATAGCCTCCTAGGCGAGAAGGGCACATCTCAAAAGTGAAAAATCACCAAAGGAAGAGATAACAAATAATTAGTCAATACAGTTAACTCTTGGATCATCTCAGATTATGGTTTCACTCTTTGATGGCACTGGTTAAAATTACTAGAGGAAGAACCTCTCCATTTAGATAGAATCATAGATATACTCTTATGAGTCCCGAAAATACCTCATGGGTTTTACCATTATGATCTATGTGAATATATACTCATAATAGACTAATCATGTGTCCAATAATAACTTATAGGTGAAAATATATTGAAGAAAGGGTTAAAAGGGGGGAAGTACAATGCGTGTAATCCCAAAGCCCCACTTATGAGTGTACTTTAGCCAGACATGGAATGTAAACAACCAAGTACGTAGTGTGTTTGATGGTTACACAATGTGTACCCTCCACGAGGTACCTTAACCTATCCCTAAAACTTCCTTTCTAGGTACTTGGTCTGGCCATGTATTTCTACAAGGCGTGGAACCCACACATGGTCTGACCATGTGCTCTACATGGCCATGTACCCCTACAAGGGTAGCCTATATGAGTACTCAGCTACAAAACCAAGTAATACTACCTGGTTTTTCCATCCTAATATATGGAATTTAATTTAAAAACATCATCTTATGTGAATATAAAGAACATATTAGGTGTGTTCTTTGAACTACAGGCCTTGTAGATGGGTCTTCCAAAATGGGAAACCCTAAAAAAATCCAAAACCCCTATTTCTTCCCCCAAAATAGTATATCAGGACAAAATGTGCCAAAAGGGGACAAAAAGTAATATATTAAGGGATTAAAACGTGAAAATGGTTATTCTATGAGGATAGAAGGTGAAAACAAAAAACTGGTATGCCTTTGGGAAGAATCTACTAAATCTTCACCCATTTTTAGGGTCTACAATTGCAACATATCAATCCAGCATGTCCCAAGCACCACAATGGTACCCTTATCTTTATCCATTTCTTTATATATATCCCCATCCATTTTCTTAACTCGGTCACTCGATGAAATATATCCATAGGGGGTGTGTGTGAGAAGTTAGAGGATAAAGGAAAAAAATAAAACAAAAAGGATGAAAAAGAAGAAAAAGAAAAAGAAACTAAGAGAGGGGGGTGGTAGGCCCCAGTTACCAACCAATGTTTGTGCCCCTATTAAGAAAAATATGCATTCCAGACTCAATAGAATAGACATAATCTCAATACGACTCCCCATTAAAATTATATGTCTGAATGAACCTCCATGAATAAATAAATATTTTATTTAGTTTTTATGAAATATTAATTATTCCATTAAAATTAAAATAGATCAGAATTACAAAAAATTCATATCCTAGGGTAAAAACCCTATTAAATGTCTAAAAAAGTGTCCATAAGAATTATTCGAGATCATATTTTTGGGGAAAATTACCATTTCCCTTATATGCATGTGAAAGAAAAATTCAAATTTTGGTTGAAAATTATTGTCTAAAAAAACATGGGACATTACTAATTACCAACCATAGACCTTCTCATCCCCAGGAATCCTTGGTGGTAAGATTATAATACATTCTCTCAACCTTATAATCCTCATAACCATGATATCTAAATTGTCCAATGACTTGTCTAATAGAATCAACAATTGTTTCCTACATGACATATGCTTAACTGAAACCGATCTGGTACACCTCACAATTGGAATAGCCTTATCATCATTTTAAACCCAACTTTAATCCCAATTACCCCTAAAAATAACAAATTTAAACTAAAAATGTGGTTCACCACCCTTAAAGGTTTAGTGGTACACTCCTCACCATAAGGCTCACCTTACACTGCTCCTTGAGCATAATGTCAACTAGATTTCTTCCTAAACTAGGGAAGAATGTTTAAAATAAAAGAATATAAGTATAGGTAAAATTATATCTCAATGTACTTGAGATGAAGACATGATAAAACATGATAATATCTAACCAAAGGTACACTAAGATTCTAAAAAAGGGTGTGTACAACTCCCTCTAATCTATGCTCATAGAAAAACAAGCTAACTCCATTTAACCAAAACTTGTCACCACGTCAACTGAAATTTCTGTTCCAGGTCCAGCCAGAGGTCAAAATTTTATAGAACCCTATTAATTTTTTATATCACCACTTCTATGGAGGAAAATTTTTCATTTAACCACAACCACCAAAAAACCATGCCTACAACTAGTATGGAAACCATTCGTCCTCATCTCAGTCCCATCCACCCAATAGTTTAGATTAAAATTATACCATGCGCTACTAGAGTGTACCTTATCACCGGAATTTTAATCTAGTGATTCATCAACTACAAGGATTAGATGACTGTGCTAGATGGTTTTTCAATCTCATTAATCTGGAAGCTCCTTTTTAACTCCTCTTCAAAATCTTGAACATCACTTGTGCCATGATTTATTCCATGACTTCCTTTCACCTATAATTTTTCCATTCATGAGTGTATACCCATGATCTGACTACATTATCAATAGTGGAAACACTAATTGACCGGCCCATGAACCCTAACATTCCTTCCCATTAAAACCAGTCTTGACACCAAATCCCCCAAAGGTGCTTGTCAAAAACTGAGGGAATCAACAAGCCTATAATGTAACACTTGATCACCTACAGTGAATCAATATCAAAATGAGCATACAAAAAGTCTCACTACCTAAAAGGGAATTTGAAAACATGATTCAGTCTCTTACATTGGTTCCCCTGGATAACAAAAACTCTAACCTACTAAGATTTGAGTCAAAACTAAGGACTTATAGGTCTCCTACCCCGCCCTACAGATCAGGTCTCACAACTGGGTCACAAGGTCTAACTACTTAGACCAAAAGTTAAAACCTCTCCAAATAAGGTAAATATCACAATGAACTACAAGGTCATGATCCTCTATGATAATCCCCATAAAGAATTTCTCCCAAGAGGTCACGATGCCAACAGAGAAAAAAAGTGACTGAACCGACAGTCACTGGGTGTCTATATTAGGTAAGAACCCCTAGAGGTCCTATTCACAATAAAATTCCTACTATCCATCTACATAGTAATCAGTGATCCAAATAGATAACTAAGACTAGAGAAAAGACACCCTACAAGATGTAAAATAGAAGGGAATCACATGCCATATCAACCTACTAGGGTAACTGCCCCTCCCTTGCATGATGACTGAGTCATCATCCTCCCCACCAAATTCCTCGGCATAGATCCACATAAACTACCATCAAAATGAAATACATATACGTGAGTAGTCCCAATTGAACATGCCTAAGTCCTAATTAATAATCACACACTAGTATTTCAATATGATGTGAACCCAACGTACCGAATATGATGCATGATATGCCTCTTGCCTGAGCCAGCCAAGAGTGAAAAATCCACCACTGACCTATTTCCAATGGAAAAGATTTAGGGATACATAGTAATTCATAAAATCCATACAACATGTGTGTATCTTAGGGTAAAAATCATATACAAATGTAAAATTGTAGATCAGAACAATAATCCCATACATCAGGCAACCAAAATTTATTACTTGAGCATTCGTTCTCGTTAAACTAGTCCATTATCCATCATAGGTCATGAAACATTCATAATACTCTTGTATAAAATATCCAAAATAGTAACTACTAGGAAAGGAAAAACAATGATACCACTTTGTAACATCCCAACCTAGATTACACTAAAATAATTCTTCAACCCAGTTGTTTATGAGGCCTTAATCACACCTACGCATATTTTAGAGGGAGCCAACTTGTAGAGAGGGCCTAGTGTTTGATAATGGGGTTAATATTACATTTTATCAGATTAATAAAATAGTGGAAATAACTATGTATCATATTCATCAGTTAATAGATAGTGTGTATAATAAGTAAACAAACTAAAATTGAACATTCTGTAATAATAAATGAAAAAATGATACAAAAACTGAAATAATTTTGTCATATATACAACACTGGTCAAACTCTAGGATAACCATACAGATACATGAGTAGAAATGAAACTAAAATAAAAATAAATGTCTATACTACTAACTTATATTCAAACCACGTACCCAGTCTCTAAACACTGCCGAACTACACTTTACCATTTCGAATAACACACTCATGAAACTCCGCTCGATCTTGCAAATTTGGGGCTCAGCCTTATCCACCATGAAAATATGATCAACCTAAAAAGAAGACATAATGTCTACATGTTAACCAAGGTGCATGTAAAAAGGTGATAAATAATCTCAATAGGCCACCCCAATTATGAACCTATAAAATATGCTACTATAAGTGCATGAAAACGCAACATGAAAATCCTAGATGAGACACAACTGAAAATATAAGTGAATACATTAAGGTTATCTACAGTCGAACACTAGGTCTGTAATGCCAGTAAATTGGAAAAGTGCCACCATGTATTTCCATATTTATATGCTTATACATGTATAGTCCCATAACAATACATATATACATAAATAAGAATATTCATGCATAATGTGAATGAAATATCATAAAACCAATCAGCAGTCGATCCTTGGGTCTGCAATCCCGATCGCCTGTACATCATGTATAAAGGCATTGAGTTGGAAATAATGCCACTCAGGATGTGAATCATTAAGTTGATATTTGGGTCTATAATCCCATTGTATGCATACCTTCATCGGACAATGATGGAAATATATTTGAGCAATCTATATCACAATAGAGGGATACTCATTCTACACCTAGGTTCATCCAAACTTTCCTCCTATCACTATAAAGAAGGATTACAGGGAATTACATCTGTATTTTTGGTAAATGGTCACTAAGTTAGTCACTATACTTCTCATTCCATATAAATCCAGTCCAATGTCTGAGCCCTAGGTCATGGTTTTTTGACAGTTATGGAATTTTGACTCAGATAAATCCTAAGGGCCTATGAATTAGGCGATCTGTAAGGAGAAATAACTGGTGATATGTCATGAACACCCCTTGAGATCTAAATGTGAATACCAAACATAGTTGTGAGATGTCATTCTCAACCACCCTGATAAAGTAAAGTCTCATAAACCTTGTCCTAAAGAGCATGTCTGGAGATCCTAACCATATGATAAATTGAGGAGAGTAGTCATTATCCATAATCCACTATAAAAGAAGAGTGTAATCATCTTATATAGACCGCATGTTAAGGAGAGAATAATCATCCACCGATAACCCCAGGTTGAGGAGAGAATAATCATCCCCATTTAACCGATTATTCAAAGAGATCATAATAATCCTCATCACTAGGGAGAGAAGAATCATCCACAATTATCATTAATATGGGGACTATTCCAGTATATCATAGTCAAAGACTCAATATCTAGACACCAGGAAATACCTCTAGACATCTGAATAATATAATAATCAAATATATGGCTCAACAACCACGTCCTAGGTAGTACCTTTGGGTATATAGTAAACATAAGAAAATAACCTGGTTCTGAAGCCAAATCCTAAGAAAACGTCTGAGCGTCCCAAGAGAAAGAAATATACCTCACTTACGGCTCAATAGCCACAAACCAAGAATCACCTCTAGATAACATCACTACATCAACAATAAACATGTGAAAGATAAAAAAAGAGTGAGGGTGACTGAATTCCTAAACCCAACACTACTATCATATTCCTATGGGCTGACAAGTTCAACATAGGTTCTAAGGTAACACACACTACCATCCCTACCAAAACCCGACATACCGGCTCTATAATGACCCAAATTTTTTAAATGTTAGTTGTTTCTTGAGAAAATGTATGTTATATTATATTATAGACAAAAGAAACCATATCTATTTATTAATGAAGTTATTATAAAGGGAAATGTGACCATCTGGATTTGATCGTTATTTTATCATTGTTCAATTATGAATATTGGTCAGTATGAACCTTGGAAACTATACTTTTGGTAGTAATTTTTATGTTATAATTTGTAGGTAGAAATGATAAAGAATAATTAATGCATAAAAGAGAAATGATGGCCTCAACTAGTAGAGTCTTTCCATTTGAAGACCATTTGTCAATGTCTGGGAGGGAGGTAGAATTAATGGGGTTAAATTTTGAAAAATTCCATTCCGAACATCAATATGTGAAGCAAGAACAATATCTCCTAAGAGACAAGATCAAGTTAGTGGAAATTACTAGTTAGGCGATGTTAGCTGAGTTATCCCATGAATCTATCACCAGTGCACATATGACCCTTAGGTCATATGCAAGTGTTATAGGGGGTTATGTGTCAAGACCCTAGTTACTTAATGTGTAATTCCTTTATATAAATAAAAATTTTAATCCATGAATTGTTTTTTAATAATAGTTTTTCTTAATAAAATTGAGATAAAATTTGATAAATTGATTTTTTTGAGAGAAATTATACTTTTTGAAGAAGATAAAAATATTTATAATAAACTAATATATTTTTAATAATACTTATTTTAATTAAATATCATGATGAAAAAATCTTATTTAAATATTAATGATAAAATATTTTATTTAAGTGTTAAAAATTTTACTATGTAATTTCTATCTACTATTATTTTTAGTAAATAAAGATTTTTATATTTAAAAGTTATAATTAATATATATATAGAGTTATTATGATAAAATAAATATCATTTTTTAAACAATATCACCAATATTAGGTTATGGTGAATTGATGATAATTTTATAAAATAAATTATTTTTTCATGAATAGTAAAAATATAATTTTAATTTTTTGATATGTTTAATGACTTAATACATATTTCATAATGAATTAATAATTATAAAACCACAATAAAAAACTCAAAATATGTCATTTTATTAATATCAATTATTTTGATATATTTTAATCAATTTCCAAACTTTTAATTTTCATTCCAAATCCTAAAATGGAATATTTAAAATTAAAAATATTAGTTTTGTCCAAACATTTATTGTCCATGTCAAAAGAAAAAATATAAAATGATTATCTATTATTTTTTATCAAATTAGGTTACCATATGACCCATGTGTACGAAAACATGAAAAAATACCATGGTTTTTCATTTTCCACAACCTAGGTTTCCAAGGTCTATATTTAAAGATTAATAAACAAATCCTCCACTTTTGCTCTAAATACCCACCAATATCTCTATTTACATTCACTCCTAATCCATAATCCAAGAATATATAGTAGTTTTACCTCTCATGGGGTCCTCAAAAGTTGTAATCAAGCCCCCAAGTTCCCTATCCTCATGTTTTAGGAATTACTCTTCATGGTAATGAAATTATCCTTCTTTTCTCTCTGATTGTAAAAAAATATTTTCATATATGTCCTCTAAATGTTTTGGTTACACTGTTATACTACCCTTTCATCATCAAATTACTTAAAAATTATGTTTTTTTAATGGTATACCCTTTCCTCCAATCATTTTACTTTTCATCAAAATAATGTTTTATACCCATTACGATGCCGAATTTACTTCTCAAAATTTCACTCTTCACCTCAAGAAATTCCATTTAATTTTATTTTTGTGAATACCCAAGCCTATTTATTTTCCAAGGATATTAAAATAAATTTAAAATTTTCTTATTTTATTTTGTGATTTAAAAACATGAAACCCACATTCCATTTCTTTGTGTTGAAAATGAGATAATATTAACTTTAAGCACTTTTGAAACACTATAATTTTGATATTAAACACGTTCCTTTTATTGTCCACAAGTTATTTGTGAAATTTTTTATTATGATCTATGTTACAAAAATGAATTAATACATATTAAGGGTGTTCCATGATAGTGCTCAAATTCCTTAGGTAATGAATTTATTCTCAAGATATGACATGTTTTTTGATACATTGGTGAATAACCTTGGTAATCTTAATGAAACCTTGGTAGAAAACCTTGGTAGAAAACCTTAGTGATAGGTTTATTAATGTAGAATTTTAATTTTCTATCCAATTTTACATGTTATGATTCATGTTTTTTTTATTTTAATATTCCCCTTTTTCTTCAACTAATGCCTTTTTGATATTCCTTATGTTCTTATTGATATTTCTCAAGGTCACATGTAAACTATTTCCCATTCTTTCCCTTACTAGGACTTATTATCATGCATTACTTTTATTTATGTCCACAGGATATGATATACAGTAAATTCACATAGGATTAACCTATGTTAAAGCCTTTTGAGTGGATTAGAATAATTTTTTATGTTTTCATGTATTATGTACCTTTTTTCTAAGAAAATAAACATTTAAAGATCCTCTATTTGTACAATGATATAAAAAATTGCGTTAAAAAAAGATGAGATGACATAGTTTTCATCAAAGGTAGGTTTTGTTAGTTATGGAAATTAGGAATTTAAAACTTTAGGAATAACAATATATAAATAAATTGTTTAAATATATAAAAAAATCCTTGTATTTTGGTGAAAATTATGTATTTGGTATCTGAGAAAATAAATCCCCATCTAGAAACGAACAAGTGGATGTTTCTTAGGAAAAACTTTATATAGGGGTAATATTAAAAAACTCTTTGACCTAGAATAAAATTGGAATTGGTTCATGAAAATAGGATTTTCTTAACTCCATGGTTTACACTCCTAAGGTATATGTTTGGTTAATCTTATGTTTTTTATAAAATATTATGAAGCATTTATAGAAAATTTAATTGTTGTTAAATAATAATAATATATTTAAGTATGAAGTTTTATGAAATAAAAATTCATTTAGAATTATAATATTATTAAAATGAACACATTTTTCACAAATGTTTTCTTCTTTTAGAAAATGGTGGGAAATTAGAGGCGCTCTGTAAATGGTGAGCACAATATACGATGTGCCGATGACCCCCTATAGAATATGGAATTGAAGGCATCGTGAGAATGATGAATCAAGTGACTCATGTTATGAGAAATAATGTGAATCAATTTGAGATACCAAATCCCCCTCAAAGAGAATAAATTTCTGTTAAGTCATTTAGGAATCAATGAACAACTTCTTTCAGGGGACCTACCAACCAATTAATTTTTGAGTAAGGGATAATCTCTTGAGAAAATATATTTTATGTAATCTATTGTTTAGAATAAGATTTTTTCATCCTGGATATGTACATCTTAGTGGGAGAAGCTGATCAGTGATGGAAACTGATTAAAAATACGAATCCAAGAAAGAATATTGATGATATGATGTGGGAAGAGTTCAAGGGAACCTTTTAAAAAAGATCACCCAGTTAGAATTGAATAAAAATGGAGAAGGAATCCTATGAGATGAAGTAAGAGAAAAATAAATCTATGGGAATATATTAGCTGAAATTTATAAGACTTTATGATTAACTACTATGCATATGGAATTTCTACTAGTTTTAGTATCTTGAAAAAGGTTGTGTGGCTAGATTTTCATGATTTTCAGAAGTTAAATTTTCTTTGATAAGTATTTTAGTCACCAAGGGAAGAAAAATGAATAAATTGAAATAATTAGAGATTTGGAAGCAATTTGGAGGAATTTGAACCCTTTTTCCCAGATATATGTTGATATGTATCCACCTGATATGAGCATCCTAGCCTGAAGGCACGACGGACTGTGCATTTGGATACAGAGACACCCCGCATGATCTCTACACAGTTAGTACAAACCATGATTGTTCCTAAGAAACAGTGAGGGTTTAGAAATTTTGGGATAGATCCCATGCACATGGGATTCTAACGGTTTACTAAACCATCTGAGCCATCCATGTTTCCAATGTGATTCTTCTAGGATGGATAAAATAGTGCACACTGTTGGCGCACAGTTTAACAAACCATGTGCTGTAACTATGCATCGGTCAAAAGCCACTCACCTACACCTATCTATCATCCTACCCAACCTCTGACCTGAGTATTGGACCCCTAAAAACTCTAGGAAAAGTGGGGGATGGACAAAGAGAATAAAAAAGACACTCAGAAGCTAGAGGGAGGAAGGGGGAACATAGTTCTTACAAGAGAAAGAGCTTGAAACTCATTCAAGGAATGTTTTGGATATTTCTTTTATAATTGTGGATTTTCTATTTCTTACATCCAATATAATGTATTCTCCATTTAATATTAGTATGTTTTTCATCCTTTTCTCCATCAGTAACTAAATTCTCCTTGTATTGGGGCTATGGGTAAATGTGGGTTCGTTAAATGATTTATTTTTCTACATTTGTGTTGTTCATTTTTTTCACAGACAAGAGAAGATTCTCATTTAATTTTGCTTTAAACCCTATATCAGACCAAGAAAAGTGATTCTAGGGATCCTTGGGAGAATTAAGACAAGTACATCCATGATCATTTGGTTCATTTTCCATTTCAAAAGGGTTAATCTTAACTAAAAGTTATTAGAAGTCAAATTCCTGACCAAGGAATTGATTTCAATTGACTTTATCGGAACTCACCAGACCAAGGGGGTTTTGACACAGTTGAAACCCAGAAATGTAGGTTATTATGTACAACCCAACACAACAGGAAAAGATATTTTTGATGAACCACACAAGCCTTCACATCCATGTCACATTTTTATCCTTAATTATAAAAAACTAGATTGAGAATTTTTTTTAAGTTTAATAATTTTTGAATTGAAATAATCTTACCATTTTTTATTTTGCAAAAATAATAATCACAATCATCAAAATATCATTTTTAAAATTTAAAATCTTAACTTAATTAATCAAAGTTTGAGAATAATGACACATTACATACTATGTGTGGTTCGACCCCATACTTTCCCTATACTAGTTACATGTTAGAGAATATCAATTTGTGTTTCCAAAAATAACACTTTCTCTAGAACTAAACCAAATTATACCACAATTTTGGGGGATATAAATTAACGGTGTTTTATTTATTTGAGATTCATTAACTAAGTGAAAAAAAAAATAAAAAAAAAATGAAAATTCTATTCTTCACTTTATTTCTATTTTGATTATTTTTGGTTTTTTCCTTTTATACATGGTGTGTTATTTTATATTGTTCAAGACCATAGGTGTATGAATGGATGGGTTACATGTTACAAGAGTGATGAGTCATCAAAATTACATCCATTTGATCTAAAAATCAATCAAACTCTGTCCAGGCGATGACGTTCACTTATGGGTGATCACAACCAAAAAAACCCCATGGTGAATGTAAAAGATGAACCAACAAATATCCAAAGAGTTGGAAGCCATTTTACATTGATAAAAACCCATAATTGGGTGCTGAGGAGGATCCACATCAGAATCAAGTGGAAAATTTCATGGGGTATGTGGCACGACACCAGCAAAGATCACTAGCTCAGTTTATGTTGGGGTTTGGATAGCCATAAAAACAAAAATATCTTCCCCAAGATTAGCCACCATATTTACGTTCAAATCAGTAAAGATATTTTCCTCTAAATAAACAATAGTACATACCAAAAATTCCTTAGGAACAAATTCCTCTGTTCTGTACTCTAATATAGTTTGGGTTGCCCTCTATCCATGGAGCGGATACCAGCATAGTGAGACCACCAGTGCAAGACTAGCACTTTGAGAACAAACCAGTGATCATGAAACATATTCATAATGCAGTCTTGTTCAGAGGCTTAACATGTGAAGATCCTAATTCTCTCCTATCAAACATTTTATAAATATGTGACACATTTTGATACCACAAAGTGTTCGAGGATGCAATTTCCTTTGGTTATTTCCCTTCTCATTATAGGATTATGCGAAAGATTGGATTAAGGGACTGCCTCAATGGTCCATTATCACTTGGGAGGAATTGTCCCAAGAATTCCTATTAAATTATTTTCCTCCCTCTAAGAAGGTAACTTTGTGGAATGAGATTCATAATTTCCAGAATCATGATTCAGAATCGTTATATGAGTCATAGGAAAGCTTCAAGGAGATGCTTAGGAAATTCCCTCAACATGGGCTACCATTGTGGATGCAGGTCCAAACATTTTACAGAGGTATCACCATAAATACCAAGTCAGTGGTGGATGGAGTGGATGGAGGTACAATTATGAAGAAATTTCTTGAAGAACTTTATGATTTATTGGAAGACATGTCGGTGAATAGTCTTCAATGACATTCTAAGTGAGGAACTCATAAGAGAGGCATGCTTAACATTGATTCCAGTACAATTCTTGCGTACCAAATTTATTTCATATCCAGGAATATAAATGTGTTGAATATGAAACACAAATCTCATGTTCAATCGATCAATAACCTGGCGTATAGTGAATGTGAAGACAATCATGCCATGGGTAGCTCCCGGGGATAAGTGCTTGACCGTCAATGAGTGAGGTGAACTATGTTTCGTAGAACTGAGGGACAAATTTCTAACCTCAATACCAGAAATTGGCATGGAGAGATAATCCAAATTTGGGTTGGGGGAAGAAACATAAAAATCTACAACCCCACCCATAAATACCACCCGATCATGCTAAGAAACAATTTTAGAATCTGAATCCAAGGAAGAAACAAAAAACTTCATCAACAAGGGTATCTAAACCCTCTCCTGGCACAACCACCAAGGAATCCACCACCTCAACAAGATGCCCAACAACCACCTCAGCAATAACCTCCATCATGGCCAGAAGAAATGATATCCAAGTTTATAACAACTACTGATACAAGGTTCCATAATCAAGAGGCATTCATTAGAAGCCTTGAAAATTAGATTGGGAAGCTTATCGATAAAATTTCTTATATAAATCCTAGTATACTACTGGGGAATACTCAAAATAATCCAAGGTAAAAGGCTAATGCTGCAATCTTGTGAAGTGGGAAGGATATACCCACGAAAGAAACTACAATTCATGGTGAACTTTCACATCCAAAGAAATCCACACTCTCTTAGAAAAGGGAAGTTAAAGCTAAGGAGTCCCCCTCAAAACATGAATATTTAAGGAACAAGAAGCCTGATAGGGAATGGGAAAGGAGGTGGTTAATTCATATGAACCCACCTTACCAATTCCAGAAATAATGAAGCAAAGAAATATGGTCCAATAGTTTTTTATATTTATGTAAGTCTTTCATAAATTTTACATAAATATTCCAATTGGTGAGGCATTAACCCAAATTCTAAAATTAACAAAGTTTATAAAAGAAATTTTCTTGAATAAGAAGAAAATGGAGGACTTGGGCACCATTCCCTCAACCAAGGAATGTTCAGCAATGTTTTAGCTCACCCTTCCTCCTAAGCTCCAAGATCTGGGAAGTTTCACAATCCCATGAACCATCAAATATTGTGAGTTTCAGAATGCCCTTTGTGAGTTGGGGGCTAGTGTAAATCTTATTCCATTTCGAGTTTTCATGAAATTGGGGATGAATGATTTCAATCCATCTCGAGTGGTACTACAGCTGGTCGGTCCCTCCATCAAATATCTTCAAGGTCTATTTGAGGATGTGTTAGTGAAAGTTGGAAAATTGATTTTTCCCACATATTTTATCATACTCAACATGGATGAAGGCCAAGAGGAACCTCTGATTATAGGAAGACCCTTCTTGGATACCAATTTTTTTTAATCGATGTTCATCAAGGTGAGTTGATTTTTAGAGTGGGGGATGAGAAGGTTTCTTACAACGTCCTAAAGTAAGTTAAACAAGTATCACATATGGAAAAGGAGGATTTTTATGCCTTGACTACATAGGTTGGTCACTTTATCCATATAGAAGATTATGTGGGTTGTTGCTCAGTCACCGAGGAATCTATTGTAGAGGACATCCAACCGGAAAAGTAACCAAAACAACTACAATTTATCGCTGGCCAGGGTGTCCTTTATTGGAAGTGGGAAGTGGTTCCCTATTTTCTATAGTGGTCCGTGGTTGAGAAAATTGTACCTTCTGTTCTCAAATCCACAAATATTGAATTAAAACCTCTCCCATCTTCTTTTAAGTGTTGGTACTTGGGAGATGAGAATACACTACCGGTGATCCTCAATGCATCACTCACAAAAGAGAAAGAGGAGGCTCTCTTACATGTTATCATGAGAAAGAAATAAGCCATTGGATGGACGGTCGTTGACCTCAAGGGTATTAGTACCTCTATTTTCACTCATAACGTACTGCTTGAGGAAGGGTTAAAGCCCTCTCATCAATCGCAGTGGTGACTGAACCCTCCAATGAATAAGGTAGTAAAGAAAGAAGTGATTAAGCTTTTAGATACAGACATCATTTATCCAATTTCCGACACCCAGTGGGTAAGGCCTCTACAAGTGGGCCCCAAAAAGGGAGGTATCACCATGGTGACCAATGATAGAAATGAGACTATCCCGTCCCGAACCGTGACGGGATAGAGGTTATGTGTCGAATACCAGAAGCTCAATGATTCCATGAGAAAGGATCACTTCCCCCTTACGTTTATAGATAAGATACTGGAGAGATTGGAGGGGCAAAAATTCTTCTATTTATTATATGGTTATTCAGGATATAACCAAATCTCTATTTCCCCTGAAGATTAAGAAAAGAGCACATTTACATGCTTGTACGGAACCTTTGTATATCGACAGATGTCTTTCTGGATGTGCAATGCACCAGAAACCTTTTAGCAGTGTATATTGGCCATATTTCATGATATGGAAGAGAATATTTCAGATGTTTTCATGGATTAATTTTCAATATATGGGAATTCATTCAATACCTGCTTGAGAAATTTAGAGTTGGTTCTTAAAAGGTGCGATCACACTGATAAGGTTTTAAAATAGGAGAAGTGCCATTTTATGGTACAAAATGACATCATCTTAGGCCACCGGATTTCCATGAAAGGAAATGAGGTTGATTTGGACAAGATTGAGGTAATCTCATAGCTTCCCACCCAAAATTTTATCTAATCCATTTAGAGTTTTCTAGGGAATTTAAGAAATTATAGACGATTTGTTCATGACTTCTCCAAAATATATCACCCATTGACCTATATCCTTTAGAAGGACATGATATTTGAATTTGATGAAATATGTACTACAAACTTCTATCTTCTGAAGCAAAGATTAGTCAAGGCTCCCATTATGATTTTCTGAATTTGGAGGATAAATTTGAGATAATGTGTGACACGATTGATTACACGGTGGGGGAAGTTCTTGGACAATGGTTGAATCGAATCTTCATACAAGTTTATTATGCATGCCAAGCACTGAATGAAGCACAAATAAATTACCGCACCATATAAAAAGAATTTTTTCCTATGGTTTTCATGTTTGGCATGTTTCACTCTTACTTGGTGCTGTCCAAAGTTGTTGTCTATACTAACCTTTCAACAATCAAGTATCTTCTAAATAAGAATGATGGAAAACCACGACTCATATGTTGGGTACTACTCCTCCAGGAGTTAAATTTGAAGATCCAGGAAAAGAAGGGAAGTAAAAATGTTGTGGCCAGCCATCCCCCCGAATGGAATTACCCCATTTAAAAAGATAAGATAACCGAGATATTAAGGAGGATTCCGGGATAAGGATCTATTCTCAGTTGAAGTAACACCTCCTCCATGGTTTGCTAACATTGATGAGGTGAAATGGTATTTTTAGGAAGACTCACTAATTTTTAGATCATGTGGGGATGGGGTGATCCACCGATGTGTCCCAGATGAAGAAATTCAATGAATTTCGGAATTATGTCATTATTCTCTAGCAGGAGGGAATCATGGGCCTAAATGAACGACAGAAAAGAAATTACAATCTGGATTTTTCTGGCCTTCCATGAATAAGGACACTCACTACTTTGTATCTTTCTATGATGGGTGACAACGAACTGGTAATATGGGCCACTGTTTTAAAATTCCACAACATCATATTCTTGAATTAGATGTATTTGATGTGGGGGAATCGATTTTATGGTCCCCTTTCCCCTATCCTTTAGGAATTTATACATTCTGTTATGTGTTGACTACATTTCCAAATGGGTGGAAGTTGTAGCCACAACATAGAACATGGAAAATGTCATTTTTTCCTTCCACATGAAGAAAAATTTCAGTCAGTTTGGAGTCCCACATGTTTTGATAACTTACCAAGGAACACATTTTGACAACACATTAGTGAATAATTTTCTTTTGATGTATAGAGTAAAGTATAACCAGGGGACACCGTATCATCCCCAATCAAGTGGTCAAGTAGAGGTATCCAACTGTTAATTGAAATAGATTTTTGAAAAGACAGTGGGTGCTTTAATAAGGTAATGCTCCATTAATATGGATGATGCCTTTTGGGAATATTAGACCACTTTAAAATTTTCCTTTGGAATGTCTCCCTTCTGATTGATATATGGGAAACTATTTCACTTTTCAGTGGAGCTGAAGCATAAAGCTTATTGGTATGGGAAAGCCCTAAACTATGATCTGAAGGCTTCTAAATAAAATAAGAAGTCTCAACTGACCAAACATGATGAGATTCAGTGGGAGGCATATGAGAATGCCAAGATATATAAATAGAAGACAAAGGCGGTTCATGACTGCATGATATCCCAAAATTCCATCCAGTCAGGTGATGAGGTATATCTTTTTAACTCCCATATGATAATTTTTCCAGGAAAAATGAAGTCCCAGTGGTCGGGACCTTACCAAGTGATCAAGGACTTCCACCATGGTGTGGTAGAGGTTTTTTTCATCGACAATCATACTTTCAAGTGGAATGGGAAGTGTCTCCATCCTTATCTCAATATGGAGGATATGGTGGGAATGATCTCCACCATGAATTTTTAGTAGCTCAAGGCTAAGGTGAGTCGAGATCGAGACTATAAACGTAGCATTTACCAGGAGGTAACCCATCATTTTGAAAAAACTTATGTTAAAAATAATTGTTGTTTGAGTGTGCTTAGGGATTCATGATAGTGTGTTTTTAATTGATTGTGTGTTTTAATTTGGAATCATTACAATAAAATAGATATCTTATTGAATTTTAGAATGAAATTCTTGCATCTATTAGAAAAAATCTAAAATTATCTTTCATACTTTATGGGGGAGGTTTGAGGATTTCAATTTTAAAAAGGGTATTTTGTGCTCAAAAGAGGGAAATTTTCAATCTTGCCTCCTCCTTTGTTCGGATCTTCCACCATGGTATGCTTTACGCTTATTATTTCTTCTTCTCTCTTCTTCTCTCCTCTTCTCTATCTTTTCTCCCCAGGGTTTGACCAACCCATTTCCCCCCATTTTTTTCTTTCCTTGTTTTTGGTTTCAATTACATCTCTTTTTACCTTTGATTTTAACTAATTCAGTACCACCCACTTTCCCACTAAATATTTTATCACCAAAACTATAATTTTGGAATTTCAATTTCTAAATTGTAGTTTTTTCTTGAGTTATTTAAGTTATTTAATTTTATTAGTTCAATTTGCTATCTCTACTTATTGTCAATTGTGCTCTTTTTTGTATGCCACCCACTGCCTGTAGGTTCCCAAAACCAAACCCATCATGTCATCCACTAAGAGAGCTCGTGGTTCAGGTTCCTCCACCAGCCTAGGACCATATTTAAAATTTATTAAAAGGGTTTCAATTTTGAGTTATAGGACATTGATAACCCATGAAGTGAATACCCATCACCAATTTCCCCTGGGAAGCCTTAAGTCTTTGAGATTTCAGAGGAAATTCCAACGTTCATCGCCTGAGGAAACCTTAATTGAGACCTAGCCATTCAACAAAACACCTTCAAGAAGCTAGAATTAGAATTTTTGGCAACCTTAAAGTGCCTTTATTGGTAAAACAAGGATAATAAAGGCTTTATGTGTGAGGCTAAAGGCAATGCCACATTCAACCTCGTGAACAAAAGATACAGTTTCCAGCTTAGTGTGTTTGCAACATTCATTTGGATTTATGATAAATGATATTTTCAATCTATCGCCTATGACGAGGAGCCTCTTTAATGGGATCCCACAACAATCTGACACTTCTGGGCCACCATAGCCCAACCTAGCTACTCATATGTGCCTCAACCATCCAACTCGTCTCGATTACTCAATCCACTCCATCGAGTTTTACATTGAATCATTATAACCAGTTTTACGGCTCAATTGGATAGTGAAGGAAATGTGAGTTGTCAATATTTATTCATTATAAACTCTTTGATCATGGGCACCAAAGTCAACCTTTTCTTCCTCTCCTCCCAATACCGGAAGACCATGTTTTCCATGCCGAAGGGGGGTATTTTTTCTGGTCTGTTTATCACTCTCTTGATGGATCTATTGGATATTGAATTTTATGAGACATAGTTTGTTGATCTGAAACTGAACCCATTATTTTACATCACCCTTATCCAATTTTAGAGTATTTTTGAAGTTCATGGCAATGTATTTCGATTTCATGGTCATCCCATGGCTTCCCTAGCTGAACCCCAACATGCGGCCACTACGGAAGAACCACCTCTAGTGGCACCTGCTACCTCCCACCACTCCTCTACCCAAGATGAACCATTTTCCCATACGGCTACCTCCACTTTTATAGGCCCCCAAAAATACCCTCCCTATATTTATTATCCCAATTAGAAGGGTTCCCCCTATGCCAACCCATTCATCTTTTGAAAATGGCAATAGGATCAATACCAGATGTCCCACTAGCAACTAGAGAAAACTAGGCTGAAGGTGGAATGGCTCATTCTAGATAATATTCAACCTCACACTCTCTATGAGGATATTCCCAACTATCCTCCCTTATATTACATGTACAAGGCTTCCCCATTTCAGTCTAATCCTAGTTGGGGCTCTAAATCGATGGGTGATCCCTCCACCACCTCTACTCCCACCAAAACAATAGCCACACGTCTGCCTACTGCCGATCCCACCTAGGATGACGCTCCTCATGCATTGATTTTAAATCCCTCTGATCTATCTTGGGGATGTAATTTATTATGTTATGTTGTTATTCTTTTTCCCCACTTCGTTTGTGTGACTTTGTTGCACTCGATTTTCAACTAGTGGGCTTACTCTTCATGGTGTGATGGTGTGATTCCTTTTTGTTTCCCTTCTCCATGGTTCCGTTTTTCTTGCTTCACTCTTTTCTGTTATATTGTTTAGTTAGTAGGTGACTCACTCTTTTCATAATGAATCCACTCTTCTTCTTGGAGGGCTCTTGCACACAACTTTCATTCCACTACTTACGAACCATCTAGGGTAGTTTTTTAGTTCTATAATTCATATCTCTTTTGTTTTTCTCCCTCCCCTGTTCTGCGTACCTTGACCACCCTTCTCCTCCTTACTACCTTTATGGGTGACCATGATTGGTTTTAAGTGTGGATTATGGTGCCCATATATAGAAACCCATTTGGTTGATTGGTTGAAATCATTCCTTGGATGACATGTTTTCTTATGATTTTTCTGAAGGGTTGTTATAGGTGTTATAGGATTATATCCATTGGATAAAAATAAATTTTGGGGAATTATTTCTAAAAAATACTCATATGTTAAGATTGAAAAGCCTTGTTTCTGATATGAATAAACATTTTAATGCTAGAAAAGGAACCTTTAGTCATTCAATTATAAATTTTTTTTTTAAAAATGTTTTTTGTGATGGAGTATTTTTAATAAAGTAACCCCTTAAAATGGAAGTCAATTTATGCATAATGAAAGGCGAGGTTTGGGAATTGTTGTTAATACTCTAGTGGTTATCATGCGGTCTTAATTTCATAAACTCTTTCCTTGCTCTAAATTTTCATCACATGTTGACAAGTATAATTGGGCCCAATTGAATGCTAGTATCTCATGCCACTGAAACAATTTTTTGAGATATGAAATGGCATGAACAATATTTTTTATGACCTTTTATCATTTTACAAAAGATATAAATCAATGAGGGTATTTGACTAATAAAAGTGGTAGCCTACCAATTGGTTATGATGAAGCACGAGCTTAACCAATCTAAGTGTATGATTCGATGGAAATGGTGGTTGGGACTTTCTTTGAATGAAGAAGGGAAAATTCAATTTTATGAAATGTTTATTTATGAATGAATGGTTGGATCTTTTGGACTAAGTCTATCTTGTTATATATCTTCACAAATTTTGGGATCCATGATGTATAAATGTAGTAATTTCAAATGATAATTAATCCCAAATCTACATTCATTTGATTAATATAATAAGTGACATTTCTACATGCTTCTTTGGTAATCCCTCTGAAATAATTATCCAGGAATTTGTTTGAGGGAAAAAAATAAATTAGGTTTGGGGGTGTTTGATGCACCATTTTGTGTAGGGAATTTCCACTAGTTTCAGTATCTTGAAAATGGTTGTGTCGGTATATTTTCCTGACTTTCACAAGTTAAATTTCCCTTGAAAAGTCTTTTAGTCACCAAGGGAAAAAAATTAATACATTGCATCAATTGGATATTTGTAAGGAAATAATAGGAATTTAAACCCCTTTTCCAAGATGTATGTTTATATGGAGTCACCCAATATGAGCAACCTAACATGAAGGTAAGACATACTATGAATTTGGAGACAAAGACATATCGTACAGTCTCTGCACGGTTAGGACCATTCAGGCAGGTTCCCCGAAAACCACGCGGGTTTGGAAATTTTGGGATAGAGATCATGTTCATGGGCTACACTATGTTTACCTAACAATGCATCCCAACCATATTGAACATGCATTTCTTCTGGTGTGGATAGAACCGTGATCATAGTTGTCATATGATTTGATAAACCGTGCGCCTAAATAGTGCAGTGGTCAAAATCCCCTGACCTACCCCAATATACCATCATTCCCAACCTCTAACCTGAGAATTGGACCCCAAAAAACTCTAGGATAAGTGGGAGATGGCCAAATTAAAGAAAACAGACACTTGGGAGCTAGGGGTAGGAGGGGGATAACACAGTTCTTTGTTGGAGAAAGATCTTTAAAATCATTCTAAGAATGTTTTGGATTTTTATCTTTTAATTATGGATTTTATATTTTCAACTTACACTGTAATGGATTATCTAGGTAATATCAGAATAGTTTTTATCATTTTCTCCCTGAGTAACTAAATTACCTTTATGTTGGGGCTATGGGTAAATGTTTTCTTATTAAACGGTTTATTTTTCTATGTTTGTGTTGTTATTTTTTTCTCATAAAATTCTCCTGAAGTTTCTCATTTAATTTCACTAGAAACCCTATATCAGTCCTAGAATAGAGTTTTCAGGGATCCTCAGGGGAATTACGACAAGTAAATCCATGATCATTAGGTAAAATTGACATTTTGAAAGGGATATTCATAACTAATAGTTATTTGAAATAAAATTCCAGACCAAGGAATTGATTTTTATCAACTTCATCATAACTCAACAGACCAAGGGGGTTACGACACATTTGAAACCCAAGAATGTGGGTTATTGTGAAAAAACAACACAATAGGAAAAGATATTTTTGATGACCCACACATTCTTTCATAGCCTTAACACATTTTTATCCTTATTCATAAAACTCTAGATTGATCATTTTTTCTATTTTTATGTTTAATCAGTTTTGAAATGAAAGAATATTACCATTTGTTTTTTTGGAAAAGAATCATCAGAATCAACAAACAATCATTTTTAAAATTTAGAATCTTCACTTAATTAATCACAATTCAAGAATAATGACACCATAAATAATACCTTTGGTTCGGCCCCATACTTTCACTATATTAGTTACAAGTTAAGGAATATCAATTTGGGTTTCCAAAAATAACACTTTAGCTGGAACAACACCACTTTATCATTACACATATATTTCTTCATGGATCCAAATGAAAAGGTTGATAGATTTTTAATGGACTAAGACCAAATATATGTAAGAATCTAGCCAATCAAGATTATGACAACGATGATGATATAGTGTGATGTGCTATGAAGATTGAACTAGAGTTCAGAGACACATAATGGTCCCATTTATTGAACTAAAAGATGATATCAATGGAGACAATATTAGGGATGAACTTTGATCAAGTAAGATGAAGAAAGAAAGTGAAACTTACTACATACCACAAATGTGGGAAGAATTATTCTAGGAACTTCTTTCTCAGTATCGGGAAATATTACAAGTGTGTAAGAGTTGGACATATTTCTTAGAACTATCATAGTGATTTGAAGCCTCAACTAATCAAAACTAATGACAAAAGGAAGATGGTTCAAGCCCTGCCTGAAGTCCAATAATTTATGTATGAAAAACATGGGCACTTTTCCAATCACTTTAGAAATTAGAAGATGATGTAGGGTAATCACTATCAACATCAGCAAAGGACAATAGAGAAAAATTGGAATTTTTCTATCAAGATGGATGAAGTTAAAGCTCCAAATTATGTGGCAGTAGGTCCTCTCATTTTTCTCTCAAATATAGAAAGTAATTTTTTTGATTTAGGTTATATAAATTCCATTATTTTCTCCAAGTTTTAAAAGAATATTGAATAAATCCTTGAACTTCAAGAAGTATAGTTATCATTCAAGACTCATGGAGGTATTATTCAATCATCAACAGTGTATATAAACTCTAGTATTCATTTTGGAGAGCATGATATCATCAAAAATCCAGTATTCATTCCCTTGATTTAATTTGACATTATACTAGGTATGGAATGGATCTCAAAGTATTATACTATATCAATTTAAAATGAAGTGAAATATTTTTAATCTTGAGTGGAAAACCTACATTTTTTTAAATGGAGAGATATCTCGACCTGAGATTTGTCTTAAAGCACCTCAGATAGACTTATTTATGGATATGATAGGTGAATATGATGTAGGAAATGGATTTATATGAATAGAATATGTCCCCATCATCTAGAAATACATTGACATATTTTCTGAAGAGTTACTTAGACCTCCCCCAGAAATAGTTGTAGAGTTATCTACTTAACTCATACTTGGATCTATGAAAATATCAAATACCCATTATAGAATGGAAAATTTAGAGCTTGAAGAATTAAAGAAACAACTTCAAGATCTTTTGGAGAAGGGATTTGTCCGACCAAGTGTGTCTCTTTGCAGAGAACCTATCCTCTTTGTGGATATGAAGGATGGATCAGTGAGACTATGTATAGATTATAGAGAACATAATGAGATCACGGTGAAGAAAAAAATACCCTCTTACAAGGATTATTGATTTATTTGACCAACATTATGGTGATAAATTCTTCTCCAAGATTGTTATTTAATCAATTTATCATCATTTGAGTGTGAATAAAAAGGATATTCTGAACTCTAACTTATAATCAAGACATGAGAAATATGATTTTTTTGTTATACCCTTAGGCTTGAATAACACACCTACTATATTTAAGGATTTGATCAATAGAGCATGTAAAGAATACCTTGATAAATTTTTCATAGTTTTTAATGATGATATTATGATATATTCAAAAAGTAGTGGGGAGCATGAGGATTATATTAGGGATATATTGAAAACTATGATTAAGGATTTTCTATTTTCAAAGATCATAAAATGCGAATTTTGGTTACAATAAGTTTCTTTCTTGGTGAACATTATAACCAATGAAGGAATCTCAATTGACCCTACCATGAAACAGGATTTGGAAAAGAGGCCTCATCCTATAACAGAAACTGAGATTTTTATATTCCTTGATTTAGAAAGATATTATAAGAAGTTTGTGAAAAAAATTCACAACTTTCTAATCCACTAACCAAGTTAACATGAAATGTGTATATGTTCATCTAGACAAAGGAGTGTGAAGAAAGTTTCAAAGATCTGAAGAAGAGACTGTTTACTACACCTATGTTAAATCTACAATCCATTAGAGAAGTATTCATTATTTTTAGTGATTAATATATAAAAGGTCTTCAACACCTCCTTGTGAAAAATTAAAAGGTGATTGCTTAAGTATCTCGATAGTTAAAAACATTATGAGAAGAGTTATCAAATGCATGAATTGGAACTATCTATGGTTATTTTTTCTATGATGATTTGGAGGCACTATATTTATAGGGAGAAATGAGATATATACACAAAACACAAATGTTTGAATTATATTTTTATTCAAAAGGGATTCAACATGAGATAGAGTATATTGTTAGAACATCTTAAAATCTATGATTTTTTTAATTAATTATCACCCAGTAATAGAAAAAAAGTCACTAATTCATTAAGTATTAAATACCATGCTCTACTTGAAATGATGTGGATTTAGGGAGATCCTTTGATTAAAGACACAATAAAAATGGACATGAGAATCATAAGGAATGGGAAATCATCAACCCTATCCCAAATGATTTATCAACCATAATTATTAGAGAAGGCCAAGAAATATCAAAAATAATATCCTTTTTTACAAAATAAGATAAAGGATGTGAAGAATGAGAAGTTTTCTGAGTTCAATATGGATAAAGAAGGTGTACTAAAACATAGAATAAGACTATGTGCTCCATCTATTTTATAAATAAAGGATCTAACGGATGTATCCCATAACTATAATTTGTCTACACATCAAGTAAGCATGAAAATGTATAGGGAACTTCGTGATCATTATTGGTGGGATAATATGAAAAGGGTTATTTTGAAATACACTACAAGGTTCTTTGTGTGTCAATAAGTGAAGGTAGAGAGGTAACTTTCCTCAAGGGGAATTACAAACACTACCCCTACCAACATGGAACTTGGACAATATCACTACGGACTTTGTCACTGGTCTCCTGATAACATACAATGTAAACAATGTGATATGGGTTATAGTGGATCGTCTCACCAATACTAACCATGTAATCTCTATTAATGAAGATTTATCTCCAAACCAACATTCCATGATTTACATAAAGGCAATGGTTAATTTTCATGGGGTACCACTTTATATCATTTTTATCATGATCTAAGGTTCACATAAAAATTCAAGAGAAGTATTCATCATGCTCTAAATACTGAATTGAATTTCAGTGTGACTTATCACCACCAAACTGATGGCCAATCTAAGTGGAATATTCAGAAACATGAGGAAATTATGAGAATATTATTAATTTAATTTAAAGGTGGATGTGATCAACACTTCCCATTAGTTTAGTTCTCATACAACAATAACTTTCATTTTAGTATTCAAATGGAACCCAATGAATCTCTATATGAGAAGCAATGTAGAACTGCTACTTGTTGGGATTAAGTTAGTGATATAATGCTTCTTGTTTCTGATCTTGTTCAAGAGATTAGAAAAAAAGGTTCATGGAATCCAAAAACACATTAAGGCTGCTTAGAGTCGGTAGAAGAGTTATGCTGACAGTCGTTGAAGGGACTTGAAGTTTTATTTTCATGGAAAAAATTTCCTTCAAATATCACCTTGGAAGAGAGTCAGGTAGTTTGGGAAGAAAGGGCATCTTATCCGTAGGTACATTGGCCCCTTGGAAATCCTTGATCTCATAAGGGAAAGGTCTTATCTTCTTGCACTTCCACAAAATCTTACTCAATTTCATGATATATTCCCTATATATCTCTTGAGTAAGTAAATACCTAACCCTTCACATGTACTGAATCCTAAGGTGGTACAAATGGAACATGACCTATCTTATTAGAGGAAATTTGTGGAGATATTAGATAATAGAGAAAAGTGTCTATGCAATAGGACTACCCACCTCTTCAAAGTGTTGTGGAGGAACCATATATATAAATAATAGATGTGGGAACCATAGGAGGTAGTGAGACAGAATTTCCCACACCTTTTCTCAACTAAGAGAACGAGTTGACATTTCAGAGATGAAATTTATTAATGGGGGAATAATGTAATGACTAAAATGGTGTTCCTAATCTCCATGGGCTGAAATTAGTGCCAGGGTATCAAAAAAAAACTTCGGAATTATTTACCTAAATTTATAAGAATAAAACAACCAAAAAAATAAAAAATCAAGTATGAAAATTCAACCAAACAACCCTTAAAAAAAATTAATATTGAATTAAAAGGTTTTAAAACAATACCCAAAAAATTACACAACAAAAAGTATCAAAAATTCCAACTAAAAAACCCTTATAAGGAAAGTGGGAATAAACCTCAAGCCACCTCCACAACACCACACCAAGAAGACAACTTGCAACCTGAACCACTGTCACCAAAATCCTTGCCATTACTTATGTCAAATATTACAAAGTCTACATACCCCCAAGGTGTAATCAGGGTGTGAGACTAAGACTAGTAGGATGAAACCTAAGAAATTATTCCAAGAACTAAATATAATATGCTAAATAACTTGAAAGATTTTACACAATGAAAATTCTACTAACAATTTTAAGAAAAACAACATTAAATGAAATACAACTTTAAAGAATATTTTTTAAAGAGAACACACTTGATTCAGAAAATGTAAAACTAAACACTATCATATGATGATGGTAAGTACAATATAGCCAATGAGATATAATCACAAGAACTACCTCTAGGAACTAACTTGTAGTGGGACCATAGGTACCTCGTATCTCAGTGAAATGTGGTATAGGAACCATGACCAACAACATTCTCCTGAACTAGCCATTAGAGAGGAGAAAAATACAATATTCCAGGGGAATCAAATCATTTTCCATATGTAGTTCATGTTGTCATCATCAATCCTGCTATGTGAAACCGGGTTGCATCCACTTTCGAATCACTAGCACACTAGTCATAGTATGCACACCTAGATACCCAGGATTCCCCTTTGTGGTCAAACAACTTTCACATATCACATAACACCACTCACACATCCAAATTTATTTTTAAAATCATACACACACCAAAAAAATTCCAGAACATTATTCTTACCACTTATACAACTCAATAAACCATTTAGTCAATTTATAAAATAATTTTCAAAAAGAACACAAGTCTTTTTCACCGAAAAATGCACACAAAGTCCTATTTTAAAATCAACCACACATGAATACCATACCAAAATATTATTTTCATCCCTTACATAATATAATAAACCAATTTCATAAATTATAAAATCATGCCAAGTTACAAAATAAGTGTTTTTATAAGAAAAACACCCAATTTCATGTAAAAGTGCCACTTTAAAATAAGAAAGATACTTAATCATTTTGATGACAACTTTAACACCACACATAGTGAATAAGGAACATGAAAATTTATACATGAAAGAAAAATAAATTCACCAAATAATGTTAACACTTGGAATCACTCACCTTTGATGTCAAAATTCCGAAAAGTCGTTGTAAATATTCAACCACACCTCAAAAAACACATAATAGGAAATGAAAACTAACCCTAATCCAAGATATAGAACCTAAAAACTCAAAATTAAACCCAAATAATGAGAACCTGGCTGGTAGAAAAATGGAACCCCATGAAATAGAGGGGAAACCATAGAAAGAAAGAATACAGAAAGGAGAGAATCACTTACTCGAAGAACCTTTGATTTCCCCCCACCAAATCCACTTCAAAATGGGTGCCCAAGGGTTCTTAGGGGAGCTTGGAGACCTCATATGGATGATAATCTAGATTAGGGAAGAAAATGGGTGGAGGAGTGGTTAAATTTGAAAAGAGATAACTTAGAATAAAAATATTTCTAATTTTATGGGCTATGAGCATGGTTTGGCCACACGGTTTAATAAACTGTTCAGCAATCATCCACACAGTCTATAAAGAGTGAATAGTTACCTTGGATGAGGTGCACAACTGGGCGGTTATTGTACGATAGGTTATTCCTTCTACCAAACAATCACCTAGGTTGGGTGCATGGTTTACACTAATTGTTTGCCAACTATGTTCTTGGATCATCCCTCTCAAGATCCTCCATTTGTCTCCAAAATTTATAAGGGAACCTACGGAAAAGGAAATAACAAAAATAAAAAGTAAAAAAATAACTGAAAATAAAGGCACAAATGAGAAAATTCTCCCCACCATGAAAACTTTATGCCCTTGGAAAGTCAACTCAAATCATCATCGGGAAATTAGAATAGATACTCTTGCTCAACCCTTGACTTTCACTCCCAATTCTCATGCAAATCATTCCCATGCTACCAAATTTCATGGACCAATGGAATAGTATCTCCCCAAATCGCCTTTTATTGGGAATATAATATTCGCACTAGCCACTCAAACACTGATAAATTGGGATCTATTTCCAACTCCTACCAATTCAACATATAGTACGAGTCCATGTTATATTTCTTTAGTTGGGAGACATGAATCACATCATTAAGAGATATAAATTCAGAAGGATAAGATAAACTATAATCCCACCTTTAAAATCTAATCGGTGATTTCAAAAGGACCAACATACCTCAGTGTTAGCTTTCCCTACATCCCCAAACGGTGATGAACCAAGAGCGGGTCCACCTTCAAGAATACCCGAACAACCATGGAAAACTCAATATATCGATGCCTATGATCAGAATATGATTGGTGGTGACTCTTAGCTGTCAATAACCGCTTCCTAATGAAATTGAATTTCTTATAAGTCTCATGCACAAGGCTCAGTCCCAAAAGTGAGGTCTCACCCACCTCAGCCCAACATAGAGGAGACTGACAAGTCCAGCAATAAATCACTTCAAACAGAGCCATTCGAATAAAATATTGGTAAATTCTATTATAAGAAAACTTGACCAATCGAAAATGGCTATCCCACGATCCTTCGAAGTCTAAAACACAACTGCGATGCATGTCCTTGAAAATATGATTTTCCAGCTCTGTCTGACCATCCATTTGGGGATGTTATCTTATACACATATTAATCTACAAACCTAATTCCTTCTGGTGTCCTTCCCAAAATCAAAGTGCTAAAACTAGGATCTATTTCTGAAACATCTACTAACGACACCCCATGAAGCCTTACCACCTTCAGAATATACATTTAGCCCAGTTCATCCACTTTAGTTGTGTATTTGATCAGAATAAAATGGGATGATTTGGTCAAATAAAAATTCACCACCCAAATTGTGTTCCTTCCCTAAAGTGTATGAGGTATGAAAAAAATAAAATCAATGGAAACCTTGTCCCACTTCTAGGTTGTAATGGGTAATGGATGAAGAAAACCATAGGGCCTTTGATGCACTTCCTTTACCTACTGACATATATTACACCTTGACAAAAAATATGTTGTGTTCTACCTCATGGCTACCCACCAAAACTACCAAATAACATCATAATAAATCTTGGATTCCTTAGGATGAATGAACCACTATGATCAGTGGATATCCAACATCACCACCTTTCTCAAGAAAAACAAAAACATTGAATGACCCTTAAGGCACAAGACTCCCTTAAGAGATGAAGACCAATCCAAAGATATATCCCCACCATGAAGAAACTACATAGACTGCTGAAAAAGATAATCACTAGGTTGTTCCCAATTAATCCCCTCCATAAGGGAAAGATTCAACTAAAATATCACCAAGAACACACCCACACTATGCTCCTTGGTCTCCAAAAGCATCTGGGCAAGGAGCCCCATCAGAGTCCACTCATCACCATACTTCTTAAAATCCTTCACTAGCACTTTTCTTCTCAAGGAATCAACCACCACATTACCCTTTCTTGGGGTATATATAATATCAAAGTTGAATCCCTATAAGTACTCAATCTAATGGCGTTGTCACAAGTTCAAGTCTTTCTGGGAGAAAATGTAGGCTAAACATTTATGGTCAAAGTAGACCACAAATTTATCACAAAAAAGATAATGGAACCATGTCTTTAGGCCATTCATAACCGTTTATAATTCCACGTCATGGGTCAGTTATGTATTTTAATGTGTTCAGAGTTGGTGGGATACATACGACAACATGTGATCACACTGCATAAGCACACACCCAAGACCCATACCTAAAGCATCACAATAAACCACTTATCCCTTAATAGACATTGGAAAGATAAATATAGGTGTAGTATTAAACCCCCACTGCAGATCCAAAAATGATGCATGAAACTCTGGGATCCACTCAAACTTCACCCCATTCCATGTGAGTGCGGTCATAGACAAGGCAAGCCAAGAGAAATTTCAAACAAACCATCTATAATACCATTCTAGGCAATGAAAAATATTGATTTAGAACACATTCTTTAGATTATACCATTAAATAACTACGTTGATCTTCTCAGGGTCAACTAAAACCCCCTACTTTGAAACAACATAACCCAGATGCTTCATGTCCCTAATCTAGAAGGTTCACTTTCAAATATTTTCATAATGGTGAGGATCCAACAAAGTTACCAAAATGATCCCCAAGTGATGATTATGCTCCTTCTTAGATCGATACTTCACTTGGATTTCATCCACAAATACCAAATTGAAAGAGTCGAGATACTGGTGGAACAACCTATTCATGAGTTCCATAAAAACTAATGGAGCATTGGTTAACCCCAAAGGCATGACCAAATACTCAATGTTTCCATAGCTCCTTCGAAAATCCATCTTCAGTATTTCCACCACTCTCACCAGAACTTGGTGATAACCTAAACAAAAATCTATCTTGGAAAACCAATTTTAAACCTTCATTTGATCAAAAAATTAATTGATTTAGGGAAACATGTATTTATTCTTAATAGTTACCTTATTTAGCTTCCGGGAATCAATACACAACTAGAGGGATCCTTCAGACTTCTATGTGAATATAACAAGAGTGGTCTAAAGAGAGATGCTCATGAAAATGAACCCTTTTGATTCAAAATTGTCTAGATATCTATTTAATTACATAATCATGGTGGGGTCCAACAAATACAAGGGAAAATATATTAGTTGTGTTCTCGATGCCAAATCAATAGATAATTCCATGTAACTCTTTAGGGGTAATCTCATAAAGTCATCCAAAAATACCTCGAGGAACTCATCCACTACCCATAGTAGTTCACCCTCAGAAGCACCCCCATCATCCTCTAGAACAAGTGACAATAATTGAAAGATAATATTTACCAACTCCGGGAGTGGAGGTCCCACGTGACCAGAGCTAGGATCCCATTCCCCAAGAAATTCTTAAGAAATCCCATCAGTTAACATGAAACTTACCTTCCACCTATAACAAACGATATACATTTGGAAGCACACCAAAAAATCCATTCCAATGACCACATAAAAATTGGTACATGTATTGGTCTACAAAATCCCACTCCATCTCTACCCCTGGCACAAACAGTACTCTAGATTGACACCTAAGAACCCACTCCTTCTCCCTACCCAACGATATTACAAACTCTATTGAAAAAGACATTAGCTCTGTTAGAAAGTTCAACAGATCCACAATATGGAAAGTGATAAAAGAAATAGATGCATCGATATCAAATAAAATGGTTACTATAGTAGATAAAATTGAATGGTACCTTGAACTATTGAGGGCCCTGCATCCTATCCCGCTGGTGCGAGATCCACAACATGAACATGCCTAGTCTCTTTTGAGAATGGCCTCTCACCTATGGATCTATCCTAAACTAGTTCATCCATGAATATGATCTTTTCCTACCGCCATGACCACAAAAACGAGACCCCAACATCTGGGTCAGCTCTGATTGAACAAACTCTTCCCTAGAAGCTATAGATCCTTCCCCACTCTGGTATGGGTGTGTCAACTTGAAGAAATGATGAAAGTGCCCCATAATTACACAATGATGAAAAGAACCAGGAGGATCTGTTCAAGCAGGTGGAGTGTGACCTATCCTCCCACACTAATGGAATACAACAAAAGTCACATCAGAAGCTATAGAAGAAAAGTTTCCGGAAGGATGGCCTGAACTACATCCTCCCTTCTTACTTTTCTCATCCCACTTCCACATTCATTCTGAGGAGTTGCTAATTCTTGTAGCTAAAACCCCCCATAAACTCCATAATTTTCGTTCTTATCAATCTTTACCATACAATAATGATCAAATACCTTAGCATAGTTTCCAAACTTGAACAAAAAAACACAACATTCAATTTTTGGTCTCAAAACATTCTCAAAATTCTAATATTTTATACATTCATTGGATACAATATTAGGTGAATACCACACTAGCTCAGAAAAATGATTAGCATATTACATTACTGATTGATCTCCATTGGAAATATCCATGAACTCTTGGGATCTTGGATAGTCCATGTCCTCGGGACAAAATTTCTCATTGAAGATGGTCTTGAAATCCTTCCATCTCATCTGCTCATAATTTGTAGCCGGAAGAACGGATTCCCACCACCTTTGGTTGGGAAGTTCTAGAAATAATGAATTACATTTCACTTGTACTTCCTATGGGATGTAAAGAAACTCAAACATCCAATCTATCTTCTTGTCCCACTCCTCTGATTACTACGACTCAACATTTCCTTGAAAAGTATGAGGCTTGTTCTTAAGAAACTCTAGAACTTTTTATTTTCTAGGAATAGATTCATCCTCTCTAAATATTGTGGGAGCAGGAGCCACTCCCTTTCCCAGATCCTGAATATCTTGTACTGTAGCTTCCACGAACCTTTGATCAAGATATGTGATAGAACTCACACAAGCTTCCTCCCATGGTGGTAAGGGATCTCTCCGGCGAGGCATGTTTCTACAAGAAGCAATATTTACAAGAGAAAACATTAGTACAAAAGTTATGAAAATTTCATCAATAGCATAAAATATAAATAAATTAAACTTTCCATGAAAATAAAATGACTAAACCACTTCACCCCCACACATTGTCCATATGCAGTCTACAACTTGCACATCCCACCTAGATGATAAGTCAAACCATTGTCCCAACATCCCATAGAGACTCAAGGTCTGTCATGTGGTGTGCTATCTAGGTACCCAACTCACAGCCAAAACCCTAAGCCCTGATAGTACTAGATCCTGTCAAACCAAACTAATCAAAAATAAAATTAACCAATTATATGACCTTCTCAAATGCCATTTTTTCATGAACCAAGCTGGGTCATCATCCAAAATGGCACCCGACCTAGTATGTGGAATTGCCAGAAGGGAATTACCGATCCCCATGGGCTAGCACAAGTGCACGGGTATCATAAAAAAAGCATGGGAATAATTTACATGAATTTATAATAATAAAACAACTAGATAAATTTAACAAACCAAATATGAAAATTCAACCAAAAAAGCCATAATTTTTTTTGAGAATAAACCGACATCAAAAAAGGAAATAAAAACGAGGTTCATAATGTCTAACTAAAACCCCCACAAGGTAAGGGGTGAATCACCCTCAAGGGACCTCTATAACACCACACCATGAAGAAAAATAAAAACCAGAACAACCATCGCCAAAAGGCTTTCCCTTACCTGGGTCAAACATTACCAAGTCTACTAACCCCTAAAGGTTTATGTAGGGTGTGAGAATAAGTCCAGTAAAATGACACCCAAGAAAACATTCCTTTATCTAAACATTATAAGTAAAATAAATATAAATATTTTAAATAAATAAATGGCTAATAACAATTTTGAGAAAAAAACTTTAAATGAAAGACAATTTTAAAGAATTTTTATAAGATACCACACTTGATTCTAAAAATTTACAACAAAAAGCTATCGTACAATGATGGTAAGTGTAATATAGACAATTATCACCAATCATAGGAACTACCCCTAGGAACTAGCTAGTAGTGGGACCCTAGGTACCTCATATCTCAATAAAATGTGGTATAGGAACCACAACCAACAGCTTTCTCATGCACAATCCACTAGAGAGGAGCAATATCCAAAATTATAGTGGTCTCAAATCATTTACCATATATTTTTCATGTTTTCATCATGAATACTAATAAGTGAAATTGGGTCATAGGCACTTCTTAACCACTAGCATACTAGTCCTATCCCACCCACCTAGATATTCATGATTCCCCTTTATGTTCATATAAGTTTCACATAACAAATAACACCAATTTCAAATTCAAATTACTTTTTAAAATCATACAAACACCAATAAATTTAACAAAAATTATTCACGCCACTTATATGACTCAATAAACCATTTAGACAATTTATAAAATAATTTTTATGAACACCAAATGGATTTTACACCCAAAAATGGACCCAAATACCTCTTTTAAAATCAACAGAACATCAAATACATACAAAAATATTATTTGAAGCCATTAAATAATATAATAATCCAAATTTGAAATTTATAAAATCATTCCAAGTGACATAAAGTGTTTTTTCACATGATAAACACCCAATTTCATGTAAAAGTTCAACTTTAAACCAAAACACAAACTTAATATTTTGGAAAACCACTTTTTCACCACACATAATGAATAGGTAACATGCTAAATTAAACATTAAAGAAAAAGTAATTCACCAAATAATGTATACACAAGGAACCACCTACATTTGATGTCAGAATTCCAAAAAAAAGTGTGAATCATTAACTATGCCATAAGAAAGAAGAAAACGAACCCAAATCCAATATATTTAACCCAAAAAATAAAAATTAAACCATAGGAAAGAATATTTAGCTTCTTGAAAAAGGGAACCCCAAGAAAGAGAGGATAAATCCTAGAAATAATGAAGAAGGAAGTGGTAGAATCACTTACTTGAAGAAACTTTGAGTTCCCCCACCATATCCCCTTTAAAATGGGTCCCAAGGGTTTTAGGGGAGCTTGGAGGCCTCATATGGATGAATATTCTGAGTGGGGAAGAAAATGGAAAGATGAGGTGTTAAATATGAACAAGGTAAACTTGGAATAAAAATATTTTTAATTTTCTGGGTTGGGAATGTAGTTTAATAAATTGTTCGGAAGTTGTGCACACACTCTATTCAGAGTGCATAGTTACCTGGGCTAAGGAATTTGACCGCATGGTAGGTTATTATTTCTACCACACAATTACTTGCGTTGGGTGCACAGTTTACACTAATTGTGCGTCAAATATGCACCTAGGTCTACCCACCCAAAAACAACATTTTTTATCCAAAATTAAAAAGGGAACCTAGGAAAAAATATAGACAAAAAATTAAAAGTAAAACATTCCTGAAAAGAAAGGCACAAATTTTATTGTCAATATTTCCATTGGAAACTACACTTATGGAAATAATTTGTGTATTATAATTTGTAAGTAGAAATGATAAAGAATAATTAATTCATAATGGGTAAATGATGACCTCAACTATTAGAGTCGTTCCATATAAATCCCATTTTTGGAGCTTAGTAGGGAGGTAGAATCACTGGGATTCACTCTTAACCAAGCCCAAGCTAAGCTTCAATAAGTGGAGCAAGAACAAAATCTATTATGAAAGAAGTTCAAGTTAGTGAAAATACTACTCAAGAGATGTTAGCCGAGCCACCTATTGATTCTTTCACCATCACACATATTACCCTTAGGTCATATTCATGTGTTATAATTTGTTATGTGTTGATTCCCTAGTTACTTAAAGTGTAATTACATTGTATAAATAAAATTTTTATTCCTTAAATTCCATTTTAAGAAGTGTTTTCCTTAATAAAATTGAGATGGAATTTGATAAATTTATTTTGTAGATATAATTTTTACATTCTAAAAAAGATATAAATATTTATGATAAACTTATATATTATGAATAATACTTATCTTAATGAAATAGTATGATAAAAACAATATTATTTAAATATAAATGTCAAAATAATTTCTTTTTCAAGTGTCATAAATTTAACTATGCATTTTCAATCAGCTATTATTTTTAATAAATAAGGATTTTTATATTTAAAATCAAGAATTATCATATTTAAAGAATATTCTAAAAAAATTAATATCCATTTTTAAATCATCATTCAAAAATTATATTAGGGTGATTTTATGATGATTTTCTAAAATATATTTTTTTTCATGAATAATAAAAATACAGATTTTGTGTTTCAGTATGTTTAATGAATTCATAATTACATCATAATGATTTAATAATTATATAACCACAATCCATGACTACAACTGTTTTATTTTATTAATATAAATTATTTAAATATATTTTAATCAATTTGCAAACCTAAAATTTACATTCCAAAATCTACAATGGAAACTTTAACGATAAAAACATTATTTTTGGGGGAACTTTAGTTTTACTGAAGAAGAGAAGTAATATAAAATGAAGATAGACTATTATGGACTAAAATTTCATAAAATATTACCCAGGGGTCCAAAACCATGTGAAAATACAATGGGTAATCCCTTGGGTTTTTATTTTCCACAATGGTTTCCAAGGCCTATATTTGGAAATTAATAAATAAAACCTCCACTTTTCCTATAAATACCCACAAATTTATATATTTTTATTCACTTATAATCCATTATACATTAATATCTTTTATTTCTCCCCTATAATACCTCCCAAGGTTTCTTAAAGTCTCCAAGGTCCCAATCCTCGTTTTTAAGAAAAACTCTTCATGGTAAGAGAATTATCCTTCTTTTTATCTTTGATTCTAGAAAATATTTTCGTAGATGTCATAAAAATGTTTTGGATACTCACTTATACTACCATTTTGATCATAATATTAGATTAAAATTATATTTTTTTAATTTTAGTCCCTTTCCCCCTCTCATTTTACTTTTTTTTTCAAAACCATGTTTAATTCCAGTTATGTTGCCGAATTTACTCCTCAAAATTTCCCTCTTCTCCTCAAGAAATTCTCTTTCATTTTATTTTTGTGAATAGAAAAGTCTCTTTCTTAACCATGTGTATTCACATAAATGTAAAAATTATTTATTTCATTTTGGTATCAACATACGCAAAACACACATTCCTTTTCCGTGGGTTGAAAATGACAAATTTTTTATGTTTTAAGCACTTTCGAAACATTATGATTTTGATATGAAACCCATTCCTTTTATTCTCCATAGGTTATTTATGAAATGTTTGGTTATGATATAGGTGTATAATATTAATTAATACATATGCAGTTTATTCCTGAATATCACTCCAATTCATTGGGTAAATAATTTAATCTCTAGAAATGACATGTTTTACGATACCATGGTGAATAACTTTGTTAATTTTTATGGACCCTTGGTAAAAAACCTTAGGGATATGCTTATGAATATCTCATTTAAATTTTTTAGCATCATTTCCATGTTATGATTCATGTTATTTTGGTTATTATATCCCCTTTTTCTTCTTATTATTTCCTTGTGATATTCCCCATGTTCTTCTTGTTTCTTTCCATTATTGGGACTTATACTCACCCTTTCCTTATTTATATGTCCCCATGTTATGATATGCATTTAATGTACCAAGGATAAACCTAGGAGGAATAATTTCAATTGGAATAGATTTTTTTTAGGTTTTCATGTGTTGTGTAACTTTTTTCAAAGAAACTATGCTTTAAAATATCCTCAGTTGTAGAATGTAATGAAATGTTATCTAATAATAAGGTGAGATTCCATAAAATCAGGTTTGGTTAAAGAATGGGGAACCTACTAGGTCCCTAAAGCCATGTATGAAATTCATCCTACTAGGGATCCTTGAGGTATACTCATAAGATAAGGCATCCTACTTGGGATCCTTCACTATAAATAAAAAAGAAGGAATCCTAAAAGGGATCTCCAAATGCTAAGAAAATAGAGGCATCCTATAAGTGATCATAAGAACGGTACATAGAAAAATGGACATCCTACATGAGACCCTATTATGAGAGTATGAAGGATGATGCATCCTAAATGGGATCCTATGAATGATAAATAGAAAAAGTGATACTACATGTAATTTCCTAGGAAGTATTCTAAGAAAAGGAATATCTTAGGGGATCCTTGGTACAAGAAAAGATGGGGGAATTTTATAAGGGATCCTCTTGGTCGAAATGTATGTAGAGGAATCTTGCATGGGATCCTTAAAAACTACTAGCCTCATATCCTCTTGACCTATAAAGGCACATCTCGCAGGGGAGAAATCATCAAAAAAAGATATAAAAGAATTAGTCAATAGAGATAGATCATGGATCATCTCATATCAAGGTCTCACTCTCATAAGACACCCGATATAATTACTATAGGAGGAACCTATACATAAAGTTAGAATCTTGAAAATCCTACAAAAAGACTTTCAAATACCTCACAGGTCTTACCATCACAAAATACAGTAAATGATACTCAAAAAGTAAAATTCATGGGTCCAATTTCATCTCATAGGAGAAAATATATGAAAAACCCACAAAAAGGTTAAAACGGGGTAGTACATGGCACCTCTCCCTGAGTACACAATGCGTACTCCTAAAGCCCCACATGGGCATGTACTCTGGTTGGATGTGAAGTGTAAACTCCCAAGTACTTGGTGTGTAATATGGGTACATAGTGTGTACCAAACATGTGGTACCTACCCATGTCCCTCAATAGTAATGACCAGATATGTGGCCTTACTGTGTATTTCTACATGGTTTCCGACCCACATGGGGTCTAGATGTATACTCTACACGACCATGTACCCCTACATGGGTAGCCTGGTCAGGTACTCGACTATATTGATAAGTACCAATACATGGAATGCACATCCAAGTACAAAGAATTTACTTCAAAAAACATCATTTTCCTTAAACAGTATGAACACAATGCATGTGTTACCTAAACCATACACTGTGTCGAAAGATTTTCCTGAATGAGAAACCCTCATAACACCCTGAAATCCCCCTTTATTCCAAAAAATAGTATATCAGACCATAAGGGGTCAAAATAACACATATTAAGGGATTAAAACATCAAAATATAAAATCTAATAAGATCTACTGTGAAAACATAAAAATAGTCCACCTCTGGGAATAATCCACAGAATCTTTGCCATTTACCGCAGTTTATGGTTGTTTTACATCGATGTGGAGTGTCCCGAGTTCCCTATCAATAACCTTTTATCTATGAATCACTTTTTTTATCTTTGTATCCATTTTCCTCTCTCTTTCACATAAATAAATAGAGCCACAGGGGCGTTCATGAGAATCCAAAGGAGAAAGGAAGAAAAGAAAAATAAAAAAAAAAGGAAAAAAAAAAGAAAAAGAAAATAAAATAAGGGGGGTGATCAACCTGAGTTTATACTCCACCTCAAAATAATTCCCCATTATAGAATCAATGGATAAGATATAATATCAATATGATAGTCCATTCAAAAAATATTTCTGAATGAACCTGCATGATTAAATAATAATTAGTTTATTAAATATTAATTATTAATTATTCCACTAAAATTTGAATGGCTCTTAATTCCACCAAAATCATGTACTAGGGTAAAACTATAATGGGACCAATGGAGTGGTTTTAAAAATGATCAAAGATAATCTTCTAGGGTGAAATTACTATTTTACCACTTATAAGCATCTGAATAAAGAAAATTAATTTCTCTACTCTAAATTGTATTCCAGAAAAACATGATACCATACACTAAGTTAGTATCCCTTGAAATCATCACTAAGCACAGATTATGTAGAATTATATTTGATTAATATATAAATAATTTCATAAAAATGTGATTATACCATTATATTGAGTAATTTAGTTTATTCATTTGGAATAAATAAATATAGTGGGAGAAGAAGGAATGTGTATAAATAATAAGATATTTTTTATTTTTACTCTAGTATTAAATATTTCAATTTATTATTAATAAGGAATAAAAATAAACTATTGAATATGGTGTGAATTTTGTATTAAAAAATGAAGGGGGAGATTAAAGCACCCAATAGAGATTGTGGTTATGGCATGTTATATTTTTTCCCTAGTTGAGATTGATGAACATAATAGTTGGTATTTCTAATGGGTAATAAAATGAAGATTGAATAAGATATTAGTGATGACTATGGATGATTTGGAAGTCAAAAATCGTGTATTTGTTACTAATGATGTTAACCTATCTTATCCAAAGGTAGTTTCCCAAATAAATTATTGAACATATACATTGGAAGTGTTTATATTCATTACCTAGATGATAGAAGAGATGGTGTAAAAATGTAATGAACTAAAGGATAAATATCCGATGATTGTTGAAAAAAACATAAGTGTGAATTAATGAAAAGTGTTGAAGGTTCATGAGATATTTTTCAACTACATTTGGATGAAAAATTATTTTAGTCTAATTGGTACAAGGTATGTTGTATGTATAAAAATAAATACATATTGAAGATTCACTCATGAAAGAAGAATTAATAGAGGACAAGTCTATTAGAAGATGAACTCAAGGAATTGACATGATTAACAGCTTAAAGAACCCAAGATCGAGTAGCATGGATTAATAATTGGATATTGGTAAAGGAGATTACGAATAGAAATTAGAAAAATTTTATTGTATCATAATCAAATAAAATATTTTTTAGAGGTAGGTAATGATTAAGAGTCAGCATAAGAGGCGTAAGATTCATTCAAAAAATGTAATACTTGTCTAAAACAAATTTAAGGATAATTTTCTCTTATGAAACATCATCAGAAGTAGAAATTGAAACAAGGTAGCGTTATCAAATTAAAAAATAAGGGTATTTGTATCTTAAGTATAAGGGTTGTTTACAGTTATAATAATTTTCAAATCATAGGAGTTAACGAATATAGAAGTTATTATAATAGATGATGAGATAAAAATGGTGAGTTGTGATATAATTGTAAGATAAGGTATATTTGAGAGGTATGAAAACCAAACTATTAGTTGTGTTTGAAAAATTATTAAGATGATTCTATGTTAATAATTAAAGTAAATAAAAAGCATAATAATTTAGAATTATTTTTATTATTGTTTATTTAAATTCGATAGTGTCAAAAGTAATGAAATAAATAATAGAAGGAGTATATCATTAGAAGATACCCTATAAAATCAATGAGAAGAATATACATTTTGGAGCTTGATGAAGTTTCAAAGTTGAAAAACTCTCATGAAATGTTAACCTCTAATTTTCATTGTTTTATAATGATAAAAAAAATTACAATTGGAGAAGTTTGAGGTATGTGAGAACTAAAAAATAAAAGAGTATCTGAAGATAGAAATTATATATATTTGAAATATGAGGATATAGGATAATTTAAAAGTATTTATGGTTTATATGAGAGAATAATTCACTAAATAAATACAATAAAGGAATAAAAAAGTGAGTAGGATAATTTAGATCAATAGAATTTGAAGTATTATGTAATATAAAAAATTTTATTTGATGTAAATTATAAGTGTCAGAGTAATGCAGTTAACGCTGAATGATTTATCATATGAATAGAAGATAAATTTGAGAAATTTTAGTTTGAATAAATTAAGAACATTATAAAATTGAAGAAATCATAAGTTATGATGATTAGATTAGATAAAAGATGAAAATGATAAGAATATGGGTTGACCAGAATATAAGAAGTTGTGATGCCAATATAAAATGTTTAAAAAATTATTTTAGCATTAAAAGGAGAGAAATTTATTCTCATGTTACATGTTATAGTTTTAATGAATATTTAAGGTAGAGTATGATTGTATATGTAAAAAAATAACAGATAAAGATCATGAAATTGCAATATTAGTTGACACCAACAGATTTCTAAAATCAATTATGTGAAATGTTAAGGTGATGAAACTGAGATACAAAATTAAATATATAAATATCATGAGTTATAAACCATGATTTATTGCACAATTTATAGAATCTATGAATATGTTTTAGTTTTCACATAAAATCAAAAAAATTTTTATCATGATAGGTCTATCAAAAGGAAGACCATGAAATTTAATAAGTGTGAGATTTTATAAAGGATTCATTAAATCATAAGGGATATAAATTGAGAATATTGTTGATCTATAAAGATGGTATAAAAGATGTATAATATTACTAGTACATTCTATGATATTCTTTGGGGTTACTAAATAGATTATTTGGAATTTAAAGTTCCAAGGATTGATAAGAAATTTTCATAAGTTTGGAAACTAGAAAATAAATAATTTCAAACATCTAGAGGAAACATACATATATCCTAAATTTTAAAGTACTTGATTTTCTAAGGTCCCTAGAGATATAGTTTTTGGAAGTTAAAATAAAAGGTTGGCATGCATGTACTTGAAGTTGATTATTCAGTGGCATTAAAAGATCTGTATTGGGGAATAAGATCTTATAGATTATGTACATAAATCATAGATCTTATGGATGATCTTGTTCAAGAGACCTTATGGGAACATTGAAGACTTGTGGTTCTAGTATAGATAATTTCATCATCTTGGTTAGTATATTTATGAAATTTGGGAGGCACTATAATTATCCAAAACAGGTCAATGATGATATTATCCCATACCTCTATAATATAGGTAGCCACTTTTTGTTTTGGATAATAACCACCCCTTATAATCACATATATTAATTGTTAAAGTGTTTTGTATCTAGATGATAACTAGACATATAAAGGAGTTGGTTTCCCACATTGGTACCAAACTTGATAAAAATCATGTCTACGGATTTCATTACATTGATTATTATATGTAGTGATGTGTGTCTGAAGTTATTAAATAACCATGTACCTCTTAAACTATATATTATATTAAATAATTTTTTTTAAAAGATCTTGTTAGAAGAATTTTGTTAAATTAGTCCTCATCGATTAACCTCCCTCTTAGTGTGAATGTATGATCCACTCGACACACCATCCTCTATAAGTTAATATTAAAAAAATCATATGCATGTATTATTTTTACTTAAGTACTATAATTATATCATATTTGAAGAATCCAAATGAAATAACATATTTATGAGAGGATATATGGATATAAATACTTCTAGGCACTTTCTAATGGCTAGAAACTAGTCAATAATCTATTTTTATAAATACTCATTGGAAGAATAGAGATAGATGACCTCATTTAGGGGAGTTGATTGGGATTGAAAAATCTTCTCCTACAAACATGAGGTCTCCCCATTATCCTCATCATCACCATCTATATTATTTTCCTTATATTCCTAGTTTTATTATTATTTACTTCCAAATCAATATTAAATTTTCATTAAAAGGTAAATAAGAGAATACAGAGTCATGGTGGATTAAATAAATGAAGACCAAGTGAGACCCCAGTAACATGGGTCATCCCAACAGGGGTAAAAGAACCTAAGGAGTAGAAATCCATAAGGGGGAAATCCTGGGAATCTAGAGAAGCCAAGAAATCAACCACTTGATTGCCTTCATGACAAGTTTTAAGTATCACTATGTCACCGGATAAGAAAACCATTCACTCGAGAATCAGATAAGTGATGTGCCATAGAGAGGCATAGACACCGGTGAGGGAAATCTAAGTAATATTGGAATTATTTTCCATAGTAGTTAGGGTGATATTATTTGATCTGTAATGAAAAAAGGCATTTATCATAACTATTAAGTCCACCCTTAAAGAGTTTTTGGATCCATAGAAGGAACAAAAAGAAAAGAGAACTGAGCCATTAAAATCATAGACCAAAACCCCTATCATGCATGAATCCATGACTACATGCACCATCAATGTTGATCTTATGAACGTTGGTGGGAGGGGACACTATAACCTAATGGACCATCTTTCTGGGTATATACATGACTGAGGGTAGGCTTCCATGGAGATAACTACTGAGGTAAAGATCTTCCCCTTACTTCATGATCCCAACTAGATCCACCACCATGCACCCGTCTCTCACCACCACTACCAGGTCAGAGAGCCGAGGGTCATGCCAAGCTTGGTTTGAAGCCTTCCATGAACACCAAAAACCTTCTCCCAACATAATCTCCCAGGACTTTTCCTTCATTTGTTTCTATAGAAGCCACAAAACCAATTATGAAGAAATTTAATAAGGTAATACACACTTTGAACATGATCCCTGAACTCACCATGTTCCCTCCAGATCAGGCCCACCCATCCACTCTGAAATAAATGATCAGTGAAGACTCCACTGTGGTATATGAACTTTAGATACACTTATTATTTCCTGGTTTTATTAATGACTATAATTTTCTAATCTCTCCTAGTTTATAAAGATTAAATAGCCTTTGACATGACTGTATGAATGAATAAAGAAACTCAATCAATTAGAAGCTCATAATTACTAAAAAATAAAATTAAGGCCTATAATAAAAGGTTCTAAACTAGAAAAAGTCATTATTAGTAAATAATTCACTACCTTATGGGGTCATAACATAACCAATTCCCATCATGTCTTTTTCATCATGGAGGTTATCTATAGTTTCATAAGATAATAGTTGATTCTAAACTAGGTCAAAAACCCCCCATAAATTTAGGTATATATCATCCATATTAATATATCGGGAAGACATTTGATTATTTCTCCTATGATTCTTCTATGAGTTATTATCTTCAACCAAGGTTAGATGCACCACAAATGATTCTAATAGTAAATATAATCCCATATTCTCCTCAAGAGGGTATCCACTCACATGAGATTCTTAATTTATCTAATATTTTTATAGTACTATTATGGCATTCAATTTTTGTATTTTTCTAATATTCCCTTCACCAAGAGATCTAATTGACTAAAAAACATTAATGAATCTCTCTCTTTCCCACCAGGTCATTCTCGTTTAGGGATAAATTTTGAATATTAATGGTTATTATATTAAATACTTACTCTCTTAGCAATACATTTAGATATAATTTTTCCAATATATGGTTTAATACTAGGAATAGACAAGTGATAAAACTAATATGAGGTAGGAAACACTTTACCCAAGTACCTTTATACACTAGAAATAATGAAAATTTTCTTATTAACTAGGGATGACACTAACTATGAAAATTGAAATATAATGATTGGAGAGTATATTATATAAACCTGAATTTTTATTATAATTGGAATGGTGTGTAAGTATCACACACCACTACACTATCTTTTCATTTTATAAGTGCTTTATCCTGAAATCATATTTGGTTTGATTTGTATTTTGGACCTAACGAACTATTTTATACTATAAAGCTAATCAAAGAGACATATAGAATACATTTAAACTAATATTCATAACATTGTACACCAGAATGAACTTTACCACCCCTCAAATTTGGTTAAACACTAGTAATATTAATTAATAGTTGAAATTTTTTTAAATCAGTTAACAAAAACAATGTTTTTTAGCCTAATAAACACCAATATTATTCATTATACTCCTATAAAAAAAATTAAAACTAGACACTCATGAAAAAAACTACTCTAACTTACTTATATATTTGATCTCTCAATATAGATAAGAAAAACCTAGAACTACTAGGATGATCATAATATTTTATGTAAGTTGAGTAGCTGTGAAGAAATTGTTTGGAATAACACTTGTGTAGGAATCTCAAACTAGTGAAAACCATTGACATAGAAACATTTCCAAAAATACTATGAACTGAATTTGTAGTTTTTTCTCTATAAAAACATTGAATTCCCATTCAGTGTACCATCCCTTTAAAAGAAAGGCTAGTATAAACCGTCATTTCCATGTTTATGATAATTTGGAAAACCCATTCCCCTTTGAACTTTAAACTAATATCTATGAGGATAAAATAATATTATGATCCAATCTCTAAAGGTAATATATTAACTCCATTTATCATCCCTCTTCAACTAATGTTATTTTAAATGTAGTAGTCCCTTGTCTAGAATTGGGGCCTATACATTATTTTCCCAAATACTCAATGAATGTGAAAAATCATCATGTATAGTTTCTAATATAGTTTCTCCTCTAAGTTATCAAATATCAAAGATATCAATACCCATTTCCAATATATCAAGTGAATGTTATTTATTTATGGTATCCATTGGAAAATGATTTTTAGAATCATATCTTAATAGTCATAGATTAAGAATTATGATGAAAAGACTACCTTATGTTTTCCAACAACCTAGATTCTTATCATAAACTCTATATATATTTGGTATACCCAAAAGGGATATTCCCACTCACTAGTAAAATAAACCCTTGATGAAGGTTACACTATGAAATAAAACCCCTAATCTGATTAGTGATTAGAATATTTTCATATAATAAAGTAGTTATTGATTTTATACTCTCATATTTGATCACGATAGAAAATTTTCCGATGGAACTACTCTAAATTATCAGTTTTAAGGAAATTTCCCTTATAAGTTTTAAGTATATTTTGAAGAATATGCAGTTTTATATAACCAAAAAAATAATGAAAAATTGGTCTCTTGATTATACAATATATTTATGATTTTAATATCATTTATACAATAAAATCCATAAAATTGTAACCTATCATTTCATAGATTGTTTTATTGTTCTTTCTCAAGTATGTGTTATTGTTTTTGTCCCTTTTATTGGATATGATAGGGTATACAGAAATTGATATTATTATAAAAAATTGTACACATTTCCAAAAAAATCATAAAAGGTTATTATATTGACTTGTATATATTTCCTATACCAATAGAATATAGATATAAAGAATTATCAAAATTGATTGAAATGGTATAAACTATGGAAGTATGATAAGTTTAATTGAAATTTAAAAAGTTAGTGATCATGAATTTTTTTGGATATTCCATTAAAATACATCATGAGTAGTGTATAAAATATTGTTATCACATTGAGTTATGCATCAGGGATAAGTAATTTTGTTAATTATATAATTTCATGCATGAAAACACGCCTTCATAAAAAGATAACTTTAAATATAGGATTCAATAAAATTATTAGGTGCAACTAATAGTGAGAAACATCTTTATATAAGGGTAAAATCGGATTTATAACTTCCTCCCAATAGGCTGAATTAAAAATTATTATTAAAAATGACTGATTTTCTGTGAAATTGTATTATTTACTTACTGAAGGCATCAAATTATTTAGGGGGAATTGTTAGCACCAAAAAAATTTCCCAACAGACTAGTTTATTGATTGTAGATAAGTTTTTCAACATTAATGATAAAGGGAAATGGACATATGACTAAAAAAATCTATTAAAATGAAATAATTTTCCCACCTATATGAATACTTCATGAATGTTTGAAAATACCAAAAAAATTCTCTCCCAAAACATCAAGAATGTTCTATGATGAGAAATAATTTTTTCCATCAGATGTGAAGTTTCCATGGAACTGTCATGGAATAAAATATTTTCAAATCAATATCTAAAGGAAAGGAAAAAATATATTTCTGTGAAAGTAGTTATCCTTTGGATTCAAAGGAACTATATATTTCAATCAAAACACAACTGGTTATGTGTGCACATAACTTCTACACCCACACAATTCACATTGATACCCATGAAAATTTTATACTCTGATCTCTTGAATGTTTCCATGAATGAAGAAAAAGAATAAAAATTCCTCAAAACCCCCACATTTGAAAAATATTTTACTATTTTAAAAATGTAGTAATTCAATAAAATTTAGTTATCAAGATGGACCTATGCACAGTCCTCCAGAATGAAATTCAGAAAATCCCTTTCATATTTTCAAGGTGGTTAACTAGTTAAAAAAATTATACAACTACATATTTTTTTGTAAAGGTTCTAAAGATGATAGATTCAATCAAAGGCCTCCATATATGAGTTTAAATTTCATATGTATACATGATGAACCTAAATATTTTTGGATTGAGAGAATTATATAATTCATACAATTGAGTATGTTCTCTAACATGAGAAATAATGATATTGAATATTGTGTATTTTATATAATTTTCAATGATTATATAAAGTTAATACCTATGAAAAAGGTTTCTATCATTATCAAGGACTATGTGTAAATTTTTTACCACAAACTATTACATGTGCGTCTATCCCAATATTCACAAAATAGTTTGAAACTTTCACATAATATTTTTAAACAATCAAATATAAATAGAATTATAATTTATGAAGGGTTGTTATATGACCATGGGGTGTATTAAACCCTTTTCTAAAACCTATGTACTAGTATTCCTTCCCTATTTCCCCAACGGAGTTCACTTACCTCCCCCAAGTTCATCTACGAGCACTGAAACCCTTGTTTTTATTATACATAAGCTCCTCTCATGTTATTTACATCTATAATCTATTAGGTTACAAAATTTCCCTTACTAAATGTGAAAAAATTCACTCAAGGAAGATTCTATATAATACCAATTAATTTTATGTGAACCTCACATTATTTCATCTCTCGATGTATCTTCCAATACTTATGTAATGTTTGTTGTAGTGGATACCTCCCTTAAATAAGACCAAATTTTCTTTCACTGGTCTCACCTTATATGGGTATATCCCCCCATACCCATTATATCCTTCATTACTATGTGATTATTAATGATTTGATACCATTATAGTTTAAGCCCCACACTATCATTAAGTTTGTGTAATTACTCAAGAATCTAAGGAAAACAACTTTGAATAAGAACACAAATAATCACTCAGTTCATCTGTCAATAAAAACTCATAAGGTGCTTTATGAATACGTTCCAAAGATATAACATCATATGTAATCTTTTTAATATTATTCTTCATTATATGGGCTTAAAATACTAACAATATGTCACATAATATTTTCCTTAATAGATGCAGTATTTATCTAGGTTTCATAAACTTAAGTGGTATAAAACTAGTCTCGAAATACAAACTTTAATAATATAACATTTATCCTCATAATATGACCAAAAAAGATATTAATTTACATATTATGTGTCTTTGAATTAATAAATTGATTTTTTTGATTTTTTATTCCCCTATAGAATATATATTGGAATCCATTTTCAAGACCAATCCTACCACTATGGCACCTTTCTCCCCTAATCAAATATTTCTCATTCCTTAATGGTAGTAAGCACCATCATAATTTTATGTTATCCTATATCACATTGAGATAAAGTGTAATACTTAAGCCTTATTGAATGGATCAAAAATATAATTTAATTTGTAAATATTTTGGAGGAATTTTCTCTCTAATACAACTCTTATGCTTTAATAGATTGTATGAATTTTTATATTATATCTTAATACTTAGTGGATATAATGGAACTGAAACGTAATTATTGATCCCTCATTAAAATAACTTAAATCAAACATTTACTTTAACCTTTATTGATAGTAGGAAACTTCAGCATACCCTTAAGTCTTACTAAAGGATCTTAAAATATAGTGAAACAAAATCCACATTCAAATATGGAAGTAAACATCTATGTACTTATATATGTTTGTGGAGTACTCAGTAATCTAGAATAACCCAATTCACCTTTAAATATTATCCAAAACTCTATCATACCCTTATGTATTCTCAAAGTACCCCAAGCACTAACATAACCAAATTTAACTTTCTATATAGCATAAAAATCCACTGTACCCTAAATCCTTCCTCCAGGACCTTTAAAACTACTATAACCCAACTTACCTTCCTTAATGAATGTTTGATTAAAATTTATAGTGTTAAATACACATTTCAATTAATGTATATAGTATTATCATGGAATTATAAATGTGTATAATAGATCTTTTGTCTTCATAAACATAGGAAGGGTTATAAGTAATGTTGTTTTATTTTTAATAGGAAAGAGTAAAAATGTGATGTGAAGAAATATAGGACATGTGGGAATGTAGAGAGATTGTTCCTAACTAATTATTCAAATATCAAGTTTTCTATATTTAAATGGACCGGAATCTTCTTTAATATAACTTTTTATGGCTAAAAGGGGATTATATACCCTGGGGGGGAGTTAATCAAGGTATGAAAAATATTTTCAAAATTATTCCCACCCCACTGGATTGTGAACACTTTCTTATAGGGGCCACATTTTTTTGTTTTTTTTGTTTAATTTGATATTATACTTTCTATATACATTTTATTGTTCATCTTATAAAGTAAATCATGAAGGAATTCACTACAACATAATGATTTTTTTACTTTTTTCTCCCTCATTGGGAAATATCAAAGGATTGTAAAAAGTCAATCTTCTAATGTACCAAATGTTTTAAAGTACAATGCTTTTGGTTTAGGGTAGGTCACTAATTCCTAGGATCAATTCCTTTACAATTTGTTTGGTATGTTCACCATTTCCCGAAAATCTTTTCCCTTACACTATGATCTTATGTACGCTACTTTATAATGAATAATAATAGGCATGTATGCAAAAGAATAATATATTATATTATTAAGAGTTTCAAAAAATGTAAGATAGGTTCATTTGAACTTAATTCCATATTTTATCTTCTTGATGTGAACATACACTTGAGAATCACCATTCCATGAAATATCATGAAAAATCCTCTTCACATTGGAATGTTTGTCAAGTGTTCTCATGTCTTCCTTTAACTGATTTTGATGTAGCAGCAAGTGAATACCTTTTATAAATATTATCTGATGGTGAAGATCCATAGTCATTATCTTCTTCTTATTTTTCATTTAGATATGATAATTATGTCAATCATATGTTAACCGTTGAATGTATTTACTTGTGAAAACCCTGGAGTATAACACCTATGCAAAACCCTAATGTATAGCCCTTGTGTGAGACCCTATCATAAGACCCCTCTATGAGACCCTTTAGTGAGGCCTCTCTGCAAGTCACATCTATGAGACCTCTCTATGAGACTCATCCATTTTACCTATTTATGATATTCCTATGTGATAACTCTATATGATACTCATCTTTAAGACCTCTCCATGAGACCCCATTGTGAGACTCCTCTACAAAACTCCATTTTGAGACATTCTTCAATTCATGTGAATCATATGACTCTAGCATGTGTCCTAGTTTAGGTTACATAAAGAATATGATATAAATGGGGCTGCCAATGTATATAAACACCCAATTCATATATCCCTTCACAAGACCCCTTTTTGAGACTCCATTATGATACCCCTTCATGAGACTTTTTCCCAAGACCCCTTTGTGAGATCCATTCATAGGAACAATTGATTACATGAATCATGTGATTCTTGCACATGATTGTGTTTTTATCAAGTGAAATATATTTTCTTTAGATAAAATAACTAATTAATACACATATAACATCTTAAGTATGAGTTTAGGGTATTTATAGATATAAATCTATGGTCTAAACTATAAATATTGTGTTTAACCACTCATTCCACCAACATAGCAATGAACATTACATGCTTCACGTGATCAATTTTTCAATTCATGACTGATAACCATCAAACGTCAGAATCCCTTCTCAGGATCACCATTTTCATATTAAAAGTTCTTTTTATGATCACCTATCACATGTTGTAATCACTTCATGTGATCACCATCATTGTATTTGATCACAACACATGGATCGATCTAGATATATCTTGAAAATAATGAATTTATCACATTATCCCATCATGGGATCCTTTGAAAATCATTTAGTATTTGGGGAAATTATCTTTCGGTGGTTCATATGATCCAATTTCGTGATCCCAAGATGACAATGATGTTTCATGATCTCAAATGATCATGAAAAGTATCTATCATTTCAATCATATTTCCCTTCATACACTTCACATAAATTATTCACGAGATCTATTGGTACTTCATATGAAAGTGTGATCCCTTTGGATGATAAGTTTGGATATATTAAATTAAATGTTCTCTACATTAATTCCCTTGATAATCATAAAACAAGTTCAAGTGGTTCATATGATCTCTTCAGGAGATCCCTGGACAGTCATCTGATATCATTAGGTGCAATGTATGACCCCATCGCATGATCAGTTTGGACATATCTGATAAAGTGATCCCATTCTGTGATCAGTTGGTATTTAATATCATCATTTAATCCACTTTCATGATTGGTTGGTACTTTATGTGATAACATAATCCCTTCATATGATCAGTTCAGACATCATGCTAAGCATGATCTATTAGGAAAACCACACTCTGCGTGATAATTTATGACATTTGGGTCAACTCTTCACACCTATTTTGAAAAAAATCCCTTCTAAACAATGTAAAACCTTTTCAAAATATACGATCAACTCAAAAACACCATAAATATGTATTTTTCCAACAATATACCCACTTGGGATTGTTAAAATCACTTAAAAAATTCAATAATTAACTTGTTGATAAGTCATGAACATATGAAATTATTTTCATTCTGTAACCCCAGACAGTGATCTAGGAGTTCCTTAACATGTACTCTAAGCCCACATGAGTCAATATTAATTTGAGAAACAATATTATTATAAACATTTCATCAATGAATCACTTCATTCTTGAACTTACTATTGAACCTTAATTGATACCAAAAGAAAGAACCGGATCATCATTTACGATCACTTCATCACTAGAACATTTCAACTAATCTCATCATGAACAAAAAATCCACACCTTTTTATGATGATTATTCATTTAAAGACCAGATTTAACATCATCATATTTAAAACACCTCATTTTTCACTGATCCCCTTATCATTTTCTCCCCCAGTCTTGATAATGATTTTTCAACCCCATTTTTGAACACACCAAGTGGCCAGTCCTCTATGGCCTAAAACATGGTAATAAACACATATCATTACATAGGGGAAAACACAACCATTCCTCTGGGATATGCTTACTCACATTCACATAGTTTTTGTGTACGGATTTGACTGAATTCCAAGTCTAGTCGACGAAATTCAAACACATCATTGGGTAAGGATTTTTTCATGATGTCTATAACCTATAGCTTAGTAAGAATATACTCCATAATTAAAATAACATGATTAAATTTACTTCTAATAAAGTGGTATTTTATTTATAAGTTATTTTTCCTTGAGTGATGGATTATATTTCTGCTATGATTTAGAGAACATGAATTTTCAAAATGAATACAGATCCGACACTTCAACTAAATATCCCATTTCTCATAGAATTCCATAATATATTCCTTTATCTATAAATTTACCCAAGCTTTATCAATGATCCTTGTTTGTCATTTTTTAAATAATAAAATAAATCACAAGGGAATAAACATTATTTTTCTTATTCCTAAAATCTAGATAAAGAGATTTTTCTCTCCCCCTTTGGTCATGTACTTCTACTTAGGCCATGCGACACCATTTTTTGACATCCGAAGACCACCTATCTGTGTAAATTATTTTCAATTTCACCATCAACTCCATTTTTCAACATAATATTATAACTTTACTTTTGGTATCATAGGTTGTTTTAGATAAATTTATGCGTTAGAATGTTGTTAATAAAATATCCATAAATAATATTTAGTTTATTGTCAAATTTAGATGATATAGAATTTGAACATTACCATATTACTTTGTCTAAGATATGTTTGTTAAAAATGGTTTTCTACAGAGGAAAATGGGAAACCGTGATGGTAAGTAAAATAGAGGAAAACAACCTTCCAAATCAGAATCTTGAGATGGCCATAATTGGAACTGAATAATATATTATAGTAATGGATTAGTTGAGTCAGGTGGGTGTTCATACATGATATCAACCAGATCAACTTCATAATAATATGCCAGAAGTGGATCATTTCATGAGGCAATATACCCATCATTTAGAGGATTATCTGACCTAGTGAAATATTAATGGTAAATCAAAGCACTAGAAAAGTTTTTTTATGTAATGGGGTGTTCATAAAATCAAATTATTAGTCCTTTTATTTATCATTTTGAAAGTTAATATGATCAGTGGTGTTTAATGGTTAAAAATATTAGAGTAAGTGAAGATATTTATATAATGGAATGGGATGAATCGAAGAACATATTCCTTGAAAAATATTTTCCTAATACTATTCATCTTAGGATAAAAAAAATCATGGAATTGAGAAAAAAATGAGGAAGATTGGGTGGCTATATATGAATAAAATTTCACCCATTTGTAAAGGTATGTCCCAAATTTTATCAAAGATATTAAGAGTAAGATAAACAGGTTTTGTCTAGGAATAAATCCTAAATATCGAAGGGAATTAGCTTATCGTGTGTTGGAAATATATTGGAAACTTTTTTGACAAGATGAGAAGGTAGAAATAGAGTTTTTGATGGTCATGTGTTCCATGAGAGAAAGAAAAAGATGTGATCCATTTGGAAGACAATGAGAAAGACTTCATTAAAGATATCTAGAGGAAAGAAATATAAATTTCTAAATTATGTGGAGTGTGGTTAATAGAATTCTATAGAATGTAACTCAAAGTCCGAGAAGTGCTTTCAATGTGGTAATACTGGCCATATTGCTCGTAACTATAAGGATGATGATCAAGACGGCCGTGAAAAACTAGCAGTAAGTTGTTTGAGTTTCAATGAGTTAGGGAATTATGTCAATATGTGTCAAAAGCTGATTACCAAGGGTGGAAACCAGAAAAATCAAAAGCATATGGGTTTGGAAAAATCTTTTTCTATAATTATGATTGATGTGGGACCATTAAATGAAGTGGTGATAGGTATGTTATAGGTTTTTTAAAAGTTTTCCAATGATATATTTGATTGTGGATCTTTACATTATTTTTTTTCAAATATTTATTGAAGTAAATTAGAAATATTAATGCATTATTGTGATATAGATATTTGGTAAAAAACATTGAAGTATTAAAGAAACCATGATTTATAGGAATCTTCGTATTATCATTAGTGGGATGGTTCTTCCGACAAATCTTGTTGAAATTCCTATAGTGGAATTTGATATCATTATAGGTATGGATTGGATTTTTTTATCATGCTAAAATAGATTTAAAATCCAATACAGATTTATTCATTGATTTCATACCATTGATAACTTACCAAGAATCTAAGAGATTGATTAAATATGGCAATGAAATTTGTCTAGCTAATATTGTTAAAAATAAAGAAAAAGTTTTGGTTAGTGACATTCCAGAAGTAAATGAATTTACATATTATTTTTCTAATTAATTGCTTAGTATTGTTCTTGATTGAGAGGTTGAATTTACCGTTGATTTAGTTCCTGATGATAAGCCGATTTATAAACCCCCATATCAAATAGATAAAGTAGAACTAGTGGATTTGAAAAAATAGTTACAAGAATTGCTTGATAAATGTTTTATTTGACCTAGCACTTCACCATAAGTGATCCTATTTTATTTTTGAAAATGAAATATTGTTCAATGATAATTTTTATTGATAAAATATTCTTTAGTAACAACATTATTAATAACAAGTATCCTTTTCCTCAAATTGATGATTTTTTGTATCATCTCGAGGGAGATCAGTATTTTTCAATGATTGATTTGAGGTGTGGGTACCATCAGCTGAAGGTGAAAGAGGATGACATTCCAAAGACATCATTCTGAATGAGATATGAGAATTATGAGTTTTTATTTATTCCCGTTCAGTTATCTAAAGAACGTGATATATTTATGAATCTCATGAATGAAGTCTTTCATTAGTTTTTGGATCAGTTTTTTTGTTGTGTTTGTAGATGATATTTTGGTATATTCAAAAATCCGAAAGGAATATGAAAGTCACTTAATGATTATTTTGAAAACCTTAAAAGAAGAAACTATATGGAATGTATATTAAGAGGAAATTTTGGTTGAAACAAATTTCAGTCCATGGTCATGTTATTTCTAAAATGGCATAACTATTATCCCTTAGAAAAAAAAAGTTGTTTAAGAGTGTCCAAGACCTACCAATATCACAAGGATTCACAGTTTTCTTATATTAGTGGCATATTGCCGACAGTTTGTTGAAGAAATTTCTCAGTTATCTGGCCCACTTACTATGTTAACACATAATGGACTTAAGGTCATAGGGGAAAATAATGTGGTGATTATTTTCCAGAATTAAAATGAAGATTGGTAAATGATCTATTTTGGGCCCTACCTTCCAAGAATAATGAATTTTTTATCTATAATGATGCATCATTGAAAGAACTTGGTTGTATCCTAATTCAGAATGATTAGGTAATTGCTTATGCTACACATCAGTTGAAACCTCATGAGTTGAATTTCCCTACACATGATTTGGAATTAGCTGCTTTGTTTTTTCATTAAAAATTTTAAGGCATCATCTGTATAGTGTAAAGTGTGAAATATATAATAATAACAAAATTTTGAATTATATATTCAATCAAAAATAATTGAACAATGGATAGAGAACATGTCTATTATTAATCAAGTATTATGATTGTAGGATTTATTACCATCTAGGAAAAGAAAATAAAGTGGCTAATACTATGAGTCGAAAGAGTAATGCTACATTAACCATGCTATGTTTGGAATGAGATCATTTGGTTAATGATTTGATGAATTTTGCCTTGGAGTTTGTCAGTGCAAGAAATTACTCTATTTTGTCTTAGGTTTCAGTGAAATCATATTTATTAGACATAATTAAGAAAGCACAGAGGGGACTAATTTTTGGGCTACTGTAGTAGCGGCCGAATTTAGCGACAGGGGAACTGTAGAAGGTACTGTGACATTACTGTTCACCAAAGGGTCCTTTGGGAGAAAAATGGCCTTCTAAGCCTGTATTCAAGACACTTTTCCTTAGGCCTTTAGGCTCTGTAATGGGTCTCCCTCTACCAAGTCTAAAATATGCCTTTGCTTTAAAAATAATAAATTGAGGCATCAGCCCCAACTTTTACAAAAGAAAGCATAGAAGGAAGACAATGAGTTGCAGAAAAGGTAGAATTGGTTTAGAAGGGTAAGTTACCTAAATATAACATTTATAAATACTATATTTTATGATTTAGGAAGAGATTATGTGTTTTTTTTTCTTCAGAGTTTAAGAATGATTTGTTATGTGAAGCTCATAGTTCTCTGTTTTCAGTTCATCCGGGATGCACTAGGATGTACAGAGACCTTCAAGAGTATTACTGGAGGGATGGGATAAAAAGATATTTTACTGACTTTACCCTGAGTTGTTTGATTTTTAAATAGGTTAAAATAGAATGGCAGTTACAGAAAGGGATGCTTAGTCCTTTTCCAATGCCAGATTGGAAATGGGAGAATATATTCACGGATTTCTTAGTAGGATTACCAAATAATTCTTGAGGTAAAAATGTGATCTGGTTTATTGTTGATTTATTGACTAAATCTGCCTGCTTTCTTCCTATTCGAGATACTCTATCTCTATACTTACTCTCTAGATTTTATATTAAATAAATAGTTGGGTTACACGGATTTCCCATCTCCATGGTATCTTATCATGATCCTAGGTTCACTTATAACTTTTAGAAAGTCCTTCAGAAGTCATTTGGTACTGAATTAAATTTCAGTGTATCTTTTCATCCATAATTATATGGGCGTTCAGAATGAAAAATTAAGATGTTAGAGTATATGATACATTCATATTCAATGGATTACCCAAGAATTTGGGACCAACATCTTTCTTTGGTCGAGTTTTCTTATAATAATAGTTTTCATTCCTGTATACAGATGGAACCATTTGAGGCAATATATGGAAAGCAGTGTTAAACTCCAAATTTTTGAGATGAAGTGGCTGAAAGAAGTTGATGTGGTCATTATTGGTTGAGGAAATGGAAGAGAAAGTTCTATTGATTTAGATGAACATGAGGACAACACAGAGAAAACATAAAATTTATGCGGATAACCAGAGGAAGGATATTTCATTTGAGGTAAGTGATCGTGTCCTTCTCAATGTTTCTCCATGAAAAAATGTGATGATTTTTGGCATGATGGGGAAGATGAGTCCATGATTCATTAGACCCTATGAAATCTTGGAGAAAGATGGATTAGTTTCCATTCGAGTGTCTTTACCTCTATGTTTATCCCATGTAAATAATGTTTTTCATGTTTCAATGATAAGAACCTATATTCCAGATTAATCTAATTTTTTGAGTCTAGAAGTAGTTCTGTTGGATGAGGATATTTCTTATGAGAAATAGCCAATCCAAATTCTTGACCATAGAGAGAAAGTCTTATGGAATAACGTGATTTTCCAGGTTAAGGTTTTATGAAAATAACATATGTTTGAAGAGGAAACATGAGAATCTAAAAATGATATGAGGGAGAAATACTCCCACTTATTTGATAAGTAAATAATTTTTTGAGAACACAATTTCCAAAATGGGGGAAGGATGTAACATCCCTGAAATGTATAGAATAATACTTTTTCATATTTTTTAATATTTATGACATATGTTGTAATTTTACCTTGAAGGGGAGCTATTTTTGATAGCCTACCCAATATGCAACAATAGTTTCTTCGAAATCTCACATTTCACACAATACTGAGTTATACCAAAAAACAATTCATTATTAATATTATTATTTTAAAAGATATTTAACACCTAAAATTTGTATTGGTGCGACTGAACATAACTAATTGTATCATGTTAACATATGTTTTTTAAATGTTAGTTCATTTATAAAATTATTTTTAGGGGCTTAAAATGAGAATAAATCCAATTTAAAGCATCAAATACTTTAATATTTTTAAAAGGTAGTTCTACCGTCTTTTGATGGCAAATCCTTTTTCAATATAGTTTTTATTAATTTTATGATAAAACTAATATTTTAATGGATAGTGAAAAATAATGCAATTTAATCCAAAAATGCATTTTCATCTAATTTATTTGAATTTTTATATTATAAGTTGAATTAGTTTTAAAGCATATTTGGATTTTTTTTCATTTAATAAAATTTTGGTCATTGGATGTAATTTCACAATAAAATTTTATATAAACAATTGTCAATATTTTGATGGTTTTTACTTAAAAAACATGTTTTCTTGTTTTGACAATAGGGATTAATTTTTAATTAATTTCTTCCACTTATCTATTTTGAATTTGGTAAAATGGATTCCATATTTTAAATTAGAAGTTACAAATAATGTAAATAGGCCCCTTTTATTTTTGGACATTATTAATAGTAATTTTGGTAAATTTTTTTATTACAACGGTTAAAGGTAAATCAAAAAATTTAAGGTAAAATTAATATTATAATAATATAAAAATCCTCTATAACATGTCATAATTTAATTTAATGAGTGTATCCTAACTATTAGCATAATTGGGTCGATTTTAGGTCAACTTGGAGTCACCTGGATGACTTTAATGCTTTTATAATATTATATTTGATGAATAGTCATTTTTGTTACATTTTTGTTTTTAAAAAGTATTTTATTTTAATATGGAGTTATAAACGGGATCTATTTGACTAAAAATAGTAATTGGAAATATAAAAATATTACATACATCATGATAATTTATTTATAAATTTTCTAAATTCAATAATTAAATTTAATTATGACATAAAAAATGATGTAATATTTTATTAATTAATGAAAGAATCAAATAAATGATGTTATAAATATCAAAAATAAATATCATTTCACATAATTTATGTCATAAACGAATTTTTTTGATATTTTTAACATGTTGGTGACGAATTAAAGGAGTTTTATTGAACTTATCTTACTGTTATGATATTTTTAAAAGGTGATCTAATAAATTGTATCATAATTGACACTGTTGGTACTTTAAAATATAAAATAGTTTATTGTGTGTTATAAAATTAATAAAAATATTATATTAGGAAACATAGTTATAATAAGTCCTAATATGTAATAAATGACACTTTTTTTGATTGTTTGACTTTTTATGGTAATTACATTAACCCAAAAATTGTAAATAATATGATATTGATATTATTAAAAAGGGTAAAATAAGGGTTAAACAAAAAAGATAAGGATTATAAAAATTTAAAAACCTTTCTAATTTTAATTTTATTATGGTTATTTGACCTATAATCATACTATATTATAAATAAATTATTTCTGGACCATTTGGAACTGAAATGGAATTTATATTAATTTAATAGTTTAAGAGTTTCCAATGGTGCCCCTCCCCTATCCTATAAAATGGTACCCAATATTCTCTAATACTCACACTTATAAAGCCTTTTAGTTTGGAAAATATCTACCCAAACCCCTTCTAAAATACCTCCCCACATTATTAAAGCCTTATTTTAGGTATAACACCCTCCTTAGATGTGTTAATGTGTTCTTAAAAGGTGATCAACCAAAAAAAGGTATCATTTTTAAGTGTTTCTATTTGGTTTCTTCTTCAAATTCGCTTAAACATTTTTATCCATGACCAAATAATGACTAAATTATCCTCAAAATACTAAGATGTTATTATGTTAAAATCATCACCAAAATCCTTCTCTGATTTAATCAAATGGGAAATGAATATTTTGTTCTTGTTTACAACAGACTACCGCCTCAGAAACCGATATAGTCCATTTTTCATTACTGTTTTTCAAAACTAGTTATATTGATGGAATCAATATGTATATATGATATTAATGTCATATTAATCATTTTAAAATAATAATATTTCAATTATTTTCTTACTATCCATGCACATAAAAATGATAACATCGTTCATGCGTACGTGTGAATTATCACCTCCACGAAGTGATGTGGATTATTTTTATTCACCACATAACTTGTATGATATATATAAATATATTTAAATGATTATAGTGATTCTAATTATATTATGGTCATTTTTTTAAGATAAAATAATAATGACCTTTTTCTATAATGATCAATGAAAAATGGAAATGTTACTCATGCGTACGTATGGCCAACGATCTCTAAGATTATAGTGTTTTTCATTTTTCATTCCATAAATGAAATGTCCCGGAAATTCCATGTATTTTTTTTAATTATATAGAATTATTTCGAGACCAGATGCTTTCACGAAATCTGATTTTGAGTCCCATAATACAATTTTGATTTTTCTTTATGTTCGTTTAAATAATCATGTGAGCGGGTTTTTATAAATTTTAAACTGGTGCGTGGATAATAAATACGAGGGCAACATTGAAATTAGAGCACCGTGATTCTCCTAGAAAGGGCCTAACATTGGCAGGCATGGGAAAAATGTGGAAGTAGTTTTACATTGTAAATAAAATAATTGAATAATTTTATTTTATTTTCAAATCCTTATATCTCATATTGGAAATCCGAGAGTACTGTTGAGTTCATGAGGGTATGCATCCGTTGGGTGAAGCCTAACATCGGCCAGTGCGGGCTGGCATTGAATGTTGAGTTTTGGGATGTATCCGTAAATAAAATGATTTAAATAAAAGTTATTTTATTTTCAAATAATCATAACACCTAATTGGTAACTCAGATTAAAAATATGCGACCACTTTTGAGTCTGTAATGAGAAGTTCCCTTTAAGAAGGACTTAACCTCGACTGGCACAGGTTGAGGGAAAAAGTTATTTTTTAGATGTTTTAAGGAAAAATAAAAATAATAGTAAAAACTTTATTTTAATCAAAAAATATTCTACAGTGAAATGACAATTTGATGATAAATATCATAAATGAAACTCATTAATGAGTCATCATAATGTCATTGTAACGCTGCGTAACAGAAGCTTTGATTCACGTTTCGTCAATTAATAGCTTAACAAGCATTTCAGGATTGTGGGCACAATCCTGAAATTGCTCTGAGGCTTTGGTGGGTGGCGACGATGGATGGAGAAGTAAAACCTCTACAATTAAGAAACCCATTGAATTAGATAACAATGACGACATCCCTAGAGAGCGGATTTATGATCATAGATTGATGAACAACGAAAAATGATCATCCTCGAGCAATATTCTTTCCCAGGAAGCAGTTTAAATTATTAATAAATTGTTTCCCCCACTCTCCCCATCTAAACAAGGAATGTGGATCAACTATCTAACAAGTTGACCCATATATGGATTCTTCTTACAGAGTTGGGAAATAAAATTGCAGGTTGATATTGGGATTAAATATTGGTGCTTTTTAAATTATTTGTCCTGATCCCGCTAACATGAACAGATCCAGGCCAACAAAAAAAGGATGCGTTTTCATTAGGGTGTCCTTTATGATCCCCTACATCTCTCTATCCCAGGTCTTCATGGCATAACAGACAACGGTGAATTATTCGTAGAGGAACCAAGATGAAAGGTTGTAACACTAGCAAGAGACCGAAACACAAGGCCGTGACGGCGACACCAGGCCACGACACTCGGCCGAGGCACCCTGGCTACAGCGGTAGGCAATGCAGTGGTAGCGCGCTGCAGCGGCAGCAGGAGATGCCGAAATTGCAACTGAGAGCTAGATATAGGCAGATGCAGCCACCCGGCCCCATCGGAGGGGCATGTGGTGCAAAGATGCAGTCCGTGTGAGCGGGAAGCACAGGAGGGCGATGCCACTCAAGCACCGCATTATTGGAGCGACCCGTGTTGGCGGGATGTGGCCTGTGAAATGGGGGTGGATGGATTCTTCCGGCCATGTGAGACATGAACCGGGAATCCATTGGGTGTCTGGGAAAGGGGAGGACCAGCCCACTATGTGGGCCAGACTGGTGGTGTGAACAGAGCCACAAGGTGGCATAGGATAGAGAAGATCTGAACCACCGATGTGGACCAGGCCAACGGGAGAAATCGGGTCGTTGGGTGGAACGAGCTGGGAAACAATCAACCTACTATTAGTGGGTCATTCCTGATGAAAATAGGTCACTAGGAGACCTAGCAGACTGGACTCATTACCAAACTAGGCCGTGTCTAGATAACCCAAATGGGCCTGGCCGAGTGACAAGGTCGAACCAGGTCGGCCCAGACCCCACCAGGTCAGGTCGGGCCAACTGAACTAAGTCGGGTCATGCGGGACCCTCGGGACATGTTGGTCGGGGTGGTCCGACGAGGACGGACTAGGCCTAAACACAACCAGCCCATATTTACTAAAATGACAATATCTTTCAGACAGAGCGTCTGATTGATGCATTGTCTATGGAATTGGGACCCTTGATATGAGACCGTCCTATGGGATTCCTCTATGTCAGATTTTGGGGTAGTTTATATACAACCAATGGATTTAAGAGTACAATCACTTGTAATCAAGCGTGCTACGAGTGGGGATCCCGTGTAAGGCTGAAACCCAAAAACTACTGATGAGTGGTTCTAAGTGACCTTGCAGACCTAGAAGATAAGAGGACCTATGTGGGACAACTACACGAATCTCTACGTCAACCATACACAAGAAGTGTTGTGTAAACTAGGTATAAGTGGCCCTGTGGAGACCAGATATAAGCGGCCCTATGTGGACCATCTATAAGAGGCCCTATGTGGACTAGCTGTTATGGCATCCTGCCTTATTATTACATAACTTTTCAATACATTTTGCAAATAGAGGATCTTTAAAGTCTAGTGTCTTGGAAATCAGGTACAATAAAACATGAAAACATAAAACATTATTCTAATACACTTGTATGGATTAATCATATGTTTTTCCAAAGTAAAATTATTGCATCTCATAACCTAGAGACATACATAAAAGGAAAGGGTGAGTAGAAAGCCCAGTACGAAATGAAAGGGAATCTGTTTACTTGTGATATCAATAAGAACTTGATGAAAAACAAAAAGACATGAGAGATAGAAGTAGAGGAATTACATAAAGAAAATAATTGTAACCAGAATAGGAATATGTGTCTACAACATATAATTTTTACATTCCTTAACATATCACAAAGTTTCATCCCCAAAGTGTCATAAAAATTACCAAGGTTATTCATAAAGGTATCGTGAAACTTGTTATCTCTAGAGATTAAAATCTTTACCCAAAGCATTGGAGCGCTATCAGGGTGCACCCTTAATGTGTATTTATTATCTTGTGATCTACATATATCATAATCAAACATTTCATAAATAACCCATATAGAATAAAAGTAATGGGGTTCACTTCAAAATTGTGACGTTTTAAAAGTGCTTAGAAACATGATCGTTATGCCTTTTATAACACTTGGAAAAGTAAAGAGGGTTTCATGTATGTCAATTCAAAAATAAAATAGATATATTTTATGTCTTGATGAATACCTATTGAAATGAAAATATATTTGTGTATTCAGATAAATAAACCAAGAGAATTTCTTGAGAGAAAGAGGGATATATTTTGAGACAAAACTTATGCCGCATAACGGCTATATAACATGGTTTTATAAAACAAAAAAAAGAGAGGGGAAAAGGGAATCCTATACATAAATAAATCATTTATATTAGAGGAACATAATAAAAAGACATAATATCATGGTGTGTAATGACACACCACATGAAAAGGAAACTTGAAAGAAAATGGAAAATGTGAATTCTTTTAAAAAAAAATAGGCAACCTAACGACGTCGCTTATAATTCAGATAAATAAGTTGATGGGAGAGGAAAGGGTATATAATCAATTGGAAATGAAATGTAAAGTAATAAAGATATATAATAACATACACCCACATAATGAAACAGAAACTAGAAGACATAACATGAAGGATGTCATGACTTAAAAGAGGAGGGTGAAAGGTACCCTTAACTTGAAGAGTAACTTTGAAAGCAAGAAGGTTGGGACCTTGGGGACCTTGAGAGCACATTGGGAGGACTCCCTAGGAGGTAAAAATACTATAACTTCGTTGAAGAGAATTTTGGAATGAAATGAATGAGGTAGTGGCTTGGTATTTATAGGAAAAGTGAGGGAATATTTAATTAATTTCCAAGGGACACCTCATTGATGGTATTTTCAAAACCATGGGCTTTTCAATGGTATTTTGCCATGGTATTGGCCTCTTGGGACACCTCATAACATATATTACTATTCAAAAGTCTAATATATTTATTACATCATCATTACATATTTAATGATGCCATTAAACACCAGAAACTCAAAACTGTATTTTTACTATTCACCAAAAATTCAACTGTTTTAAAAAAATTCCAAAATTTTACCCTAACCTAATATAGATGCTCTGAATTAAAAAATTTATTCCTTTTTATGAATATAATTTTCTAATTTTTTAATTTAATTTTTAAATAACATCATTGTTTATTTCTAATAAACAACTTTAAATCTATTACTTGTTTTGTAACACCTTAAAAAAAGTAATATAGGTCCCATAAAATTATCGTATAACCATAAGACAATAAAGTAAAAATTTATGATTAAATTTTAGGTAATTAAATTTTAATTTTAAATTATTAAATTAATTATAAAATTGTAATTAAAATATTTATGACATACAAAAATACCAATACTTATATTATGAATTTTTTTCACTTTTAAGATGTCTAAATTATATTTATACATTCATGGGTGATGCTTCTATTTTATGGCCGATTTACTATTCATTTCTATTCATTACTATTCAGAAGGGTAATTACTATTCATACTTTAATATTCACCAAAAATTAAGTTGATCTTAATAGACTCTAAATTTTTTACTAGTCATAATTGTATAAGGACATTTTTTTAATATCATCTCACATTATTAATTATTTAAAGTTTACATATATATTTTAAAATATTCCTTTTTTCAAAAATTCATCAATAATATGGAACTTTATCCTACATTTATCTGTACATTTGAAAATCACAAAATTTACCATAATAAGATATAAGAATTTTATTTATACCAATGGATTACAAAAATTATCTAAGGCCTCATTACATAGCCCCTTATAACACCTACAAAGGACCTAAGGGTAAGGTGTGTTATGGTGATAGAATCTTGGGGAGGCTCGGATAACATTGCCCGAGTGGTGATTTCTATCAGCTTGAACTACTCCCTTAGGCAATTCTGTTGAAGCTGCACATGTTGGAGTTCGACTTAGGCTTGGTCCAGAGCAAATCCCCGTGAATCCACCTCCTTCCCAATCTCTGACAGATGGGCTTCGTATGGCCAGAGTCTTCTAGATTAGGCAATCAAATCTTCTTTATGTATTAACCAATATCACTTGTATTTATAAACAATAATTATAATGTAAAGACTTTAGTTTTCAACGGTCATATTGACCAACAGTCATATTGACCAATGGTCATATAACTGTCGAAACCCAATGGTCTCATTTAATTATAATCACTTTATTAATTAAATGATATAGATTTGTGGAGTATAAAATGAAATAACAGACAAATTTCGGAGAAAAAAATATTATTCAAAAGTTCAGGTTGTTACATTCTTCCCCCATTAAGAAATTTCATCCCCAAAATTTTAACTCATACCCTAAGGAGAGAAAAGGTGTGAGTACTTCTGCCTCATAGACTCCTCTGGTTCCCATATGGCTTCTTCACATTTTGGGTTTCTCAACAACACCTTAACAAGGTGAGTAGTCTTTTTGCGTAGAACCTCATCTCTACGATCAAAGATTTCCATTGGATGCTCTTCATAAGATAGGTCATGTTCCAGTTATACAACCTCTAGATTTGGTACATATGAAGGGTTAGGTATGTACTTTCTCCAAAGGGATATATGGAAGACAACATGTACTTGTGATAGATTTGGAGGAAGTGCAAGCCAATAGGCCACTGCTCCTACGCAATCAAGGATTTCATTGGGTCCAATATTCCTAGGGCTAAGCTTACCTTTCTTCCCAAACCTCTTGACTCTCTTCTAAAGTGAAATCTGAAGAAAGAATTTGTGACCAACATCAAACTCGAAGTCCCTTCGATGGTTGTTTTCATACCTCTTTTTCCGACTCTGTGCAGCCTTAATGTGTTTTTGGATGACATGCACTTTATCTGTCATCTATTACACAAGCTCATACCCAAGAATAATTCTCTCACTAGATTCATCCCAACAAGTAGGATTTCTACATCAATTCTGATATAGATCTTCATAGAGTGCCATTTGAATGCTCGAGTGGAAGCAATTGTTGTAAGAGAACTCAACTAAAGGGAGATATTGATCCCATCCAGCTTTAAATTCCATTGAGAATTTTCTTAGCATGTCCTCAAGTGTTTGAGTAGTCCTTTCATATTGTCCATCAGTTTGGGGGTGATAGACTATACTGAAATTCAATTCAGTTCTCCAAGCATGTTGAAGACTTCTCCATAATTTTGATGTGAACCTTGGATCCCGATCATATAAGATCGAAAGTGGAACTCCGTGCCGCCTTACCACTTCTTTCTTGTAAATCCCGATAAGTTGATCAAGAGAGAAATCTTCCTGAATGGAGATAAAATGGGTAGACTTGGTGAGATGGTCCACAATAACCCATATCACATTGTTTCTTTTGGAAGTTCTCAGGAGACCAGTGATGAAGTCCATAGTGATATTGTCCCTCTTCAATGCTTGTATGGGTAGTGGATGTAATGCCCCTTTATGGATTTGTCGCTCTACCTTCACCTGATGGCATACCAGACACCTTAAAGTATAGTCAGCAATCTCCCTTTTCATATTATCCCACCAATAACGATCATGAAGGTCCCTATACATTTTTTTGCTTCCCGGTTGAATAGAGAAAGTAGATCTGTGAGCTTCATTCATCTGCTCCTTTATTTTGTGAATAGATGGAACACATAGTCTTGTACGAAATTTCAGTATATATTCTTGATCAATATTGAATGCAGGAAACTTCCCATCCATCATAGCCTCAAACTTCTTTTATAACAAAGGATCTTCTTTCTAATCTTTCTTGATCTTATCTAGTAATGACGGTTGGTAAATCATTTGGGTTAGGTTTAATGATGTCCCTTCTCTTATAATTCCCATGTCCAACTTTACTAGGTCATTGATCGAAGGATCTCTATCAATCCTCATTATGGAAAGAACAACTGGGTCTTTCATGATTAATGCATTAGATAATTTGTTTTCTCATCCATGATGATAATGAATTAAACAATCACAGTCTTTGAGAATTTCCAACCATCTCCTCTATCTCATGTTCAATTCCTTTTGTGTGAAAATATATTTAAAACCTTGATGGTTTGTGTATATATCACATTTCTCCCCATAAAGATAGTTCCTCCATATCTTCTGAGAAAAAACAACCGTAGTCAGCTCTAGATCATGTGTAGGATAGTTATTCTCATGAGTCTTCAACTATCAAGATGCATAAGTAATGACTTTTTTATTTTTCATGAGGACACACCCAATCCCTTTTAGAGATACATTGCTAAAAATAACAAATCCTTCTTCACTTGAGGGTAGAGTTAACATGAGTTCATTAAACAATATATTCATCAGCTCTTGGAAACTTTCCTCACACTCCTTTTTCCAGATGAATGTAACCCCTTTTCGATTTAACATGGTTAATGGATTAGAAATTCATGAATTTTTTTTCACAAACCTCCTATAATATCCCACTAATCCAAGGAAACTAAGAATATCAGTTATTGTTGTGGGCTGAGGCCACTCCTCTGCAACATTTTTCTTTGCAGGGTCAACTGCGATTCCAACATTGGTAACAATGTGCCCCAAGAAAGAAACTTACTGTAAACAGAATTCACCTGTTTTGAACTTCCCAAAAGTCTCTCCTTTTGTATAGTTTTCAAAATAACCCTTATATGATCCTCATACTCCTCGTGACTTTTGGAATATATCAGAATATTATCAATAAAAACTACCAAAATGTTATCAAGGTAGTCCTTAAATACACTATTCATCAAATTCATAAAAATAGTCAGTGCATTAGTCAGTCTGAAGGGCATAACAACAAACTCACAATGCCTATATCTTGATCGGAAGGTAGTTTTTGGAATATCATATTTCTTCACCCTTTATTGATGATAACCATATCAAAGATCTATCTTAGAGAAGAATTGATCCCCACGAAGTTGGTCAAATAAGTCGTCAATTCTTGGAAGAGGGTATTTTTTCTTCACTATGATCCTATTCAGTTCTCTATAATCAATGCATAGTAGCATTGATCCATCATTATTATTCAAAAAGGGAACTAGTTCCCCCCAAGGAGACATAATTGGTCGGATAAAACCCTTCTAAAAAATATCTTGATGTTGTTTATTCAAATCCATTATCTATACATTTTCCATACAATATGGAGTATTTGATATCAGATGGGATCTCGATATGAGATCAATAGAGAACTCTATCTCTCTTTCTGGGGGAGGTCTGGGTAACTCTTCAAGAAATACTTCACCGTATTCTTGGACGATGGGTACATTTTCTATCCTCAAACTCTATTTTCCTTATTCTTCTTCACTGATCAACTCTATAAAGAAGGATATAGGAGTTTCTTCTAGACAAAGATCAGGTTGAGAAATATCTCCTTGGAAGATAATTATAGGGTTTCCATTAAAGAAAACCGATATTTACTTACTTCTTCATGTTATCATAGCATTATAATTTGAGAGACAGTCCTTACCTAGTATAATGTCGAATTCCAAAATGGGAATGGCTACTAGATTTGCGATAATATTATTCTAACTAAATGAAATACTAGATTTTCTAAACACTGATGATGCTTGGATAATCCCACTAGGAATCTTGACTGATAACTCTACTTTTATAAAATCAGGGGTTGATTCTAAATTATTTGAAAACATGGAGGAAATAAAGGAATTTGTACAACCAAAATCTAACAAAGTACTTGATAGCTTTGAGAGAACAACAAGAGTACCTGCCATCACATCATTTGGTGCTTCAAATTCAGCCATAGTGATTGAAAATGTATGACCTTGTTCCCTTGTTTGTTGTTGAAGCTGATGGTGATTCCCCTCCACTGCCCTTGGATATGGACAACGATTGGAAAAGTTCCCAAGTTTTCCACACTTATAACATTGGAAATCAGGTAGGGCGTGCACCATCTTCCCCTTTTCATTAGTGTTGGAAAGTAGTGGCTTTACCTCACTATGACAATTCCGCGCAATGTGGCCATCTATGCCACACTTGTAGCACTTTCTGCTCCGGAGTAGGCAGTCCCCCAAATGCTTCTTCCCACATTTATTACATGTGGGATGTTTTAGTTGCTTTCATCCTCCTCCATGATCGTGGCTCCTCCCTAATCATAGATCCATCGATATTTTCTTGTCATTGGATTTATGAGACCATTTCATATCACCAAACTCCAGTTATACTTTCATTACACTTATCACGATATCCCCATAACTATTAGAATCTCGGTTGGTTATATTCTTCCACAGATGAGGTCTCAGTCCACCAAATAATCTATCAAACTTGCCATTAGGATCCATTACAAAGCTAGATGTGTAACCTGAAAGCCTTGTGAAGTTCATCTCGTAGCTTCCCAAATATACATTCTCCTTCTACTTCAGATCCAGAAACTCCTTCTCCATTCTTGTTCTCATTAATCGAGGGAAATACTTGTTGAAGAAGATCCCTCTGAACTCTACCCACTCTATAGATTCAAACTACACTCTTGGCCTCATGTTTTTAATCAGTTCCCACCACTGGTCAGCTTCAACCTCTAAGCGATAGATATCTAGGGTGACCTTCTCTTACTCTGAACAATGGAGAACCGTGAAGATCTTCCCTATAGAGCTAATCCACTGTTCAACAATCAATGGGTTGGTTGATCCACTAAAGGTTGGTGGTCATTGACACATAAAGGACTCAATATAAAGTTTTTCCCTTTAAGGTGATATTTTTCTCTCATCATGATTCATGTTATTTCCCATAACTTGAGTAATTTTGTTCATCATTCTCATGAAAGTTTCCATTCCTTCTTCCATTAGAGGGCCATCAGCAGATGGTCCATTGCGGTCACCATTTTCACGGCTCCTCCTATTGCCTGCCATTTTCTAAAATAATAAAACCATAATGAGAAACATATTTGACTTACGAATCTTTTAACTATAAAGGAATTTATTTCTTAAAACTACATGCATTAAAGAATTAAATTTTTCAATATATCCCTAAAAATGATTCATAAAATGTTTATGATTAACCAAACATATCCCCCAGAAGTGTCATAACCAAGAGTGTAGCAAGGCTCGTTGTCATGTACCAGGATACCCTCGTTCAAATCCAAAACTCCTAATCAAAGTTTTCACTCCTAGGTGCATCTGTACCAGAGCCTCCTATACCTGCTCGTATCCAGACAAGGATGTATTTTCTTGATAAACCACTTACTCAATACTGACCAAAATACCAGAACGTTTTTCTATATTTAAACTTTTATATAGGATTATGCCTAAATTTTTCATAACCTAATTTTCATAAATAACTAATCTATCCTTTGATACCAACTATGGCACCCCACCTTATTATTACGTAACTTTTCATTATATTTTACAAACAGAGGATATTTAAAGTCCAGTTTCTTGGAAACCCAGAACCATAAAACATGAAAATTAAAAATTATTCCAATACACTTGTATGGATTCATCATAAGTTAGTCCTAAGTAAAATTATTGCATCTCATAACCTGGAGACATAAATCAAGGGAAAGGGTGAGTAGAAATCCCACTAAGGAAAGAAATGGAATCAGTCTACTTGTGATATCAATAAGAACTTGATAAAAAACATAAAGACATGAGAAATGGAATTAAAGGAATTTCATAATTAAAATAACTTGAACCATAACATGAATATTTGGCTACAACATTTAATTTAGACATTCATGAACATTCCACCAAGGTTCATCCCCAAGGTGCCATAAAAATTACAAAGGGAATTCACTAAGGTATCATGAAACTTGTTATCTCTAGAGATTAAATTCTTTACCCAATGCATTGTAGTGCTATCAAGGTGCACCCTTAATATGTATTTATTTTTATGTGATACACATATATCGTAATAAAAAATTTCATAAATAACCCATAGAGAATAAAAGTAATGTGTTTCACTTCACAATCGTGACATTTTAGAAGTGCTTATAAACATGATCGTTATGTCTTTTATAACCCTTGGAAAAGGAAAGAGGGTTTCATGTATTTCAATTCCAGAATCAAATAGATCAATTTTATATCTTGATGAATACCTATGTAAATGAAAATATATTTGGTTATTTAGATAAATAATATAAGATAATTTTTTTAGAAAAAAAAGAGAGATATTTTGAGATAAAATTTCTACAGCATAACGACTGTATAACATTGTTTTAGAAAACAATATAAAGAGAGGGGACAAGGGTCTCCCATAAATAAATGAATCATTTACCATATAGGTATAGAATAAAAAGAAATAATATCATGGTGTGGAATTATACACCACATGAAAAGGAATCAAGAAAGAAAAGAGGAAATACGATTTCTTTTACGAAAAGTCGGCAGCCTAACAACATCGCTTATAATTCAGAAAAATAAGTCGATGAGGGAGGAAAGGGTATCTCAACAACTGGAAATGGAATGGATAGTTATAAAGATATATAATATCATACCCCCACATAATGAAACAGAAACTAGAAGACATAACATAATGGAAGTCATTACTTAAAAGAGAAGGGTGAATGGTGCCCTTACTTAGAAGAGTAACTTCGACAACTTAAAGGTTGTGACCTTGGGGGGCTTGAGGGAACCTTGAGAGGACTCCTTGGGAGGTAAAAATACTATAACTTAGTTTAGGATGATTTTGGAATGAAATGAATGAAGGAATGACTTTATATTAATAGGAAAAGTGAGGGAATATTTAATTAATTTCTAAGGGACACCTCATCGGTGGTATTTGAAAAACCATGGGATTTCCCATGGTATTTTCCCATAGTACTGGCCACATGGGACACACCATAACATATATTACTATTTACAAGTCTACCAGATTTATTACATCATGATTACATCATCAATGATGTCATTAAACACCAGAAACTCAAAACTGTATTTTTACTATACACCGAAAATTGAACTATTTTAATAAAATACAGAAAAGTTACCCTAACCTAATATTGACGCTATGAATTCCAAAATAACCTCCATTTTATGAAAATAATTTTTTAAATATTTTTAATTTAATTTTTAAATAAAATCATTATTTATTCTAAATAAACAACTTTAAATATATAATTTGTTTTGTAACACAATAAAAAAGTAATCAAGGTCCCATAAAATTATCGTATAACCATAAGACAATAAAGTAACAATTTATTATTACATTTTATGATCATAAATTTTTATTTTAAATTATTAAATTAATTATAAAATTGTAATTAAAATATTTATGACAAACAAAATAACAATACTTATATTATGACCATTTTTTCACTTTTAAGATGTCTAAATTATATTTATACATTCATGGACGAAGTTTCTATTCTTTGGTTTATTTATTATTCATTACTATTCATAAGGGTATATTACTATTCATAATTTACTATTCATCAAAAATTATTTTGATCTTATTAGACTCTAAATTTCATACTGGTCACAATTTTAGAAGACTATTTTCTGAAAATCATTTCACATTTTTAATTATTTAATGTTTACATAAATATTTTAAAATACCCGTTTTTCAAAAATTCATCAATAATATGGAACTTCATCCTAAATTTATCTAGACATTTGAAAATCAGAAAATTCACCATAATAAGAAATAACAATTTTATTTATACCAAGGGATTTCAAAAAGTATCTAAGGCCTCGTTACATAACCCTTATAACACCTGCATAGGACCTAAGTGTAAGGTGTGCTATGGTGATATAATATTGTGGTGTCTCAGACAACATTTCCTGAGTGGTGATTTCTATCAGCTTTAACTTCTCCCTTAGGTGATTCCATTCAAGCTTCACTTATTAGAGTTCAGCTTTGGCTTAGTCTAGAGCAAATCCCAGTGAAGCCACCTCCTTCCCAAGCTCTGCGAGATGGGATTTTTATGGCCCAAGTCTACTGGATGAGGCCACCGACACTTCTTTCTGTATTATCCAAGATCACTTATCTTTATAAATAATAATTGTAATGTAAAGAGTTTAGTTTCCAATGATCATATTTACCAATGATCATATAACATTTGAAACCCAACAGTCTCATTTTATTATACTCAATTCATTAATTAAAGGATATAGTTTTGTGGATTATAAAATTAAATAACACAAAAATTTAGGAAACAAATATTATTCAAAAGTTCGGGTCATTAAAGCTATGATGGATTAAGTGGGGAGAAACTCTATGTGACCTGATATACCCAGGGAGGGGGGCACCTTTGTGTGACCCATAAGACCCATGATACTCATCAAGAATGAGTACCTCAGTAGTCCAGGGTGTTCAGTGTTACGAATTATAGTCTTGATTTCCACACATAGAGTTATTCCTTGTATGATCTCTCTTTGTTTTGTTATCTTTCTTTGTGGTATTTACTTTTTGGTTTGGGGATCCTTCTTAGTATCGTGTTACTCACCACTACACGAGCTTCACCTGCACGTGTTGTGTCCCATGCAGGTGATCGACGCTTCAATGGAGACCTTCGTGGATTGGGGCCAGGTGGCACTCAGTGAGACGGGATGAATGGGACATAATTCTATAGTTACTGAAAAATATCATCCACTTACTCTCTAGGTGATCGATGCTTTGATAGAGACCTTGGTGGAACTGGTCCATGTGGCACTCCGTGAGATGGGATGGATGATAAATACTTCTACGACTACTGACAATTATCCTCCACCTACCCTCTAGGTAGGGCTTGTGCAGAAGGACCTTAGAAGCTGTACCTTTTTCTGTAGATTTTGGCATGTATTCTAGCCCCTTGAAATTTTCAGTTGTACTGTACTTTCATTATTGTCTTGTGACAGTTGTGGGTTACTTATTGTTTACCTTTCTTCAATTTTTGTTGTGTGCATGTGTACTAGTTTAAATACAAATTCCTTCCCTTTTGGGGATATACCTATTCGGTGCTAGTCACTAGCCCCTGGCCTATGGAAGGTGGTCTTGGGGTAGTCACGACACGGACCCTAGGGGGCGGTTCGTGGCAATAAATGAATGTTTTTATTTAAAAAGTATAATTGATGTATAAAAATTATTATTACATCATGAATGTTATTATGAAGATGATGGACTAATGACCACATGGACTAGTTATATCAAACCATGTTCATTTTGGACTCAAGTACAGAATATCAACCAAACGTCTGATATGAACTTAAATAATTATCTCATTTTTATAACATGGTAATAAGTGAAATAAAATAAATAATAAAATTTAAAAATGTTCTCAAGAAAGTAAAAAAAATTAACCTCTGTTTATTATTTAGGAAGAACAAGGAACATACAAGATGAATCAAGCATAAGTTAAGGGACTTTGTCTTAGTCTCCTTTCATTGAGGAATATTTTGATAATATACAAAAACTTTTTTATGTGGTGTATAATCAACCCTTTGAATTTTAATTTCATTCAAATAATTTCCAAAGAGAATTTTTTTATATGAATCATTTCAATAAATGAAGAAAGGATTATTTTTAATGTATGTGGTGGAAACAACTTCTACACCATCGTAGACATTTTTTTTATATTTTTCTTCCTCTGTATGCCTTAATATTTTTAAATGGAAAAAGATATCCCTTATTTCCTTTTTGGGTATTTTTTTTATTGAAAATGGTTTTGAAAATGTATTGACTACTTCAATATCCGGAAATGATTTCTTGTGATTGAAAATGAAATTTTGTGATTGAAATTTTGATAATTGAAATCTTTTATGTGTGATGATTATATAGTGGTACTTGGACATTTGACAGGTAGTTATATGATAAAACAAATATGGGTGGTTATGTGATAAACCAAATACAGGTGGTTATGTGATAAACAAAGGATGGGTGGTTATGTAATATTTTTGTTACAAAAAGTGTAAGAAATGATATTATATTTAGTGAAGAGTATTTACTACTTCATAATGGTGAAAAGTATTACTTTATGATAAATTATTCATAGTTTACATGTTTTCGCAAGGCTAATAGTTTTCCTTCTTTGTGTATCCCTTACTGAGATTTTTTTGCTCCTCCAAAGTTTTTGAAGTGTTTGTCATTGGATTTAAGGGAGAATATTGTAATGGATGGGATCAGAGAAACTTTATTAGAATTAAACATGAAAATAGACAACGATTCATTTTTATTGTTTATATTTTATAAATTAAATGGATACTGTTTTAAGTGTCCACTTTTTATTTCTATGGTTTTTTTATATATAAGTTATGACCTAGTAATCTGGATCTCTAAACCTTGAAAGATCCTTGATGTGAATTAAAGTCAAATTATTGACTTATGTCAATATTATATAGTTTTCAAGGTTGGGTCCTTATAGTTTTTCACCATATATATATGAAATATTCGAGAATTAAACTAATATAGATCATTAATAATGATTGTTGAGTTGAATCTCGATATTGAATTACTTTTCATAACTATGTGAGCTCTTACTGAAAATGTTGTTGATTTTATCTAATAACATCTTAGTATTGTAAATATAGTCAGGTGATACAAAAATGTTATAATAAAATATAAAATCATGAAATAAAAGAATTTTTTTGCTTCAAAATTGATATATCTTCTATTATAGGAAATATACCACTTGAATTGAGCCCTGATATCAATGGTGGGGTGTTCAATGTCACTTAGAACCACATGATCATTCATGTATAACATTTACAAGTATTTAATTTCACATAAAGTTATTTATTATATTATATTTCTTTCCAATAGCATGGAACATCCATGTATATATTTTAAAAATATAGTGGATGTGTAACACCACCTATCGAATCTGATACCATTTGTGAATTTCAATATTATTGATTCTTCTAGTCACATGTATCTCCATTCAGTGTATCCACTAGTGAAATTCTTGCATGCACCCACTGCATGGATTCTATATCCCACCTAATCTTTTAAAAATCAAGAAAAATATTTGAAATATTTAAATGAATGGAGGAGGGGTATGTCTGGAATCCTTAAGAATATGATGATGGTCGATCCTAATTGACCAACCCTATGATACTTTCTTTCAAGGTACTTTACTCTTTATGTTATTATTCTATGTTCCTGACTGAATTCTATTATTCAGGCCATATAACTAGAATGAATCTACCTATATGATTAGTCTTCTTATAATATATAGAATATAGGACTGTAATTTTTCACAAGTTTACATTTAGTCCCTCCAGAAAAAAATTATTATTTTTTTCACTACCAATACGCCATTTTTCATGATACTTTCTCAGATCAAGATTCATTCCATTAGTCATTTACTCTTGGTTATTCCTCTATTAGAGGAATATTTCTCTTATCTTCAATTATTTCCACATATCATGAAACATGAGTTTATTGTGGTATTATTTATTCAATTGAATTTTATCAGTTATCTGATTCAACCCACCCTTTTTTTCTTGGAGTGAGTCTTTCATAGAATGTACATTCTTTTTTCTCACAAATCGATTGGCTCCTCCCTTTTTCTTCTAGGTTTGTTCAAATTATTTCCTAGAGACATATTGTGAGTGTAATATAGTAGGTTCTTAGTAAACCTTTCATTGATCTTCTTGTTTTTCCTATGAGACATTAAAACTATAGTTCATCTAAGAAAGTTGTCTTCAAGTGTAGAGTTTCTCATTATACACTACGAGAGTTAGAGATCTACTTTTCGGTTTTCCTTCCATGATTTCTTTTGACTATAACATTTTTATTAATTCCCAAGATTAGAACACTTAAAATAACTCCCATTAAAAACACACCTCATGTCCTCATTTCATAGTTGAGATGTTAATGCAGTAAGAGTTCTTATAAAATTGAGACCTTGGGCTTCATGAAACATCCCAATGGTGTGTCCCAATATTCAATAACATTATAATTTTATGTATACTTTCTTTTGAATGAATTTTCATTCATAATTTTTAAGAATATTCTCCTTATTCTTATATTCAATAATATTTTTGTCTTCACAACATGAGATATATCCCAAGCCTAAAAACATGAAATATGACCATTCATCTGACTAAAATCACATAAATTTTCCTTTTTTCATGAAAATTCCTTTTTAGAACGTTTTCTAGCACTAATAGAATATTTTATATTTATATAACTACTCATGGATCTCTTCATATAATTCATCAGAGAGGGTTTATTATAGTCAATAACGAATTTTACTAAACTTCTAGGTCTTTGGGATGAGACCATCATTTCATGTTTTTGATCTGAAATAGAATATTGTATTTTTATTTATTATCACCCACTGAAGTATAGTAAAATATTAAATGAAAATCATCCTTAAATTTTGGGTTTGACTTTATAATTTGGTTTCTCCACTTCTTTTTAGATTGACTCTAGCTATTTTTTCAATTATGGAATCTTCTTGTCCCCTAATTAAATTTGATCATTAAGTTCCATCTTGAGAGTCCTACAATTATTCATTTGATCTTCCAATGATTGATAGAGATTATCCACAATGTCCATTTTCTTCTTTATTTAATAATTTATCTGTGAAATAAAATCATTAAAGCCTGAATTCTCCTGAATTAGTTCTAAAATGTTTGTAGAAATATCATTATTTATGGCTCGTAAATTTTGAATTTATTCAGTGTTCAGATTCATTAACTAGTAAGAATATTTTCTCTATATTTATGTACATCAGTTTCAATTATATATCTTGGAATCATTCTTCAATCTGAGTTCAGTGGACTCTTTAAAAAGTAATTTATTTGAGGATTTTCTCATGATGGATTCCATTTCCTATGATTGGATTGGGATATGTTGAGAATTGTTTTCTTCTATTAAATTATTATCCATTTACTTTTTCATGTGGACAAATTTACCCTTTGGATTTAATGGAATTTATACATCATCAGTAGTTCCTCCATCACTTGGAATGTTGAGTTATTCACTCATTTCATCGTCATAATTGAATGAGTAAACAGTCTTATAGTCTAATTGATTCAAACCATTCTTTAGTATATTATTATTTTAATTAAAATTAATCACACTCTTTATATATACACTACCCAACTAAGGAAATCCACCATAATTATACTTCTTCTTTGAACTGATTCCCTTTATTATAGATCATCGAGATAAGAGAAATAATGAAACATTAACTTTAATAGATGAATGAACCCTGTCTGATTACACAATTCCAATAAAATAAACCTTCTCTATGATACTAATTGTTAGGCCCTAAAGGGTTTTAGATTCCCTGAGGGGGGGGTTGTGATTTATGGTATGGATATTATATTCAAAATTCTTCGTACCCCATTATATCATGAACTATTTTTTATTAGAGTCACTTATTTTTATTTTTTTTAAATTTATCTTATCCTTTCCAAATATACCATATAATGATTTATATTAAGTAAATAATGAAATAAAGCTCAAGGAAACACTAATTTCTACTTGGTTCACCCTCACCGAGCTATATCTAATGAGTATACAAAGGTAATGTGACAATGTAACAAATGCACTAAAGTATAATACGGTTTGTTTATCCTAGGTCACTCCCACCTAAGATCAATGATCATGTACTATTGAGGGTAGATTAAATATTTCATTGGGATCACTTCCATCACAATTTCCTCTAATGATCCATCATTTAAAAGGAAAAATAATAGGTTCACCAAAAAAACAATATCTTCTATTTTTCTTAGAGTTTCACTGAATGTCTGATAGGAATCTTTGAACTACACATTCTCCTTTATATACTTGGTGTGAAAATCCCATTTAGAATCAACATTCCATTAAATATTATTGAAACTCCTTGTCATTTTGGAAAGTTATTAGATAGATGCCAAGTCTTCCTTTCCCTGACTTAGATGTAGTTTTGAGTAAACTCATTCTGAAAAGATTATTGGATAGTGTAGATCCTTAGACTTATTATTCTTATTATTGTTTAGTATTTATATATGATAATAATATTGTTCATATGGAAACTATTTAATGCATATCCTTGTGAAAGTCTTTGGAATGTAACCCCTACATGAGACTTTAGAACAAAACCCTTATATAAGATGCATTTTCCAGAGCCCTCCATGAGACCCCTTCATGAGACCTATCTATGAGACTCATCCTTGAGACCACTTTGAGAGACTCTTCTATGAGACCTCTCTACAAGACTCCTTTGTGATACCTCTATATGAGACATCTTCATGAGACTCCTCTGATCGACTCTTTCACGATATTTTCTTATATTCACATGAATCGCAAAACTTTTTCATGAGAGAATATTTTGGTTACATGGATCATGTGCTATCAACGCTGCTAAATATTCATAAAATCATCCAGTGCATACATCCCTTCACAATACAACTTCATTATACTCTTTTTCAAGACCCCTTCATGATATAATTTCAAAATACCTTATTCTAATTATGTGGATCACATGATTCTAATACAAAAATTTGTTCTTCTCATGTGAAATAAATCTTATTGTGGTCAAACCACGAAAATAACATCTTTACATCCTAAATATGTTTTAGGGGTATTTATGGGCATAAATCAACCACATAAAATCTATAAATTACACTTAACTATCCATTCCACTGAATCAAAAATTGGAAATACAGACTTTTTGATCAGTTTTGGTATTTATGATCAAACTCCTTAGAAAGTAACAAGTGCTTCACATGACCACCAACTGTATGTCACAAGAAATTCAAATCATCACCTACCACATGTTGTAATTAATTAATGTGATCACAATAATTTTCATTAATAATGATAGATAACTCCATCATGATATCCCTTATTAATCATGCGGTCATCATATGATCCCCCCATGAGATCCTTTGAAAATAATATAGGGCTCAATGACATTATCTTCCAGTGCCTCACATGAAACCGTCAAAAGATATAAATAAAATATTCTAGTCACATGATTTCAAATGACTTAAAGTAGCCTATATCATTTCCATCCCATTTTCCATCATGTAGATTTTGTAACTTCTATTAAATATTTTTTTGTCACTTTATGTGAATGTGTGATTCCTTCATGTGATCAGTTCAAATATATGTGATTTCATGATCTCTTCATGTGACCCATTGAAATCCTTGTGGTGTCTTCAAGAGCTTCCCATGATATCTTCATGTGATCAATTAACTATCATCTGTTTTTTCTAAGTACTTTGCATGATCTAATCATAATATTAGTTTTGACATATATGATTTAGTGATCTCTTCACATGATCTGTTGGTAGTTCATGTGATTATGTAATCCCTTTTCATTGTCAGTTAGTACTTCATGTGATCATGTAATCACTTTACATGATCAATTTAGACATTCAATCTTTGTGTGAACCTTTCGTATAGTCACTCTCCGCGTGATCCTTTAGGACATTCATGTCAACTGTTCATGACTCCTTTAAAAACCAACCTTTTTCAAAAACATCAAAACATATCCACAAACAAAATTAAACTAAAATCACTACAGAGAGTGATTTGTTTACAATATAACTTACACCTAAAATGTAAATTGATCATGCTAACTATATCTTCCATGATTCTCAAGTAGCCACCACTATATCCTCAAGGATTATTTCTCAATCCACCCAAAGTATTCATAATACAATCACAAGTTCCCATAAGGTTTCCTATAATTTTCTAATATGGATAATAAATTCAAGTGATTCAATGGGGTTGAAACACTATCCCTTATCTTTAAGAATAGGTTTTATACATCGGTTATCAATCCATTCATAAATGGTTTTCTTGGACATAAATGTGTGGGGTATCACTTCACTATACAACCCTAAATATAAGACTAAATATATGATTCAACATTCCAAATGTAAACATAAACATTAAAACTCATAAACACTCTAATATCATCTATAAATTGTCCAACCCAGTTGAGTATTAAGAATAATGTAGTTAAATTATCTTACCATAAGTTCCATAATCAATAAAATCAAAATAACTTTTAGCTTTGAGTATGACACAACACAAGTTTTTATATAGAGATAATTCAATAGAAATAGAATTATAAGAGGGGAGAAATTTCATTTTATCCATGTAATGTACTCTATATAATATCAGACAAATCCTTATAAATATTCTACTTATTACAACATTTGTTTATATAAATCACCTTTTAGTTTAAATCTAATATACCACTATAACACTTGTCTCATAGATTTTCAACTGTAATATTCACTAAGTATGTGTATCAAATGTAATTTTTGAGATTTTACTATTATGATAATACTACTATTCATAGACATCTCAAATTTAATCCATGTCACCTCCTTCATCATTTCTTATATCGTAAATAACTAATTTTTTTCACTCCTCCAAGTTTCGCATATATGGGATCATTCAATATATAGATTTAATAGTTATATTTACTGTTTTAGGATACACATTGTATGGGGTAGCCTTTATCATTTTGATGTACTCTATATTGAAAATAATGGTCTCTATGGTTTCTTTCCATTCTTCTTGGTCCCCCATCCTTGATCACCCACCATACACTATTGATAATGTCCAGAATCATATGAGTTCATGGATAGGAAATGCATCTTACATGATCACTTAGTTACTATTACTTAGGTCATACTGAATCTTACATACTCATTCCAGACACTAAGTTAATATGAAACATCTTTCTACATGGATGATTTATATTATAAAAGTATAAAATAATCATACAAATACTTTGAGATTTCCAATTTAATTTTATTTAGATGGTTAAATATTTCATTTACATGGAAAAATAATAAACCTAAATAAGTGGCTATATGCTTATGTTAATCATAAGTAGATTCCCAATTTCTAATTTAATCTTACATAACCCACTAAATTTCAGTAATAATCAGGGTTATGTTTAGCTACATAATTCTTTATTTAATATTTATATAATTTAGTTTGAATCATGATTTTAAAAAATAAATTTTACGAAAAAATTATTATTTTGATGGATATTATGCATGTCCATACAAGTGAAGAGTGAAATTGGGGTACCTCTCAAGGAAGAATAGTTTTATATAGCCAATGTGTATGAATTCCTTACCTGTGTAAAATGCATGTGATAATTTTTAGGATATATTTTATTATTATTAAAACCAAAACCTATGGGTAGGGCTTCTATTTTCTTCCCCATTAGTCTAAAATACTCCACTATGTTTCTGACATATAAAAACCCACTAAACCACCTCTCCATATTCAAAATTTTAATGAAATTTCTATAGAAATGGACTATTTATCAAATTTAATCCTAACCTCTTTAATCTACATACACCTCCTTATTTCTATATCATTTATCTCTCTTATGTCTATGGTGACCTAGGGTTTTTTTAATTAAATTTGATTCACATAATTGTTTTTCGTAAAGTCATTTATTGGTTTTTGCGATCACTTCTTCTTTCATTCATCAGAAATACCAATTTCATGTAGATTCATTATTTTTCATGTTGGTGGCCCTATTTAAATCCCTAGTATCTATAAAAAAAGTATTATTGATATATTATAAATGTGTTTTGGGTAATATGATATCTATGTTGATAATTTATATTTTCATTAAAATAAAATTATTTTGTATTTTTCTTTTTAACTTTATGGGATAATATATGTCTAAATTTTATATAAAATTATTTATTTCAATGGATACAACATGTTCTATGTAATTAATAACCTACTAATTCATGGATTTAAGTTTATTTTTTCCATACAATTTTAGTTATGATTTTCATGGATTAATAAAATTTATTTTGTTGAAAACCATTATGTTCTAATTGTTGTTTGATTCATAATGATCATTGATTGAAATAATACTTTTTATACAGTTTATCACATGGAATTTGAAAATTTTGTTCATATGTAAATGAATCTTTTTATATTTTGATTAATGATGAAACGGGTGATTTAATAAATGATTATTGATTAATAAAAATTCATAAAACATTACAGAATAACATGTTGAATATCTTGGGAAATAAGAGGGTTTATAGGAAATATTCCATTCTAGGTTATAGGGAAACCCTCCCTAGTATGTTCCCTCTTAAAAATGATTATCCTCTAACTAGTGTGGATAGTCCTAACGAGAGTATGAATATTACATTTTTGGATACCACTAGTCTAAGATGTGGGTATAGATAGTGGAATGAATGTAGTTGATTATGGATGATGATATAGCTACAAATATTGGTTAGGGATTGGAATATGTCTTTGTATATTGATTATGGAATTATACCATTTGGATATTAGGTTTGTCTTTACATTTTCCCGTTCACATCAACAAATTATTATTTTCTTTAATTTTTTTTTAAATTCCTTTATTTTTAAAATTTTTTTGTAGTTACCTACTTATTTATTCCTTATAAAATCTCAGTATGTCTTTTATTTTAATAAATATAAAACACATAACCTTTTTATTCATAGTTCAAACTTGTATATTATTGTATATATTCTAAATTCAGTGCTTAGGGAATGTGTTTCAATATTACATGGATTTTTATGCTCACACCCTATACAGACACATCAATTATATATATATATAAATATAATATATTAATAGATTCATGTAAATTTGAAGCACCATCACGTGGTGGGTGATTCATGAGATCTTTTTGGAGTATTGGATCAAGTGACAAAATGAGATGCACTTTATTTCCTCATAAAGATGAGTGGTAGTTATTATAGTGATTTTTATTATTTTTTGGTTAATTTGGAACCAATTGTATTGACATCCTTATCATTTTCAATTCAAGTCATCTCTATTCCTTCTATAGAGCTTCAATATTATACATATGAGTGAAATGTTTAATTTTTTTTACATTATTTAAGGTTTACGTTTTAATGTAATTTTTCTATTATAAGTTTTTATGCACTATTTGGATTGTATTAAAATTTTAACTTTCTTTATTAGGTATGTGTGACCCATTTATATATTGTAAGGTCATTCTGTGTCTCATCATAAGTTAAAAAAATATTTAATATGATATAGTTTTTATAAAATTTATAATAAATAGAAGTAAAAAATTAGTTATTATGCCCGTTATATTTTTACCGACATTGAATATTATCACGCGAATACTTCCACATCAGCTATAGAGTTACAAACATTGAAACTACATTTGTTAAAAAAAATTAATATAATTATCATAAAAAATGTTTCCTACATATTTTTTTAACACTAGTTATAAAATATTTAATGTAGAAAATGTTTTTAAAAAACTAATTAGTCGATACTAACAATAAATTTTAGTCATCCTCTCTTAATTTCTCTTCAGATACAGACCATAATCCCTATTTTTCAAAACCTTTTACCCCAATCATTCTTATTCTTCCATAATGTCTCTGTTATCATCACTGAATTCTCTATTTATCAACATCGTCATTCATGTACCCTTATCCCCTAATTGACATTATTCTATACCATCATCACTTTCCACTATCGCCTCTCTCCATTTTATTTATTTTTCCGAATTTGGTTCTATCCTTAATTCATATTTCTTGTGATAAATAATGTATCATTTACTTATAATTATGTAATGTTTTATGTCTATTTCATGATGTGTCAAACTTTATATGGTCGAATGTTTTCCTATGAATCATTATAATGTGAATAAAATATTAATCATGTAACATTAATTATGAAACATTTTAATATAAATAAATGTAAAACATTTTCCATATGTTAGTTATATGAAAATAAAATAAAATTCATGGCACTATTTTTGGCCATTTTTTTGTTATATTGAAAAATGTTTCTTTATGAAATGTTGTAAAACTATTTTAGTTAGTTCATAAAATTATCAATATCCCATTTTATATTTTCTTATATTTTCATATATTTTCATAATTATATAGATTGTTATTGATCTTTTATTAAATTATAATTTTATAACATATTGGTAAAATCCCCTTGAAAATATTAAAATGATATTAAAATTATTTACAATCAAGAATCAGTCATCCATTTATATTATGATATTTACATATATGTTTTGGAAATATTAGATATATAATTACCAAATTAGATAAAAAAATAACAAATAATCGTGTTTTAATAGTTTTCAACCTTTTAAATAATATGAGAAGATTTATAACATTATACCATTATTTTTTGGGAATTTTTTCGTTATAATTTTTTTGATTGACATTTATTTGTGAAATATTTTATGTTTCTTTGTTATATTTTTAATTATAAAATTAAATTTTAAAATAACTTTAATAGAAATTAACTTATATTCAGTACAAGAAATTGGTAATGGGAGATAATGAGTTGTAGTTGGATTAATGTAATCAAAAATTATGATGAATTTGAGGAAGGAGTTGACACTTTATTGGATTTTTTAAAACAAATTGTCCTAAATAATGACCTATTTCACTTCCCACATTTGAAATTTTTAAATATGATAAAGATGTAAAGAAGAGAAATAAAAATCAATTAATTTTATATGGTTTTAATCTATTTGATATTCCTTGGATTTGGAATTGTGAAATTGTAAATAATTCAAAATATATTGATGATAATGATTTTAATAAAATTAGTAAGATAAAATTGATCAAATGATTTTCTATATTGAAGTAGGGGAAATGGAGAAATGATCGATGATTGAGTGAATATATGGTGATCCTAAAAAACATTGTATAGGTTATAATAAATTTATGGTTTTATTAGAAGTGTTAAGAGTGATTATCTTGAAGCGAAAAAATGTATGAAGTGTCAACAATTTTATAGATTTTATCCAGCTAATAAAACACATACATCATGAAAATAACGTATAACAACCCCAATAATTATTACAAATTTAAACATGATTTATTTCATAAAATTGCACTTAATACAACATATAAGATTGAGAGGTCTAGTTTCTTGGGAAATTAGGAACATTACACAATAACTTAAAAAATGGAAAACAACATCTTTATTGAAAACTTCTTTTAGGTGACCACAACATTCCTTCATAATTAACACTTCATGGGATAACCTAAGAACATACATAAGAAAGGGGTGACATATACATCTCAGTAAGAGAATAACCATGTCATAACATAATGAATACAATACATTTAAAAAACAGGAATATTAATGTATCATAAAAGGAACATGAACATAAAGGCATGATAATCATGATAACAATGACATGGAAATGTGACAACAACATACAACATGATATTCGCATTATTCAAGGATCATTGGACATAGATTAGATTGAATAAACCCTCATCTCACATGAATTATTATGAGTAAACCCTCAATTAATATGAATTATCATTGGTAAAACCTCATTTCACATGATGTATCATGATACTATACATTACCCCATACATTAGAGCACAATCCGGGCACACCCTTCACAAACATTTCATTTCATGCAAAAGTGTGCCACATAGATCACATAACGTGGAATAATTCAACATCATAAGATATTCCATGATAAATAAAGTAGAATACATACCTTCAAGTCCCCAATAATGAATTATATTAGCATAAAGGTGAATACCTTTAGTAGAGAAATGAGTTTGGTATTCAATACACAATGGGAAATCATAATGCAATTTTGGCAGTATAACAACGTCTTATAGAAATTCATAAATTTTTTTGATGAGAACAAAAGTGGTCTATCATAATTTATAAATGAAATGGTAAGTTTGTGGATAATGGAACTTTATACCTCAACAAGTGAGATGGAATTTAATATTCATAATATAAAAGAAGTTCTTGAATGGGAATGAGGAGAGAGATATCCCTTATGGAATTTTAGAATGGAAATGGGTGTATATAAAGGATAATGGATAGATAAATGAGAGTGTAAGAATGCTATAATTATTAATAAATAAAATGGATATTAAGGAGAGTATTTATAAGCATATCCCAACATATGAAAATTCAAATAAAAAGTCATATCACAAAAGGAGTGATTGGTAAAAGAGGATAGTGGAAGATCCCTTATTTGGATGTATGACTCCAAAGGATTGGGGGAGGCTTATTAGGAGATTTGGGGGGACATGTTAGGACAATAAATATCATGATTCATAGGTTTTTCGATATTAAAAGATTTTTAGTGAAGAGAAATTAGAGCCAGGGTGGGTTTATATAGGAAAGGAGGGGGGTTTCTTTATTATTTTGTTTTTTGGACACTACAAAACAAAATATTCAAAACCACAAAATATACCATGGGTATTCCCATTGTTTCTAAAAAAGGGGAGTGGTATACATTAATTTATATGGAAAGGGGTAAATTATATTTAAAATTTTCTCTTTCTTAGGTGGAGGTGACTCATACTTTCAAGGAAATGATTTTTAAAATATTAAAATATATTATATGTTTTTCAGCATTCACTAAGGCTTTATAAAATAAATAAAATAAACATAAAAACTACATTATTTTAAAGTAAAAAAATACATTTGGCTGAATATTCCTTTTATAGTTTTCATTACATCATTTTTGGTCTATTATGATATCATAAAACACATCGTATATTTATACGATATTTAATTTTTACCCGAAAATTTGATTATCTCAAAAAATTATAAAAAATTCACCATTGGATAATTTTGATGTAATTATTCCAAAAATAATATTAATTTTATCTAAATAATTTTCTAAATGTGAAAATTTTCTCTTTTTAAATAAAAACAGACATTTATTGAAAATAGACAGGTTTTGATAAAAACTATTTTTAAACCTTAATAAAAATTACATTTGACTACATAAAAATTATATGGTAATTTTTATGTAATAATAATATTTTATTAGAGTATAATTTACTAAAAAACCATTAATTTATAAAAAAAATATTTTTTAGTTGAATTTTAATATTAACAAAAAATACTATTTGTGATTTATAAATCATTTACAAGGTAACAATAATATAATAAATGTATATTAATTATTCTATAAAAAAATAAAGTACATAATAATATTGATATGCTCTTGTTACATAAACCTTTATTACACCAGCATACACCCTAAGATTAAGGTGTCCGGTGGTGGGGCTTTCGTGGGACTATTCGGTAAACATGGTTTCAGTCATGATCTCGATGAGCTTGAACTTCTCTCGTAAACAGTTTCACTTGTGCTTTGGTTTTTAGATATTGGATTATAATTGGACTATCGAAAATCCCATAAATTCTATCTACCATAGAAGATCTAATAAATGGGATTAATAGGGAATGATCTTATTGGTTGAGGCCATCACTTCCTTTTTATGTGTCAAAATGATTTTTAAAACCCTATATTTATATTGGTCATGTGATCATTGTTCAATGGCTATATTATAAATGGTAATTATACATAAAAGTCATTTAAAACCAATTGTACATAATAAAATAATTTTTCATGTACTTTATAACCATAATTCATTTAATTAAAACAAAGTGAATTTTATTAAAAAAATGTTTGGGTCATTAAACCCTTCCCCCATTAATAAATTTAACACTCAAAATTTTCTTTTCCCACTCGAAAATAAATGAGGGTAAATTAGCATCATCACCTCCTCTGGTTACAATGTTTCTTATTAAAACTTATGGTTTCTCCAAAAAACCTTGATGAGGGGAATCATCTTATTTCATAGAACTTTTTCTATATGATATAAGATCTTCATCAGCCTCTCATCATAGGAAATGTCATTCTCCAATGGTACCACCTATAGATTGAGTACAAGTGAGGGGCCTGGTATGTACTTTGTTAAGAGGGATACATGGAATACATCATGTACTTGAGACATGTTTTGTGGGAGTTCTAGTTGATAATCCACTACTATTATGTGAACAAGGGTCTAAAAAAGGTTGATGTACCGTGGACTAAGCTTTCACTTATTCTCAAATCTCATCACTCTCTTCTATGGAGATATGTGGAGGAATTACATATCTCCAACATCAAACTCTAGGAATCATCAATGATATTCATCAAAGATCTTTTTTAAACTCTAATCGTCTTTGATGTGTTGCTAGATAGTCTTAACTTCCTCCACCATTTCTTCATCAAGCTTCGGACCTAGAAGTTTTTGTACCCTAAAATCATCGTAACATGCCAGTGTTCTGCACCTCTTCCAATAAATGGATTCATAGGGATCCAATGGGATGATCTAATGGAAATTTTTTTTGTAATAGAACTCCACCCAATGAAGATGTTGGTCACATATGCATTTGAAGTACATTGAGAAATATCTTAATATATCCTCTTGTTTTTGGATAGTTTGGTCATATTTCCCATTGGTTTGAGGGAGATAATTTGTACTGAAGATACGATCAATGTCTAGATCATATTGTAGACTTTTCAAAATCATAGAGGTGAATCTTAGATGTCGATCAGAAAAAATTGATAGTAGTAATCCATGTAGCCTTTACAATTCTTTGATATATATCCATGCCAGTTGATCCATTGATAAATACTATTGAATAGAAATATGGTGTGCATTATTTATAAGATGATCTAGAATAACCGAAATATCATTATTTCCTTTGGATGTATTCGGAAGTCTAGTGACAAATTCTATGGTGATTTCTTCCAATTTTCAATGTTGGTATGAGTAATAGGTGAATAATTCCCATAGAATTCTTACACTCAACCTTCACTTTTTGACAAACATTTCACTTTGACATATATTCAGAAATCTCCTTCTTCATGTCATCCCACCAATAGTGCTCCCAAAGATCTCGATACATCTTTATGTTTCTTGAGTGATTGGGTAAATTCAAACTATGTGCATCATCAAAAATTTATTTGTTTAACTAATGATTTTATGGAACACATACTCTTGACCCAAATCTCACAATTCATTCTTCATTAACATTGGACTATAAGGATTTCCCTTTTCTGGTAGTTTCCACTTTATTTTAAATTCCTAAATCATCTTTTTTATCATCCTTTAACCTTCCAAAAGAAATGGTTGAGAAATTATTTGTGAATGGATTGACTATGTTCCTTTCTTTATGATTCCCATGTTCATACATTTCAAATACAATAGTTTTTGATCCTTATCAATTCTCATCAATTATAGAATTGCTAGGTCTTTTCTACATAGAGAATCTTCTACCTTGTTCGCTTTCCTAGGATGGTAGTAGATTGAGCTGTCATAATCTTTGATGAGCTATAAGAATATTCATTGAGATATATTCATATATTTTTTTATTAATATATATTTGATAATTTTTCCATCCATATATATTTCAAATTTATCACCAAAGAGATAATTCCACCAAATTTTCAAGGAAAAGATCCAACTTCTAACTCTAGATCATGCATGTGATATATTTTCTCATTAATTTTCAATTTCATTGAGGCGTATGCAATGAATTTTTAATTTTTCCTCAAATTCCACCAAAGTGAGACTTATAATACTTTCATAAAGGACATTTCCACAACCATCATCATGTGATACAATACATATAGATTTTTACCCAAATGATTTAATCTAAATATAATTGGGGACTCAATGTTCTTAGAAAATAGAAGAGATATAAAAATATGACATGAATTTAAATACATTATGGAATACACTACTTTGAAGTAGTGGTTATATGTGATTCATTCATCATTATCCATATTATCATATGAAGTTCTGGGCTCCCTTGATCATGGAGAGTGTTGATTCTCATCAGGCTTCTCACCCCTTTCAATAGAGAATTGTCTAGGATAATTCCTAACTTCTCCACATTTATAACATAGAACTGTGTATGATTCCTTTTATGGAAGTTTGTTCCCAACCATTACATTATCCGTTTTTCATGGAAATTGGTTACTTTATGACCTGTCTTTCTATGCATAAACATAAACCGTTCCCTTTGTGAAATTTCCCTTAGTGCCTCTTTCCACACTTGTTGCATGAAGGCAATTGAGTATTCTTTCACTTATCACCCTTATCAGATGGTCTTTCATAATATTTCATATTCCAATTTCTTGATTTACATGGGCATTGAACAATGTGCCAATTATTAATTCTGATATTTGATGGCTGGTTTGGCATAATCATGATATCCTCTACTTGAGCTCCCATCTGATTGGGAATCTCAATGGGGGTAGTCATCACATTTCCCTTCTCATTGATAGTTAACATGATTCCCCCTATTTTCATCCATTGGATAGAATAAAAAAATTAGTGATTATTATCTATCAATTAAACAAATAAATAGGATACAATTAAAATAAAGGGAAAACATATAAATTACATCTATCTCCTTAACTTGTGAGTTTCTTGGCTTTAGTCTGTGTTTTCCATGATCTACTTATAAAGATATATTTTTATTGGAATTTTTTGTGTTTCCTTAATAATGGTTCGTAATGAGATTATGAATTTAACAAATAATATCCCTTAGGAGTGTCAAAACAAGAGTCCAAAAAGTACTGTTGTCATGCACTAGTTCCCATTCTAGTCTAGCTCAAAGCAGTGTTTTCTAGTTTTACCCCTAGATACATCTGTGTCAACACTACATTCACTTGTTCATATCCAAATATGGATGTATTTTCTTAATAAACCACTTACTAAATACTCATGAAAATTTATGGATATTTTTATTATACTTAGTCTTATCACTAAGGGGTTTTAATAGGGTTTTCTAATCCTAATCCCAAAAATAATTAAACCCATCATATGATACCTGTAAAGACCCACAAATTTCAAGGAAATTTTTTTCTTAATTTTCTTTGGAATTTTGCAAGTGCGCAGCTTCAGACGACACCTGATTCCGAGGCCCGGTGTGCCCGGAATCAATTTCCGAAGTTTGGCTCGGGTACGTTCAGTGAACGGACGAGCGGGTTTTTCTATCTTTTGAACCGGTGCCCGGAATCGAATTCTAAGGGCACCGATGAAATCGCAGCGCCGGTATTTGCTTAGAAACGCCTCTTCCGGAGTTGCGTTTGCTCAACCGTGGTTTTTAAAATTTTGGGCTTTAAGTCGGAAATAAAATAAAGGTTGTGCGATAACTTTATTTTATTTCACTTAAGCCGCTTGTAAGTCACTTGGAAGCCACTTGAACTGAGTTAAAGCGGATAGGGTGCTATCCATAAATACCATACCCGATGGTAGGATATTTGTGAGGTGGGGCCCGCACGAGCCCCGCCATTTCTTTCGCTAAGTAACGCACCCGCGAAAACCCGTCAAAGTAACTGAAAAGTCAACCGGCGCGTTTTCTTTTATTTCTTAACAGACCATTTAATTGGGCAGTTTATTTCGTGAATTAAATGGGCTGTTTCATTCGTTGAATTAATTCAACGAATTTAATGGGTCGTTACTTACGCGTTTGCGTTCGTTGGCGATTTAATAAAATAGACCAACGTGTCTATTTTGGAGGATTACTCTTTATTCTCTGGGCCTCCACCCTCCCCGCGAAGAACGCGAAGAATGCGAAGAACGCGAAGAACGCGAAGAACGCCGGAACCAAAATTCGACGACGCACACCGTGATCCGTGACGTCGACAAACTTTTTCCGCGACCTTCTTCTTCTTCTTCGGCGCTTCTTCTTCCGCGGAAAACCTACGATCGGCGGTTAAAGGTGAGAATCGAATCTTCTAAATTCTCCCTTTTTATAATTCGATATCAACGGATTTAAATTAATTAAATCCGTTTGATCTTGATCCGGAGATCATCGGCGCGACTCCTTCCCGCGGTGCGACGAGCGTCTCTTCCGCAACGATCACCAAATCCGCGACGACCTCTCGTCCGACGACGACGACAAGGTAGGGATTTAATTCTTGATGATTCATTCCCGTGTTTTTATTTCTTTTTGAATAAAGAACCGGCATGAATATTTTCAATTAATTAAAATTGAATTGCCGTTTAAAAGAAAAAGAAGTGAACAATTTTTATCTTGATTAAAAATTGTTGTAGCCCCTTTCTCCCGTTGTTTATGACTAACACGGAGGGTGCGGGTCTAACGAACAAGACCCGACAACCCTCCGCCGATCCTTTTCGTGTGCGGTTTTGGCAAGCGACGACGAACCATGCGGCAAGGGCGATCCATTGATCCCGCAGTGAAGATCGGCCCCCAGGAGGAGCAACGGCGCAGACTGGAGAGGAATCGGGCCACCGGAGCAACTCCGGTGGCCCGCGGAAGGCGGCGGCGCCCGGCGCGCCGCCGGAGGATCCGACGCGGCGGCGGCGAACCGCCGGACCGCGTCCGCGGTCCGGCCACCCAACACGCGGCCCGCGCGGGCCGCGTTCCACCTAAGCCGCGGGTCAAACCCGCGGCGCCCCTTGGCCGCTCGGTCGAGGTCGAGCCGGCCTGTCCGGTCGGCCGGGACGCGCCCAGGCCGGACCGGACCCGGTTCGGGTCGACCCGGTTCGGCCGACCCCCAGGGGGGGTTCGGGCCGGGTCGCCCCGGGCCCAGAACCCCCGTTTTCTTGCCCTCTTCGGTCTTTTGCCCATATCTTGGGCCTAGGACCTCCGATTGACGAACCGTCAGCGGCTACGCGATCCTTGGATCGATACGGTCGTTTAGGTATATTACACTCAAGGTTTCGGAAGACTTTGGGTTCGGCCGGGTTGGTTCGTACAGGAAACCAACCGGGCCCTCGGAGCGGAAACGCTCATAACTTGAGCTACGGACGTCCGATCGACGTACCGTCAGCTGTGGTAGTTTCCTCTAAGTGAGACGGAACTTTTGGCATACTCCGCCCGAGGATCGGACGCAGGCGGAGTACGGTCGGGTTGGTTTTTCCCTAAAAACCAACCGGGCCCCTGGGACGAAAATGCCAATAACTCTTAGACCGGGCGTCCGATTGACGCGCCGTCTGTTGCGTTGAGATACTGTTGTCGATACGGAACTTTTGGATACATCAACTTCGGACTACGTGTCAGTTGATGTATCAGCCTCTCAGCTCATGGAGCGGACCCTCCTAAACGAGCTCGCTGTGTGTGGAAACCCTAGCGCTGGCTGTGACTTCGACGACAGAGCAGAGATCCTCCGTGGACTGCGACGACGACAGAGCAGAGATCCTTCGTGGACTGCGGCGACGACTGTGCAGAGATCCTCAGTGGACTGCGTCGACTACTGCACTCAGCGATCCTACGTGGATAAGTGCTACAGGTCCTGTGTGGGTCTGATCCTGTGTGGGTCATCTCTTACGGTTCTGTGTGAGCCATTGCTACAGGTCCTGTGTGGGCCCGATCCTATGTGGGTCATTGCCGAGGTTAGTACCTATCGATCCTTCGTGGGTCCGACGACTTAGATGGGTCAGTGATCATCTTTCAAGTCATCTGAAAAAGTATACCTGGTTGAGCTGAATCTTATGTTACTCTCCTTTGTGGATTGTGTTGAACTATCCAATGTGGATTTACTATTTACTATTTACTCTCCCTGGTGGATTTGAGTCTTGCTTTCCTGTGTGGATCGAGTTGACCTTGAGATCGAGAGCAGAGCTAGAAATGGGGACTTAGGTATATGTATGGGCATATACCTAAGCCGAGTCAGTTGTTTCTTCGTGGTTGCCCCTTTCTTTTGTGCTATATCCTTTGTGGATTTCGGGAGACCTTCGGGGGTCTCGGGGTCCTTACTGAGTAGTTTATACTCACCCCTGCACGGGATATGCCCGCACCTTGTTGTGTTGGATGCAGACGACGGACAGCGCTGATCTCGGTTGGGGCGTGGAGCAGGACGGTACCTGGAGGCGGACCACTGGGCGGGACGTGCTCGGAGCGGACGTGGGACCCGAGGAGCCTGGAGGCTATCTGTACCCACCCTTCAGGTGGGATTGCCAGTGGACGACACGAGGCCGCCGTCTTTTCTTCAGTTGCTGCTCTTTTCCTTTTCAGTTGTACTTTCAGTTGGGCTTGTATTCCGGCCCCCTTTACTTTTATGCACTTTGTAGTTACTTTCCGCTTGCTGACTCTGTGGTGGTTGTTACTTATAAAGGCAATGCCTTCCCTGTTTACCTGGATTTTACGCCTTGGTGCTAGTCGCCAGCCCCTGGCCTATGGAAGTCGGGCTTGGGGTAGTCACGGCACGGGCCCCGAGGTCGGGTCGTGACAAATTGGTATCAGAGGCGGTCGGTTCTACTGCAGACTCTGATCATCTTTTCTTCCTATATGAAGCAATAGTGTTTAGTGTATTGAGTGTGGTTATCAGTTCAGGGAGCCCAGTGTTGGTGCGGCGGCCGACGTATCCGTACACCAGGACCCTGACTCCTGATTTCTGACTTAATGCATGAAAAAATTGATTGCGTGTGTGTTTCAAGTTTTCCTTGTGATTACTTGTTTCAGCTCACCGGGTATACTGATCTGCTTCATGAAAGTCTCAAGTTTTCCTTGTGATTACTTGTGCCAGCTCACCAGGTATACTGTTCTGACTGTGGTGCTCTTGTTCTCCTTTTCAGGATGGCCCCGCGACGACAGCCAGCTAGGGTTCCGAGTGTAGGGCGTGACGGCAGCCCACCGAGCGACGAGGCCTCGGTGCAGGGCCCTTTGCCAGCAGTGGCACCGGCGGTAGCTTTACCCGCCGAGCCACCGATGCTACCAGTACCTGACGCTGACGATGCACGTCGCCTCAGGGCACTGCATGAGTTTCAGAGCCAGCGACCGCTCAGGTTTCGCGGTGAGGCGAACCCCCAGGCTGCCGAGGACTGGCTAGAGGCGGTGGTACGGATCTTTAGGCTAGTGAGGACACCAGCGGATCTCATGGTGATTCTCGCGGCGAGCCTCCTGCAGGCGGCGGCAGGACGATGGTGGAGCTTGATGCTCCAGGTTCACGATGAGGCATCCTTGCTCTGGACGGACTTCGAGAGCCTCTTCCACTCTGAGTTCGTCCCGGCCACCCTCCGAGCGGTGCGCATCCAGGAGCTTCTCCAGCTGCGCCAGGGCAGCATGACGGTCGCTCAGTACACGGCGAGGTTCACTGACCTATCTCGCTACTCGACCGACATGGTACGGGACCCCTTCTTCCGGGCCCGGACCTTCGAGCAGGGCTTGCGGCAGGAGATTCGGGCGTCGCTGATCTCCCTCAGCATTCCGACCCAGGCGGGAGTGCTGGAGCGATCCCTCTTGATCGAGAGCTTCCTGGCAGAGCCTTCTTCAGCGGCGAGACCTAGCGCAGGGCGGCAGGTAGCTGAGTCTTCGGCAGCAGGTAGCCGACGGATGACTCTCAGGTCCAGGCAGACCAGACCCCCACGCAGACGGCCTCAGGACACCGGCTCAGCAGTGCGGGGCACACAACGGAGTGCCAGCCTTCCGAGAGGCAGGCTGTGCTACTCCTGCGGCGGGCAGGGTCACATGGCTCGTGACTGCCCGACTCGCCGACTAGAGGAGCAACAGACGGTGGAGGGGCCACCCAGGAAGAGGCAGAGGGTCGACCGTGGCGGTCCGCAGGGAGGAGGCGGACGAGGCAGAGGAGCTGGCCGAGCAGCGGGTGGTGGGAGACGCTTCCAGGCTCTACCCCCACCACCACCAGGAGGGCCACCTCGACCACAGGGAGCTGGCGGGCAGGGACAGGCCCAGCTCCAGGCAGTGGAGGCCTACGACCCCGACATGCCAGAGATGATTCGAGGTACGATCTGTGTCTATTTCACCCTTGCTGCAGTACTTATAGACACAGGAGCGAGTCACTCTTTCATAGCCTCTGCCCTTGTTCGGAGCTCGGAGATTCCGACTGAGCCGTTGGCTCGATCCTTACGCCTAGAGACTCCTACGGGAGCAGACTCGACGATTACGCACTGGTGCCGGCAGTGTGAGCTTACTCTAGGAGGCGAGAGCTTCGGCTGGGATCTCCTTGTAGCGGCGTCGAGGCCTTACGACGTCATCTTGGGCATGGATTGGCTATCCACGGTTCATGCCCAGATCGACTGTTTTAGGCGCAAGGTGCGATGTGTTCGCACCGACGGGAGCAGGTTTACCTTCACCAGCGAGAAGGGAACCTTTGCAGCACAGGATGGACTTCCGCGGAGGAGAGTGCATCCCATCTCTCATCAGTTGGCTAGCCTCATCCTAGGAGCAGTGGACGTGCGGAGTCCAGTTTTTCCTGCAGTGGTGGACCAGTACATGGACGTCTTTCCCGACGACGTTCCAGGGCTACCTCCTCATAGATAGGTAGACTTTTACATCGACTTGTACCCCGGGACAGCCCCGATATCTACTCCAGCATATCGGATGGCCCCCGCCGAGCTTCGAGAGCTGCGGGTACAGTTGGAGGACTTGCAGAGCAAGGGGTTTATCCGACCCAGTGTTTCACCCTGGGCTTCCCCGATATTGTTCGCCAAGAAGGCGGACGAGAGCTTGCGACTGTGTGTCGACTATCATCGCCTGAACCAGGTGACAGTGAGGAACAAGTATCCGCTGCCACGGATTGATGACCTCTTCGATCAGCTCAAGGGAGCGCGGTGGTTCTCAAAGATAGACCTCCGGTCAGGCTATCATCAGCTCAGAGTTCGAGACGAGGACATGCAGAAGACGGCCTTCAGGTGTCGGTATGGCCATTATGAGTTCTTGGTTATGCCGTTCGGCGTAACCAATGCTCCAGCAGTGTTCATGAGCCTCATGAATAGGATCTTCCAGCCATACCTCGACCGATTTGTCGTGGTCTTCATTGACGACATTTTGGTATACTCGACGACTGAGGAGGAGCATGCCTACCACCTGCGAGTTGCGCTAGACACACTCCGAGAGCACCAGCTTTATGGAAAGCTCTCAAAGTGCCAGTTCTGGTTACGTGAGGTCCATTTCTTGGGGCACGTCATCTCTGAGGCGGGAGTTGCAGTGGATCCCGCAACGATCGAGGCAGTGCTAGCTTGGGAGCCACCCAGGAGCGTGACGGAGGTGCGGAGCTTCTTGGGCCTAGCCGGATACTATCGGAGATTTGTTCCAGACTTCTCCAGAGTTGCGGCACCACTCTCAGCCTTGACAAAGAAGGGGAAACCCTTTGTGTGGTCAGACAGATGTCAGCAGAGCTTCCAGGAGCTGAGACTGAGATTGACCAGCGCACCTATCTTGAGGTTGCCTGAGGAGGGAGTTGGATACGTAGTTTACTGCGATGCATCAGGGACTGGACTCGGGTGCGTCCTGATGCAGGAGCGGGCCGTGATCGCCTACGGATCACGTCAGTTGAGGCCACATGAGCAGAACTACGCCACTCATGACCTGGAGTTAGCAGCAGTGGTCTTCGCTCTGAAGACTTGGCGGCACTATCTGATGGGCGAGCGCTTCACAGTCTTTTCTGACCACCAGAGTCTCAGGTATATCTTCTCTCAGAAGGACCTGAACCTGAGACAGTGGAGATGGCTTGAGTTCCTCCAGGAATATGACTTTGAGATAGTCTATACTCCTGGGAAGGGGAACGTGGTAGCCGATGCCCTCAGCAGGAGGACGGGCATTCAGCTACTTGAGGAGGCGACGGAGCAACTAGCCTCCTTACAGATATCCTTCGTGGATAGAGACGGAGCAGCCTTTCTTCAGTCTCTCACAGTCTCTCCTCCACTTCTACAGCGGGTCAGAGAGGCTCAGCGTGGGGACGCTGACTGTGAGACCCGGCGTGCACTGATATCCTCAGGTCAGGCGCCTGATGGCTTCTCCCTTGGAGCAGAGCACGACATCCTTTTCAGAGGACGTACCTTCGTACCAGTCGCTTTACGAGAGGAGGTGCTGAGAGAGTTTCACACTTCTCCCTTGGCGGTGCATCCCGGAGTGGCGAAGATGTACCAAGATCTCAGACGACAGCACTGGTGGCCGGGCATGAAGAAAGCTGTGGCAGAGTTCGTTTCACGATGCCTCACCTGCCAGCAGGTGAAGGCAGAGCATCAGGTACCAGCAGGCTTGGTACAACCCTTGGAGGCCCCGGAGTGGAAGTGGGACGGCATATCTATGGACTTCGTGACTGGACTTCCACGCACTTCCAGAGGTCACGACTCCATTTGGGTGATTGTCGACCGACTCACCAAGTCGGCACACTTCTTACCCATCAGAGAGAAGGGCTCAGTGGAGAGCTTGGGACGTCTTTACGTCCAGGAGATCGTACGGCTTCACGGTGTTCCATCGTCTATCGTCTCCGATCGAGATGCTCGTTTCACTTCCCGGCTTTGGAAGGGGTTGCAGGAGGCGTTCGGGACGCGGCTCCATCTGAGCACAGCCTTCCACCCTCAGACGGATGGTCATACTGAGAGGACCATACAGACACTCGAGGACATGCTCCGTGCATGTGTTCTCGACTTTGGTCGCAGCTGGGAGGACCACCTACCCTTGGTGGAGTTCGCGTACAACAACAGCTACCACTCCACCATCGGGATGGCACCATACGAGGCGTTGTACGACAGACCCTGCAGATCACCGTTGTGCTAGACAGACCCTGGGGAGTCAGCACTCGTGGGACCAGAGATGGTCCGAGCCACGACAGAGAAGGTCCAGATCATCCAGGAGAGGATGAGGATAGCTCAGAGCCGACAGAAGTCATATGCTGACAGGAGGCGGAGGCCACTAGAGTTCGAGGATGGCGACCACGTCTTTTTGCGTGTCTCACCTCGACGTGGTTTACGGAGATTTGGCCGAGGCGGCAAGTTGTCTCCATGCCTCATCGGGCCTTTCCAGGTCCTCAGCAGGATAGGAGAGGTGGATTATCACCTGACTCTACCACCTCAGTTGCACCGGGTGCACGACGTCTTCCACGTGTCTCAGCTGAGGAGATACGTGCACGACCCGACGCACATCATCGACTTTGGGGAGCTGGACGTGGACGATGGGGCGACTTTTACGGAGGTCCCAGTGGAGATCAAGGATCGACAAGAGCGGGTCCTACGTGGGCGGTCGATTCCTCTTGTGCGCGTCAGATGGCAGCACGGGAACCTCCAGGAGAGCACTTGGGAGCGGGAGGCTCAGATGCGTGCTCAGTACCCCCATTTTTTCCCCTAGTTTTTGATGTATCTTTACGGGGACGTAAAGCCCTGAGGTGGGAGTAATATAAAGACCCGCAAATTTCAAGGAAATTTTTTTCTTAATTTTCTTTGGAATTTTGCAAGAGCACAGCTTCAGACGGCACCTGATTCCGAGGCCCGGTGTGCCCGGAATCAATTTCCGAAGTTTCGCTCGGGTACGTTCAGTGAACGGACGAGCGAGTTTTTTTATCTTTTGAACCGGTGCCCGGAATCGAATTCTAAGGGCACCGATGAAATCGCAGTGCCGGTATTTGCTTAGAAACGCCTCTTCCGGAGTTGCGTTTGCTCAACCGTGGTTTTTAAAATTTTGGGCTTTAAGTCGGAAATAAAATAAAGGTTGTGCGACAACTTTATTTTATTTCACTTAAGCCGCTTGGAAGTCACTTGGAAGCCACTTGAACTGAGTTAAAGCAGATAGGGTGCTATCCGGAAATACCCTACCCCTTGGTAGGATATTTGTGAGGTGGGGCCCGCATGAGCCCCGCCGTTTCTTTTGCTAAGTAACGCACCCGCGAAAACCCGTCAAAGTAGCTGAAAAGTCAACCGGCACGTTTTCTTTAATTTCTTAACAGACCATTTAATTGGGCAGTTTATTTCGTGAATTAAATGGGTTGTTTCATTCGTTGAATTAATTCAACGAATTTAATGGGTCGTTACTTACGCGTTTGCGTTCGTTGGCGATTTAATAAAATAGACCAACGTGTCTATTTTGGAGGATTACTCTTTATTCTCTGGGCCTCCACCCTCCCCGCGAAGAACGCGAAGAAAGCGAAGAACGCGAAGAACGCGAAGAACGCGAAGAACGCCGGAACCAAAATTCGACGACGCACACCGTGATCCGCGACGTCGACAAACTTTTTCCGCGACCTTCTTCTTCTTCTTCGGCGCTTCTTCTTCCGCGGCAAACCTACGATCGGCGGTTAAAGGTGAGAATCGAATATTCTAAATTCTCCCTTTTTATAATTCGATATCAACGGATTTAAATTAATTAAATCCGTTTGATCTTGATCCGGAGATCGTCGGCGCGACTCCTTCCCGCGGTGCGACAAGCGTCTCTTCCGCGACGATCACCAAATCCTCGACGACCTCTCGTCCGACGACGACGACAAGGTAGGGATTTAATTCTTGATGATTCATTCCCGTGTTTTTATTTCTTTTTGAATAAAGAACCGGAATGAATATTTTCAATTAATTAAAATTGAATTTCCGTTTAAAAGAAAAAGAAGTGAACAATTTTTATCTTGATTAAAAATTGTTGTAGCCCCTTTCTCCCGTTGTTTATGACTAACACGGAGGGTGCGGGTCTAACGAACAAGACCCGACAACCCTCCGCCGATCCTTTTCGTGTGCGGTTTTGGCAAGCGACGACGAACCGTGCGGCAAGGGCGATCCGTTGATTCCGCCGTGAAGATCGGCCCCTGGGAGGAGCAACGGCGCAGACGGGAGAGGAATCGGGCCACCGGAGCAACTCCGGCGGCCCGCGGAAGGCGGCGGCGGCGCGGGTCGCCGGCGACCGGGGGCGGCGGCGCCCGGCGCGCCGCCGGAGGATCCGCCGTGGCTCGGCCGCGGCGGCGGCGAACCGCCGGACCGCGTCCGCGGTCCGGCCACCCAACACGTGGCCCGCGCGGGCCGCGTTCCACCTAAGCCGCGGGTCAAACCCGCGGCGCCCCTTGGCCGCTCGGCCGAGGTCAAGCCGGCCGGTCCGGTCGGCCGGGCCGCGCCCAGGCCGGACCGGACCCGGCCCAACCGGGCCGACCCGGGTCGGGTCGACCCGGTTCGGGTCGGTCCGGTTCGGGTCGGCCCGGTTCGGCCGACCCCCAGGGGGGGTTCGGGCCGGGTCGCCCCGGGCCCAGAACCCCCGTTTTCGGGCCCTCTCCGGTCTTTTGCCCATATCTTGGGCCTAGGACCTCCGATTGACGAACCGTCAGCGGCTACGCGATCCTTGGATCGATACGGTCGTTTCGGTATATTACACTCAAGGTTTCGGAAGACTTTGGGTTCGGCCGGGTTGGTTCGTACACGAAACCAACCGGGCCCTCGGAGCGGAAACGCTCATAACTTGAGCTACGGACGTCCGATCGACGTACCGTCAGCTGTGGTAGTTTCCTCTAAGTGAGACGGAACTTTTGGAATACTCCGCCCGAGGATCGGACACAGGAGGAGTACGGTCGGGTTGGTTTTGCCCTAAAAACCAACCGGGCCCCTGGGACGAAAATGCCAATAACTCTCAGACCGGGCGTCCGATTGACGCGCCGTCTGTTGCGTTGAGATCCTGTTGTCGATACGGAACTTTTGGATACATCAACTTCGGACTACGTGTCAGTTGATGTATCAGCCTCTCGGCTCGTGGAGCGGACCCTCCTAAACGAGCTCGCTGTGTGTGGGAACCCTAGCGCTGGTTGTGACTTCGACGACAGAGCAGAGATCCTCCGTGGACTGCGACGACGACAGAGCAGAGATCCTTCGTGGACTGCGGCGACGACTGTGCAGAGATCCTCAGTGGACTGCGTCGACTACTGCACTCAGCGATCCTACGTGGATCAGTGCTACAGGTCCTGTGTGGGTCCGATCCTGTGTGGGTCATCTCTTACGGTTCTGTGTGAGCCATTGCTACAGGTCCTGTGTGGGCCCGATCCTTCGTGGGTCCAACGACTTAGATGGATCAGTGATCATCTTTGACGTCATCTGAAAAAGTATACCTGGTTGAGCTGAATCTTATGTTACTCTCCTTTGTGGATTGTGTTGAACTATCCTATGTGGATTTACTATTTACTATTTACTCTCCCTGGTGGATTTGAGTCTTGCTTTCCTGTGTGGATCGAGTTGACCTTGAGCTCGAGAGCAGAGCTAGAAATGGGGACTTAGGTATATGTATGGGCATATACCTAAGTCGAGTCAGTTGTTTCTTCGTGGTTGCCCCTTTCTTTTGTGCTATATCCTTTGTGGATTTCGGGAGACCTTCGGGAGTCTCGGGGTCCTTACTGAGTAGTTTATACTCACCCCTGCACGGGCTATGCCCGCACCTTGTTGTGTTGGATGCAGACGACGGACAACGCTGATCTCGGTTGGGGCGTGGAGCAGGACGGTACCTGGAGGCGGACCACTGGGCGGGACGTGCTCGGAGCGGACGTGGGACCCGAGGAGCCTGGAGGCTATCTGTACCCACCCTTCAGGTGGGATTGCCAGTGGACGACACGAGGCCGTCGTCTTTTCTTCAGTTTCTGCTCTTTTCCTTTTCAGTTGTACTTTCAGTTGGGCTTGTATTCCAGCCCCCTTTACTTTTCTGCACTTTGTAGTTACTTTCCGCTTGCTGACTCTGTGGTGGTTGTTACTTATAAAGGCAATTCCTTCCCTGTTTACCGGGATTTTACGCCTTGGTGCTGGTCGCCAGCCCCTGGCCTATGGAAGGCGGGCTTGGGGTAGTCACGGCACGGGCCCCGAGGTCGGGTCGTGACAATACCAACTATAATAACCCTAATCATTATTAAACATTTAAACATGATTTATTACATAAAATTGCACTTAATTAAACTCATAATATCGAAAGGTATAGTGTCTTGGGAAGTTAGAAACATTAAATAATAACTTAAAGCATAAAAAATAACATCTTTATTGAAAAATTATTTTAAATGACCACAACATTTCTTTGTACTTAACACTGCATGGGATAACCCAAGGTCATACATAAGAAAAAGGATTGCTATAAATACCAGTAAGGGAATAAACATAGAATAACATGGGGAATACAATACATTTTAAACAATACGAATATCAATGGAGTATAAAATTATCATGAACATAAAGGCATTAGAAGCATGATAATCATAACATGGAAATGTGGCAACAACATACAACAAGATATTCACATGATTCAAGGATAATTACAATGGATTATCATGAGTGAAAAATCATTGAAAATGAATTATCATCAGTAAAAAATAACTTCACATGAATTATCATAGGTAAACCCTCATTTCACATGATGTATCATGATACTAAACATTACCCAATACATTAGAGATCTATTAGGGAACACCATTTATAAACATTTCATTTCATGCATAAGTGTGCCACATAGATCATATAACATTAAATAATTAAACATCATAAGTTATTCCATGATAAATTTTTTTGGAATAGACACATTTAAGTCCCCAATAAATAAGTATATGAGCAAAAAGGTTAATACCCTTAATAGAGAAATGGGATTGGTATTTACTACACTATAGAATATCAAAGTGCAATTTCGATAGAATAATGACATCATATAGAAATTCATAAAATATATTGATGAGAACGAAATGGGTCTATCAAATTTTATTCATCAAATGGATAGTAAAGGGATCAGGTAACATTATACCCCTACACATGAAATAGAATTTAATATTTATAATTTAAAATATGTTTTTAATGGGAATGAGGAGAGAGAAATCCCATAGAGAATTTCTGCACGGTAACAGGTGTATATAAAGGATCATGGATGGTTTAATAAGAGTGGAATGAAGCCATAATTACTTATAAATGAAATTTATATTATGGAGAGTATGTATAAACATATCCCAACATATGAAAATTGAAATAAAAAGACATATCACAAAAGGAATGCTTGATAAAAGAGGAGAGTGGAAGATCCCTTACTTGGATGTGTGACTCCAAAAGATTTAGAGAGGCTTCTTAGGAGATTTGTGGATCCTTAGGAGGACTTTAGGTAGAAATGGGAAGAGGGTGGTAAAGATTAAAGGATTTTTTGTGAATAGAAATGAGATATTGGGTAGGTTTATATAGGAAAGGATGGGGTTTCTTAATTATTTTTGTTTGGGACACTACACTATAAAATATTCAAAAACAAAAACCATCCCATGGTTTTTCACAATAGTTACTAGAAAAGGGTAGTGGTATAAATTATTTTGTATGTATAAAGTACAAAGATATTAAAATCTTTTCATTCTTTATGTGGAGGTGAGTAATACTTTCATTGAAATGATTTTAAAATCATAAAATATATTATATTTCTTGGAGTATTCACTAGGGTTTTATAAAATTAATAAAATAAACTTAAAAATACATTATTTTAAAGGAAAACATATATTTTTCAGAATATACCTTTTATATAATTCACTATATAATTTTGGGTCATTATGACATCATAAAACACATAGTGTATTTATAAGATATTTTATTTTTACATGAAAAATAGAGTGTCTCAGAAATTTATGAAAAATTCACCATTGGATAATTTAGAAATCATGATTACAAAAATAAAATTAATTATATTTAAATAATTTTATAAATATTTTAATTCTCACTTTTTAATTAAAAACTGACATTTATTAAAAATTGATGGGTTTTTCCAAAAAAGTGTTTTTAAACCTTAATAAAAATTATATTTAACTTTATAATAATTATATGATCATTTATATTTAATAATAATATTTTATTATAATATTATTTATTTCAAAAATAAATTAATTAATCAAAATAGATTTCTTAATTGAATTTGAATATTAACCAAAAATATTATTTGTTCTTTAAAAATCATTTACTAGGTAACAATAATAAAATGAAAGTATATTAATTATTATATAAAAAATAATGTATATAATAATAATTCTTGGTTATTGTTACATATCACATTATTACACTAGCATAAACCCTATGTGTAAGGTGTGCGGTGGTGAGGCTTTCATGGGGTTGTTTGGTGAACATGCTTTAGGTCGTGATCTCAATGAGGTTGAACTTATCCCATATATAGTTTCATTCATGATTAAGTTATTGGATCTTATATTGATTTTGGTATAGTGAAAATCCCATAAATTCTATATCACTTGAGAGATTTTATAGATAAGATTCAAATGAAATGGTCCTACTGGTTGAGTTCATCACTTCCTTTTTCTGTGTAAAAAAAACTTGTTAAAACCCTATATTTATACTAGTCATGTAATCAATGTTCAACAACTATATCATCAATGGAAATGATACATAACCATAATTTAAATCTAATTGGATAAAATAAAATATGTTCACATATCTTCTATAACCATAAGACATTTAATTAAAATAAATGTAAATTTATTCATAAATGCTCAGTTCATTACATAACGATCTACCCAAACCACGTTATTGTGAGATGAAAATATTTTTCATAATGGGTTTCTGGTATAAGAAGATTGATATCTCACTAAATGAATGTTTTTCATTGATGGAGGAATGTTAAGGTTTATTAGAGTATCCTAAATGTGGTATATAACAGTATAGGTCGAAAGAAAACTCATAGGTTGATTTATCACTTACCAAGAGTCCCACTAATGAAATTTTGTATATTTCTATAATTACTCATTTAAAATGTTTATTTACAAATTAAAATAATGAAAAATGTTAAGATGTAATAAAAATGAGATAATGTCCTTTAGATACTTACATAATTAAGAATATTATATACAATGGAAGAAAATTAATCAAAAATTTCTTACATTTGTAAATGTAGTTATAAATATTAGACTTAGACAATGTATATTTGAAATGAATCCTTATCATAGAATTATTTTCAAACAAAGTTTTTTTCCTTTTTTATAATTAATTTATAACTTCACTCCTATATTTTGAATGAAGTGGAAATATAAAATTTTGATTTTAGTTATTTCTAGTCCAAAAAAACATGAAAATGATATTTATGTTTTCCTATGACTTTTAATTGAGGATTTAAAACTTTTATGTGTCTAGTTTTATCGTTAATTTATAACTTCACTCCAATATTTTTAATGAAGTGGAAATATATAACGTTGATTTTAGTTATTTCTTGTCCAAAAAAATATGAAAATGATATTTAGGTTTTCCTGTCACTATTAATTGATGACTTAAAACTTTTATGGTTGGAAGGAATCATTGTTTTTTATTATTAAAAAATGTTATAATTTTAGTTACATGTATTGTTTTTTTTTCACTGTGATTGGCTTCCTAAAATATAAAAATTTTCTTGATAAAGTGTTTAGGGGTAAAAATCTTTTCCAGTTTACAAAGAAGAGACTTCATATTATCAACTACAACATAGTAACAATTGTATTCATGGGAAATTGATGTTTTTTTATATGGATAATATATATAAAATATTTAATAATGGGATTTGAATAGCTCACAAGAATTTGATGTTGCTATAAAACCCTTTTGAACTGATCTATATTTTGAGCAGGTTAAAAACGTAGATGTCACATTCATAAAGATATAAAAATATTTTATTGACAAAAATATTTGTAAATAATGAACATTAATTTTTGATATTCCACATTGGATATATCATGAGGTCTGACTTAACATTAATGTTATACATGTTGATAAAAATATATGAGATAGTTTGATTGGAACATTGTTAGATATTAAGGATATTAATATTTATTGTTTGAATAGATGATTAAGATTACTATCAATGAGATTGTTTTTGGAGTTAGATCCCACTCCTAATGGATGATTAAAATAACAACCTCCATATCTTCATGCATTATCCAAGGGAGATAAAATTGGTTTTTTTCAATACCTCTATAAAATCTATGTTACAGAATGTTATTCTTCAAATGTAAAGACTTTAGTGTCACTAAATGATATAATGTTAATAGGAATGAAATATAATGATTTTCATATCAGGATAAAACATCCCCAACAGTTTCATTTTGTTGAATAAGACATATCCATGAAATAATTACTATCATAAAGGTGTGTAATTTTTTCAATTCTATTTATAACAATGTGATTGATTTTAATTTAATAAAAAAATTAGAGAATGATGTGGTTTATAAAATTTTTCAACTCGGAATTTACTTTCATCATATATATTCTATATCCAGATGCATTTAATGAGTTTTTGGTGTGACAAGATAATCTCTTTGGTCAGGTATATATATGTCGGATTTCTTCTTTTGAAAGGTATATGATGACACTGAAGTGATATGTTAAGAATCTATATCGACCAGAAGCCTCCATTGTTGAGATGTATATTCCTAAGGGGTTCATATAATTTTATACAATCTAGTTTTCTTTATTGGATAACATCAATGTTTCCACATATCGACATAAATGAATCTGTTTTGGGGGTAGTAGATCTATGGATTGAATTTAAAATCATTGACTTGTTAAAGAATCAATTGAGTACATTTATACATATTGAATAACAGAGATGATACTCATATGTATATTACATTGCATATTAATGTGTTAAAACAAATTTAACCAAAGAATAAAGACATAAATATTTCTAATTAGTATAAAATAACTTTTTTTCATAGTGCGAAGAGAATATTCATGGTAGTTATATGCTTTAGAGCCATTTAGATGGTCAGTGGGTAGGCTGAGTTTAAATATGATAACTTGGTATGGGTATAAAATTAATGGATATACATTTAATTATAAACATCATGAAAACATAAGTGTAGTTCTTAATGGTAGTGTATTGGTGTCCCAAGAAGAAATTCATTTTTTATGTGAAAAGAATAAAAAAATATTAATATCAACTGCATAAAGTAGACTTATTGAAGCAATATGGGAGATTTATTACATTAATATTTGAGTTCTAGTGTTTAATTGTGAACAAGCTATCAATAAAAATTGGGTCAAATATGATGAAATTCATATGAAACTATTTGAAATGAATATATTAGAATACATGGATGATAAAATTATTTATATAAACACATAAGAAAAAAATATATATGTTATTGATCCATAAAATGTGTAAGGTTTAACCATTTTAAAAATAAAAAATAGTATTTTTCTGATGAAAATATCGATGATGATGATGATTTATGTGAGATCCCTACTTCCATGAAAATATTATCAGTGAATATTGATGACCAAATTGTAGCCACGGTCTATGCCCTATAGAAAGATCATGAGGAAGGAATATAGGAAAACAATCCTTTAGTAATTTATTAATATTACTTATAACATATATTTATTTATTTTTTACCATTTTAAATTTATAAAATGTTAGAAATATTATTTTTAAATTTTAATCTAAAACAAAAAATTTAGAAAATGTGATAAGTTTTTTGTTTATATTAGTTTTGTTTTATTTGTATTATATTCTAATTATTGAAATTTATATGTAACTACTATATTTTATGAAATTTTTACCTTTTATTTTTCATGTTCTTTATATATCATTTTATGTTTCATAAATATTTTTTATATTTGTTAAGCATTGTTAACTACTAATGAATAAGATATTTTTTTTTATTTTTTTGTTATGTTATGTTATGTTTTGTCATTTATATAATTTTATAATTTTTATTCAGATTTATATTTAAAATTTTGATTTATATTATCTATTGTAGTTTTTTTCGTTTTCCTATTATAATTAATGACACATAAATAATAAAATTTAGGGTTAGAACTTCGTTATGTTAAACGATATGAAACATATATTTATTAAAGTGTTATTTTTCATAACTTAATAACCACGGAAATTATATTTTTTTATTAGTGTAAATTGAATATGGTGTGTTTTTTTCTAAAATAAAAGAAATTTTTATTTTTATAATCTATATATGGTGACATGTGATAAAATGTTATTGAAGTATTAGACACATATATTTGATAATTTGGAAATTTATATATTATATTGATTTCTACATTTCTTTCATGCCTATAATTTTTACATAGGGAATGGAATTACATTACATAGATAATAGTAAGGGGGAAATAAAATATAACATATGAGTGAAAAATGGTGAATTTATATTTATAATTACCAAATTTTAACTTCAAGTATAATTAAAAACTTATTTTGGAACATAAACTCCATCATTAAAAATGATTAATGGAATCCGAGTATTATTTTATAATATTTATATTGATAATAATTTCAACTATGTTTGATAAAAAATTCCACAAGGTTATATTTTATTATAAACATTCCTTTAATTTATCTTATAATTATTCTAATAATACATGTTAAATTATTTCATTTAAATTTATAGAACATTGATGTCTATCTCCTTTATTCAGAAAAAGTGATAAATCCCTCATAATGATAATGGGTAGATTATTTTATAGGTTTAATTTTATTTTAATTAATTTTTAATATATATTTTAAAGATTAAATTAAAAATAGTAAATTTGAAATGGATTTTAAAAAATAGGGATGAAATTTTTTTTGTGATGAAACTATATTTCTGATGAAATGTTTTAGTTTTTCTTATGCTATGTTTTGGTTCTCTTTATTTTCCATGTACTAATGGTGTCATTTATTTTATTTGTTTTACAAAAAATTATTTTTACCTTTTTACTAGCGTGAAAAATAAAAAACAAGTGGTATTTCAAATTTTTTATTGTACAACTGACGCAAAAAATAGGTTTTAACATTAGTTATTATAAATAAACAGTATGAAAAAAATATTTTCTGTTAGTTATAAAATAACCAATGGGAAAACACTTTCCAATTCTACACTTGAATCTTATTTTCTATGAGAATTTATTATATAATTAATGTAAAAAAAATTCTCATTAGTTAAAAATAACAAATCTGAGAAACACCTATATAAAATATAAATTACAATGATGCCATTATTTTATTGCTATTAAAAAACAAAAAACCCATTTTAAAACCCCTTATTATAATAATACATATTTAAATTACTATATTTTGATTTCATGTAATATTAGGTGAAACTATTCTCAATGGATTATATATGATTCCCTCTACAAATAGTGTTAGCCCATGTGGAATGGGAATACCCTTTTGGGCTTGTGACATGTCTACATGGGTACTGATATAGTTTATCTCATGTTGGTTTATTTCAAAATTATATTGTATCCCATTGTGTTTTATTACATATGGGGAATTCTAGGTAGATTTGAGATAGGAATGTTAGAACCTTATGGGTATGTCATGAGAATATCATATATCCAATGTTATGTGTTATTAATCTTGATTTACCATATCATATTATACAGTGTAATTACTTTTTTGGGTTTTATTTATTATTTTCCTCAAATAAATTTTAGCATCAATGGGGCGTCAAAATAGAAATCGAAACATTGTTAATATAAATGTTCTTGGGCTATATAACATGTACACAATTTAAGCATCATAAAAAATGAAAGTATTTTGTAGTGATTTTATTTCAATGGGATATTAATAAATTATTATATCCATAATGACATTTCCTTGACTTTAATTAATTTCTATTACATTATTTTGGATGGAATTTAATATATTGTTTTTTATTTTTCTACCAAGGGGTTTTAATGAATTTTATTATTTCTTAGTTCATATTTGAGGTAAATTTAAATAAATATTTGGATGTACTAATTTTATTTTTCTGAGTAAGGAATTCCAAAAATATGATTATTTGAATTTATACGCTTAATGGATATTTCTTTGATTATAAAATGATTAAACACATGTTCTTAAATTTCATCACAATAAAATGGGAATAGGTGACCTGAATTATCCCAACATTACCCTACCTGGGTCAACAAAAACCTAAGTCTTCCATCCCAAGACATCCTCCAACATTCATGGGTTTGTATGCTTAACAACCCATATTTTATGAATTATATTCCACTAAAAATGAATAAATTCCAAATTATGTACTATAGTTATAAAACAAATTGCACTATATTTCATTTTTTATTTTGGAATGTTATAAAATGAGCCCATAATTTGAATATGAATCTTAAAAATACCATTAATATTCATAATAATTGTTAATATAGTCATTATATAGTGAATATTAAGATTATTTTATATTAATGGTTATAATAAAATTTAAATAACTTGAAAGGAATAAGTGATGACCTCAACTAGTAGGGTCATACAATAAGAAGCCCATTTGTTAGAGCTTTTGAGGGAGAACAAATCATTAGGATTTTGCCATAACCAAGACCAATCCAAGATTATATAAATAAAACTCATGTGAAACCATATAGGGGATAAGTTTATGTTTATTAATATCACTTCTCAAACCATGTTCACCGAACAACCCCATGAAATTACTACCATTACACATGTTACCTTTTGGGCGTATTTTGGTGTAATAAGAGGTTATGTATCTAGAACCTAGTATTATGAATTCTCTATATTTTTTCATTTAATAGAATAATGATTATATTGACCCATTTTCATTATTACTTAATATATAGAAATGACTATAATTTTTTTGGGTAATTTTGTTTACATTGAAACCAAAAAATATATTTTTGAGAAAGTTTCACTTTAAATACTATTTTTGATAAGTGAAAGAGTTTTTAATACATTTGATTATACTAAAATAGTCTAATTTAGAAATATTTATTTTAATATTAATGGTAATATGATTTAATTAATTCCAATATATTTTTTATATGGATCTGAAATTTTTTTGTGCAGTAAAAAATTGTATTTTTAAATAAATAAGTATTTTTATTTAAAAGAGGGAATCCATATATTTTGAATTTTTTTGTAAAATAAATAAAATTACTGAAATCATCGCATAAAAATTATCTTATGGGGATTTTTTTATAATTTCCGGAGGAAGTTGATTTTTTATGTAAAAATTAAATATGGTATAAATATATATAATGCATTATGAAAAAATAATAGCCCAAAATGGATTTATTAAATATTATAAAATAAATCCAAGAAAAAAATTGGTTTTCTATTTAAAATAATTTCTTTTTTATATTATTTTATTAATTTTAAAAACATATTATGAATCCTTCAAAACATATTTTATATTTTTTTTTATTTTTAGAAACAATTATTTATAAACATGACTTAATTCCACATCTTGAATGGAATTATTTTAATGATTTCAATTATTAACCTAATAAAATACGTGTAACCACTTTATTTTTCTCAAAAATAAGAGAAAAACTATGGGAATTAATGTTGTTTTGATTATTTTATTGAATAGACTTTGAAACCCATGTTTAGAAATCATTAAAGAATTCCACTATATTTGTCTATAAATACCCACCAAAGATTCCATTCCTCTTACCTAAAAAAATTGATCATGAATTTTCTCCCCCTATACATCTCTGTATCCATCTCTAAATTCCTCTCATGTTGTTCCCAAGAACTTAAGAATCACCTCAAAATCTTTTTGAAGAAATATCTCAAGTAAGGGATTGTCTTCATCTTCCTCTTTATACAAGTACTTTTTTATATTAAGACTTTTTGATTTCAAAATTTTCATGTTGAAATGTAGGTTTAAACATAATTGTGTTTTCCTTATGATTTTCAAGTAATGAGATACCACATTTCACTTTCATTAATCGCTTTAATGAGCCTTTATATACACCTGTTATACATTTGAAATTATTCCAAGATTTTCCATGCCAAGTTTTTTTGTTGTGAATACCCATCCCCTGGTCCAATCAAGGGTATTCAACTAGATATACCTATACTTCATTTATTATACACATACATTTATGAAACCCACAATCCGTAATCATGGAATTAAAAATATGAAAGGATTTATTATGTTCTATAATCTATATGACACACAAATATATGTTCATGATATAAGTATAATAATTGGGTGTACAATTATACATCCTTAAAATGAATTGGGAAGTGTTTTTATCTCACAATAATCCATTTATGGTGTACAATGAATTATCCTAAAAACATTATGTCCGCATGTCATGGTGGTTATCCTTGAAATATTTTTCATGTCTTATGTTGTCACTAATTTTCTATAATTCCTTGATGTCATCATCTTAAGTCATTATTAACTGTTCACGATTATGATTCTTACCTTTTTATGTCATTATTTTGTTCCCCTTGACTCACATGTACTGATTTAATTCATTCTAATCATTGACCATACCCTAAAAAATATTTATATCTCACCCCCATTCTTATTAACATCCCCAGGTTATCCCATGCAGTATTAGAAGATCAATGGAATTTAAGGGCATGTTATGGAGTTTCTAAATAATTTCATCATATACCTATTTCATGTGATTATGATATGTATCTAATTACCCAATGATACCAGAACTATCAATCATATGGGACTGTGTTATGTTTATATTAATGTAATAAATCATGAAATAAAGTGTATAAAAGATATGAGTTTTTATATTTGGTATAAGAAAATGTTTTATGTATTTTTTTTGATTTGGATTAGAAACCCATAGAAAATCCCATAGGGATAAGACTAAGCATATGAAAATTTCCTTAAATTTTGGTAAAGTATGTACATCTTTCTTTCCGAAAGAAATACATCACTATCTGGATACAAGAAATTTGACAGGGTTGTGGAACAAAAGTACATAGGGATAATAACTACAAAAGGGATTATTGGATATTAACTCAACCGATACTTGAAGTAAGAAAAAGATTCCTAAGACCGAACACCTATCCAGAAACTCCTGGGTGATATTATTTTTTAATCATGTCTTTATTACAATAAATTGTAAAAATAATAGAAAATTTATATGAAATTTAATGTTACAAAATAGACCATGAATAAATTATTTTGAAACAAAGAAATTAAATGGTTAAGGATTACATGTTATTGATGAGTTATCCCTAAAATTAATTGTTTCTCTTTTATATGTTTAATAGTTTAAAAAATATCATCCCTAATTTTATTATATTCTTTCGTTATTGGAATATGAGTAATGAGGTCAATAACTAGTGTGATGGGTAATGTGATGAATGGCCAAATGAGATTCCCAACATGATGGGATATGGATTCATGAACATCATCACAGTTATTAATAAATAAAATATTATTTTAAGTAAAATTACAATCAGAAAGAACACCCCTATCTCCCTAATAAATATAAGTTTTAAATTAATAGTTTTATGTGACAGAGGCCTCTAACTTACATTGGATGTTCGAATTCCTTAACAATATAATGAAGGGGAAAATACATTGAAATGAACTTAACTAAACTTCAATTAGCCATGAAATAGAAGTTCATGCTAGATATTTATCACATAGAGGTACAATATTATCAATGGATGGAATTTATCAACAATATGGATCCAACGGAATAAATAAATGTGATGGAGTTGAATGAATTAATGTAAATGTCTTCCAATAAATAATTTCCTTTCACTCACTAAAAAAATATAGAGGGGGGTTATTTTTCCTCAAGAAAAAGGATTAAAATCCATTAGGGAAAACAAGAAAAATTTCACAAGACATTCACAATAGGCCTCCATCCTTGTTATTTACCCCAAAAGTAATTTTGACCGCTTATTTAGTGGGATAAATCTAAATTTATGAAAATATATGGTGATTAGAAACTTTTAAATCTATTAATTTTTTTTCAATGTTTCCTCAAAGTTAAAATGGAGATCCGATAATCTTATGTGTCTCATAGTACTAGAGAAATGAAATAGAGAATATAGTTTAATTATAGGGCTGTAAGGAAGCAATCTCACTGTGGTAAGAAATTAAAACATCCCACTTGTCCAAAGTGTGGGAAGAAGAATCTAGGAAACTAATCAAAGGGGAAAAATAAATTATTTAGGTTTAAGATGGAGGGGTACCAAATAAGTTAATTTTGATGGGTGAAACTGACTGATGTGATGAAATAAAGGAATGTTCCAATCAACTCTTAAAAAATTGTATAATGTTTTAACTTCACAGAAAAATGAAACTTTGAAAAATAACTCACTAATCTGAGGATTATCAAAGAAAATAATTGTTAACAAAAAAAATTCTTAGAGAGAAAGGGTGATCATAATCCATCATAATTATTAAGGTGGATCCTGGTAAGGAATTAGTAACAGGTATGCTAGTTATTCATTCCATAATTGTAAATGTATGATTTCATTATGGTTTTATGAATTCATTCATATGATTATTTTTTAGTAAAAATATTCAATCATGACCTCCGAACATGAATTTCAAGTTATCATTGAAAATGGATAATGAATCAACTATTATATCTATAGAATATAAATTATCTGTAGTTAATATTTTCCAGATAAACATCCAAGAAAAAATTATGTTACCCCCTTTAGTAGAATTCTATTTTATTATAGGTGTGGATTGGATTTAATTGTATAGAGCCACATAAATTTCTGGGAGAAGGAAATAAATTTTTTATCATGAATCAACCTATAATTCTATATATTTGTAAATAAGAGGACTGATCTCCTTTGGAATAACTATTTTAATCATTTATATTGTTACATTATGATAAAGTTTATATAGTTCAAATGATTGGGACTAAAGAAAATATCATCCTTTATTAAAATACTATTGTAATAGAAAATTTTGATGTGTTTCCCAAGGAATTTTTTGATCTTCCTCCTAACCATGAGATGGATTTATCAATCAAAATTATAGCCAAACATTTTCTAATATTAAAGACTCTATCTAGAATGACAACTATTAAAAATGAAGAGTTAAGGAAGAAACAACTAGAGAATCTAGATGAAGTGTTTATATACCAAAGTCCTTCACTAGGTGGTGAACCAATCCTTTTATCATTATAAAGGATGTTTCAAAGAACATTTCATTGACTATCATGATCTTAAAAACATCACAATAATGAATATTTATCATCTACCATATATTTATGACTTTTTTGATTAGCTACATAGATCCCAATACTTATCAAAGGTGAATCTTCAATCATGAAATTATCATAATTCTTTTTATACAAGTTACATGCACTACAATTACATAGTGATCCCATTTGTACTCACTAATGCTATAGCGATCTTTATGAACTTAATGACTAGAGTCGTTATGGATTTTACTGATTAATTTGTGGTAGTATTACAGAAAAATTTCAAATCTACCCCAAAACAATGGAGGAACATGAGGATAATTTGAATATTGTAATAAATACCTTTCAAAAGGAAAAGATATATGAAATGTATAGTAAATGCTATTTTTTATGGAAAAATTAATATGTATGGGGAAATTTATTTCCCACAAATTGATATATGTGGATCCTTCAATGATATAGGTGACTAAAGAATGGCCCAAACCATTATCTATAATGGATATCCATAGTTTACTAGGATTAGAAGGGTATTATCATTGAATTATAAGAAAAATCTCATAATTATGAAACCCACATACCAAGATTCCTCAAAAGGGAGTAAAGTTTGTGTGGACTAATGAATGCGAGGAGAGATTTAAATATTAATGAAGAGGATAATCACTACACCAATGATCACATTACCCACCAGTAGAGAAGGGTTTTTGGTCTACAATGATGTATAGAAAATGTATTGGGTTGTATATGCCTGAAAAATGTCAATGTGATAGCCTATACCAACCAATGATTACAAATCCTTTAATAGAACTACCCAACACATGATTTGGAATTTTCTTAAGTGTTCTTCACATTGAAGGCTTGGTGACATTATCTATATGAGGATAATTATGATAGACACAGTGATCATAAAATCCTAATGTATTTATTCTCATAAAAGTAACTCAATAGAAAATTAATGTGGTTATAGATGATCATAAATTGTGAATTCTAAATGAATCACCATCTTGCGAAGGAAAATAAAGTGGAAAATGATCTGTGTATAAATTATTATTTAACCCTATCCATGATGAGGAATAAAAGGTATAAAATCATAATAGACATGTAATATATAGAAATTGTAATCATAAAATGAATTTCTTTATACCTTTTTTAAATTACATCTTAGACATCCATTTTTAAGAACATTAGGGAGGCCCAAAATGATTATAAAGAGCTATAGATAAAAGTAGTGAATATTTTGGAGTTCATCATTGCTAGTGATGGAGTCATAAGGTTTCCAACTGGATTATATTTCTATTAAAAATTATAACTAAAGAGAGAAGATTTGTATAATGAGAATATCTCATACTTATCTATTCATCAAGGAACCACTATGATGTATAGATATCTGAATAAAAACTTCAAGTGGGATAACATAAAGAGGGAGATTTCAAAATTTATATCTCGATGCATTATTTGACCACAAGTTAAGAATGAATAATATAAGTATAAGTGAATGATTCAACCATTACCATGCCATTATTGAAATGAAAAAACCTAACTATGAATGTTTTCATATGAATTCCCAAAAAATATAAATTAAATAACTATATTTAGGTGGTAGTCGATTGCTTTAGAAATTAAACACATTTTTGTACTGTTATGGAAAATTTATCTCTTGAACAACTTTCTAAGAGATACATAATAGAAGTGGTAAGACTATATGGAGTACCACTCACCATTTGTATGAAAGATTTATGATGTCTACCTTGATGTTCAAGAGAATACTTTAGTAATCATTGACTAAAAAGGAGAGTTTGAGTAGTACTTTTCACCCTAATATAGATGGTCAGTCTGAGAGAATCATTCAAACTATAGAGGATATTCTAATATCATATTAGATGTATTTTCTAGTATTATGGTATTAACACCTTCCCACAGTGAAGTAATCATATAATATTAGTTTCCATTCTAACATTCAAATGACACTTTATGAGGCTCTATAATGGAAGAGGAATCAAAAACCAACATGTTGGGATGAAGTTAGAGAGAAGATCCTTTATCACATCAAATCTGTGGCTTATTGACTTGTACTCCCACCAAACCTATTTCATGTACCTGATGTATTCCATGTATCCCTCTTAGGGAAGTATATAGAAGAACCCCCACAAATAAGGAAACTAGATGTAGTACATTTATAGAAAATTCCTTCAAACTAGGAGTAGTTAGGGAAGATCAGAAATCAAAGAGAAAAAGTGATACAAAACAAGAACACTCAACTAGAAAAGTACTACAGGGAGACCAAAAGTTTTAGGAAGTAACATGGGAACTATAAGAGTTGATGAAATATAAGTATCCTCATCCACTTTAGTGTAACAAATGAAAATTTTAGGGTAAAATTTATGATAGGGGTAGAATGTAATGCCCCTATATTTTATAAATGAATTTTACTCCTAAATGAATAAAATTATTATTTAGTAATGTATTTATAGAATAAAAATTTACTATATTTCATTTTTTATTTTGTACCATCATAAAATATAACCAGAATCTTACTATCAAGATAAAAAGACCATTATGAATCATAACTTTTATTAATATAGTCATCCTACAGTGACCATTAAGATTAGTATATACGAAGGGATCTAATAAAATAAAAATGAAATGAAAGTAAGAATTGATGACCTCAACTTGTTAGATCATATCCTATGAATCCCATTTTCCAAATATTCCATGGGATATTATATCATTGGGATTTCCCTTAACGAATCACAAACTAAGATTCTATAAATAAAACTCCGGAGAAACCCTTTATTTGGGATGTCTAAGCTTATTGTGATTGTCAATCGAACTATGTTCATCAAACCATCCCAAGAAAGCTATTTCACCTTACCCTTTTGGTGAACAATGGTATAATAAGTGTTTAGGTATCTAGACCCTGAAAATATGAAATTCTATATTTCTTATTTTAATAAAATAATTATTATGTTAACCCATTTTCATTTTGAATATATATATATATATATGATTAAATAATGAGTTTGATAAAAATTAGATTTATATATAAAGAAACACAAATTGTATTTTTCATAAATATATAGTTTCAATTTGAAAAATTTATTTGATAAATACATGGGTATTGAAATAAATTTTATTTTGTTGAAATACTATTATCTAATAATATTTATTGAAATATAAATGGAAGAATAATTTATTAAAGTCACATATAAATTATATAAGGGGAAAAAAGTTTTTTGTTTCATAAAATATAGTATTTTTGAATAAACAATTTTTTTATTAAAAATTGGGAATTCAATTATTTAAAAAATTATTTTGTTAAAATTAATATAACATTAGAGATATTTGAATTATTGGGTAAAAGTTAAATAGGGTATAAATGTGTGCTATGTATTATAAAATCATAATAGCCCAAAAAATAGGTAAAAAATACTAAAAAATAATTAACTTCTAAAAATTGATTTTTAATTTAAAATAGTTCATTTATGAAGTTGTTTGATTAATTTTACAAAGCTAAAATGATTCCAACAAAACCAATATTATATTCCAAGGTTTTAAAAACAATTATTTATGAACATGACTCACTTATAAATCATGAATGACATTATTTTAATGATTTTGGTTTATAAAATGATAAAATTTGTGAAACCACTCCTCTTTAGAAGAAATATGGGGAAAATAGGGAATGATTTTTTATTAGTTATTTTACTACTTATATTACAAAACCTTTGTTTTGAAATAAATAAATAGTTATCATATTTTTTTGTAAATTCACACTCAAACTCCCCTTAATTTTCACTAAGAACCCATTTATCATTAACTCCCCCTCCCTCTACCTCTCTAAATACCTCCTAATTTATTAATCTGCTCTTAAAATCTCCACTAAATATTTTAGAAGAAACTTTTCATGTAATAGATTCTCTTATACTTCATCTTTATTGAATTAATTTATTTTAATTATGAATTTTGGTTTCCAATTTTCTATATTGATATGTTTTTTACACATAAAATTACTACCCTTAGGATTACCAAGTAATGATAGACCAAATTTCACTCACATTAATCCCTTTAGTGAAATTTTAGGTACAACCGTTATGCTTCTAAAAAAATTTCATAATTTCCAATGCCAATATTTTCTGTTATGAATACCCATCCCCATTTAAAATCATTTGTATTAACCTATTTAGACTTATCAAATATTAATTTTTAACTTTTATGTATGAAACCCATACTCTTTAATAATTGGATTAAAAGTTATGAAATATGTTCTTATATTGTATGATCTATTTGGAACACAAATGCATAAACATGACATGAGTATGATGGGTGGGGAAAAATTATATATCACTCTAATAAATTGGGTATGGTTTTCAACCCATGAGATACCATGTATGGTGAAAAGGATATTAGCCTAATAACACTATGTTATTATTTCTCATCATTTTCCTTATATTGACTTTATGATGTCATATTTTCAATTGTTTCAAAATTCTTATGATGTCATGAGGTTATCCTCTTATTCCATGCTTCAACATTCATGATTAATGTTGTCAACATTTTTCTCACCATGTTATGCCCCTTTAATTGCATGAAATTATTAACTTCATTTTATTCATTGATTATTCCCTTACTAGTATTTATAGTTCAACCCTTTATTTATGTAAATCCCCTGGTTAGTTTAAGCAGTTTTAGAAGATCAATGGGATTTAAAGGAATGTTATAGAGTTTTTAAATAATATCATTATATATCTATTTTATGTAATTGTCATATGTATCTAAATATTCAAAGAAAGTGTACCTATTGATCCTTTTTTATTCTATTATATGTATATTTATGTAATAAATCATGAAATAAAGTGTAAAAACGATATGGGATATCATATGTAACTAGAACTAGAAAGGGATAAACATACACCACATGACTTGTCCAATAAAAAACTCTTAAATTAATTTATAATTGATATAGAATAATATAAAAAAACACTAGAAATATATAATAAATCAAACTATATAACAATGTATGTATAGTATAATAACTTACCAGTACACTAATATAATGGGAAACCCCAAAGGGGAAATACCAAAATAAAAGACAAAACCGCCAGGGGAAAATAATTTCAATGAGGAAAGATTCCACATTTCTATATAGATGCATATAATATATTCTATGAGAAAATTTCTCTCTTTATATACCATAACCATACACTATTATTTGGTTCTATCATCCATCACTAATTATTGGTCCACCATGGTAGTCTTCGAACTGCACTATATTTTCAATGACAAAAGAAGTGTGGGCACAACTCTAATGAAAGGGTGTGTATAAAATAAATAATACAACTCTCTGAAAATAGAGAGTAAAAATAAAATAAATGTCTATCCAAAACCAATTTTCATGGGAACTAACAGGACAATCCTATGGGAATAAATAAGATATTCTCAAGGGAATATATTTTATTCTGAGAAAAGAATCCCTAGATAATGGAAGAACCAAACTCCACATATCTCCGCTCCATGAAGGATCATGTCATAAGAGAAACAAAATATAGTTATGGAAATCAATTACCTACAACACCTAAAGTTGATATATTGGCTGTAAAACGTATTTGAAGGTAGAGAAATTTTTTTGATGAGATACTAGTATCCCAAAATAATCCACATGTGTTGGTACATTATAAGAATCATGACTCCAGAACTACTAAGATTTCATAACTTCCACTATACGTATTTGTAACTATAATATGGTATTTTCATCATCATGGTATGTTTTTATTGATCATGTAACTAGATAACCAATATTGAGGATCTCACCTTAACACGTGAATGAATGTTAACTCAATAGACAGAGGGTCACACAATAACATATAAGGTATTGCTAACTCCATCTATAATATGGGGAACCACACCCTGTCACAATAATTACACCAAGGGAGTAACTGAACCCTATGAAAGGAAGGAAATTCCTCAAATGATAGGGGATTTCCTCAACTACATGTTTTCTTGAAACTTCTCACCCACACTCTATCATCACCTTTATGATGTTGTGGTCCAAAAAATTCCTAATCCAATATATGGAAAACCACTCCTAATAAATAGGATCATACTAAGTCAATATACGTACAAAAAACTTGTAATGGATTATGAATACATCCAAGACTAACACCTGGGTGGGAAATCAAAAAGAATAATGTAAATTTCCCAATACGTAACACATCTAGTGGGGTACATGGAATGCAGATCTCCTGGTAAAGGTTGGACTTGTACCACAACCTCTAAATATGTGTTATATTTATATACATTAAATGTTTAGTAGGATACATGGAATATAAGACCTCACTATATTTACATGAAATCTCTCTAAAACAATTGGTGTATAAGTCCATATAAAAATATAGTGTATATAGAATATATATGTCAATTCATCCAACCATATGTACATGGTGTGTGTTAGAAAAAACACATCATTTGGGTCAATATCATATTATATTTATGTGGTTAGTTGAACATTAATGTACATGTTATCATGATATATGGTGTGTAACCCAATTTCACAAGGAAATGATACATAAATCTTTATCAAAACCTTATAACATCCATGTTTGAGTAATAATGTTAGAATTATAGGGCCACATGTCATGTGTAAATAATAATATAGGAATTATGGATTTCGAATAACATAATGTGTGACTTTATACTATATTTCATGTAGTCATGAAATCATCAGAATTCTAAAAACACCATCTTTTCATTGAAAAATATTACCTTTGCTGCCATTATTGGACACACCTTTGCTGCCTTCCAAAACTATAACCCTCAAAGCATCTCATGAACCTCCCAGAGATTTTTTCTAGCCATATATAATTATCTAATCCATTATCATCCAACTATTCACTAAAAACTCTACAAATCTATTAGACCAATGCTTTTATGAACCCAAACCATTGATTCTCTAATTTTCTTCTATCGTAGAATTATGTATAAATATCAAACTCAAGTAATAATAATGCGTAAAATTATCAACATTGTTGTTGGTGGTGAGATAATTAGCAACTCAATAATGATTTTTTATATAAGTTAATACAATTAAATGAGTATAAAACATGAATTAAATATTTTTTATGTATGTCACACCTCAATTCAGCTTTTTTTTATTGATTTTAAATAATTTCTTTTCAATAAATTTTAGAATTCTGGTTTTTAATTTTCACAATTTGAAAAAAATGGATTCATGGTCATCGCACCATTAAAAAATGTTTAGAAGAAACCATGATATTTAATATTAAGTGTACATCATCTATTTTTATGGTGGTGTACAATTATCACATGGTTAAGACTAACCATGTATCTCAATCTTATGATGGTTTCCATTCCAATGGATACTATATTGTTTTTCCATATCTAAGAGTAACCACGTGGGTTTCAAATCTTGATTTTAGTAGCTACTGCATGGTTAGCACACACTTTACCAATCTATGTATCCAAATAGTTCATTATTCGATGTTTTTAAATTTCAAAATTTCAAATTTTCCAAACTCAATTTTTATCCCATTTGGGTCCCACCCTTTACACATTTAATGTTTCCATATCATCTCGATCATCATACATTTTTAAGTCCCTTTTACCCTAACCATTTGACTATTATTCATCAAAAAAAATCAAGATTAATTCATGTAAGTTCTCCTTCCTTAATCCTAGGCCTTCTTATTCTTCCCCCTTAAATATTTTTTCCTTTCATATAGCCATGTAGGATAGTGTTTTTACTTTTAAGTATTTTATTTTCGGGTTCTCTATTTTTAAATATCCAAAATATCATATATGGGGTATTCTTACAACTACTTAGTGTATTTAGTCTTAATCACTTAAATTTTATTGAATATGGTAATTGTCTCAATATATTTTCTTTTTAATTTAAAACCCATAGTGATTCATTTTAATTTAGGTTTTAAAAGGCCTACATGTCACATAATAACTCATGGATATTTTGTAATTAATTATTATTCATGTACCTTTAGTGTTATTTATATAAAAAATATATAACTTTAATCTAAATTTTTTAACATCCTTTATTGGAAATCATACACACCTAACATGTTATAGAATATAAACTATAGTGTTTCAATAATTATTCAAAAAAAAAATTCATGAAATGACCACTTTTGAAGTTTAATAATTTCTAATATGGTTTTATTAGTGTTTTAAAATGATAAATACATACTTGGTCATTCCAAAGTCTATTATTTAATTTAGTGGAACCTTATAGTTGTTAACTTTTTTTCTTTTCCTAAAAAAGTTTTAGTAACACTTTTAAAGGAGTGATTAATTTTTTATAATTATTCCAAATGTTTATTACTTTAAGAGGCATAATTTAAATATGTTGTTGCAATTTAGGGTTTTCTAAATCCAATTTTTTATTTTCCCTTTGATATATTTATGTGAATGATTCAATGTTACTATTCTAGGAATAGATTATAGATCAAGAATATTATTATCTTTTCATTGATGTTATTATTTAAAGGGGTTTATTCTATAAATTTTGATAAGAGGTGAATGTCTATTTTTTGTTATTTTTATAATGTAAATTGATATATGGTGTACTTTATTCTATGATCTACAATTTGTTCCATGGGAAGCCTTGCATATCTAGGTTGAAAATATGATTATGAGTATAGAAGTATTTTATGATTACACTCTATCTAGTCATCCCATGTTAGGACTATTCTCTAATTCGGGAAATTCATCTACGTATCATTCCAAAATGGATAAAACCATGTGTTTAACTAGTTTAATCTCATTAGGATTGACAATTATATAGATTATGTTATTACATTATACTAGATTATCACCAGGGATCATAAGTGATCCCATGAGATTTTCTACTGGATTAATCCTATTAGGGTTGACTTATTATTATTTACTAGATTGTATATAATCTGTAATATTTAATTTATCACGTCAGTACTTATTTTTTAAATGTTTTTTTACTATTATGACTCTTTGTGAGTATAAGTTTCATATAAATCAAAGGGAGTTTTATCCAATCCAATGAAATTATAAATTACTGTTGTTTCATATCTAGTAATGGCTCTAAAAACTAGGAAATTTAACCTATTCAAGATAATTTTGAATGGTTTTATCAAACATTAAATTCATATTATCACATGTCCTAATATAATCTTCCAGGTTAATCTTCATTTCACTGAATCCCCCAAAAATAATGTGATCCAATGAATCAATACATTATGATTGATCTTGATAGAAATAAAATTTATGATATCTGGAAATGATCATGTTGTATCCCTCTTATGAAGCTATTTCAACTTGAAATTACTTTCCCTACATAACCTCCTTGTAATTAATGAGATGTTACATAAATTATGTTGAGTTGAAAATAAGTTTTTCTAGGATATCCATTACAATACATTCACATGGTAATTCTACATCTAGCTTCGGACCATGTTATTTATTCATTATTAAGGTTAACTTGGGTATGGAAGAATAACATTGTATACTTCTTGATTTATTCTCTTTATTAATTATGTATCACCCCTGATCTCATCCAGCCTCCTTAGAATTTTTATCAGTTGTATGAAATTGCATTCTAATTTGGTCATTGACTTTAAAATTGAAGAATACTAATTGTGATTCCTCTTCCATTTATAAGTCCTATTTTGATACAAGAAAACTTTTAGAGTGACCATTATTTTCTTATTTCTATTCTAATAGTATATCCTATAATACCTTTATAGTATTCTTTTTCCTTTTTGATATTAGTGGTTCCCATCCTTCAATATCATATCATTCCCTAAAATCACCCCTAGAGACTTAATTGTTTTAGATTGTAATATTGTATTTCACCTTCTCTATAAAACATTTAGAATTGGTGAGAGGTATATTAAATCAAACTACATCATTGTTAGGAGATGTTCCAGAACCTTCTTAGACACTAGGGCCCATATTTGTTGAAATTTTAGGCTAAATAATTCCATATTCATGGGTTCATAGCCTAAAACTTTCTCCTCCTACTTTATTCTACTTACCCTAAAATTTATCTCAATTGACTATAGCCTAGAGATTCACCTAGATAATAAGAGGTTCAAGTTCTTGACTAATTGATTTGAAAATGTTATAAACCCAATGATTTTAATCTTTCATGACTTACTAACATGTGTACCTTATTTTTTATTTTGACCAGTTGTATTTATACTAGTCCAATTAATGTTATACCTTGAACTAGATACTCTGGGGGATCTAGATCTAACACTAATCATGTTCATGTCTTCATCCTAACCTTCCAATTAATTATTTTGATTATCTTTAAATGTTCCTACATTAGGAACATAATTTTTCTTATGATAGATAAAAGGTAGATTCTCTTTCTGTAAACAATTATGATAGAACTTGAATAATGATTTGAAGTGAACCTATATTTCAATCATATAATAACCGTTTACTTTAGTACAAATAAATATATATCAAGTATTCAAAATTTTTACCTCTCAAAATATCAACAGGGTGATTTCAAGGCTCAAGGTATGAGTTATATAGTTTGAAAAAATAATTCTACTAACCATATTTCTGATCATGTTGATAATGGATGGATTTTGAAATAGGAGGTGAATAGCTTGAATAATGACCAAAATCACCATTGTGGATGAGTTAGGATATATATAAAAATAAAATAACCATTTGAGTAAATAAAAATTTAAATAATTGAAAAATAAATGTGCTCAAGGCCATGAATTAATCAATGTGTCTTCTTTATAAAAATTTATCAAAATATTTTGAAAATATAGCCATCCCACCATTGCATGATTCTATAAACCCCAAGATTCATTAAAAAATATGTCAATGATTTCGATAGAGGGGTACGAGTTTCCAAATAAAGATATCATAGAGAAAAAATAATGGATGACGGTTCTTAAATTTTAGACTAATAAATTAATGTATAAGGATATTTATAAATGATTTTTTAATCTTTAGGGATTAAATTTGTCATTGGGAAAGGTTGAACGGAATGTGAGTCCATAAACAGGATAAACTGGGTAGGGACCTTGAAAGGATGAGGGGCATGATCCACCCACATCTTTTGGGTGAGGATATATTATAGAAGCCATGAAAACCCTATCATAGATATCCCAATATAGGGTATACCTTACAAAAGGGTAGAATACTTCTAAATACTAACAACACAACTTCATCTCAATTTTTTTTCTTCTGTAAATTCAACTATTTTTAATGTTTATGTTATTTATTATTGTTTCACTAACCTATAATTATAAAAAGTATGGTTTTAAATCCATTTAATTGTATTGTATTCCATATTTCTTTAATGATTTTTAAAGTATGTTTTACTTCAAAATATGAAACCCTTATTCCTTTAAGTGATGATTTTAACTGATGGTCTAGCTTTAACTATTTTATAAAAAAAAAATTCATTGGATTATTTATAAACAAGATAAAATTAATTTTATATTCAAGGTTAATCATGGGGAATATGGGATATATATTTACAAGGAATGGTATTATCAAAACCGATATACAATATAGGTTGAATAAAAGTACCACATGGATATAGAAGGTATACTTAGCATCTTATTTCGGAATATTAGAGGATATATTTGATGATTATTCACTTGATACACAGAGATGAGGGGCTTGGATTATCCTTTTTTAGATATTTTATAATATTTCATTTTTAGTTCAACATTAGTTTTATTCCATTCAATCTCATGTTCTTATCTTTAGTATTCTATCATTCTTTTATTTTTTCCTTGTTTAAAATTTTAGTTATATATATATGTGGAAATATTGTTATGGTTATGTCAGCTCTTATGGACTGTTGAGTATTATTAATTATTAATTCCCTTCTTGGTTTTTTTATTTCTTCAAAACGGGTTTTTACATATGTGTGATTCTCTAACTACAGAATTCGAAATTACATACGTTCTGAAAGGGACCACTTTAATTTTTTTTGTTTCATTAGGTGAAATCATTTCTAGTTTGGTCCTAACCCTAGTTTTAAACTTGTTACAATTAGGAACATGCCTCAAGATGTGTCATTGACTAGATTAAGTGACTTTTTGGATTAGCATGGGTCATTTTATGTAAAAATGATATTAGAGACTAGTTTTTATTTTGGATGTCATGAAAAACATGAGATAAGATCATTTATGCTCAAAATATAGGTTTGAGTAAGTGTTCGACCAATACATTTCTTATTAATAATTGTATAACATGTTATAGTCGGGATGTGTGTTACTCAAATTTGGGTCTTGTTCTCAATTATAATGGGGATATTGAATCTTTTTTTGAGTATTTATGATTTAATATTGAAGAATTAGGAGTTATTTGGGTTAAATACAGGATTTTAACTTGAAAATGGGGGGAAAATGGTCATCCGTTCACTATGCATGGTTTGGAGAACAGTCAACATATAGTAAAACTCATTACATTAAACATATAACACTCTTCACACAGTTTAAAGATGGTTTTATATACCATTTTTTACAACTATTCACAGTAATAAAATTTTGAAATTTATATACATTGATTATTTATGGTATTAAATTTCTTTACTCCCTTTATAATGTAATTTACGAAGAAATGAGAGGATTTCTAGGATTTATTGATTTATGTTTGAATAATATAATTTTATATTTCCTTGTAAAATTCGTTTTATTTATCCTTTAAATGGAAAATTTTCATAATATAATAGATTTTTTCAAATGTTTTGGATTTAAAATGTTAATTTTTATGGTAATTATAGTGAATTTCAAAAATGAATTTCCATGAAAAAATTTTCATTAAACATTTTGGATGTGAACTAAACTTTCCCAAAATAGTAAAATGTATTATATATATTGTGCATAAGTGGATTTAATATCAAAATTTGATGGTTTTATTGAATTTTGAGTTCGAGATAAAAGAATGATGGGTATAATTGGGGGTGCATAGAATTTTCTTTTTTATTTTGGAAATTATTTAAATGATTATATTGGGTTTTGTGTAATTTTTTATTTTTATTCATGTATTAATTTTTTTAATTCCTATTATTCTAGAGTACGTCACCACTGAGTCTTTTTGGATGTTCAAGAGGGAGTTGTGGGTAAATAATAGTAGATGAACCCTATATTTGATTAAATTATATCTGATATTTTTTTCATTAGATATGATTAATCATGTTGTTCATAACATACTTCAATCTAGAGAAAATGTTCAAGAGTTTTAGTAATTGATTCCTCCTCGATCATCTAAAGTTCCAAAATCTCATGATGACTGCATGTTTTTCTCAAATTTCAAAGATGGAAGTCCTATAAATATTTCCTAAAAGACTAATCTATAATATAACCATTCATATTTAGTTTTCAATGTTTTACTCAACCAATAAAACTTTCTAAGACTATCTTAAAATCCCAAAAACATGCTCGTGAGGGACATTTTAAAAACACTATATATTTTTTTCATTTTTAAATAGAGTATACTTTATATCAGTAAAAAAAATATAATAATTTATATTCTCTATAAAATTTTATGTCTATAGATTTGGAATATTAAGAAAAACTTAAAAAATCATCACATTCCAATAAATGTTTATTTTTTTCAAGAATATAAATACATTTATGATAATTAATGCACCAATATAACTAAAACATAAAATTGTTAACTAACTCCAAAACTATTTCCATTCACCAAATTTCCATGTGAAAATCATTATGAAAATTTTGTTGAGAAAATGCGTAGTGAAGGGTTTACAAAAAAATTAAGAAACCTAGTATTATTTATAATACATGAAAAATCCTTCAAAATATTTTCAAAAAAGAAACTATGATTACAAATAAACATTTTTTATAAGAAACACAATCTGATAATTTAGAAAAAACAAAGTCTCAAATTAAGTCAAGTGGGTTTCTAAAAGTACTTCTCAAGCTAATAAAAAAAATAATTTGGTAACTTGGAACATTAAAGGATATTTAGGGAAAACCCATCACATGGTGGTCAAAGTCCATTAAGGACTGGTTTTACTTTGTATTCCTCATCTGTTAACAAAGTCCAAGTTCCCATTTTATCAAAAAGTTTTTATTTCATTACCCTTTTCATATATTGTGGTATTCTATAAAATATATATTATATTTTAAAAAATCATTATCCATTGAAATATTTACATAAAATATATACATATACATATATATATATATATATATATATGCCTTCTTTAAAAAAATAAATTCATCTAAAATAAGTCTTATACATGCTTAATTATTTTTAAAACATAAATGGAAAATAATTTAGAATAAAATAATTTATGATCCTATAAAGATTCAAAAACATGTAACATCCACGGAAGATGTAAATTCTTTAAAATAAATTAATTTCCCAATAAAACATGTTTTATTGAAAACATCATCAACATAAAATGATAGTTTTGAAAAGATGGTTACAAATTTATAAATAATTTCAAATTTAGGGAATCATTTTTAAACAATAATATTTTTAAAAAAAATCCAATAAAAAGGGTTTTATATTTTTTTAAAAATAATTATATTTATTCCACATGAATTAGTTTCTTTAATGTGTTTTCTCCCATAAAATTGTTTTTAAGATGAGTGGTTTTTTGAATTAATTTCACATGAAATCATATATATATTTTTTAAAATAACTTATCGTGTCAATTAATGACCGCTTTAAAAAAAATTAAATTTTTTAAGAGGATATTTAAGTAAAAAATTAGTGGTTTGAAACATTTTAAAATATATTTTTATAAAATATATTATCTTTTTTTACTACTAACTTAACCATAATGAACATTTAAATTAGAATTTCTCTCTTAAAACTTATACTCATCCTCATTATCTATATATCACTCTCTCTAACTTCAACACCCATATTGTTGTTGATGAATTAAAAATTATTTTTTTAATCCCTTGAGGTGTAAGATTTTTTTATCATCAATAGAGCTATGATATTGATATATTTGATTTACTGAATTATTTTTCTATTATTTAAAAATATATTATAATAATTTGAAACAGTACCTATATCATCTATATCTTTTACCAACTCACCAAGGATTTTTCAAACTTAATATTAATATGTTTCTTTTAAATTTTTCCCAGAATTCTATGTGTGGAATCCCATCGATGAAATATATTTATCATCTATCGAAGACTGTAAAATAGTTGCATGATAGGAAAACAAAAATGATGTAGTTGATGTACTGTTTCATTAAGGTGTAACAGATGATTAATATACTCCTTCTCTCACATTCAACACTTACTCATATCTTACATCCCATAACTTCATATTTCATCAATGATATATATATATATATATATATATATATAAATAAGTACTAATTACTTCTTTTGTAAAATAAAAACTCCTTCAGATGGAGTGATTTTGATGATGATGGGTGGAGGGTTTTCAATTTTCGAAGGTGTGGGGCTGGTTCTGTCAATGCGGTGCCAAGTAGGAGGATAAAATGATAATGTAACAAAATGAGAACAATAATGGGGGAGTGGTACCCAATATTTTTAAGAACACACGAAGGAAGATAATTATGATTCTATAAACAAGTGACATCTCTTAAAATAATTTTATTTTTATCATGATATCTATATGTTTTATGTTGGAGGAACATTTCCATAATGACATAATCCTATATTGGAAAACAAAATAGCATTGCCCGCATAAAAATCTAACTCATGTATGCTTCTCACAAGTTGTAAAAAACCAGGTCTACTCTCATATTCAGACTTTACCCACTGGATTCACAATTCATAAAACCCCACATTGACCCATTTTCACCCTCATGTGTACTTTGTGTGCTAACCTTGTATGATTGGGTTTTCCTATAACGGATTTACTTCACCTGTGTTAGATCCATATCTAACACATGCATCTCCACAATCCCTCAAACTTATCTGGATTTCCATACCCATTTCCCCTCCCTCTTTAAATACTATATTCTCATTTCTCCTTATATCACCTTTGAAAAAAATATTTCAAATTTCTTTAATGTTTTCATTCTCTCAATGATCATCCTCGAAGTATCATTTCTCTTGGGTGATTACAATGAGACCTAATTTTATATTTCTCTTTTAATTATCATTTTCAATTACTAACCCAATTTTATGTTTTATCTAATTTATTACTATATATAAAAAACCCTAGTTATGACTGATTAATAATGAATAGATATTTAATTCCAATATATATTTTATTACTTTCTATTTATAAGATATTTTTATTATAATATTTAAAAAATTCATAATTAAAAATTTATTTAGATGGAAAATTATTTCTAAAATCTCAGTGTGTTACATTCTACCCCCATTAATAAATTATGTAATTGCAATTTTAATTATATTGAATTTATTTTAAATTTTAGATAGATAGAGAATAACATTTATATTTTTTTCTATTTGTGAATACTTAGTTTTTTAATGATAATTTTATAGAAAAATTATATTAGATTTATATATGAATAATATTTTGTCAAAAAATCACTATTAAATCCTATATTAAAAACACTAAAACCCTAGAACTCCCATACGTTTATCGCATAGATGAGAAGGTCTCTAATTTTTAGAATCACCTAAAAATATACTCACCTAAAACATCAAAATAATTTTATAATTCTTAAATTATCCAAAACATTATAACAACCAATGTTGTCAAAATTTATACTAGGATTCCAATAGAGTTGACCCAAACAATATATACATAAATATTAAATATTTTTAAATGAATATTCATTATATATCATTATGATACACAACAAAACAACTTTCTGGTGTCTTTAAAAACATATATATATAAAAATCAAGTACATAAATGATATAAATCTTTAAAAACTACTTTTATTATGAATATCATCCTTCATAAAAATATCATAATTAAAACCTTTATTCATATCTTACGGAAAAAATAAACATAATAAAGGGTAAGTTTAGATTTCTAATAAAGGTAAACAAGGAAAATATCAATAAATGATCATTTTAAGCATAACATGAGTACAATGGTTTGATAACATGAGATTAACTTATAAAAATCATACCAAAAATTTCTTACACCATATTTATGATTCTTGGAATGAATCTCAATATTTCAAAAGACATGAATCACAATGTATTGAAAGAATATGAGTTTTGAGAGCATAACATTGACATAAGATCAAATCATAAAATATTTTCAAAAAGTGTAGAATAATAATAATAATAATAATAATATTTCTAGGATACCCAATGAGACATTCATCACATGTTAGGATAGGGAACACCACCAGAGTATCTTATTTGTGCTTCAAATAACATCCCTTGTACCATTTTTGGGCATTAGGCAAACCACCCTTGTACCTTATATTGGGATTGGGATAATCTCCTATGTAACCTCTTTTGGCCTTGCGATAACATCCTTTGTAACCTGGTTAATCATAATAATCAGTCATTACCCAATAAATAAGAGGGATATAACAGTCCCACCCATAAAAAATTCTTAACCTTTATATGTATGTCACCAGATCTTAAAAACATTTATCATTTCATAATAGCTTAAAGAATATAAAATAAAATAGGTTTCATAAATATTATATCTCAATAGTAACAAACCATACAAAGAAAGAATAATGAATGTTTCATAAGATCATATCTTAGAGAAGAATAATAACATCAAAAGATGTTATCATTGATGAAAAATGACTTTAAAAGATCATTATAATATATGTTAAGGATTACACCTTTTTATTTTGAAATCATATATTTAAAAACAAAAAATTTCCTAAATAGAAAGGAAATAATTTTCCTTGAAAACAAAAATGGATATTTCTAATTTAAGGTAAAAATCATTGAATAGTCATGTTGGTGGGATATTTTGTTCATTACTTAATAAAAAATCGAGATTCTATTCTGACCATTGAAAAAAAGAACATCATCCAGAAAGTGATAGGAATATTCCTTTTAAGCCTTTTTATAAAAGATTGAAGATGAGTAAAAATGAATTCACTCAATAATTTTAGATAATTAAAAACATTCTTGAAATCATTTTAAATAAAATATAGAAATGGATGAAAAATATTCTTGTAGAAAGAGAGAAATGAAGTTGGGTTTCCAAAAAAACAATATTTCGATATTTTTAGTACATAGATTGACAAAAACGAAAGAAAAACACAAAATTTTGAAAAATAACCATATTATAAGGAATTTGAGTGATTTTTAAGAGATAGATCATATGATTTCATCATTAAAAATTTAAACATAAATAATCGTGGTAAAAATGAGTTTTTAATGTAAAACCCATACTACTTTTGTTAATTCTGGATTAAAACCCCAAGGAAAAAATTGGTTTAATTATAAATATAAATAACATGATTTTAGAATTATCCATGATATATCGGGTCAATGGAGTTTTATATACACCTCATAATTATAAATAGGTTCCTAACATCAAACATGTCTCAATGAAACAAATTGAGATAAAGAACCCTTACCTTAACTATATCTTACTTTCTAAGAACTATATCCCCCTTTACAATAAATCTAAATTTTCTATAATTATTTTATAGAACAATATTAATACATATAATACCATATATGGTCCACTTATATCATTTCAAAAAAAAATTATTAATAACTATTTATTAAAAGTTTCATTATTAGGTGTTGATTGTTTCTTTTTTCATGAATGTTTTGGTTTAGTAGTTCCAATATTTGTACATCGATCATGGTTACAAAATCTATATAAATTTAAACATTATATAAAAATAGTAAATTATTATTATATATATATAAATTAATAATATTCCAAAAAATCTAGATAAATAAAATAGAATTACTCCATTGATGGTGATTGTAATTCATACGTACACATGAACGTTGTTTCCATTTATTTACTTTTTAAAAAATAAAGATAAATAATAATGTATAAATAAATAATTTTATTTATATGATAACTATAATATATTTTTATTAAATAAATCATTAAATCCATTAGTTTGATGTGATGAGGTAAAATTTATCATATTCACACATGGCGGCAGTAGTCCACTTGTATGAACAAGCGATACATTCATTTCTAATTTGATAGCAAGGAAGAGGAAAATGATATTTTCATCATCATAATAACATCATATTATATGGATGATACAAAAAATTAAATTTTAATATGGATAAAAAAGGTTTATAAGAGGATATGGATGAAGAAATTTAATTGAAAGAGATTGGTTATGATTTATACATCTTCTTTGAGAGAACTCTTTTGGGTTACTCCCTATGCCATGAATGATTTATAATAGGAGAAGATCAAGGGATCAAGGAATTTGGAAAGGTATAATGGAAGGTTTTGGGATTTATATTTTTTGATCTATAAGGCACATATTATGTTAATTGGGGATTGTAAGAAGTTCCCTTTCATAAGAAAGGGGGTGAACCACATTGAATTAAATAAATGATTTCAATAATATTTGGTAACATTGATGTGAATTTGGATAACAGTAGACAAGGGATAAATGGAAGTATAATATAAGGTTTTAATATCTTAAAAAAATAATTTTTTAAGAAGTTTATGTGTCATTATTACCCTTAATTTATATCTTAACCCTCAATAAACAAATTTTAACCTAAGTTGTTGTAATAAATGTTACTATTTTAACTATTCATTAAGACAAAATATTATGTTGACCCTATTAAATTATATTTATTATATTTATTAAATTTTTGGATTAAATTTTAAATGATTCCATTTTTATAATTGGAAGAAATTAAATTTAAAATAAGTGTTTAAAACACACAAAAACCATTTTTAGAAAAAAATAAACTTTTAAGAGAAAAAATGAATTTAATTTCATTTGTTTCTGAGTAAAAACTATAAGATGAATGTTAAAATATTTTATTGAATATATAATATAAACATTAATAAAAAATGTGTATATATCCAAAAATATAGGGATGTTACATTTAAACCAATAATAAATTGTGATTTATTCAGTATATATATAAACAATTTGTACATATAAAAACAATTTATACATATAAAAACAATTTACTGGAAAAATAATTCTTTTATCCTTTAAATGATTTTATCTTGATTAATAACTTCTATATAACTAATGTATGGATTATTATTCATTTATTAATATAAATTATCATTATATTTAATTAAATTAATTTTTCAATAGTGAATAATAAACTTCTATTTGTTATAAATACATAATATGTAAAAAATACACTTTTTAAAAAAAATATGACATTGAAAAATTAAATAATTTTATAAAAATTTTGTTCGTATCAATAAAATTTTATCATCCTAAACTATTATGTATTTATTTCATAATGTGGTTAATCATATTCATTTCCACCCATCGAATGACTATGTTGTAAATGATTACTATATAACTATTCATTTAGACTTGGGGTTGCATATAAACCATGTTATTGAACACCTCAATTTTATTTAAAAGAAATTACATATGAAATTTATGGATGTTAAATTTTGAAAGTGTCTAAGGAGAGAGAGTTTCATTTCCATGATAAATGATATTATATGGTATTGGATTATGCACATCGCTTCACTAAGCTTGTACTATATCTAATTGAGATAATGTATGATAATTAACTAAAAGATTTGTATTTTAAAAGAGGTATTTATCCTAATATTTATCTCATGTTGTACTTATTAGGACTATAATCATACATAGATGTAGAAAATAAGGTCATCAATGTTGAGGAAGCTATGTATAGAACAGCTAGGTTAATTGACATTTCCTACATACCTTGAGGTGATGAAGGAGCCTCTAACAAGGAAAAGAAGAAGTAGATTCGGTTTGGTGAGGTAGTTGGTGGTATCAAGTATCCTTCTCTTTCTTCCCATATTCTTCTTCAGAGTAAAAATGTATAGTACACCATCAATTATAAAATCTCATACATAATAAGCCTTCTAGTTAGGAATATCCTAAAACATGACATAATTATGGCTGACTAGTCTATTAATTACTGTTCTGTGGAATATCAAAACATTAGAAAGTAAAATTTAGTTTTATCATGTAAATGGTACCTCTGGTTCCAATGAATTGGTGTCAATGTTGGATATAAATAATGTTTTTTTAACCCTAAATTATCATGTCGTAATTTTTTCATCACCCTAATATTTTTATGAAATATTTCTCTTTAAATAATTTTATTTCTAAAATAGCTTGTGTTATATTAAATAATGATTTTAAATTAACCTTGTAACATTTTCAAAATATTATATGTCTATTATCACCTAGATACTGAATTGGTGGGAGTGAATAATAAAAATAAAATTATAAAAAATATATTTTCATAAAAATTATAAAATAAATTCAATAGTTATGAATTTATTATAATTTAAAAAATTTAGAAAATAAAATGTTATTTTTTTCTAAAATATTGTTTTTATCCACACAATGTAGTTTTATATTAATAAACTAAAATAATAAATGTTGGTGAATTATTTTAATTAAATTTATACATTATTTACTTGAATAAATTTTATTAACATTCATTAAATAGTTTTCTAGGCATTGGATAAAAAAATATTATGTTTTATCCTTAAAAGTACATTTTTTCTAAAAGGCAATTTTTGTCCCATTTTGCACATTTAATTTAAAATTAATTTCATAAATTTATTGGTATTTAATAATATAAAATTAATTATATATTTGGAATTATAAGGATCAAAATTTTAAAATATGAAACTTTTATACTTGGTCAAAATGAATTGCAACCGTGGTAAAATTTATCACATCTAAAATGTTAAATCAGGTTAATATAGGTTAAAAATAAGTGATCAGGGCATAAGTTTTCATATTTATTTTTATTAAATCAATTTAATTAGTGTTTTATTATATTATTCATTAAATTTATTAGTTTATTTTAAAATTTTCCAAGAAAATTGTTTATGTATTATTTTAATCAAATAAATTTACAAAATATCCCTCTCTTCGTTTGAAATATACTGTTTGTGTTCATATAGAGACAAAAACTAGTTATGGATGAATATTAATATAATTTTTTATCATAAATAAATTAAATTTGTTTGTAAATTTATTTATAGTTTTTCTATTTTATATAGTTACCTTAAATGATTACATAACACCAAAACATTATCTATTCAATTAATTGAAAAATAAATAAATGATTTTAAAAATATTAAATATGATGTAATTTGAGTAATTTATATATTTCAATGAATTTTAGAGGTAAAAATGATATATTAGTGTTTTTTAAAGATTATATTTGATTTAAAAAAATTTATTTATGTCTTTTAATAAAAAATTAAATTAATTGCTCAAAAATGACAATTATGATATTTTAAAAAATTATATATTATTAAATTATTTAAAAATCACTGAAAACACTAAATAGGACAATTAGGACATTTAATAGATAAAAATGTCATAAATTTTCCATATATGGTATAATCTAAACCTTATATGTAAAAATTAAAACCCTTTATTATTGATAAATTTGTTACCATAGTTAAAATATAAATTAGGTAAGTAAGGGTTAATCAAAATGATAAGGTTTAAAATGGCACAAAATATTTATAAATTCTATTTTTTATAGTATTAAAACCATATAAAACCTTTTATTTTAATACCTATCATTTTGATGAATTTTTATTGTGAATTAATTTATTTTAATTTAATCTTTTGTGAAATTATATTGTGTGATCTTGATCTCAATTACAAAAGGGAAACTCGTCCAAAACTTATTTACACTACATTGAGCCTTAGATATCAAAAAAATATGTCTATTTCTCTTAGAAACATCTGTATACACTTTCTAGAGGCTCTGTTCTTCTAAAAAGACCAACCCTAGATCCCATTAGAGGCTATCAAAGGAGACATTTCAGTGAAGAGGTAATCACCTAAACCGGTCACTTTCTTTTTTAATCATCTATACCTCATATAAATCTAGGTAATATATCATTATATAGTAAATTATGTATACTAAATACTATTAAATTATTATTATAATTATTATTATTAAAATAACCTTATATGTGTTATATATCATCAAATGAGATGTTAAAGTATCGCTCAAGCGTATGAACAATTTACTATCTCCACCCAGTAATTATAATATATTTTTTACCTTCTTACTATCCAATCCTTTAGAAAATTATATCATTGCTTGTTCATATGGGTTGACTACCACCTCAAAGAAGTGATGTGATTCATATTGCATTTATATTTTAATTTGATATAAATGAGTATCAATTTTATAAATATATGATATATATGATATAATAATGATCATTTACATGATAAATAATATTTACCTTTCTTTTGTTCAGTCATTTGAAAAATGAAAACAACGTTCATGCATACGTACGACCTACCAACTCCATGAATGGTGAAATATATTTATATATATATAACTTTAATGAATTAGTATAAATATTTAAATAATAAATATAAATAATATTTATATAATGATTAATATTTTAGAGATTATTGAACCAAGACATATGTTCATGGAATGGAACTACTGAACTAAAATACCTAGGATAAAACAAACAATTAACACTGAAAAATTACAATTTTAATAAGGAATTATTGATAAAAAGGGGGAGTTAATATTTTATAAAGGGGTAAAATATGATATTATAAGTATTTAAATAACTGTGGTATATAATTGTAATAAATTTAAATTTATTATCGAAGAGTTTATATTGAATTCGTAGTTTGGAGATCTCAAGGTAAGGGATTTATAGTCTCACTATTATTTCAATGAGACTTTGGGAAAATTCACCACTTGTTTATTTTGAGTGATGTATATACTGACCCTTTTATATTTTATATAATTAATATCATTAATTTCATAAAATTCAATGATTTAATTGATGTTATATTTTTTGGGGCTTCTCGTTCGAATGTTATCAAAGTGGTAATGGGTTCTAATCTCACTTTTATTCCTATAGGACACATGCCATATTCACTACTTGTTTCTATTGTGTTGTGTATATACAACCCATTAATATATTTTATGATTCATCGTATGAATTTTATTGGGATAAAAATATCTATATATTTTAATATTTTTCATGAGAATTATGATTCAAATGTTACCAAAGTGGTAAGAGTTTTATATTATAACTCATTGTTTAATGGGATTGTTTATTATTACGTTTTCAATAATGAAATCTAATTGTCTACCTTTCAATAAACTTATGACATTTATTATAGTCTGGTTATTTTTTTAAAATATATTATTTCCTTTTATTTTCCCTCATCTTATGTACTTAGAAAACCAGAAATATATTTTATTTAAAATCGACATCATTTTTTTCTTCAATCAAAATTTTTTTTTATTCCATATAAATGTTTTCTAAAAATGTTTTAAAAAGGTTTTTATTATTCTACTATTAATGTTTAAATTAATTTTTACACATATTTTACTATTAAAAAAATGATTTGGGTATAATCATCTTATTTTTTTGAATGAGGTGCTTTTCAACTTTTTACAACAGTATAGAAGGGATTTTTTTAACTTATACTACAAGAAAATATTTTCCCACCATTATGAATAATATTTTCTTCAAATATTTCTTTAAAAATTTACAAGGTGGTTTTAATGAATTTTTTCCCTTTATAAATTCATATTTTTTAATAAGTTTTACAAAATGTTAATTTTATTTTCCACAAGAATATCTTATTGAACTTTTATTGGTATTTCTATTCATCAAAGAAAATAACACTTAATATCACATATGATTTACTGGGGATATGATCTAAATATTCCACCCTAATTCTTTATATAGATGTTTTATGCTTATAATGATAATATTTTTATGCAATCTATTTCGTTTCCATAGGTTCTTCTATGATGAAATGAGGAGGTCTTTCTAAAATGAATTTATTTTACCTAGATTATGAAATGGTGAGAAGGTTATGAAACCAATTTTTTTCATGGGTCCTAATATGATTAATAATTCATGATATTTAGGCACATATATATATATATGATTTTCATTATGTGAATGGAAGGACATATATCATACTCTAATTCATTGGGTAAATATTTATATCTCTTGTGATACACAGAACTGTAATGGGTAGTGAATCAAGTTTATTAACGCAATATTTACACAGTGATAATTTTGAGAAAGAACCTTAAATAAGATTATTTTTGGGGATTATTGCCATTACACTATGTTATCCTTGTCAATGAGCCTTGAATACTAATCAAAGGATTTTTTATACTTATTTTTATAGTAAAAATCAATGTCTTAAGCCATTTTAAAGCTTATATTTTTAATGTTCATTGATTCACTTAGGATTCATCTGATATGAACTTCCCTAATTTATTCCATGAATTAAGATTCTGATCATTGATATGAAGTTTATGGTTTTCAAACACTATGAACATGTTCTTATACCCTTATACTCATATAATGCTTATGTGATCATTGATATATATATTTATTACCCTTACTAAGCATCAAATATCACCCTTTTCTTATGTTTCCTTTCCTTAAGTTATGATGAAATTTATTAAGTGTGATATGTTTAATAAGAGTGATAGTTATTAATAAATAAGTTGTAGAAAATGTAGATTTATTATCAACCATTTGTTTATGTTTACAAGTTTTTAATGATACTAGTCCAAAACAATTTTGGAATGGATCATTATTTTATGTAATGAGTATTCATATATTAACATTTTCTATCAATGTATTAGAAGTATGGGTGTCTATATTTGGTATCAGGTGAAGGTTTAGTTTACCTTTAGAAACTAAGATGAGAAAACATTAGTAATAACCCTAGGGTTATGTCTAATTATAGGATAAAATCCTATTGTTTCGGTAATGATCATGATTAAAATAGGTTAAACCATAGGTTTCATAGAATAATGTGACATGATTTAAACATCCTATAAATTTTTTTCTTGATTATTTGGTTTCCCACTATGATTATTGTTGTTCAGATAATGATTTTTTTGTTTTATTCTATTGAAGAAACCCGAATGAATCATGTTAATGCTGAATTAGATGGAAAATGTATGATAGTCCCCATGAGAAACAATATATCATGAGATATGGAATGAAAAATATTATCTCTATGATCACACAACCATTTCATACAAGGAGTAATATTAATCTTAAAACAATAAAAGAGGTAACAATTTTTTTTGAATCCTTTCTGAGGTGATATCCAATAAATTTTAATGGGTCCACTGATCCACTTGTAGACAAGTAATAGATCAGTACCAATGAAAAGATATTTTCCATTCTTCAGTTATCAGAATATGAAAGTGATATTTTGGATATTTATCATTTGGGAAATGAAGTATATTAATTTTGGACTCTTCAAGAACACAAGATAAGAAATAGAAATTTAATATATGGAGTGGAGTAAATTTAGAAGCTTATTTTTTAACATGTACTTTAATCGTATTATTTTTATGAAAATAGAGAAGGAATTAATTGAGTTAATATAGAGGTATGGGGTATCTATTGGTACTTTTGATAAAGTTTATAAAAAATAGTGAGGTATTATTATTGTATTATCATCAAAATTGAAACTGAGTTTGTTAAATTCTTTAGTGGCTTAAAACCAATTTTCCAACGTGTATTATCCATACGAGACTTGAATATCTCTAAAAAACTATTTTATGTGTTATCAATGTGGAGATATATATTGGAGTTACCCATAAATAATATGTTTAAGATAAAAAGGAAAAAGGGATTTAAAAGGGAATTAAAAAAATCATATATAGAAAAAGGTGATCTTTTCTTAAGGATCATTGTCTGGAAAGATACATGAAGGAAATTATTATAAGAGAACTAGTAAATGGTTTAAGTATATAAAATAAGGTTATCAAGTAATTAAATTACTAATTCATGAGAATAAGTTTGATAATTATGTGAAAATAGATAAATCTTAATTGAATGAACCACCCACACATTAGTGTTTAAAATAAAAGGATTATGGGAATTTTGTTAACCAGTGCCCAAATATAAATGTTAATGATGCTGATCGGCATCAATAACCTCTTAATCCCATAGAAAAAGGGAAATAACATGTGATATCTTTTTCTTATGATGGGTATGATAATGATTTCATGAAAGGTACACTTAACATACTCTCTATAACTAATAATTTCTTATTAGATTTCCTATCTACCCAATATTTTATATCTAATTAATTTATTATGGGAATAAAAATACGACTTCAGATATTAAATATTGATTTCGATGTAAAAAACCTTAATTGTATGATGATCGCATCCTAATTCCATGATTTTTATCTGGTTGAAGTTTGTGGGAATGTGTTTCCTACAAATCTTGTAATTCTTCCTTTAGTTTAATTAGATGTTATTTTGTGTATGGATTTCCATTATTTTCATAAATCCCACAACAATTTAAGAGGAAGGGAAGTTATGTTTGATATTCCAAACCAACCTATGATATATTTTTAGCATTATGAAAAAAATAAACATTTGAGGGAAATTACATCCAACTTATGGGTCGTGATTCATATTCCAAAGGGGTGTTTATCTTAGTTGGTTAGGGAGAAAATCAAAATCAAAGATATTATTATTGAGTGTGAGTTTATTGATTTCTTTCTGAAAGAGATTCTTGTTATTCCACTCAATATATAATTTCCCTTATTGAGTTTTAAGAATTAAACAAGAAACTCTAGGAAAATCTTGACAATGGAATATTTCATCCAAGTGAATCACCGTAGGGTGAACCTATTTTTTATTCTAACATGGATCAATGTATATTTGTATTGATTATCTTGAACTTAACAATATTATTATCAAGAACAAGTGTCTTCTATCCATTATTATTGATTTATTTGATCAACTTCCTAGCGACCCTGGCCCTAATAGCACTGATCTAGAGCCTTCTTTATTGCATTAGCATAATATATAAGGAATCACATCCTGAAGGAAAAAATAGTTTAGTAGTCTTTTTAAACTAGATACATACTTTAGTCATTAATTACATTTGAAAAAACAAATTAAAACATAATTTTTTTGATAATAATATTATTTCCTCTAAAATTCTCAGTAAGGGTTTTGTACAGTGGAATCATTCATGAATCAATAACCATAATCAATATGGTATTGTGAATAACTAAAAACACATTCCATTTAGATAACTTTAAAATCATGATAAGATAAGTAATAATCAATATAAAAAGGTAAATAATTGAAAACACCTTCAATTGAATCAATAAAATGAGAATTAAATACATCCATTGATAATATCATAGAGAAAATATCATGGGTAATAATAACTGAATTCCAAATGAGGAAAATGCTTAAATATAAGAAATCTTGTTTCCCAATAACATGATACCTTTACCTTAAAATCCTTCCATAATACAATTTATAAAAATCTAGGTGAAAAACCATTTAACTATGGTGATCCAGCTATTTTTTTCCACTATACTACAGATTCATCAAGGGTATTTCAATAAATAGTCTACAACCCATGTCCGACATGTCAAAAGCATTCCTCATGTATCAAATAATTGATTTAATTCATAAATAATGTTCCTTATCATAAAATATCTATATTTGGTAAAAGATATAGATTATTAGTATTTCCCTATTCAGTCAAATAACTTTCAAAGTAAAAAAGCATATTAAGAAATGAGATGCAGTTTAAGCAATAAACATATCAATGACAAAAAATGTGAATATTTTAAAAAATAATAACGTCTAATGATAAAATGAATGTGAATATTTCAATGTAAATTTAATGGCTACAAAAATGTATCAAGTAAGTGAATTTAAATAATTTCCTTGTTCAAAATGTTCATAAACCATTCAGAGGAAGAGTAAAGATGGTATCAATACAATATATACCCATTAGAGTAATAATAAATGGTTGTTGTGTAACAACCCATGATTTTGTCAATGTAATATCACTTCTTATAATAATGTCATAAAACACATACATCATATAGAGAACCCAATAAAAAAATTATACTTATAAATTAATAATGATACACTATCCATAAAATAAACTAGTTAGAATACCAAATATTAAAATGGGGTAATAAATAAAAAATAAGATAATTTTAATGGGTAAATTTGGATATTATCGATCAAATAGAATGAATGCACTCATGTAAAAAGTTTTTTAAATAAAATATATTTTCAATAATATAAAATTCATTTTGATTACAAAAAATATATAAACTTCGTATAAAGTATAAATAAATGAAGAATTAATTAAATAAGTGGTATTTATAGAAATTAAGAAACCTATGTTACCATTATAAAATATCGACTACTAGGAAAAGCAATCTGGACATTAGATAATAAATTCACCTTTTAAATTATAAAAAAATTTAGGTATATTATGAATAAAAAATGATATATTTATATCACGATATATGTAAATAAATGATTTTAAAATGATAAATTAGATGTTGGTATTTTTTAAAATGTCAATACGTATTTACAATTGTATGATTAATATAATTATTTAAAAGGTTTTTTTTTCATTAAATAGATTCATAAATTAATATTATGTTTTATTATAATTATATGATAATTGTATTTAACCTTAATGTATTTTTCAATGGGTCAAAAAATCTATTTTAATTTGAAAATTTCTCTTTTTTAAAAAAAGATGATTTTAAAAAAAATTAAATTTCTAATTTTTAATTTTTTTTTTCATAAAATGGTTTCCTTTTTGAAATATATACTTTCAAAAATCATTAGGGTATTTTTTTAAAATTTTTCTATAATAATTGAATTTTTGGTGAATAGTGAATTACAGTAATTTATGGTATTTAACATTATAAGAAAAATAAAGAAATTCATGAGTCATAGATGTTGAAATAACCTATTGGTTTGAAATATCATGAATTGTTTATTTTATTTAGTCATAGGAATCTATTACATTGATATACATGATCCAAAATAATAAACTAATTAATATAATAATAAATACCACCTCTCACCACCCCTTCTCATCACAACATCTAAGATTTTTAACTTATCAATATTCTGACCAATTCCCTTACCAAGCCTCATAACCACTTCCAATAGATTCTGGTCTCATTAGAAGGATAATTCCATGGTTCATAAGGGGTCACTCAAGGAGGTGATATTCAAGAGGTGACTTTCCCAAACCATCTCTTTTAATTTAATTTTTTATACTACCTTCTCCTCATCTCATTTATCTATAAAATAATAATAACTACAGTATAATATATATAATTTAATTTTATATTGATATTTTAATATCTCCCTTCCACATATTTTCTCATCCCATCTTAATCAAAGAAACAAAATTGTTGTCCAAATTATGGCGGTTAACCGTCTCTAGGGGTAATGATTATTCATTTTTCATTACCACCTTTATGGTTCATCATAAAAACATTATTACAGTTAAATAATAATTTAATATGTATATTATAACTTATTTCATATTATTTAACTAATATATAAACATAATATTCAATAAAATGAAAGAAGTTTGTGATGGTAAAAAAACACGCAAAAATAAAATGAACAAATACCAATAATATTTTATCAATATTAATAATCTTTATTCTAGAAAAAATTATATATGAGACCATTTAAAATTATATAATTTCATTAATACCAATTAATTTCACTCATATATAATTATTCCCATTTTAAAAGAACATCCATAATTATACACAAGTAAACCAACCATGAAACCATGAAAATGAAAGCTATCAGAATGACGAACATGAACTTTATAACTAACCAAAATTATCATGAATGAACATAATATAATTATAATAAATCAAATTAATATATAGTATGTTCCTAATTAAGTAATTAATGAATCTAATTTTATTATTCATGACATTAAGGTCACATGCATAACACATCTAAATATAAGGTAAGGGGTCTTTCCAAACCTCCATATTTTCATTAAGTTATGTTCTCTCTTAATCTTCTTTAATTTTTCACATATTTCTTAATACATACTTATTATATTTTCTGTATATATGTGTCATATATATATACCATGTTTGTTTAATCTTTCTTTTATGGGGATATACATGTATTAATGGTTTCATTCATAATTCTTTTCATAAATCTAATTAAAGGGAACTTCTATATTTTATTTTCCTTTTTTAAAGTACCACATAATGATATATTTTAAAAAATATGATTTACAGAAAAAAAACTTATTATTTTTAAAAACATTATAGTTTACTTTTTGTTTTTTTAATTATTATCCTTATATCCCTTATGATGACTCTTTACCCATTCTATTAAAACGATTCTTCAGAAGCACATTTCAATGGTTACTAAACCACTATTTTTATATGTTTTCACTTTAGTTTACATAAATTATCATGATATCTGATTATTATTCCTTTACTAATTTCCAGGTATGATTTAAACCTCTTATTTCATAGATACTAATATGATACACCCTTTGGTTAATACTTATTACATGATTACGATTCAAATTTCATTCTATGAGTAAACATTATGTTTATTCCATATGTTTGATTTCTTACTGTGGAACACATATTCATAATCATTTTATTATGGGTGTTTCTATACATTTCTCCACTACATGTGGTGGTTTTTAGTTTCAATAGATGTCATGTATGGGAATAGGGAGTTGACCTAATCCATTATGGGACTTTGTCCTCTGTGTGATATTGTCTTGGTCGTTAGGATTTAATCATTTTTATGTTATGTTATATGTTTCTTCCACATTCCAATATCTATAAGAAAATATGCCTCCATGTTCATTATTTTATTCTTCCATATGTTTATTCACAATCTATACCATTTATTTTATCATTTTATGCCTTATAACTCATGTGATATGCTTTATTCCCATGTTTATTCCCTTATTGAGATTTTTAGCTCATTCCTTTTATCTTTTTCTTCCCTATGTTATCATATAAAAAGTAATTTATACGATATTTATGGAGATTAATAATTTTTTTATTCTAGTTTCATTGTTTCTAGTTATGTACCTAGTCATCCAAATACAATATACTTTTCGATCATTGGTTTGTGTTTCATGGATTATTATGCTTAAGATCATGCAATAATATGTGTAATATTCTTTGGTTACAATAGTGTGTATCATAATCATGTTCTATTTATATTTGGGTATAACGACTATAAAAAATTATTAATAACCCTTGGAAAGATTATATCACCATTAATAACCTATGTTGAAGCTTGGGGAATCGTAAGTTAGGATATAATTTTGATTGATAAGTTATTCCCTAAAAGTTTTTGTTTTCCATTTTATATGCTCATTAGATAAGTATTAAATCATGATAATTTTTATCAATTTTTTTAGTTAATTTTGGCAAATAAGAGAACCCATGATAATAAACAATTTGATAGGTAATATGATTATTGACCTAATGAAATTCCAAATCAAATGGGAATGGGAGCTCAGTATTCCATGAAAGTACTAGCTCAACTTAATAATGTTATGAGCAATAACTTGAATCATGTGGAACACCATACTTATCCTAAGAAAGAATTTTTTTTGGTTAAATCCTTCATATGAAAATACCTCCTATATTCAGTGGATCATAAAATCCCCTCATCATGGAACAACGGATTAAATCCATTTAGAAGATATTCAATGTTATCAAATCCTCAAAAGAATAAAAAGTCATACTGGTAGTCTATAATTTTTATGGGTAAGATGACTAGTAGTGGAAGTTGATAAAAAATAAAATGTATAAGGAGGAAATTTATTCCATGGATTGGGAAGGATTCAAAAAAAATATTTTTCAATAAATATTTTCCCCTAACTCAACTTCTTCAGATAGAGACATTGTTCCTACGACTAAGGAAAAAGAAAGATGAATCTATTGGGGAATATATGAAAAAAATTGAAAGGATTTCAGGATAAACCACTAGATTTTTCAAGAACACTAAATGTATGGTGGATCACTTATTTAGTGGATTAAATCCATGTCTACGAAAATCCTTTGATATTTGAGACTTTGACAGTAATGAAAATATTTTTCGATGTTCCCTAAAGTTTGAGATAGATATTGGTTACTCTTAGTGGTATCAAGGACTTAGAGATAAAAAATAAGAAAATGGAGTTTAATATGGGAGGATCAAAATATAAATCCCATGAAGGAAAGAAAACCCTACATCACACATGTCAAATGTTTGGGAACTAACGTCCTGAGAACAATCTAAAGGGAACCAAGAAGTGCTTTAAATGTGGAAGAGAGGGGAATCAGGATAATTATTTCTGAAGGGATATGAAGAATTCAACTAATGTGGAAGAAGGAAGGAAAGTTAAAATAAACACTCATCATATAGTTTAGTGTTTCAACTACAAGGAACATGGTCATTAAGTGAGAAAATTACCTAAGACAAGGGTTGTCGGAGAAAATCAACAAAAACAACCTCTAAAGCAGTAAAAAATGGAATATGCTATCAAAACTAATAAGGTATATCATGAAAATGATGTGGTGATAGGTATACTATTTATTAATTCAATAATATTAAACATACTATTTGATTCTGGTTCTATGCATTCATTCATATCTTGTAAGTTTAGTAGAACTATTCAAACACCTCCTCAAACTATGAAGGCTGAGTTATCTGTGAGAACAACGAATAGGGAAATTATTTCATATAAATTATATAACTTCTCCTTAGTAAATATTTATAGATTTTTCCTCCCATAAAATCTTGTCTTACTTCCTTTGGTAGAGTTTGATGCAAAATTGGGAATGGATAGGATAGAATTATACAAATCCAACATTAACTTTTGGGAAAGGGCGGTCACTCTTCATAGATTAAGGAATCAAACAATAGTTTACAAGTTTAAGGGGGAGGATGAATCTAATTTAGAATAATTTTATCAATTATGGATATTATTGCCTTATAAGAAATCATATCTAGATCAAATGATTTAAACAAATGAGAGGATCATGCTCGAAGACATGCCCATTATGAGGGACTACAAAAATATGTTTCCTAAATAATTTCATGGTCTTCCTCCTAACTGAGAGGTTTAATTATCAATTAGTCTTATACCTATATCCATTACCATATTAAAGACTCATTATAGGATGTGCACCATTGATTTGGAAGAGCTAGAGAAGCAGTTACAAGAGAATATAGACATGGGTTTTATATGCTTGAGTGCCTCGCAAAGGTGTATACCGGTCCTCTTCAATAGGAATAAGGAAGGATCAATGATCCTTTTTATTGATTATAATTTGATAAAAAAAATAATGATAAAGAAAAAGTAGATAGTATCATTAATAAATGACTTATTCGATCAACTACATGTGGCCAATTATTTCACGAAGGAGGACCATCAGTTGGGATATTAGAAATTAATAATGGGGAAGAAAGATATTCCCAAGACCACCTTTTAAAAGAGCTATATTTTCATGACCCCCTTCCCTCAAAGTGAAACCTTCCTAGGATGGAAATTTGAGAAGGGATATAATAACCCCTGAGTCCCACCTCCATAGGCCCCGGTTTGGTGACTAGCACCAATGGTATAGTAAACAAACCAATGGGAGGCATTGCCCTCTAAGATAACACATCTGAAAGTGATAGATAAGACATAAACCAACCAAATCCATGTTAGACTGCAATATAAAATTAACCCAAGTACACATATGTAATGTCATGAAAAACTACTAAAACTGAAAGCAGAATACTGCAAGTACACAAAAGAAAGTAAAAACAACAGTGACCACGAATCCCAAACAGCTCCTGTAACCCCAAGCTAGTAGAAAACATCATGATATCTAACCAGCTCCAAGTGAACTAAAAATAGTTTATATATACATAGTGTGAGTATAGATGTATAATTAGTAGGATCCTCCCTGAACCCACTCATGAAAATGTAAATAAAGAACGCTAAATCCTAGTGAAAAACAAGTGAATTTAACTCGTCACCTAAACAAGTATACTAAGTTCCCAGCCTCACAATGAATACTCTCACCGAGAAAGTCATAAAAGAGTATATAATATAATAAAAAATATCAAGGTTACCCAGCTACTACTCCCCCACTGGTTTTCCAATTTTCCCCAATGTCAGATGTCCTAAGTATCTTTCTCTAAAAGGCTTTCCCACAGACACCTGGTAAAAGCACCACAACATGGACCTCATGAAACTAAACCACCACATCCATGTAGGAAAGGTCATTGAGTATTTTTTATGAGCCACCACAACTCGCATAACGTGTATCATATATTGGGCATTATACCGCAAGCCATTACAGCTCACACACCGAGTAAGAATCCTCAAGCCGTCACAACCTATACACATTACACCTATAATAGTCCATAGAAATCTATATCTGGAATATATGTGGGTGAATAACCACAAGCCATTATAGACCTCTACAATAATATATAGGGAAAATTAACTGTTGTTCCTACAAGTACAAGTAACTAACAAGTGAAGAGAGCGGGGCTAAAGGGGGTAGTCATCCATCCATCCGCCCAAAAGAATGTTCGGGAAAACACCCCCCAAGGCTCAGAATTTCTAGGGTGTCATTTTCCATAACTAACAGGTTGGATTAGCGTATAGAAACACAAAAATTAAAAAATATACTATAGTTCACATCCATACTATGGGAATAACCTATTCTTAGACTCAACTACAGCTAATGTCTCTCAGACTCCTGGATTCCACTTCTAAGACTAGGTATCCTATAAGCTTACAACCACTTAAAGAGATTTAAGACATTACTTCATTCCCTTTTTATCAGTTTCTATTTAAGTTAATTAATTATTTAAACATTAATTAACCATAAATAATTTCCACATTATATTTCATTTTCATCACACCCAAAGTTCATTGTTCCTTCAAATTACAACCTTAGAATTGCACCCTAGAAAGGTCAAACCCCATGGGTTAACATCATTTATTCAATTATTTATTTACAACATTGCTTTCCCATATTCCCAAGAATTTTAGAAAAATATTCTATATTAATAAACACAAGGGGGATCAACATGGTGAGTAGATGAACTACCTATCAAGTCTTTTCCAACTATAGCAAGAGTGTAGGCCCATCCTCCCTTGAGAATGTAAACCCAGAAATCACGAGGAACAACCTGTGCATATTCTCTTCTTTTGGATGGAGGGTAAGAAAACCAGCTACCTTGAGCAGTGGGGAAAATAATAGAGGATATACTACCAACAAGAATCAATAAGCATCCAAATAATCACATCCATCCAGTTCCATTATCTCTGGTGACCTCCCCAACACCCACATGCATAAACCAATGCATCTTGCCACTCTAGGAATCAACTGCTACAAAAAACAATAGGCCTCCATGCCCCCACGTATAACAACATCCATCCAACCTCTCATCACAACAAAAAACAGTAGCAAAAAAACATCATATCAATTGGGATCTTGGCCCTTTAACATGTATGAGGGTAAAGAAGAACGCTAAAAGTAATTATCTTTTATCAAACTACCAGTTATATAATCCAACTTGAATTAACCTATTTATTATTCGTAGGTTCCAACTACGGGAAACCTTAATAGTAAGAGATCACAAATTGATTAAACATTCTTACTATATCAATTTAATTAGCATCAAATTACAATAAAAACAATCATATTTATTCACATGACCCTTTATCTTTATCCAAACAATTATCAATTAATTCTGACATTACGTTCATTACCAATTTCCATCAAGAACAAAAAGCTAAAAAAAAGAATATATATCACACTATCTATCAAAACAAGATGCAATAATATACGATCGATATAAATTTAATTATAATGTTCAGATATTTTTTATATCAATTCCATTGTGATCGAATGGGGTAAAACATGATAACTATATAGTTTCACATAAAAGAAAAGAGAATCAATTAATCCCCTACCTCAAATGGTTCATGGCATTCATTATACGAGAACGATCCAGACAACAGGTTATGATCTCCTCCCTCTGTGACAACTGCATCCACCTGAGGATGCAGAGACACCACCACACCGGTCCACACCCAAGAAAATCCCATTAGGAAAATGGAGATAGCATTACATAAAAGGGAAAATAGAAACAGAAGGAGATGAACCCAAATGAATGATGATAGATCATACCTTGTATCAAATATTGATCAATAATACTTGGTTGCATAAAAAATAGAGGGGAACCAATTAAATGAGGAAAGTTTGATAGCTTAACTCCTAAAAGAAGGAATGGAAGGTTTGAGAATATCACGCTTGAGAACATGGAGGAAGATCAAGGGAGGAAGATATCCCATCCCTTTAAAAATTTAACATAGTAGCAGTTAAAGATCCGTTGTATTTTCCATTAAAAGAGAATCACATTAAACCATGTGGTCTGACCAAGTAGAAGAATTTCATGCACTAGGAAAAATTTATATAAGATTTATAGCCTTTGAATCAGCCTTAGAGTCCATAAAATTAGGCTTTAAATGCATTTTATGTCAATGGAAACGTCAAAGGGGAGAAACTGTTGGAAGCTGGAAACACTGTTCATGACCACTGAATTTGGCAAAGAAAAGAGGCTACCATTGGAACCTCACCATTCAAGAAACATTGTTCATGAACCTGAAATTTGGAAGAGGATACCGTTGGAATCTCACCATTCTAGAAACACTGTTCATGAACTCAAAATTTGGAAAAGGAAAGAGGCTACTGTTGGAACCTCACCATTCTAAAAACACTGTTCATGAAATTGAAATTTGGAAAAGGAAGGAGGATACTGTTGGAAACTCACCATTCTGGAAACACTATTCATAAAGTCAAAATTTGCAAAAGGAAAGAGGCTACCATTAAAACATCACCATTCTGGATACTTCTATTCATGAAATCAAAATTTGGCAAAGGAAAGAGGCTACCATTTCACTATTCACCTAAGGCTACCGTTTCACTATTCACAGACCAAGAAATTTGGCAATGTGTTGGGGATAAGTCACCTTGACCTCCCAAAACAACTCAGAAACTAGATTTTTGTAAAGGATTAGACCATAGAGGTCCAGGCCAGTACATCATATACCTCTTAAACATTATTGTCCTCAAGAATTCAAAACCAACCTAAAAAAATAGAAAACAATTCCAAACAACCACCCATCAAGATACCTCTCAAAGGAGATCAATCCACAAGAAGTAATCAAAGAAATCCATCTTATAAACATAAAAGGTCTATTACCACAAAGGGGACATCATTACATGAAAAGAGTTAAACATCAAACAACTCTCGTTATCAAGCACATATTTGTGACTCACATTCCCATGTACTCTCATGCATTCCACCAAGTCTCCACAAGACATGAACCAAGGGGATAGAACGCTAGTGAAAAACCTTCTCTTTGCGGTCTTGGATCTCCACAGGTTGCTCCTTAAAGGTCTCATCATAATCAACATAGATCTCTCCCCAATCGATGATGTGAGAGTCATCCTAAAGATAACGATGGAACTTTGACTAATGAAAAACATTGTGTATCAGGCTTATCTACAGGGGAAGTGCTACTAGATATGCCACAACTTCAACATGAGATAACACCTCAAAAGGCCCAAAAAACCGGAGTGAAAGCTTACTCCCATGACCAAACCGTTGCTGCCCATGATGGGGAGTCACCTTTAGAAACACGTGATCCCCAACATTATACTCTAAGGGTATCCTCCTTTGTTCAGTATATGATTTCTGATGATCTTGTTCCATATTCATCCTCTCATGAATCACCTGAACCATCTCTTTTTTATTTTTAACTATTTATGGTCTGAGAATTGACACTCCGATCCTAGTACAGCACAATAGATAATGGATAGGCTGGCCATATAAGGCTTAAAATTTCACCATACCATTGGTGGAGTGGAAACTATTATTGTAGGAAAACTACACCAAGGGTATGTTCCTCATCCACAAACCTCCAAAATCTAGGACTCAAGATCGTAACATTTTTCAAGAGCCTGGATAGTCTGCTCTGTCAGATCGTCCTTCTGATGGTGAAAAGCAGTGCGAAGGCATAGTTCAGAATTGAAAGCATGCTTGAGACCTCTCCACACCCTGGAGGTGAAACGAGGATCTCGATTAGAAATTACAATCCATGGGACTCTATGAAGTCTCACTACCTCCACCAGATACTTCCTTGAAAGAACATCCATTGAGCTCGACTCCTTGATTGCTATAAAGTGGGATGATTTTGTTAAATGGTCCACTACCACCCAAATAGCATCATGTCCTCCCAGGGCTAAAGGTAAACTCGTAACAAAGTCCATTGAGATGTCCACCCACTTCCACTGAGGAATAGCTAATGGTTGTAGCAAACCACCAGGGACACGCTGTTCGGCCTTCACCTTCTAGCCGATGAAACATCAAGACACAAACACCGAAACTGCACGCTTCAGCCCAGGACACCAAAACTGGCTCCTGAAGGATTGATACCTATTTATCATTCCAGGATGCACTGCTAAAGGGGAACTATGGAACTCTCTGAGAACTATCTCATGCATCATAAAAGGAACAAATATCCTCCCATTATACAACACTTGGTGTTGTTCATCCTCGGTCCAAACATCAGGGGCCTCACCACAAACAGCTCGGTCTCTCCTGACCAATACCTCTAGATCCCCCAACTAGGAATCTTCCACCAACTACACCAGAGATGGCTGCACTGTCATCTGAAAAATATAATCTCATCCCCCAACTTCTCCTATATCAAGATTCAATGCTGAAAATTCTTTCATTACTCTCCTAGAGTCACTAGATTCACACATTGCATCACTACGTGACTTCCGACTCAGTGCATTAGCTAAAAAATTTCCCTTTCTAGGTGTATATGATATTTAAAATTCGTATTCATATAAGAACTGGATCCACCAATGATGTTGTAAGTTCAAGTCACACTGGGAGAAAACATACCTCAAACTCTTATGATCAGTGAAAACCACAAAGCGCTCTCCAATGAGGTAATGTCTCTACAAGTTGAAATCACACTCCACAAATACTATCTCAAGATCATGGGTGGAATAGTTACATTCATGGGGGATCAACTACTGAGACTCATAAGAAACAATTGATCTCTACTGAATCAAAACACCACCTACCGGCAGATGAAAAGCATTGTAGAAAAAATCAAACTAAACTCCATCTGCTGGAAGAAAAAGAACTGGAGAACTTACTAACTTCTCCTCTAGATACTCGAAAGCTACCTAACACTTATCATTCCATATGAAAGCCTGGTCCTTTCTAGTGAAAGATATCAAAGGATTCGCAACTCAAGAGAAATCGGTTATGAACCTCCTATAATATCATGTGATAACATGGAAACCTCACACCTCTGACACTATATGGATTGTTTCCCAAGACACAACTACTTATATCTTCAATGGATCAACAACTAATCCCTATTGGGACACAAAATTTCTTAAGAAACAGACTTCTCGAGCCAAAAACTCACACTTTGACAACTTCCCTAACAATTGTTGTTGACGAAGAACTCCCAAAATGTCATTTAGATGCTCTGCATGCTCCTCCTCAGATGTGGAGTACACAAGGATGTCGTTGATGAAAACCACCAAAAACATGTCCAAGAACATGAAAAACACATCTTTCATCAACTCCATGAACACTGATAGAGCATTTTTTACACCAAACAACATTACAACAAACTCATAATTCCCATGATGATAATGGAAACTAGTCTTCTGTATATCCTCATCCTTCACACAAATATAATGATATCTTGACCGTAAGTTGATCTTTGAGAACCAACTTTCACCCTTCAGTTGATTAAATAATTAATCATTTCGTGGAAGAGGATAGATATTCATTACTGTCAGTTTGTTTAAGCGATGATAATCGATACACAACCGCAAACTGTCATCAGCCTTCTTCATGAACAAAATTGGTGCACCCCATGGTGACACACTCTGTCGAACAAAACCGCACTGTAACATACCATCAATATACATATGAAACAATCATAACTCAGAAGGGGCCATCCTATATGAAAAAATATATATAAGATATGCTCATGGTTGTAGCTCGATCCCAAAATCGATCTATCGTCGAGGGGGTAATGCTACAACCTCTTCTGGAAAGAAATTAGGGTACTCTTCTATAACCCTAGGAAACACCAACTGTGGAACCTTTGAAGAACTCAACATTAGATCATCCGTCATGGGTGATAAGAATGAAACACGCCTCTGAAACATCTGAGGGTCTCGCTCACCAACGAACACCACTAGATCTCCATCCACAATGCAGAACACAACCTACCTCCTGAAGCAATCCACGGTAGCCTGAACCAAATACAATCAATCCATGTTGAGGATGACATCATATGGTTGTATTTGTAAACATAGGAAATCTACCCATGAGTGGTGCTTCCCCAACACTATCTTACAATCTCTACATACTTCTAACAAGTCAGCTCGGCCTCCAACTGGCGTAGTCAAAGCAAAGGGCCCTGGAAGCCTCTCTACCTCAAGTCCAAAATCATGTAAGAGGGTAGGCGATATGAAGGAGTGTGTCACTCCTAAATCAAGAAATGAATACTCCATGGTAGAAAACAAGAAAAGGGTACCTCGAATGAGGTCTAGATCCCCTGAAGTTGGCAATGCTAAAGCATAAAGCTGACCAAGACCTCCTCCATGACCTCTTTAATCTGGATGACAACCACCACCACAGTCGTGCTCTGCTCTCTAAGGACAGGGAGAATCACAGGGTTATCCTCTACCTTCCTTAACTACCCTCCTCTAAGCTAATGCTGGTACAACCTACTGCTACTGCCTCGGCAAGAACTTCCTCAACTGAGGAACCTGGAGCGGAACACCTGGTGCATGATGAATACTCTGAAAGGTCGGTCACTCTCGCTGCTGATGACCTCGACATACACAAGAAAAACAAGTACATGATACCTTCGTATAGGTCTAAGATCTACTACCCCCAGAGAAACGAGACGCTGAGGGTTAGAAACTACCCCCTGTTGAATAGAAACTCTTCAACTATGAAAACCAGGAAACCTGAACCACACCTCTACTTCATGATGAATCATGATGAATATCCTCTTGTGATGATTCGGCTCTAGATAATGACCTATAGACGACCTCTTCCCTTTCTAGAACCTTAGGAAATGTTTTCAGTATAAATGGGGTGACCTAGAGCTAGATCTCTAGATTCAAAGCCTATTCAAAATGTATCACCCTAGCCTCCTCATCTGGAAACTGGTCTGAAGCATCTCGTAAAAGGTTCCTGAAATGGTTACCAAACTCTCACACACTGGAGCTCACCTATACAAGGGTAAGAAGTTACTTGTGACTATATGAATTCAAATTCAAAAAAAGAAACATGACTTTAAACTCGTCTCGGAACTCCTCCCATGAAATGGATGACTTCTCGCAATCCCCAAGGAACCAGAAACACCACTGCCTCTCTGCTCCATGCATCATTGTCACATCCAAGGACACCCAGTGCTCTTTCTGGTCACAGATCGAATTAAATCCTATCTCAACCTCCTCCAACCAGTCTTCTTTGATAGCATCTGAAATGGATCCCTCGTACTTTTGCAGTCTCTGGCATTGTAACTCTCGGAGTGTCCTCGTCCAAGTGTCTTCATTGTCAACCACTACCCAGTGGTGATCTGCTAGCACAACCCGGTGGGCATATTTTATGTGATCCTGATGAGAACATTGACCTGGAGCCATACCTGTAAAATATAAAATAGTTGGAGCTCCTAAACCTGGAATATGGAAGAGTCAACATTAATTAATTAATTATTTTTCTTTTATTCATTTTATGTTAACCTATCCCAAGGTCTACCCATTCAAACACAAGAACAAGGAATAATAATGCATGATCCTTTCTTAGGTCTCTACCCTGTAACTAGTATCACCTCATTTAGTATCCATTGTAAACTTAAAGGTATGTAAATCAGATCAAAGGGGGACTTAAATGCCTATGTCTCATCTGGTCTCCAATGTTTACATCACTTTCTAAAATTGACTAACTCTATTTCCTTACCAACCCATGTAACCTCACCTATGCCTAACACCAAACTCAATCCAATTTCTCAACCTAAAATTTGATAAATTCTATCATAGCCCCTCCCCACAAAGTATACCCTTCCTGGGCCAACGATGTGAGAAGGGAGATAATGACCCCTGTGTCCTACCACAATTCGGCCCCAGTTGGAAACTAGCACTGAGGGTATAGTAAACACACAAATGGGAGGCATTACCCACTAATAGAACACATGCGAAAGAGATAGATAAGATAGACTCCCAAAAACTTTAGGTCATACAACTATATAAAATAAATCAAAAGTACACATATTAAAGGTCATGCAAAACTACTACAACTGAAAGGGGGAAAACTGCAAGTACCCAAATGAAAGTAAAAACATCAGCGACCATAAAGCCCAAACAGCTCCTGCAACCCTAAGCTAGTAGAAACCAGCCTAATCTCTAATATTCTCCAAGTGACCTAAAAAATAGTTTATATATATAGGTTGAGTATAATTGTATACTTCATAGGATCCTCCCTGGAGCTTCTCGTGCAAATTTAATGAGATCATGCTAAAGAACAGTGAACAACAAGTGAAAGTAACTCGTCACCTAAACAAGTATAATAAGTTCCTAGCCTCACCATGGATACTCTAACAAATTAATTCATTAAAGATTATATAATATAATAAAAAATATCAAGGGTACCCCACTACTACTTCCCCAATTTTTTTCCGCTTCTCCTCAACATCGCATGTCCTAAGCATATTTCTCCAAAAGGATTTCCCGCAAACACCTGGGAAAATCACAACAACATGAACCTCATGCAGCAAAACCACCACGTCCATGTAATAAATGTAACCAGGTATTTTCCAGGACCCACCATAGCTCGCATAACGTGTATCATACATTGGGCATTACACCTCAAGCCATTAAAAAACACACATAGAGTACGAATCCCCAAGCCATCAAAACCTATACATGTTACGCCTATAGTAGTCCATAGAAAAATATATCTAGAATATGTATGTGTGAATAGACACAAGACATTACATCCATCTACACACATATTTGGGGAAAATTGACTGGTGTACCTACCAGTATAAGTAACTACCAAGAGTAGAGAGCATTTCCAAAGGGGGTAGTCAGCCATCCATCTTACCACCTGAATATTGGGGAAAATACCCCCAGGGATCAAAATCCTCAGGGTGTGAGTTTCCCTAACTAACAGGGTGGAGTAACATATAAAAACATAAAAATTACAGAATATACTAAAGCTCAGAAACACACTATGGGAATAACCAAGTCTTAGACTCAACTGCAGCTAACGTCTCTCGGACTCCCGACTGCCACTTCTAAGATAAATTATCCTATAAGAACACAACCATTTAAATATCTTTAATACCTTACTTCATTCCCTTTTTATCAGTTTCACTTTATTTTAATTAATTATTTAAATATTAATTTACCATCAACAATTTCCGCATTATATTTCATTAGCCTCACTCCCAAAGTTCACTGTTCTTTCAAATTACAACCTTAGCATTTCACCCTAGTAACCTCCAACCCCATGCACTAACATCATTTATTCAATTATTTATTTATAGCATTACTTTCCCCTATTTTGAGGCTTTCTAGAAAAACATTCTACGCTACTAAACACAAGGGGTCCCAACACGGTGAGTGTATGAACTAACCGTCGAGTCTTTTCCACCTATAGAAAGAGAGTAGACCCATCCTCCCTTGGTAAGGAAAACACAGAAAGAACATGGAATACCCCGCGCATCTTTTCCCCTTTTGGATGGAGGGTAATAAAACCATCTGCCTTGAGCAGTGGGGAAAGTAATAGAGGATAAAATACCAACAAGAATTATCAAGCATACAAATAATCACATACAACCAGTTACATCATCTCTGGTGACCTCCCCGACACCAACATGCATAAACTAATGCATCTCACCACTCTAGGTATTAAATTCTACCACAACCAATGGGCCTCCATGCCCCCACATAGCACAATAGCCATCCAGGCTCACATCACAACACAAGTAGTAAAAAAACAAACATAATATCAATTGGTCTCTTGGCCCTCAAACAAGGAGGAGGGTAACTCAGAACCCTACAAGGAACTATCTTTTATCTAAACACCAGTTCTTTAATCCATTTTGAATTAACCATTTTATTATTCGTAGGTTCCAACTATGGGAAACCTAAATAGTTAGCTTTCACGAATTGATTAAACATGATTACTACATCAATTTGATTAGCATCAAATTAAAAAAAACAACAATAATATTTATTCACATGAATCATTATCTTTAGAGAAATAATTATCCATTAATTCTATCTTTATATTCATTACTAATTTCCACCAAGAATGAAAAGAAAAAAAGAAAGTATAGATATCGCACTATCTAGAAAAAAAGAGGCAATAACATATGATTGATATAAATTTAATAATCTCGTTCAAATATTTATTATTTCAATTCCATTGTGATCCAGTGGGATAAAAAATGCTAAATATATAGTTTCATGTAAAATAAAATAGAAGAAACTAATACCCTACATCAAACGGTTCCTGATGTTCTCTGTATGAGAATGAGCCACACAACGGGTTACGATCTCCTCCCTCCATGACAACTATATCCACCCGAGGATGTAGAGACACCACCACACTGGTCAACACCCATGAAAATACCATTAGGAACATGGAACTAGAATTCCATAAAAGGGAAATGAGAAATAGAATTAGTTGAACCCAAAAGAATGATGATAGATCATACCTTATATCAAAGATTGATCGATGCTACTTGATTGCATAAAAAATAGAGGGGAACCAATCCAAGGAAGAAAGTTTGATCATAAAACTACTACCGGAAGGAATGGAAGGTTCAAGAATATCACACCTAAGAAAAAAGAGGAAGAACTAGGGAGGAAGATATGTCATCCCTTTAGAAGATATAACAGAGCAGCGGTTTAAGATACGTTGGATTTTCCATTAATAGTGGATCACATTAAACCACACATTTTGACCAAGTAAAAGCATACTAATCCCTCAGAAAAATAATATAGGAGTTATGTCCTTTGAATCGGCTTAGAGTCCATAAAATGAGGCTTTCAAGGAATTTTACATCAAGGGAAATGTCAAAGTGGGGAAACTGTTGGAAGCTGGAAACACTGTTTATGAACAAAAAATTTGGAAAAGGAAAGAGCCTACCGTTGGAACCTCACCATTCTGGAAATAATATTCATAAACATAAAATTTGGAAAAGGAAAGAGGCTACCATTGAAACCTCACCATTCTAGAAACACTATTCATGAACTCAAATTTTGGAAAAGGAAAGAGGATACCATTGGAACCTCACCATTTTGGAAACAGTGTTCATGAACCTGAAATTTGGAAAAGGAAATAGGATACCATTAGAACCTCACCATTCAAGAAACACTATTCATGAACTCAAAATTTGGAAGAGGAAAGAGGCTACCGTTGGAACCTCACCATTCTAGAATCACTGTTCATGAACTTCAAATTTGGAAAAGGAGAGAGGCTACTATTTCACTGTTCACCTATGGCTACCATTCCACTATTCATAGAGCTGGAAATTTGGAAAAGTGTTAGGGATAAATCACCTTAACCTCTCGAAACACCATAGACACTAGATTTTCTCAATGGAATTGACCAGAGAGGTCCGGGCCAATACATATATACACTATGAGTTTATAGTGATTCCATACGGTCTCACTAATTGTCTTATATTTTTTGTTGACTTAATGAACAAAGTCTTTAGAGATTTACTCAACAAATTAATGGTAGTCTTTGTAGATGATATTTTAATATTTTCAAAGAGTAAGGAGGATCTTGAGGGGTATTTGAATACTATGCTAATGAATTTTAAGAGGTAGAAACTATATGCAATGTATAGTAAATGTGAGTTTAGGATGGAGGATGTATCATTCTTGAGTCATGTTATCACCTATAAAAAAATATATGTGGACCCTTCTAAAACTAAGGAAATTGAGGAGTGGCCTAAGACAACTTCTGTAATGGAGATCAATGGTTTCTTTGTTCAATATGAGTACTAAGGATGATTTTTTAGAAACATATCATGATTTTAAAACCCACTAACCAAGATGACTTGGTAGGGAGTAAAGTTTTTCTAGACCAGTGAATGAAAATACCACTTTAAAGAGTTGTTAAAGAGTCTTATCACTGTACTAATACTTACAAAACCAAAAGTGTGTAACTCTTTGGGGTATATAGTGATGCATAAAAAAGGTATTTGGATGTTTTCATATTAAAAATGATAAAGTTATAGCCTACGCCTCAAAGAAGTTTAATGTTTATGAGAAAAAATATCTCTCGCATGACCTGAAGATGGAACCTATGATCTTTACACTAAAAAGGTGTCGGCATTATCCTTATGGGGAGAAGTGTAAGATATAATACTGATCATAAGAGACTCAAATATATATTCATACATAAAGAAATTAATATGCTCCTAAAAATATGGTTTGAACTCATCAAGGAGTATTAATGCTCAATTAACAATCATCATTTTAAAGAAAATAAAGTGGCATAGGACTTAAGTAGAAAGGAGCATGTAAATTTATTAATGATGAAAATTGAGAAGGATTCAATTTTCCTAAAATTTAAAAGGATGGACATGAGAATCACAATGTAATATACATCATCATTACTTCCACAAATGATTTCTCAAACATCCCATTTTGAGAATATAATGGATGCTCAAAGAAATGATGTGTAAATTCTGAAAAAGGTGTAAGATAAAAGTAATGGTAAATCCTCCGAGGTTAAAAATGATGAGAAAAGATTTGTAATATTTGGTTCAAGACTATGTGAAACATCAGATGCTAAGATAAATAAGGATATTTTGACTATTTCATATAGCTCAACCAACTCCATCCACCCAAGGAGCACAAATATGTATCAATATATCCAAGAGAACTAACGGTTGGAAAATATGAAGATAGAGATCACTAAATATACATCAAAGTGCCTAGTATGTCAAAAAGTTATGGTTGAAAGGAAAAAATATAAGGGGATGATGCAACCATTACCCATAACCACATGGGAATGAGAAACAATCACTATAGACATTGTCACTGGACTTCCAAAGACATCAAAATGAAGTAATTTTATATAGTTCATTGTACACAATCTTTCAAATACTGCTCATTTTATTTTTATTTGAGAGGAATTCTGACTTGAACAACACCAAAAGATATAAATTAGAGAAGTGGTGAGGCTTTATGGAGTACCATTATCAATTATACTTGATCATGATATGAGATTTACCTCAATTTTTTGGAAAATTATCCTACATGCTCTAAATAAGGAGTTAAATTTTATTATGAAATGTCTCCCCCGAACTGATGGCCAATCCAAGAAGACTATTCATAAATTGGAAGATATTTTATGAAAATGCTGAATGGACATCAAATGAGAATGTGATCAACATCTTCTATTGGTGATGATATTTTAAAATAATGGTTTCCACTTGATTATCCAAATTGACCCATATGAAACCATTTATTGTAAAATTTATAGAAAACCTTCATGTTGGGATGAATTTGGTGAACAAAAGATATTGGGACCTAAAGTGGTCTAGGAAATGGCATAAAAGGTGAAAACCATATTTTAGCATACAAGGGATAACCAAATTTGATGTAAGAGCTATGAAGATAATCATCGATGATAGTTAGAGTTTGAGGTAAGTGACAAGGTATCCTTCATATATCTCCATGTAAGAGGGTCGTGATATTTTAGAAGAAAGAAAATTTAAATCCCAAGTACATAATCCCCTTCAAGATTCTTGATAATGTTAGAGTTGTGGAATATAGACTAGAATTTTCACTAACCATGTCTTAGGTTAGTGATGTATACCGCATATCCCTCTTGAGGAAGTATATACTAGATCCATCACATGTACTGAACTCAAAGGTGGTAAAGATGGAAAATTGACTCTCTTTTGATGATAAACTAGTGAAGATTTTAGACTATGGAGACAAGGTTCTACATAACAAGACAACTCACCTTGTCAAGGTACAATGGAGAAACCATAAGTATGAATAGGTGACATGGAAACTAGAGGATGTGATGAAGGAGAAATATCCTCACATGTTCTCACCATTTTATGTAATATGAAAATTTGAGGGTGAAATTGTATAAGGGGTGAAGAATGTAACGACCCATAATTTCATCAATGTAATTTCCCTTATGATAATAATTTCATAAAACACATACATCACATAGAGAACCCAATAAAAAATTATTCTCTTAAATGAATAATGATACATAAGTCATCAAATAAGATAATAAGAATGTAAAATATTATAGGGGGACAATAAATAGAAAAGAAGATAGTAAGAATGGAATTTTTTTGATTTTCTCGATAAAATAGAATTACCACACTCATCAACAAATCTATAGAAATAAAACATAATTCTAATAATATAATATTCATTTTTATGATGAAAATATAAAACCTTAAGAGAATGTAGAAGTGAATTATGAATGAATGAAATAAGTAGAATTTATATAAATTGAGAGACCTATATGACCATTATAAATATGATCGTCCGGAATAGTAATCTATCTACTAGAATAGTATCCTAACCTATAAATGTATAAAATAAATTTTAAGTATCGTATAAATAAAAATATGATATATTTATATCATGGTATCAATAAAAAATTTACAAAATTATAAATTAGCTGTTGGTATTTTTGTAAAATGTAATTTTTTATTAAGAATTTCATAATTAAAATAATTATTTAAATGAAAATTTATTTTCATAAATTAGATTAATAAATTAATATTATGTTTTATTAAAATTCTATGATAAATTTATGTGACCTTAATTAGTTTTTCAAAGTGTTAAAAAACTGATTATAATATTAAAATCAATGTTTTTTTAATAAAATATGATTTTATATAAAACATTTTTTATCATATTTATAAAACAATTTCACAAAATGGATTCCATTTTTTATATATACAAGTCAAAAAATTTAAATGTTGAATTTTGAGGATTTTTCTAAAGTAGTTGAATTTTTTGTGAATAATAAAATATGGTAATTTATGGTATTTAGCTTTATTAGCCAAATAATTGTATTTTGAGTCATGGATTATATAAGAACCCATTTAATTAGACGTCCATGAATAATTTACTATATGTAGTCATATGAATCTATACTATTGATAGTCTTGACCCAAAATAATAAACTAATGAATATAATAATTAATACCACCCATTCTCTTCACACCTTATAAGCCTTTTTGATTGCCAATATTCTGCCCAATTACCTTACCAAGCCTCTTCCTCATGTCCTAGAGCTGCTGGTATCAAAAAATCACAAATTCCAAGTTCCATTAGGGTTTCTTCATGGATGTGATATTTAAGAGGTATCTTTCTCAAACCCCCTATTTTAATTTTTTTTATTCTACCTTATCATCACATGACTTATCCATAAAATAATAATTAATCCATTATAATTTATATAATAGAATATTATATTGATAATTTAATATCTTCTATCCATCAGTATTCTCAAATCCTCTTATTCAAAGAAATGAAACAGTTGTCCAAATTATGGAGGTTAACCGTCACCGTGGATAATAATTTCTTATTTTTCATTATCGCCTTCATTGATGGAAATAAAACAATTATTGTGGTTAAATAATATTTTAATATGTATTTTATAACTTATTATATGTTATAAAACAAATATATAAATATAATATTCAATAAAAACAAACTAGTTCACGAGGGTCTGAAAAATAGCCAAAAATAAACATAACATTTATCATTAATGTTTTATCAAATGAATCATCCTAGTACTAGAAAATTATTTATGAGACTATTTAAACAATTCTAAGTGAATTAATAACATATAATTTTAATTCTTTATAATTATTCTCATTTTATATGAACTTCCTTAATTATTCACATGTAAACCAACCATGAAACCCTGAAAATGAACGCACTCAGAATAAAAAAACTGAACTTTATAACTCATATAAATGGCCATAAATGAACTTAATAAAATTATAATAAATCAAATACATAAATAATATATTATTAATTAATTATTTAATGGATATAATTTTATTATCTAGGACATTAATAGAAATTTTTGAACACATTCAGACATAAGGTTAGGGGTCTTTTTAAACCTCCATATTTCTTCTAAGTTATGTTATCTCTCTTTCCACCTCAATTTATCACTTATTTCATCTTATATAAATATTATATATTATATATATATGTCTCATATATATATATATATAATATTTATATTTAATCTTTCATTGATTATTATAAATATATATATATATTAACAGATCTATTATTAATTCCTTTCAAAAAGACAATTATTGGGGTTTTTTATATTTTTATGCCTTTATTATGGTAACACTCAATGAGATGATTTAATAAAAACTTATGATTTATAAAAAAATCCTTATTTCTAAAACCATTTTAGTTCAATTATGGTTTTAGGTAAATTATTATCTTTTACCCCTTTTAAATATTTTTTACCTCTTCTCTAAAAACCCCGCGTAAGAGGCACATTTCCAAGGATAATAAACCACTATTTTCACATATTTTAACTTTAAATGGACATAATTTATCATGATATATGCTTATTTTTATTTTATGAATGTAAAAAAAAATATGATTTAAATCCCTTAATTCAAATATAGAAATATGATACACCCTTTTGGTTACGCCTTATGACATGATTACGATGTCTATTTCATTCAATGGGTAACTTTATTGTTTATTCCATATGTTTGTTTTCTTATTATGGAACACATATTCATAAACATGTTATGATAGGAGTTCCCAAATATATCTCCAATTCATTTGGAAATTTTTAGTCTCAAGAGACATCATATATCGAATTATGGAGTAAACCTAATCCATTATGGGACTTTGTCTGCCATGTCATATAGTATTAGAAGTTATCCTTGACTCATATTATATGTTTCTTCCACATTCAAATATCTTAATGATCATATCATTAAATTTTATAAATTTTATTCTTTCATATGTTTATTCCCGATCCATGCCTTTTATGTTATCATGTTATGCCTTCTAACTCATGTGCTATGCTTTATTCTCATGTTTATTCCATTACTAAGATTTTTAGCTCATCCCTTCCGTATATTCCTTCCCTAGGTTATCATATATAGTTATAAGAGATAAAATAGAGTTAGTATCTCATTTTAGAGATTAATAAAATTATTTTTTAATCTTGTTTATTTGTTTTCTATTTATGTACCTAGTATTACAAATAAACTAGACTTTTTGATCCTAGGTTTGTATTTAATGGATAATTATTATTAAAATATTGTAATAATATGGGTAAAATTCTTGGGTCACTATAGGTGTTTATTTATTAATTCAAATACAATAAAAATATCTTTAAAAACATTCTTGAGTAACATTCCCTTTTTATTTGGAAAATAATTTTTTAAAACACGAAATATTTTGGAAATCATTTTCTACAAAAATCAAATTTAAAAAAAAATTCTCATTAAAAATATCCTCATAAACATGAAAATAGATACAAAAATAAATTATATTCTTGATTGTGGTTAATTCCAGACATTTTATAAAAGTTAAAAACAAAATTACTTATTCATTGTAAAAATGGTTAGGAAAGTGCCTTGTTCAGAAAACTATATGATTTTTTTTTCACATTTTCAGTAACAGACAAGTTTGAATTATTTTGAAAATGATATAAGATTCCTCTGAACAACATTTTTAAATAGTAAAAATGTGTAGAAAAATATTTAATATATCATTTTAAAAAGGATAAAAATATTTTTGATAACATTTTTATAAAACATGGTTTTGGAAGAAAAAATATTTCCGACCAAAGAGTGAAATGAATTTAAATTTTATTAAAAACATTTAATCAATTATTTTAAGTAACAAATTGTTAAATAATGGTAATATTTATTATAAATATCATTAATAAATAGAGTATAATAAAATTTATGTTTTTATTTAAAAATGATAAAATAATTTCCTTTAATTGAAATTCAAGAATAAAAATTATCGAGTAAAATGATATTTTGAAGTAAACACTTGAAATGATCATAACATTGAAGTGATAATGATCCAATAAATCAATTATTTGTATCAAATTTAAATCCATGTAATTTTTTTAAATTTATTATAATAAAATCTAAAGTCATTACACACATAATGTTCGAATATCAAAGACGGTGAAGAAGCAATATAACTCAGTGAAAATAATTTGAGTTATGAAGTTAATTACAATTTGGTAACCCTTAAGTCAAATCAATTAAGATTAAATAACTCAAATTAAATCTTAAAATACCCTTAATAATAAATTATTCATGTTATTACTTGTTAATGGGGTATTATATACACTATATAAAAGAAACAAGGTGTGTGACATTACAATATGGCTCAATGAAATAAAATTGAGACTAAATCCCTTACCTTACACTTAATTTTGGTTAAACATGGTTTAAACTCATGTATAGTGGTTTTAAACATGTTATTAAATTATTATAGAACCATATAAATATTTATATTATAATATATGACCCTTTTATAACATCTTATCACCTAATTGTTAATGAGCTTCCATTATCTTCATCATTTTAGGTGTTAATTGCATGGTTTTCTCATGCATGATTTGTGATCAAAGATCCAATTCTTACACATATTATATAGTTATAATATATCTTGAATAATAATAATTACATAATTATAATATTTATAAATCCACTATACTTTTAAAACCAATAATTAATTATGGTTATGAAAAATTAAGTATGTTATGATCATAGAGACGGTAGGGCGTTCGTACGCATGAGTAATGTTTCCATTTTTCAATTATCATTATGTAAAAGTGGTAAGTAATATAAAATATTTAAATAAATATAATAATATCATATATTACATATTATATACTTATATATATCATCCATGTGTCATGGTGATGAAAACAGAGTCACATCACTTCATAAAGGCAGTAGTCACGTACACAGATGGTGTTATCATCTTTAAGTGAGTGAAAAGGAAAGAAAGAAAATGATATATATATATATATATATATATATTATTTTTAAATAATGATAAATATTTCATGAATATAGTAATTACTTCATGTATATCACATATAATAATTAACATTATATTTATCACCTTCTATGTAAAGCATTAGTGAATGATGAATCACCTAACTTCATAAGGTGGTAGTTCACCATAAAAATGAGTGATGTTATCTTATGTCTTATAGAGTAGAAGGTAGAAATATATATATTATATAGTGACTCCAGAGGTATATATATGTTATAAAGATCATATATATACTTTATATCTGTCATCATACCCAACCATGGGAGGTGGTAATGGAAGAAAAAATGGCATCGGTTTACGAGACAGTAGCCCGCTGAACCCAAAAATGATGATTTCCTATGTAATGACGCCAACCCCAAAATCCTGATGTGAGTGCCTTAATATGTTAAATTTTCATGATTAAAATGAATCAAATTCTGTAGGGGAAATTTTTTTACTAGTTTTGGAAACCATGTATATAAATGACACACTTTACATTAGCAATAATAAATAAAACATAATATATAACAAAAGTAAATGATCATAATACATGAAAACTAATTCAAAGATATCTTATTCAAAACTTTGGTAATGGTAAAAAATAATTGTGAGAGAAAATTATTTGTAAGTGTTTTGTAGAGCCGAATAAATATTGAATCAATGATCATAATTAAATAGGAAAGGTAATTAACTGAGCACACATTTCATTTAATCAAAAAACTGAGAATGAAATGCATCCATAGATTTTTTTCAAAGATAAAATCATATGGAAAATAATAAATGAATTATTAATTTAGTAAATTAATAATTATTGGATTTCACATATCTAGAACATGAACCACTACTATTAAGACATTTCATAAGACAGTTGAATCTACAGGTAAAAACTGGTTTAATGTTAGCTTAATTAATTTTTCCCAGGAGACTATCGATACATGGGGGAGATATATATATTTGGGACCCAGCCATGTATTAAACTAAAAATCATCATTCATATATAAAATATCTTATTTAAGTAATAAAATTTTTTCCTTATCATCAAATATCTGTATTGAATAAAATATGCAGATTTATCTATATTTGAAAAATTAATCAAATAACATTAAAAGTAAATACCATATATAAAAATGGAATATAGTTTATCGTATAATAATATCCATAAAATAGGAATATTAATATTTTATATAAATTTAATGTAAAATTAAAAATTATTATAATAAAGTGATTATTTCAAGAGAAAGTTAACTGTCACAAAAAAGTGATATTGTACAATAACTTTTTTCACACTGTAATTTCCAAGTCAAATCCCTATCGATGAAAAAATTAAAATTGAATCGTAAAATAGAATTAATAATGAATAAATCATGATATTACATGTCAAATTGATACTATATACACCATATATAAGTGAATTGGTGCATATTAACAAATATTTCTCAAGGGAATATAATTTGAGGTAGAATCCCTTGCCTTACACTTACTTTATTAGAACATGATTTAACCTATTGTATGATGGTTTTACACCTTTTATTAACCTATAATATAAATTTATTAATATTTATAATATCATATATGATTCCTTTATAAAATATTATCACTCTTTCATTAATAATCTCTCATTATTTTCATTCTTTCAATTAATAACTGCCTTTTTATTGTGTTTTTTCCTATTAATTACATCATGATTTAATCATATAAATAATATAAACATTGATATAAATATAATATATGTTCCTTATATATTTATTTATTGTAATCCATAATATTTATTGATAGTAAATGTAATTTCCTTTTATGGCGACTATATGACGTACATATGCATGAGCGTTGTTTCCATTTTCTTATTGTATTCAAAGAAAGAGATATTAATGTTATATATTTATATTATAATTATTGTATAATTTTATTTCATATATCACATACTTTTTTTAAAACCATCATTAATACATTTTATTCAAAGTTTGAATGAATCACATCGTATTGATGAGGCGGTACTCCACACATCCATAAACGATTTTATCATATTCCCACAAAATGGAATGTATGATGGTGTGTGTGATATAATAAATAAATAAGAATAAATAAATATTACATATCATAAATATAATATATAAACTCTAAATCCATCATTATTCTCCACCTTGAAATTTGTTATTGGATGAATGAATGACATCAGTTCGCAAGGTGGTAGTCTGCCGTAAACACAAACAATGATTCAATATCCATTTTGATTGAAGTATGTGGAGTTTAAGATAATAAAATTAACCCAAAAAAATCTGAGTACGTTTAATATAATTTGGTTTTATATAAGTATTACATAATAATAATTGAAGGAGGTAAAGAAAGAAATAAAATGAAAACACTTTTAGAAAACCTTTACCTCTCCTTCAGGTTTATTCTGAAGGTTAGCACTAAAACGTTAAATTTTTAGCATTATGTCACCAGTAAGTATTCTATCATGAGGGTAGGGAAGTTTGGTATAAAATGTTTTAGATATTTTCTGATCCAAATATTTTTTATATGTGTGAATAGGGGAGAAGTAAAGGTTCCCTTTTATAAGTGAGGAGAAAGGAACTCTTGGAACTTCTCAATATTTTAAATCAATATAAATTAATTTTCAATTCCAAATGGATCCAAGATAATTAATTTCAAATATAATATAAATTTGGGTCTAAATACTCTCATATGATAAAAATTATATGTTTTTTACAAAATTTATACCCTCATCTTTTGTGTTTTACACTTATTTAACTCCTTTAACTTTAACTATGACGAAATGAATTTTTATTTTTTATGGTTTAGTATAGTTATTATTAAAAGAACCATAACCCATAAATGAGTCATGGATGAAACTTTAAACCTTATACTAATAATTTGGCCAAAATTAATTATTTTGCGAATTTTATATCATTTAATAAAATATTATTTATTTTAAAATATCATTAATGTATATTTTTACATTATTCAGTAATTTGACTTTTAAAAATATATAAATAACTATTATAATTCATAAAAACTATTTTATTGAATTAATTACATTTCATGTTCATATATAAAGTTTTTGTATGACATTAATTATCTAAAATTGTAACTATTTTGATATTTATATTAACATTTATTTGATATTTCCATTAATTTAATATTTACTCCATCATCGTTATGAAAACCTTCAAGGTAAATATTTCTTCCATAAAATTTAAAAATAAATTACCATGATGAAGGTAAATAATTTTCATTTATAAACAATACATACAGTCTATAATATCTTCTGTCTAACCACATACTAAAAATGGTATATTTATTAAAAATATTAGTGTGTCAAGTTTCACTTTTCTTAAAATAAAAAACATAAGTGACTTAAAGTCATCTAAGTTACTCAAGGTGAACATAAATTTTACACATCAATGCTTTTGGTTGAATATTCCCCTTTAAATAAAATTTTATGAACTATTATAGTAATTGGATAATATTTATAATCTTATTTTTACCCTTAATTACCTGATTTACCCTTGTTCGTGGAAATAAAATTTTATGTTCACTATTCATATATTAAAAAAAGAAAGGGGAACTATATAATAAATCATTAAATTATAACTAAAAATTTAGAATCCAATTTTCAAAATTCAAAACACAAAATTGGATAAAATTAATTTAAATTTAAGCCTGTAGACGGGGTGAAAAAGCGGGAATGTAAAGTGAAAATGTTCAAAAGTTTGAAAAGTTTTTATTACCAAATTCAATATGTGAAAAGATTAAAATTATCTAAAGAGAATTTATATATGTATAATTAATATAACTTTACACTAAAATCAATTTGAAATATAATTTAACATTAAAAACTATTTAAATGAAAAGTCAATTTTCAATTAAAACATAGTATTTTCACTATTATCGATGAACCTGTACCTTAGTGGTAAAGGTTCCTGGATGGAATCAATGAGAGCTAGGATCAAATATGGGTGGAGACATATTTCTAGGTTATTATATAAGGTACTATAGTTCATATTTTAGTAGATAATATAGTAGGTACTATTCAACACTATTGTAGTTGAAAATATTCATCTGATTCATCCTTTAGGCCACTGGTTTGGTCCTCGAGTCCTTCAAGACCTTTGAGCCACCTAGGACTTTGGGTCTGTCTGGATTTTGGCCCACCATAATGAATTCAGGCCACCTCAATGAATTTGAGACAAATCAAGGCCTTTAGGCCACATGATATGTAGAAGTTACCAGATAGAATCTATAATGAACATACTCGAGATGAGGATACAAAATAACCACATTCACTAGAGCATAGCTAATCAGATTTGGAATAATGAGAGGGTATGAAAATTTCCGTTGGTACTAAGAATGTGAATCTATTCATACGGTAGTTATCCCAACATCCATGCAATGTTGGAGACCTGACATCACGATATAGATGTTAGGGAGGGGTAGTTCCATGTTTTCATAGTCTGTGATGAATTCCTCTAAGACCGTCGTGTCCTGTAATGTGCCAATGTTTTTCACTATTTAGAAAAAAGTGAAACTTATCATAAAATAAAAACAATTCTCCCTAAACTCATATTGAAATTAATATTTCAAAAATAAAGTTTACTTTTTCAAATAAATTTCCTATAAGTGTCAAAATTTAGTGTTAAAATACGTACACCAACAAAGGGATGGAAAACTACCTTTAGAAAAACACAAAATTTATGCATAAAATTGGATTTAATATTCTATAATGTCTATAAAATGAATAGGATGAATATTAAACATTATATTGAATATTATATTTATATACATTTCATTAATATAATCCAAAAAGAATAATTTATTTATTTTATTGGTATATAACACACTTGTGTGCATTTAAATATTTCTTCAGAAAAATATATCATTTTAATTTCAAAAGGGTTTTTTTATAAATTTGTCACAAAAGAATTCATTATATATACATGTGTAAACAATATTCTCATAATTCAATTATTCCTATTCATACCCACCATTATAATGGCTAGGTTACAATGGTTACATAATAATAATATTTATTTTTTTGTTTAAGATTACTGTTGTGTATGTTGTATACTATTGAACATAGTCATTACTTTTAGAAAATAGGGATGTCACATTCTCCCCTTTTGGGGAAATTGTGACCTCTCCATTTTTAACATGGGCTTGGTTATATGGATTTCATCTTTCAAAATACATTTATATAAATTCCACTTCAAAAAAATAATTAATAAAACATTCTCTTAATAAAAGTGAAAAGAAAGTAATAAGGTTAGAATTGATAACACATACTAGGTTTCCATGTAGAAAAAAATTGACAATGAAGATATAACTAACTCCAAAGGACTGATAAATAGTGATAGAGAACATGGTAATAAGAAAGTTGACCACTACAAAACTGTAAATCTATAATGGGTTAAAACGGCAATATATTTCTTTATTAGAAAATTAAATTGATAAAATTTTATTTTTTGAAATATTTTTCCTAGAGTTGAGGAAATATTTAACTCTCTATTAATATAATTAAATATAATTTTGTAGTTCATAAACACAATATTATCCTTTGGTTGTTCCTTGAAATATTTTCACTTCATTTCTTGACATAGGTTGCATCATATGGTGAAGTATTACATTAACCTCTAAAACATCATCCAATAATAAACCTAAACCATTTCATAAATGGTTATATTTCGAAAATAATATGATAAAACAATTTTGAATGAAGTTAAATGAATTTTCTAAATAAAACTATCATTAGTATTCAATAAACATGATGTATCTCTTTAATCATCATATACTGAACATGTGAACACTTACATCATGTATTCTCTTGAAACACTATAGTAACATAAATTACCATAAAACCTTACTAAAAAAATGCATGCTTCCTTTTTCGTTAAATATAACATAGATTATTGGATATATGACATAAATCCAAAAGTGTTGTAAATTCCATAAATGATAGAATAAACCATGGTGTCAAAAAATGCATTAATCGGTTCCAAGGATGTTGGAAATATCTAATTTAATTTATCCATATCAATTATTTATTTATCTAAAAATAATTTTATCAAAATCATGAACATAATAAGGATTTCATTTCCCCCAATAATTTGTTTACCAAGTTGTTCAAACTTTCACTATATTAGTTTTCTTGGTCATCAGTATCAATGAACACAAGCTTTTAAATCCTCAAGGAAAAAGTATCATAATACAATAGTTATATATTTTATAATTCTTAAAACCAAGATTTCATCGATAACATACTCTTATAAAAATATTAAAGGATATACTTATTAGGTAAAATTAGTCATTCCATTTCATCTATATCAATAGAATATTTGTGACATTGACCCCTTAGCTTCTTCTAATGTATATTCTCTTGACTATTGGGGAATTAATTTTCATAGTGTCCCATCTTATATCAATTTTAACACTGAATAACAACATTTTATCCTTCCATTTTCATTCTTTTTTTGGTTACCCTTATCTCCACACTTATATCGAACTCTTAATCCCTTCATGAAATTTGTAGGGTGATTATTTATACAGTTATCACATGTAGAAAGATCCTTATTTACCCACTTCCCTTTATCTATATTTTCCCCTACAATCCTCTTCTTCTCTTACATCCCTTAAAACCATTAGGAATTGGAGAATTATTTCTCAATCTAGATTTCACATAAAATTACTTCATCATATAAATAAAATGATTGTGAGACAAGCGTTGTTCAGAGACATGGAATAATTTTTTCAAAGAAGTGGTCAATCTTGTACACTATTTTACATATGTAATCTATAGCATACCTAGATAACTTTATAGAGGTATTTTAATAAATTTCAACACTTTATTCTGCCTTTTTATTTAATATAGTAACATTATATTAATTTTAATTTGTCCTTCATGAGGGAAATATTTTTTGAATAATGTATCATTAAAATAATTCCATTCCATTATTTATATTTCTTCTTCCTCCCTAGTATTATAGATTACTCTCCACCATTGGTCCACATAATCTTTCTGGAAATATAATTCATGTTTGATCTTTTCCTTTTAAATGTAACCCAACACTATAAATATCTTCTCCAAATACATAATCCCTTACTGAGATTCAGTTGGATTAGAAGTCCCACTAAAGGATATGGGATTCTATCGCATAATGTGGTCCAACATAAGAGAGTCTCACTATGGAATATATTTCTCCTTCCGAGAAATGTTATTTTCATAACCTAATCAAGCTTCCCTAAAATATCCATAATTTTATTTATTCTAATATTATCTATATTGGTTCTCTTGGTAGGGAAATTTGTACATTGTTCAAGAGTATTGATACCATTACTCCTTCCAAGTGCTATCTCTAAACAATGTCATAAACTAGATTAGATCATATCATTATGAAAAAAATGTATAATCCCAAAATAATTCCCTACCTCTGGAGGGGGACAACTTTATAATGGGTATTCCCTTAGACTGTATTATTTTAGGATAGCCTGAGCGGTCTGCTTTTGTACTCTGAATCATTTATTGATTAAATTCATGATTATTCATAGATGTATAATCCCAAAACTAGTGAAATATAAAAATTAAACTGAAAAACTTATGTGTATCTAATATAATAATGATAAACATCTTATCTTTGGGATGTTCTTTTATTCTTATCCTCAAATTCTATAATAGTGTTATGTTCCCTATTTGAAATTTTCTTAAATCTAGTTCCCAAGGTTTCTACTAAACTTCATTTTATACAAGCTATAATGAACCTAACCCAAGAATCCTAAATCTGGTTTTCTACTTTGTTACATTTACATGATTGCAAGGAATCAAATCCTAAAGGATCGAATAGTTTAGCTGTTTTGGAAACCCGATACATAAATGAAACATGCTTTATATTAAGAATAGTAAATAAAACATAATAAAAAAAATTAAATGATTATAATCCTCTAAAAATCATTCAAATGTGTCTTCTTCCTAACCTATGTGAAGGGAAAAAAATAAGGGTGGGCTCAAATGATTTGTAAGCGTTAAGTACAATGGAGGCCATAACGAATCAATGTGCATAATTAACATGGTAAGATAATTAACTTATTAAACATTCCATTTAATAAATAAACATAGAATGAAATTCATCCATATATTGTTTCATATAGAAAATCCTCTACATAATAATAACTGAATTTTAAATGAAGGATATGATTAATTATTCAACATCTTGTGTCGGGAACATGAAATTCTACCATCAAGACCAATCACAAGATGGTTTAAGCTATTTGAAAAACCCCATTAAATTCTAGATGAACTGATTCATCTCATGAGTCAATCGATTCATCTAAGGGATATAGATAACAATGATCCACCCATGTATTCTATTCCAAATAATTCCTTATATTTCTAATGAACAAAAGTTTCAGAAAAAAGTTTTAATATTTTTATTAACCTATACCAAAACCTTATTAATATTTATAACATCATATATGATTCTTTTATAATATCTTATCTCCTGTTCATTAATGATCCCTTGTTATTTTCACTGTTTCAAGTAATAATTGCTTTTTTTATAATGTTTATTCCTCTTACATAGATCATGATTTAATAATCTTAAGACTGACAAATATTATATACATATGATATATATTAAATAGATTTGTATTTATATTAATACATAATATTTAGTGAGAGTAAATTGAATACACAGTTCTTGGGGATGGTTGGTCATACATACCCTTGAACATTGTTTCTATTTAATTATAGTATTGAAAGAACGAAAAATAAGTGGGATATATGTATATTATCATTAAATATTCATTCATATGTTTTATATATCACATATTTTTATCAACCCCCCCCCCCCCCTCAATGAATTCCATGTAATTCATGGACGAATCACATTACTTTGAGGAGGAGGTGGCCAACACATCCTCAAATGATGTTATCATATTCAAAAAAATAAAAACCATAGAGTTATATATGATATAATGAATACAGAAGTATATATAAATATTAAATTTAATAAATATCATATATAAACTATACATCAATTATTATTCCCAACCTTTAAAGGTGGTAATGTAAGAATGAACGACATCAATTCGTGAGGCGGTAGTCCGTCGTATAAACAAATAATGATTGCATATCATATTTAATGGAAGTGTGTGAATATTTAGTTCTTACCCTTATATTAAAAATATATTAGTATGTTTTTTATATTGGTGTTATTAAATAAGAATGATATAACAAGAATTTAAGTGGGTGGAGAAGGAAATAAAATGAAAATCCTTTAAGAAAAATGTTACATCTTCTTCGGGTTTCTTCTTTAGGTTATCCCTAAAACCTTTAAAGTTTTTATTTTTTCTCAAGATAAGGATTATAAGATGAGGATACAGAATTTTTGGAGATATTTTATTAGGTATTTTTAGAACCAAAGTTGTTTTAGAGGATTTAACAAGGGAGAATAAGAGGTTTCCTTTTATAATAGGAAAGATGGGCACTCTTGGAACTTATCAAAATATTAAAATAATATAAATTAATTTTTAATTTCAAATGAGTAAAAACATTTTAATTTTGTATATAAGATGATTTTGGGTCGAAATAATCTCATAAAATAAGAAATAGATAAGTTTTGACTAAATTTCTACCCTTACCTTTTGGGTTTAACCCTTAATTAACCACTTTAACTTTTAATCTGACCATATGTATTTTTACTCTTTGAGGGTTAGTATAGTTACTATAAAAAGTAAAACAACCCACAAGTGAGTCATATATGAATCTTTTAACCTTATACTAATAATTTGAATGAAATTAGTTTTTTAGGAATTTTATATCATTTAATAAAATATATTTTTTAAAATATCATTAATGTGAATTTTCACACTATTTATTACTTTGACTTTTCAAAATATCAAGATAACTCTTCTAATTAAAAATAATTTTTTTAATTTATTCATAACATCTAAAGTTCATCATGAAATTTTTTATATGACATTAATTATCTCAAATTATATTTATTTTAAAATTTTTATTAGCATTTATCTAATATTTCCAATAATTTAATAATTATTGCATCATTTTTATGAAATCTTTATTTTTAATTATTTATTCCCTAAAAATTAAAAATAAGTTACCATGATAAAGACAAATACTTTATGTTTCCAAAAACTATTTTTTGATGAAGATATCTTCTAGATGACCATATATTAAGAATTTTAAATTCTATGATTTATCTTTTATTGGATTATGGGTTCCGGTTGAAGGATTTTATGCATTGTCTGACACCTTCCTCTCATGTATCACTAGTTTAATATTTTATTTTTTAATTAAAGGTTCTCTGAACCCATCATGTTCTAATAGTGTGAAAAGCTTGATTTTTTAAAATAAAACATTATAAGGGGGTTAAAGTCATAAAAGTGGCTCCAAGAGGTCATATATTCAACACATGGATCATTTTGGTCTAATATTACTCATATAATAAAATTGGGTCCACTGTTCAGGTAATTGTATAAAATTTATGATATTATTTTAACACTTAATTACCTGATATATCCTTAACAGTGGTAATGAAATTACTATGATTACTATTAATATGGTCTTAAAAAATAAAACCGTTTACTAAAGTTTTAAATTATGATTCCAAATATGGAATCCATTTTTCAATATTCAAAATGCATAATTGGCTAAAATTAATTTAAAATTAATCTCATAGATAGGGTGAGAAAGCAGGTTTTTAAAGAATTTTTTTTTCAAAAGGCTGAAATGTTTTCATATCATAATTCATTATCAAAAATATAAAACTGTCTTAAATTGTATTAATAGATGTATAATTGATCTAATTTAAATAAAAAACAAATTTATTATTTAATTTTACATGATATATTATTTAGACAAAAGGTTAGTTAAAATGTAGTATTTGTCACTAGTCATAACAAAATGAAACTTATGAGATAAATAATAAACATTCACCCTAAGATAATTTTAAAATTACACATTAAAAAATAATGTTTTTTTAAATATAATTTTTATATGTTTCAAAATTAATATTCAAAACACGTGTTCCTTACAAAGGTAGAAAAACTACCATTAAAAAAATACAACTTTTTATGTGAAAAAATGGATTTATTTTTCTATCATGTCTATAAAACACATAGGATGGATTTTAAAAATTAGATTGAATATATTTTGTATATATTTCATTAATTTAATAAAAAAGTGGGATTTTTTATGTTATTTATATAAAAAACACTTCTATGCATTTGAATAGTTTTTCAAAAAAAATTCCTTTAATTTTAAAAAGGGGTTTTATTTATAAATTGGTCATAAAATAATTCATTATAAATACATATGTAAACTATATTTTCATAATTGAGTAAATACTATTCATAGTCTTCATTATAAGGGATAGTTTATAATGGTTAGAAAATGACAACATTCAGTTGTTTGTTTAAGCACAGTGTTGTGTATCATGTACTCTATCGAACATAATATTTCCTTCAAAAAACATAGGATGTTACATCATAACACATTTTATAGAAGTGGATATGGTTTTGGGATATTCCATTATTATGAAAAACCCCATTATATGGTAGATATTTAGGTAGTTTTATCTAAATGGATTAATAAAAATTGAAGGACGTGGATAAGGAATTAAAATTAATACGTTTGTTGAAGAACATTACCTCTTCTTCAGGTATCCCCTTTAGGTTTTAACTAAACATTCAAATGATAGATTTTTTGTCAATGACTTGGATTTACTCTGTTTATTCCTTTTTTAAAATTCAATGCTTGTGAAATTATTGGGGGGTTTCAGTGGTTTGTTTCAGGAGTTTTCCAAAAATCTGGTATCAATAGAATAGTGGAACGATAACAATAACATCGTGATGGTGGAACCATAATGGTGGCACCAAAAGAGTGGCACGCCATAATGGTGGCACTATAAATGTGGTACACTGAAACGGTGCCACCATAATGGTGGCACATCGAAATTGTGTTTCACCCTTTTCTAAATTTTCAATTTCCCCATCTTTTCCATTTTCACCCCTTGTACGTCTTATTTGACATGAACTGAGTTTAAAGACTAGTTTTATAATTTTTAAAGGAATTTAATAGGATATTAATTATATCAGTAATATACCAATTCTCCGAATACATTGAGATATTCAAACCATGTTATCATGACCATTATCCCATGTTAATGGCCTTTGGATCCCTTTCCTTCTATTGATATAGGATATGGTTTTTTATAAAAGTCATAGTCCCCTCTTCTCTTTTCTCTTGGTGTGCCTAGAGCCTTCTTCTCTAGATGAGTCATGAACCTTTTCTAGAGACCTTTCTTGCTCATTTTTCTTGCAGTTTCCTACTACTTGTGTGGTCCCCTGTTTTGGCCCAAAGAAGAGTTTTGGTCTCCTGTTGTTCCATGTAGGGATTCCCCTGTCTTTCTTTATTTGTGCATTAGGCGGGGTGGGTATAGTAATATTTGTTGAGGATAGATGAATCCTTTTCTTTAAAAATTAATAAATAATTGGTATGGGAGATGATGATAAAAAAATAACTTGACCAGTTATGATGATGGGTCGGGGATTGATGATGAATAAATGTTGAGTGCTATTTTATTGTATTTCTCATTATTTTCCTATTATGAATTTTTGTTTCTATATGGCCTTATGAAAATTATGGTTTTTGATGGTCCTTGTTTGCACACCAGTGATGCTATTTTTTTTTGATACTCTATTGAATAGTCGTGACATGAAAACATTCTTAAATAAGGTATACATGGTTAAATAAATAGATTCCCTAGGATTAAACCTGTTCTACGATCACCCCTATTATTTAAAGTGGAATTAAAGAACCGCTATTGTTAAATTTGAATATGATTGTATTAATAGTGTGGATCTGTGCTATGTTTGGTTGGGTTTTTTACATCATGGGGGTATGATGTTGTTGTTGGAAACCATGTTACACGTATGACGGGTGGATAGAAGGACCTTGTGAATGGGGAAGGGTATGTTTGTGATGAAGGGTAGCTATTTGGTGGTTTTTTGTTATGGGTTTTGTGTATGGGGTGGTATAAGAGGTGTTAAAGGTTCTTAGGTTGATAGGTTGACTGATTGGGTAATGGATAAAATTGTTTGCAGTGGGACTACCTTTGGTTTATGTTGTGGTCGTAGAACTTGTTGTGCAGTGGAAATTCATCTGGGAAATTTTTGGGATGTAGGGTTGAAGTACTGGGTTTTGTAATTAATTTATGTTTATGGTCATGATGGGTGTGGTGTTGTTGTGCAGTGGGGATGCCGAGTTTAGTTGGGAGAGGATAATTGAGTAGGATCACTTTGACGAATGATAGTTGGTAGTGGTTGAATGGGTGTCTGGGAAGAACAAGGGGGATATGTAGTGGGAATGTTGGTTTCTTTTTCTCTGTTGTTTTTATGAATGGGTGTTAAAACAAAAATTCTTTATCTTGGTTCCTATTTCCTTGTTCAATATTGGCAATACTGAGGAATGAAGTGGGTTGGTTGTTGTGTGTTTAGTTAATTAGCCTCTTTTCCTTATGAGAATTTGTGTAGATGTTGTGCTTGGTAGTTTCCCCGAGTAGTTCTAAAACAAATTAAAGTGATTCCATTAATTAATGAATATAAATTTGTTAAATGTAAAAGGGGTTGGGTTTATAATTTATCATTGGCTATTTGTGTGGTTGTTCATTTAGGGTTAGTAGAAAAAGTGGTTCTAGGGGCTGGTTGTTTTTTTTGGGACCCATAGATTGGGTTGAGTGTTTGTTTACTAATATATATAAATTATAGTTCCTTGTTATTTCTATATGCACCCCAACCTTGTTGAGAACCATGTTTCGAACACCCTCATTTCATGGGGGAAGGTTTCTTTCCCATCATCCCAGTGAGGACAAATGATTGGTTACTGACTTTTTTCCTCACGCCATCTTCTGGTTCTTACTGCTCGAGCTTATCTAGGCAGGCTATAATGGATTGAGGTTTAGTATATCTGAATATCCTTCAGGAAGGTTGTGGTGTGGGTGAGGGTCCTAGGTGTCTGTGGTCTATGTTTGTTTCGCATGTGACTTCAAGATGAGGCCCAGGTGTTTTCCAGCAATATGTGTGGTGTGGGTGTGGATTAGGTGTTTGCAAGTAGGATTTGTGTGTGGTTTGGGTCCTAGGTGTTTGTCAATAGGTTTCAGCAGTGTGACTGGATTTTAGAAGAGTGGTAGCATATAGTTGTTTTTTATTAGGAATAAGCAGATGACCAGTGGGAAAGTGGGGTGGGGTACCCAAATTTTGATGTTCTTATACAAATCCATTTCTCGACTTGCATTATTTTGTTACTGTGCCTTGGTGAGGTTGGGCTGGTTAGTACTCCTTGGTAGGTGCTTTTGGGTTCTGTTATTTTCTCGCATGCACATTAGCATGTTCCCCCAATTTTTCATAGGCGACATTAGTTTTCCTACTGGGTATACTTGTATACTCACCCTACATTTCTAAAACTATTTTCATGTTTCCAAGAGAACCTCGAGGACTATGATGGAATTTAATAGCTCGGGCGTTTGGACAGTTATTGTGCTACTACATAGTCTCTTTATTTTGGTACTTTCTTAGGTGCTTTGGTTGTACCTTTTTTGTAGTTTATGTTTAAATCATGCATGGGTTGAATTTTTTTATTTTATATAAATGTTTAGTGTTGTTTGGGATTTTTATTGTCCAATATCCTGATCATGTTTCATTAAAAAATGTAATGCCTTCCATTTTGTGTGAGATTTTATACCCTTGGTTCTAGTCTCAACTATAAGGCCTATTAATGGTGGTAATAAGGGTTGATTATCATTCCTTCATCTGGAAGAAGGAAGGGAATGCCACTTTTCTATCCATTTCCGCATCTTGAGGAAGGTGGGTCATGAAAGAATGGTATCAAGGGTTGATGGTTGAGAGATAGGATGGAGTTTGGAGTTAGGCATAGTGGGGATTGCATGGGATGTTATCATAATGGTGTTATGAAATCTTGGTTTGTGAAATAGTCATGGAATAATGGCTAGGACACATGAATTTAGGGCTCCCCGTGATCCGATGCAAGGACTCTGGACCTACAGAATGACCAAGTAAGGCTACATTGATTGTAGGATAGAGACCTTAGGAAAGGTACATACATCATAATGACTTGTGTTCTTGTGTGTATTATGTGTTTTTTGAGTTTAATTTAAATAAAGAGTTAATATAAATCTTAAAAGAAAATTTCATACTACCTAGGATTAGGAGTTCCTTGTTTTCCTTTTCAGTTATGGCACCCCGACATTGCCCATGTGTGGTACAAGAAATTGAGGCCCATAAGGATGAATTTGTTGATCAGTGGAGGGACTATCGAGAGGAGGATGATGACCTGGGGCCAATGACCCCTCATGATTTCCAATAGTAGGTCCTATGGAAGTATGAAGGCCAAATTTTAGACATTGAGAAAGAGGACTAGCTTGAGGAGCTCACAATCAACTTTACCTTGATCCATTTTCTGAGGGAGTACTGGGTTACTATTGCAGTAAGGCAGATGCGAGAAGAGATATGTCCATGGTGGATTAACTCATTGGGAGGAAGGATACTGAATTCTTATGTCCTGACTTTGAGAATGAGTTTTGGGCAGAGTTCATTTCCTTAACGATGAAGGCCAAGAAGAGGCAAGAGATTCTACCCCTATAGCAAGGGAGTATGTCTTTGAGGGAACTGAGAATAAATTTCAAGGATATCATATTATTTTCTTTGGTTCTCTTTCTGGATGAGGAGTCGCAGGCAAAAAGCTTGGAGGATAAACATCCACCTTCTATTCAGTATGCAATCAACCAGTTTACCCTACCGACATACTTATAACTTCATAAGAATGACAAAGTAGTGATGAGGATGCACTCATATGTAGGTGTATCATGAGAGGGAATACATCTAAGTTCATCGAAGGGGAAGACATTCATCATCATGACTCTAGAATCAGGGCATTCTAGGTTTTATTAAGAAATAAGTAGTGCTAAGAAGTTCCAATTCTGATCTCCTAGTCCTCACCCTTTCCCCATAGACTCAGGAGCGAGGTTTTTTGTCTGTGGAGGCTGTGGAAGTCTTCAGATCCAGTTCCTAGTTGGAGCTCAGTATGGTGGGGTTGGGCAAGTTCATCAACCACCTTATCAGCAACAGTTGGTGGTCATACCTTTCCAGTAGTAGGGGTAGCAATCTCCCACTCCACCAAGGGTAGATGGTGCTGGAGGTGGCAGAACTCAGGGTGATCCTTAAGGACTTCTAACAGGGCATGTTTGGGGATGTGGTCGACAATATAGGGGTAGATGGGCTGGGTGTGGGAAATTTCATTCTGCGGAGGCAGTGGTTCCAGTGGGGCTGGAGGTTGTTCGAGGTATGATCGGTCTATTTAGTACTCTTTCATGTGCATTTTTTGATTCAGGAGCTTCACACTCTTTTATTGCACCCAGTCTAGCCTATGCCTTAGGACTAGATTTAGAGATACTTCCCATGTGACTGGTGTTTAGTATACCAGTTGGAGGTAATAAGAGTTTTTTATGTTTTCTGGGGATGTAGACTGATGTTGGGGCCTCATCATTATTTTTGGGGGTATTATTCTGCTACAGATGCAGTCATACCATGACACCCTAGTCATTGACTGGTTGTTTTATGTGCACACTATTATCTACTTCTTGCATAGAAAATTCCTGTTTTCAGGTGTGGATGGTCAGTGTGTAACTTTTGTTGGCAGGAATAGTTGTCAGGAGGGTAGTCGGTGTGTGAAGCATCTTCTCTCCTTGTCGGCCGAGTTATCAGTGATATCAGTAGACATATATTTGGTGTAGTTTTTGGGGGTTTTCGGGTAGTTCATGGATGTTTTACCCTAAGAGGATGTGACTCTATCCCTTTTGAGGTGACATTGAGTTCGAAATATACTTGAAACCTGGTGCCCATTTTATTTTGATAGCTTCAATCATATGAAACCTTATGAGTTTTGGGAGCTGTGGATTCATGTTGATGATATGATGAAAATGGGTTTTATCTGGTCGAGTTTTTAATCGTGGGGTGCTCCAGTCATGTTTGAAAAGAAAGAAGATGGAGGTATAAGGATATGCATAGACTATCATAGACTGAATTTGGTAATGTTCAAGAATTGTTACCCTATCCTGGTAATATATTTTAACCAGTTAAGGGGAGCATATTGGTTCTCTAAGATTGATATACATTTTGGATATCACATGTTGAGGGTGAGGGAGGGTGAAATTCCAAAGACTACATTTAGGTGCAAGTGTGTGCACTTTGAGTTTATGGTCGTGTAATTTGGTGTTAAAAATTCACCAGTCACGTTCATGGGGATCATAAACTCACTCTTTATCATTTTCTGGACCTATTGGTCATTGTGTTCATCCAAGATATTCTGATTTAGCCAAAGTCATGGGAGTAGGCTGAGGACATCTAGATATTCTTAGAGGTCCTTCGGCACCCACAGCTCTATAGGAAGTTGTCCAAGTGAATGTTTTGGATGTGAGAGTTGTACTTACTTGGACATGTGGTGTATCAACAAGGTATAGTAGTCGACCCATCAAAGGTCGAGGCGGTTGTTTCATGGGTATCATAAAAGAATGTGGAAGAGGTTCAGAGCTTCATGGGTATAGATGGATTTTAATGGAGGTTTGTACCTGACTTCTCTCGAGTTGCGACTATGTTGACATCTTTGACCATAAATGACCAAGTCTTCTTGTGGAGTCAGTAGTTTCAGGAAGATTTCAGCTACATTAAGGGGATGCTATTCAGTGCTACAATTCCTGGCTTTCCAAAGGAAGGGGAGACATTAGAGATGTTTTGGGATGATTTCTGTCTAGGATCGGGATTCGTGATGATGTAGTTGTGGGGATTAATCTCTTATAGGTCTAGGAAGTTACGTCATCATGAACATAACTCTTCCACACATGATCTGGAGCATTCCACGATTGTCTTTGTGCTTATTTTTTGGCTACATTACCTCATCAGGGAGCGCTTTGTGGTCTTCACAGATCACAGGAGCTTGAGGTATGTCTACTCATAGCGAGACTTGAACATGTGGAAGAGAATGTGGGTGGAGTTTCTCAAGGAATATGACTTAGAGATCTCTTACACTTCATAGAATGGGATCTTCGTGGCTAATTCCTTAATTAATAAGTCACAGAAGGAGGTATTTCAAGAATCCAAAGATGCTTGGAATGCAATGGAGGAGTTGGTTGCTTTGCACCTGGATGTTGGGGTGGATAGTGGCAGAGTCTATCTTTTTTATATGAAAATGAAATCTTCCTTGTTTTTTTAGGTGGAGGAGTCATAGTGGGGAGACTCATAGGATGTAGTGATGCATGATTTCACTATATAGGATTATTCTCTCGAGGGATGGTTGGAGGATAGTCTGAATCAGATGTTGTTTTGTGGGAAGCTATTTTTACAAATGGAAATCCATGATGGAGTTCTTCTTGAGTTCCATAGATCACCCCTAGAGGTGAATAAAAGAGTTTCTAAAATGTATCTGGGCTTGAGGGAATAGTTTTGGTGGCCTGAGGTGAAGTGGGTACTGTCAGAGTTTGTGGAAAGTTGCCGAGCGTGTCAGTAGGTGAAGGTTGAGCACTATGTTCCCGGTAGTCTGTTGTAGCCCTTAAAAAGACCCTACTGTAAGTGGGATGATATATCTATGGATTGTTTCATAGGATATATGAGGGCTCAGGGAGGGTGTGATGCTCTTTGGGTAGTAGTGGATTGGTTGAAAAAATCGGCTAAATTTTTAGCAATCAAATAGTTGATCAAAGTGGATTCCTTTCACATTGGTATGTGGATGAGGTGGTGCAGATTCATGGAGTTCCAAGATCCATTGTCTCAAATCAGGATACATGTTTTACATTGTGAGTCTATAGGGGATTGCAGCATGCCTTCAACACTAAGTTACACCTCAAAACTGCTTTCCACCCTCGTACAGATGGACATATAGAGAGAACCATCCAGACATTGGAGGACATGTTATGGGAAGGTCTTCCAAAAATTAATGGGTCTTGGGTGTGAAATTTTCTCTTGGTATAATATACTTACAATAATATCTATCACTTTTCCATTAGTATGGCTCTATTCTATGCTCTATAAGAGAGTCAGTGTCGTTCACCCTTGTGCTAGATGGAAGTTATGGAGGCATCTTTTTCTTGGTCCAGACGTGGTGTAGAGTATGACAGAGAATGTACCACTATTCAGTGAGAGGATGAAGGTAACACAGTATTGAAATAATTTATATTCCAATCATAGGAGGATGCCTTTGGAGTTCGAGATTGGGGACCATGTTTTCTTGAGGTTTTCTCTTCGACTTGGGTAGAACATATTTGGTAGAGAGAGAAAGATTTATGCTAGGTTCATTAGACCTTATGAGGTGTTGGGACGAGTTGGAGAGGTGGAAAATCATCTGGTGTTACTACTATGGTTGTACAGGCTCCATGTCATCTTCCATGTCTCTTAAATCCGTCGGTATCTGCATATTGACTCCCATATCATTAATTGGGGAGAGTTGGATATAGAGGATGATGCGACATTTAGGGAGCGACTGGTAAGAATTGAGGATCATGAAGAGATTGTGATTTTTGGATAGACCATCCCTTTGGTTCATTTGTTATGGAGGCATGTTGGCGCCAAGGAGATTACATGGGAGTGGGAGGAACAGATGTGTTCCTAGTACCTGAAGATTTTCTACATTTTTCTCTTATTTTTCTTTTTTTTGCTTAGTTTTTGTATTTAATTCTTGACCTTGTTTGTTATCATATGAGTTATTTCCATGTTCTATGAATGTCTGTGAAACTTCCTGACTGTGGGGAGGGGAGGAACTGATCCATAATCAAGATGCATTAATGTGGATGATATTGAACCCGTGTAGGTGAGTCAGTGCCACCCAAAGTGGATAGTATCTTGACATGGAGGAAGAATCTCCCTAATCCTTGTGCTTAGATAGTTTTTCCTTTGTGAAAATCTAGTGCTTGTGATTTTCTTGGGGGTTTCAATTGTTTTTTCTGGAGTTTTCCAAAAATCTAGTTTCACCAAATAGTTTCACCAAACTGGTGGCATTGTAACAGTGGAACCGAAATAGTGGCACACCGAAATGGTGGAACTGTAATGATGGCACACCGAAATGGTGGCACCATAATAGTGGAACCATAAAGATGGCACCATTACAATGGAACACTGAAATGATGTCTCACCCTTTACAAAATTTCCAGTTTCCAGATCTTTTACAGTTTCACCCCTCTTACACCTTATTTGATGTTAACTAAGTTCAAAGTCATGTTTGTCTCACCCTTGTTTGGGTGTTATTAAGGGTGTTTCAACCCTATAGAGTATATCATTAATATACGAATTCCCCTAGGGACTTTGAGATATTTAAATCATGTGATCTTGACCACGATACCACATTAATGGCCTTTGGAATTATTTACATCCATTGATATAGGATCTAACTTTTTTCTAAAATATGTGGTCCTGTAATATCTTTCCTCATGGTGCGCCTAGAGGCTTCTTCTCAAAAAGATTCATGAACATCTTCTAGATCCATTTACTACTATGTTTTTTGGAGTTTCCTACACTCGAGTGATCCCATGTTTTGGCCTAAAGAACAGTTTTGATCGCTTGTTTTTCCATGTAGGGATTCTTATATCTCTCTTTATTTGTGCATCATGCAGGGTGGGTATAGAAATGTTTCTTGGGGAAATACGAATCAATTTCTTTTAAAATTAATAAATAAGTAGTGGGGAAGAAGATGATAAAAATATAACAGGGCTTTTTTTGATTATGGTTATGCGATTGAAGATGAATGAATGTTGAGAGCTATTTTATTTTATTTGTCTAGGATTTCCTGTTATGAATTGTTATGGCTATAAGGCCTTCTAAAAATCACGGTTATTAGTGGTCCTCATTTGTGAAATGGCTATTCTCTTTATTTTTTTTTTCATACTCGGTTGAATAGAAGTAACAAGAAAACCTTCTTAAATCACTTATACTTGGTTAAATGAATGGATCCCTAAGATTAAACATGTTATACAATCACCCTATTATTTAATGTGGAATTTACGGACCCCTCTTGATAAATCTGATTATTAATGGATGAATGGTGTGGTTTTGTATTGTGTTTTCTAGGGTTTTGTACATCGTGGGGGCTGTGAAGTTGTGTTTGGAAACCTTGTTATGAGTATGAGGGTGGACAGGAGGAAAGACCTAGTGAATTGTGGAGGGTATGTTTGTGTAGGGGGCTTCTATTTGGTGGTGTTTTGATGTGGACTTTGTTAATGGGGTGGTACGAGAGGTGTGACGGGATCTCTAGTTGAGAGATTGATTGATTTTGGAATGGATAAACTTATAGGATGTGAAATAAACTTTGGTTTATGTTGTGGTTGTAGAGATTATTATATAGGGGGAATAAATCTGGTAAATGATTGGGAAGAAGTGATTCAGTACTGGGTTGTGTCGTGACTTCATGTTTATGTATTTTCTAGGTGTGTTGTTGTTCTCCAATGAGTTTGTAGGGTTTGGTTTGGAGAGGATGATTGACTAGGATAACTTTGAAGAATTACATTTGGTAGTGGTGTCTAGGAAGAACGGGGGGGGGGGGGTGCAGTGGGACAGCAGGTTAGTTTTCCTATTTCTTTTATGAATGGGTGTTAAAATTGAAATTTATTTCCTTGGTCTTTCTTCTCTTTTTCAATGGTGGAAGTACCGAAGAATGAAGTGGGTTGGTTTCTATGTGTTTAGTTAATCAGGATCTTCACCTTATGAGAATGGTTGAAAATGTTGTGATTGGTAGTTTACCTAGGTAGTACTTGACTAAATTAATGTAAACCCCATAATTAATTAATGGAAAGTGGTTAAATGAAAAAGGGGTTGGGTTTATTTTTTGGTAGTGGTTGTTGGTGTGGTTTTGCATATATGGGTAGCAACAAAAGTAATTCTGGTGGGATGGTTGTTTTTTAGGGAACATAGGTTTGTATGAGTATTTGTTTAATTATATGTAGAAATTATAGTTACATGTGATTTATATATTCACCCATCCCTTATTGAGCACAATTTTCTGAACACCCCTATTTCATGGGGGAGGGTGTCTTTCCCAACATCCTAATGGGAAGACAGATAACTGATTACTGAATTTCTTCCTTACACCTTCTTTTGGTTATTACCACTCGAGTGTATCCAGGTAAGAATTAATGGATTGATGTTTACTATACCTCGAGATCCTTTTGATAGGTTTTGGTGTGGGTGAGAGGCCTTGGTGTTTGTAGGATAAGTTTATTTCTCATGTGTCTTCAGGATGAGGCCCAGATGTCTTTGGTTGAGATGTGTGGAGTGGTTTTGGCCTAGGTGTCTGTGGGTGGGATTTGTGTGTTGTTTGGGGCCCAAGTGTGTGTGGCCAGGTTGTGGTAGTGGGACTTAATTTAGGAATAGTGTTATTATCAAGACATTAAATATTAGAAATATGAACAAAACAAGTAGGAAAGTGGTGCGGGGTACCCAAATGTCTTTGTTCATATACTACTAATTTACTTGAATTGAGTTATTTGGTGAGCGTTCCTGGGTGATAATGTGTTAGTTAGTAATACTTAGTAGATTCTTTTAGGTTTTTTTTCTTTCTAAGAGAGTAATTAGTATGTTCCCCCAGTTGAGCATGGGTTACTTTAGTTTTCCTACTGGGTATACTTTTATACTCACCCTACGTCTATAAAACTATTTTCAGGTTTCTAGGAGGACCTTGAGGACCTTTCTAGACATTAATACCTTGAGCATCCGGATAATTGATGTTCTGATACATAGTCACTTTCTTTTGGTACTTTATTTGGTTCTTCAGTTGTACCTTTGTTTTTGTTTGCTTTTAAAAGAAAACATGGGTTGGATTTTTTGTTTCCTTTTTATAAATGTGTGGGGTTTTTTTGGGATTTTTACCATTTTATCCCTAGATCATGTTTCATTAAAAGGGTAATTCCTTCCATTTTTTGTGAAATTATATACCCTTGGTTCTAGTCACCACTCTGGGTCCTATTACAGACAGGATTTGGGGGTCATTATCTCTCATTCATCTTGAAAAAGGAAGGGTGTGGCACTCTTCTATCTCATTTCCCATCTTGAAGAAGGTGGGTCATGAAATTTGTTCTCAAAATAAGTTTTCTAGGATGATGGTTAATCTTTGGGAAGTTATTTAGGTAAATATTGGACAAATAAAAGTGGTTTTAAGATGTGAACAAGATATTATAGGGGGTGGCCTTTTACAAGTTTCGGTGAGTATACACTTTTTTTTTGAAAATAATTGAGGGATCCTTTATTTTTTAAATGTCACAAGGGAAAAGAATAATCCATTATATAAAATGAGTTGTGTAATAGTATAAATATTCCCACAAAAAAGTTTTTATAAGATTTTATTGGTCATTTTTACCTTTATCTTTTTATTTTCACCCCTCGGTAAACCCATTTTTACCTTAACCGCGATAATATATTTTTACTGCATTCACTATTCATTTTGGTAAGAAATTAAGTTGAAATTATTATAAATTATAAATTATCTTAATTCTAAATATGGAATTTATTTTGAAAAATTCAATTCACATAAGTGGAAAATTTATATTTAAAATTAAACCTATAGACATGATGGGAAAGGATGTTTTTAAAGAGAAAACGTCCAAAAGTTTACAAAGTTTTTATATCTAAATTCAATATGAAAATGATTCTAATTAACTAAATTGGATTAATTGATATAAAATTGAACTAAATTTAATTTAAAACCACTTATAAATATAATTTAAAATAATAAATAACTTAAACAAAAGGCTATTTTTTATTAAATTCTTCATTTTTCAGTATTCATCAAAAAATGAAACATTTCGAAAAAATCCAAAAAATCATCCTCTTCTAATTTTAATATCTCAATTTCCAAAATAAAGGTTTTTTCAAATAATTTATCAAAAAATTTCAAAATTTAATTTTCAATTAAGTGCATAAAGTGTGACTAAACCATCTTTTAGGAAAAATACAATTTCTTCAGAAAGTATTTTTTTGTTTAAATGTATATTATTTTATTAATAATAAATAACTAATTAATAAACATATGAAAACTATATATTTTTATAACTTAGTTAATTATACTCATACCATCAATTCTAATGGTTATGAAATAAATGTAATTTAAACTAAAAATATTAATAGTATATAGTAATTTGGTAAAACTCTGTTTTGCGTGTAATTCAAGATATTTAAGAACCTCATTATTGTGTGTATTGTAATCTATAAAAGGAATTTAATTTATTCTAAAATAAATATATTTTAAAGAATTGGGGTTTTATATTCTCTTATAATAAGGTTTTGTGTGTCACATAATTTATTTAATAAAATATTATTCTTTAGGAATTTGTGGGTGTTACATTCTTGAAATCTTAAATAAATTGAGTCATCACACTTTAAAATTGATATTGGTTATCAATGTTTTTATATTTGAAAATACCTTAATTAAAATACCACATCATGAGAAGGGATGGTAAGACACCATCTTAATAAGACTTAAAGATAAGTTAAATGGTTATATGGAATAACACATAACTAGGTTTTTTTGAGTAGTAGAACATCGATGGAAAATGAAGATATGGAGAAGGAAGAAAATAAAAAATAATTATATGAAGTTATTATGTTAATTTATCTCAAGAAATTGAATGATAAATATAAGGATAAGGGTCTAAAAACCATAAATTTGTAATGATTAAAAATACAATTTGATTCATCATATATTAATTTACTTGGATAACACCTTTATCTCAAGGTTATTTGCTCCCTAAAGATGAAGAATTATTTTATTGTATAAGAATATAAGAAAATATATTTAATTAATTAATTTCCATTTAATAAGTGAAATATAATCCTTTAGTTATTATCTGATAAATTTTCAATTCATTCCTTACTCTAATAAATAAATATCCAAAGTTTATTTTTATGCCTGAATCAATAAAATTCACTTTTAATGAGTCGTAAGATCCTCAAATGAATGAAGAGTCCATCTATATATCTCTATCTATTTTCCAAAACCAATATTTTTATCACATTTTATCCAATAAATTAATCTCTAAACCTAAAAAAGTAATTCTACTAGTTCACCATTAATATTTCTTTATTTTTTTGAAATAGTTTACCTAAAAATGATGAAAAATCATCATGGACATCATGTAGTCTAGTGGTATGAGATAAACCCTTATTGTTCTTCGGTCATGGTTTGAATCCCCATAGCATTGCTAGATGTTATTGGTTTTCACCTTACACTAAAATGCAATTCGTAAAAATACTTCTACAATTTAATTCTTCAATCCCAATAAAAAAAATACTTCATCAATTTTATTTAAACACAGGTCATTCCTTGGTCTAGGTGTAAACCTTTAGAAGAGGTTAATGACTTTTATAATTCCATGATTATCTATATTTCTTATAATGAACTATAAATAGATCACTAGGATGAGATTTATTTTCATCGATCATACTCTTATTTTCTACTCTAAAATTCATTGATTTATTCCCTTACTTTACAAACATAAAGAATTTTATTATTACATTCAGACACATTCCTTGATTCCTCCTTACACATTAATTCCATGGTGGAAATTTAGTATTAATTTCTCCATGGTCTCCACCACTTGAGTTCTTAGAAACTTCTATAATTCTTTTCTTTGATGAGTCCAAGAGTTGGTTAATGTATATGTTGTTAATTATATTTTGGGATAATTGATTCAGAATAATCATTATTTGTTTAACTACTATAATTATTCAACTTTTTTAATCATATTCACCACATTTTCCATCATGTTATCTGTTCACATGATTCTATTGGATTCTATTCATCGAATAAAAAATGAATAGTGTGGAAAAAAATAATCATATTTGAGAAACCCATATAATTATTTATATTTTTTCTAAACAATGAAAAATTATCCTAAATATAAGACACCACAGCTATAAACTAGGTCATTATTGCCATCATCTATTTAAATTGTTTATAATGGATTATTAAGAAAATGTGAATTATCCTAAGCATATCCCCTGGGAGTGTCAAACTAGGTTCCTAGTAAGACATGTTTTCATGTTCCTGGTAATGATCAAGTCAAGAATAATAATCCTTTTTAAGAGTTATTACCCATAGGTTCCTATTTGATGGAATCATGTCAACTTGTAGTATCCATATATGGATTATTTCTAAGAAATACCACATAATATCTACCATACCAAAAATTTAGGATGATCTTCTATAATTATCAACAATTTCTATCTTAGGGTTATGTGCCCTAATATATGTTTTCCAAAATCTAGTTCCAAATGTTTATATGAAAACTACTCTTATACCTACAGTAGAAACCCTGACCCCAGTAGCCTGGATCTGGTGCCTGGTTTATTACATTGGAATAAGATACTAGTAATTGCATCCCAAAGGACCAAATAGTTTAGTAGTCTTTGTAATATAGATAGACACTTGAGGCTTTAATTATATTTGAAAAAGATATACAGTGTAACTTTTTTCTAAATAATAAAATTATACCCTCAAGAATATATTTTCATACAAATCAATGTACACTTCATGTATTCCTAGGGAAAATAAGAAAAATAGGGGTGAGATCAAACGTTCGGTATGGGTTAAGTATAATGGAAGCTATCATGAATCAATAAGAATAATAAATATGGAATATTAAATAACTAAACCATGAATATCATGATAAGATAATTCATAATCAATATTTAAAGGTAAATAACTGAAAACACTTTCCATTTAGTTAATAAACTATGAATGAAATGCATCCATAGATAATATCATAGAAAAAGTCTCATGCATAATACTAACTGAATTATAAATGAAGAAAATTATTAAATATTAGACATCATGTTTCCCTAGAACATGATACATTTTTCATCAATACCTTCCACAATATGGTTTAGAACAATCTAGGTGAAAATCCATTTAATTAAGGCTAGATAACTGATTCCTTCCATTAGAATACCAATAAATCAAGTGGATTTCTATTAATGTTCTGCAAACTGTGCCATGCATGTCCAAATAATTCATCATATATTGAATAATATATTTAATTTATATATAATGTTCTATATCATCAAATATCCTTATTGAGTAAAGTATACAAATTATCAATATTTTTATAGTCAATCAAATAATTTTCAAAGTAAAACACCATATGTTGGAATTAGATACATTTTAAGCGATAAACATATCCATGATAAATAATGTGGAAATTTTGGGAAATTTAATTTCTAATCATCCCATAAAATTTAATATTTTAAGGGAAATCCAATGACTACCAAAATTAATCAATGAAATAAAGTTCAAAACATTACTTGGTCAAAATAATCATAAATCATTCATAAGAAATAATTAGGATGTTATTAATATAACATATATCCATTTGAGTAAGAATAAAGGGTTTTTTCACTGACGAATATAGTTACCATAATGATATTTTTATAAAAATTATTATGTAAAATATCATTTTCATTTTAAAAATAACTTTTTTAAAAACATGAAACATTTCTGAAATCTATTTCTTTGAAAATATATTTTGAAAATTCATCTTCATTAAAAATAATCATTTAAAATTTCAATGGAAGTTTCAATAAATTTATGGTCATAAAGGTTAGTAATTTCATAAAATTCGTAAAATATAAAAAGAAAATTCCTATTTTAATTATAATTTTTTTTTGGAAATTTCATTTTTGAAAATGAAAAGAAGATTCCTTTTACATTTTCATTAAAATACAAATAATAACTGTTTTCAAAATAAAATATGATTATTTTGAAAAAAAATATAAAGTGTAAAAATGGGTAAAAATGTATTTAATAAATAATTTTTATATGGTTAAAAACATTTTTGAAAACATCATAAGTGAACTTGGTTTTGGAAAAAATGAATTTCTTAACGATGATAGAAATGAATTCATGTTTTCTTGAAAACATTTTATCAATTATTTTTAAGTTCCAAAGAGTAGAAAAAATGGAAATATGACTTAGAAATATCTTCAATAACTATATTAGAATAAAATTCAATGTTTTATTAAATGATGATCAAATAATTTTCTTCAATTTAAATTCAAGAATAAACAATCTCGATTAAAATTTGATTGTGAAGTAAACCCAAGAAAAGATCCTAAAATAAAATTGAGAATTAGTTAATGAATTGATTATTTATATAAAATATAAATCCACATTAAAATTTAAATAAAATATAAGATAATCAAAATTAATTGCTAACATAATCTTAGAATATTAAAGACAAGGAATAATTAATATAACCCAATGAAAATAAATTGATTTATGAAATTATTTACCACTTAGTAACCATTATTTCAAATACCTGTAGATGAAATAATTCAAATTTAAACATAATATACCTTGAATAATAATGTATTATTCATATTATAATTCAATTTTGATTTATATAATCCATATAAAAGAAATTAGGTTCATGAAATTACAATATGCCTTAATGAAATGAAATCGAGTTGAAATCCCTTAAAATACATTTCCTTTTGGTTAAATGTCATTTAACCTCCTTTATAGTGGTTTTAAACTTGTTATTAACTTATTATAGAAAAATATTAATATTTATATTATCATGTACAATCCTTTTATAATATCTTATTACCCATCAATTAATAATGTTTCATTATTTTCATCATTTTAGGTGTTAATTGCCTTGGTTTTCCATTCATGTTTCATCATGAAAGATCCATCTCTTAAAAATACTATATCGTAACATTATCTATAGAATAATAACAAGGAAATAATTATCCTATTTTTAAATCAATTATATTTTTAAATCAAATCATGAATGATGTTCCAAAAAAATGAAGCACATTACGATCACGGGGATGGTAGGTCTTACATAAATATGAGTAACGTTTCCATTTTTCAATGATCTTTATGAAATAGTTTTAAAAAATAGATACACATTACATAATTATAATAATATGTTATATAAAATATTATATACTCATATATATAATCTATGTGGTATGGTGTTAAAAAGAGAGTCACATGGCTTCCTGAAGAAGGTGGTCCACACATACATTAACAATGTTGTCATCATTAAGTGAGAGAAAATGAAAGAAAGAAAATTATATATATATATATATTATATAGTGATAAATATTTAATTAATATCATATGTATTTCACATATATAAAATATAGTAATTAAATTTTTATTTATCACCTTCAATGGGAATCATTAGTGAAAGACAGATCAAATATCTTAGCGAGGTGGTAGTCCGACAAACACAAGAGCGACATTATCATATCTCCTAAGAAATGAATTGTAAATAAGTGTATATGATATAGTTACTACATATGTATAAATATATTATATTTATCAAATATATACTTTATATACATCATCATAACCAACCATTAAAGTCTGTAATGGAAGAAATAATGATATCTACGGGCAAGGTGGTACTCCGTCATACCCACAAATGATGATTTCGGAAGCCATTTAACTAAAGTGGATATTTTTTTAAGAAATTATCATATTATAAAAACATCCAATTATATTTTATATGATTATTTTTTTATATTATAATGTTTTAATAAAAATTTAAAGAGGTTTAGAAATAAGTGTAACAAAGAAGCTCGTTGAAGAACATTATCTCTTTTTAAGTACCCTCCTTAGATCATCACTAAAGAATTAAAAGGTTGAATTTATGATGAAACTAAGGCTGATAGGATGATTGGATAGATTTTTGGATGTTAATTGGGAAAATATTATCCTAGAAAAAGTGGTTTAGTGGTGTTAAGAAGAGAGGAGAGGGGGTGGCATTTTTTATGTGGGGGAGAGAACACACTTGATATTTTTAAAAATCATTGAGTGCTACCACATTTTTCATGAGTAAAAATATTAAAAACTATACCATTATTGAACCTTATAGGTGTAATTGTATAACAATGTCTATAAAACCGTTTTTATACAATTTTACAGGTCATTGTTTCCCTTATATTTTTAGTTTAACCCACGGTAAACCAATTTGTACCATAATCACAGTAATTAATTTTTACTGAATTCACTATTCATTTTGGTGATAAATTAAGTTAACCTTATTATGAATTATACATTAGTTTGATTATAAATATTGAATCAATTTTTCCAAATTTCATTCATATATGTGGGAAATTTTAATTTAAAATTATTCCAAAGGATGTGGCTAGAAAAATGATTTTTAGAGAGAAAATGTCCAAAAGTTTTCCTAGTTTTTATATACAAATTCAATAAAAAATTATTCAAATTACCTAAATTAAATTAATTGATATAAAAATGACCTAATTAGACTTTAAAACCTATTAAAAATAAAATTTATCATTAAAAATAATTTAAAAAAATTGTTTTTTTCAATTAATATTCAGTATTTTCCCATATTCAACAAAAAATGAAACTATTTAGGAAAATCCTAAAAAATAACCATAAAATAATTTTGATATCCTTATTTCAAAAATAATTTTTATTTTATCATAATTTTTTTAAAAGTGATAAAAATTAATATTAAATTAAGTGCACAATGTGTGAATAAACCATCATTTAGAAAAAAATACAATTCTCAGAGAACATTTCTTTTTTATTTTAAATGAAACATATTTTATTGCTAATAAATACATAGTTAATACACATTTTTAGAATATATATTTTCATAATTTAGTGAATCCTACTCATACATTCCATTCTAATGACTACGTGATAAATGTCATATTAAATAATTATAATAATAATAGTATATTGTTGTTCTGTAAAACTTGGTCATGTGTGTAATGCAAGCTATTTAAAAAAATAATTATTGAATGTATCATATGTTATATATGAAATTATATTTATATGAAAATAAATATATTTTAAAGTATTATTTGGTTATATTCTCTTCAATTATAGGTGATTCGTGTCACATTTCCTATTGAATAAAATATTATTTTTTTATAATTTCAGGGTGTTACAAACTACGCATATCTCAATAATTTTCCAAGATTGATATTCATTATGAATATCCTCAATTGAGGTTCAAGAATGAGGTTATACACAAGAAAACAGTTTGTAAAAGGTATGGACACTATGAATTTATAGTGTTTTCTTTTGGTCTTATTAATACCCTGACTATCACCATGGATTTAAATAATAGAGTCTTTAGAAATTACCATGATCAGTCTGGGGTAGTATTTATATAAATATTCTTATTTATTAACTTATAAAAAATCAACATGATCATCATTTCAAAATTATGTTGAAGATCCTATGGAAGGGAAATTTTACCAAAAATTTACAATTTGTGATTTTTTTCTTATGAATATTTTTTTCTCGGGTCATATAATCCCACGTCAGGGAATATCTATCGTCCCTTAAAAGATAGAAGTTATTTATCATTGGTATAGAAACACCACTTTGACTGAGGTTCATATTTTATTTTGTTTGACTAGATATTATCGGTTCGTTTTGGACAATTTTTCATGGCTATCAAATCTAATCACTACGTTAACTCATATGGAGAAACGGTCCTTTGAATGGGTGAATGAGAGGAATGTTTTACAGAATTAAACTGAAGGATACTCAAAAGACCTATTCTTAGAACACCTAGGACTGGTGAAGTTTTTTTAGCCTATAGTGATTCATCAAATGAGGGATTAAGATCCATCTTAATTAATAATTATATATTTATGGCTTATGTCTCATGAAAATTGATGGTTCATGATCAAAATTACCCAACTCATTATTTAGATTTAGCTATGGTAATTTTTGAAATAATAATATGGGGGAATTATCTATATGGATAAATGTGTGAAATATATACTAATACATCAAAATTAAAGTATATGTTCATGCAAAAAGAGCTAAACATGAACTAAGGAAGATGGTTAGAGCTGATTAAATATTATGATTTATCAATATATTACTACCCATTCAAAGAGAACAAGGTAGAAGATTCTCTAAGTTGAATGGATCAGGAATGCATATCTATTATGAGGATAAAAAAAGATCCAATATTTCACAACATTAAAATTATGGATCTTGAAATCTTTGAGAAAGGTTGATAATATTATCTTTATAAAACGAGTGTTCAACCATCAATATAAGTGAAGATTAAAGATACACAAAAGGAATCTACAGTGCTACAATAGAAGAAGAGAAATATTTTTAATTTCAATATTTATTATGATAGAATTATAATTTTTAGGAACTATATATTTTTGCCTCTGGTAAGAGATTTGAAGAATGATATGTTATAAGAGGATCATAGTTCTTCATTCCCTATACATCGTGGACATATGAATATGTATATATATTTGAAAGAGTATTTATAGTGGTATGAGATGAATAGAGATAATGAAGAGTTTCTTTCATGATGCATGGTATGTTAGAAATTTATGGTTGAGAGATAGAAGTCCAAGTGTATGTCACAACCATTACCCATACCAAAATATAATTAGAAAAACATCATCATGGATTTTATCATTGGAATCTATAATATTTTGAAAGGGTGTAATGTTTTATGGGTTGTAGTCAATCACCTCTAAAATTCATCACACTCCTTTTCCATTAGAGGAGATTTATATCTTGATCAAATTACTTAGTTATACATTAAGGAAGTGGTAATATTTCATGGTGTACCACTATCAATTATACCTGCTCAGTATTTGAGGTTTACCTCAACATTTTTGAGAAGTCTTCACCATGCTCTATACATAGAGTCAAGTTTCTACACTTCTTATCATTATCAGGTTTATTTTCTTCCTAAAAGAACCTTTTAATCTCTATAATACATGTTTATAGATTAATTTTTTGGTTTCAAATGTGGTTGGGATCAAGACATTCCTTTAGTAAATTTTCTAACAACAGTAGATTTCACTCCATAATACATATCTCTCCTTATGAATCCATCTATGGTATAAAGAGCATATATCCAATATAACTGAATTAGTTTTGAGAATGAAAACTATTGAGATATTATTTTGCTAAATAAATTCAAGATAATGTCAGATCCATTCAAAATCACATAAGACCAGCTCAGAGTTTAAACATAAATTATGCTGTAAATCATCAAAGAGATCTAGAGTTTAAATTTTGTGATAAAGTATTCCTAAGAATATATCCCTAGAAGAGGGTTATGATATTTATAAATAAGTTTAAGCTAATACCTATATATATTAGTCCTTTTTAAATTTTTGATTGTACATTTATTGTAAAAAATCGATTGGTACCTCCATCAAATATCTATCAAATTCATTATGTGTTCCATGTTCCTCTCATAAGAAAGTACATACCTAATACTTCACATGCACTGAACTAAAAATTCATACCATTGGAGAAAGATATTTCTATTAAATAAAAATCATTATATATCTTTTATTATTAAGATAAGGTGCCACAAAATAGTACCACTCACCTAGTCAATTTTTTCTGTGAAACCACAAATTTGAGGAAGATATGTGGGAACCAAAGGGTTGATGAGGTAGAAGTATACTTATCTATTTGTCCATGATTTATGAATTTCAAGTGATAAATTAGATTTATGGGGGGGAATAAAACACCCTATAATTTTTATGAAATATTTATAGTTAAATAATTTGATTTCTTTGATACTCTATGGTACTTTCAACATCGACTTTAGATGAGCCATGCAACATATTAAAATATTTTGTTTCAGTTATCACCTATACATTGGATAAGAGGATATGAATAGAAATTACTAAAATATAAAAAATATATGATCTACACATTTATAAAATAACTTCATCATTTATAAAATTTTTGTAAGTATGATAAATTATTTGATAATAAAAATGATTTGTTTTCTGAAATATTGTTTTTATACGTGAAATGTATTTTTATACTTATAAGTTAAATTAATCACTATCAGTGAATGGTTTTAATTAAATTAATATATTATTTAATTGATCAAATGTTTTAATGATTCAAAAAATATTTTCCCAATTATAAGATAAAACTAAATTCAATTTTATTTTTAGAAATATATTTTTTCATTAAAAGTGGTTTTTCACATTTTTCGCACTTAATTTAATATTATTTTACTCTATTTATAGGTATTAAATTAAAAAAAATTAACATCAAATTTATAATATGGTGGTTCATATTTGTTAAATAGACCCATTTTATTTTTTCTTAATGTAAATAGTAGCCCGAGTAAAGTTTATCACCATGGTAAAGGATAAATTACATTAATATAGGTAAAAAATAATTAATAAGGACATAATATACCATTATAATTATTATTAAATAAATTCAATTTACAGTTATCACATTAGTTTCTACATTCCTTAGTTTAAGTGATATTTTTTCATGAAAATGATTTATATATTATTTAAATAAAGAAAGTTAGAAAATTTCACACTCTTTGTTTTAAATATCCTTTATGTGTTTATATTGGGAAGCTTATTATTAAGTAATATTATAAATAATTTTTTCCATAATTAAATGACACTCATTATGGTAATTGATTTATAATATTTAGGTATTATATAATTAACTTATATTATTAAATAATGTCCAATCATTATTAATTCAATTAGTAGAAAAATAAAATAAATTATTTTGAAAATATTAAAGTAATATAATTTTATTACTTTAAAGTGTTACATGAATTTTATAGGTTAAAATTACCTGTTAGTGTTGTTTTAAAATATTATAGTGAAATTAAAACGTTTTATTTATTTATTTAAAGTCAAATTAAGTGAAGAATATCAAAATTGATAATAATGAAATTTAATCAAAATAATATTTTATTAAATTATTTATAAATAAAAAGAAACAAAAAACAATACAAGTTATATATGATATGGTCTAAACTTTCATTAAATGTCTATTTATGGTCCGATTTTCACCTTATAAGTAAGAATTATAACTCTTTAACATGTAAATAGTTTTTACCGTAGTTAAAATTAAACTTGGTTAACTAATGGTTAATCAAAATAGTATGTTTTAAAATGAGGTCAAGAATTGTCTAAACTATATTGGTTTATTGGATTACAAACCTAAAACACATTATCTTGTAATCCCTATCCATTTTTTTGGAATTTTTATTGATAATTACTTTATTATAATTTGATCTTTATAGAAATTCTAAAAGTTCTAAACAACTCAATTTTAAAAGTCAAACTCCTCCCTCACTTATTTATACCACATTAGGCATTTAATAATGGTAATATATAAAAAATTGTCTTATAAATTTAATATATAAATTATATATGTTATGTTCTTCCAAAAATACCACCCCTAGAGCCCTTTAGGGGATATATAAATGAATTGTTTCAAAAAAGAGGAAATCTCTTTAACCGACCACTTTCTTCTATACTCTTATTTACCTAATCTAAATCAATGGTATGTATCATAAAAAAATAAATTAATTATAATAAATACGATTAAATGTTAGTATTACTATTAAAACACCATTATACACCCTCTTTCCCATCAAACAAGAATAGAAAGTATGACAAATGTGTATGTATGACATACCTTTTCAATATAGTGATAATTTTTTTTTATCAAAATATTTTATGGAAAAGTATTAATAAAGGTTAAATTTTTATATATGATATTTATAAAAAAATTATACTTATAGGGTGACAATATTATTTCAACCTTCATACCATCCAACCCTTTAAGAAATGATTCCATCTCTTGTACATATGTGTGGACTATGACCTCCACGAAACGATGCGATTAATTTTTTATTTATATTTAAATTGGATGGTAATGAGGATGAATTTTATGAATATATAACGTATAATAATTATATTTTAAATTTTAAATAATATTTACTATTATTTTTTTGTATCCGCCGGAGAATGAAAACGGTGTTATTGTGTACGTACGACCTACTATCTCCATAAGCAGTGTAATTAATGATTCAATATATAACTTTTATGGATGAATATAAATATATATAATTAATATTAATCTTATTTATATCATAATTAATATTATATAGGTGATGGAATTGAAATAAATGTACAAGTACTTGAACTACTAAACTATAATAATCCTGATAAACGAAACAGTTGACACCAAAAAATAAAGATTTTAATAAGGAATTATTGATAAAATAGGGATGTTGAAATGTTATAAAGGGATCATATATGATTTTACATTTATTAAAATTATTTTTTTATAGAATTATAATATAACTAAATTTATTAAACATGAGTTTAGAGTGTTTTAGAATCACGACAAACTCAAGTAAAGGGATTTCTAGTCTCACTTTTATTTTTGGGAGACTTATGCCAAATTCACCAACTAGTTATTTTGTTTGGTGTGTATAATTACCCTTTTATATTTTATATCATTAATATACTTATTTTCATAATATTTAAATATTCATTTTATTTTTTCATTTCATGGGGCTTATGGTTTGAAAGTTACAAAAGTGGTAAGGGATTTACGCCTCGCTTTTATTCATGTGAGACATATGCCATAGTCACCAATTTTTTGTGGTGTATATATATATCCCTTGAATATAGTTTCTAATTATTATTATGAATTTTTTTTGTAGATTTATATATCTATCTATGGTTTTTTCTTTTATTTGTCTAAATATTCAAAAGTCACCAAAGCTGTGAGGGTTTTATGATTCAATGTAATTATTATCTGAATTGTTTATGGTTATGTTTTCAATGAAATAATATTAAGATCTACCACTCAAGAAACATATGGATATTCTTATCCTTTTTTTGTTTCTTTAATATACTTGTATTCCTTTCATTTTTAATCATTTTAAGTACTCAAGAAACTGGAAAGATGTTTTTAAGAAAAATCAACTTCATTTCTCTCTTCTATATTAATTTTTTTTCTTATATATATATATATATATATTCCCTAAATAAATTAAAAATATGTTTTTAATATTATTATATGATTGGTTAAATTCATCTTTACCCATTTTTCACTTTTTTAAAAAAAATTATTGGAATCTTGTGAAGGTTTTCTGAATGAGGTAATTTTTTACTTTTTTCAACAATATAGAAGGGAAGTTTTTTTAACTAACACAACATGAAAATATTTTCCCACCATCATGAATAATATTTTATTCGGATTTTACTTTTAAATTTTACAATGTAATTTAAAAAAAATATTTCATAATTTCATATTTTTTAATAAGTTATATCAAAATGGAAAGTTTATTTTCCTATGTATTAATGATATTTTAATTGTATTTATATTCATAAAAGATAATAAACCATGATTTCCCTTATGATTTATTGGGTATATGATCAAAGGATACCAACCTTAATCATTCTCTTTATGTTTTATGTTTAAAATAAAAATATTTTTATGAAAACTGTTTCTCTACCATTGGTTATACTATGCTGAAATTATTAGATTTTTATGACACTGATTTCATTTCCACGGGTTATTCTATGATGAAATGATTATAAATTAATTTATTTTCATGGGTTATGATATGAAGAATTCATTATGATCTTGTGGAACACATATGTATGATTTCCATTATCTAATGGTTGGGACCTATATCTCCCTCAAATGCATTGGGTAAATATTGAAATCTCATTAGATAATTTGGACTAGAATGGTGTGTGAACCCAGTTTAGTAAGGGAATATATCCACTATGATTGTATTTGGAGTGAACCTTTAATAGTATGATGGTTTGGGGAGCTAAACCATTCCACTATTATAGCCTTGGTAATGATCCTTGACTACTAAGGAAATGATTTTATATGCTTATTTTTAATCCAAAAAATTAATGTCTTATGGAAATGTTAAGATTTCATTGTTAATATTCTTTGATTTCCTTAGGATTCATCTCTTATGATCTGGACTAATTTATTCCATGAATTATGATTATTATCTTTGATATTCAAGAAATTGTTTTCAAATGGTAATATCATTTTCAAATACCATTATACAAATTTTATTCTTATATGATCATTGATATCTCCCTTGTTTACCCTTATTGAGCATATAATATCACCCTTTTTTATGTTTCCATTCCATGGGTTATAAATAAAGGTATTGAGTATGATATTTCTAAGAAGGTTTTTAGTTATAAAGAAACAATTGGAAGATGATGTTCATATTTTTTGAAAGAGTTGTTCATTTTTCTAACATTCCAAGGATATTATACCTAAACAATTCTATCATGGATCATTATGTTATGTAACAAATATTAATCTATTAAGATGTAATATATATTTATGAAAAGTATGGGTCACAATAAGTTTACATAATTTTTTTTTATTTAAAAACATTATTCTTTTTAATGTTATTCCTTTATAGAATAACTTTTTCTTCGTATCCATCTATACATGTAATACCTTTTTCAATGATAATAAATTTTATCTTTGGGACATGGATATTTTTTGGAATGTAATCCATATTTAGTTCTATATCATGATATCATAAAACAACTGATAATAGTAGCTAATAAACATCTTTAACCAGTTATAGTCACTTATGTATTCCTCAAGTAGTTACTTATTCAAGAAAAGGCTGTTTTGGTGAATACCTTTATCTTATTTTGAGTCACCAAAGAGTTAGTTTATTAGAGTAACAATAAATATAGTGGGTAAACCCCCACGAAAGGAATTTCCATTGAAGATGTTAGTTTTTCACCATACCATAATGTGTTAGGACCATGCTGATTATGAATCATATCCTTTCGAGGTATTGTCTTTTTTTTTCATGGAAGTTTGAGAAGAGGGGAAATCATTTCACTTTGTATAAGTTGTTGATGAATGATAGGGAAGTTAAAATACTTTCCATGGTAACTATGAAGATTATTTACTAGTTTGTATTTAACTAATATCATTTGTTTGGAGAACTTGTGATGAAATCCTTATGATGGATAGGGGAGTAAAGAAGAGTTTTTTTAAAGGAAATAAAGTGGCTCACAGGTATAAGTGGTGCACAAGAATAAGTGGCATACAAGTGTGGCACACAAGAATATGTGTCATGAAAGTATATATTTCATGCAAGCCATATTTCAAGAGGAACACATTAAAATATTATAAAGGAAAGGAAGTGGTACACAATTTCAAGAGTGATGCGCAAGTAAGAAGTGGTGTGCAAGTATTATAGGCGCGCAAGTTTATATTGCATGAACGTCATATTTCAACATCAACGTATCAAAATATGACAAAGTAAATAATGTGGCACAAAATTGATGGAGTGGCATGCAAGTGATGGAGTGGTGTGAAAGTGATGGGGCAATACACAAGTAGAAATGGCGCACAAGTGTATGTGGTGCAACAGTCACCAAAATTACTATAAATAGGTGACTAGACTTCTAATTTTATGAATGCTCAAAACATAATAGAAAATTTTATATCTAATCGTGAAAGTGGTAGAATGTGATTCCCAATTTGAAGTGTCGTGCAAGTTGTGTGTTATGCGAAAAATCAAAGCACATGTAGAAGTGGTACGCAGGTGATATGTTGCAGGAAAGCTGGGAGTTTAGTGTAAGAAGTGTTTTGTTTATAATCTGTAAGTGGTGCACAAATTGTGAGTTTTTCACAATAGTGTCATGCAAGTAGTTTTTTTCACACATATAGGAATCCACACAAGCAGGGTGGAACACAAGCAGTGAGGCACATGAGCAGAGAGGTGTGTAACCAGAGAGGTGCACAATCAGAGTGGCGCATAAGCTGGGAGGCATGCTTGCATGGAGTGGGGTGCAAGAATTTTTCACCAGGGAGTTCTTACCAGCTTCTGGGTAGTAAATTGAAGAATTTTTTGGAAATATTTTATTTTTGAAAGTTCATTAATAAGAATAGAAACATTAAATTAACTTATTTGTGCTAAGAGAGATCACACACACTATTATATTGTTTTAAAAGTGCTACATGAGTGTAAGGGCATATTCTAATCATTGTATTCCACATAAAAGGATTGTTTTTTAGTGGATTCTGTGGTATTGTATTGTTTTCATACCATACCAAAGATGCAACTACTCTTGTTGAGTAGTGTACCTTGTAAATATTGTGTTCCAATGGTTGTGTGTGTTTAGTAGGGAAGAAACTCTATCATAGGAGGTGAAGGTTGTTTAAAAAAGAATGAAATATAAAAAGAAATTTGACATCACTGATTCACCCACTCTCCCTCTCATTGATACATGGATCCTGGCTGGAAACTACAATTTGTATCATAGGGATGGTTACCTTCATTTGTTCTTTGCTGAGGTTATGAAGAGAAGTAGTGTTGGAAAATTTGAATTCGTGAATAGTAAGGGGATTCCAATTTTAATGGAAAGAATTACCATATCTGGAAATATATAATGATTCCTCATATTATGTCTCTTGATTATGAAGTTATTGAAACTACAACTGATGTAATTCCTCTGATTTATGATAAGGTTCCTCTTACACCTACTGATAAGAAGAATATTAATAATGATGGAAGAACTAAAAATTCAATACTCTCATCTCTTTCTGAGAGTGAGTTTTTAAGAGTGAAAGGTTAAGCTACATCAAAATTAATCTAGGATAAGTTGAAGAACATTTTTGATGGAAATACAAAATTGAAGAAGAAAAAACTAAAAATCTTGAAGCGGAAGTATGAATACTTGAAAATGGGATAATTTGAATCTATTTCGGAATTATTTACAAGGGTAAATGACATTGTCAGTACAATTATATGTCTTGGTGAAATGTTGGATGATTCTACTATTTTTGAAAAGATTTTGAGAATTCTGCCCAATAAGTTTGATGCTTAATTGTCTTCATTAAAAGAAAGAGACCCTGAAACATTATCTTTGGATGATTTTCATAGAACTCTCACTATTTGTGAAATGATAAGGGAGAGGACTATGAAGAGAAAAGAAAAAGATGATAGAGAAATGTCATTCAAGGCTCTAAAGAAAGATAATTCAAAAAAATACTCTTATTGAAGTTGATGCTGATGAATCTGATTCTGAATATGAGGTATGAAAAAATTTTAATGGAATTATATCATTGTTTTCTAAGAATATGAAAAGAGGTACAGGGAAATACAAGGGTAGACGTACCTTGAAATGTTTTGAGTATTGAGATGTTTGTCACTTTGCGGTTAACTATCCTCAAAAGAAAAAAGAATAATATCTTGATGATGATTACATAAGGATTAGAAGGTCATAGAAGAAACAAGCTGACAAAGATAAATATTTTCCAAAGGTCAAGGATAAAAATTTATTCAAATCAAAAAGAAGAATTGTTTTATCTAAATATGAATATGAAGAAGATAGAGAAGATGAATCAGAGAAATTATTTTCATAGAAAGATAAATAGATTACCTTTATTACAGAAGTGAATAATGAAGATTATTGGAGAAAGAATTTTGAAGAAGAAGAAACAAAACTTGAATATCATATGAAAGAAGAGTTAAAAGAATGTTTGAGGAAGATTAGAAGGATTGGGAAGGAAAAAAAGAAGTTGATAAATGAATATTCCACATTAAACAATCAAGAAGATTTTCCTGATGATAAAATAAAGATGGAAAAGGAGAATGATGATATGAATAATTCTCTTGAGAATGAAAAGAATCGTAATGATCATCTTAAATTAAAGTTAAAGGGAGAAAAAGAAGAGTTAGAACGTGTCCAACAAAAAACATTCTAAATCTAAAGAAATAAATATCAGTTTTAAAAAATCTATCTTATAAGTTGGTGAAAGTTCTAGTAAGAATGAACCAAATAAGGATCCAAAAAAGTTACCTTCAATGGTTGAGGAAAGACAAAACTAGTTCTGATAAGAACAAAGATGGAAAGGCTATGTATGTGGCCAAAGTCTGTAATGCTGAAAACTCAGAAGTACATAAAAATCTTGATTCTAGAAAGATTTCTAATAATTATAGTACTGATAGGTTTAAACAAAAATATGAGCTGAAGAAGAATGTTATGGTTGAATACAGGAAGGTTGATGGTGAATAGAGTTATATTAAGAAGGTTGTTGAGAAGCATGTTTATAACTCCGATTGGTATATATGTTTCAAAGGGAAATATTCATTCTATGGTTACTTATGGTATTGTGGTGGATTCAGACACGCTGCAAACATGTGTTGGTTCAATCAACAACATTACAACTATTCCACAAGTTATGAAAGACAAGGATTGAGGTGGATTCGATCCTCTCAAAAAGGGAACTATGAGAAGGAATTTCAGAAGAAATATGAGAAGGCTGGTGTGAATGTTGAAAATTGGTTCCAACCATGGGAAATTATTTATAAAAGTTTTGGACAGTCTAGATATCTTGAAAAGGGATGTATTTTTTTTTTCATCACAAAAAAATGTTCTTAACAAATATCAGAAGCTGGAGGTGAAAAATGAAAAGGAGGAACAAAAATCTTTAGTTGATGAAATGGCCTTGAAAGCTCTAAAAATAGAATTTCCTTGGATTATTGATAGTGGGTGATCTTGTCATATGAAATGAGACTTAAAGTTTCTAAATAATCTGAATGACTTCAATAAAGGAATAGTTACATTTGGAAATGATGAATCTCTGAGGATCAAAGGTGTTGGATCAGCCATAATTGAGAAAGAAAAAATAAAATATAGAAAAAAATTATATTTTGATTGGTTGAAACATAATATGTTGAGTGTTTCACAACTTTTTGATGAGTGAAAAAAAAGTTATCTTTAGAAAATGTTGGTTTTTTGTAAAAAGTGAAAATGAAGGGAAGGTAGTTACAATGGGAAAACATAAAAAGGGAAATTCATCCAAGTTGGGGAAGTACAGAACTCTTGTTACATAGGCATGGTGGATGAAAATAAGTTATGGAATAAAATGTTGAGACATATGTTTTAGATAAACATGTTTAAGTTGTCAATGAGAGACAATTTCTGAGATATGCCTGATTTATCAAGATTAAGATATTGGTGTTGCACTATTTGTGAAAAATAGAAGATTACAAACTCTATGAAAAAGATAGTTGAAATTCTTTCAAAACAACCCTTGGAACTTATATATTATGATATCTATGGACCAATGAGAAAGGAATCAACAAATGGATATAAGTACTTCATCCCATTCATTGATGACTTTAAAAGCATTACTAGGGTTATGTACATGATACATAATTCAAATGATCTGAAAATGTTTAAGAATTTTAGGAGGAAATAAAAGAAGGAATGTGAGTATTCAGTGAAGAATTTGATAATTGATTATGGTGGAGAGTATAAGAATTAATAGTTTTAAAGTTACCTTGAGAAGCATGGAATTAGGCATGAGTACGGTTCACCATACACACCTCAACTAAATGGGGTTACTGAAAGGAAGAATATAATATTAGTTAAAATGGGGAAAACTATGTTACTTGAACATGGTCTCTCTCATTATTATTCTAGGAAATCCATGAGAACTATAGTTTATATTCAAAATCTCTGTTTCTATAAGCCACATTCATATATGAATCCATATTAAATGTTTTATGAGAAAACTCCATGTTTTAAATAGTTAATTTTTTGCGGGAGTCCATGCATCATAAAGAAAAAGGGTGTAAACCATGAAAAGTTTGGACAGAGAGGAGATGATTTAATTTTTATTGGCTATTCACTAGATGTAAGAGGATACATATGCTTGAACAAAGAAACAGGAAAAATCATCTATTCTGCTGATGTGAAATATGTTGAAAATGTTGAGATAGAAAAGAAGACTTTTGATGTTATAGAAGTTGAGAAGGAAAACGAAAATCTTGTTAATGATTCTGATAATGCTACCAACAGTGGTAATCCTACTCAATAAGAAGAACCATCCTCAGTGATTTCATGTGATTAGGATGAAATTTGAACATCTCATCATAGGATGAGGAAGTAATTAGAGGCTCATAAGATTATTGGTGATCAACATCATAGGGTTCAAACAAGAATAATAGAAAATGATGTTATACATACTTCTTTGTATTTAAAAGTGGAGACAAATGATGTGAATGATGCTTTTGAGGATCCAGGATGGATTTAGGCTATGAATGAAGAGCTTGATCAGATAGAAAAGAATGATACTTGGGAACTCGTACCAAAGTCGGATGAAAAAAAATTTATTCGTACAAAATGGGTTTTCCAGAACAAGATGAATGAAGAAGGAGAAGTGATAAAGAACAAGGAAATATTAGTGTGCAAAGGTTTCTCACAAATTGAAGGTGTTGATTTTTATTAGTCTTTTTTCTAGGGGCTAGATTTGAAAAAATAAGAATATTTCTTTCTATTGTTTCACAACTAGGTTACCATTTTTTCAAATGGATGTGAAGCCTTCATTTCTTAATGGAAATATTGATGAAGAAGTTTACATTGAACAAAAATGTGGATTTTTTTTGGGAAAGATGAAATTTATGTGAGTAAGATGATAAAATCTTTGTATGGGTTAAAAAATCTCCAAGGATGTGTAATTGCAAACTAGATACTTGTTTAAGGAAGACAAGTTTCAAGAAAGGAAGAGTTCATATCAATATTTACATAATGGAATGTTGTAACTCTTCTCTCATTGTAATTGTTTATGTTGATGAAATTATCTTTCTTGTAAATGATGAATCATCTTGTGAAAGATTTTCTAATTAGATGAATAAGTTGTTTGATATGTCCATGATGGGAGAAATGAAATACTTTCTTGGGTTACAAATCTTACAGAAGAAGAACCAAAAATTTTTTCTAAAGAGAAGCATGCTATGGAATTTCTGAAGAAGTTTGGCATGGAAAATTCGAAACAAGTTTCCGCAACAATTTTAGTGGGAACCAAGTTGTCTAAATATGGAGAAGAAAAGGAAATTGATCAAATAGTGTTTCAAAAGATGATTGGAAGTTTATTATATTTGACTACCTCAAAACCCAACTTTTCTATGATGGTACCTTATGCGCAAGGTTTCAAAGAGATACTAAAGAATTTCATTTAATCTAAATATATGGGATTCTCAGATATATCAAAGGAACAAAAAATTTTGGAATTAGGTATGATGGGGCCAAAAATATTGGTTTGTTCAGGTATTCAGATGCTGATTGAGCAGAAAATATTGATGATAGGAGATCCACATTTGGTAGAGTTTTATTTCTCGGGAAAAGAGGTGTTATTTGGCATAAAAAGAAAAATAATTCAGTATCTCTTAGCATGGATGAAGCTAAGTATGTTGCTTCCACTCAAGCTGCTACCCAACTTGTGTGTTTGAAGACTCAATTGGAAGATCTACTTGTTGAAGTGAAGTTACCCTTACTCTTGGGATGTTATAATCAGGGTGCAATCAATCTTAAAAGGAATCTGGTACAACAATATTTTACAAAACACCTTGACATAAAGTTCCAATTCATCAAAGATCAGGCGGACAAGAATGAATTGAAGCTACAGTATGTTCTTACATTGGAACAAGTTGCTAACATATTCACAAAACCTTTACCGAAGGATCTATTTGCTAAAATGAGGTTGAACATGAGTGTCCAACCTATTTCTCATCGAGGTTGAGGTATATCTGGAAATCCACTCTCTCTTATTAACTTTAGATAGTGTTTTCAAGGGGGAGAATTGTTTCATAAATTTATACTTATGGTTGCATGCATAAAGGGGGAGTTGTGGGTAAGCTGTGAATTTCACATGTAAGTGTGTGAACTATTCTAAAATTTTGTTGGAGTGTTTGAAGGAAACAATTTTTTTTTCTATTACGAGTTGAAGCTATAGAAGAAGGTTCAGAAGTAAAAGAAGATGAGTATGTTTTCGATAAGGCTAGAGAATAATGTTGTAGATGATTCATAGTCCCTACTTTTGGACAAAATTGTTTTTCTATCAATAATTTTTGTTTCCTACAATTACATAGCTCATGTAGGCTTAGAATTATTGATGAGTAATCCATTTTTTGAGATTAAAAAGTTTAGTGATTTATGAATCTTTTTTGACAACAGAATCTAATGGGGGAGATTGTTAGGACCAAGCTGATTATGAAGAATATCCTTTTCAGGTATTGTCTTTTATTTTCAAGGAAGTCTAAGAAGAAAGGAAATCACTTCACTTTGTATAAGTGGTAGGAATATAGGGAAGTTACAATACTTCCAATGGTAACTATGATGATGCTTTGTTGATTTGTGTTTCAAATATATCATATATTTAGGGAATTTGTGATGAAATCCCTTAAGATGGATAGGGGAGTAAAGAAGTTTTTTTGGAAAAGGGAAGAAATCGACGTGCAAGTATAAGTGGTGCACAAGTGTGGAGCATAATTATATGTGGCACATAAGTTTATGTTTCCCACAAGTCGTATTTCAGAGATCAACACATTAAAATATGACAAAGGAAAGAAAGTGGTGCACAAGTTCATGAGTGGCGTGCAAGTAGGAAGTGGTGCGCAAGTATCAGTGGCATGCAATTGTATGTTGTGAGAAAGTCATATTTCAACATCAACACATCAAAATATGAAAAAGGAAAGAAAGTGGAGAGCAAGTGATGGAGCGAAATGCAAGTGATGGAGCGGCATGAAAGTGATGGTGCGACATGTGAGTAAGAACATCGTACAAGTGTATGTGGAGCTCATGTCACTAAATTGCCTATAAATAGACAACTATCCTCCTCATTTTATGAATTTTCAACACTTAATAGAAAATTCTAGATCTGATCGCGCAAGTGGTAGAATGTTATACGCAAGTTGAAGTTTCAATCAAGTTGTGTGTTATGCCAAAAAGTGGTGTGCAAGTAGAAGTGGAACGCAAGTGATAAGTTGCACGAAAACTGGGAGTTGTATGAAAGAAGTGTTTTGTGTATAATCTTGAAGTAGCATACAAATTGTGAGTTGTTCAGAATAGTGGCACACAATTAGTTTGTGGTGTGCAAGTAGGATGTCGTGCAATAAGGATGGTCCAAAAGTAGTGAGGCACACAAGAAGAGAGGTTCTGAAGTAGGGAGTCACACAAGTAGAGAGGTGCACAAGCAAGAATGAGCGCAAGCAGGGAGTGGTGCGCAAGCTATTTTCACCAGGGGTTATTACTATCTTCTAGGTAGGAAACTAAATAATTTTTTTGAAATATCTGATTTTTAAAAGTTCATTAACAAGAACAGAAACATTAAATTACCTTATTTGTGCTAAGAGAGAGTCCAAAAACTATTGGATTGTTTTCAAAGTTCTACATGAGTGTAAGGGCATATCATACTCATTGTATTCTACATCAAAGGATTGTTTTCTAGTGAATTTTTTGGTATAGTATTTCTTCCATTCCATACCAGGGATGTAGCTACTCTTGTTGAGTAGTGAACCTTGTAAATATTGTCTTCTTGTGGTTGTGTGTGTTCATTAGGGAAAAAACTCTTTAATAGGAGGATAAGGTTGTTTCAAAAAGAAGGAAACATAAAAAATAAAATTGATATTACCGATTCACCCCCTCCCCCTCTCAATGATACATGGATCCTAACTGGGAACTACACAATGAAGAAACAATGTATGGTTGCTGGCCTCTCATGCATGTAATCTATTTATAGAAACTTTTATATCATGTGCAACATGCCCCTTAGGGTCCTTCTTCCACAATCTGACCCTATCCATTCAATGTCCATGTGATCATTAGATTAAATTAGAAATTATGTGATTTATTCTAGGGTTCAATAAGTATTTTATTTATAGAAATAAATGGTTCATGTTGTACAATCAACCTTCATATTATTTACAAGGAATTTGGAATTTTTTGTAGCCTCAGAAGCTTTTATGGGGGTTTTAAATGGGTGAGTAAACTGTATCATACCTTAACATATAATAAATTTACATAATAATGTTAGGGGGTTCCTTAATTTTGAATTACATGTCTTTGAATTAAGATTTTAACTTGTCTGTACATTGATTAACAGATTCCAAAATTACACTATAATGACATAAAGTGATATGGTGGGTATAATTATAACTCAATTATATTAATTTTCTTATTATTTTATTTAATTATTGATTTCTAGGGAATTAGATATTTTTGGGTTTTAATTTTTCAAAAATATTGTAAAACACTATTTTCTATAGAATCACCACAGGATTTAATCATGGTTAGAAGAAACTATGTGATTTAATCTGACATATGAACATTTTAGTATTACTGTAGCATATTTTTGGAGAATGGTTTAGAGTATTCATATAGATTAATATTACATAGGTTTCCATTAAAATGCGTATTTCAAAGTTCTTGACATTGTTAGGATTATACATGAGGGGTACCTAGCTAAAATCAATTAACATATACATGGTTAGTTAATGGTATTCCAAACTGTGTAGCCAAAAAATGAAATTTTCCATATTTAAAAATTTTGAATTTCTAAATTTACTAATCCATGGATTTTAACCAATTTATACCCCATTTTTTAAGCATTAAAAATCTCCATACCCTCCTATACATATAACCTTGATTCCTTCCCTTATACATTTTTTCATAATATTTTTCATAAATAAACATCAATATTCCTTCAGTGAAGTGGATAATTCCATATTATATGATCTTATTATTCTACTTTACCCATGTATTTTATTTCATTCTAATAACTAAAGGAGGATAGTGTTTATATATTGATAGATGTTTTAGGGATTTTTCTAGTTTTCAGTTTCCAAACAATCATATAAGGTTTATTCTTTCCTTTTCATTGTGTACCGAGTCATCTACACAATTATTTAATCAATTTTGGTAGGTTTCTCCATGTTATTACCATTTAATTTAGAACCATGAGTGATTTAATTTTATTTCATATACTAAAATTCATATATATGTGTGTGTGTGTGTTTTGATTCTTTCATCAGGGTGAGCCTCCTCCCATCATCGTCGATGGTGAATACATCATTTGTTGCGTAGTATTCCTTCTTTCCAATGGTGGGAAACCTTCAACACTTCTTCAGGGATGTATACTACTTGATATAAATAAGATGATAGGATATTGGACTCTCCTTTTGTGGATTCCTCCTCAGAACTTGTTTCCAAGTTTGGGTCTCCCATATAGATTTGTTTTTAAATCTTGTTCCTAGTTCCATCTATTTGCGGACAGTATTTAATTACATTTCTTACGCCAGTACATTCCAAAGTGTCATGTTGGAGAATAAAACTTTGGTCAGGTAAGTAGTCACCTTGTGCACCACTAGCATGTCGGGGTACTGGAACCTTTGTACACATGCATTTTCCCTTATTATAGGGATTCTCGAGGGCGCGGAAGCTCGGGGAATCCCACATCAAATGTATGGAATATTATTCTAGAGGAATGTCTTTGAGGGTTTCCTCAGCTTCCCAAGTTTAACAAAGGGTATGTCGCGAGTTTAACATCAAGGGGAGATGGATCAGAAATATTAGAACACTAATGAGAGTGGATCAGATTGGTATATCCCTAAGGGGGAGCACCTATAAGGTTTTCCAGTTGGATGGGTCAAAATGTCCAAAAAGACTGGCCTAGGGATGGAGTGTCCCAAAAAAGGGAAGATGTCACACCATTAAGGTTGATCTGGACACCACAAAGGGTGGATCAAGGAAAGTAGGTCTAAGAAAAGGGGATGTTGGGGTTTACTGATGGATGGGATTGAACCTCAGAGAGGCTTTCTACGTACCTTGTTTAGAATATAGGGATCCAAACCCACATATGTTTTATGTGTGGTGTGGGGATTATGCATGGTTAGTATCTCGTGTGCTGTCATGGAGTGGAAATGATGAATGGCCTGATCTTACCAAGATGTGACGCCCTGGGTAAGGATTAGGATGGATACATAGGAGGTGTCTGAGGGTGAGTTAGAGGGAACCAACATGAAGATGGAGGTGATGGGATTAAACCTAAGGTATATTTCCTACATATCCCCATGGTTGGGAATCAATGTCCATGTAGTTCTAAATGGGGTTATGAGACACCTGAGGAGGTGGCTCGTGAGAATAGATGCATGGATGGAGACCCAAATGAAGTAGAACCTTTGGAATGGGGTATGATCCTCCTAAAACTCAACCTACCAAGGGAGAGACCAAGATGGTACATGGGTGATGGGATTTCACCTCCAAGAAGCTTCCTACGTATCCCCATGGTGGGGAATCAAATTCCATGTAGTTTAGGATGGGGTATAGAATCGGGTTTTACACAAAGGACAGTGAACCAGATATATACTAGGGATATTTTATGGTTAGAATCTCATCACAACAGGGGAACTCTTGGTTGTATGAGTATGGAAAAGTGTGGGTATTACACATAGTTAACTACATAGGTGGATCAGAACACCCCCAAGAGGCATATCCGAGAGATACATCCCAAAAAAGTGCAAGTATCACATCTTGTAGGTACATCCCTTCGAAGGGAGTACCATAGTTTACCATAGGTTAGGGTTAGACCATATAGAGGATTCCAACATACATTGTGTATAATGTAGGGATGAAAACCCATATAGTTCAAATGGTTATACTATTTAACATCATGCAGGATAGAGGTGAAATATCCTGTGGTGCATAGAACAGATGGATTGTGGGGAATGAAGGTCTTGAACCTGGGAGAGGCTTCCTACATACCCAATCTAGGAGAAAAGCATCAATGTCTATATAGTTTATATGTTTTCATTTTAATGTCATTTGGGATGAGGGGCATGTGAATTATGCATGGTTAGAGGCCCAGGAGTATGTCATTGTAACTACTAAACACTAAGATAAGGCGAGTCATGCTTAGTGTGGGAAACAATAGTTTGTGAAAGACTTGACAATCGTATCATGAAAGGTGCATCCATGAAGGACAGTATGAGTCTTATGCATGGCTAGAGGCCTACGGAGATGGATATTGGGACTTAATCCAAGAGGTAAGCTTGAGGAGGGTGGTCTGATGTATGAGGAGGATATGGAAATCGTACAAGGAACACCCCATCAGAGTATGTTGGGGATTAGATAAAGATTTCCCAAGGTGCACATTAAGACAAATCCCAAAGGGAGAGTGAAGCAGGATAACACTGATGATCATTCTCCTTTGAGTCTACCCAAACTTTCCATGGATGGTGAAACTCACAACTTAAGATCATGCATTAGGGATGAGGGTGTTTAGTTGTTTAACATCATGTATCTCATATTAGGACTCAATCCTCACCCCTAGTACTTATATAACTTGTACCAACCCATTCTCGGGGAATGGAGGGCACAAGAAATTACAAGGCATAATAGGGTGGAGGAATGGTCACTCTAGGAGCATACATTAGCATGACTATGCAAAAAATCAATATCAGTTTTCATGCCTATGCAAAAAATCCAGAGGTAAGGAAAATCCATATGAAACACCACTCAGGGGAACATGAAATGACTTCACATAAGCCTAGAGGTCCGTAGGGGAGAAGGGTTCGTGAAGAAGTAGATCTCATAGAGAGGGTATTAGTGAATATGTTGTGTTTCACAATGGGAAGGGACTTAAAAAAGGAAAGTTCAACACAATTCATGGGAAAATGGATCTCTGCAAAGGAGGAGCATTGTGAATCATGATGACTCAACCAAGGCATGGAGTCAACATATGCTTGGATGGTGATTTTCAAAGGCTGAGTGCTCTGTGAAGACCCAAGTACCCAAAAGGGACTCCTACCTTCATGATGGTTGTAGGGATTCATGAAGGGAATACCCACATGAAGAAGACGGAAAATGGAGCAAAGTAAAGGCTGGTTCACAATGCTTAGGTACCTTGGGTGATGAATTTTCTCATTGGTTCGTAGAGTAAAATGTTCTTCACGAATTGAGATCTTGGAAGGAAAACGGTTGGGGTATCGATCCATTAAAAACTTGTGATTGAGATCTCTAATTGTGAAGCTCCAACACATCCCACAAATACTCTTTGTGAACCAGGTACCATGGATCAGTGCTCCGTGAATGCTTATTAGAATACTGGTGTATCATGATCCCCTAATTCTCAACAAAGCGTGACAAGACCTTTGATTCTCAACAAATGTGTGCTCTATGAGTCATGCTTTGTGAAGGTTCATTGCAAACGTGATTCAGGAAAATAAAATAATAAGAAAAAGAAGAGATTATTAGGAAAAAATGGAAAAAAATTAAGCTTCTCAGAAGGTCCTTAAAGATGCTTCTTGAAGGGAATACATGGAGAACAATCCTGTTCTCATAGAAAGAATGCAGAGTCATTCTGATCAGGAGTCTTTGGTGGAGATGCTGATGAAAGGGAAGAAAAATTACCCTCTAATCAAGATATTTCTATTGTAAGGCTTTGATCTGAGTGATGAAATTTCTCTCCCCAAATCCAGAATGGATGAACCAAATTACTAGTTCAGGGGCATGTCGTTCCAATATCAGTGGTTCAAGGCTCTTTATGGACATACCTGGAAGGACCACACATCTATTATCATCACCTTCCAATAAAACTATGTTCGAATGGCGTGAATGCCTTCATTTTTATTGATTTTTGATAAACCCCCTTTCAATGGATAAGGGGGAACCCTTACAAGGACCGTAGGATCAAAAATTACTAGGTCCGTAGGCTTAAGAGATTACATGACCCGGAGGTCTTAGGGAATTCAACCAGACTATCTACAAGGAACTGCCCCTCCTCACCATCTGCGTCATGATAGTAGCTCTCCACCACTGCATGGTCGTATGTCTAGGCTTCTTGTGCAAGCACAGGCAGGTACCTATGGCATAGCCATACCCTCTCATTCTGAAAATCCATTTGGTTTTTCCCTGGTGAGTGCACCTGCTCTGAATCCTCTTCTTGGGCTTCTCCTTTTTTTTAGTGTATCTGGGGTAACTACATGTGGCTCAAAGTCATTGAGGTGGCCCGAGGGCCTTAAAGAAGGCCTGAAAGCCCTACTTACTCGAAGGCCTGGGTGGCCCGAAAGCCTTAAGGACTCCATGCCCAAACTCGTGGCCCAAGTTGAATAGTTCCAGCTGCTACAGTACCAAATAGTACTTGCTATAGTAACTGCTATAGTGTCTCATATATTACTTGCTCCATGTATAGTTCTTCTACAGTACCTGTACAGTGTATATTTCTGCTATAGTACCCGTATAGTGTACAGTTCTGCTACAGTACTGCACAGTTTACATCATTGCAACCAGAGGTATCTCCACCACAATACCACACCATTCATAAGCAGAGCTTAGGGAACTTGATGAAAGGGTGGACTGATAGTTGGGACCTACACCAACGTGGAAACATCACATACGAATGGGCCTAGACCTATTGGGTATGTGTATATTGTGATGAATTTGGGGAAGAGGTGAGGTGGGTAGGCCTGTATGAGGTCATGTGGGATTATCAATTCAACATCTAAAAATTGAAGAACATGATGCCAGATCTTCTGAGTAGGTGGTGGTTGAGGACCAACACTTTACATTCACCATGTGGAGGATCACATCAGACTATGGGTCCTCCACCAAATTTTAGGGATTCCCATTTTGGGTTTGATTTAAAACAAATTCCTCCCCATGTAGAATACATGGTTGGATTCAAAGTATATTCCATAGCTAGCGAAAACAGTGATGAACCTAGTTCTGGGCGATGATAACAAGTCCGTGAGAGATTTCCACATCAAACAGTGGTTTAGATATTTTCAAAACATCCCACCAAAACATCCTGCTGAGGGAGATGAGTCACCTAAGAAACTACAAACAAGACCCCACCTATCCAATGGGGGATCAGCGTAGTATGGAAGGTTTCTACTAGATAATTCATGAGGACATCCAATGGTAGCTATGGGGGTACAACTTTAACACTGAGCAGAAACCAGTGGTTAGGTTGGATCGGTTCATTTCCGCACTCATTTGTTGATGTATTTTGTCGGTCTAGGATGCACACATGGGTGTTCATCTAAGAACATTTATCATTATTTCTATGCTGGCGATGGGGAAATGCTTCAACCTAGGTACCCCAATGTCGGTGAAGCGGTACAAGGTGTTGTGGAACATCAATTAGGGGAAGAAGCCACAATAGTTATGCAAGACCCTATCCTTTCTATATGGATATATAGGGGTGCACATATGGTTTTACAAATATCCCAACCCCTTTTCCCCTCCTAGGTCACAATTTCGACTAGCTATTCTGAATGTAGTTGGGATTTTTTCTATCAATATGGCTTCACTAGATTTTCTAAAAAGAGTCTATAAGGCAGAAAAATTCAATTTTTATCCATTCTTTCTGCCAACGGGAGTATTCACCAATGACCTTTAGGGAACTGAGGAACATTAGTCATATCTATTAGCCTTCCAAGGTGGAGTTATGGTGGTGAAGGTATATTGAGAGCCTATTTGTGAGCCATATACCCCACATCACTTTGCGATCCTGTTCTGGTGCATATAGAGGTTGACCCCAAAAGTCTACATTGGGGTACATTATGATTTTCTTCCATGTGTGAAGAGGCATATGTGGATCATTTTCATGTAGTAATATGGGAAGATACAGAATGATCTACCTCTTTTTACTGCTGCTTATGGGCTAGTTTAGAAGTATGTAAAAACCTGGGCTAAAACCTACCTAGGGGAGATGTTGAAGGAATGTACTATCTAAATTGATGATCGAGTACCACCTCAACCTCGGGGTTAGTTTCATACAACAGCAAGAACATGTCGTTGTGGCAGAGCTGGTGCACATCATGGTGGTGGAATTATGGTAGCAGAAAGGCTAGTGATTCCAAGGCCCGCACTGGGTGGGAGTGGAAGAGGAACGAAAGTAGAAGATCAAGTGGCTCCAATTGGGAAACGTTAGGATCAAGGACACAAAGTGGGTTTTAAAGAATACCTACTGAAGCTCTTGGGAAGCGGTTACACTATATGGTCATTCTTGAAGATTTTTTCTACCCAGAGGCTTTGGACCCTATATATTAATAATAAATTCCTTAGTCCTTCCATTATTTGGGATCATCTTAATCATTTTTGGATGGATCTTATGAATCTTGACAACATCAGGGCCGATTTTCTTGTATCTCAGTTAGAGGTGGAGCAATACATAGTTGAGTTGGAATACTTTGTGTATTCTCATGGCACCCTATGTCCTTGGACGAATCGGTTGAATGTACTGGTTGACCAAACATCCCCACCACAACTATTTAATACAAATATGAAAGATCACATCCATTTTCTAGAAGAATCAAAGGGTTCATGGGGAGAAGATGATGATAGGGGGAGCCCTTTAGGGGAAGGTGATCTTGAAACCATAGAACTGGGAGAATTCATTAAAAATATAGAGGAAATCTCTAAACCTTTCCTTTGCACTACTCACTCAGGTTATCCAGGATTCTGAATTGACATTTTTTATGTGTAAGATAACTTCATAGAAAGGGCCCCTTCCAGTGTGGAAATGAATGTACAAGGACAATATCTGGGGCCTGTGCAAGGATTGATGGTGATTATAGTGTCTAGTAGGTCCGTTGAAGCTAGGGAAGACATTCTGGAATCATTAGAGTTCCCAACCATATACGGGGGTCCATGTCCTAGGTTTCTAATAGTTAAAACCTAGAAACACAATAAAAAATTATACCTATGTAAGTCATTCTCTTTATAGATTTATAACTATTTTCCTCTCGATTAGGACAAGTGACATTATCTCTATCTAAATAGTACTTCAAGCAGTAACTGTAATGCTATTGAGGATGGTCGGGGTTCCTAGAGATCCTTTCCTTGGGGTAACACTGATAAACATGGAATCGGATGCTCGAGAAATCTAGACCACAAAAATCATGGATGTGGGAAGAACTACTAGCAGGATAGAACCTGAACCTATCGAGGAAGAATCTATCTATGAAGATCAGACATATGATATGGAACACATCTCATATGATGAAATTCCATTGGAGGATCCTATTTATGTGCTTCTGGAGGTGTTCCTAGAATATGAACTTGCTGACAGAGAAGAGATGGATGATGCTGACTATGATGTGGAGGACAGTTGGGTTGTCCATTGCTGGTCAAGTAAACTGATCAAGCAGTTCATCGAAAACACCCTACAAGCAGAGTGGATAATCCGGATGGAGAGACTTCACTCTTAGATACATGACCTATGATCTGGAGGGGTAGATATATGAATTCTAAATTTGATCATTCGGGATTAAATTTCCAAGAAGGTATGGGAGAGAAACCATGATTTCAATGTCGTATGGAAGTAGAGGAAGGTTTTCAGCATTCAAAAGCTTCAGGAGGATGAATAGAAAATCCAATAGTTAGAAACGATAATTAAAGATCTCTATTCATTCATCAACACCCAATTGGAACTCATATAACGACTATGGGTTCAGTTGGTGGAATACAAAGAAAATGTGAGGCAAGCATCTCATGAGGTGGAAAATATTCGAGATGAGAAAGATCCACTATGGAATAGAGTGGATAGACTTCATCCCATAGCCAATGTGAAAGGAAGGGAACTCATGACGTGAAAAAAAATCATGTGCATCACACGCCAATTAGTGGAGGATAAAATACACTCTATTGAAGGGGCCAATCATTAGGGATTTTTATTTGTTTAATTCACAAACACATTTTATGATTGTTTTCTCACTTAAGCTACGTGTATGGAAATATTGGTCTCTTGATTTGATTATTGTGCATCAATTATATCTATGAGACAACAAATGGTCAATCACTAAGCCCACAGGGGTCATTCCTGGTTTGATAAAAAAGGGATGACCATGTAATTACTCACATTGGATATGAGAGAACTATCCATGAATTGAACACTCAGGGTCTTATTGACCACCATGATTTTTCAGAATAAGAGAGGGGGATGTGACAAGAGAAAAGGGTTCTCGTATCAGCTAAATTGTTTTTTTTTTTGCAATTTGTGCTATGCACAAGTGTGGAAATTTAAAGGGTGTTGGAATCAATCTGAAAAAAGGGGGATGAGAAGTGTGAATCGCAATACCCAAAATTTAGAATGCAATGAAGGTGGCAGGATGAAAGAGGATAACTATTTACCATGTTTGAGACACGTTATCCATGTCATGTTAGCCCAAAATGGGGGTAAACAAATTATGGAAAACCACTAAGAAATTTCAAAAACATGGGTCCTAACTAGAAATTTCATTCAATTCCTTCCAAAACATTGTCCCAACATGGTTGGAGAGCTATAATGTCGATCATCCATACAATTAGGGGGTTCCTTCAGACATGAGAGGAGATGGGGATCTAAATAAGGGGCACACAAAGGATGGAGATGGAGTGATGGAATGTGTGAATGGATTCCAAAACTCTTAAAATTATTCCACCATGGCCTAGAGAATATTAGAGTGGGCATATCGGTATGAAAAAAAGATCAAACCTATCTTACAGGGGGAATCTTCTTGGATTGCCTAGTGACAGCTGAAGATGCAAATAATGTGGTAGGTGGAAAATACTGTGGGAGAGGACCACTCAGGATGACGACCTGGGAAGCTTTACAATTTTATGTCATGAAAGTGAGGAAGGTTAATACATAGTGTAATGTCATATGATCTGGACATTGACATAGTTTAAGGTTATACTTTCTCGACCTTGGACAACAGTTTAAAGTCGTGTTGTGTGGACTGGAGGCTTCTAGTTTATGGTCATAGAGTTCAGAAAATAATTAAGGAAAAAGGATCGTTATTATGGCCAAAGGAACATGAGGGTTAATTAACCTATGGCAGGGCTTGAGGTGAATTATCGAGTGTCACTGCATATCCCAAAAGTATGGGAATCAATCTGCATGTATTTATTAGAGAAATTATACTGTGTAGGTCTGACCCATGCATATAGAATAAGAGGGATTTGAAATATTTTTTGTTCATTTAATGTTAGTGCTTATTTTTGGAGTGAAGAACCCATGAGGAAATGTTATGGTGACACTAAAAGAATCAAGTCATACACTGGACTTGACAAATATCTGGGTGGATGTGTATTGCCAAAGGTGACGTACTCTCAAGTGAGAATACCACAATGTGGTGTCGTTTTTCATCATACAGCCAGGATGATGATGCCACATTTTAATGTCATATGATAATACCATTACATGCATTCTAACGTCATACAATAAGGACACAATAGTTTAATGTCATTTGGGATGAGAGAGATCCAAGTTTATGGTCATGGAACTCAGACTGTGAGGTTTCCCAGTCCTTTGTGTGTTTATCACATTAACAAAACTCCCAAGACCACATGATTTATGCATAATGTGGGAAAAAATGGGTGGTATTATGCTTTATCCATAACATTAGAGTGTACAATAGTGAAAGAGAGATGTCAGGTGTGCAAATCCCAGCCAAACTGATATTCCTACTCAACGTATGCAAGTGTACGGAGGAACATAAGGGAAGGATAAATTGAACAACATCACCCGATAATGGGGACAAAATAGGGATGGAATAATTATGGAGGATAACTGATAACCATGTTCAAGATATAATATCCATATCATGTAGCATGGGATGAGAATTGATAGGTGAGGGTAAGTTGTTGGCTATATTTGAAACACAGAACATGGCTCAAAATGTCATTCAAGATCCTCTGGGAAGTTGGCTTAAAATGGTAGGTGAGAAAAAAGTATGAGAATCCACACCATTTGGGGTTCCATTCAGATTTTAAAGATGGTAAAACCCAAATAAAGGGGACGCGTAAATCCCAAACATACCCATGTAGTTTAACATCATGCAGTAAGGATGGAAGAGAGGAAACATGCTCTCAAGGGAGGTACATGGTGTGGTTTATCATAAAAATGAAATGAATGAGGACCAAGGAGGACCCATAATATAAAACATACTTCTAGAAGAATCCTAGACCAAGAATGGGGAAGAAAGGTTCATAACATTACAGCTGGACCCGGGGAAAACATTTCTAGGTGTCACTACATATCCTACTAGGGTGAAAATCAAGAAACATATAGTTATGAAAGATGGCATGGTAGATGAAAAATTCCAAAAGGGTAGTGTCTTCTTGGATGAAGACATCATGGTGTTGGGTAGTTTTTCATCATACATCTTTGATGAAAAAGGCATAGTTTAACATCATACGATAAGGACACTAGAGATCTTAATTTATGGTAGTAGATCTCAAACCACAAGGTGAGGCTTTCAAAGTGAGAATGTGTAGTGTGGCTCCATAAATAAACCTGAAATGATTGATGACCAAAGTGGTCTCATACACACTATACATTCTTAAGGAATTACACATATAGTTTAAGGCTATGATGCTTGGACCTCAAAATGTGAACTCTGTGTTTAAGGTCGTAAGGTTTGGAGAGAATGGTGGAATAATTATTCCATGTGTGTAAAAATCATACCCAGGCCCCTAAGCCCACATGAGCCATGCTCGGTGCAGGATAAAAGAGCAGAGAAGATATTACAACATATAGAATCACATGACAGGGAGGACATATATGAAGATTCAAGAATGACCTCATGACACAGATCCACCCACTAAATATGAAAAGGTTTATAGAGGGATAAAACCAAGAGTGTTAAAATTCTATCTATATATGATGATGTGAAGAGATGTGTGAATCATGAGATTCGATATTTGGGACTTAATGAAGTTGTAATAATAGTTAAGGATAACTGATGACCATGTTTGAGACACAATATCCAAATTGTGCTTCCTGGGATGGTAAAAGTCACCTAAGGGTTGACTGCTGACCGTATTCAAAATGAGGAACATGGATCAAATGTTCATTCAACATCCTCTAGTATGTTTGCCCAAAATGGTAGGCGAGCCCAATTTTTGAGCATCCACACCATTTGGGGGTCCTTTTGGATGTGAAAGATGATGGATACTGTTTCCCTTGTAATTTGGGGATGACCTCCTTGATTGAAAGTTCAAACATTCCAATTGGTTTCTAACGGGTTTGTTCATAGAACCGGAAACATCCAATGATTCTACATCCATTTGGACATACTTTCCAAAGGTAGGCGTGCATTATTTTGTGGACTGATGAGGCTTAGGAATTTCCATTGGTTGAGAGGATGGGAGGTCGGACTCATCACACCTTTTTGAGGGAAATTATTATCTACTCTGTGACTCTATTTATAGATTTAAGTTATGTTCATGAATCATTATTACATTACAAAGTATAAAATGAGCTTTACTTCATATCTGACAATCAATGATTATATATGTAGGAAATTTAGAGAATATATTATATGTATTCATGGTTCTTCATTGATAGAGAATCATCTGAATTTGTTAGATATTCTTAATCAATGGTATAATTTGATACGTAAAAGTCTCTTGGTCATTATGATGACCATACTGGTTTTAAATCCACTCAGTGGGGAACTTGAAGCTTACTGTCATTCAGAAGGACATGAATTATTTCAAAGTTGGGATCGAACCCGTAGATGGGATACCTATGTATCCTTTGTTTAGAAAAAGAAATCAGAACCCACATAGTTCGAGTAAGGGGGTATGATTTTTATGATTGATGGCCCAAAGAAGGATTTCATAATTACTTTTACACTTTAAGATCATGTGAGTCATGCTCGTTGTGAGAGACAATAGGTATTGGTAAAAATCAGAAAATTATTCCATGAAAGATGCAATCATAAGAAATAATGTGGGACTTATGTATGTATTACTGCCCAGATAAATGAAGATTAGGATTTACATCAGGGAAGAAATCAAGGAACATGGTCCATAAATGTATATGTGCTTCATGGAGATTTGAATACTCTAACTTGGGGCTTACTCCTGAAAAGGAGGCCCAAATTAGGAGAGGACATATGATTGGGTTTTACTCCTCAGAAGGAATCCCAGATAAAAGGTAAATTAGGACTGGTTAAGAGAAATTAAGACTGGGGCTTACTCCTGAAAAGGAGGCCCAAGTTAAGGGACTTGAAACAATTAGGCGACTTAGGACTTATTCCTGAGGAGGATGCCCATATTTGAGACTGGGGATTATTCCTGAAAAGGAGGCCCATATTTGAGAATTATTGTTGGGGCTTACTCCGGAAAAGGAGGCACAGGTTAATGAGGACTTGGGACTTATTCTTGAGGAGGATACCCAGTCTTGAGAATTATTACTGGGGCTTACTTCAGAAAAAGAGGCCCAAGTTAAGAGAATTATGGTTGGGGCTTATTCCTAAGGAGGATGCCCATATTTTGGAATTTTAAGATTGGGGCTTACTCTTAAGGAGGATTCCCAGATTAGGGGATTGGGGCTTACTTTTATGGAGGATGCCCAGATTAGGGGACTGGGGATTACTTCTAAGGAGGATGCCCAGATTAGGGGACTGGGGCTTACTGCTAAGAATGATGACCAAAATCAATGGGAATTATGACTGGGGCTTATTCCTGAAAAGGAGGCCCAGGTTAATGAGTTCTCTGATTTTAAAGGATGAGGTTGAATTAATTAAATCTCAATCTTTAGTGACATAAATATGTGTAAATCACTAGGTTTTGAGAGATATTCCACATAATTCTTTTCAGATAAGGAAGTAAAATCAAGAAATCATTCCATAAATGGCTTTGAAGAGTGTCTTGAAGACTGAATCTTGAATAGGAGAGGTGGAATGTCTTAAGAAGGGTGAAAATGGGCAATAAGGGCACCCAAAAAGGTAGGGGCGCGCAAGTCCTAGTAGCCGCGCAGGTACTGCGTGGGCGTGCAAGTCCTTGTCATGCAGGTATACTTGCACGACACATGGGTACTTGCGTGACAGTTAACCAGCAGGGTAATACTTGAGTGACTCTTGGTTAAATCCTTTAGAATCATCTTGAGGTTCTTCGAGAAGAGTGGCGTGCAAGTTCTATTGAAGGAGTTAGGCGGCGCACAAGTGTTGATGAGTTTCAACACTTAGGCCTTACTCCACCTCTTTAGATCTTCCATTATAGGTAAGAAATTACCTTAGAAGTGTTTCGGAAGCTTTGAGAAGAGACTAGGGCGCTAGGAGCTCAAATATGAGTTTCTGGAAAAATTCCTCCCGAAATTGGGGGCCCACAGGGTCTATTTATAGGATGGAGAATACCCTGGGCGGTTATCCTTTAGGGCGCGCAAGTCACTTGCACGATCATTAGGGGGCACGCAAGTGTACTTGCGCGACAGTGATGGAACTTGCACGACCTATGGGCAATGTTCTCCTTGTTCATCCCTTTAACGATTTTTGATGTTTCTTCAAAGGATGAATCACTTTTGACTAAGTCATTTCCCTTTCCATTATTTTAGACAATGTGACGAAAAGGAGCGTCAACAAAAGTCCCACCTTAGAGTTGGATCCGAAAGAAATGAGGATTTGACTCTGAGGAAAAGAAGAAAACCAAAGGAAAAGCGGCGCGCAAGTGTTGATGGCGCAGAGGGCGGCACGAAAGTGTGAGTCGCGTAGGGCTAGAGCGCTCCTGATGTAGGTTCACAGGTGGGTAGCCTGGCCTATAAATACGTTTTCCTTTGCCACGCGTAGCATCTGATTTCCGAATTCTCAAACTCTCTCCGCACAGGTCACCTTCACCGCGCAAGTCTCTCGTTTTCCTATGTTTCTTCGCCGTCGTGCTTCTGTCAAGGTAAAAGGACTTGTACGGTGATACTTGCGTGACAGAAACTTGCGCGGCACATAACCACTTGCGCGACAAACCCATACTTGCGCGCCAAGTTTAGACTTGTGCGCCTTAATGCATTTTCCATTTTTTCTGAAATTCCTTCAAAAATTTTATGAAGAATCAAATTACTTAAAAGTTAATTTACTCAACTTTTGTGCAGAATAAATGGCTCTTAGAACCAGAATAGTCGATGAACTGGCTAGCAATAGGATTGATGAAATGATTAACATCATTGACCATGATTATTATATCGTCAAAAGTAGCACTCTTCCGGATTTGTCTATGTATCTGAAGAAATATCGTCGCGGCTTCCCCAAAAGCATTTATTTGACTTTGTATGACTACGGTCATCTGCGAGAAGTTACTATTCTAGAAGAAAAGAACTATATCTCATTTTCGTGGTTTCAGAATTAAACCAACTTTGTTTCAGCAAATATCTCAGGTGGAGGAGTATTTCTAAATGCTGGAACAGTGGAGAAGGCCCACATGATGCATCATAGCCCTTGTACGCCAGATCTGAAACCTCATACGCCTGAGCTGCAACCACATTGTCATCCTTCAATCTTCCGAAATGCTCAGATGTATCAATCCAAAGGCTGGAAGAAAATTTGGGAGTTCCGTCCTGGGTGAGGGGTGAATCCAACTTGGATGTGGGCATACTGGGTGCAATAAACATGTGCAGAGTTTGTCGAGGATCTGAAAGTAGTGGCGATATACGAAGCTGTCTGGGTTGGGAAAACATATGTTTATAGACATGATAACTTCGTGCCGGAGATACTCACCCACTGGAGTCCAACAACTAATTCTTTCCATATGAATCATAGAGAAGTAGGCATCAGCCTATGAGACGTCCACAAGATCTCAGGGGATCCAATTTTGGGTAAAATGTATGATGAATTCATTCCACCCAATGTGACTTGGAACGATTCAGAGAAGACTCCTTCTTTAGCTAGAGAATTATTTAAGATCTTCCACAGGCTCAAAATTTCAGAGACCTCATTAACTCATTCTAGAAAGTATATTCATCTAGAGGAATGGATGGATATATTTACTATTGAGAAGAAATAGAGGGAGCCAAAGGAGAAGGAGCCAAAAGAAAAAGGATCCAAGAAAACAAAATCCAAGGATTAGAGGCCCAAATGTCCTACCACCTGCCCAAAACCAGAGAAGAGGGGTGCTCTTAGCACATTCTGGCCAACTCTAGAAGCAGAAGAGTTCGAGAAGTGGGGATATGAGGTGAATCAAAGGATCCCAAAGAAGACTCGTCTGGCGTACTTCTTGGCAATGTGGCTTAGCATTTATCTCTTGCGAGTCAGGGATTCGAAGGGAGGTGTCAGGCCAGGGACCTTCGTCATTGTGGAAAAGTTGGATGAGGGAAAAATGGTTGGGTTGGCTACCCACATTTTAGAAAAGATTCACAGGAGTTTACTTCATGTCTTCATGGGTAAATATCCTTTAAGAATAGGGGGACCATTCTACATTTTATGGGGAGGGATCTCCACTCACTTCATGGATTACAATGTATAGAATGGATTACAAATTCCTGGAAGTTCTTTCAGGCCATCAGTGAAAGAATTCTCTGGATTTTCTCCATTATATGTTAATGCCTATGACATGAAAGTGAGGATGAGTATGTTTAAGGAATTAAACTTTTTTCCCTATGGAAATCCTCCAACCGGGCGGTTTGTCAATGATGGAACAACCCACTTGGATTTGAGGTCATACATGCTAGCTTGCAGGGATGGTGTGCTAGTTGTCAGGATTGACGGAGAAATTATATGTGAGGCCTATGCTCCATATAGATTTTCACGTCAATTCAAATTTCTGAAAAATATTGTTGTATCTCCTCTAGTACATGTAAGGTTAGAGCAACAACTGATGGTTGCTCGGCAAGTATAGCTGCTGATGTCAAGGGAGAAGACTGGGGCAGTATTTGATCTACCAGTTGAAAAAGCGGCACATAATTTGACTACATATTATGCCAAAAACTGGATAACATCATACCCCAAAGGGTGCTAAATCACCCAATTTATCAAGTGGGGAAATGGAAGATGACTATAGAGAAAGAAACCCTTCTTCATGAAGGTGAAGCTTCTCCACCAGAAGCTAATTCGGCAGATTCCTCTTCTAGAACTGATTCACCGGATTCCCATGATGTGGATGATGAGGCACAACCAGTGCCAAAGTGGTTTCGTGCACGATATAATCCTCCATCCAGAAATAAAAGACCCACTCCATCAACTCTGGGTGAGTTACTTCATTGTGGTAATTTAATCACTGTTACTTTATAAAGCAATAAGTCTTATTTTCTTATTCTCTATTTGTAGTTGTAGGAGCTGGGAATAAATTGAAGTCAAAGATTGTAGGACCTTCCTCGTAGCCTTCATATCTAAGACCAGAGGTTGTCCAGTTATGGCAGGGTTTATACTGTGGTAGTGAGACCGCCTAGCTGGATTTGTGTGAGGGCTTAAAACTTCCTGGAATAGGGAATCTTCGATATTATACAAATATCCAATACAAGGATAAACCCAATGAAGTGCGGGCTTACATTAGAGAGCTGGAAAAGCTTATATACACCACTGATGAGTCTGTTCCTGTCACCAGGCGAGTGAAGGAATTGATTGATTGTGGCGATGTTGAGGGGATTGATGAAGAGTGGAACGATTACCTGGCTCCTGAATATGTATGTTTTCTTTCCTTATTTAATTTTCAACTTGATTCCAGTCGATTCTTTCTTACTTAAGGAAATTATTTTCTTCATATTTCAGGTTTCAAAGAAAGGAACTACTGAGGTCCATTCGCCAAAGTATAGCCCTAGTGGTACTGCCATTGGGCAGCTGTTGATTCTCCTCGTGAACCGGGCAAGATATCTCCAGGCCAGCAGGCCATGAATGAGGAGCTGTAAACGACTTTTCATTCTCCAATATAGGTGTCAATAAGGGAGACTGTCGATACTCCCAAAAAACCAAAGAAGCAATGGTAACGAAGGAGGAAGTCCAAAACTAAACGCTTCATTAGCAGCAGTAAGTCCTTTGGGTAATCATGAGTCTATACCCATGAAAAGGTTACTCAAATTTATGAGGATTGCAGGGGATTCTTCAATTTCCCCCCTGAGGGAAAGTACTAATCCTCCTTTGAGGACTACGGAGGATGCTGTGGAACAATCACAGATTCAAGATGACTTGGGTACTCCTGGATAAGAGCTAGAATCTGTTCCCAGTAATCCTCCTGCTGTAGTTGCAAGAAAGAAAAACCTGTTTCTGGTAAGTCAATAATGATTCATAAAAATGTTGAACGAAACACTGATTGACTTCCATTTTGTGATACTTCAGGTTCAACTCCTACATTAGAGAATCTAGAGGCTGTTTCAACTGAGGCCGTGATTTTATCCAAAGATGTTGTCCAGGTCCAGGGGCCGCAGGATGTAAGGCGCCAAGAAGACACATCCAATGCTTCTACAGGTGAGACTAACCAGGATTCTGAAATATCATTGGATGAAATGATGAATCGTGGCGTGTCTTTCGGATATTTTTATGATCATGCTAAGTTATCATGTGACTTGGAAAACCTTGGACATGATTGTTATGCTTCGCCAAGTAAATTTTCTTATAATTTACACTTCTAATCATGACTGAAAATAATATACAGTTCCATCCATATAAGCTGCCGAACTACCAATGCCTGCAGAGGGTGTGGACATTGATGTCAACCCTACCATTGCAGAAACATTAGCTCAAGTAGAGCTAAGCCTAGTAAACCCTCCTGAGATCCATCTTGAAGATCCTTTTGAGACTGGGAAAGATGGGGAGGAGCCTTTTCAGGTTGCTGATCTATCGTTGGGTAAGGGATAACAATATTTGGGATTTTACTTTATTTGCAAGACAATCAATTCTTTTGTTATCCTTTGAAACCAACCAAAGCTTTCAATTAATTATGCAGAACCATCAACTGCAGTGGCTAGATCTAGAGGTGAGGCCCCATCCATTGACCCAACTGGAATTAAAAGTGAATAAGCACAAGTCAGGGGGGAAGGAGCAGAACAGGGCACTTCCTTAAGTGCATTAATCGCAGATTACATTCCCCCCCTGTGATGATGATATTGAATCAGACCCAGAGGTGCTTAAGGCGCTCATCTTCTCACGACACAAGGCATGGAACAACATATGGAAAATCATATCTGAGGTGCTTTTTGAAGAGATATCATCAAATATCCATCGATTGTCATCCCAGTTCATCATGCTAGGACTTGGCGGTTTTGGATACCAAGAGATCCATACCCTGGTTAAACAGGTCATCTTCAAGAGGGAGGAGGAGCAAAAGTGTCGTGAAGATCTGACCAGGGTGAAACTGTCAGTTAACATTGGTGAATTTGAGGCTTTGGTATCCTGAGATGAGGCTGATTATGCTACCAAGATGAAGGAGCTGAAGCATAAGATCAAATAAAAAGTCATCCAGAAGATGCACCTTCAGCAACAGTTAGATGCTGTTATTGGGGAACTTGACCAACTCAATAATTCACTGGAGGGAGTTCAAACGAATGGTATGAAGACCATTGAGTATGCCAAGAAATCACCCCATCAGGCTGAAAAGAGTGAAGTTGGTCGAGTGCATGAGCTTCAAGTAGCTTCTGATGAAGCTTGAGATGCGGTTCATCAATTGAATACTTATGTTGACAGTCTTTTGTAATTTCTTGGAAAAGAGAAGAGACTCCAATCTTTGGATGTCCTTCTAATTCTTGTGCATTAAATGAAAAGAATTCTTTCATATTCAATCACTTGTGCAAGTATTTTCCTGCTACCTTATTTAAATTTTACCTAAGCCAATGGGCCTAGTAAGCATAGTTTGATTTTTACTAGGATTAGTGTAAATATCCCTACAAACTTTGAATCTTTTAATTTCTCAATATTACCTAAATCATACAAAATGTATGTTTAGTGAGTTGGAACATGACTTTTATTCAGAGTTCCTTTGTCTTTTGTGGGCAGTTTAAAGTCATGCACGTCGAACATAAGGAGGCTAATGTTTAAGGTCGAAATAGCTTTGACCGAACTGGATTAAAATTGACTCAATTCCCTGACAATTTATCTGAAAACATATTACCATACTCAAGTATGAGGGAAAATATGTAAACTATGACTTAAGAATATTTGAACCTGAGGAATGATATGAAAAAGAGCTAAAAGGCATTAGAAGAAGTAGTTCCCAAGAATGAAGTTGCCATTATTTAATAAACCCATTAGGGGGTTGAATTATGTAGGGCCACCTAAGGGCATTGGCTGCATAGTCAAATAAATAGTATCTTTTGACTGACAAGTCTGTTATGTGGACTGTTTATGCAAGGCCGCCTAAGGGCACATGCTGCATAGTCAGGCAAAAGAACTCTAAGAAATTTACTTTTCTAGTGCTAAAATCCAGTGAAAGTTTATAGAGATTCAAATTTTCCAAAGTATAGAGTTTTCTATATGGAAAGAGATATTTGAATATGGAGAAGATATTTCCAAAAAAGATTATCGAAGAACTGGATGGATATTACTCCTTAGAAGGTCTGACCCAAATGTAGGGAAGGAGAATATAAACCATAGAATTGAATACTTTCAGATCATGAAAAAGGATATGGGAAAAATATGTTAAGGATGGCTACTTTTGCGGATCCCTACATACTGTCATTTAATACCAACAAAGAAAAAAGGGGCTTTCTTCCCAAGAATGACGTTACCAGTATTTAAAAAACCAGTTAGGGGGTTGAATTATGCAGGGGCACCTAAGGGCATTGGCAGCATAGTCAAATAATAGTATCTTTTGGCTAAAAAGTCTGTTATGGAGACTGTTTATGCAAGGCCACCTAAGGGCACGTACTGCATAGTTAGGCAAAAGAACACTCATAAGTTTGACATTTTTGTTACTGGAAGTCAAGAAAAGGTTTATGAAGATCTAAAAATATTTAAGGTTAGGATTATGACACATAAAGATGGGAATTGTCCAATGTATAAAGAGATATATAGATCAATGCTAACCATAATCATGTTATTGCTGGGTCCTGAATAGAAATGTTGTACTTCACTATGTATCCCATAAGGATGGGAATCAATCCATACGTAGTTCTTGAAATACATTTTAACTTCATGTGGGACAAAAGGATTGGAGATCTTAGTTTACGGTAATAGATCTCGGACCATTAATAGAAATACATAGTGTGTGTTTTCATGGGGGCTTTTCAGTCAAGGGACTGAAAGTAGAATTTGGGGTTATGCCCAAAGACTTGGGGCTGGATTCGAGGGATACTTGAATGTTCCTACGTATCCCATAAGGATGGGAATCAAGCCCACATAGTTCTAGAAATACCCTTTGTACAAATTTGGTTTGTACATGTGAAGGGTGAAAGGGGACTTTAGTACAATGATGGTTTAACCCAAGATAAAAGGTTTGGGCATTTCCATGTATTCATGTAGTCTTTGAAATGAAACATGATTGAAAAATCAATGTAAATAATGGTTCCCTCTCAGGTGAGGGTATCGAAGAATATTTTAGTTTATTGTCATACTGGACAAAAGTGTTGTATAGTTTAACGTCGTATAACAAGGACGAAAGTGAACCAATGTAATGATATTGATTCTAGGGGCGGTTTCATGAATCAACATCGTATGAGATGGAGGTGAACTGATGTGAAGAGATTGGTTTTGGGCTTGAACCTTGAGAGGTTTCCTACGTACCCAGCCTGGAAGGAAAGGATCAAAGTCCTCGTAGTTCAATTAAAGAATGAATTAATGATCAAGTTGTTCTTGGGTACAACGACCTAAAAATGATGTTTCTGGGACTTACACATGGTTAGTATCCCAGAGAGAGTGTTATGGTTGAGGTTTTCTCTAAGCTCACATGAGTCATACTCAGTGTGAGAAACAAGAGGTAACAACAACCTTAAAGATGCATAGTTTAATGTCATGTAGGACATATAAAAGGACTATGTAGTTTAAAGTCTTTCAGTTAGGACTATTGGTGTTGCATAGTTTAGTGTCATGTAGCAGGGAAAAAGTACAGTTTAATGTCATGTAGGACGTATCAAGGACTATCTGTACAGTTTAGCATCATGTAGGTAGGACGATGGGGACAATATAGTTTAACGTCATGTTGGACAAAAAGATGACTATGCAGTTTAATGTCATGCAGTAAGGACAAAATAGTACACCATTTAACGTCATGTTGGACGTATTGGGGACTTTTTCACTGTTTAACGTCATGTTGATGAAAAAGGGACGATACAGTTTAGCGTCATGTTGGACGAAAGTGCGAATAGTTAAGGTCATATGCATGGACCGTGGATGGTGCAGTTTAATGTCGTGCTGGATGTAAGGTACTTCTGTACAGTTTAGCATCATGTAGTTAGGACGCCACAGTTTAACGTCATGTGAGACAAAAATAATACAAATAGTTTAATGTCATATGTATGGACCGTTTCTATATTGTTTAATGTCATATAGCAAGGACAATGAAGGGGACACAGTTTAACGTCATGTTAGATGTATGTGCAAATAGTTTAGGGTCATATGCATGGACTGTTGATGATACAGTTTAACATCTTGTTGGACGGTGGTGCAGTTTAAGGTCATACCAGACCATGGATGATATATTTTGTGTTTATACAAAATACTTCTTCAAAAATTGGGAATTGGTTGGAGTAGTGATGATTTCTCCATCCATCGAGATTAATGAATAAGCTCCATTGGAGTAGACCCTACATATTGAGTAAGGTCCTTCACATTTTGGATCAAGCTTGGGAGGTTTCTTTCCTGGTATTATTGGAGTTTTGAGAACTAATACCAATTTTCCCTGAGTGAATGAATGAAGATGAACATTTTTGTTAGAAGCTCGTGCTATTCGATTCTGATAGACTTCTAATTGGTGAAAAGTGCACAATCTTTTCTCATCTAACCATTCCAATTCATTCAATAGCTTTTGAGATTGTTCATCTGTAGACGATTGATCACAAATGGAAACTCTGAGCAAGGTTAGTTGAACTTCAATTGGCAAGACTGCTCCCGTTCCATATACCAATGAATATGGATTTGACCGCGTTGCAGTGCGGGTGGTAGTTTGATAAGCCCATAAAGCATGAAATATTTTATCAGGCCATGATTTCTTATCTTTATCCACCATCTTTTTCAATATATTTGAAAGAGTCTTGTTGAAGGCTTCTATCTAGCCATTGGCTGTTGCATGTTACCGAGATAAATGGATGGATTTGATGTTGTATTCCTGATACAACTTCTTCACCTTGGATGAACAGAAGTTGGTGCCATTTTCCGTCAATATGGTATGAGGGACACCAAATCTGGTAATGATATTAGACTTGATGAAGCTAACGACGCATTTAGAACTGACTTCCTTGAGAGGTATTGCCTCTGCCCATTTGGAAAAGAAGTCATTAGCAGTAAGAATGTACTTAAACTTCTTGGTCGTAGCCGAAGGGTAAGGTCCCACCACATCCATTCCCCATGTGGCAAATGACCATGAGTATTTAGATATATGAAGCAACTCTGGAGGTTGATGAATGAAGTTGTCATGTACTTGGCATGAATGAAACTTCTTTTTGAAATCAACAAAATCTTGTATCATTGAAGGTCAAAAGTATCCAAGCTTTCGAATATGATCATACAGTCTATGTCCAGACTGGTGGGCACCACAGACTCTTGCGTGCACTTCTTTCAAGACAACCATTGTCTCTTCACCATCAATGCATCTGAAGATAACTCTATCAAAACCACATTTGTAGAGAATTTTCTCTAAGTGATATGGGCTATCATAAAGAGTAAAATTGACCACACGTCGCCGGATTTTTTCATTCTCGGCTCTATCATGTGGAAGTGTTCCATTTTGAAGGTATTCCCTGATAGGTGACATCCATCTAGTAGTATGACCATACGATTTAGGAATGGACTAATTTCATTAATTTCCTCTGTTCTGATTTGAACATAAGGTAAAATTGCATGACAGTGGGAAATATTGATGATTGTCTCATCCCGATTTGGATCATCCAGAGCTATGGCTATATTTGCCAGTGCACCAGCTTGAGCATTTTGTGATCTTGGGACATAAGAAAATGTCGGTTCTGAAGGGAATTCTGCCATTAACTCTCTGATGTAATCTTATAAAGGGATTAGTTCTTCTTCTCTGATGTCATAATCCCCATTTACTTGTTTGATTACCATGTCTGAATCACCTTTCACCTTTAAGTGATTCACTTGTGCTTGAAGCGCTAATTCCAAGCCTGTGATGAGAGATTGGTATTCTGCTTAATTATTGGTACCACCTTCCCACAATAAGAAGGAATAAGGTAACACTGCCGTTTCTTGAGAAATGAGCACAATCCTAATCCAACTTTGTTGAATTTAGGATTTTCCATTTTCCTCCCTGTTGGACTTCTGGAAGCACCATCAAAATACATTTCCCATGCTTGAGGAATTTCTTGAATAGAGAAGACTTCCTCATCAGGGAGTTCAATATCTGAAGATGTGTCTTCCAATGAAGGGTGTTTAGCCAATAAATCATCCAGAGCTTGGCCCTTTATCACCTTTTGAGATACATACTGAATGTCTAATTACTGTAAAATAACAGCCCACCTTGCCAAACGTCATGTAAGCATTGGATGACTAAGGATGAATTTGAGCGGGTTATTACGAGATACCAATTGGACCTCGTGATGTCGCAGGCATTGTCTCAACTTCTGAACTGCAAAGATTAATGTCAGGCATCACTTCTCAATACATGAATACCAGGTTCTTGCTTGAAGAATAGTCCGACTGAGGTAGTAGATGTTGTTTTCATTCCCAGCATCATTCTTTTGAGCAAGAAACGCACCCAATGATCACTCTAGAGCTGTCACATAGAGGATAAGTGGTCTTCCTTCAATAGGTGTCATGAGTACCAGTGGATGCAAGAGGTATTTCTTGAGAATATCTAATGCTTCTTGACATTCTTCAGTCCACTGGTACGTGACTCCGTTCTTCATCAATTTGGTGAAGGGTAAACTTTTGCCTACCAAATTGGCGATGAAACTCCAAATATAGGCTAAGTGTCCTTGAATTCCTCTTAATTATTTTAAATTTTGAGGAGGTGACATACCAAGGATTGAATTGGTCTTCTCAGGATCGACTTCAATACAACGATGGCGTACAACAAAGCTGATAAATTTTCCTGAGGTTACCCCAAAAGCATATTTTAAGGGGTTCATCTTCAAATTATGTTGTCGAAGCTTGCGGAATATGACCTCAAAATCATCCAAGTGATTATAACATTGTTTGGATTTAACCACCAAATCATCTACATAGCATTCAAAAAACATCCCTAATAAGGGTTTGAAGATACGATGCATGACACACTGATATGTTGCACCTGAATTATTTAAGACAAAGGGCATTACCCAGTAGCAAAACACACCCTTAGGGGCTCTGAAGGCTGTGGATTCCTCGTAATCTAGGGCCATTCGGATCTAATTTTATCCGAAATATCCATCCATGAAGGAAAGTGCTTCATATCCAGCTGTTGCATCAATTAAAAGTTCTGTAATCAGAACTAGGAAATCATCCTTAGGTCAATGCCGATTAAGATCTCTGAAATCGATGCAAACTCTAATTTGTCCATTCTTCTTCATTACAGGGACAATATTATCCAACCACTTGGGATACTAAACTTCTCTGACAATGTTATCTTTGATAATCTTATCCACTTCAGCTTCAATTTTGGAAGTATAAGTTTGGTGTGTTCTTCTCACGGCTTGCTTAAATCCTCGATTTTCTTCTGGTAAACCCAAATGATGAGTAGCAACATCAGGATAAAGCCCGGGAATTTCTGTATAGTTCCATGAAAATATATCTCTATTTTGCTTTAGAAAAGAAATATACATCTCTTTCTATTCAAGATTCATGGCCGCACTGATTAATGTGGGGCATGGATCTTCTTTTGTACCCAGATTTATTTCTCCGAGTTCATCCACAGTGGTAGAGATACCCTCTTCAAATGATGGAGGATCATCTTTGAGATCTTCCTCTTCTTCTTCATCATGTGTTATTTCTTCCATTTCTACTTGCACAGTAGATGATAAAGAATAATTTTTATGATCAGAAGAGATGTCAAAATTTGCATATCTTGAAGAAGAAGATTCAATTTCCAACCTGATTGATGATGAATGGTATTCTTTGGGTAATAAAGTGGAGATGATGGATTGAGAATCGAAATCATTGTTCACCTCTGATGTTTCTATAAATTCTTCTGGACTAATTGGCAAAGTATAGACCTTTCAGATTTTAGCAGATGAAATGAAGACGTCACCATTTGTGCTTTCATCATTGCTTCGTGGGTTACCAATTTTTCCCATGTTGTCTGGCTCGATTTCCATAATTGAAATTATTGATCTTTCCATAAGAGTATTTTGATTTGGGTCTATCTTGTCAATTTTACTGATAGGAAACACATAATCTATACTCACATGTGTAAATGGATTTTCTGGAATTTTCTCCAAACCATATGGAGAATTAACTTTGGTAATCTCATTTGTTGTGGATTTCTCCCTTCCCTTCATGTGATAGAATACCGCCTCAATGTATTGACAATCACATGTCTTGAATGGGGCATTATTACAGTAAAATGTTCCAAATTGACCATAGAAACAATATTTGAGACATTGATGGTATGATGAAGGGATAGCCACATGTTGATGTAGCCTGGGTCTTCCAAGCAAGATGTTGAAAGCTGAGTCTTGATCAACAACCATGAAATCCGAATTGGATACAAGATCTCCAAACTGAGTTATGAGTGTAACTTCACCCAGTGGTTCTTGTCCATTTTTATCATATCCTTGTAACATCATGGTAGAAGGAGATAAATCAAATTCTGTGAGGCCCAATCGACGAAGTGTACGAATGGGAATGAGGTTGACTCTTGAACCATTGTCAATGAAAGCTCTTCGGACATCTACGCCATTGACCTTGACAGATAATTACAAAGGTCTAATATGCCCATGCAAAACATCATCTTCATCTTCATCAGTAAAGATATTATTTCATGGAATTCTGCAGGATTATTCTCTATGTGATAGACTTCAGCTACATCAATTTCAGTTTCAAACTCATGAGGACTCGACAAAGCCTCAATGAGTGCTTCCCGAAGATCTTTTGATAGATTCAGAGCATCAAGAATTGATAATAGGGCTGGTACTTGGGCCAAGTGTTTCAATACATCATACTTTTGTTCCATAGGTCTGCGTTTCCCAACAGGAATATGTGGTTTAACAGGTACCTTGGAAGTAGATTCTTTGGAATTTGATGCATCTTGTATTGGGATTGGAGTTGGATATATTTCTGGTTTTGGAAGATTATACTGATTAGATCCATTTACTTGCTGAGAGGAAGAAGATGTAACCTTCAACTGGTCTTCCAAAATAACTGTGTCAGGACTAAATTTTCTATTGGTAGAAGAACTTGCTTGTTCTTGCTGAGATCCCTGAAGGGCTCTCCAACGAGTTTCTTCTGCGTACACAGTTCTAGCAGGGGTAGAATTGGAATAGTGGATTCTGAAAGATCCACATCTTCCCCTATATCCTGAGCCTCTGGAACTTCTTCTGATTCCCTTGTTTGATACATGGAATTCAGGCCTATCAATATCGAAACTGTGACTGGAATATGGATCCGTTAATTGAATCATATTAACAGAACTGAAGATTTACACTTCTTTTGATGAAGACTCTACCTGATTAGCCTATTTAGGCTGTGTCGTTTGGTGGGGCGGTGCTCATGGATTTGAAGTAGATGGCATGAAGTCTACCATAGTCAAAGACAACTTAGGCTTTGACACGTACTCATCTTCTTCTGATTCTTTTTCTTTCTTTGAATCTTGCCATTTCTTTGAGGAATTTCCCTCTAACGAAGAGGGCTTTTCGGCAATATTCATGGTAGAAGACACAATCAGTTTATTTAATTGTGTTCACAAAATAGCATGAGTTCGGTTGATTGTTTTTCTGACCATCCAATCATCATTCTTCTGTGAATTTTTGCTTTTTAATTCTTTCCATTCGCCTTCCTCCTCTGGAACTGTAGCAGTAACACATGCTACCTGAGCTGAAGAACCTTTCTTTTTGACTTGTCCCGAGTCGACCATCTTTTGCAGGAGGTATTTTATGACAAAACAGTCCTAGATGGGATTCCCCAACATTTGATGAAAAGGGAAATAATTGGGACGGTCTCATATCCTTCTTTATTTGGCCTCTTAGGCCTTGGAAATTGAACCATATTATTTTCCAAAGCCGAAATAAAGAAACCAGGAACTTGTTCATTTCAGAAAGAGTATGTTTTTCTCTTGAGATCCTCAAATTGTTTTCGTCTTTGATCTCTTTGATCATCTTGACGAAATGTCCTTTGTTGTTGGCACTCAAGAGGTGGAGCCCTTTGGGAAGATGAAGGTTTTGAAGTAGAAATAGGTTCAGGTGCTTGTTTAAGCATAAATGTGGCAGTTTCGGCTTTACCCATTCTCCATCCTGGAGGTGATGGAATTACACGAGATTTATCCTTAGCCTATATAAGGGAATATTTAATCTACTGATCGATTGAAGTAAGGTCTCAAAACCCTCTTGTGTATTTCACAGGGATCAACTGTTTGTGTAACTCGTCATGCAAATTTTCCACACAGATTGGCAATAATTCATCTTGAGGGAGTGCTAATCTTAGGGAATATGTTAATCCCTTATATAGAGTAATGAAATCTGAGACCCTTTCATTCTCCCTTTTCTTATAGCTTGTAAGATCGAAAACTGTTGTCTTTGGAAAAGTTGAGAAGAACTGAAGAAGGAATTGTTGACAGAGATCTTCCCATCCAGTAATTGACCGGGATTGCAAGATTGTATACCAGACAAAGGCTGGTCCTTGCAAGGTCCGTAAAAAGCATCTGAGTTGTACTGCTTCTTGTTTCTCCGGAGTTCCCATCATAGGATAACAAAAAGACATGTAATGCGTCAAACGTTATTCAGGGTCGCCTGATCCATTAAAAATAGGGAATACAGGGTTTCCAAAACTGGATAGAGGAGAAATTGAATCTACCCATTCATGGAAAACTTTTTTTTCTGGTTGAACCTGTGCACGTTTCCCTTTCATAGATTCTAACCAAGTTGTTAATAACTCAATGGTAGTTATTAATGTTTGAGAAACATCCGGTTGAACTTGGACTTGGGTTGGTGCAATGACTGGATCTTGGACAGATGTGGTGGTTGATGCTGCAACTGATGGTAGCACTACCAACTGTTGTTGCACTTGACCTACAGGATTAGACCTATGAGGGTGTACTGATAGAGGAGGATATTATTGATCCATCTCAGTAGCTGTAATAAATTCCCTTGGCTGACTGACTCCAGCACGCTTAAGAATAAGACTACCCTGAAATAGTTCTACATTAAACCTCTTTAATTCCTTCATTTCGTACTCCTGTTGTGCAAACTGTTTCTCTAGTGAGAGCAATTGGCCTTCTCCAGAGGAAGGATATGTAACCTGATTCTTTCCCCTCCCTTTGTTGGATCCTTTTCAGAGAGGGGGAATTGGGTTACTTGAAGGATTACCTAGGTTCTGGGTAACCCTTCGATTTCATGTACGCACACCTTCTTCATTTGTGTCGATGCATACATATTCTTGAGCAGGAACCTCTTCATCTGAGTCCCCTGAGTGAACCTCATCTGGTAGATCAACAACAATGACATTGATGACATTGATTGATGCATATCGCATCACATCCCTTCTATCAGCATTTCTGTGAAATTGTCTTCTTCCATGTATTTGATGAGACATTGCCTTTTGTTGATTCTATCCCTCAAGAACTTCTTGAACAACCTTAATTTGGAGGGAATCTCCAGATAATTTGGCTCTTATTTCCTCTTGAGGCTTCTTCCCCAATCGAGAAAATATTGACTTTCTCTGAGGAGGGGATTAATGATTTGAAAAAGTCCCCAGTCCGGTGGACTGGGGCTGTTCCTATTGTTCCCTCACAACTCCTCGAATCCTATTTTTTGATTCCGAGGGTTGGTTCAAAAGACTCCCTAGTCTGGAAAGATGGGGTGGCTCTTGACATGATATGTCTGAGACTTTCTCAAAAGCTCACCTGATCTTGCGAACCTTAGTCCAGAAATTAGATGGATGCATTAACCTATATTCACTTTTATCACTTGGTTCAAAAGACCGTTGGATGACTTCCGACACATCTGTCACTTGATGATGTGATTGCTCCATACGAGAGGCCTGTTCAATATTCTATTTTGATTGATGCAGGATTAATTCAACAACTTGTTCTCTATATTCTTGATTTTGAGAGGAACTAGTTGAGGCCTTTTCTTGGGAAGGCTTTTGATTACAAACAAAGCCCATTGATTATGGTCGTCCATGGGAAATAACATTGCATGAGACCATTTTCGGTGGGATTTTCTGACTGGAGAGCACCGTGAAATGTAGTGCTCCATGAACACCCCATCCTCTGACATGAATACCAGATGGGGAATTGGAAATTAACTGGCACAACTTTCTTAGTGCGCCAAGGAATGAACGCTGAAGGGATCTCTGCTTCTTTTCGGCCTTCGGATATCGAGAGACTGATAGAGATGCCAAATCAATCTGACATTATAACCCTTCTATTATATTAAGATGATTTTCATATTCATCATAAGATAATACTTTCTTTTTAAACTGACAAAGAGTTTTTCATATGTTGACATGAATATCATGAATTCAATCTTCTGACAACATTTCTGGAATGTCATACTGAGAATCATCCAGAGGCCAAAACATGACTGGAACTTCACCTTTCGCCAGTTGTTTTCTCATGTTCAGCATTTCCTCTTCATCATTCAATGAAGATTATTCTACCTGATTTGACCAGAGTTGGTGTTTACTTTTTGCTTCATCGGATTCAACAAGATTGGTAGAGAAATAATTGACCCAACTAGAAGATTCATGACTTAGGGGTGGTTCGGAGAATGACCTACACCATGGGCTATCTTCTGATTGAGAAAGTATTTCACCTGCCAGCGATGAAACATTAGACATGACTGGTTTCACATTTGCAAGTGCCTCAAGATAAGAGGGCTTTCTCGGAATTACATTGTCCACTGGATCATTTTCCGGGCAATGTGCATCACTACTGTAGAGAGGACTTTCACAGCGAAATTCATCATCATAGGGAGGACCCCCATAATGGGTTATAAAAAAAGATGAGATCTCTTGCAACTTGGTCTTTCGACCACACAGAGGGTTCTTGTGGTTCTCATATGAAGATGAAACTTTGAGATCGACCAAATTGTCATGAAGAAAACCTTAATGAGGAAGTGTCTATTTAAGACCCTCAGAATTAATGTTACCACTATTGAGAAATGATGGAGTAGAATCTTGAATTTCAACAGATAACTGTCTGTGGGCTTCAAGAACTCCAGCATCGAGCAAGGCCTTGTTATAGATTGTCTCTTGATCTCCTGACTGTGCTGGGCAGGTCTTTTTCTTATATGCCTTCTTACTCGCTTTGGAAACCACTTGTTGATGAAAGTGGTTACTCTGAGAAGGTGTATGTGCCTGATCAGGAATGATGTCCAGGTTAGGCTGACTGTCTCCACTCAAATCAGGTGTATGTGACTGACTTGGTTGTCCATATGATATGGGGGAGTATGCCCCACAACCCTCTTGGACTGGAACAAATTTGTATGTCTGTTCCTAAGTGAACTGTTGATGTGCCACTCCACTAATAGGGATAGATTTATGTGTCTTTCCCTGAGATTCTCCTAAAGCTGTTATAATATCCTAGCAAGCATCCAGAATATGAGCAGGGATTTGCTTCTGCTCTTTCACCATTGATAGAATATGCTTGGTGACTTCAGCTATTGGAACAGGGATATACGTCCATTCTATGATTGGAGTAGGTGTATGTGCATGCTCTTGTCCTCATTTTCCTATCAGTGAATCATGATAGTACTCAAGTGTGGGGGTAGAGAGTTGAGTCTGCCTCCTGTTTGTTGCCGGAGCTTTTTGACTGACTTCTCCGTGTACTACCAAGAAAGACTATTGGTAGGCTTGATTAGTATTAGCAGGTGTATGTGCATGCAGATTGCACTTCGCTGAATGTGGTTGACGAGCTCCATCATATGTAGTCAGACGAGCCTGTTGACTAGCTGATGATGTATAAACAGGTGTATGTTCCTGTATATAGTACTCCACCGGAATTTCCTGGAGGGATTAGCATGATGCTGCCAGACGAGTCTGCTGGACAATAGAATTAAAACAGGAAGGTGTATGTGCCCGCTCATTTCTTGCCACCAAGTTAGGTTGGTGGACTTCTCCGGAGATGGCAGAGATGATAACCTACTCACTGTTGACCAGATTCGGCCTTTGGCGGTTCGTCATGCCTGCTCGGGTTCAAGGAACCTGAGCTGAACGCATGGAGTCGGTACCCTCATCATGTTGAGGGCGCACTGCTGCACGAGTCTGGCGGCGATTGTTGATAGGATCCCTTAGGAAGGACTCCTACTTCTTTGAATTAAGGCCCTAAGGGACCTTCTCATTCACCTACCTAGAATATGAGAGTGAATGGTGATTGCGTTCTGGGGATAATGACCCGAAACGGTTGGAGATGGTGGTTAGCACCGCCTGCTTTCTGATCACTGGTCTTCATTGTTCAGACGACCAGTGTGAGTTTTTCATTTGGAGGGCTTGTCAGGCAGCCTCCAGAGTTGGGATGGTACCATGTTGACGGTACTCCTTAACCAGCGCATTTGATACCCAACGTTGAAGATGCTGAGTAGGTGATGTCATCCTCAGAGCGAATGACGATCCATCAGGAGTAGCAGTAGTGGCATTCGTAGCAGCAGTATTCACAGGTGTGAACTTGAGAGCAGCCATTCTGAAAATGCAGAGAATCTTGGAAAAGATTGCATGTTTGATATAACAGACGTAATCAAGATAAATTCATCCACTACATCTTTTTTGATGAGCACATATGTCAATGATTGTTTTTGTTATCCCTCTCATTGAGTTTTAAATAGGGTCCTAACAAATAGGTAAAACATCATTTTAACATGGTTAAGGATTCACGTCTGGTTCACCATTTTTTGTTTCCCTCGGAATTTGGGGATCACCTCATTGATTGAAGTTTCAAGAATTCCAATCAGTTTCTAACGGGTTTGTTCACAGAACCAGAAACATCCAATGATTCCACACCCATTTGGACCTACTTTCCAAAGGTAGGCACTCATTAGTTTGTAGACTGATGACGCTTAGGAATTTACATTGGTCGAGAGGATGGGAGGTCGGGCTCATCACACCTTTTTTAGGGGAATTATTGTCTACTCCGGGACTCTCTTTATAGATTTAAGTTATGTTCGTGAATCCTTATTACATTACCAAGTATAAAATGATATTTACTTCAGATCTTACAATCAATGATTAAATATGTAGGAAATTTAGAGAATCTTTTATATGTATTCGAGGTTCTTCATTGATAGATGATAATCTGAATTTGTTAGAGATTCTTAATCAATGGTATCCTTTGATATGTAAAAGTCTCTTGGTCATTATGATGACCATACTGGTTTTAAATCCACTCAGTGGGGAACTTGAAGTTTATTTTCATTCATAAGGACATGAATTATTTCAAAGTTGGGATTTAACCCACAGATGGGATACATACATATCCTTTGTTTAGAAAAAGGAATCAGAACCCACGTAGTTTGAGTAAGGGAGTATGATGTTTGTGATTGATGGCTCAAAGAAGAATTTCATAATTACTTTTACACTCTTAGCTCACGTGAGTCATGCTCGGTGTGAGAAATAAGAGGTATTGGTAAAAATCTGACAATTGTGCCATAAAAGATACAATCATAAGAAATAATGTGGGAGTTATGTATGTATGACTGCCCAAATAAATGAAGATTAGGATTTACTTCAGGGAAGAAATCTTGGAACATAGTCCATAAAGGTATATGTGCTTCATGGATATTTGAATACTCTAACTTGGGGATTACTCCAAAAAAGGAGGCCCAAATTAGGAGAGCAATTATGATTTGGTTTTACTCCTGAGAAGGAATCCCAGATCAAAGGTAAATTAGGACTGGTTAAGAGAAATTAAGACTGGGGATTACTCCTAAAAAGGAGGCCCAGGTTAAGGGACTTAAAAAAATTAGGGGACTTGGGACTTATTCCTGAGGAGGACTCTAAGTCTTGAGAATTATTACATGGGCTTACTCTTAAAAAGGTTTCCCAGGTTAATGAGTACTTGGGACTTATTCTTGAGGAGGATGCCCATATTTGAGACTGGTTCTTATTCCTGAAAATGAGGCCCATATTTGAGAATTATTACTGGGTATTACTCCTAAAAAAGAGGCCCAGGTTAATGAGGACTTGGGAATTATTCTTGAGAAGGATGCCCAGTCTTGAGAATTATTACTGGGGCTTACTCCTAAAAAGGAGGCCCAAGTTAAGAGAATTATGGTTGGGTCTTACTCCTAAGGAGGATGCCCAGATTATGGGACTGGGGCTTACTCTTAACGAGGATGCCCAGATTAGGGGACTAGGGCTTACTCTTAAAAAAGATGCCCAGATTAGGTGACTGGGGATTACTCCTAAGGAGGATGCCCAAAATCAAAGGGAATTATGACTGGGGCTTATTCCTAAAAAGGAGTCCTAGGTTAATGAGTTCTCTCATCTTAAAGGATGAGGTTGAATGAATGAAATCTCAATCTTTAGTGACATAAAGATGTGAAAATCACTAGATTTTGTGAGATATTCCATATAATTCCTTTCAGATAAGGAAGTCATATCAAGAAATCATGCCATAAATGGCTTTTAAGAGTGTCTTGAAGACTGAATCTTGAATAGGAGAGGTGCAATGGCTTAAGAAGGGTGAAAATGGGTAAGAAGGGCACCCAAAAAGGTAGGGGGGCGCAAGTCCTAGCAGGCGCGCAGGTACTGCGTGGGCGCGCAAGCCCTGGTCATGCAGGTATACCTGCGCGACACATGGGTACTTGCGTGATGGTTAACCAGTAGGGTAATACTTGAGCGACTCTTGGTTAAAGCCTTTAGAATCATCTTGAGGTTCTTCCAGAAGAGTGGTGCGCAAGTTCTATTGAAGGAGTTAGGCAGTGCGCAAGTGTGTCCATTTCTCTTTAGGGATGGCCACTCAGGCGCGCAAGTGTTGATGAGTTTCAACACTTAGGCCTTCCTCCTCCTCTTTAGATCTTCCATTCTAGGTAACAAATTACCATAGAAGTGTTTCGGAATCTTTGAGGAGAGACTAGGGTGTCGGGACTTCAAATCTGAGTTTCTGGAAAAATTAGTCCTTAAATGGGTGGCCCACAGGGTCTATTTATAGGCTGGAGAAGACCCCAGGCAGTTATCCTTTTGGCGCGCAAGCCACTTGCATGACCATTAGAGGGCGTGAAAGTGTACTTGCGTGATAGTGATGGAACTTTCATGACCTATGGGAAATGTTCTCCTTGTTCATCCCTTCTTCGATTTTTGATGTTTCTTCAAAGGATGAATCACTTTGGACTAAGTCATTTCCCTTTCCATTCTTTTAGACAATGTGACGAAAAGGAGCGTCAACAGAGACCCAATACAAGGGAAATCTAAAGCATGTAAATGGATTGAAAACATGTCCATGTACAATCCAACACTCTAACCCTTACACCACCATGCATATAAGCACATCAATGTGGCATAATAGAGGTTGATGGACTCAATCAAGGAAAAATGACTTGAAAATAAAATATTAATGGAAAGAGGCAATATGGGTTGATGAACCTGGGGTAGACGCAGAGGAAAAATGCTTGGGAATTCTTACATATCATACGAGGGAAAGAATCAAGCCAGATGTAGTTTTGAGTGTCATGTAGTTTAACATCATGTGGTAAGGATGAATAGGTGGGAGGTATCCCAATGGGGGAAATTCATATATTGTGGTAAAGTAACCTGACATGAATGAGGACCAAGGAGGTATCACACCACACCATTCTCAATCCTAGAAGAGAATTCAGGCCAAGAGGCCAGAAGATAAATTGGAGAACTTAGGGCTGGACCCGAAGAAAATATGTATGGTCATTTCTACATATCCCATTAGGATGGGAATCAATCCGTAAGTAGTTCTTGATGATGTTGTGCAGTTTTAAATTCATGCGGTAAGGATGAATATAAGGATTCTCTTAGGGGAGGGGCATGGTGTGGTTATTAAAATTCTGATGTAAATGAGGACTAAGGAGGTATCGTGCCACACCACATGACCCCATGAGATATCTTGGCCTAGTGGCCAAAAAATAAAGAAACTTTTTACTTTGTGGGTGGCCCTGGGAAAAAAAGGTACGAGCGTTACTACGTATCCCATAAGGATGGTAATCAAGCTACACATAGTTCTGGAGTTCCATGTAGTTTAATGTCATATAGTAAGGACATTACCCTAATGGGGTTGTGTATGGAATGGTAGAGTAACCCAACATAAATGATGACAATAGAAGTATCCACCACCTCATTCACAGTCCTAGGATAAAAGGGGAATTTACCTTTTACAGTCACACATAAATCACCATAAATGATATGTAGTTTAATGTATTAAAAGTAGGACAGAGTAGTTTAATGTCATGTGGGATGGAAGAGATCTCAGTTTATGGTCATAAAACTCAGACCATAAAGTAATTCCCATAAGGTCTGAAAAGGTTAAGGAACCTAGAGATGGACTTGGAGACAAAATGTTTGGGTGTTCCTACATATCCCATTAGGATGGGAATCAATCCATACATTGTTCTAAAATTTCGTGTAGTTTAATGTAATGTAGTAATGATTGATGGTAAAGGGGAATATCCTTGAAGGGAAATAAATTGTGTGGTAGTTGTAAACCAGATGTGAATGATGCAAATAAAAGTATGTACTACACCATGTGATCCCCAGAAACTCTGGTCGAGAGGCGAGAAAGATAATAGTATTTGTAGTACCTGGGGATGGAAACGGGGAAAAAATATCTATCCATTCTTATTTGTCCCATAATGATGGGAATCGAGCTATTTGTAGCTGTTGAGTTCCCTATAGTTTAAAATCATGTGGAAAGGATAAAGGTGGAAGAAGAAGTATTCCTATGGGAGGCACACATTTTGGTTGTTGCAAACCAGAGGTGAATGAGGACCAAATAGGTCGCATACACACCATTCGGTCCTCAGAAAACCTCTGGCTGTGAGGCCAAAAATGGAGAAACATGGGGTTGGACCTGAAAAAAGGGTGTTCATATGTATCCCATGATGGTAGGAATCAAGCCATGCATATTTTTGAAATGTTGTGTAGTTTAATGTCATTCAGTAATGACAAATGTAATAGTTAAACATCATATATGAAGAGATAAAATAAAATGTGGATTTCCGTTTAATGCCATGAAATACATATGATGCAGTTTATCATCATGCAAGATGATGTTTTTGGGCAATTTTACGTCTTCTAGCCTGAAAGGATTAGGTAAACGTTATGCAGAATGGTGATGCTGGGAATTTTTACATCATGTATCCTGGAAGAAGCAATTTAACATCATGAAGGACAATGATGCTGGGTATTTTTATGTTTTGTATCCTAGAAGGATTAGTTTAACATCATGTAGGATGATGATGCTAGGATGTTTTATGACTCTTAGCTCAAACAGAGCAGTTTAACATCATGCATGATGATGGTGTTGGGAATTTTTATATCCTGAAACCCAGACTAAGTAGTTTAATTTCACACGGGATGATTATGTTGGGAATATTTATGTCCTTTAGCCCGAATGGAGAAGTTCAACATCCTCAGGGATGATGATGTTGGGAGGTTTTATGTTCTGCATCCTGGATGAAGCAGTTTAACATCATGAGGGATGATGATGTTGGGTAGTTTTACATCATGCAGCCTAGAAGAATAAGTTTAACATCATAAGGGATGATGATGTGAGGCAGTTTATGTCCTACATCCTAAAAAGAGTCATTTAATATCAAGTAGGATGATGATGCAATGAGATTTTATGTCCTACAGCATAGATGAAGCAGTTGAGCGTCATGTGGGATGAGAGAGATATTCATACGAAAAACTTATTGAGGGATTTATCATTGTTAGGAGGATTGATATACTCTCACAACTAGAAAAAAGGCCTATTTACATGGTTCAAAATTATTTCAACAAGCCCCAAAACCGTGACCTCTATTTCCATGGCAGTAGGTCCCAACCTATTGCCACTGTTTTAACCATGGCAGCAGCTTCCTATTTCCACAGTTTTAAAAACCATGGAAATATGCCTCAAAATATTCCCCCATGGCGGTTTACCTATAACCATGATTTAAATAGTGGCTATAAGAATCTATTTACATGGTTTTAACTGTGGCTATAGCCTTGAAAAACCATGGCAATAACCTAAATAAAAAAGGTGCCTATCGAGTTTTGATCCATGCACCTCTCTTTTACCAACCTCTGAGGCTTACCACTACACCACTGAATGCTTCACATATATATGTATATATTATGATATATATATATATATATTAATAAAAACCATGTAAATATCCACAAAGCCATGGTAGTAGTTCTTCACTCCAAAAAATTGGCAGGAATGTTTTTTCCCACGGAAGCACGGGAACCCTATAGCCATGTTTTTGGAAAACCGTGTCTATATGTCTTCGAAAAAATGACCTATTGCCACTATTTTTGAAAAACGTGGCTATATGTCATATAATCATGGCTATAGCTATAGGATATAGCCACGGTTACCAAAACCGTGGAAATAGACCACGAAAAACAGACCTATAGCCATATTTTTAAAACTGGGGCTATATGCTATAAAAGCATAGCTATATCCACCTATATCCATGGTTTGAAAACCATGGATATAATTACATGGTAATATATTCATTTTCTAGTAGTGCCTATATCCCTGGTGATCAACGAGTACACACCGTTGGGGTAAACCTTATGAATGATATAAGGTCCCTCTCACTTAGGCTTCAATGTAGGTGGTTTCCTACAAGCTATAATTAGTGTTCTTAAAGACAATATCGGGGAACCCTAAATAAAGCAACCGATGTGAACTTTATTATTGAAAAACCTAGCTATCGTTTTCTGGTGTATCTTCTAATGGTGGAGGGCTTGGAGCCAATTCTTAACAAAGTCTTCTAGCTCAGCCAGACAGACTTCCACTCTCTTTTCTGACAACTACTGATCATAAATAGCTATGAAGTGTTGAGAAAACTATATCTCAATTGATGGGACTGCCTTTGGTTTGTATACCAAGGAATATGGGGTCACTTGGGTAGAATTATGAGTCATAATATGTAAGACTAGAGAGTGTTGGGGAGCTTTCCCATCCAACTCTTTTTGTTTAAGGAAACCATCTTCGGAAAAATATTAGATATGGTCATATTGAACACCTCCACATTCCCATTTTCTTGTGCATGATAGCGAGAAGTGTGGTAAGACTGGATGTTGTACTTGTCATATGATTTCTTTAGATCAGATTCCCGATAGTTGGTGTTTTTTCTGTGAGGACGGTGTGAGGGAATCTGAATCAGTTTATAATGTTAGAGATTACAAAATAAACGATATAATGGGCCATGAATTCCTTGAGTAGAATCGTATCATTATACATGGAGAAGAAATATTTGGCGGTCAAAATAAACCTCCACTAGAGATCTGTTTATTGTGGATTTGGCCCCACACCATTGATCCCCTATACTGAAAAGGGCCAGGAGTACTTAGTAGCGAGGATGGGTTTTGGAGGTATATGCACAATGTTTTCATGGATCTGACATGTGTGACACCCTTTGGAGAACATGATACAATTGTGGACTATAGTGGGCCTGATGTAGCCCAACTTTCAGTTATAGTTGGAATTTTTAAACCCAATATGATGAGATCTGAAGGAATTTTTAAATAATTCCTAAATAACATTGGAGATCTCACCTCCTTGAATGCAGTGGATGAGCACACCATCAAACCCTTGTTTGTAGAGGATCTATTCAAGGTTGGGAAAAATATCTAGGGTGAATTGCACTGCACGTTGACAAATTCCCTCATGTTTGGATCCTTCTATCAACATATTTCCATGTCAGAGTTATTCTATAAAGGGGGTCGTCCAACCATGGGTTTCTTCTTCTATGGAAGGGAGATTTATAGGTCCCAATGTGGTGGCATCAGCGATAAGATAGCCTACCTACTGACTATCATCGTCGATCGAAGTGATGGGAGTAATGACTCTTCTATGTTCCACATGGATGAAGAGGACTTCTGGTCAGGCTCTATAAGAGACGTGACAAGGTTGGACAAGGAATCAGTGATTATATAGCCTACCTACTAACTTTCATCATCTCTCAAAGTCACAGGAATGATGAATATTCAATGTGCCACATGGATAAACATGTCATTCTAGTTAGGCTCTGTAACAAAAATTACATGGATGGCCATGGCATCAACTCAACCATTTTGTGACCTCAGTATGTAATTATCCTCAGGACAAGAAGGGAGTCGGCCCATCAGCTGAAGAGCATTCTTTAATAAGGGAACAATCTCAAGATTTATGGCAACATAGTCCCCATTGATTTTTGTGATGACTATCTCAGATTCCCCCTTCACATATGGTTGGGGAACATTATTTTCAAGGGTTAACTTGAGACCAGTGATAAGAGTATGTTACTCTACCTTTTTTTTGGTTCATCCTTTTGACAACAGGAACAAATAGGGAAATACCGCCTATGTGGGCATAATGAAGATGATACCCAGACCTACTCTATAGAGTCTGGGTTCATTGAGCCTTCATCCAGTGTGGCTCCATGAATCTCCATCAAATAGAATATGCCAACATGGAACAACCTAATGTACTAAAATGTTGGCCTCAATCGAGAAGTCAATATTCATAGACTTCTCTGTAGGGGTTGGATGGATGACAAGAAATTTTTCTAATGCATGGACCTAGATAGCTTTCTATGGAATAAACCTGATTCCGAACAAATGCGACATCACTGCCCACCGAGCTAGACATCCTGTCAACATAGGGTGGTTTAGAATATACATTAGTGGGTCCACACAAGACACCAGTAGTATCTCGTGATGATTTAAGCAGTGCCACAACATTTTAACAACAAAAACCAGTGTGAGGCTGCTCTTCTCTATAGAAGAATATCTTGTCTCAGTGTAAAGGATAATACAACAGAGATAGTATAAAATACTCTTTGTCCCTTCATTATTCTTCTAAGTGAAAAGGGAGCAAGGAACAGTGCCCGAGCAGTCACATAAAGGACCAGAGGCTTACCATAGATGGGTGGAATCAAAACCAGAGGTTGTATTAGATACTGCTTGATCTCCTCAAAAGTGTCTTGAATTTATTCATCCCAATGGTAGACAATAGCATTTTTTATGATCCGGTAAAAGCCCTTAAACAAGAAATTCAAATTCACAATGAATTAGTGTATGTATGTTATGTGGCCTTGAAATCATCGTAGCTCACAAATTTTTCTTACACAGGGAATTTTAATGATGGCCTTGATCTTCTCTGGATCAATCTCGATGCCTCTATATCTAACGATAAAGACGAGAAACATTCCATAGGTAACCCTAAAGGTACACAACAAGAGGTTCACCTTCAGATAGAGGGAGAGTAGGAAGACGAACAATTTATCAAGATCTTTGAGATGGTTCTGATGTTGGAAGGATTTGACCACCAGACTGTCCACGTACTGTTCCACTAGTGTCCTATGAATTGGTTTGAATATGCGGTGTATAGAACATTGCTAGGTGGCTCCTGAATTATTCATACCAAAAGAAATTACTAGATAACAGAGGTTATGTTATGGTTCCTTAAAGGGGGTGGACTCTTCTTCTTTGGGGGCCATTATGATTTTATTGTATCCAAAATACCCATTCATGATGGCGAGAGCCTATAATCTGGTGGTGACATCGATCAACAAATCTATCATGGGAAGTGGAAAATCTTCCTTCAGACAGTGGAAGTTGAGATCCTAGAAGTCTATATAGACTCTTATTTTTCCATTCTTCTTCTTAATGTAAATGATTTTGTCCAACCATATGGGGTACATGATATCCTTGATGAAGTTTTCTTTGACGTTCTTATCAACTTTGGCCTCAACCATTACATTGTGAGAAGTGTATATCTTCATAGGAGGCTATTTGAACCCACAGTGAATTACCGGGAGACCAAGATGGTGGGCGGTGACCTGGGGATCTAGTATTGGAATCTCATCATAGCTCCATGTGAACATATCCTGATGCTTCTTCAGGAAATCCACATTCTGCTCTTTCTCTTCTATAGGCATAACTGTGCTAATCAGTGTTGGTTTAAAATCTACCTCGGTACCTAGATTCACCTGTATCAACACATCGATGGTGGTGGATACACGTTCCTTAAATGTAATAGATCATCCTCAAAATATTATTCATCATCTGAAACAAGAGGATCATATGAAAGGGAAATTTAATTTGGGTTAACAGACCATAACGAAATTATTGTGCTAACATGAACGGTAGTGGAATCATCATCCAGAGACCCCTACACTACTGAAACCATATCTACAAATGTATAGATCTAATTCAATAATGATTTTTCCCAAAGGGGACGTGCTTGATGATATAAAAGTAGTATTGTAACATTGGTTTGAGTCAGTTAAACCTAGCACGATTGAATAATAAGGAATGGTGTATAGATATTTTTATGGGGAGGATATACCGATACCATATAGGGGTAGGGGTTCAAGTATAACCCAATCCTAGTTTGTATTGGAATGCAATGTGATCCTCTAACATTCCTTGCATCTTGGAATATGACTTCCCCTTCTCTCAGAAATAAAAAATCAGCTCCCTATGTCCAGGGTGGTGGCCTCCAATGAGTGAATCAGGATGATGAATGAATCCTCCAAGTCTTTCCATGGGTTGGATGAAAGATTAGTGTTCTCATCCTCATTCATTTGAACCAACTAATCCTTACTCTTATAATAGTCGTCATCAAAATAGCAGGATTCAAAAAAGGTAAAGGGAGATGAATTGGTCTAAATTATGCCCACTCAACCATTAAGGGAGTACTTGAGGCACTGGTGATATAAGGAGGGAACCGATGTATGTAGATGGATACAGTGTCTACCCATCAATGAATTATATATGGTGTCTTATGAGATGACCATGAATTCAGTACTGGAAACTAGGCCAATGAACTGAGTCTTCATACTAATCTTTCCACATGGTATGTGTTCAATATGATCATAACCCTAAATCTTTATGTCATAAGGATCTAGATCTGCTTTAGATATCCCTAGCCTGCAGAGTGTCCGAGTCAAGATGAGATTGATCCCAGAACCTATCATCATCATCATCATCATCATCATCATTATTATTACTATATAAAAGCCCAAAAGGGAAAAACATCAGAGGAATATAAAACACATGGAGAGATGGGGAACCCCATAGGAATCTTTGGAGGCCTAAAGTAGTGAAAACCTAGGGCGTCACCACTAATCCGGTTCTTTGATTTAATTGGGAAGGATAACACACCCTCATGGAGAAAGACCTGAAGTACTTGCAAAGACATGGTGTCAATATGATTGACAACATTATTACACTCCCTCAAAGTCTGTGAGAGGATAGTTTCATTGCAGATGAGCCTCTTAGACCTTCTCAATACATATGGAAGGGACCACGGAATGCTCCTATTTCCATTCATGGAGTCATGAAGGATGAGGGAGTATGTCTCAATCACCACAAGATCAATATTATGATATTTTCAGAGTTGGATTCCCGTAAACATTTCCATAGCCTCATCCAGAAGAGAGTGGCCTCTACCAAGGTGAATAGAGGAAGAAAAGACCACCTATCTCGATGGATCCCAGACAACACCCCCACCATTCATCTCATTAATTGAACATGATCCCTAAAAGTTGAAATTCAAACTAGATGGATGGGGTGACAACCGAACCTAGTGATCAGAAAGTGTTGTATGGATCACTGAAGATCCCCCTTGTAGGGATATGAATGATGGGGCCTCAAAAAACTTGTTGAAATCATAAACCATGTACAAAAGTAGGAATTTGGTCCTGGACACCAGGGACCTTCAAGTGGTCAAAGAGGAGTCATACACGACTTTGTTCCAAGCCATCCAAATACACCAGAAACCCAAAGTGCGGATGATGCCACATGCTTTCCACTCTATCCCAACATCCCCGGCACCATGGAATAATCGGTATAGAAATGGATGGGCCCTCAGTGAAGCAACTGAAACACCTATGAAGTCACAAAAATCCTTCCACACGAAGTGCTCCAACTCACTATCTAAGAAGATGTTGATTGAGATCTCCTCTCTAGGGTCGCTACAACATAGGCACTCTAAAGCCATGAAAATACCAGAGCACCTCACATTCTCATCCATTGATAAAGATCTATTCCAAATATGACATAGTAGAAAATGGATTTTGGAGGGAACCTCCATAACCCATAAGGACGATCCCCAGATTTCCTAATGGGCTACACTAGAAGACACCCTCCTGTAGACGTTTTCTGAAAACTCACATGAAGATGAAGCAGAAAATATACATTCATCTGGTTCATCTATGATATTGATCATGTCAAAGGACAAGTTTTTATCTCTATCTAGAATATAATTGATATATCCTATGAATCTACTCACCTGGTTAAAGGTGATGTGTGTAACCGGACAACATAGAAACTTGAGGATAGTTCCCACCCAATTGTGATGCCAAATGGATATGTTCCCCACCCCCACAATCCACATGGAGTGTGAATGGAGAGCAGGGATGTGGGATCCTACAAAAACAAGGAGCTGTTATTGCCACACATCAGAACAAACCCCCCACCATTCATCTGCGTGGACATGAACCGACCCGATAGGTACTGACCCTCGATAACCTCCCACGCCGGCTTTACCCGCATGTCAAGTCGCACATCCAAGATACTCTTGAACACAATACCACCTTCTTGGACCATACTTGCAAGCCTCTTCTATGAAACCCAGTGCTTCCTCCCCTCCTCGTGCACATCCCAAATAAAAAAGGATAGAATGGAATCAAGCTTGGTAATCACCCCTTTGTGACCTTGGAGGCTGAGAGAGCATGGAAAGGGATGGAGGATAGAACGTTGTTGACCAGGTTGATCCTACCCTCATTAAGCTAGATTCTGAGATAAAATTGGTGGAGGTTCCCCTGTAATAGGGAGAATATATCTTCTCCTATGAATGAGATGATGGCTTGACATTCTGCATGCTCAACTTCCTCGACATGGAATACTTTAGGACCATTACCTCTATTTCAAACTGGAGGGGTATTTTTGAAGCCTCTATAATGTATTCACACATATCTATCAACATGAGAAGATCCTTGAGGATCAAAAGTTATAAATAATGTTGTAATGGTGGTTAAAAACATCATACTTCCATGCTTGGAACACATTTCTACCGGAAGTGAGTTTCTCTATGGTAGGGGTTATGATAGACCCTGATGGTCAAACTGGTGGATTCAAGATAGAGGTGGGAATGTCCCATTTTTCACTAGTTGAGTTAAGAAATATTACTACTAGATGATTACTATATGACTTAGGTCTATCCAAAACTGATATCAGTTCGGTTGTGGAAGCTCTTCTTGTTCAAAGAACACAAACGGCAGATATCACAAAGCTGGTGAGACAAGATAAGAGGGTTGTGCATAATGAGCTCTATGATAAACCTTCTTCCTAGTATCTATAGTATGCATGACATGGATATGGGAACTGGAATGAGCATTTTGATTATTCATGTATCCATAGTTACGTCGACGATGGCATCGACTGAGGACATTAATAAGATCTAGATGACACTCATCATTTCCAGTAACCATGTATGGATCCACCAGCTTGATGGTATTTATCGAGGCCTAATATTGGTCAATTATTGAGGAAATATCCATTGATGGGACAATTCTCAAGTCAATCCCCATTTATGGGGGCATAAAGTCACCAAGTGTATGAGACCACTTTGGTATTAGCGGGGGGATTTTCATTCCCCTACTCCACTGACATTTTCACTTTTGAGATGTAAAAGGATGATATGTGGATATAGTAGAGTCAGTTTGGGAAGGAGTAATTACTTTAAGAGGATTGGGCTGATTCAGTCCAGCATGAATGATGTCATGGGACCTAGAGAATGCTATTCCAAGTATCCATTCATCATATTTTGAGACCCATGATTGGAGACCAGCTTCCATTCACCCTTGATGTCTCTGTCTAGATTTTTAGATACACGCGTCACCTATACTAGGTCTGATCCCAACCGTACTATATTTTTGTCGACCTCATCCTAAAGCCAAACCTTAAACACATAGCACTGCTTGAGGGTATTTTCAAGGAATCAGTGATATGGAAATTAGTTCACAAGATCATAGAGATTATCCTCTCAAGGTCTTATAAATTTAGGAAACTACAGGATTCCATGATCCACAGCACTCTGGAAAAAATCCAGGACCTGATCTTCTTTGAATGAGTGGGTCTAGTTTATCTTGTATGGGAAATGGAATTTGGGATCCTGGCTTTGATGGGGGGTTGGCGCCTGGCGAGGAGGTGGGACTTCATTGTCCCACCTAGGTGGTAGTGGTGCATTACGCGGTGGTGCCTTCCAATTCTGAGGTTGGTGATACAGAACCTAAGGTTGGGTCCCACAAAGAGACTGTGGAGGAGGCTATACTTGAAATAACTCTAGTGTCCTAGGAGCCTCTACCGATGCATGTAAAGTGGTCTCAAACTTGAATTCTCTTCTTGCATGGGTTGTGGGAGGTAATGAATATTCCTATTTGACCTGCCACAAAGCTTCCTCTAGGATCTAAGACCAATGCGAGAAATCCAAGAATACACCTGAGATGATTTTTTTATAATAGAATAAACTAATTCATTCTTTATGTTTCCCACACACATCATCAATAACTTATCTTGGGTCTGCAGCATATCGAGTGAATATATGAGGCCCCTCCACCTAGTGACAAAGTCTTCAACATGCTCATCTGGCCATTTATTTCACTTGAAGAGGTAATATATACCAGTCTTGAGAGTGGTGGAGATAAACTGATATAGAAACTACATGAGAAGGTCCTCCAAACCATCTAGAAACCCTATGCATTGTTAATTTTACCAGAAGAATGCTATCCCTTCTAGTGTTTGTATGAAGCACCGGAGCTTATCGACCTCCTCATACACTGGAGTTACCGGCATGGGGCCACTCCTTCAGATGATGTGGCCCAGATGCTACAGGGGTTTTCCCACCCCAATGGAGGGGAGAAGGTAGGGTTCCCAAAGATGTAGAGCATTGGAATATCATCCACCCATGCTGGATATGGGTTTCCATCTGGAGGGATCGCCCGTTATCGGGTTTCAAGGGTCACAAGGAGGGTGATTAGTTGCTCAATTGGATCATCCTAGAAAGATTTTCTGTCCTAGTGAGGATCCATGACCATTAGTGCATTGGTCGGTTCTTCAACATGATAGGTAGGCCCAACATCTTGTGGAGAGGATGGTGGAATTACCTGAGGAGCTACTCGAGGGACAACCTATGGAGAAACTAGAGGGTATATTAGAGAAGCTGGGGAAAGGTCCTCGTACAACTTGGGTGGATTAAATGATGCATACCATTTTCATTTTCCATAAGATCCAACCTCAATCCTGTTAGGGTATACAATATTTTCTAGATCAATAGTTGAAAATTTGCCATGAGGGAGTGGTTCTTGTTGGGACCACTTTCTGTATGAAGTTGTATTTGATGTCAATAGTTGTCAATTCTGGTCAAAATGAAGACGGATCCCCAATGTTAATGGATATTGGTTGAAGTAATTATGGATGAATAATTGTTATGGATTTGTAGCATTGGATTCCAGGCTTGGAAAATTATCCATGATGTAAAGTTAGATGATTATTGCACGATTCTATCTTCAAAGAACTTTTGTCAAAGGTGACACATTTTTTACCACAATGAATAATGGTGATGTATCATCCATATGAGGATGATTAACGAAAAATGAGGATTTGAAGAAGGTCATGAAATGATTTTCGATTCCATGAGAACCATGTAAGATATTAATTTAAGAAAACAATCATATGATTTGCATGAAGTAGATAATGATGGTTGAATAAGAAGAGAGATTGTGTAAGGGCTTGAAATTCTGGGATGGACATGAATTTCAAATTTCATAAAATCATATGATTATTTTATGATCATTATTTCACGAAGACCATAAGTTGGTTGGAAAACTTTTGATGCAATCCTTATGAAGGATAGAGGGAGAAAGGTGATGCTAATCATATTTAGTTTTGATTGGAAAGAATGGTGATTCTAAAAGAAAGGGAAGTTTTAGTAATTTCCTTTAAAAATCTGACGAAGCTAATGCAGATTGTTTAAAACATATATATCACAGTAGAAGACGATCGTGATGAAAGCTAGAAGATAGGGAAGTGGCATTGGTGTTTTTACTGAAGTAGATATTGAAGTGGTGAATGAGATGCATAATGATGAAGGTAATTGGAAAAGGAAGGGAACTATATACCATGGTACATGGACGGTGTACCATGTTCTAAGAATAGTATGCTGACTGCATATGAGAGAGCAGGAATGGTACACAGAGTGGTTTTCAAAATCAAAAAAATGGTACGCAGAGGAAGGAGTTGCGGTACGTGGGATGGCTCATCATTGGCAGAAGAGATGAAGTACACGGACCAGTAGGATTATAGTATTTAGAAGTTCAACGGTATGTGGATGACACACGGTATGTGGTGAAGGTTTGTGGCAGGAGAAGCAGTACGTGGTGGAGGCTCGCAATACGTCAGAGAAACAGTATTCGGTGAAGGTTTTCCCACATTGAATTTTTGGGTAAAATAGATTAGAGAAATTGTCAGTGTTTATTTCCTGTATAAGGAGTGTTAATCTCATCAATAAGTGTGAGGGATTATCATTAGAGACCATAATTCACTCTGGGATGAAATTTAGAGGAGCTTGAAAGTCTTTTACAAGGTTGTTTTTGCATTATAGAAGTAGTTCATGTGAAAAGAATTTTGTCTAAGGTTCTTGTGGGGATTCATAACCCGAAAAGGAAGTCACATATGTGGAGTAAGAAGTATGGTGCATGGAGGAGGAATTTTGGTACATGGAGGAAGAGGAATAAGTACGCTGAGTAAGTTTATGTATGTTGAAATTAAGGCAGTGTGTGAACAGAGAACAATTCTAATATATTGGGTGGTTCGCAGAAGCAAGGATGGTATGTGAACGCAAAGCAAGTGCAGTACGTGGATGCAGAGTGAGCGCAGTATGTTGACGTAGAGTGGGTGTAGTAAACAGAAGTAGAGCAGGAACGGTATGCTGTTCTGGTGTAGTACGTAGAGTAGGAATGATACGTGTTTCCAGCGCAGTATGCGGAGCAAGTGCAAGTACACGAATCAGGCCTTATACACAGAGTAGTCACGATACGTCGAGTAGGTGCGGTAAGTAGAGAAGTTGTGGTACATGGAGAAGGTGTGGCATACAGAAGAAAAGAAGGGATGGTGTGTGGGGGAGAGACAATTCATGAAGAGGAAATCCACTAACCCTACCCAGTACACAGTTCGTGAAGGAGTACGGTGGTTCACCATAAGAAACAAGAGAAAAAGAAGAATTGTGTCCAACATATACTCAATTATTCATGCCATATTAATTGTGAAGATGCTAATATAGGCTGATCCTCATTGTTTTGAAAATCACAAAAAGAGGATTTTGATTTTAGCAAGAAGAAGAATAAGTTTCAGTACTCTGTTTTTCTCTAAAGAGGCAAGATAAGAATATTGTATAGCATTCATGTTTAATTATAGGAAATAAGAAGAGGTTTACATTTATGATGCTAATCAAGTAACAACTGAATAGTAAAAGATCAAGCAGCAGTGTGACATCCAATAGGTATCATCAGGTGAAAGACTCTATTGGTGTTGAAAACCCTATTCAATAGGGAGAAGACTATCTTGGGAGGTAGTATAAAGAACCAGCAAGGAGCTTTAAGTTAGACTAGGTTGTCACCAGCTCTGGGAAGATGATTGTTTCACTCACTCCTAAAAAGTGCAGGGAACCACACTAACTAGAGGATTTTTTTCCTGGTCAACCCACTATAAAAACATATCACATTATAGTAAATAATCTATGCACTAGTCATTCCCTTTCTTGGAAAGTATGTAGCTGCACTTATTGAGTTGTGAACCTTGTAAAAATATCCTCTGCATATTTTTTCTACTTTATATTATTTCATGTGATAGGGAAAAGAGAATAAGAGATTCAATATCCTAATAGGTCAAGAGGTATATGGAATAAATTTTGGGATTGGTTTCAAAAGTCCCCAACACTAATTCACATCCCCCTCTTACTGTAAGATATATCCCAAATAGGTCCTCTCAATTGGTATCCGAGAGAGGTTGACCTCTGTGGGATTCTCTATAGTTATGTTATTCTCTTTTGAAGACCTGAGTTTCTTTCCTGAGTTATCAATGAAGTGTAATTTCAATTACGTTTAAATTATCTCTGAGTATAAGGCTATATCTACTAAGACCATCATGAATAAGAAAAACAAGGAGAATAGATAGTTGAATAAGAAGACTCTCTTATACAAAGACGAGGAAGAATTTGGATCTTCATACCTTGCTGACAAAGAAGACATATCAGACATGGAAATTAATGAGAATGTGTATTATTTTTCTACCAAGAAGATGGATAACCTTCATACCTCATGTGATCAAGAGGTATGTGTTAGTAAATTTGGAAATTATTCTCATGAAAAAAAATCTCGTAAAAGTGGTGATGATCAATCTAATGACTCTCAAGAGTTGTCATTTGAAAGATTAAAATTGATTCTACATAGCATCCTAGAAGAAGGTGTATCAATTATTTGTGGAGTATTTGAATTCATTCAAGAAGATATCACCCAACTAGAAGAAGAAAATGTTGTTTTGGATACGGTCTTACAATAAAATATTTGTGAATGTTTAAATCTCTCCAAACAATTTGGATCCTATGAAGAAACAAAGATGGAATTTGGAATGAGTTTATCAAAATGGATCAAAGAAGTTGAAGAAAAGGAGGGTGTCAATAAGACTTCGGAAGAGGATATACATGCACTTGAAAGGAGCTAAAAAGAGCAATGATGTCAAAGAGTTTTATTTGGAAGAAAACTCCATGAAGATCAAATAACATGACTCTTTGTTACAAAAAAAAGTGAAGTTGCATAAAGATGAAGTTGAAAGATTAGAAAGGATTGTTAATAGAAGATTACTATGATTGAAGACCATAAAGTGATCCTAAAAATGAGATTCCTAGAATTGGACGCTCATTTTTCCAATCATAAGAATACACATATCAAGTTTCTACAAAATAAGGAAGTAGTAGTTGAAGGCACCCAATGTTCACTGATTATACTATAAAAATACTTCCAACATGTGATAATAAGATAATGTATTCACTCATTGATATATCACAAGTAGCTGAGAAGAAGGTACCTTCCTTACCAAATTGTACTAATGTTTCTGAAATTGTTTGTACAAATAGTGTAGTTTGGAAGAAGAATTATAAATAAATATGGATGAAGAAAAGTGATGAGATACCTACCACCATGTAAAGGGTTGATAGAAAAAACAATTTGGAAGATAGTTTCCCATAGAAATCACAACATATCAAGAAGAATAATCTGCAACCTTATAATGAAGATATCAACAATTCAAGGTCTGTTGGTCAATGCTGGGGTTGTAACAGATTTGGGCATTGTGCACTCTATTGTTTGTACAATACCTTCAATTTTAAATCATATGAAAATCCTATATAAAGGGGGAGAAAGATTGAGAAGAAGAAGTAACATTCACAAATCATAAGTCATATGTTTAATTAAAATAGATTTGGAATAAATGATAACATCTGTGATGTTTTCAAGGGGAGTGATCACAAGGTTGGAACAAGTTCATCTCAACAGGTACCCAAAGATGATAAGAAAACAAGATAACAAAATATGTCTAAGATTGAAGAAGAAAACATTGGAAGAAATCAAAATAATGTTGTAAGAGAAAATTCTCCCATGAAGACTCCAAGAAGGAAAGATGAAGAAGACCTTGGATTTCAAATCTAAGAAGTTAAAGGGTAGTGAATCGAAAATAACTTCTATGAAGGATATCACTCAAAAGAAGCCATGCGAAACATCCAATTCTAATGACTTAGTTCCAAAAGACTCATTGGTTATCTTGATAGAGGAATTTGAAATAATGAGGAAAATAGAAGATGCATAGGCTAAGGATAGTTCCAAAAGAAAAACTAATATTCTATATGAAGAAAAAGAAGTTATGTGTTTAAGGTGAAATAGGGTTGGACATACTGTTAGAAAATTCATTAAATTCATCCAATCATAAGAATAATTCTTCAACAGGATGAATGTTTCACCAAGAGATTCTAGTGCTTTGAAATATCATGAAAAAAAAACGAATCACACACAAATAGATTTAAGAAATATTGAGGTACACACAATCACAATCATAATGGAATATCAGTTGTGAAACTATGAATAATGGAGAATCTGGGTTGAGAAAATCATCTCATCCTTGTTGTTCACATTGATAAAGCAAGGATGATACACCTTATTCCCTTAAATATTTTGTGTATTGTATTTTTTCATCCAATACATGGAATTGAAGGTGAATCAAGCTCTCAGGGGGAGAACCTAAGAATCAGTGATGAGATGTGTTCCCTTGAGGGGGAGGAAAAATAAAGAATCTTTCAAAGTCATTATTTCAACTAGTACCAACTTTAGTTGGTATCAAATTGAATTAATCTAAAGATTTTTATAAAGACATGTCCTTGGAAACAAGTTTTTGGTTCATCATTTCCTATCACATTTATTATCCTAATCCATGAAAGTTAGTGTAAATACCTTGAAGAAAAATGTATGAGTTCTCATCTCATGTTGTATCATGAATCAGTCGGTAATGGACAACGTTTTTTTCTAAATCAAATCCTCTTGTTTTATACACTTATCATGGCTCAGTTAGACTTAGAGTGAAATGATTGATGGCACATAGCTTAAGTATAATTTGATACCCTTTTCCGATGAACATTGTATTTATTGTCAATAAGGGGGATAGAAGTGAAATGAAAGTTTATGGGAGAGAATGAAGTGAAGGGGGGAGAGAAGAATCACATTGACACACTCATTTGAGAGAACCTTAAGGTATTGAAAATAAAATAAAAAGGGGGATATTATTGGGCCACTTTATGTATGAATTTGTATTTTTTGTCAATAGTTGTCAATGATGGCCAAAATGAAGAAGGAGCTCCAAATTTAATGGAGGTTAGTTGAAGTAATGATGCATGGAGAATTGTTATGGATTCATAGCATTAGATTTCAAGATTGGAAAATTCTACATGATGTAAAGTTAGACGATTAGTGCACTGATCCTAAGTTAAAAGAACTTGTGTAAAAGGTGAAACATTTAAAAAAAATGAAGAATGGTGAAGTATCATATATATGAGGATGATTACGGAAGAATGAGGATTTGAAAAAGGTCATGAAATGATTCACGATTGCATGAGAACCCTGAAAGATCTTAATTTAAGTAAAGAATCATATGATTTTCATGATGTAGATAATGGTGTTTGAAGAAGAAGAGAGATTAGGGAAGGGCTTGGAATTCTAATATGGACATGCATTTCACATTGCATAAAATCAGATAATGATTTGTTGATCTGTATTTCACAAAGATCATATGTTGGTTGGAGAACTTGTGATGCAAGCCTTATGAAGGATAGAGGGAGAAAATGTGATTCCAATCATATTTAGTTTTTATTGGAATTACTGGTGCTTACAGAAGATAGGGAAGTTGTAGTACTTACCTTGGACAAATCTGACATCGCTAAAGCTGATCTTTCAAAGAATATATATCACGATAGAAGAAGTTATTGATGAAAGAAAAAAGATAGTGAAGTGTCATTGGTGTTCTTGCTGAAGATGATATTGAAGGAGTGAATGATATGTGGAATGGTGAAGTAAATCAGAAAATGATGGGAACTGCATACCATAGTACATGGATTATGTACCATGTTTTTGGAATGGTACCTAGATATCATACGAGATAGTGGGAATGGTACACATAGTGGTTCACAGAATCAAACAATGGTACACAGAAGAAGGAGTTGTGGTATGTGGGATGACTCGTCGTTGGTGGTAGAGATACAGTATGTGGACCGACAGGATGATGGTATGTGGAAGGTCAATGACACATGGTAGACACATGGTACACAGTGAAGGTTCGTGGTATGAGAAGTAGTACATGGTGGAGGATCACAATATGTGGGAGAAGTAGTATCTGGTGAAGGTTTTCTCACTTTCAAAATTTGTGTAAAATTGTTTAGAGAAATTTTTGTAGTTTATTACCTATATAAAGAGTGATAATACCATAATTACGTGTGAGCTATTATAATTAGAGAAAATACTTCAATATGGGAAAAAATTGGATGAATCCCAAAATTGGTTCACGAGGCGGATTCTGCATAAGAGAAGTGGTTCGTGAGAAAAAAAATTCATTAAAGGTTTTTTCAGGGATTCATAACCTGCAAAGGAAGTATGGAACATAGAGGAGGAAGTCTGGTACATGGAAGAGGAAGTCCGATACATGGAGGAAGAAGACATAGTATGCTAAGCAAGCTCAAGTTTGAGGAAGAAAAGGTAGTCTGTGAACATATAACAGTTCGTGGATAGAGGGTGGTTCACATAAGTAGGGATGGTATGTCGACGTAGAGCGAGTGTAGTACGAAGACGTAGAGTGGGAGAAATACATGTAAGTATAGGAGGAATGGTACATGGTTTTGGTGTAGTATGTGGAGCTAGCATAGTACATGGTTCTAGCGCAGTACATAGAGAAGGTGTAGGTACGTAGAGCAGGCACTGTACACTGAGCAATCGTGGTACGTCAAGTAGGTGTAGTAAGAAGAGAAGCTGCAGTATATGGATCAGCCATGGTATGTGGAGAAGGTGTGGTATACAGAAGCGAAGTAGGGAAGGTATGTGGAGGAGATATGATTCACGAAGAGGCAATCCACTAACCATGTAGGGTATGCAGTTCACGAAGGAGAAAGGTGGTTCCCCAAAAGAAAGAAGAGAAGAAGAATTGTGGCCAACTTATACTCAATTATTTAGGCCATATTTATTGTGATGAAGCTAAGTTGAGCTGATCCACATTTTTTTGAAAATCACTAAAGGATGTTTTTAATTATAGCAAGTATAATAAGAAGTTTCAGTGCAGTTGGTTTTGCACTGAAGAAATAAGAGAAGAAGATTGGGAAGCTTTTAGGTTTGTAGTTGGGAATAAAGAAGAGGGTTAATTTCATGCTACAAAGCAAGTAACAAGTGAAGAGCATAAGATCTAGAATTAGTGTGACAACAAACTGGTCTCAAAAGGTGGAAGACTATATTGGTGTTGCAAACCCTATTCAATAGGGAGAACACTATATTGGGAAGTAGTATGAAGAACAAGCAAGGAGATGAAAGTTGGACTAGGTTGTCACCAGTTCAGGGAAGAGGATTATTTCCCTCCCCCTTAAAAAGTGTAGGGACCCACACTGACTAGAGGATTGTTTTCCTAGTCAAACCACTATAATTCCATATCACATTATAGTGGAGAATCCATGCACTGATCATTCCCATGCATGGCAAGGAAGTTGATACTATTATTGAGTAGTGAACATTGTACAAATATCGTGGGCATATTTTTAATGCTTTTTATTATTTCATACTAAAGGTAAAATATAATAAGAGAATCAATATCCTAATAGTTGTAGATATACAAGGATAAAAAAGGTGGAATTGGTTTCAAAATTCCCCAACACTAATTCACCGCCTCTCGGTGTTAGGTATATCCCAAACTAGTCCTCTCAGTGCCTACCCCTTGCTACACCAGGAGAGGATAGTTGGGATCATACGTGGCTCACCACAGTTGGGAATCACTCTAAATCATTTTTTGAAATGATATCATCAATGAATTTCTACTGTTTTATGAGCTATTGGAGCAACACGGCCTTTTCATGATCATCCGCTGTATTAAACACGAAACCTGACCAGTCATAGGGCTTGTCAGTCCCAACATTCCCTTTTCCCTTGGCTGGGTCCCGGTCATGGCACAATGACTCGGTAGGGTCTGAAAGTCCAAATAAGTGTCTTTGATGGCGAGTGAAAACACCTGAATGATCCAATAGTTGTGATACTATCCCCATAGGTAGGTTTTATTCAATGATTCCAACCTTAGTATACTTATCTGTGAGATCGACCATGTTTATGATGATTAATTGTGGTGGAATATCATCAATATCGCCAAGAAGGTCTGGTTTTCATAAGATTAGGAAGAAATGGGGGGAATCATATTATCCCCATCCAGATATCTAGATTTGTGGAGATTCCTCTTAAATAACTTAGTGGATAACAATGAAGCTCTGAATGCATCACTGCTGAAGAGCCCAGTAATGATCGGGTGACGCAGGGTGCTGATCCACATGTAGTACAACTAACTCAACCGGGAGGAATTTATGGCCAATGTCTTCATAATTTTCCATTATTTTTGGATAATCCAATTGATGATGATGGATACATAAGTGTTCTATCCCCACGGTACAACAAAAACACATGACTTCCACCTTGGTAAGCGGCTCTGGAATTTCAAAGTCGGAAGTAACCATTGGCCAAAACATCTCATGAAATTTTCCACTATGAGAATGTACCACAAGAAAATATATTCAGATTTGGGATATGGCCCTTGGTTTTCCCATTATTCAACTAGGGACAGTTGAGTAATTGGTAATGGTACTATTATTGACCACTAAAGTGGTGGGCGGTCAGTGGAGAGTACAATGCATGTGCTGAAAAACCAATGTATACTAGGCCATCACCCAAGGATTGTACTAACTACATCACCACATCCCTGTAAGATGAGGTATAGAATGTGGATTCATGTGTCGGGATGGTGGTCGCTAGTGGTAAATCTGAGTGGTTCTCATCATCCAACGGTCCCCAGAAAAGTTGTCCATGATATCTAGTCGAGGTAGAGAATGATCCTTTTGAAGACAAAGTGGTCTGCATGGACAGACCCTAAAAGGGAGGAAAATCTTCTTCCTTCTATAAATATCTATGATGGGATTTGGGGATCTAGTGAATTTCACAATCTAGAATAATTAAGCTTACATACCTAGTTCCTACCCCATACTCTAATAGAGAGGATCGGGGCAAAGGCTCCATCATTGAATCACACTCTACTTCAAATTATGTAAATTAGGCTGGACTGAATGTGATATGGAATTGCATAAGACTCTTCCTTCAGCAGCGACAACTCGCCCTTTATCCCTAGAATGGTTCCTCAAGGAATGGTAAATCTTTGAAATAGTGATTACCTCCATGCGGGGTGGTGCTGGAGCGGGGAGGGCCTCCACTGGAGCTAGTAGAAACATGGGGAAAACCTCCATCCCCGATATCATCGGTGTGGTAAGGAACTTCACTGTGGGTGCTGATAAGGACATGGGGAGGACCTTTATGTTGGATAAATGTGTGGGGAGAACCTCGACTTGGATAAACTGGGGTGTGAACGAAACGTGAGATGATGTCAAATGGAACAAGGGGAGGACCACCATGTTGAGTGTGGGACACGTGGAGATGACCTCCACTATTAGCAGTGATGGAGTAGGGAGGTACTCTACTGAAGCTAGTAAGAACATGGGAAGGACCTCCATATTGGCAACTTACGGCATGCGAATCACCTTCATGCTTGTTTAAAGTGATGGTATGAGGAGGGCCTTCGTACTGATCAAACTGAACATTGGGAGGACCTCTATGATGGTGGTTTACGGGATGAGGAGGACCCTCAGGTTGATAAACTGAAATATAGGTAAAATCTATATACATAGGATCATGTGAACAGGGAGGACCTCCATGCTGAACATCAACAAGATGGGGAGGAGCTCCACTCATACTGGAAATGGTGGCATGGTGGGAAATCCCATGTTGGGTGTGAGAGCAGGGAGGACCTGCACCCGAGCTGGCGATGGTAAAGGGAGGGACTTCGTACTGGATCTGGATGTCATGGGTTGGCTCATGATGACTGTTGATTGCACTGGAAACTAGAAGAGTCATCCCAGCCTACCCAATGGGGGATGTGGTCTCAATCCTGATTAGGCATAGATGTTCCCGAGATATGTAATAATATGGAGTTGATAGAATATCTTTGTGGTGGAATGGGACACTGAAGTTGTAGAAGATGATTCCCCCTGACAGACCTCTTCTTGAGATTGTGACTAACATTGGTGTTGAGTTATCTGAATCAGGGCTGATGATGTAGGGGTAGAGAAAACATGCTTCTTGTCCTGAGAGACTTAATGACAGTGTCGACACAACCTAGTGGGATCCCTCCTTGGAGGCTATCAGGTGACAGTCGAAGCTTGGATGACTCGATCATTCCTTACCTTGTGGGTATAGGGGAATGAGTCAGAGTAACGCTCTGGTGAGAGGCTCCCCAAATAGTAGGACTTCAGAGTGGGAAGTAGTGGATATCTACATAGACCTTGGCAGAAGTGGTGATATAAGGGCACAAAAGCCTCCAAATCCTGATGGGCCATGTCCCCAATTAGGCTGGCCCCTCATATTCATATCATCCAATAAGTGTATCAATCACCCTCATTTGGATAAACTATGAGTGTGACATAGGGAATGGGAACCCAATATCCATGGTTGTGTATGAAATTGTGGTGGAGGTGGAGGCTTGTGAGATTTCCACATTGGTGTTTCCTTGGCCCCTACATCTACAGGTGGGAGGTGATTGGGCTCCTGTAGCTTCAGACCTATAAACTAGGAAGAGTCATCTATTTTCACAAATAGTAGGAAGGAAGTGACCAGTGCCCCACCATTTTTCGGTATTCCAAAGTTGGATAGAATGATCCACACTGGTGATGTCGTCAACCGAAATGCCCAATGATTAATTGCCACAAAATTTGGTGAGTTCCACGCCTGGCCCACTATTTTCTTTGAGTGACCTTGCACTAGATGACTTCATCAAGTGACACATTATCTGTTGATTTCATGAATTATACTAATCCCCAAGGCTGAAGAATAAAATATCAGGAATGGTTTTACCATTTCTACTTCTGATGCTTTCACCATGGTGCACCGCCTTACATCATCCTCAACAGGGATGACCATGTCTATTGCCCCACATTCATGCTTTCAAAAGGAGGGTGACATTCATCACTTATTTAGGGATGTATACTCATTTATTGAAATTAGATGATGGGATGCTAGCCTCTCCTTCCATGGATTCATCCTCAAAACTCATTGCCTAATCCGAGTCTACATTATGGATTAATACATTGCTCATTAGTCTCATTACCTATGACATCTCTTTTTGGACAACAGTTAATTACGTTTCTTCTTTCATAAAATTCCAAAGGATCAAGTCAGGGTAGAAATCTTTGGACTGAGGATTAGTTACATTGGGCATTGCTTGCATGTTTGGACACTAGAACCTTGGTACACCTGACTTTTCCCTTATGAGAGGGATTCTCGAGGGAAAGGAAGCTCAAGGTATCCCATATTGAATGTGGGGAATATTATTCCAGAGGAATGTCTCCAAGTTTTTCCTCGTCTTCCCATTTTAAACATGGGGTATGTTTCGAGTTTAACATCCAGAGAAGATATATTAGACTGATTAGAACACTGATGAGAGTGGATCAAATTGGTAAATCCCTAGGAGGGAGATCCAACAAGGTTTGCCAGATTGAGTGGTCAACATGTACAAAAACAACAGACCTAGGGATTTTGTGTCCAAAAAAAGTGAAGATGTCACACCTTGATGGCTGCTCTAGACACCAAAAAGTGCGGATTAGAGAAAGTGGGTCCTATGAAAGGCGATTTTGGGGTTTATGGTTGGCTGGGATTGAACCTCAAAAAGGTGTCCCACATACCCTATTTAGAAGAAAGGGATAAAAACTTATGTAGTTTTAATGGTTGGTGTGGGGATTATTCATGGTTAGTTGTACATGTGCGACCAAGGAAAGAAATGTTGAATGGACTGATCTAATCGGGATGTGATGACCCGGGTAAGGATCGGGATGGATGTGGAGGAGGAGTCAGAAGGTTAATTAGATGGAACCGAAATGAAGATGATGGTGCTGGGATTGAACCTCAGAAAGGATTCCTATGTATCATCGTGGTTGGAAATAATAGTTCATGTAGTTCTGAATGGGGTATTGAGACACTTGAGAAGGTGGATCGTGAGACTGGACGCATGGATGTTGATCCGAAGAAAGTAGAACATTTGGTTTGGGGAATGATCCTCCTGAAACACAGTGTGGGGATTACGCATGGCTAGCGGTCTCGGGAGATGGATATTGGGACTTGGTCTAGGAGGGAATTACTAGGAGGGTGGTCCGATGTACATGTAGGATATGTCCATTGTATAGGGAACACCCCATCAGAGTATGTTAGAGATTACGTAAAGACTTCCCCTGGCTCACATGGTGATAAATCACAAGGGGAGAGAGAATTAGGGGGAATTGATTCTCATTCTCCTTTGAGTATACCCCATCTTTCCATGCATGGGAAAACTAAATGGTTAACATCATGTGTCAAGGGTGAGGGTGATTGGTAGTTTAACATCCTGTAGTGCAAACAAGTAGGACTCAATCCTCTCCCCTGGGACATACATAACTTATACCAACCAATGCATGGGGGAAGGAGGGCACAAGAAATTACAAGAAACAATGTAGTGGAGGAATGGTCACTTGAAGGGCTCACGTCGGAATGTCTATGTGAAAAACAAATAGCTATTAGCCAGCCTATGCGAAAAAGCATGAGGCAGGGAAACACCTTATGAAACACCACTCAGGGAACCATGAAATAACTTTGTACGAGACTAGAGGGATATATAGGATAAGGGTTTGCGAAGAAGAAGTCATCATAGAGAGGGGCTTCACGAAGCTCTTTTGTTTTGATAAGGGAAGGGACATCATAAAAGAAAGTTCTTCACGAAGCATGGGGAAAAGGATCTCTATGAAGGGAAGAGATTCTCATAGCATGATGACCCAACTGAGGCATGTATTAAACATGCTCTTGGAGGGAGCTTTATGATGGATGAATGCTTGGTGAAGACTTGAGTAACCAAAAGGGACTCCTACATTCGTGATGAACAAAAGGATTTGAAAATGGAATCCCCACTTGAAGTGGAGGAAAATTGGAGCAAAGGGAAAGTTGGTTCTTAGTTATTATGTACCTTGGGTGATGCATTTTTTCTGGTTTATAAAGAAAAAAGTGCATCAAAAATTGAGAGATCAGAAATTGAATTGTGTCGGTGTCAATCCATTGAAGCAGGGTGGGGGTGGGGGGTGAGCAACATATTTATAGGCACCTGGCATTTAGGCTCTCCAAGGGTGTTCCACAAAGGATGTGGAACTCCATGATCAGAGGTATCTCCATCATACTCATAGAGGCTTCTATCATATCCTCATGGTGATCACATAGGAGTTTTTTTTGGCCGACTTCACTCTGTTCTCGGTTCTAAAGGGCTTTGCGGTAGTGCTTCACGAGGTAGGCCCTTTGGTGATTTGTTTTTATGCCTTTTCTATTTATGGATAGATTTTGGTGATAACAATATATATATAATAAAATCTCATAAATTTTTTAGAATTAATTATTATTCATGTACCTTGATACTTCATATCATAATAGTGATTTATTTTCAATAAAAAATATTTCACTTTTTATAATAGGGGAATATTAGTTGGTAATACGTTTTACCAACATATATGTCCCTATCACTAATGCGTGGGTAAAGAAATATGGCGCTAATTGTTTTTATGTAGACAAAATTGTTCTGTTTAAATTATAATAAATACCAACATATAATATATACGTTGGTTAAAGTTTTTAGCAATAGGTTCTGGTGACAAATTTATCCATTAGTAATAATTTTATAAATATATAATATATTTTTATAAATTACATTTAAATAAATATTATAAATTTTTATTGCCACTAAAATTTCATATTATATTTTTTACTTTATCATATATAATATATATATATATATATGTATTAATTATTAAAGAAAAGATGATTTTAACGCATGTTCAAAATTAGACAAGAATTAATTATATAAAAGATGAAATTCATTACATACATTATCTATTGGATCCCCACTAGAATGTTTCTACAATTATGTCACTGGACAACCCTACCCCCATTCGTTTCCACAATTTCATCACTCGACAACCCTGCCCCCCCTATAATAGCTCCATCCCATCATCGCTAGTGACTCCAGCACCCGTAGCTCCATCCCTAGTCCATCCATTCCAAATATAGCCCCATCTATTCTAACTCCATTAAATCCCATCTAATCCAGCTCAAACCCCATCCATGCTAGCTCATGTCTATTCTAGCTCTAGCTCTATCCCATCAATGTCAGCTCCAGTCTATGTTAGCTCTTACTCCATCCCCATCCCTGACACCTCTAGTTTATACAGAAACAAATGAGCTTAAAGATGTGAAAAGACCTCATATGAAATTGTGTAAGGTACACAAACAAGTTACATAAATACCCTTACACCATAGGGATAATGGTAGTACATTTACAACAAGGAATAATTTTTTTTTCTGAAATTCTTGCATTTGTGTTGAATTTAATTTGGAATTTCAAGAAAGGTATTAAATGAACAATAAGGAAATAAACATTCAGAGATAGCCTTTTTTAGAAAAAATGTAAATTTGGCATTACAATTGAAATAATAACTTACAAAGTACCAATGATATAAAATATTTCTAGTCAGTTGGCCTAATAATATCAATAACCTACCTTCGAGTAATCATCTCCAAGAACATGACACCAAATCTGTACTCATATATTTTGGTAGTACACTATTCAAACTTTTAATTCTACGTAGCGAAACATATATATGTATTGTTTACCCCTTCAAGCTACACCTCATAGATAGTGTCATTGGCTCTTTGGGGTTCTCTATTGAATACATTCTTGGAATAAATCATCTAAACCTTATATGTGGCTTGAAAGAACCATCTAAATCTTTCAATACAATACACATTTAGAAACATATAATTCCATGTATACCATAATGAATGCTTAACAATTATTTGCAACAAATGAGGGATAGAAACAAGACAAAAAAGAACAATGAGGTATAGAAACATACTACAAAAGAGCTATTATAGTAATAATTAATATAGAGAAAGTAATGAAAATAATCAGCAGGAAAAAGAAGAAATAGAAGTGAAACCATGTATAAATATATAAAACCCAATGGCATAGCATAATTATAGGAGTGTTTCCAAATATTCACATACAATGGTGTACTTGAGATGGAGATAAAGATTTGTACCTTCCATTACACTATCCATATCGATGATGAAGTAGGTATGGCCACCTTACACGAATACAGAATATATTAAATCCATCTCCATGTTGTTTGGGTTTGGATTCTCTAAACACCACCAAGAACCAAATTTTTTTTGATATCCTTGAGAATATCTCCTTCTAGTATGTAAATCCTTTCAACCTTATTACCAATATTACACTCCCAAATATCAACAACCTCATTAATGGAACAAACATTATCAGGGGGCCCCAAATACATAACATTATTGAGTGTGCACGGATTTTCAAACATAAAAATGGTGTAAGTAGCCAAATCACTTTCCTTGACAAAAATAAATTTAGTGTTTCCATTACCAAAAATGGAAACTTTGTCCCTAGGTAGAATTGTTTGGCCTTTTTGAGCCAAAGTGGGATGCGAAAAACTATTATCCTTTTTGAATCATCATTTTTCTTCTAATTTTCTACAGGAAAAACATAAAACAATAGAGTAATAGATGAAACATGATTTCCTAGTACAAAGTATACATATCCCATACTCCATATTTTATATCTTGTATATGTATATTAAATATAGAATAAAATGAATATTTTATGTTGAGAATATGGATATCTTATAATATACATTGCATTTTCAGAATATAGACCAAGTGTACACTTGAATTTTACTTCCCTCTTTCATTATTCAATTTGCAGAATAACTTCAAGATCGAAAAAATATATATGATATAGAATCCGGTCATGGGGTGTCTAAATAGTGCAAACTCCATATACCCACAAAGAGCGTTCATAGTGACATGCAATAAGAAAACATGCATTAACAACATAAAGTATTATTGTGAAAAACATCTCCACATAAAAATTGTCCCGGTACAGTCCATATAAAAAGGTAATAAAGAATTTTTAGGAAATATCATATAGATCACCATGATGTATTCAAAGCACAGTCCAATCAATTAACCCTTTAATACACCTAAAAATTAGTTAGAAGTAAAACTAGGAGAGAAGGGAAACACTTCTAAATTTTTATTGAGCCTGATCATGAGCTACTCGAGAAGCATACCAATTGTTGGCCGTTGTGCTTATAAAAAATATCTAGAGGACACCCACAAAGATAAATCCACTTCCGTGATATAAGGATTACAATTACTTTATAAAATCAAAAAAAAAGAGTAAAAACAGATTTTGTTTATGAGTGAGAATGAGTGTTACCCCCCAAGTAAGTCATCTTGAACACATTTCTAGTGAAACAAACCGATCATTCTCTTTCCCCTTCATAAATTTCACATCAATGACACTAGAAAATCTGAAATTTAAGTATTAACTGATTAGTGAGAAAGAGTGTAACATTTCTCAATAATTAATAAAAATGTCACATTGTAAATTAATAAAGAAACTAATGAATTTTGAGTAGAAACAGATGTTGTTTCTAAGTGATAATGATTGTAAAATTTCTCAACAATTAATAAAATGTCATTATTGAATATTAAAAAAATAATATAACACTCAAATTACACATTTGATAATTCTTTTTAAATACTAAAATAATGTATGATTCAATTAAATTAAGCACGAATGGATTATAATCACACAAAAATATCATTGTGATGTTCAAGATATAAATGAAATTCAATATAGAAGTTTTTGAACATTTTAAAAGAGGAAGTGAAATAATTTGTTACCCATTTATCGAGGTGGAAGTGGGATAATGATCCTCCTTCAACTGGGCTTCAATTTCATGTTGTTGGACTTTCTTTATTATTGTGAAGTTGTCCTGGTTTGTCTTGGTTTTTATAGAGGATGAGTCTCCTAGAAGTATGTTGTTGGGATGGTTTCAAGATGGTGAGGGCCTAGTTATTTGGGGAGTTGTCCTGTGAGAAATTGTGTTGGAAGTAAGGATTGAATGGGGTTTGAAGGAATGTTAGGTCCTTCTGTAGGGCTTGAATTTATACCAAGAAACACCATCCAGCCATGATCCACCCATGAAACACAAACCATCCTTCTTCTAGTCCACCTGATGGTCTTGAATCCAAACCTGTGAGCACTATCTTAAATTCATAGACTGATGTTTAAAAGGTCATAACTGTATCTGAAATAGTATACAATCTATCAACCATAGCATTTTGAAGACACTCTTCTACTACGCAACGAAGGAACACCTTTAATGGATCTAGTGAATGATTCAAAATAGTCTTTATGGGCATCAAAATAAGCCCTGATATGAGAAGTTTAACATCCATCATTTACCACATCAAGAATAATAGAACATAAATTATGTCATGGAATCCATAATTTTATTCTTTATGGGTTGTTGGAATTATGTGAATATGATGACTTTTTCAATACTCTATACACACCAATAAACTATCCTCTTTAACATGCTGATTATCAAAGAACATGGTTTAAATTTTTCACGAGGAATGTAAGTGGCTAAATAATAAATTCTAATCATCCTATTTTTAGGGGGTATGAGTTGCATGTAACAATATCTGTAAGCAGTATGGGAAATCTGACACAAAAATTTTTAGGAACCAATGAGAAATCATAGAACATCACAAATTGAGAAAATTTAGATTTGTATGATAGTGTTTTGGAATAAAAAAAAGAAGTGTTTCAAAAAACCTATATTAATTGGCCGATATCAACACATGTAAGAAGATGCTCAAACATCACCTCCATTAAGCTGTCTAATCATTCTATGGCAATGTTTTTCTATAAAATTATCTGAATTAAATGTTCTTTTTGAATATCAGCATCATCATCATCATCATATTCATTAGAGGTCTCATCTAAACTCTACCTGCTCTATTTAAAAAATTCATTTGTTAAGGTCATCTTGTAAAATGTCATCCCAACCAATCTCTATATATAAATCTACCAGAAAATTAATCATTTCTTTAAGCATGGCTCTCATAACAATTTCCCGAAGTTAACTACTATCCAAAATTAAGATTTTCTCTATATATATATATCAATTGGATCCTTAGGCTCTATACTAAAAACCTTTGGCATTCATTGAAGAATTTTTTTCAACAAGCACAATGGGGAAAGAGGCACTAGGTCAGTGATGGAGGTAAGGGAAGAATGAACCCTAGGAGGAACATGATTATTTTTTGTAATATCACATGGCTGATATAAGATATATAGGACTACATTAATTGGTTTAAGATTTCCTATAAGAATCTCCAATAATACATAAAAAAAAATTACATTTGACATAACCAAAAATTCATTATGTTCCACCAGTGAATCCAACACATCAGGCCCAGGGTTCTACATGTTCTTTCCAAAAATAGTAAAAAGAAGCTCCATGTGTAGGATGCTATCTATAGATAAAACAACACCTGTTAAGGCCTCAAGCTACTCACCAGTAAGCCCCCTCGTCGTGTTTGATATAATGAAAAAAGTTATGAATTTATATAAAAATTATATTATATGAAGATTATATATGTATGTATCTATATATATATCACCAATGAATGTTACCAAATTAGGGACGTTTTAATTAATTATATATTTTTATTATGAAAATGGTATGATTTTAATGGGTAATATGTATCTATATATTCAATTTTTGTAAAATATTTTATATTATTGAAAAGTTTAATTGTAATAGACTGTCTTAATGGTAAAAGATCTTTTGGAAAAAATAACTAATAACAACATATTCATTTATTGATAAATAAATTTTTGGTATTATTATGATAAGACAATAGATATAAGTGTTTGTAAAATATTTTTTTGTATTGAACTAAATATATAAATAGACATATCTATTGGTAAAATAATTTTTGGTATTTTTGTTAATATAAACAAAATTTAATATTTGTTGGAATTAATCATTTTTACCAAAAGATATATTATTTGTTAGTAATTTTTTATTAGTAAAGGTCACTTTTTTTATATTGTGTGTCTAAATGTTTAAACATCTTTCTATGTAAATCATACAAAAAACTATTTAATAGAATGTGAATCATAGATTTTTTGTAGTTATTCAAAGTTACTTTCATCAAATAATATCTTTTTAGTTGTAATGAATTTATAATGTGTTTCTATTAGTTTTTTCAAAGGATAATTACTTTTTTGATCATTTTATTATATTATAAAAACACTAAAGTTGTTAATTATTTTTACATTATCATAAATTGTGGGTTACATTTTTAAAAGTGGAATCTCTTATTTACTTGTATTTTCAATTTTTATTACATCGAGAGGTATTCTCTAAAAATATTTTTTTGTTGATTGTTTTAAAAATACCTTATAATTTTACTATTAATAATATTTATATGAAGTATTGAAATATTTTTTCCATGGAATTATTATAGATCATGAATATTATTAATATGTTATTGATGTTATTATTTAAAGGTTCTACTAGTATGAAGGATGATAAAAGTCAAGTGTGTTTTTATGATTTTTATCTAACTTATTATGTATATTTATTGTGTAATTTAATTGGTCCCCAACATTTAATTTCATGAAAAGACTTAGGTATCTAGGAGAAAAATTTAGGTACAAGTACTATACTATTTTATGATAACAAAACCCCAACTGTCCAATTTTTTTGAATATTCACTACTTATGAGACTTATTCCCTCTATTAAGAAAAATATTATAAAAATGTGTGTTTTGGTAGTTGAATAAAATCATGTAATAAAATTGGATGGATTTTATAAAAACATTTTCCTTTATTTTCTCTTGGTATCCAAGGAGTTCCCATGGTGGTTGTGATTCGAATACTCCAATGATGGCTGAGTTATGACAATTTTTAAGATATATTATTATTATTACTATTACATGTATCATATTAATATTATTAATTATTAATTTTTCCCTCTCATTGTAACTCTGTATAAGTATAATATTTATAGATATATAATTTAATTCATTATCCCCTTTTTTAAAAAATATTTCCCTTTTAAATTTGGAATCATTTTTTGAATTGAACCTATTTTTTTATTTTATAAATCTAATAAAAAAATAATCTTCTTAGTATTTACATAATTACATGTCACTTGTGTTTTCTTTTCTAATATTGAAAGGTTTTATAGATCCTAAGTTAGTTTTATTATTCATTTTAGATATAATTTTTAAATAAAATGATTAAATCTATTTTCTTAGTATCAAATTTTATATTTCCAGAACGGGTTTTAATGAATGACTTATTTCAAAATTTATAACCCTTATTCCATAGAATGGATTAATTTATTTGATTACCTCACATTATCTATATTACCATTAATAAAAACATTATCATCATTGTAGCATTTCGAACTAGCAGGAAATTGATTTAATTTTAATGGTTAGGCATAGGGAATAGGAAGAATACATACTAGGAATTATTTTCTCACACCCTATATATTTAAATTATGGGTTATGTATCGGTGCCTATTTGATTATGTGGGTGGAAATTGGATTATATTTTGATTATATTAGATTTTCTAAGGTAATATCATTTACATGGTGCATAAAGATGGGTGATTTAAATTTTCATTTTTGGTTCTTGTTTCATCATGCCTTATTAGTTAATCTCATGAATCATTCCATTTCAACTATTGTTCCCCTATTTAGTTTAATTTATATAATATATTTTCCATTATTTTAATTTGTTGTTATGTATATGTAGAGTTCTAGTTATGTTTATTCAAATTTTATTGGATTATTGATTTATATTCATGCTTCATACCTTATTCAAATTTTTTATATTTCAAAACTAACTATTTCCATATATGTGATTCCTTGACTTATGAAGTGTTCATGTTAAAATTTTGAGTGTGGATGCTATTTTGATTAATGTTTTACTGGGTGAAACAATTCCCAATTTTTTATATCATGATACCCAACACTAGTTATTAGACCATAGTGTTCGAGATCATGCCTTGGGCCTTATCAATGTCCAACTAGGGTGACTCATGTGTTGACCCAGGTTGGTTTATGATAAAATGGTATCAAATACTAATTTTTTAAGAAATGATGGTAGACATGATATTGTATGGTCCAGGATCAAAATTTATGTATTAGTATGTGTTTTGGCAATAGATTTTCTTATTAAAGAAAAAGTTACCTGGGTTAGTCAAAATGTGTGTCTTGAATCAAGCATTTTCTCAACTATATTGAGGGTGTTAAATCATTATTGAAGTATTTAAGTCTCATATTAAATATCAAAGAGTCAATTTTGAGAAAATAAATTATTTCTACTTTAATATGTATGGAAGATGAGTGTTATATGGTTAGGGTGTGTAGTATAGTGAACTGTGTATCCCATTCTAGAAAAGTTCTAGTATTCATTAAGTGGTTATTTTATTGTAATTAAGAACCTTTTTTAAATAAATGTGAAGTTTTAAATTGTTAAAATCATTTTATTTTTTTTCATTTTGTTTTAAATTGTTCTTATACCTTTGAAATGAAAATTTTGGATGAAATATAATGGTTTATAATATTTTTTTATGTTGTTTGGATGGATTAAATTTTGTGGTATAGGAATAAATACATTATTTTATCTTTAAAAGGGTGAATTATATATAAGATTTATTATAAAAATATTTAATTTAAAATGGTACATTTTGAGGTAAATATATTGACGTTCAAAAATATTTTCTATTAATGCTTTTAGTTAAACTCCTGTTATATCAACAATAGTTTCCAAATTTTTATAAGTTTTGGTTACAAATATAGTGACACATTATTATCATACATGTATATTACTTATTTTTAGATTAATATTCAGTACATTACACAAAAAAATTCTTGAGGAACATAATAGTTTAATGCCTTTGTAAACATGGAATACAATCTTCTTAATTCATAAAATATCCTCAATGTCCCCTGTAAATTTTTTTTCCCATTTAGTAATCCTACATAAAAAACCTTTCATCCTGACCAAAGAAAAGGAAATATTAAAAAGAGGGATATCATATCCACAGTAACAGTAAAAAATGGATATACATAGGAATAACATGATAATCAATTCATGATAACTTGAGCATAAAATTTTAAAACCAAACCCTACATATCAAAGATCATAATATTGAGTCACGACATAGAGAGTAGAATTTCATAAGACATTAATCATTAGTGAATCAAAGAACATTATCCATGAAAGAATAAAATTGTAATAAGACATATAATTATGTAATAGACATAAGAATATCATATCTTATTTCAAGGATACCCACACATACATTCATGACAAGTTAGGCTAGGTCTAACCACTTGTGTACCTACTTCAAGATTCGAATAATCTTCTATTCAACTTCTGGTTTTGGGATTTGGATAACCACCTGTGTAAAAATTTATCTCATATAACATTAATCATTAACCAATGCATTTAATGGATATAAAGGATCCACCCATCACATAATCAAAATTATATGTAATTATGCCACAAAATCATAAAACATTAATCATGTCATAAATATTGAAATAAAATGGAATTAACAAACCATTCATCATATCGTAACCTGTGGAAAATATATAGGTTTCATAATAATTTCATATTTTCAACATAACATAATCCTTTAAGATTTCATAATAATTTTATCATGGTATAACTCATATAAGAGAAATGGGTTTGATAAACAACATCTACAAGGTATTTACATTTATTTTTTTAAGAGAAAGAAAAAATGAAACATTTCATTTCATTTAATTTTTATTACCCAAGGGTGCCTAGTCCTTAAACCCATATCTTTGGATAGGACCAAAAAATTATGATGGACTATAGTAATGTAACAAGAGTTCATCACTGATTACAATGTTAACCCTCTCTTGGGGAAAGGAACCCAAGATGCGGAAGCAAGAGAAGAGATTATTTAGAGAAGCCTTTGAAGCTAGGTAGTTAGATGGGTTGTTCCCCTCATGCGAGGTGTGGGTGATATCTATCTCTCCATTGATAAAATTTTTTCACTTCCTAATATGATATGATATTTTTTAGTGGTGGGGCTGTTTCCATGCAATGATTTTTAAATCATTAATAGGTATGTCTCCCACGCAGTGATCCTAATGTTTTTTTATTACACAAATAAAAAACCATCAACCACTACATTTTCTTTATCCTGAAGAGAGTATTCATTCCCAAAAAATGAAATGAATGTGATACCCATAGAACCTATACTTTCTCACACCATACCACTAACCTACATGGTTCCTGAGCCATAAGACCCATAAAAACTAATCATCATCATTGTTCTGTTGGGGGTCCAATGAATCCAATGTCTTGCATGGGGGCTTGTGAGAAAAGTGATAAGCATCCCTATGACCATCAGTGTCATGAGATAAGGGGAAGCTTCCCATTCCTTGATATTTATAACCAGATCAATCAACATGTTTTTAGTTCTAGGAGAAGTGGATATTCTAAAACTCATATTTTCCTCAAACCATGTTTTGTTTATGAAATTCCAAAAGCACCAAAATATAGTGTCAAGGATTATAGATCACGCACAACTCCCATAGATATTATCCCCAACCCCTTAATACCAAAGTTACAAATACTTATAACCTATGTGAATGTTTGATGACATGCCTGTGAAACTAACTAATTCATTCTAGGTAGAGGCCCTATCTTGACGTACATGGATATTACATTAATTTTTTAGAATACTTAATACATGACAAAAATAGATGCCCGAAGACCTATTAGTTGTCTTTGGAAACTCAGAAACTAATCTTCTAATCATGGTGAAAGATCTTCAACATCTCCCATAATGATCTTCCCTTTTTGTTTTCCAATCTAAAACCATTATTTAAATCCTGGGGAAAATAAAACACAAAAAGGGTGAGCTAAAATGCTCAGTAAGGGTAAAAATGGAGAAAATAATACAAATCATATCCATTTGAATGTAAAAACATGAACATAACGTTTAAACATCAAAATATTTATTAATGAAATAAATATGGGCAGTACGAAAGGTATAGATCATAAAGGATCATTAACCACGATAAAATATCATGTTCATAAAACATGTAATTGTGTAAAAATAATAATCACAAAATATGATTTCTATAGTAGGGAAGGTATTGCTGCAAAGACCATCATAGTGGACGAAGTCCATTACTGAACCGAGTTTACTTGTGGTTCCAGCCTTATATTACACAATCATATTTACTTATCCTTCTAGTCGGGTCTATCTCATGAGATATAAATCTATAAACAATTATTTTTATGGAGATATAGATCTCACCCATCTCATAATGAAATCATTCTAATATGTGGCACAAAACATAAATCATTTACTATAACATATCCCAAGAAATTAAAGTTGTTTCTTAAATATCATTACACCATAACATAATCCACAAAATAGATCATTCCATCATTAACAAAATAGTAATAATAAGGATATAAAAAAGCCTTTTTAAATTTGTCATCTTAGATTGAAAATAATTTTGATTAAACACTTAAACATTGTTCTTGAGGGAAATATCATTTCTTCTTCAAAAATATATTCTTTTCTCAAAATGTCATGAAATTCTAAAAGAAATGAATTTAATTTAAAATACCCTTGTAAAAGTGTAGAGGAAGCTTTAGGGAAATAAGGTGTTATGAAGATGTAAAAACTCATTCATGCCTTATAAGTTAAAAAACATTCTCCTTGTACTTTTGTAGGAAAAGTCAAAAATAACTCGTATAGTAAACAAAAGAATGATTCCTTCCATACCATGTAGTAAAAGTAAAAGGTTGGTAAAAATGACATTAAATATACATAGAATAATATTAAACAATTTGTGAAAACAATTTTAGAAAACATGGACAAGGATGATAAATATATACCTAGAAAATACTAACATATAAACAATATTAGATAAAAATGGGACTGAAAAATTATCCCTTAACATATGTCTGATTTCTTTTGTGTAACGCCCCGACCCTAGTTACCCAGAGTCGGCGCATTATTACATAACATTGGCATGATCATGAGAAAGATCAAGTCTCGAAAGACCGATTAGTTTAGTAGCCTTGGAATAACTAGATACATCAATAAATTTTTACATTACATCATAAAAAAAACATCTTGTCTTCATATCCCCTCATACTATCCCTGCAGGTCATTCATAAATTACTTCTTCATAATCCTGGAAAAAAAATAAAACATTGAAAGGGGTGAGCTCGGATGCTCAGTAAGGATAACATTATAGCAAGAGCTTTCATAAATAAGCATAAACACTTAAGGCAATTTATAACTAAAACAAAAGCCTTTGAAACTTGAACTTCAGCATAAAATGGAAAAGGTAAAATGAAATAATGCCATTTACTTACTCACATGGATATTCTACTAGTCGAATGATCACATGCAATATCAATAACCACTTTCATAATGATGGAATGCATAATGCCAGACTATCATAACCACATAGCCAAGGCCTCGTGCCAAGACTACAAATAAGATTTTGCCAAGGCCTTGTGCCAAGACACTAGTTTGTCTCATGAGACCTACCGATGCATCGAGGAGCTATAGCGGGCTCCACCCGTCACTTATTAAGTCCAATGCATTCCTCATATGAATAGGTTTAAGCATAAAATAAACATTCGTATTAAAACTAGCATACGAAATGTCAATACTTTAACCACAAACCATGAATGGTATAAAAATAGAACATCCACAGTCAAATATAACTCATTTGATACAATATGGAAGATTGTATTGTATCACATTAACCTCAATCGTGAATAATGAAGGATGTTGACATAGATGAAAATAATCATCAAAACTATTTGAGAGAAATATCCCCCTTTTCTTGAAAACATTTAAAAGTCACACTATTTGTCAAGAAGCCATTTAAAAATAGATTTTTGAATCAAAGTGTCCCATACCACTTTGAAACCTTTTAAAAAGATTTTTAATTTCTAAACTTTAATGTCCATATAAATAAATCCTTAAAACCATTTTTAAAACATGGACATTAATGAGAAAGATTTAGATGAATAAGTCTTTAAAACATTTAAAAATGGTATTTTAGTTAGAGATTCTAACCAAAAGAGAGACACTTGAATGAAAATAATTGAGGTAATCAAAACTTTGTAATATCATGAGAATAAAGGGAATTCATGATATACTATGTCAAAGTACATTATATACACCACATAAAAGTGATTTGGTGTATATCAACAAAGAAGTCTCAATGGAATGTAAGTTGAGATGAAATCTCTCATAAAGGCTATATCCTTAGGTTAAGGATAAATCAACAGCATAATTATGTGTGAAAAATATAAATACACTAAATATGATTGGATATTCAGTGTAAAACAATCAAAGTATATTCACACATATTCCTGTAAAAACAACACCAACGAATTGGATGTTTAACTCAACAAATGGTGAAAGAGTTAAAATTACTCTTATCAAATTCATATCAATGACTTGAGAATTTTCAATGGAGTGATTATGTGTATCAAAAGTATATCCACAGGAAGGGGAGTGGAAATTATGACATAATCAAATGAATAGTGATTCCACACATAATCTTGGGGTAATATAATCAATGAAATATGCGTAAAGCCAAATGAGTGGAAATTGAAATCTCAAATTCCCTTATTGATTAGGTAACTTAAGAAACAAACACCCATGAAAGAAAGAACATACCATGATGATGTAAATACCCATAAAATAAAGTATATTACACAATGAATATAATCATGGGTAGTACACATACACCACATGCAATAATTAAGTGGTGATCAATGGAATTCTCACGGAATTAAAAGTGAGACAAGAAACCCCTTACCACGTTAATCAACTGAGTCGCATGGCCAAAAGTTAATAACCACCAAATGATTTACAGAATAACATGAATATAAAGTGAGTCATGATAATATATATATAATGGAAGTACACAATACACCACTTTCAATAATTTAGTAGCGAACAATGGAAATATCACGGAATTGAAAGTGAGATAAGAGAATCCCTTACTTTGTACTTTTTCCTTGGTCGATGGTAGGTTTACCTCCTGTATAATGGTGAAATAATTGTTATTGAATAATACAAGAATCATTTACTTTAATATGATATCATATATGATCTTTTAACATTGATTTGTTAATAATATCTTAGAATTATCGTCATTTCAGGTGTTAACGGGTTCATTTTACTTTATATTCTTTGTTATGTGAGCCATATTCGTTATTAATGAGATGTATATTATTCATATCCAGAATGGTATCAAGTCCTTAAACATCATTTTTAAATCATCAAATGATAATTATACTTGAATGGATACGATGGAGAATGAATCCCATCGCGTTCGTGGAGACGGTAGTCCGTATGTACGCGCGAATGCTGCTTCCATTTAATTTTTATTTTAAAAGAATCGAATCCAAATGATACATAGGTATATTACTATTACAGTAAAATATAATATTTTATATATGTTACGTAAGTTCATTAACACCATCCTTTATACGTTCCATGTGTGGTATGAACGAGTCATATCATTTTAAGGGGGCGGTAGTCCGCACTTCCTCAAATGAAATTATTGTATGTATATACAACATGAAACGAATAATTGTATGAAATAAAATGGAATTACAGAAGCTTATATATAAAATATATATCACTAATATCATATTTAATTACAGTGACATCATAATGGCCACCATGAGAGGCGGTAAGATGTATTTGAACAATCATCATTTCGTGAGGCGTTAGTTTGCCATCCACAGAAACATTATGTTCATCATCCATTAGATGGAGTTGTGTGTATGTGTAGTTTTAATCCTTCTTATAACAACATCCTATTATATTGAGGATACTGGTGTTGTTACAAAAGAAAGGAAATAAAAAGATTTTGGGGGTTGGAGAATCAAAATAAATGAAAATAATTTAAGAGAAATCGTTACCTTTAATTTAGGTAACTCACTTTGGTTGGAACCAAAAGACTTCTTGAAATGCTTTCTGCCTAAGGGGAAGCTTCACGGAGGAGGAGAGGGATGTGGGGAGATTATTTGGGCAGAGTTTGGACGAGCCAAGTGGCTTGAGAGGTGTAAGGAATGAGTAGAAGTGGTCTCCTTTTATAAGGGAGAGGAGGGTCTCTTTATGAAAGAGTGAAAGTATTACTTTATAATATAATTATATTCGGTTTATAATGGTCCAAAAATCATTGAGGTTGAAGATAAGATGACTCATATTCTAAATAACATCAACCAATAAGAATTGGACAGGTTTTAGATAATATTTTAATCATTATAATCTTATTTATTTAAATGATTTATTAATGAGGTAAACATTGCATCATTATTGTGTCATTAATAATTTAAATTATTTGATGTCTAAAAATTATAAATAAAATATAATTATGTAGAAAATCTTTTTATCTTTCTAATGAATATTTATAATCGAAAATCCAACATGTATAACCCTATGTAAAAATTGTTCTTTTAAAAGATGTAAGCTTGTGCCATTTTTGTATTCATTTTAACTTAATTAAAATAAAGTGTCATTATCACTTACAAGTGGATCAATGGGGTCCCAAAATTGACCCAAAGATGCCCATGGTCGACCATGTATCAACCAATAGGTTTAAGACATGTTTTAGGGTAATTTAGTATTATTATAATATTATTTTTTAACCCTTATTTACCGGATTTACCCTTAACCATGGTAAATAAAATATTTACCGCAGTAATTATTCAAAATGTCTAAAAATAAAAGTTACCTATTTACACAATTTGAACATCCTGATTCCAAATATGGAATCCATTTTTCTAAATTCAAAACACATAAGTGGCAGAAATTAATTTAAAATTAATTCCCGCTGTCAAAACAAAAAGCGTGTTTTTAAGAGATAATAACTATCAAAAGATTGACACTTGTTTATGTTCGGTTTAATTGTAAAATTATGTCCAATGACCAAAATTATATTAAATGGTAAAAATATATTCTAAATATACTTTAAAACCACTCAAATTCATAATTTATCACTATTAATTATTTTGATTAAAAAAGTTGTTTTTAATTAACATTTAGTAATTTTTACTATTCATCAAAATATTAAAGTTATCCGAAAAGTACCAAAATTTCACCTTAGGCTAAATTTAATATTCCGAATCCAAAAATGAAATCCATTTTGAAATATAAAATATATATAATTTCAAAAAATTAAGTATTACTATTCATAACGGCTAGTTTGATCGGTTGTGGTGTGTGTTAAAACTCGAAGTTGCGTACAACACACGCTACTGTTTTATTCAAAGGAAAGCGTACCGTGGAAGCTTGGGATGTTTTATTTTAAATTTTTTGATGTCCCCATTTAGTGAAAAAGTTTAAAATATTTTATTTAAAAAGGGTTCACTATTAAAAGTTGGTAAAACTACAATACTGAAGATGAATTTGTTCTTACATTATGTCTAAGAAACTCATAATATGGATTCTAAATTTATAAGGATTATATAAAGTTTAAAATTTAGTTAATACTATTCATAACCTTTTTTTAATGGCTTGTTTGGTATGTCATGGTGCGCTTGAACTTGGTGTTGCGTGTAGTGCAAGTTATTGAATTATTTTGAAGAAATAACACACTATGAAATCTTGGGGTGTTACATTCTCCCCTCCTTCAATAAATTGCGTCCTCGCAATTTTAAATTGTTCTTCGAAAATAAAAGGTTGAAAATAGAAAATATATTTGTGGGAAAACCCACATCGAAAATTGGTTTACTAAAATTTAGTCTTAATATAAGGAAAATAGAAATGAAAGGGTCACCACCAAATTATGATCTCGATTAGGAGAACATTGGTGGCAATTAGAGACATATAATTGGAGGAAAAATGTAAATATTTATCGGTAGTGGTTGAGGTCATCAATCACAAACAAGTATAAAATTGAGGTCCTTAAACTCATCAATCTATGATGATTTGAAGTACCATCGGTTCAACAAAATATAGGGTATTGGGATCACACATTTTTGACATTTCAAAATATCTTAGTTGAAATCCCACATCGAAAAATGAATTAATGAGGCCTCTATTTAAAATAAAGAGTGGAAAGTATGAAGATTACCGAAAATAACACATACTAGGGTTCCATGTAGGAAAATATGGATATGGAGGAGAAATCAAACCATCAATTATCTGATGGAGAGTGGTAGAGAACACGGCTATGAAAAGGCCAACAATCCCAAAGCCATAAATTAGTGATGATTTAAGGTACCATCTAAGACAACATTTTTTTTAAAGTTACATTACATAAGGAAGAGGAATTCATTTATGATATTGACTAAGAACATTATGAGATATACTTAAATTTTAAGTAGATTTTCATTCTTTAATAAATTTCGACCACTAACTCAATTTTTTTTAAACGATGAGTATTCAAGAAGACTTGGTCACACTGGAAGAGCTAGAATAAACTTCTATAGAATCACATGATCCATGCAGGATAAACCATATATTTACATTGTCTTTGAAGATTAATCAAAACCAAAATGGTTAGTGAATGATCTAATGATACCCCAAAAGGATATTCCTTGAGATAAATATGCACTAATCTTAATTTCTAAAATTAAACCAACAATACCCCAAAGTTAAATAGATACCATTCAATAACCAATTGTCCTTAAAATCCTTTAATATAATCCAAAATAATATTGAAACCCAAATCATAGAAGAATTTGATTATGTAGTCTCCCATGTTACATTGTATCTCCAAATGACATCAAATACTCCTAAAGTCACATACTTAAAAGTAATTAACATCATCACATATTCTCTGTTATAGGTTAATCATTTCCATAAATAACCCAAATCACTATAAATCAACAATAAAAACGTAGATAAAAATCCACCATTACTCTACAAATGAAACCCCATTGTATTCTATTTTCCTCGGGCATATAGTGTTCCCAACAAAGCGAACATCTTCCAAAATAACATTTATCACTTAATCACCAAATCATTTTCCTATACCAAGGGTATTCATTTGATAAGACATAAGAACCCAAATCATCTTATTATTGATCAATAAAATCATTTTACAAAAAAAATAGTCACACTAACCAGGGACTTCACGTAGTCCAGTGGTAGGCGATAAATCCCAATCGCACTTTGGTTGTGGGTTCGATTCCCACAACTTTGTCTGACGCGACGGGTTGTCACACGGTCTACGTGTTTTCCTTTTTCAAAAAATATATTTTATAATATTACCAAAATGAGATAAATTCCTCAAAATAACATAAATTAACCACAAATATTATATCATACCTTGCATTTTCATCCCAAATTATAATAACTTATAATTTCCTCAAACCCAATGATCATATAAGACCAAATGGTTATTTATAACTATATCCGCAACAGAAAAGATAATTCTTCCTCAGATATCATTTTCACATGATTAATTGCAGGTTTACACATACAAGAGAAAATTATTCCAAAGTAATCCCATCAATAAAGAGCACTAACACTTTTAAACATTTCACCATCCATTTATTTCCACATAGGTTCTTCATCATATGTTCCTCGGGTTCCCACATTGCCTCTTCCATCTTATGATTTCTCCATAGATATTTTACCAGACAAGTCATCCGGTTTCTCAACACTTGATCTTTGGTATGAAGAATTCTGATATGCTATTCACAATAAGATAGATCGAGTTCCAGTTATAATTCTTCATAGTTGAGTACATGCATTGGGTCAGGCATGTATTTTGTCACTAGAGGTATGTGGATCACAACATGAACTCTGGAGAGACTAGGTAGATTTGACTTTTGGTAGAATGCGTTCATGTGTCACAATGGTACCTCAGGAATTTTTCAAAATCATCTACTTCCTTTACCCAAAAACTCCTCATCCATTTTGGATTATATCGATGGAAGCATCGATGCATCATAAAAAAATAGGTATTTCTTATATATAATTTTGAGACATCGTCTTTAACATGTTTTTTTAGAAAAATTCTCACTGATTCATCATCAAATATTTCAAAATAAGGTTTTGGTAAATCAGTTTTCGTATATCCCAAAAGACATAAATATATAATTTGATACATATAGGCTGCTCGAAGGTCTCCCTCTTCTGCAGCATCTAGAAAATCATTTAGTGCATCGTAATTTTGAGATAAAGTGAATAATTTGAAAAGACCCTGATGGTACTTCCCACGCTTAGCGTGGTAAGAAAGTTGAGAGCGCAACATTATCCCATAGTCGGTACTTGATCCTTGAAAGAATCGTGCAATGCTAGAGGTATTGGATGTCTCATAAAGTTGTTTTCATGTAACTTGGACATTTGAAAAAGTTTCAACATCGTCTGCGAATGACTTCTGGATAATAATTGTAAGTAGTTCTTCAGGAAGAGAGAGAAGAGTTGTTCGTGATCTTTCTCCCTCCATGTTTCAACTAATAAAAGAAAATACAATTAGGGTTTTTTGAATACTTATCTAATAACAATGTAAAAAAAATAGACATAATAGGATAATCTTGTAATTGAACAATATATCCTAACTTGGGGTACCCTATGTTAAAATCTAGGTTATCCACTATCTATTTGCCGACATATATTCTTAGGGGCATTTTTTTTTGTATTCCCTTAATAATGGTTTATACTAATCTTGTGAATTTACCAAAGCATATCCCCCGGGAGTGTCGTAACCAAGAGTGCAGCAAGGCCCGTTGTCGTGCACCAGTTCCCGTTCGAGTCTAGCTCAAAGCGGTGTTTTTGGGTTTTACCCCTAGGTACATCTGTGCCAGAGCCGCCTCTACCTGCTCGTATCTAGACAGGGATGTATTGCTCGGAAAACTCACAAAATATCTACAATACCAAAATTCTAGGAAGTTCTTCTATACTAATCCTCAAAGTTCATCTTAGGTTTACGTGCTCTAATCAGAGTTTATCTAAATCTAGCTTCCAAGGTTTGTACTAAACTTCCTCTGATACCAACTGTAACGCCCCGACCCTAGTTACCCAGAGTCGGTGCATTATTACATAACATTGGCATGATCATGAGAAAGATCAAGTCTCGAAAGACCGATTAGTTTAGTAGCCTTGGAATAACTAGATACATCAATAAATTTTTACATTACATCATAAAAAAAACATCTTGTCTTCATATCCCCTCATACTATCCCTGCAGGTCATTCATAAATTACTTCTTCATAATCCTGGAAAAAAAATAAAACATTGAAAGGGGTGAGCTCGGATGCTCAGTAAGGATAACATTATAGCAGAAGCTTTCATAAATAAGCATAAACACTTAAGGCAATTTATAACTAAAACAAAAGCCTTTGAAACTTGAACTTCAGCATAAAATGGCAAAGGTAAAATGAAATAATGCCATTTACTTACTCACATGGATATTCTACTAGTCGAATGATCACATGCAATATCAATAACCACTTTCATAATGATGGAATGCATAATGCCAGACTATCATAACCACATAGCCAAGGCCTCGTGCCAAGACTACAAATAAGATTTTTCCAAGGCCTTGTGCCAAGACACTAGTTTGTCTCATGAGACCTACCGATGCATCGAGGAGCTATAGCGGGCTCCACCCGTCACTTATTAAGTCCAATGCATTCCTCATATGAATATGTTTAAGCATAAAATAAACATTCGTATTAAAACTAGCATACGAAATGTCAATACTTTAACCACAAACCATGAATGGTATAAAAATAGAACATCCACAGTCAAATATAACTCATTTGATACAATATAGAAGATTTTATTGTATCACATTAACCTCAATCGTGAATAATGAAGGATGTTGACATAGATGAAAATAATCATCAAAACTATTTGAGAGAAATATCCCCCTTTTCTTGAAAACATTTAAAAGTCACACTATTTGTCAAGAAGCCATTTAAAAATATATTTTTGAATCAAAGTGTCCCATACCACTTTGAAACCTTTTAAAAGGATTTTTAATTTCTAAACTTTAATGTCTATATAAATAAATCCTTAAAACCATTTTTAAAACATGGACATTAATGAGAAAGATTTAGATGAATAAGTCTTTAAAACATTTAAAAATGGTATTTTAGTTAGAGATTCTAACCAAAAGAGAGACACTTGAATGAAAATAATTGAGGTAATCAAAACTTTGTAATATTATGAGAATAAAGGGAATTCATGATATACTATGTCAAAGTACATTATATACACCACATAAAAGTGATTTGGTGTATATCAACAAAGAAGTCTCAATGGAATGTAAGTTGAGATGAAATCTCTCATAAAGGCCATATCCTTAGGTTAAGGATAAATCAACATCATAATTATGTGTGAAAAATATAAATACACTAAATATGATTGGATATTCAGTGTAAAACAATCAAAGTATATTCACACATATTCCTGTAAAAACAACACCAACGAATTGGATGTTTAACTCAACAAATGGTGAAAGAGTTAAAATTACTCTTATCAAATTCATATCAATGACTTGAGAATTTTCAATGGAGTGATTATGTGTATCAAAAGTATATCCACAGGAAGTGGAGTGGAAATTATGACATAATAAAATGAATAGTGATTCCACACATAATCTTGGGGTAATATAATCAATGAAATATGCGTAAAGCCAAATGAGTGGAAATTGAAATCTCAAATTCCCTTATTGATTAGGTAACTTAAGAAACAAACAACCATGAAAGAAAGATCATACCATGATGATGTAAATACCGATAAAATAAAGTATATTACACAATGAATATAATCATGGGTAGTACACATACACCACATGCAATAATTAAGTGGTGATCAATGGAATTCTCACGGAATTAAAAGTGAGACAAGAAACCCCTTACCACGTTAATCAACTGAGTCGCATGGCCAAAAGTTAATAACCACCAAATGATTTACAGAATAACATGAATATAAAGTGAGTCATGATAATATATATATAATGGAAGTACATAATACACCACTTTCAATAATTTAGTAGCGAACAATGGAAATCTCACGGAATTGAAAGTGAGATAAGAGAATCCCTTACTTTGTACTTTTTCCTTGGTCGATGGTAGGTTTACCTCCTGTATAATGGTGAAATAATTGTTATTGAATAATACAAGAATCATTTACTTTAATATGATATCATATATGATCTTTTAACATTGATTTGTTAATAATATCTTAGAATTATCGTCATTTCAGGTGTTAACGGGTTCATTTTACTTTATATTCTTTGTTATGTGAGCCATATTCGTTATTAATGAGATGTATATTATTCATATCCAGAATGGTATCAAGTCCTTAAACATCATTTTTAAATCATCAAATGATAATTATACTTGAATGGATACGATGGAGAATGAATCTCATCGCGTTCGTGGAGACGGTAGTCCGTACGTACGCGCGAATGCTACTTCCATTTAATTTTTATTTTAAAAGAATCGAATCCAAATGATACATAGGTATATTACTATTCCAGTAAAATATAATATTTTATATATGTTACGTAAGTTCATTAACACCATCCTTTATACGTTCCATGTGTGGTATGAACGAGTCATAACATTTTAAGGGGGCGGTAGTCCGCACTTCCTCAAATGAAATTATTGTATGTATATACAACATGAAACGAATAATTGTATGAAATAAAATGGAATTACAGAAGATTATATATAAAATATATATCATTAATATCATATTTAATTACAGTGCCATCATAATGGCCACCATGAGAGGCGGTAAGATGTATTTGAACAATCATCATTTCGTGAGGCGTTAGTTTGCCATCAACAGAAACATTATGTTCATCATCCATTAGATGGAGTTGTGTGTATGTGTAGTTTGAATCCTTCTTATAACAACATCCTATTATATTGAGGATACTGGTGTTGTTACAAAAGAAAGGAAATAAAAATATTTTGGGGGTTGGAGAATCAAAATAAATGAAAATAATTTAAGAGAAATCGTTACCTTTAATTTAGGTAACTCACTTTGGTTGGAACAAAAGGACTTCTTGAAATGCTTTCTGCCTAAGGGGAAGCTTCAAGGAGGAGGAGAGGGATGTGGGGAGCTTAGTTGGGCAGAGTTTGGACGAGCCAAGTGGCTTTAGAGGTGTGAGGAATGAGTAGAAGTGGTCTCCTTTTATAAGGGAGAGGAGGAGATCTTTAGGAAAGAGTGAAAGTATTACTTTATAATATAATTATATTCGGTTTATAATGGTCCAAAAATCATTGAGGTTGAAGATAAGATGACTCATATTCTAAATAACATCAACCAATAAGAATTGGACAGGTTTTAGATAATATTTTAATCATTATAATCTTATTTATTTAAATGATTTATTAATGAGGTAAACATTGCATCATTATTGTGTCATTAATAATTTAAATTATTTGATGTCTAAAAATTATAAATAAAATATAATTATATATAAAATCATTTTATCTTTCTAATGAATATTTATAATCGAAAATCCAACATGTATAACCCTATGTAAAAATTGTTCTTTTAAAAGATGTAAGCTTATGCCATTTTTGTATTCATTTTAACTTAATTAAAATAAAGTGTCATTATCACTTACAAGTGGATCAATGGGGTCCCAAAATTGACCCAAAGATGCCCATGGTCGACCATGTATCAACCAATAGGGTTAAGACACGTTTTAGGGTAATTTAGTATTATTATAATATTATTTTTTAACCCTTATTTACCGGATTTACCCTTAACCATGGTAAATAAAATATTTACCGCAGTAATTATTCAAAATGTCTAAAAATAAAAGTTACCTATTTACACAATTTGAACATCCTGATTCCAAATATGGAATCCATTTTTCTAAATTCAAAACACAGAAGTGGCAGAAATTAATTTAAAATTAATTCCCGCTGTCAAAACAAAAAGCGTGTTTTTAAGAGATAATAACTATCAAAAGATTGACACTTGTTTATGTTCGGTTTAATTGTAAAATTATGTCCAATGACCAAAATTATATTAAATGGTAAAACTATATTCTAAATATACTTTAAAACCACTCAAATTCATAATTTATCACTATTAATTATTTTGATTAAAAAAGTTGTTTTTAATTAAAATTTAGTAATTTTTACTATTCATCAAAATATGAAAGTTATCCGAAAAGTACCAAAATTTCACCTTAGGCTAAATTTGATATTCCGAATCCAAAAATGAAGTCCATTTTGAAATATAAAATATATATAATTTCAAAAAATTAAGTATTACTATTCATAACGGCTAGTTTGATCGGTTGTGGTGTGTGTTAAAACTCGAAGTTGCGTACAACACACGCTACTGTTTTATTCAAAGGAAAGCGTACCGTGGAAGCTTGGGATGTTTTATTTTAAATTTTTTGATGTCCCCATTTAGTCAAAAAGTTTAAAATATTTTATTTAAAAAGGGTTCACTATTAAAAGTTGGTAAAACTACAATACTGAAGATGAATTTGTTCTTACATTATGTCTAAGAAACTCATAATATGGATTCTAAAATTATAAGGATTATATAAAGTTTAAAATTTAGTTAATACTATTCATAACCTTTTTTTAATGGCTTGTTTGGTAAGTCATGGTGCGCTTGAACTTGGTGTTGCGTGTAGTGCAACTTATTGAATTATTTTGAAGAAATAACACACTATGAAATCTTGGGGTGTTACATTTTGTATGTGTCTAAAAATACTATATAGTGGGTTTAAAAATATTATTAACTTGTAACAGAACCATAATATTATTTATGATATCATATATGATTCACTTAGGACTCTATGTTACCCGTTTATTTGTCAATTCCATGTTAAAGCAATGTTTTGGGTAATAATCGTTTCATTTATCGTACGTGTTTGGACTTGTTATTCATCATATGATTACATAGATCATGATTTAATTACTTCAATAATGTAAAAATTTATTTATATATTGTATATATTCAATATATAAATATATATAATAGATCGATAAATGGAATGGAATACACTGTTCATGGATACGGTTGGTCGTACGTTCGCATGAACGCTGTTTTTGATTACATATTAGATTAAATGGAAGTAAGTAAATGACATATATATATATAAATAAACAAAGTATAATTATTATGTCATATAATTCATGATTATTATTATTTATACTTTATAATTATTCTTGAATGGTTAACATGGAGAATGAATCTCATCACGTCGTGGAGACGGTAAGCTGTACGTACGCACGTGCGACGATATCGTCCCCATAGTTGTTGAACAGTATTAAAGAGGATGGTGTATAATATCTCATAATTAGTATCATGTTACAATAATCATATATAGTTGTTATTTCAACCATTATACCCATCCAAGTAAGGTGGTGGTAAAAAATAGATTACACCACGACATGGAGACGGTTATCCGTATGTACGCATGAGCGGGGATTTCATTTTTCGTAGGTTGAAAAGAAGGTAAAATAGGGTTGTTTAATATTTTTAATAACATATAATTATATTATTGATAATTATATTGTTACTTTATAATGAAAAAAAATAATTAAGAGGAAGAAGAAGAAGAAATAAATTTTATGTAATCGGTAGAAGAGATTACCTCTTCCTCGACGTGCCTCTTTTAAATTTCCTCATAGGGAACTAGATTATGTATTTTGAGAAAAAAATAACCTCTAGAATGTAACTAGGAAAGTTGATAATAGAAAGGGTATGAGTTTGGATGAGCTTGAAGGCTCAAAAGGAAGTGAATAAGAGAGGGAGGAGGTTCCCTTTAATAAGAGAGAAGAGGGGCACTTTAGGCAACTTCCAAAATATTAATTTATTATAAATTCAATTTCTATTTAAAATGGTCAAAAATTTATTTAATTATAATAAAATACTATATAGGTAATAACCATAATCAAATAATTTTTTTATCGGTTTTAAATATTTTTTTATCCTTATCTTTTTGGTTTTACACTTATTTTACCCTTTTAATCCTACCGTGATATCATGTTATTTACACATTGTGGGTTAATGTAATTACCATATCATGTCAAACAACACAAATAAAGTTATTTATGACGTATTTGGACATATATTAACCATTTGGACGAATGTTATATTATTATTAATTTAATATCATTTAATAAACTATTTTATGTATTAAGTTATAAATTATGTCAATTTTGGATACTATTCATACTTAACTTTTTAGAAAAATTATAACAACTTTATTACTTATAAAAAAAGTAATTAAATCGTCCCTAATATGTCAATTTCATCCAAAAAATCATGTATGACATAAAAATGTTCAAATTAAATTTATTTTAATATTTATAAACACATTTATTTTAATATTTCATTAATGAGGAAATCACTACATCATAATTGTGTCATAAATAACAATATTTATATAATTTTTGAAAATAATAAATAAAATAACATGATTTAGGAAACGTTTTATATTTATAATTACTATTTATATACAAAGATATCAGTTATAAAACCCTCTAATAAAATCAATTTAGTAAAATATATATGTTTAGGTTATAATTATCTTTACTTTAAATTAATTCTTATAAATTGTCATTTTCACATCCAAGTGAATACATGGGGTACCAAAATTGATCCAAGGATGAAAATGGTTGAAAATATCTCATCCAATAGGATTAGAACATGTGTTAGGGTGATTTAATATTATTATAATATTATTTTTACCCATATTTCTCATATTTACCCTTTAACCATGGTAAATAAAATAATTTCTGAATTTACTATTCATAACATCAAAAAATAAAAGGTACCTATTTACAAAATTTGAACCTTATGATTCCAAATATAGAATCCATTTTTCTAAATTCAAAATGCAGAAGTTGTAGTAACTAATTTAAAATTAATTCCCACTGTCAAAACAAAAAAATGCAGGTTTTTAAGAAGTAACAACTATCAAAAGAATGACATGTGTTTATGTCCAATTAAAAAGTGAACTTACTTATAATAACAAAATTGTATTAAATAATAAAAACATAATCTAATTACACTTTAAAACCAATTAAAAAAATAATTTGACTATATAAATAAATTAGATAAAAAGGTAGTTTAGAAATAAAATGCAGTATTTTTCACTATTCATTAAAATTTGAATTTTATTAGAGAAATACCAAAATTTCATCGAATGTAAATTTTTATGTCCCGATTCCAACTAAGAAGTTTATTTTGTCAATGTGAACTTATAAAAGTATCAAAAACTAGATTTAAAATTGGTGTTCCATCAAAAGGTGGTAAAACATATTTTTTTTGGAAAAATACTTCTTTTATTCGAAAAAATCATTTTTTTCTCATACCATGTTCTATAAAATGTGTAAGATTAATGATAATGTTATAAAATTCAAAATTCGGTTAATAATATTCATAACATCTAGTTTATATCCAACTAATTAATAATATTTTAATAATATATTGTGGTTTAGTGAAGCTCGGTATTACATTTAAAGCAAGCTATGAATGAAGGTCACTCTTACGTGTAACACAATCCAAGTCAGTGTTGCATGTAGTGTAAGATTACTTTTGTGTTGTGTATAACATAATCAAAGCTTATTTCATTTATACATTTAACAAAATCTATACTTAGTGTTGTGTGAAATCGATTCTATTAAAATAACTTGAAATAATGTGCAACATAAGCCAACTATATTGTTGCGTATACTACAAGTTAATACGGTGTTGTGTATAGTGCATGTTAATCTTGGTGTACCATAAAACACAACACCTCAATGAAATTAAAAATAATCTATCTCATAAAATCTCAGGGTGTTACATTCTACCCCCCTTAAAATGAATTTCACCCTCAAAATTCATCGGGGTTATGAATGGTTTTCTACTTGAAAGTTTCTATCATAGAAACCCACATCGTAAAAAGGAATACTAATAAATCAATTTAAAATGTAATTTTAGAAATGTAACGGTTACAAAAAGTAACTCATCAGTGGGATTCCACATAAGAGATCATTGGTGGGATGTGAAAACATGGATATGGAAGAGAAATCTAACCATCAAGTTCTGATGTATAGTGATAAAGAATAAGGTTTGGAGAATGTAAACTACCCGAAAGACATAAATATGTGATAATTTAAGGGACCATATGATTCATCCGATAAGAGGGTACTAGGATAACATTTTTGGTTTTCAATATAATTTTACTAAAGTTAAAGAAGTTTTTCACAAAGAGAAATACTTACTGGATTTCAGTGTAATATCACTACTGGTAATTCCCTGAACAATTTCTACTTCATATCTTATTTATAGAAAGGAAGTTGAATTTTTCATTATTGATGTGTTAGCAGATCAGTCGATATAATGATAGGTCATTATAAATATACCAACAAAAAGGTTATAACAGACTATTAAATATGAATAAGTCAACCTGTATTGAGATAATACATTAATCTAACAAACTTCAACTTGAATATAAATTATACTATCTATAAATGGATAACATTACAATACTTCCAAAATTTAAAATATTAATCTTATAAAGTAGGTGAACTAAATCGACTTAACATTTGTCTCCCATATCTCATTTGGTAGTTCTTGGTTGTCACATTCTTAACATCTAAATACCTTAATCATGTATTCTCTTGAAATATGATAATAAAATAAAATTCCATAGAACCTTAGTGAAAACATGAATCCTATCAAAATTAACTCTTTCCACACACCAAATATACCGAAAATTCTATATACTCAAACCATGATCTCATTATGTCCTTTTGTCATTCACGAGCTCATTAATACTATCAAAAATATTATTTTCTCCTTATCCTTTCATTATGCGCATATCATATGCTTTCCAAAAACATTTCAATCACTTTTTCTGGTTATCGGTACCATATAATTATTGAAAACTGTAATAGACCAATACATAGATATTCTAATATTCCATAATACTATAAATGAGATTCCACAACACTATTTTGAAATCAGATTACATGAACACTTAATCATTCCCCTACTTTTTCGTCATACTCAACATCGCCAATAGTTATCATATGTGACTTCCCTTTTCCTTTAGCCTTTATAAGTATTTTATGAAGATCATAATTAACCAATGGATTGGGTCATTGGTTTTCATAATTCCCCATTTCCTTGCACTTATAGCATTGATGTTTTGGTGGTACATTCTTTGTAGTCTTTTCTCCATTTACATCATTAGAAACCTTTTTCCCATTACTTCGACACTCAACTACTCAATGACCTTTCTTTCCACACCTGAATAATTTTCTAGTCCCTTTAAGACAATCTCCACCATTCTTCTTTCCACACATTGATCATATGGAAACATATATTATCTTCCCACCATTTTTTTGAGATATTTCGTTGTACTCTATATATATTTTCTTGTCAAAACCATGAAGTGGATATGTAACACCAACTTTCAGTTCAACCTTCATAGAAAAATACACAATCTCTTCATAGCTACTAAAGCCTATTATAGTCAATTGCCTTCTAATACTTGGTTTTAAGCTACTAATGTAACGATCAACTTTACTTTCTGGTTGGATGATAAATCCAGAATCATACCTTGCAAGTCTTGTAAAATTATCCTCATATGTACCAACAGATTCATCATCATTTTTCTTATGCTCAAGTAACTTCTCTTCTACCTTTGTTCAAAGAATATGAGGGAATTAATTATTGGAAAATAAGTTCTTGAACTAGTCCCATTCCGTGGATTCTATTTCATCTTGTGGCCTTGTATTCTTAATTAGAGTACACCACTAGTATGATTCACTTTTTAATGATAGACAACCAAAATGAACTTTTCGTGTTCGGAACAGTGATGGATGGAAAAATATCTTTTCAATGGTATTGATCCATTATTCAGCAACAATTGGATCAGAAGACCCACTGAAAGATGGTGGGCATTGCCTCATGAAGGACTCAATAGAATGTTGTTCTCTTCCCTGCACATTTGGGAGTCCATAATGATTCATATCTTGTGTAAGTATAACAATATGATTTTTCATTCCATATCCCATAACGTTTGGATATTTAGAAGGAGAATCATTTCATGTCTTAGTGCATTTATCATTAACACGATTCCTTTGTGTTCCATACATCATCTAAAACCCAAATGGAATAGTGTGAGAGGAAAAAATCATACTAGGAAAAGAAAATAGTAAAGGGGGAGTACCTTAAATCTATAAAATATTAGGTTTAATTCTAGCATATTCATTATCATTACCATAATTTTATGACTATAGCCTATACTAATACTTAACCTCAGGGCCATCCCTAGACATAGCTTAGAAATATCCATTGGGATCTCACTAAAGATTTTTCATCCTAGTTTCTGAAGGTTAACTAAACCTTTCCTTTGAGACCAACATTAGACACCCAAGATTGACGTACATGGATATTAAATTACTTTATTGAAATACTTAACACATGACAAAAACAGAATCCCAAAGACAGTATTATTTCAGTGTCTTTGGAAACTTGGAACATAATCTTCTAATCAGGGTGAAAGATCTTCAACATATCCCATAATGATCTTAACCTTTTGTTTTCTTACCTAAAACATTTGTTTATATCCTGGGGAAAAAAATTAAAATTGGTGAGCTCAAATGATCAGTAAGGGTAAACATGGAGAAAATAAAACAAACCATATACACTCTAATGTAAAAACATGAATATAAATTTTAAACATCAATAACTTGACTCGTGAAATAAATATTGGCAGTACATATGGAATAGATCATAAAGGAAAACTAACCATGATAGAATATCATTGGAATAAAAAATGTAATTATGGGAAACTAATAATCACATAATTTGATTTCCATAGTATCCAAGGTATTTCTTCCAAGACCATCATAGTGGACGAAGCCCATTACAGAACATGGTTTACTTGCCATTCCAGCCCTGTATTACTGAATCAGATTTACATTCCATTCCAGCTATGTCTATCTCATGGGTTATAAATCTTTTACCAATGCATTGGAGGGAGATATAGGTCCCACCCATCTCATAATGAAATCATTCATACATGTTCTGCAAATCATAAATCATTCACCATATCTAAACCCATGAAATAAAATCATTTTCTTAAATATCCTTCCATAATAAAATAATGCATATAAAATATCATTCCATAATTAACTAAATAATAATAATAGATATAGAAACAAAACCCTATTTAAAAGTGTCATATTAGATTGAAAATAATTTTGATAAAAAACTTAAACTTAGTTCTTGAGGAAAATATCCTTTCTTCTTTAAAAACATTTTCTTTTCACAAAATGTCATTCAATATTAAAAGAAAAAAATTTAATTGAAAATAAACTTGTAAAAATGTATAGGAATATTCATGGAAATAAGGTTTTATGAACATGTAAAAACTCATTAATGTTGTATAAGTTAAAAAAACATTCTCCTTGTACTTTGTCTAGAAAAGTAAAAAGTAACTCGTATGGTAAACAAAAGAAATATTCCTTCCATAAAACATAGTAAAAGTCAGAGGGGGTAAAAATGACTTCAAATATACATAGAATAATATTAAACAATTTATAGAAAAAATTTAGATAACATGGACATTGAAGATAAATATTTCCCTAGAAAATACTTACGTATAAAAAATATCAGATACAAATGAGATTGCAAAATTATCCCTTACCTTAGGTCTGATTTCATCTGAATGTGTCAAAAAATTATGTAGAGTGGGTTTAAACATATTATTAACTTGTAAAAGAACCATAATAATTTTAGTGATATCATATATGATTCCCTTATGACTTTATATTACATGTATGTTTGTCAATTCCATGTTAAAGTAATGTTTTGGGTAATAACCAATTCATTTATCTTACATGTTTGGACTTTTTATTCTTCATATGATTACTTAGATAATGATTTACTTACTTCCAGAATGTAAAACATGATTTATGTGTTATATATATTCAGTATATAAATATATATAATAGAACAATCAATTGAATGGAATACACCGTTCATGAAGATGGTAGGCTGTACGTACGCATGAACGTTGTTTTGTTTCCTTATTAAATATAAGGAAAGTAAGTAAATGACATAAATATACAAATTACTCCAGTAGAATTATTATGTTATATATTTTTTGATTATTTATTATATATACTTTATAATCAATCTTTAATGGTTAATATGTAGAAAGAATCTCATTGCGTCATGGAGACAATAGGTCGTACGTATGCACGAGCAACGATATCGTTCCCATAGTTGTTGAAAGGTATTCAATTAGATGGTGCATAATATCTCAGAATTATTATTACATTCTAATAATAATATGTAGTTATTATTTCCACCATTATAACCATCTAGTTAAGGTGGTGGTTATAAAAAAATTACACCACGGTGTGGAGACGGTAATACGTACGTACGCACATGCGGTGATTTAGTTTTTTGTAGGATAGATATAAGGTGACATTGGGTTGTTTAATATTTATAATAACATATCCATATATTAGTGATAATTATTCTATTAATTTATAATTAAACAATTAAATAATTGGACGTATAAGGAGATATAAATTTGAATGAATCGGTAGAAGAGATTACCTCTTACTCGACGTGCCACCTTTAAATTTCCTTTTAAGGCACTATAGTTGGTCTTTTGAGAAGACCAGAACCTCTAAAATTTAACTAGTAAAGTTGATAAGAGAAATAGAAGGGGTTGGGAGAGAATTAAGGTTCAGAATGGAGTGAAGATGAGAGGGATGAGGTTCCCTTTTATAAGAGAGGAGAGGGTCACTTTAGGGAAGTTCCAAAATATTAATTTATTATAAATTAAACTTCCATTTAGAATATTCCAAAAAAAATTAATTCTAATATAAGATGATTTTTGTTCGAATACCCATAATCCAATAATTGTTTTATAGGTTTTGAATATTTGTTTCTGTATCTTTTTTATTTTACTCTTATTTTACCCTTTTTAATCTTACCATGATATCATTTTATTTACACATTGTGGGTTAATGTAATTACCATATCATGGAAAACGACCCAAAAAAATTTATTAATGAAATTTTTTGACTTATATTAACCATTTTTCCCAATATTATATTTTTAAGAATTTAATATCATTTAATAAACTATTTTATGTTTTAGGTTATGAATAATGTCAATTTTGGATACTATTCATACTTGACTTTTTGTAAAATTCATAAAAACCTTATTACTTCCAAACAAATGGATTAACTCAACCATAACATGTTAATATCATCTATTTTTTTGGATGACATCAAAATATTCATAATAAATTTATTTTAATATTTATAAACTCATTTATTTGAATATTTCATTAATCAGTTAATCACTTCATCATAATTGTGTCATAAATAATAATATTTATCTAATGTCTAAAAATTATAAAACAAAATACCATGATGTATGAAATATTTTTATCTTTATAACACTACTTATATACATAGATATATGTTATATAACACTCTATTAAAATTGATTTAGTAAAAGATATATGTTTAGGTTATAATTTTCTTTACGTTAAATTAGTTTTTATAAATTATCATTTTTACATCCTTGTGAATTCATGGGGTCACAAAATAGAACCAAGGATGCCCATGGTCGGAAATATCTCATCCGATATGATTAGTACATGTGTTAGGGTAATTTAATATTATTATAATATTATTTTTTACCCTTATTTACCATATTTACCCTTTAACCATGGTAAATAAAATAATTACTGAAGTTACTATTCATAACTTCCAAAAATAAAAGGAACCTATTCACAAAATTTCAACTATATGATTCCAAATATGGTATCAATTATTTCAAATTCAAAATGCAGAAGTTTCAGTAATTGATTTAAAATTAATTTTGTTCTCAAAACCAAAAAATAGGTTTTTAAGAAGTAACAACTATCAAAATATTGACATGTGTTTATATCCAATTTTAAAGTGAAATTACTTCCAATGACCAAAATTGGATTAAATAACAATAAAAATTCCAATTAATCTTTAAAACCAATTTAAAAGATAATCTAACCATACAAATAAATTAGATGAAAAGGCAGTTTTGAATTAAAATGCAATGTTTTTCACTATTCATTAAAATTTGAATTTTATCAGAGAAATAAAAAATTTCAACAAAAGTAAAATTTTATGTCCCGATTCAAAATAAAAAGTTTATTTTGTCAAATTGAACTTAAAAATGTTTTAGAATCTAGATTTAAAATGGGTGCTCCATCAAAAGGTGGTAAAAGTGCATTTTGTTTTGAAAAATAATTCTTTTATCTGTAAAATTCATTGGGTTTTCATACCATGTTCTATAAAATGTTTAATATGAATGATAATGTTATAAAATTAAAAATTTGGTTAGTAATATTCACAACGGCTAGTTTATATCCCATTAAATAATAATGTTTTAATAATATATCGTTATTTAGTGAAACTTGGTATCGCGTACAACGCAAGATATCGAGGAAGGTCACTCTTGCATGTAACACATGCCAAGTCAGTGTTGCATGTAGTGAAATATTCCATTGATGTTTTTTATAACATTATGAAAATGTAGTTCATTTATATATTGAACAAAATCTATACTCATTATTGTATGAAATCCATTCTATAAAAACAACATGAAATTGTGTGTAACACAAGCCAAGTATATTGTTGTGTATACAACAAGTTAACACAGTGTTGCATATATCACAAGTTAATCTTGGTGTGACATACAACACAAGACATCAATGAAATTAAAAAAAACTATCTCATAAATGCTTGGGGTGTTACATGCCACAACCATCTAGCGCACTACCCCTCGAGGAATAAATGTTGGATATTTTCACCACCGGGCTCGTTACAACAACAGCTCCGAGAAGTGAGGGGAATACCAGTACATTGTATATTATTATCTATAGGTAATGAATTATTTCTAATGTTCCATATGATAAAATTATACTTATTTGGGATATCCTTGTACCATCGTTTCTCAAACCATCCATCCTAATCCTCTATCGAATGCACCCTCTAATGATAATCTTTAATTGGGAAACCTCTAGAAGACAAACTATTGAATACAAATATATCAAGGTCCAATGAAAATGACACTAATTCATATAAAATTTACTAACACTTATCCAATAGAACTTGAATGACGAAGGGTACATGTTGTCTTTCCTAAAGTAAATCTTCACAGTGGGACATCCTAGAAACCAAGTTTTGTACTAAGCTTGCTGTGATACCAAAAACCCATTTCACTCCTTTCACTTATCCAATGAGATCAATTCTCATGATCCAAGATAAAAGGAACTCCATTAAAATAGCACTCTTCCATTATTTTGTTTTTAGGATTTCCCATACTTCTTTCCAGTGAATCATTCCCATAATGTCCACTGCTCAAAGGATTCCAAAACTATCTTTTCATGCATCCCATGCATGGATTCAGAGATTCACAAGAAGTCGACACCCCCTACCTTCCCGATTTAGCTAGTATTGAAAAATAGGCCTTGTGGTGATTTTTTGTTAGGGAGATAATACCATATGAACACTCCAATTAAATTATGCAACCTCAAAACTACTGATTTTCAAACTTTGGTAGCCGATAACACATCATGGGGTTGGATATCAACCACTATTAACTAAGTAAACCCCCAAACGAAAGGAATGAAAACGAATATTTATGTTCACTATGGATCTAGATATTTTTTCCATCACATTGTCCAATTGGTGAACTCAAAGTCGGCTCAAATAAATGGGGACACTAAGATACTCTATATGAGAAATTACCTTTTTTAATTCATAAACTGTCTTCAAAGGATCTTACTCCCCTATTTGTATTGTTGTATAAGGTGAAAATTTTGATTTTTCATGATTGAAAACTTTTGTGCTCCATGAACAATATTATTCCATGATCTTATTGATTATTCTTATCGAATGTTTTCTTCGATTAATAAATATAATGGTATCATCTTCAAACATGTGTTGGGATATGCCATGAACATGATTTATGAACCAAAACATGGAGATTCTTAAATCATAAAGGATCCATTAAATGAACTTACTATTGTGTTTTTCATTAGTACAAACAATGTGGGGGATATGGGATATTTTAAGTGAAGACACCTAACTGATTTAAGGAGTCCATAATTTCTCCCTAAAAAGGAAATGGCCAGCCATAGTGAGCGAAAAAACCAAAACAAGATGTTAATGATGTATATAGAAAAAAAAAATACAAGATAGTACCTTAAGTATGAAGGACCATTATATATAATCATAATATATATCCATATCTTTTTTTGGATGTTTAATATCATTGATAATTTATTGTGATAACATGATAGAACCCTAGATCATCCTTCCCTTTATGAAGTTGTATTTTTTGTAAAATATCCAGTGATGCAAATGCAGATAAAGTTACCTATTAATCGCACTCCACAAATTTATTTAGGAAAATTTTCATAGGCTTATCTTCCAGTAGTGATTCATAGGTGATGGATTGTTACTTTTTTGAATCAACACTCGGAAGTTAGAACTCGCCACATTAGGAATATTCTCACAAAAAAAAGATGTCATACACCACTTACACTAAATATTTCATAACCAGAACCCATGAGATTCAGAAAAAAAATTTCCTACGGAGAAATCAGGTCCAGGAACACTATCAAAGTTGAGAGCAATTACAGCTTTCATAATTCTTTCTCTTATATTTGAGGATATTTCCAAGTATATAGTTTTAGAGAATTAGAAAATAAATCATATATAAAAATCTATATAATATAAAGTGTTCACTTTTGATTAGTATCAATTTTATGCATAATATAAAACTTTTAAAATAATTCATGATTTATTTTCATAAAAAATCATCACCACTTTCAACTTGAATTATTCCTTTTCCTTAACCATCCTTAAACCTTGTGAATGTTTTTTAAAATTTAGATGAGAACAAAAAGCTCAGAAAGGGACATAATAATTAAGAAAACATTTAGTCTAGTGGAAAAAATGAAAAATAATAACATTTAACTTTATATTCATATTCTTTGAGCGTATGAAATAAATAATTTTCACAAAAAATACACACACATGTTTTTCTCAAAAAAACTTTAAAACACATAACACGAAATGAAAAACCCTTTTCTATAACTTAAATAATTACATGCATAACCCTTTTTAAACCCAAATTATAAGTAATTGGATCACAGTTCGATCGATATGTTAAATCATTTGGTAACTCCATCCATATTTCCATAGAATATAAGGAACATTACCAAATGAATTGGAGTTCTATCCAGGCATGCTAATCATTTAATACAAAATGGGATCATCCATCGCTATCTAGCTTGCCACATAATATATGTCATAATGGGATCACCTAAGGATATATGGGCCACCCCATATTATAAACTATAATAGGCTCACTTAGTGCTATCTAGGCCACCCCATCTAATCTATAATAAGATCACCTGATGCTATCTAGGACACCCCATCGTATAAGATGTAAGAGTCTCTCCCAATTCCATTTGAGAACACTATTTTCTCATGTATAATGGTCAAATACCATATCATCAATAAAACATCATAATAATTAAAAATAACTTTTTAAGTCATAATGAAATCACTTTTTGATATAAAAATACCATTTTCTTTTAAATAAAATTTTTTAATACCAAACACCATTATCGTTTAAAACCCATTTTCAATGTTAAAATTCTTAAAAAATGGGAAATAAGGTTTATATTTGAAGAAATCATGAAATATTGAAATTTCATATAGACATAAAATATCAGTCATGGTGGTGGGAGATTCATTATCTCTGTGTAGTTTTTTTTTCATTTTTCAAAATGTTACATATAAAATACATAAAAACATTATTTTTGAAAAAAATTGAAAATAAAGTAAAAATTACATTCAATTTACATTATAAATATTGTATATCTTATAATTCCCTATTACCTTTATTTTAGGTATGTTCTGATATTTTTGTTTGGTTTCTCTTTTTTATTGGTAAAGTACTTTTGATCCTAAATTGGGAGGGTACCTATAATAGTGATGTCACATATTTGTTGGATTTTCATTTTTTCCTTGGGGTTTTCTGTGATTAGTTGGGTAGTTACATGATGTAAAGTAGGGTTTCTGGAAGTGTAATGCTTGAGGGACTCATCCCGTGAGTGGAATTCAAAGCATGATTTTTTTACACGTCATGTAAGGATTACACATTGTGTAATGTGAAATCTAGTTATTAGTTAAAAAGGAAATGTTTTTTTGTGTAACTCCAAAATAAAGTGAATCAAAATGTGTAAAAGATTACAAATCATGTAATTTACAAAGTTCTAGTTTTTAGTGTTTCATGTGGGTGATTGAATGCCCATTTTTTAAATCCTCCTTCAACTACATCTTTTTTCCTAGGTGATTTTGGGTGTCTTCCTTTCAACTAGATCAATTCGTTCAGCAATTGATCAGAAAGGTTATATGCTTCATCTCTCTAGTTATTGGTCATGCCTTGAATTTTGAAGGCAGATATTGTGGTTTCTAGTCTTCGTTGTTAAAGGGGGTTAGGTTTTCTATGCTATTGAGGTAGGTTTATATGTTCATTTGTTATAATTTCTTGAATTTATTGAATTTCCTATTGTTCTTATTGATTTATTAGTACTCAAAATGGAATTTCATGTATTGAAATTTAAAATGGCATGGGATCATTTTTAAAAAGGTATTTTTTCTTTGTAAATGTAAGTTTATTGGTTTTAAATGTAAAATTTAACTTCTAACCCTAAAGTATATTATATTGAGTTTAATTTTTTTTTATAAAAATGTGATTATGGTTTTTTAAAAGTAGAAATTGAAAAAATAGCATAACAAGAATCTTGGGTACATTGAGATAGACACAATAAATACTGGTGTGTATTAAACAACTTGGATGTAACCTATTATATATATATTCTACAGTAGGCCTTGATGTTATTTAATATCGAATATTATGATATTTTTGGCTTATGAGTTTCTCATATGTATTTTACCATAGGCTAGAACCTGAATGGTTGGCATATTTTAATTTCTGGTTGTTTGTTACATGATATTTTATTAAATGGATATTGAGACACATGTATATTTACGTTTCGATATCATTACCTTATTTTTTTGTTGATTTTAGAAATATGGAATAAAATTTGTGAAAAAATCAAGGATTATTTGAAAAAGAATTTCAAATTGATTTATTTATAAAATTTCTTGTAAAATGGATTTTTTAATGTCTGGAAATGTGCATTCTTATTATTAGAAATTCTGTATATATTTTATGGTATCCTACCCAGATCTGTTTTTCACAACATACATCTACCAGTGGGTGGATGTATACATTGTTTTGTATGATTTAGGTAATAAAAGTTCATACATTGGTGATGGTGGTTTTTTATTTACATCTTTTTTTTTCATTTTGGGATAGTTTTTAGGTGATTCTTGGTCACATGGGGACTTATTTTCAATAATTCTCATGTTTTTTTAGGTTTCTTCTATTTTGATCGATTGTATCTTTCATTTCTTTCCGTAAATTACTCTGGTTTTATGTATTGTTTTACGAATATTCAATACATGTTTTTTTTCTATGTTTCACCCCACCCAAAAGGGGATGGCTTGGGTGACTAGTCTGGTTGGCCCAAGTTGGTCTATTACATTGTGCTAACAGAGGAAGTTACACAACCTAAAGTTTTTTATTACTACCTATGTCAGTTCAGTTTCTTCGGTAGAAAAAATTAGGATCATCAAAATTTGGATAGTAGGTGTGGTAAAGGGGACTGGCCAGCTCACTATCAGTACTGCATCTAAGTTTCCATGGGAGGTTAGAATATCTCTAATGAGTTGAAGACCGAGTATTTAAGTACATTCAAATAAATTATATGGGAATTTTATTAAAAATAACAAATCTAAAATGTACAATGTCTTGGGGGTGGAAGTTTGTTTTAATAAACTATGTTGGGATTTTTTTAGATGGACATGTCCCTTTAAAAATGCATTACCTTTTTTGATAAGATTCATAACTACTTTAAATTATTATTGTTTTAAAGAATTTATTTGTATTTTTTTTTTGGTTTGATGGTTTTGGAACATTCTCATTGATTATTGGTTGATATATTGTGGTTAATAGACAATACTGCATAAAAGAGCTATTCCAAATACAATAGGGGAAGCTACAATGTGGCTTCCATAGTTGGAACCTCTTGTGGGACATTCTTTATTTGAATTAGTGATCTATACCATTTTGACTCTGGGGTTAGTGGTCATAGTGAACTCTATATGGGTAGTGGATCATGCCTAGGAATTTACCAATAAACATTAACTTATCTTCCATTGTGAAAAAAACCAAAAGAGTTAGAGGAGTGTCTTGAACAGATTGAGAGGATCATCCAATTTTTAAAGACTCTTGAAGATTCACATGTGTAATTTTCTATATATATTCTTGAGGGATTATTACGAAGATATTAGGATTATATAGTGCTAGATAAGTTTAATTAAAACCTTACTTGGGTTTCTTTCAAGAAGATATTGAATCAACAATTTTATACTAAGACTTTATGTGTAGAAAAGACCGAGGAGTTCTTAATGTTGGAGAAAGGGGAGCATGCTATTATGGAGTTATCCACCCAATTTTTGTAGTTGGTGAATCTGGCACTAGATATTTTCACTAATGATTACCTGAAGTCTCAGAGTTTTGAGATGAGGATGAGTTTCGATGTTTTTTTAATATTAGTTCTTTTATTCCTTCTATGATTTGCTGAGGTAGTTAATTAATCATATTTTGAAATGGAAGACATAACTAGAAGGATAGACTTGGGAGGAGCAGTATTGGGTGGAGCAGTTAACTACGGTGATTCTTCTGGGAATAAAGGAATGTGCAATATTGATCAGTTTAGTGAATTACCTATTTTAGTGGATTCTACAGGGATGAAATAGGTTATTTTCTACCAGTGTAGGAGGCATGGTCATACCAGGCCTCAATGTACGTAGGATCCTATAAATTTCCATCATTATGGGAGATCTATCCATCTAAATCATTTTTGTGTTAAGATATCCCAAGTAAGATGAGATCCAAATTCACCAATTGTGACATGTTCAGTTTGATGCCTCCAAGGGTGGTGGGTCTCAATCTCAGGACAATAGGGTATTTACAAGTGGCAATGTCTGGATGACTTAATATAGCGGAATGTGGTACTGAGGAATCTTAAGAAGGGACAACTACTGTTATAGGTACGGTGTTTATCTCTTTTTTTATAGTGATATATTTGTTTTATAAAAGTGAGACTCATTATTTTATAACATGAATGTCTTATGAGAGTTGGTTTTTTTGTTTGGACCATATATCATTCTTTTTGGATATTTCCATACCTCTGGGAATGAGGCATGAGAATGGTTCCAAAATGTCAAGCATGTCAATTGGTGATTAACGACATTGAGGTGGTGTGGGAGTTGTTAGTTCTTTGTCATGAAATCAATGACTTGATCATCTACATGGATTAGATGGTTATCATAAATTCCTAGATATACTTTTATCATCATCAGGTACAATTCTTATATGTTGATGGGGTAACTCATGTTTTCCAAGGTGAGTGGGACTTTAGATCGGGAATGGAAAGGATGGTTGTTCCTTATGCCAGTTTGATCTCATTCTAGTTGTTATAAATGTTTCTTAATGAAGTTGAGCCATTCTTGGGAGGTAAACTACCATTTATGGTGTGTGTTTACCCTGAGGTATTTTTGGATTATTTTTTTGGTATACCACTACAAATAAATGTTGACTTTACTATAAGGCCCCGGCCTCTGGTAGCCCGGAGATGGTGCTCTAATTATGGTGTGTAATTTATTTTATACAAACGAAACAAAAAATTTACACATCATAACCCATCAGGAGGAAATTTCTGGTTTAGATCCTGGAGAATCAGAGTCAACTTCATCACTTCTTTCTTACAAATCTAAGATAAAATTCCCAAAACATGGAAAGACTCTATCAAACTTTTAAAATTTCATCAAAAACGTAGGGTGAGCATTGAAATACACAGTAAGGGGTTTTGGAAGTACTTAAATCCAGCTTTTGAAAACTACCTTTAAAAATACATTTCCATACTTAAAATAATTTTCTTAAAGGAAAAACATCAAGACAATTCAAAGGTTTATATAATACAGTTAAAGAACTTCATACTTAAGCATTAGAAAACTTAGCTGAAAACCACTTAATAAACAAGGTAAGCCTGTTAATATAAAATTTCATGGGTTTTACTAAGTAAAGTGGGAATAACAAGCAAGGTGTGTGAGAACAATTAGGCATAACCATATTCAGAGTCATGCATAAACACATTCTCTAAAACTTATAAAAAAATGCACATCATGACATGATAAATGCAATGCGACATTTGTAATAAAATTCTGGAAAATAAAAATAGTCATGCATCAACATTGCCTCATCATATGCCATGTGTATTTTAATATGATACACATAGGTAATGGTTCCTTTGACATTCGTGAACATATCACCAAGGTCCATCCCCAAGGTGTCATAAAATTACCAAGGTTATATACCAAGGTATCGTTTACCCAATGCATTAGAGCTCTATCAGGGCGCACCCTTAAAAGGTCTTATTAGGTTTGATATTCAAGGTGTCCCATACCACATTGAATATTAAATTCTTATTTCATATTATCTGAGGCGTCCCATATCACTTTGGATAATTATATTAATTTTTCATTACCCAAGGTGTCCCATACCACTTTGGGTAACTTGATTCTTGGTAATTTATTATGATGTGTCATATGCATGTAGCGTGATCAAAGATATGGACAAGGAAAACCATTATAAAATTGGTTGACAAACACATGACACTACAAAAATTTAATAATTAATCAAAATTAGGTATGGTATAGTAAACATTCTATGTATATAGAAAAATTACTAAAACACATCCAATGGTAGATGAAAAGATCCTGTCACATAAAATGATAAAATGATGCTCATTAAAATTCCAATTTCATGGAAATGAAGTATTTAGATAATTGTCATTAAATATGATGATAAAAATAGCACTGAAAATGTAAACATGCTAAATCATAAACTTGATTAATCTACAGAAAACATTGTAGCAAATCCATTAGGTGTTAAAATTTCAGGTGATCATAACATGATTTGGAAGTCCATTTATTTCTTAACACATTTGGGTCAAGTCATAGTATATACCTTTGACTTTCAACGTGGTTAATAATATTAAAATTAAGTAAGCTCATTAGTGTACATGAAAATACAAAATATGATAGACAAACCCTAAAATCCCACGAGTGTTAAAATATTAACAACTATTAATTGAAATTAGGGTTTCATAAATTATTCTCATAAAAACATATTTACATAACCATATATACACCAAGCATATATATAGGTTTTTACACAAAATAAACAAGTCCATTATAATATATTGATTTCTAAAAATCTCTAACTACTTATCAATTATTTAGTTAAAAATCAAAACTTGATAGGTTTAATATTCATGTAACTGTAAATACATAAACATATAAAAGTTATGGTATTAAAACTATAACAAAATTTCACTTAAACCAATGACCTAGTTCGCATAAAAAATATCATTCATAGATAAGTATTCATATCTAAAAAAACAAAACTGATTTGTATTTAAATAAATAAACTTATAAAAATATATAGTTATATATATAAGGCTTACATAAAGATCATACATGTTAGGAATTGATTTTAAAAAGACCGTTTTGAAATGTTTAATTCTTAATATAAAATACTGAATTATATGGAAATCATAGAAATATATTTGTATTGGTTACATATATATATGTATACATAAACATAAGAAAATACATATATATAAGATATTTAATGGTTTTCCTTAGGATAAAAACCTCTCACAAGTAATCTTATATAAATACTTGATTAAACAATAGTCATAAACAACCTCCTTGGAATCCCTTAAATTGGGAGAGTTTTAAGGTGTATACATAAACATATATAAAATTATATATACATATATTGTATCATATGGGTTATATAAAAAAAACTCAAAGTAAAGAAAAACCCTTAAATCTTTTTAGGGAAATAGCATTTCCTAATCCATACACCCAGTTTTTAAAAAAAGGGTAGAAATGATTCCTATACATAAAATATATATTTATATATATATATACTTATAATATAACCAAATACACACTATATGTGTGTATCGTGTTTTAAAATAATAAAAAGGTTGGGGGTATTCCCTTGTACTTGTAGATATGAAGGGAAACACCCCACAAAGCCCACTGTTTAAACAAAAAGGTTTACAGGGCATCTAAAAACCTGTAAATATAATCCGTTTATATATTAATGTATATATATATATCTAGGTGTGTGTAATTTTGGAAAAAACATGAAAACAATACACCCTTACCTGGCTGTAGAGGATGCTCGGATCAGAGGAAGCTCGCTGGTTTAGCTGGAGAGATCTAGAGGAGTTTGGGAGCAAGAGGAAGTCCGTGGGGGTAGGGGTATAAGTAGTGGCTTCAGTGCACTTAAATGACCTCGATCCAAAATTTAGGTGGAGAAACAGTGTCCTAGGAGGGTGGGGTGTTCAATGGTCAAAATAAACAATGAAAACGGGGAAGGTCGGGGCATCCTCGAGTGTACAAGCTCACTAGTGAGGGACCCCGTCATGTGGAAGAAGATGATAGAGGTCGCGGGTTTTAAAAGGAAACTACGGCCGGGGTCTGATCGTGGGAAAATAGGAAAGTTCGGGTTAATGCGGGATGAAACAAGCATAAAAAAATAGATCGATGACTGAGATTAGTCCCTGCTTCGATCGGACGAACGAGGTCTATATGGGGTCGTTCCCACGACATTGGTTGCTCTAACGGCTTCGATTGATCACAATATTCCATGGACGATCAGGATCATGCGTCACCAAATGTTTTCATTTATAAAAAGTAATACTAATAGTAAAAAAATTGAATTTCTATAAAATTTTATAAGTTTTAAGAACTTATAACTTCAAAAATCCAAAATCTGATTTATAACTTACTCTACCATTTGATTTAAAAGATAAATAGTTTTTCCTAGTTCAAAAATATATTTTTCAATAATAATTAAAGGTATATTATTAGAAGATAATCTTTAAACATGTCTTTTAAAACATTTATAAGGTGTCAAAATACTAAGCTCTCAACCATGTAGGAAAACATTAGGATTTTATAAAATCAATTAGGTTCTTTTATAAGAATATTATTTTATTTTAAAATAGTGATACTTGAAGATATATTTCAAATCATTTGAACGTATTTAATTATTTGAAATACCATAAGATTATAAGAGCATTATAAAAACCAAATTTTTATAAAAAGATAAATTTTATTAATTTAAACCCAACTATCATATATATAATGCTAATAATTTCTTAAAGGACTATTATAGAAATAGGGGGTAGGGTGTTTCACATTTTCAAAACACTTGATCCTAGGAGGATAGATATCCTCATTCCATTAGTGCTGAGTAAATGTGTTGTGGTTCTGGTTATTAGGTTTTTTACACTAACAGACCCAGAAGATGTTTACTCTCTAATTACTTGAGTTGTGGTTCTTAGCAGCCTTGCTGTGGCCATGTTAATTCTTGTACATGGTGTTCCCGATTAGTTTGGGTCTTTGTTGTAATGTAACATTTTAATGTACACCAGCTCTGTTTATTCTCATTGTTTTTCATATATTTAGTTTAAATTACTTTATTGGTACCAAAAACAAACCATTTAAAACAAGAAACATCATTATAAAACATATCATTGTTCATTTAGTCAAGTTCATAAATCCTGGGGCGTCACATTTACTATTGAACTATTAATTGGACCGATGCCCATTTAAATTCCATCCCATCGAATGGATCCTGATGAGTTGGTGGAACTTAATGTTCAAAATGAGGACTTGGAGGTGAAAGGATTTATTCATTCTAGTGTGTCATTATGAGATTTACCTTTTCTCTTTTATAATAAGGTAGAAAGGTGTCTTAGACTTTCTGGTCGGGGTACCACAATTTGAAAATAAAATAATTCGATATACCTAAGATAATGTTTCAGAGTTAATATTATTCGGACTCACCAATGATCTTTTAGTATTCATGGATTTGATGAACCAAATATTTAATCAGTTCTTATACTCTTTTTTTATTATGTTTTTAGATTATATCTTGGTGTAATCCAAGTCAGAGGAGGTGAAAAATGTCCATTTGGATGTTGTTCATCAAACATTAAGGGAACATCATCAGTATGGTATGATTTCAAAGTCTGAGTTATGTATCGGAGAAGTAATGTTTATGGGGAATGTAATATTTTATAGGGGAATCTTAGTTTATCCTAAAATTGTGCATGTATTTCTATATTAGGAGTATCCTAGAAATGTGTTTGAGATCCAAAGAATCTTGGTTTTGGCATGTTATTATAGGTGGTTTGTTTAGGACTTCTCTAAGATCACAACTTCGTTGACATATTTATCCCATAGGGGTGTAAAGGTTTAATGGAATTACAAGTGTAAGAGATGTTTTTAAGAGATAAAAATGAAGTGGACTTTAGAACCAGTTTTGATTCTTCCAGAATCAGGTTTGGGTTATGATATTTTCTACGATGCTTCTGGTATATGTTTGGGATGTGTATAATGTCGGGGAAATAGGTTGTGGATTATGTCTCATTACAGTTATTCCCTCATGAGAATAACTACCCTACCCATGATCTTTAGTTGATAGGGGTTATGAATGTGCTCAAAACACTACATCACCATCTCTTTGGGGATAGGTTTATGGTAATTTATGATCAGAAAATCCTGAAGTATACTTTAACTCAGAGATAACTTAAATTGCGATAGAGACACTGGGTTTATTATCTTAAGACCATTGATTTTAATACTATGAATACTAATGAGAAATGGAATTTTGTGTTTGATGTATTGTATAGAAAATTACCAACACAATACATGAAGGAATCAGTTGAATAGTGGTCACTGTTGATTTTGTTTGTTGAGACAAGATTGAGAGTGGATGAGGTTGGTGGAAAGGTGTTCTGGGCTTTGATAAATGTTGAATCAACTTTTGAAGAGTGAGATTAACTTGGGAAGATGATAGAAACTGAGATCCAATGGTTAGGATAAATCTCAAATGGTGGGGATACCTTGTGTGAATGTTTTGCCCTCCCAATATAGATTTGTTCTTTCATAATAGAGTGGTTGTTTCATTTTACATGAGGCAAGATTTTCTAGAAAGTGGAAACCAATATTTTTGGTCAATGCACCCTATGGATACAATGATATACCATGATTTGAGACATTGGTATTGGTGGATGGGGATGAGGTGGTCAATTGTAGATTTTTTATCACAATGTATCACTTGTCAATGAGTTAAGTAAGACCCCAAAGACCTTTAGGTTTGTTATATCCTTTACCCATAATTTATTAAAAGTGGGGTAAGATTTCCATGGATTTATTCATTTTTTTACCATGGAATCCTAGTGTGAAGATTGAAATTTTGGTTATTTTTTTATAGATTCACTAAATAAGAACATATCATTCTTATAAAGAAGATGATGAAAGTGGAACATCTTAGGGACTTGTATTTACAAGATATATTTAAGGTTCATGATGTTCCATCTATAGTTTATTCTGAATGGAACTCGAGGTTCACATCGAGGTTCTGAAAAGGTATACAATAGAAAATGGGTTCCCAGTTGGAATTAATCATAGCATATCATCCACAGAGAGATGGGAAGATAGAGAGGGTTACCTGGGTTGTTGATGAAATGCTATGTTCTTCTATACTTGATTTCAGAGGATCATGGGAAAGAATTTTATATTTGGTTGAGTTTTCCTATAAAAATAGTTATTAGGGTTCAATGAGTATGACACCCTCTATAGAATTTTATAGTTGTCCATGTCAATCTCCATCATGATGGGAATAGTTGGGAGAGCATCCCTTTGTTGGGCCTAGTGTTATAAAAGATATTATAGAGGTAGTTTAGTTGATCTAGAGGCATTTGATCATGTAACATAGTAATTATAAATCTTATGTGGATTTTTTTCATCGACTACTAAAGTTTGAGGTTCGAGATTGGGTATTTCTCAAAGTTTCACATCTCTTGGGACATTTTAGGTTTGGTAAGAAGGGTAATTTGGATTTGAGATTTATGGGTCCCTTTGAGATCATTGAGCGACTAGGGATGGTGGCCTATAGGTTGTTGTTTTCATCAATCTTGACTTCCATTTGTTAAATGTTTCACATTTCCTAGTTTAGGGGGTATATACCAAATTCATCCCACATGATTAGGTGGGAGAATTTTCTTATTTAGATTGTACCACTTTGGTTGAGTAGCCAGTTCAGATCGTAAATCACTAATAAAATTTAGTACATAGTAAAATTATTCCCCAGGTTGAGGAACACTGGTAGTGTAGATATGATCTTCATGAGATGTGGGAGTGTGATTTATTGATGAGGAAATAGTGGCCTACTCTTTCGGTGGATCCAGGATCATGATCCCTTTCTAAGGGTAGAAATATTTTAATGTGGGTAGATTGTAGTGCCCATTTACCTATATATATGGTATGTTATTAAATTTGTCCTTGGTTTCCCTTTTTCATTGGGCAATTATTTTCAGCCTTAATATGTGAGGATTCTTATAATGGTGAATTCATGTATTTTTTTTATTTTCATCTTTTCACTGGGATTTTTTGGTTGTCAAATGGGAAATTAAATTACATGTAGTAGGGTTTCATAACATGTAATATTGGATGGAATCATAGCATGACTTTAATTCATCATAAGTGTTTTTACACATAATGTAAGGTTTACACATTGTGTAATGTAAAATATAGTTTTTAATTAAAAAAGAGATATATTTTTTAGCATTACTCAAAATTAAAGGGATCAAAAATGTGTAAAATATTTGACATTGTGTAATTCCCAGAGTTCAAATTTTTAGGGTTATGTGAGGGTGTTTGATGGGTCATTTGTTTTTGAATCCCCCCCCCACTTCACCAGAGATCTTGTACTAGGAAATTCAGGGTGTGTTCCTTCCATCCAAATCAATTCGCTTAGTGTTTTATTAGTAGGGTTAGAGACTTGATCTATATATTTTTTCCATGCCTTGTCTTATGAAGGTAGATCTCGTGGTTTCCAATCCCTATTGTCAAATTTGGTAAGGTTTTCTACACTATTGAGGTAGGCAGATCTATTCAATTATTCTATTTTATTTAATTTCTTTTTGTTCTTACTGATTCCATGAGATTCTTATGGAATTGCATGTGTTAAAATAGTAAAGTGCATGGATTCATGATTGAAAAGGGGTTTTATTTGAAAATGGAATATTTGTGTTTTGAAATGGAAATGTAATTTCAAACTCTGATGAATATTGGATTGGGTTTGAAATTGTTTTATAAAAATGTGATCATGGAATTTTTAAAATAGTAATTGAGAAATATTGTACAATGGGAACTTTAGGTATGTTAAGATAAAGAAACTAGAAGCCTTAGTGTTTGTGACACCACTAACAGGTAACATTTTATATGTCAATGGTCTATTTTATGACTCAATGTTATGTTAGATCCAAAATCATGACTTGTTTATATTGTGAGTTTCTAGTATGTATTGTCCCATAGTCTAGATCCCCGATGGTTGGTTCATTTTTGATTCCTACTATTAATTACACAATAGTTTATTTCATGTATTTTGGATCACATGAATATTTAATTTCAGGTATCCTTACCATCTTTTTTTTATATTTTAGAATCACGACATGAAATTTGTGAAAAACTCAAGTATTATTTGAAAAAGGATTTCAAATTGATTGATTTAAAAAAATAATTATAAAAATAATTTTTTTAATGATTCGACTTGTGAATTATTATTATTATAACTCATATGGATATATTTGTGGTATCCTACTAGAATCTATTTATTAAACCCTAATTTTTCCTTTGACCAGATGCAGACCTTGTTTTTTGGGTTCTGGTAAAAGAATGTGCATAAAGCAGTGATATTGGTTTTCTGTTTACATCATTGTTCACTTTAGGATAGTTTGGAGATGATGCTTGGACCCATGAATACTTGTTGTATATATGTTTTGTTTCTTTATGGTTTATTTGGGTTGGATTTTTTATCTTTCATTTTATTCTACAAATTAATCTATTTTTATAAATAATTTTACTGATATTGAATACTTATTTCATTTTCTCTTTTTCCCCACCCTGTAATGGGATGGCTTGGGTGACTAGTCTAGTTATCTCGAGTTGGTATGTTACATTTCAATATAAAAATATTCATAAAAACTTTTTAAAAACATAGATATGGAATAGGAAGAGTTAGAAATAAATCATTAAAATGAGAATTTTTTTAAAAGGTAATTCCCTTATCACTTAGGAAATATTATAATCATAAGATCCAAAAAAAATAACATTAAACAAAACATTGAATACCATGAGAATAGATAAATTAATGGTATAACATGTCTAAGGGTATCTATATACACCTATTAATATAATATATCTCGATAACATAAAAATATTCCTCACCAAATGGAAATTGTGATGAAGTCCGTTCTCTTAAGTGCAATTTTTCACATGTGTCTTTATCTTCCTCTTATCTGAGTATATTCTTTTGGTTTGAACCAAATGACTTTATTGGTTAGATTTATTCCAAAAAAAGGCTCTTAAGATGAGTGGAGAGAAATTTTGATGATATTTTGGTTGGTATTATCTGAACCAAATGTGTTTGAATGTGTGAAGAATTAAGGGGAGGGGTGGCCTTTTTTAATTGAGGAGTGACATTTTTGTAAATACTCAAATTTATTCTATAATGGGAGGTCACTCACAAATCACATGTCTCCAAAATTTATTAATAATGTAGGGGAGGGTTTCTTTGTTTGATAAAAACCTCCTTCACACAAAATTTTTTTATCATGTTATTCCTTAGTCTTTAAGTTACCAATTTTTCCCTTTTTAGATTTTCACTATGTTAACATGTATTTTTATTTACGTAGGTAATTTATCCCTTAATAAAAAATTTAGAATGAAATTTTTATATAATTTATAACTATAGATTTTAAATATGAAATAAAATTTACAAAATAAAAATCCTTTTTTTTGTTGAAAATTACTAATGAAGTAAGCGTATGTAATGCAAAAAACCCCATTTTAACCTTAATTACAGAAAATTAATTTTATATATTTTCACTAATAATCATGGTGAAAAATTATTTTTAACTTATTATATATTATAAATTATTTTCATTCCAAATATTTAATCTATTTTATCAAATTTAAATCATATAATAGTCTGAATATAATTTAAAACAAAACCCACATAAGTGACTAAAATGTTGGTTTTCATGTAGAGTATTTTTTGAGTAAAAGATGATTTTATATTAACTATATGACTAAAAATAACCATTATATGAAACTAAATTATTAATTAATTATATATAATATATAAATTTAAATTATATTTTTCCGCATTAGGGATTATTTTAATTAATTAAATCGGAGAAAAATTATTCATTTTAAAATAATTTTTAGAAAAATACTCTTTTAACCAAAAAATAAAATTCTTATAAAAAATAATATAAAGTACATTATAAAGAATTTAATTTGATAAAATATATCCAAATTATACAAATTTCACTTGAAATAAAATTAAAAACATAACGAGACTTCTAAATTACATAAATTATTGAAAAGAAGAGGCTTGTTTTTCTCTCAAAATAAAGCATTCTTAATATTCACTGAAAAAGTCAACATTTTCCAAAAAAACCAAAATATTCAACTTAATATAATTTTAATATTTATATTTAAAAAAATAAATTAATTTAATAAAATAAATTTTATAAAATTTCATAAAATTAATTATAATATATCTTTAAAAAAACAATAAAAATAACTTTTGACGAAAACGTATTTTTGAAAAATAATATTACATTACTGAAAATTTGATTGATTATTTATTATAAATTTATAAATAATTTAAATTTCATAGGTCTTATATATATATATATATTATAAATTATTTAATGGTATTCATACAAACCAATTTCAAAGCTATGTTAAAATAGATATATATTTTTCATGTCATTTAAGCACGGGGTTACATGTCTTGTACATTGTTGAGAATAAAAATCTCAGAGTTTTATGTACCAAAATATATTAAAGAGATTAAATTTATTTAAAATGGAATTTATATAAATGTATTAGGGTTTTACATTCCCTTAAAATTGTTGTTTTTTCTATTTTACAATCTATCAAACTTAGTTTTCATTTATAAAATCTTAGGTTGTTACATACTATCCCTTTAATAAATTTCATCTTAGTAATTTGAACATTATATCTGTAATCAAGGTTTGGTAATTTTAAAATACATGATTTGGAAACCCACTATGAAAACGGGTTAAAAATCATTTTGATAAGATACAAAATTAATTCTGGATTTCATCTAGAATACCATATAACTAGGTTTCTATGTAGGATAACATAAGTGGGAAGTGAATATTTAGACATGAAATAAAAGTATAATTTATAAACAATGATGGAAAGTGATAGAGATCATTAATCATAGTAAATTAAATTATCAATAAAAAAGTTACAAACCTTAAAACCATAAATCTGTGATGAGTTAAAATATTTTTTTTATTATCAGAAATGAATGTAATAGGATAAAATTTTCATTTTAATGAAATATTTATTTGGGTTGAAGAATTACTTTACTATATTAACTAAAATTATAAATAAATATACTTACATGTCTAGTATAATTTACTCAATTATTCAATTTCCACCACAGTCTCATCATTTCTCAAATGATTATTGTCCAAGATGATTTTTTATGTGCCTAAAGAGCTATATTGAAATTATAATGGATCACATAATCCCCAAGGAATAATAATATTATCCAAATATCTTTAGAAATTAATAAAACATTGTTAGCGTAAGGAAAGTTGTTTTTCAAAAGTATACTAATGCTCTTCCAAAACAAAATTAATTACCTAATCACCAAATCACTTTTTAATCCCATATTTTCTATAAAATTACTATATCATCATATTTCAAACCATTTAATTAAAATAATGTTTTTATACTAAACAGGAAATTACATAGGCCAACTGTAGTCATATCACCCTTTTTAACCATTGGTTATGGGTTAATGTCCCAGGGCCTTTCTGGTTGTGACAGGTTTTCACCCACCTTTCGAGATATCCTTTTTCATAAAATTTCATCCTTCTAACATCTCCTAAAATATGATGAACATACATAAAAACAACCTTAATAATCAAAGATCATATAATCCCTATAATTTTTTAATACCATAAAACTCTTGTCCGAAAAAGTAAATACATACTTCAATTTAAAATAAATCCTTAATCATATATAAACCAAAAATATATATCCCAATCTGTAATTAATCACTTGAATATATCTTCACATAAAACCAAAAAAATTATATCCCAAACTTTGAGCTTTTGATTATCATTTGAAAAATATCGAGATCCCTAGAGCTACTACCACTTAAACATATAGACCAAACACAATTACAGTAGTAGAAAATAAATTTTATACACCTTTATATTTCTGATCTTGATGATTTCCATCTTGGGTAAGAAACATAAAACATACATTATCATAATGACCCAAAACATGAAAATAAAACACCTCAATATTATATGGATATTAGTTACCTTATTTATTTTTTACTTATGACTCTTTTATTTATAGTCACAATCTCTTTCTACCTTGACTGATTGTTACTCTTGAAATCACAAGGAACATAAGTATCTAAAAACTCTATATCAACATTATCAGCATGAAAAATAACATCCTCATAAATTTTAAATTATATTGAGGAAAAATATACTCATAGACATGGATTAAATCCTGAGTGAGACTGAATAATTTTACTATCGGTGCCCCAAATAAAATTCAAAACATACATGGTAAATCTTGAGAAGTTGAATTCATATAGGGTCAATGAAACACCATTACTTTACAAAAATTCCAAGAATTATCTCTCCATACTAAGACAAAAAACCTTAGGGAAATATTTCTCATAGAATGGATTGTTAAATTTTAACCATTGAATTACATTAAGATCATATTTCTCTCCAGTATTCTTAACCAATGACCACCATTAATCAACATAACCTTCAAAATGATAAATTTAAAGGGTTTCATTTTGATGTTTCAAACATCCCATTACATCAAATATCCTCTCTATATAATTAATCCATACTTCAGCTACCACATAGTCATATGATCCACTGAATGATATAGGATGTTTCCTCAAGAAATGATCCACAATAGACACTTTATTTCATGGTAGATCATGTTTGTATCTTACATTTATACCACCACCATTTATATCTTTTTTCAACTGATCAATCACTGATAAAACATTTTTGTTCATATTCCATTCGCCTTGGGATACTGATTTGGAAGTATATCCTCTTCTTGGTCCCTTCCTACTATAAATTTCTCGTTTCTACTTTAGAAAACCATTCTAAAAAAATACAGTTTAGATGAAGAAACATGGTGATCATAAAATTATCTATCATTTCAACTTATACATAAGGTAAAATATTTTATGGTAATTCTATTAGAATTATCCTATCCTTTAATGTTATATAAAAAACATGTGATACAAATTATAATTCCTTGGACTTAAAAATTACATAATCTTGAGTTTTTAGTCATTAATTAATTGTATTTCATATGAGGATCTTTTTAGTTTTAGATTTTTGGATAATTAATCCATAAATCATACATAACAAAACTACATAATGAAAAGTGGAAAGTTATGATTAGTATTCATTTTTACTATAGGATAATGAATTTAAAATAAATCATTTTTTCTTTTCCTAGAAAATATTCACAACTTTCAACATGACTTTTTATTTTCCCTTATACATCCTTAAACACTATGAAAAAAATTTAAAATACGAGATGAGCACAAAAATCATAGTAAGGTTCATAAAAAGAAAGAAAACCATTAGTCTAATTAAAAACACTAAAACTCATATAACTGTTACCATTATATTCAATGTTTTTTGAGTAAGTGAAATAAAACATTTTCACATAAAAAACCACACATGTTTTTCTCAAAAAAACCCTTCAAAACCCATAGAAAGAAATAAAAAACAATTTTTGGTATCTTAGAGAATCACGTTTATAACTTATTTTAAACCTATGTTAGAAGTAATTGGATCCCATTTTAATATATATAAGACACCCATAAGTAAATCCCTCCATCATTCCTAATAAGATAAGGACCATTACCCAGTGTATTAGAGTGATATCTGGGTGCACTCATCATTTAAGTTATAAAGGGATTTCCCAACACTATCTATGAAAACCCATCATTTTAGCTATAATAGAATAACCTGATACTATCTAGGATACCCTATAAAATAACCTCTATTGGGCACAAATAACACTATCTGGGCGACCCCATCAATAAGTTTAAATGGGATCACCTGGTGCTATTTGGTAATACCCATTTATCACGTATAATTATAAAGTACCCAATATTGAATAAAACATCATAAAATATTAAAAAAATTATTTTACACTTACCATAAATTAATGTATGGATATACAAATACCATTTTCATTTAAACACCTATTTTAAATTGCAAGAAACCCTTTTATTTAAAAAAACATTTTTGATACCAAAATTCTCCAAAAAATGAAAAGGTATTTTTATTTGAAGTAAACATGAAATATAGAATATGAATATAGAGACAAAATAATGGGAATACAAAAAAAAGTAATTGTCACCATATATAACATTCGTTTTTCATTTTTCAATACATTCCTCATAAAACACATAAAATATTCCTTTTGAAAACTTTTGAAAATAATGTAAAAAGAGAAAGAAAATTTAATTTATAAATATTTTATGTCCATATAAATAATTTAATAAAATAAATTTACAATAATGGACATAGAATAGGAATAGTGTGAAGAAAAACATTATAATATGATTTTTTAAAATAAAATTCTTTTATCACCTTGGAAATATTTGAATTAGAAGCCCCATAAAATAACAGAATATAAAAAAGGATTAAATTACATGAGAAAAAAGAGATTCATGATATAAAATTTAAAATACGATGTATATACACCTCATAAAATAATATTTTTTCCTAAAATAAAAATATTCATCAATGAAAGAAAATTGAGACAAAGGCCCTTACCTTAGGTCTGACTTATCATGCGTGTATTTATCTTCCTCTTCTTTAGGTAACTTATTTTGTTTTTCACCAAAGGCCTATCTTTATTTTGGATTTATACCCAATATAATGATTTTAGGATGATATTATAGAATTTTGGGAGTGATTTAGGTTGTTCTTGTCTAAACCAAATGGGTATTAAGGTGTAAAGAATAGAGGATAGGGGTGACCTTTTATAATTGAGGAGGGGTGGAATCTTTGTAAATATTCAAAATTATTAAATAATGTTAGGTCACTATCTCCTCATGTGAATGAAAAACGATTAATAATAGAGAAGATGATTTATATGGTTGATAAAACATCCTAAAAAAATATGTATAAACATATTTTTTCATGTTATTCTGTAGTCTTTAAGTTACTCAATTTTTTCTTTTTAGTTTTTACTACAGTAACTTGTATATTTTTATTTACCCAGGTAATTTACCCTTTAATAATAAAACAAAAATGATATTTATTTAATAATATAGGGAAAATTATTATAAATATGATATCCAATTTATTAAATGAATATCATATGTGTGTGGAAAATATATTTTGACATAAGTTCATGTAATGAAAAAAACCCCATTTTAACCTCAATCATGCTTATTAGTTTTAAATATTTTCTATAAGAATTTACATAAAAAATTAATTTTTTTATTAGATATTATAAATTATTGAACTTCTAAATATTAAATCTAATTCAAATCACATTACAAGATAATTTTAATTTAAAACAAAACTTACAGATGTGATGAAAAGAAGGTTTTCAAGTAGTGTATTTTTTGAGACAAAATAATATTTTATATTAACTCTATGACCAATAATAGTCATTTTATGAAATGAAATTAAAATTTATTGATATGTAATCAATATATTTAATTAAAATAATTCCCCATTAAGGATTATTTTAATTAATTAAAAAGAAGTAACATTTTGTATTTTAAAATAGTTTTTAGAAAAATACCCCTTCGAAACCTTAAAATAAACTTATTCTATAATATAATATAAATTAGATTCAAAATAAATATAGTGGATCAAATTTATTAAAATAATACTTACGTTACATTAAATCAAATTCAAAACATAATGGGACTTTTAAATTACTTAAATTATTTAAAAGAAGTGATTTATTTTGAAAAAATCTAAATTTTCACTCTTCACCGGAAATTCTATATTTTCCAAAAAATACAAACAATTAACCTAAATATAATTTTGATATTACAATTTCAAAAATTATTTTCATTTTGAAAAATATAATTTCTAAAAATTCATAAAATTAATTATAATATTTCTCCACAAAATTAATAAAAATATTATTTGAAGAAACAATATTTTTGATAAATGACAATACTTTACTAAAAATTGATTGATTTTTTAATAATAATTTATCATTAATAAATATTCAATATGATATACATTTATATAACCTAAATAAGTTAATGCTTTTTATACCCACCAATGTATCAGCTATGTTATAACAGTTTTATATTTCGTGTGTTATTTAAGCTCGGTGTTGCGTGTCTTGTACACATTTGAGATTAAAATCTCAAGGATTCACAGAATAAAAGATATTTTAGAGAATATAATTATTAAAAAATATATATATCTTAGTTTATTTATATGTTAAAATATCTTCAAACCATTGTGTTGCGTATCAGACATGATATCGAACATAGTTTTTATTTCTAAAATCTATGTGTGTTGCATATTACATTGATAAACCATTTAGAGAAGAAATAATAATGGGATTATTGGGTTATATCCCCAAAAAATAATAACTTAAAAATAATCATATCAACTTAGATGGATAATTATTTTTAAATATCCATTGTAACATTTCTTGAGGAAAATAATTCTTCTTTAAAAATCACTTTTTAAGAGTAAAAATTCATAAACAATTTTCAAAATACTTTAGATAGAAAATTAAATTTAAAAAATATCAAGGAATATTCAAATAAAATAATTTTCATTATAGCTAAAAATAATGTTTACATAGTACACATCAAAATAAATATTTCTTTCACATTTTCTGTAAAATCCTAATGGTCATTCCTTGGAAAAAGTAATGAATATTCCTTTAAAATAATTTTTTAAAAATTATTACATGGGTAAAAATTTATTAAATCAATAATTTTGATAATGTAAAAAAATTGGTATCATTTTTTAGAGAATATATTTTTGGAAGAAAAATGTTTTTCTACTAAAGAGAGAAATAAGGATTTTTTTTCTTGAAAAAATTATTTTGATCAATTGAGTGCACAAAAAGAGAAAAATGATGGGAAAACGTTTATTATCATTAAATAGCCATAGGATAAGAAAGTTTAAATTTTTTATTGAGATATGTATTATATAATTTGATCATTGGAAGCATAATCATAAATAATCCTGATGAAGGATGAGATTGTATCATAAAACCATTACCACTTTGGTAATATTGAATCGTAAGACCCATGAAAGAATAACATTAAATGATGAATATAATATCATAATAATTAATAAATTTATGATATTACATGTTAAATGGTATGTATATACTCTTTATAAAAGAAGATAGGTTCATAACATAACATATGTATTATAGAAGGAAAATTGAGACAAAAGTCCATTACATATTTGGTAACATTTGAACTATAAACCTCTTGAAATAAAGATACTCAAATAAATCAACAAATAAAAATATTTTTTAAAAAAATAATAATAAAATAAATTCAAGGAAATTATTCAAGACACATAAATGAAATATGTTGTGAATAGGGAATGTGTCTTAAAAAAGTAAAAAGTGAGATGGAAATCCCATACTGCTTTAGTAATATTTTGAATCGTAAGCACCAATAATAAATAATGTCAAATAAAACATTAAATATAATTAAAATAAGGAGACTCATTACATAAAATGTTAAAGGATTAATATATATATAGAAAATAAAAGAAATGAGTGGTGAATTTTTATATGGATCTCAGAAATAAAGGCGAGACAAGAAATCCATTACATTAAGTCATGAATTCCTTTGTACAAGTTAGAACATCCTATATAATAAATATCTATTTATTATAAATATAATACATAACCAAAATTATATATATATATATATATATCATACCATATATTATTTTCAAATGTCATTTTATTTCCTGTTTATTAACAATTCCATTTTAGTCACATTTCAGGTAATAGCCTCTTTATTTTTCCTCTATATTTTGATTTGTTAATTTCATTCCTATTAAATTGGTCATGGTTTTATCATATATATAATAAGAATCATGAAATAATTAAAATATTTATTAATCAATTAGAATTTTAATATGAATCATGAAATTTGGTCTCTAAAAATGAAGTATGTTACCATCATGGGGATGGTATGTCGTACATACGCGTGAGAAACACTTACATTTTCAGAAATCATTATGGAAAGGAGTTATGTACTATATTATCTTACCATAATGATAAAAATATAATAAATACCATTTTATTTCATTTAATAAGCTTATATATTTGTTATCAATGTGGTGTGGTGATGAGAAGAGAGTCACATCGCTACGTGAAGGTGATAGTTCACACATACATGAATGATGTTATCACATTTCAGTGAGTGAAATGCTAAGAAAGAAAATTATATATTAAATTTTAATAATTATATATATTTAATTAATATAATAATTGGTTAATTTATATAATTTATTTTTTTACTTCATTCTTAATATCTTCCATGTACAGAGTTAGTGAAAACGGATCACATCACTTCATGAGGTTGTCGTATGTTGTACACACGAATGACGATATCGTGTCCCGTAAAGAGTGGAAAGAAAATTTGTATATATGATATAATGACAAAAAATTTTACAATTATGTTATAAATATAATATATATACTTTATATCCATCATCATACCCAATGGTCAGAGGTGGTAATGGAAAAACAAATGACATCGGTTCATGAGGCGACAGTCTGCCGTACATATGAATGATGATTTCATAACCTATTTAATGGAAGTGGATATGGATTTAGATTCTTCTCGAGAAATTAAAAAAAAATAATTATATTTTAGGTAATTAGTTTATTATATCATCACATTTTAATAATAACTTAATAAGGTGGAGGAAGAAATAAAATAAAAATTATAGTTGAAGAACATTACCTCTTCTTCGGATAACCTCTATCGATTTTCACCAAAAAACTTCCTACATTGAATTTATGTAAAAAATAAGGCTTCTAGGATAAAATTAAGGATTTTTTAAGTGATTTGGGTAGGTATTTTCTAATAAAAAAGTTTTTTAAAGTGGGAATAAAATAGGATATGGGTTGTATTTTTATATGTGTGGTGAGTTTCACACTTGTAATTTTTGAAAAGAAAATGGTGCACCCACATTTTTCACATGCCACAAGGGTCCACAATTTATTATTATATATAATTATACATTATAGGGTGTTAATAGGGAAATAAATATGTTTTTATATATGATTTTAGTTCATTTTAACTCCTACAATTTTAGTTTAAACTCCGGGTATATGAATTTTACCTTAATCACATTAATTAATTTGTATTATTTTAACAATTAATTTTTCCAAAAAATAAAGTTTATATTATTATATAATATAAATAATTATGATTATAAAATATTGAATATAGTTTTCCAAATACAATTAACATTATTGAGAAAATTTAATTTGAAATAAATTCCATATCTCTGAAGAGAATGTTGTTTTTCAAAGAGAAAATATCCAAAAGTTTAAAAAAGTTATATCCAATTACGATATGAAATTGATTAAAGTTAATAAAATTTGATTAATAGATATATTATTGAAATAATTTTATTTTAAAACCAATTAAAAATTAAATTTAAAATTATAATTTATTTTAATGAAAAAGGCGGTTTTCAATTAAAATTCTGTATTTTTCACTATTCATAACAAATTAATCATTTCAGACAATTATAAAAAAATTAAACCTAAGATAATTATTACATGATGATTTCAAAAATTCGAATTATTTTTTCAAATTTATTTTCTAGAAGTTTTTCATGACCCGTCCCCCAGGGCTCGTGTCATGACTACCCAAATCCCGCCTCCCATAGGCCAGGGTTGGAGACTAGCACCAGAAAGGAATATCCCTAAAAAGGGAAGACATTTCCTTAAAACATGTAAAAATAGATAGGGAACACTGCACACAAGTATAACACAAAGGTAGAATAAAGTTACAACGATGACTAAAAACCTCAACTAAGTGTAAAAGTAAGTACTGAAAGTAAAAGGGGAAAAAATACAAGCCCAATTGAAATGGAAGTATAGATAATAGGTAAAATAGCTCATGAGGTTTCCCACTGAGGATCCAACCAGAAGAGTAGGTACAGCTCGTCACTATGGCTATCCACGTCCACTTATCATCTTCGTACACCATGAAGTCTCGGCTCCCTGAGTCTCAATCAAAGCTACCCATCACCAACACAAGACACATCAATGTGCGGGTGAATCCCATGAAGGGGTGAGTATAAAAATACCTAGTAGGGACCTCAATATCCCTGAAGATCTCTCATATTTCCATAAAGAAAAAACCAAAAAACATGATCTCAATCACAAAGCACAAAGAAAAAGACTCAACTCAAACTAGGTATAACTTATATACAGAAGTAAATATGATTAGACATATGCTAGATCATATTATTCTATCGAGAGGCAGTGCATCTGACCAACACATGATCAATAGTTTCTGACCGACACAGGATCGATAGATGCTGATCGACACAGGATCAATAGAGGCTGACCCACACAAGATCGCTAGGTGCTAACTCACACAAGATCGCTGAGCATTGACCCACATAGGATTGATATACGCTAACCCACACAAGATCGTTGATCATTGAACCACACAGGATCGTTGAGATCAGACCCACATAAGATTGATAGGTACTGACCCACACAGGATCACTATTCATTCTTCATGTCACAGCCAGCCAATGGATTCCCGCACATATCACACTTGATTCTGGGAGGATACGATCCCCAAGACATTATTCATACCTCAATTTCTATCAATTCCCATGAATAAGTATCCCAATAAACAACCATATCATAAGGGTTACAATGCAACAAACAGCGTGTCAATTGGACGCCCGGTCAGAGAGTGATAGGCATTTTAGTGAAGAAGGGCCTAGTTGGATTCAGATTCAATCCAACCTAACCATACCCCAACAATATCCAAAACTCAAGTGGAGTATCTCAAAATGACCGTATCATCCTAAGGGTTATGGTTCCATATACGGTTCATCAAATGGACATTTGGTTTAGAAGATATGTCTATTTAAGCGAAACTATGTCGTAAGTGGGCCAAGGTCTGGTCCGCTGGACCATAGGCTAGGCCCACTTAGTCATAGGTTCGGCCCAGTCCACCTTGCTGGGCATGGCCCATCGGGCCATTGAATTTCCCAACCCACTGGCTGGCGTGAGGGTCTTCTCCCCTCTCAAACAGCTCAGTTGTTCGTGCCCTCCAATCAACGGTGCTAGTTGGCGCTGCTCCACCTGGCTGGTCCGCATAGACTGATCATCTACGAAACCCACAGGAAGTGGGTCTGCCATCCGCTGTGGATCAGAGCCACAACCCTCATCCGTGGCATGCCATTTCCTTCAATGTGGCTGGCATCTACTGGACACTCTCTTCCATCGTGGCATCTTTAGGTGCCATCGTCCCCTCACGGCAGGCAGAAGTCGGCCGCCGCCTCCTCTGGTTGCCGGTGCCGCCACGTCAGTGGGGATTTCACGGGCCTCCAGTAAAGCTCCAGAAGTCAATTTTACTTTCCAACTCTGCCTATAGGCCTCCCGGGGTGCTTTTATCACTACGTGGCTCCCGGTTTTGTCTAATCGCCATGTTACTCAGTCGCCCACGAAGAACGTATCAAGATCAAGTTCGACAGAGGGTTTGGGCCTTGTTCGGTTCATCCCACACCCTCCACATTAGCATTATAACATGGGAATTAATATTATTCATTAAAACCCTATAGATAATCCCCACATCATCCTCCCACATTCAAGAATGAAACGTGGATAAACCCGTTGGACGGTTGGTCCACATTTTCGATAATATTAAAAAATGGAAAAGATGGAGGAATTAAGCACAAAAATCCCCCTACATCGAATACATTGGTTGATAGTGCGGATGAGGAAGACCAGTCCAATTTCAAAGCTTATTCATTGGCATTGTTTGATCTCTAGATTTAATCCTTAACGGCCTCAACGCTATGTTCTATGATGGTGGAATACATCACCAACACTTTGTTCTATGCTGGTGGGAGTTTAACTTGTCGAATAATTAAGGTTTTTCATTAATGAGATTAATTAATGAAACCTTTAATCCCCTGATGGTGTGGTTACATAGAAAAGTGAACCACCCATTAAATGATCTGACAACCCACCAGTCCCACCCCTGTCGCTCATAGGTTACAAAGAAAGAAGTAACATAACTCATGGAGTTATTATTATAAGTCCAAAAATTAACTTTTTTGTCCAACCGTTACCAGTGAATGTTAATATTTTCCTAAGAGAATCTCGGTGAGGTGAATTAAACAGTGCCCTCAAATATTTAATATGAGCACCGGTTCAAATGATAGAAATCATTTCTCGCACGTTTACTGAATATACCTTAAAAAGTTCAAAAATTATTAACAGTGACCCTCGACCCATGCCTATCATGGTTAAGATCTATCGAAGGGAAAAAAACCCCACGAGTATAATGGTACTCTTATATTTCCAGTCTGATTTACCATTTATGAGTTAAATTATTTAACAATAAAATAATTGTTACTTAATTATTTTATTTACGACCAAAAACAAACTTCTACTATTGGCCCGTGCCGACCATGGTTAGGATCTTTCTAAGGAAATAATGCCCTCACAAGCTCAGCGGTGGTCTCAGATATTTAATCCGAGTAACTGTTCGTGAGTTATAATAATTTGAAAAATAAATTAATTTTATGTAATTATTTTATTTATAGTTATTCCATTTATTGGGTTTTCTTGCTGGAGGCTTGCGCCAACTAAACTTAAGTCACCCCTAGGGTAAACCAGCCATCCTAAATGCAACAGTTCCCTCAGATTTCTGACCTAGGAAAAAGTTTAAGAGTTATTCAACTTTTTCAAAAAAATGCTCACACCCACTATTTAAAGCTTAACATTTTTTAGAAGAATCATTGTGGGCACTCTGGGCCTCAGAATAATGTGATGTCAATTTTCATAGTCTTGTAATAATATCATATAATTAAAAAACATTATATGGAAATTTCGAGTCTTTACATCCTCCCCACCTTAGGGATTTACGTCCCCGAAAGCCACAACAAAGCTAGGGACATAAATGGGGGTACTGAGCATGTATTTGAGCCTCCTTCTCCTATGTTATCTCTTGGAGGTTCCCATGCTGCCATCGAACTTGCACTAGAGGAATCAACCACCAAATAAGGACCTGCTCCTGTCGATCCTTTATCTCTATTGGGAACTCCGTGAACATCACCCCATTGTCAATGTTTGGCTCAGCCCAGTTGATAACATGTAATGATTCATACACATACCTCCTTACCTATGATACATGGAAAACAATATGCACTCGGTGCATCTGTGGGGGAAGATCTAGGTGGTACACCACCTCGCCTACTCTGTTGAGGATCTAGAACTGTCCGATGAACCTCGAAGATAGCTTTTCACCTCAGCCAAATCTTCACAATCCTTGTCGGGGTGAGACACATAGGAAGACATGGTCTCCCTCCTCAAACTCCAAGGGCCTTCTTCTCTGATCATCATATGACTTCTAATATCTCTATGCAGTCTTCTTCCACTCTTGGATGATCTACAGCTTCTCAATATTAGCTCATACCAACTATGGACCCATAAGTGATGACTCCCCTGGGTCTGTCCATCATAGAGGTGATCTTCATGGTTTCCCATATAAGGACTCAAATGGTGGAATTCCAATGGTGGAGTGATAGCTATTGATGTATGAGAAATACACCAAGGGAAAGTGATCCTCCTAACTATGGCCAAAATTCAAGGACGCAGGCATGAAGCATTTCCTCAAGCATCTGTATGGTCCGCTCCATCTGACCATCTGTTTGAGGATGAAAGGTGGTGCTCAAGATTATCTATGTCCCCAATTTCTCCTATAATCCCTTCCAAAATCAGGATATAAAATGAGCAACACGATATGAGACAATCGTCGACAGGACCCAGGGAAGTTGTACTATCTCATGTAGGTAGTGGTGTACCAAGCCCTCTCCTCATCCATACTCTCGGATAGGTATGAAGTGGGACGATGTGGTGATTTGACCAAAAATCACACAGATGGAATCATGGACCTTGGACATACACGGTCTCCCTATCACGAATTCTATGGAGATTCCATCCCACTTCCATTTTGGCAGCTCAAGTGGTTGAGTCAAGCATGCGGGAACCCGGTGCACGGCCTTCGCTGGCGGATAAGTGAGGCATCATGAAACGAAATCTGCCACTGCTTTCTTCATCACTAGCCACCATTACTGACGTTGGAAGTCCTCATATATCTTTTCAACAACCGAATGTACCTCCTAATGGGATGTGTGGAACTCCCTCAACACCTCCTCTTATAGTGTTATCAGTACCATGGTGCATTCTCTGAAGAGGATGACGTGCTCCCCACCATTAAAAACTTCATCAGGAGCGTGTCTTTAGTATATCTAAGCATGTTGGGTCTCTCAGTAAACATCCCCAAGATGTGCCTTTCTGACTCACTGAAGAAGTGGGGGATTGACTGTCATAGACTGGAGGTAATATGCTCCATCACTATCCATGAAGGATAACTGTAACGGTACTAGATGTTATGTCGCCTCACTCAGCAACTGTAACCTAGACCTCCTGGTGAGTGGGTCTACAACAACATTTCAATTACCGGGAGTATAAACTATCTCAATGTCAAGGTCCTGGAAGAACTCCATCCATTGTTGTTATCATAGTTTTAGTTCCTTCTCTGAGAATCTATATTTGAGACTCTTGTGATCAGAGTAGACAGTAGACCATTCACCCGACTATACTCTCAGCTCCCAGAGCTCCATATGATCTATCTGATATGCATTTGTAGATATTGGTTTTATCCTTGGGTACAAGACAATGAAGATATCCCTCTCCCTATGGAGAGGTTATCTAGGAAACATCTTTTGAAAGGATATTCCCAAACTCTGTCACTATTCTTGAGAACTGAAAACTCAGAACACCTGCTGCCGCGTGGGTAAGGCCGACCAACTTAATAGTGATCGGCTGCACCCTCCTATGCATGAGTTTATCCTATGATACCTAGGTTTCCTTTTTCTCCGACCATGGAAAACCACATTCCAACACTATAGATATACCACAACCTTTATAGATGAAACAGATAATCAGAGTATGAACTATGGACGACCAGTCTATAACAGACTAACATCATAAGGCCTCGATGCTTCCACAAAGAGGTTCCAACTGAAACTCTCACCTCAATGGTTATATTACACCAGCGGTATAAGTGTGATTATCGAGTTTCCTCTCATAGGTATCTCTAGAAATAAGGGTCAAGTCAATAGTTTGACCAGAAACTATAGGTCTCGAACAAGATTCATGACAAGAAGGAATCATTATTACCCATGTCTATGATAGATAGTAGTATACATAGACCGTAACTCGAATTATTCATTGAGAATTTGGGCCACACTCCTTGACCACATGCGACTACTCCCTTCTTCTATCGTCTAGTTCCAAAAGCCTGGTGAGGACCACATTGAGGTGGTGGTAATAACATGTTGAAATGTACAGAACCTCCTACTGCCCTCCTTGCTCCCCTTCTATGTCTACTATCATGCAGATTCATCTTTCCCTATCACTTCCTCTTCCCGAAACATTTTACACATCTATTTACTTGATACTGATGTTAGTTTCCAGATTTCCCACTGCTGACACCCATTGGATATATCTACTCAGCCAAATAATTTTCAATCACAAAGGCCTTCTCTAGAACCCTAACATAAGTAGGAATGCACATAGAAATAGTGCTAGATCTTATTTCCCTAAACACGTCTCGCTCGGAGGTCTGAGTCTTGAACCACTAGTCGTATCGTATTCATTGAGTACCTATAAGTATTGGTACACCTCGATGAATACTCAATTAATGACATGTCATCTTATCAAAACTGTATAAGCTCTTGGGAATATAAACCCCTTTTCTTTTCATGGAAAGAGTCCCCCTTCTCCGAGGAAGGTTCTTAAGCTATTCCCCTAGAAAAAGTCCCCTCATCGTAATATAAGAGTAATCTGAACCCTCCTTTCACCCTACTAAGACACATATAATGCTCACTACCAAGACCACCATCTGAATGGTGCCCTGGCTAGATGGAAACTCAATCACCACCACAAGACAATCCTTAGACACATGTAAGTCGGGATCACCTCAGAACCTAAGGCATATCAGTCACTAAAACTCTTGTACGGTAGAGAGCCTAAGTGTGTCATCTACTAGTAGTGCTCGTAGTAACTACTAACCAATGGGTAGTGGTATCAATGGGACACCACCCGAAGGTACCATCTCGGGCAACTGTCTTTGTACTGAAGCCTCATCACACTGTGGACCATCCTCGTGGTCACACATTGGAATCCTGGTTGGCTGTCTATGTGGAGGAATATTGAAAGAGAATCAATATGAACCATGATCAATAATTTACACTTGGTGAGCTGACTCAAAAGAGATCAAAATAAACACTTTTCCATAACACACGTATTCAGTGTTTTCATTTACTAAGTCAGAAAACCGAATTCACGGTCCTAGTGTATGGATACGTCAGCCGTCTCACCAACACTAGACTCCCTGGACTAAAATATGAACTCAAGAAACATACCAATATTTTCTCCATTTAAAACATAATATCTTAGTTCTTATGGTAGAACCAAACCCCTTGATACCACTTTGTCAAGACCCATCCCCTAGGGCCCGTGTCGTGACTACCCCAAGCCCGCCTTCCATAGGCCAGGGGTTGGCGACTCGCATCAGAAAGGCATATCCCAAAAAAGATAATACATTCCCTCAAAACCTATACACATGTAGATAAGTCACAATACACATAAGTATAACACAACGGAAGAAGAAAGGTTCAACCCCAAATAAAAACCTCAACTGAGTGTAAAAGTTAGTACTTGAAGTAACAGGAGCCAAAATACAAGCCCAACTGAAATGAAAGTACAAGTAAAAGGAAAAACAGCTCTTGAGGTTTCCTTCCATGGATCTTACCTAGTGTGTAGGTACAGATCGTCACTGCGGCTCTCCACGTCAACTGGTTACCTCCGTACACCATCATGTCCTAGCTCCCCAAGTCTTATTAAAAGTTTCTTGTCATCTGCACAAGATACAACAAGGTGTGGGATATGCTCATGTAGGGGTGAGTATAAAAATACTCAGTAGGGACTTTGAGACCCCTGAAGGTCTCCCAGACTTCCACAAAGGAATAACCACAAAGCATGATCTCAATCACAAAGCACAAAGAAAAAGACTCAACTCAAACTAGGTATAACTTAAGTATAGAAATACATATTATTAGACATAATCTATATCATCTTATTCTATCGATAGGCTATGATACTGGCCCACATAAAATCAATTGATGCTGACCCACACAAGTTTGATAGAAGATGACCCACACAGGATCGCTAAGTGTTATCCCACACAGGATCACTGAGCGCGAACCCACACTGGATCGATAGGTGCTGAACCACAGAGGGTCACTGAGTGCTGACACACATAGGATAAATGAGTATAGACCCACATAGGATCAATAGGTACTGACCCACATAGGATCACTATGAATTTTTCATGTAATAGTTATCCACTGGATTCCCGCACATATCATACCCGATTCCTGGAGGATCCTATCCTAAAGCCATTGGTCATACCTCAATAACCATTAAGTCCCACTAAAAATTATCCTGATCAATTTAAATTTCATAAGGGTTCCAACGCAATAGACGGTGCGCCAATCGGATGCTCGGTCTGAAAGTTATAGGCATTTTAGTGCCGAGGGCTCGGTTGGATTTGAGTTCGATCCAACTAGGCCATACTCCAACTTTCCCCCAAACTCAAGTGGAGTATCTCAAAAAGATTGTCTTGTCCTAATGGTTCCATCTCTATATATGATTCGTCAAACAGACATCCATTTTAAGAGATATGTCCATTTAAGTGAAACTAGGTCATTAGTGGGTATGGGTCTAGTCCGACCCGACACGAAGGGGCTGGGATTGGACCAGTTCGGCTGGGCCCGGTCTGGCCTACTGAGCCATGGGATCAGCCCACTGCCCGCAGGTTCGGCCTAACCCACTAGGTGGGGTGCAGCTCGCTAGGCTGTAGGACATCCCAACATGTTGGCTGGCGTAGGGGTCAATTCCCCTCCTGAACGGCATCAGTGGCACTAGTTGGGGACACTCCACCTATCTAATCCACGTTGATTGGTCGTCTATGGAACCCGTGGGGCACAGGTCTACCCTCAGCCACGTTTCAGTGTCATGACCCTCCTCTGTGGCGCGCTACTAACATCAATATGGCCTATGTCGAATGGTCGCCCCTATCATCTACAAAACCTTCGAGCACCACCATCTCCTCGCGGGCGGTAGAAGACATCCACCACCTCCTCCGGTTGTTGTTACCGCCGCATCGGTGGGGATTCTACGGGACTCCGGTGAAGCTATGGAGGTTTGTTTTGTTTTCCAACTACATCAATGGGCCTCCTGGGGAACTGCCATCACTGCGTGGATCTTGGTTTTGTCTTGCCTCCATGTTTCTCGGTCTCCCATGAAGAATGTATCAAGAACATGTTCAGCAGAGGGTTCATGCCTTGTTTGTTTAACCCTGTTCCCTCCACATTAGCATTATAACATGGGAAGTAATATTATTCATTAAAACCCCATAAAAACCCTACATCATCCTCCCACATTCAAGATTGAAATGTGGATCAACCTGTTGGACGGTTGGTCCACATTCTTGATAATACTTAAGGATGTGAAAGAGGGAGGAATTAAGCACATAAATCCCCCTACCACGAATACGTTGGTAGATATTGTAGATGAGGAAGATGGGTCCACATTCGAAGAATGTTCTTTGGCATTAGTTGATCTCAATATTGAATCCTCAAAGCTGTCGAAGCTTCATTATACGATGGTCGAAAATGTCACCCGAACTTTTTCAAGAATTCTCCCATGGCTTCAAAAAACACACACCTACCTCATGTTTAGATAAAAGAAACTGGATTTTAACTTGTCACAAAATTAATGTGGTTTATTAATGAGTTTAATTAATGAACCCATTAATCTTCTAATTGTTTGGTTACACAACAAAGTGTTACCAACCATTAAATGATCTAACAACCCAATGGTCTTGCCACCGTTGCTCATAGATTACAAAGAAAGAAATAAAATAATTCATGGAGTTATTTTATTATTTTTTTAAAATTTCAAAAATTAAAATTTTCTTCCGAACCTATCTAGTCGAAGTTAAGCTTTGCTTAAGTAAATCCTGGCACTATTAATTCAATGGTTCTCTTATATTTTTAATCGGAGCACTGTTTCAAAAGATAGAAGTCGCTGCTCGCACGTTTACTGAAAGTACCTTTAAAAAGTTCAAAAATTATTAACAATCACCCTCGACTCAGTCCAGCCAAGGTTGGGCTCTACCTAATGAAAACACGCCCTCACGAGCTCAATTATACTCTCATATTTTCGATCCGAGATACCTTTTAGGAATTAAAGAATTTAACAATAAAATAATTGTTACTTAATTATTTTATTTACGACCAAAAACTAACTTCCACTGTTGGCCCGTGCTGGCCAAGGTTAGGATCTTCCTAATTAAAGCATACCCTCACATGCTCATTAGTGGTCTCATATTTTTAATCCAATTAACCATTCTTGAGTTATAATCATTTTCATAATAAAATAATTTTATTTAATTATTTTATTTACGGTTATTCCATTTTTGGGTTTTCTCACTATAGACCTGCACCGACTAAACTTAAGTCACCCAAAGAGTAAACCCAACATCCTAAACACATTGGTGCCCTCATATTTCAGACCTGGGAACCCATTTAATATTTATTCCACTTTTTATAGAAAACTTCTCACACACACTATTTAAAGATTAACATTTTTTGACGGATCATTCCGGGCATTCCGAGCCTCGGAAACACATGCCGTCAATTTTAACAGTCTCGTAATAATCCCATATAATTAAAAACATTATATAGAAATTATGGTTCTTTATAAAGTTTAAAAAATAAGATTTAAAATAAGTCTAATCAATTTGGAAAAAATCACTTTTTCGAAAATATATTCTTTTAAATATAAAATTGGAATTATTATTATCTCCTATCCTAAAAATTCATAAGATGAATGATAAACATTTTTTTGAATATATAATATATAAATTTCCTTAAATTCACTCACCAAAAGTGTTTTAATTTATTTCTTGAAGTTAAATGTGTTTGTTTTCATAAAAAATATTCTTTTTGAAAATGATTTCCTTTATTTTGAAATAGTTTTTTATATTATTTTTTAACTAATTGGTAACCAAATAATTAATTTTATATACGTGTGTAAACTATATATTTTATTAGTATATTTAATCATATTCTTACACACCGTTCCATTGTATAGGTGAAAATTATCATATTAAATAATAATATTTGAATAATATGTCATGTTTCATTTAAAATTACTGTTTTTTGTAACAAAATCTAAACTTAGTGTTCTGTGAAATGAAAGTTAAAATTTAAATTGTGTGTTTTGGGAAATATAATAAATATTAGATTAATTTGAAATAAAATATATTTCAAAAAATCTTGGGGTGTTACATTCTACTCCCTTAAAATGAATTTCTCCGTCAAAATTCATCTCGAACATCAAAGGTTTGACATTTTAAATTTATTTCATTGAAACCCACATCATAAAAATGAATAACAAAACATACCTTAAAAGGGACATTTTGAAACATAAAGGTTACCTAACACAACTTATAACTTGGTTTCCACATAGGATAATATAGGTTGGAAGTGGAGAATTGTACATGTAAGAAAAGTGCAAATACTTATAGAATGTCATAAAGATCATTGGTCACAAGAATGTGGGTGATATCTATAAGGTTAAAAACCAAAAAACCATACACCAAAGAGTCATGGAAAAGTTCATATATATCATCAAAAATGGTGATAACAGGATAATATTTTATTTCATGAACCCTTTAAAATTTTGAATAATTTTAGCAATAATATATACTTAATTGATTTCATTCCATTTCATAAGAGAAATATCTCCCTTTTATTATGACCTGATAAATTAAACTTCATATATTGCTCCAAGAAATGAAGGAAAGTTTTTTATTCCTAGAACAATAATGAATCATAAGATCCGTATATAGAATTATAATTCATTCTGTCTATCTATAGTTATCATAAAAAAATTATTAGCAATGGTTATCCAATATGGATAAATCTTAATATGTGTATGTAATAATGACATCTCTAAATGTTTATCCAAATTCCAACTTAATAATTTTTATAAATGGTAATCCTTACGACCCATAAATATTAAAATACAAAATGTTATAAATATGGTAACTAAATTTCCAAAATGAACTTATTATTAATCCCCTAAAATCATAAAGAATCTCTTAATTGACAAATACAAAACATGTTAATACCTTAATCATTTACTCTCTTGAAACATGGTAAAAACATTAATTACCATAAAACCATATTGAAAATATACATGCTTCTTCATTACTTACATAAAACATAGATTACTGTATATATTCCTTAAATCCAAAAATGATTTAAACTCCATCAATTATAATATAAGATACTTTGTTAACAAAACATTAGTCAATTTCAAGGTAATTAGTATAATCCAATTTACCTTACCCATATCAATAATCTCTTTATAACAACATAATTATCTCAACATCAGGAAGATATTAAGGGTTATATTTCCATAAATCATGTGTTTTCCATAAAATATAACATTCCCTTTAAATCACTTTTATCGGTCATCAGCATCACTGAACATATTCTTTCAAATCATAAATTAAAAACTTATATATAACAATGATTATATATTTCATAATTATATAATTCCAATTGATAAATACTTCAATCATCTAACTTCCTTTTAAAACTATTAACTAAGATTTATCATCTTATTCATTAATAACTTATTCCTTTCATATGTCATTACTAGTCTCTTCATTATCAATAGGCAAACCATAACACATATAACCGTGTAGATTCTATTCATGAGATTTCAACTTAGGACATCTATTTTCATAATTCATATACTTACCAAGTTGTAAACATTCAAATATCGATCATATCTTAAGGAGAACAATATTCCCATCCATTTATTTAAATACATTTTTCCTTTTTTACTCAGTGATTACTTAATTTTCTTATATTTCTTTTTCACACTTGATAAATCTTATTGTTACACTGAGACATTCACTTGGGTTCTTCTTCCCAAATTCTATAAATATATAAAATTTAATCTTATTTCCTCTATTGTTTCCATTACATAAAATATAAGAGAACTATATCCCTATCTTCTTTGGTGACTTATATAGTTGGTTAAGATGCAAATTGTTAATAATGTTCCATGATAACTAATTAGGAACAATCACAATATAATTTACTCTAGTCACTATCCCATTTGGATTCCCATCAAAAAAAATTCATCACATTCAACGTTAACATACTTCCTTCTAATCATTCCAATCACTAAAACCAAAAATCTTAATTTAAAAAACATTGATCATACGATGGAACCATATAATCATGAAAAATCGCTTTTGGGATTTCTTATCATGACCCCATATTTTTAATCTACAAAACCTTATGTTTATCATAGTATATTCATATTCATCATCTATTTAAATCAATTATGGTTTTAGTAAATATTTTGTGAACTTATAAAGAATATTCTTCAAGAGTGTTAAATCAGGTGTTTAGAAAGACCCACTGTTGAGAACTAGGTAATGATTTATTCCAACTTAATGAACTATTTTTTTGGAGTTATTAACACTTAGTACCTCTATTATAGAGAAAAATCCACTTATAATATCTATATAGGGATATAATTTCAGGAAAGTCACATGATCTATCCTTTACCAAAATTCCATGAAACTTTCTTATACTTTGACTAATCCTAATACTTATCCTTAGAGACACCCCTACATATATACACAGAAATATCTCTTGGTATCTCACTGATTTTTTCTCATCTTAGTTTACAAACGTTAAATATACCTTTCCTATGATACAAACTGTAGAAACTCGAGTTTATAATACATGGATATTACATATTTTTAGATGATTATTCATTACATTACCAAAACACATGCTTGAGGGCCATAATAATTTAGTGAAATTGAAAAAATAGAAAATAATATTCTTAAACAATGAAAGATCTTTAATTTATATCATAATGATCGTCCCCCTTTAGTAATCCTAATTAAAATTCCATTCTTCATAATATAGGGTAAGTAAAAATAAGAAATGGTGGACTCAAATAATTAGTAAGGGTAAACAAAGGAGAGATGCATGCATAAATGATAATCCACGTATGAGAACATGATAATAATATTTGAAAACCAAACCTTTCATGTCATGATCATAATCTCAAGTCACGACATAGAGATTATCAGTTCATAAGACACGATTTATAAGGGAATGAAATAACATGATACATGAGAGAATAAAATTTCCATAAGACATAGAATTTTGTAATACATATAATAATAAAGAATCTTATTTCACAGATTGATAGTAAGATATTCATAACATTTTAGGCTTGGGATAACCACCCATGTACCTACTTTAGAATAAGGATAACTTCTCATTTACCCCCTTTCTTTGGTATTAGGATAACCTCCCTTGTAACATATTTATTTGGGCTTGGGAAAAGAATTTTTGTACCCTTTGATATCATATAGCATTAATCATTACCCATCACATTATAAGAAGATATAGGTTCAACCACTAAAATAATGAAAATCATACGTATGTGTGCCACAAGATCGTAAAATATTGATTATATAATAACAAATGAAATAAAATGGGGTTTATAGACATTTCATCATTTAATAATTTATGGAAAATAGATATTTGTAAAAATCATTTCATTATTTCATTATGACACAACCCATATAAAAAGATATCGGTTTCGAAATAATTTTTCTCAGTATAACCCATGGATGTGAAATGGTTTAAATAAACATATTTTTTTTGATAAAACATTAAGAGAAAGAATATTAATGGAATATTTGGTTCATATTCCCTTCAAAATATAAGTTACATCAATAGATGTGATATTAAATGGAGAATGATTTTGAAATATCACATGGAATATTTCTTTATGAAAATAACTTTTATTTGAAAACAAATTTTTAAATATAAAAATTTTAAAATCCTTTTCTTGAAAATATCCTAAAAACATATAAATGAATATTCAAAGAAAATAATTTTCATGAAGATGAAAAATTTTATTCTTGTCGTGCATGTCAAAAAAAATATTCCTTTAACATTTTCAGTAAAATCTAAACATGAATTGTTTGGAAAATGACATGACTATTCCTTTAAATAAATTTTTAAAAAATTAAAACATGGGTAAAAATTTCTTTAAAAATTGTTTTTAATAATGTTACAAATATTTTTAAAAACAGATTTTCAAAACAGATTTTGGAATAAAAAAGGGTTTCTACCGAAGAGAGAAAGAAAGTCGTTTTATCTTAAAAACATTCTTTGAAACTATTAAGTACACAAAGATAGTAAAATTATAGGAACACATGTATTCTAATAGAATAAACATATTCAATAAAATTTATGATTCTCTTGAGATATGGATCATAATATTTCGTCATTGGATGCAAAATCATTAACAATCCTAATAAACGATGAGATTGTATAATAATACCATTACCAAATTGGTAACATTGAATCGAAAACCCCATGAAAGAGTGAAAAAAATGAAACATATAATATCATGAGAATAAATAAACTCATGATATTAAAAGTAAAATGGGATGTATATACACCTTATAAAACAATACATGTTCATAAAATAACATATGTCTCAAAGAAGGCCAATTGAGACAAAAAATCCATCCTCGCTTTGGTAAATTTCGAAATATAAACCACTTGAAAGTGTTTTCCAAAAATGGATTTGTAAATAAAAATATGTTTTGGGATAATAGTAATAAAATAAATTCATGGTCATTATTCACAACACATAAATGAAATAAGTGGTGAATATGGAATGTGTCTCAAAGAAGTAAAAATTGAGACATAAATCTCTTACTTATTTAGAAATATTTTGAATCGTAAGAACCAAAAAATAATAGAATATAATGAAACATTAAATTTCATTAAAATAAGGATTTTCATGATATAAAATTTCAAATGGGAAGAATTTAAACCCAAAAAAACAAGTGATGAATTATCTTATGTATCCTAGAAATAAAAGAGAGACTAGAAATCCATTACATTAAATATCGACTTCCTTCATACAGGTTAGAATATATAGTATAGTAAATATATGTTTATTAAAATTAAATTAAATAATTATAAAAATATATATAATATGATATATGATTTAATTATGAAATTTTGTTACCCTTTTATTTACAATGCCAAGTTAATGTCACTTTTCGGGTAATAACCTCTTCAATTCTCGTATATGTTTTGATTTTTTATTTTTGGTCCTATTACTCTGAACATAGTTATGTCTTATAAAAAATAATAATAATGATATAATTATCACATTTATACATAAATTATACTTTTAAGACCAATCATTAGATTTTTTTTGAGAAACGAAGTATGTTACGCTCATGGAGACAGTTGGCCATATGTATGCATGAGTAATGTTTATATTTTTCAATGGTCATTTTGTAATAGAGTTAGGTAATATGTTATAATTAAATAAATATAATAGTATCAAAAATAACATTTAATTTAATTAAATATACTTATAAATACTATACCTCTGTTGTGGTAATGAAAAGAGTGTCACATTGCTTCGTGAATATGGTAGTCCACACATACACTAAAGGTATTATCATATTTCATTGATTGAAAAGTTAATAAATGAAAAGATATATTTTCTTTTAAGAATGATAAATATGTCATTAATATTATAATTATTCCATGTATATCACTTATATTAATTTAATTTATCCTTATTATCTTCCATTTATTTTTTTTGTGAAAACGAATAACATCGTTTCATAAGGCGGTAGTTCACCGTACACATGAACAACGTTATTGTTTCCTCAAAGGAATGGAAAGTAAAAAAGTTATATATGATATAATAACTCAATAGGTATAAAAGTTTTATAAATATCATATATATACTTTATATCCATCATCATACCCAACCTTGAGCGGTGGTAATCTAAAGATGAATGGCATATGTCCACGAGGCGGAAGTCCTCCTTACACATGAGCAATGAATTCAAAACCAATTTGATTGAAGGGGATAGGGATTTAGGTAATTAAAATAAAATAAAAAATAACACTATAAGGATTATTAGGTGTTTAATATATCATCTTGGTTTAATTAAACTTTAATGAGGTGGAGGAAGAAATAAAATAAAAACATTAGTTGAAGAACGTTACCTCTTCTTCAGGTAACCTCCTTTGGTTTGCTAAAAAAGACATCCTATATTGGATTTATGCCAGATATAAGGCTTATTTGATGATATTTGTAATGTTAGGGAAGTTATTTTGGTGGGTATTATATGAGCCAAAAATATTTGAAGGTTTTAAGAGGAGAGAAGAGTGGGTGGCCTTTTATAAGTGAGGGGAGTGACACACTTGTAATGTTTAAAAATAAAAACATGTAACCACATTTTTCACATTCCAAAAGGTTCCAAAATGGATTATTATCAACAATTAGATACTATAAGTTTAAAATATTTCCATTAAATCGGTTTTTATTAAGTTTTTAGGTCATTGTAATCCTTATATTTGAATTTTAACCCCGAGGTAAACACATTTTTACCCTAACCGTAATAATTAATTTTTACTACTTTCACTATTCATTTTGGTCAAAAATTAATTGAAATTATTATATAATATAAATTATTATAATAAAATATATGGAATACATTTTTCCCAATTTAATCCACAAAATTGGCAATATAAAAATTTAAATTGAATCCAACCGATGCGAAAAAAAAACAGGGTTTGAAAGAGAAAATGTTAAAACTTTTACAATTATCCGATTTAAATATTAAATTGATTAAAATTAAATAAATTGTATTAATATACATATAATTGAACTAATTTTACTTTAAAAATAATTAAAATATAATTTGAAATTATAAATAATTTAAAACAAAAGGTAGTTTTTAATTAAAATTCATTTTTTTCACTATTCTTCAAAAAATTAATATTTTTAGAAAATTATCCAAAATTAACCCTAAGATAATTTTTACATTGGGATTTAAAAAATGAATATTATTTTTTTCAAATAATGTTATAAAAAATTTCAAAAATTAATTTTAAAATCAGTTTACAAAATGTGACAAAACTAATTTTTTAAAAAATGTTATTTTAAGCATAAATTTAGATTTATTCTTATCTCAGGTATATAAAAAACATAATATGAATGTTAAAAATTTTATTCATTATATAATATATAAATTTTATTAAAATAAATTATAAAAAGTGGTTTTATTCATCTATTAATGTTAAACATGTTTATTTTCATAACAATAATTCATAAAAATAATTCCTTTATGTACATTTGTTTTATTTTCATCTTCAATTAGTTAGTCACCAAAAAATTAGTTTTATATAATGGTTTAAATCACATATTTTCATAATTTAGTTAATCCTATTCACACCCATCAAACAACGATTTTGTGAAAACAATCATATTAACTAAAAATATTTTAATAATATGACACATTTTATTTAAACTCAATGTTGCATGTACCTAAATCGAAACATAGTTTTGCATGTAATGTAAGTTATACTCAGTGTTGAATGTAACAAAAAAATTCCAAAATATTGAATTAATTGGAAAAAAATATTCCATAAAATCTTTGGGTGTTACAAAAGATGAAATTAATATGGTTTCATAATAAAATTTTATAGTTTCATCATATTTTGAATTTGAGATCAATAAATTTTGGACACAATTTAGAGAAAGTGGGATTTGAATGGTATTATGAAATTAGATTATTTTTTTGTTTTCTTTTTTGTGGTATTTTATTTCTAGGTATATATTTCTTTTGTTTGTTATGATTATTTTATTGTAAATACCCACCAAGTATTTATGGATATTCAAGAGGTGGTTGTGGGTTATTTACAAAAAGTGAACCTTCCAAATGATAAAATGTTTTCTTAGTTAATTGTTTGTTCTGATACACTTGGGTAGTATAAGGTTCTTCCAAACCAAATTTAATGTATATACTATGATCAATATTTTTTGAAATAGATTCATTATATTTTTTATGGGTAGTATGTTTCCCATGATAGAAAAGAGTGGCTAGGGGAAATTTAGAAGATATTTAACCTTCTTGATCATCTAATGTTAAATATTCTCATAATATTTACATTTATGATCAGAGTTCTAAGTTGGAAGTAGTGGAAGATTATTATTCAGGATAACCAATAATAATATTATTCTTTTGATAGTTTCATTAAAATAATTCTCTCTTGAGATAGTGAATGTATATAAGGTGATGGATTTGTATTTCCTTGACTATATTAATGGGTCAATATTGAATTATTCCTGTCCCTTCACTACAAAAGTTCTATATATACCAAATATAGTCTGGTATGATTATATACTAGAACATTACTTTCAAATATGTTAGTATATTTATATTCAACTAAAGGTTTTGTTGATTGGAATAACCTATTATATTGAGGTATAAACAAAATTTGTTAGGGATGAGGTAGTTTTGGTAAGGATTCATGAGTCGATTAATATTTCCATAATACCTGAAGCTGATGAAGGGGAAAGTAGTAGAAAAAATGAAACATATTGATTATGGTCAAGTAGGTGGTGGTATCAATAGTCCAACCTATTTCTTCTTAAAAAATTCTTTTGAGTGAAGTTATTTGGTATACCATGAATGTATAAAGTTATTTCATAAGAATTATTCATATAAGTAAGATCCCTCTAAAAAACAAAAAATAACAATATGTAACTACAAGTTTTAATTAAAATATTTTACCCCTTTAATATCTAAGACCTTTTAAGTTTAGAGTTTTAGAAAAATAAAAAACAACCTTATATAACAAAACCATTTTTAAATGGAAATTTTACCACTAAAGCAGACATATTAATTTATATATTTTATTTACCCTGGGTTAGGACCTCATAACTGGAACATTGACATCAATATCATTAATAACCATCCTTAATCCTTTTAAAAATAATTTGAAAATGTGTGATGGGAGTACAAGTAACAATAAAGGGTGAACATAAGTGATAAAATTGATGATCATAAGTATACATTAGATGGAATTTTTTCCAGGGGAACATAATCAAGGCACATGAACATAACATTATAAAATCATACCCAATAAAAATGGATCAAAAATCATGAATCATAACATAATGTTTTCAGAATAACATAATAAACAACTCATAAGAGTTTTGAAACAACAATTAATGAATCATGATCCATGAAAACATAACATAGGTATGATACATAACATAAAAAATCATATAAAATCATTTTCTTTTTCAAGTCCTAGTTCCAAGACCATCATCACATAGTGGATATAGTCCCATGGTGGATTATTTTGAATCTACATTTCCATTAAACTTTAGTAGATTGGGATCACTACCCAATCCCTTTAATATCAAATAATTAGATATAATTCTTTACCCAATGCATTAGAGGGATATATAATTACATTCTACCAAATAGAATAATGAAAACCCATACAGATTTGTACCACATAAATATTAAAACATTCATAACTCCTTTATAGATTAATAATCAGTGAGAATGAAACAAGTTTCACGATAATTTCCTCAAGAAAGGAACATAATTTATCCATAAAAATAATGTGGACAATATCCTTAGATTATAACTCAAATGAATTTTAAATAACTTAAAAGGAATTTTATATAAAAGAAAAAAAATAAGAGTATTAAATATTTTTTTTGAAAAATATTATGAATATATTTTCATTATGATAATTTTTATATTAAAAAATAAAATACAATGAAAATAAATATCAGTTTTTAAAACCACAAAAAATAGAGCATAATCATTTTAAATAATAAATATTTTAATTCTATGAATATTAAATCTCTTGGAAAATGTTTAAGAAATGATTCATTTTTCAAACTTATCTATAAAGTCATAATTAATTGAAAATTACTTTAATAGATCATAAAATTATAGATAAGGAAATCCATAAAATTATGAATAAATAAATAAATGAGAATAAAATAATTTTTTTTAGATATAAATAACATCATATTTTACTAAATAGAAATTTAGGCATAGTTAATCATTATTTTGAAGTGGGAGTGGAAAAGAAACCCTTATATACATCATAGTTTTGGACTTATAAATCATTTAAAAATTATTTTACGATAAATAAGTGTAAATATATAGAAAAAGGGAAATAAAATATTATACAATCATATAGCATAATAAAAGAAACATTTGAGAAAAAAAATATAGAATAATTTATGTCACTCTAAAAATAGATTCAGTTAATAAAACCATTTATCCTAGATTCTTCCTTGATTAGACATACTCTAGATTTTTGTATAACAATCCTAGAATAACTAAATATATATTTAAAAAAAATTTCTTTACTAACTTTTATATTAAAATTTCTTATTCATTTATTACATATTTATTAATTATCTATAGTTCATATTAATCATCAATTATTAGTAATTTCAATAGTCCCCTATCTATTCCAATATAATAGTTTTGATAATAATTACATGTCATGATTATATCCTTTATTGAATAATAATGGTACTTGAATTGAATATTCAAAATTATTTATGAAGTTATTTGTGTATTCCATGGTTGTTTCCTATAAAATTTTCAATAATGAAATCTATATCGAGCTCATTTTGATAATTTATTAAATAACATGGTTGATATATTGATAATGAGTTAAACATTAATATCACAAACACAGATCCATGAAAAATTACTTAATAATTGATATATTATATTATAATTAATTATGTTTCCATTAACATCCATGGTAAAAAAAATATAGTATCATCCATATAGGTGTCTAAACTGACCCAAACAAGATCATGTTATAATTAATGGATTAGTGTGATTAAAAATTAATTTTGATATAATATAATTTTTTAAGAAGTATAATGATCTTATATATATGTTATTAATTTTATAAATCTTAATAGGTTAGAGGTAAAGGAGGAATATAAATTAAAAAAGAGTGATAAGAAGTCATTAGATGGAATGATAAAATTGTAACTTCAATTTAAAGTCTTCTTGGTTTTAATGTAATAGATAAATTATCTTCAAATAGAATCTACATGAAAAGGGGTAGGAATATTAGAGATAGTATTCGGAAAATTATTCCAGATAAAACCTATTAAATAGTTTAGGATGAACTGGGTAGTGGGTGATCATTTATAGGAGAGAAGAGGTAGCATTTTTGTAAATACTATTTCTTTAATATAAATGGAATTACATTTTTAGGGAAAGAGGATGAAAAGTGTAAAAATAATAAAAAAATTGACAAGTAAATTAGATTTTTTATTTTATTCAATATATAAAAGTTAAAAAAAATTAATAAAATAATTCATAAAACATAAAAACATATTTATAGAAATATGTATTTTTAAGCATACAAATAAATTTATTATTACATCTAACAAAGAAAAAATCATTAGATCTTTTTCAAATTATTTAAATATTTGAAAAAATATTCATTTTATTTCAACAATTCATTAATATATATTCTTTTATCTTATTAAATTAAAAATACTTAATATATAGATACAAATTCACTAAAAAATAAGACTTTTAAAAAATAAATGATTTTATATATATTAATAAATATTTAATAATCATTTCAGTGAATATTTATTATTATAATTTCTATTTGTGAAAAATAAATTTAATTAAATTTCATACTAAAAATATGAGAAATTTCACTTTTGAATAAATATATATAATATATAATAAAGAAATTTTGAATAAAATATATATGTGCTGCCATGAATAATTGAAATACAATTCCTTATGGATACTTAATTATTTATTAGATTTTATCAACTTATTTTTATAATCATTTATTCTATTCTAGCCTTACATTTTATTGATATAATTTATTAAAATTATTAAATTCAATGTAAGTTATAAAATAGTGACCTTAGATTCAATGGAATTTCCCCAAGTGAATTAGTATCTTTTAATAATATTATAAAATTATTATTTTATTTCAAATAATTTTTTTATTACTCAAATATATATTTTTTATTTATAAATAAACTTTATTTATATCAATTAAACACTCATAACTCTAAAATGTAACATGTTTATTAGAATTATACCCAATTTATGTATTCCATTTATAATGGTCAAATAATGTCCATATTACCAACAAAAATTAAAAAAATCATTATATAATAATTTCATAAAGTACACTTATTATTCCTCTAATTTTCCTGTATGGTTTTATATAACCATGTTTCCATTCACTTTTTTTTCTCATTGTAGGTTTAGTTTATATAAAATTGATTCTCATGGAAGAAAATGATCTTTTAGATTTCTTAGTTTTAAATATTTTATTATTTTATATTTACTTTCTCATTGTCATTTATGAATGTTTAAATGATGTAATCATATATGATATGGAAAAATTCATGATATGTAATACATGTTTTCATGTACATTTGATGTTCTGCTCTATAATAAAAGAATAAATCTTCATGAATTTTATTTAATTTTTATGTGATTTATTCCCTACAAATGTATCAATTAGTTTTATATAGTAAAAATTGTATAATAGGGAAATAGAACTCATATATAAACTTGGGATGTTATGGTCCTAAACACTTGCCATAATTGTGGTCGGCTGAGCCCTGTGAACGTTTTGTAGCATAGCATCATGTATGAAAGGTATATTTGGTTTAATCATATCAATATATCCCATGGATTAACATGATATTTTATTGGTGATGGATAGGGATAAAATTTCTACTTTTTTTAGAAATATTGTGTTAGTGGTTTGAGGAATTCTTTTATTTCTAATATCCTGGGCTTATTTTTTGTCTTTCCTTTATGAAATAATATTATCTTGTTTTCCCAATTTGAATGTAACGTTTTTTCCAAGATAGAAACTCTTAGAATTTGGGCATGTTAAGATGTATTAATCCTATTCATATTTTTTTCTATCATGATATTGTGAATTTATTGAAAAGATCATCTAAGAATAATCTTAAAGTATTTAGATTTATTTATGTTTTCCTCATGTAGATCATGTGATATATGAACTGGTGAATCCTATTCCGTTATTCTATATAATCAAAGATTTGATGTATAAGAGGAAAACTAAATAGACTACATTGAAAACTATGGAAGGTATTCCCCCATTTATTATTCTAGTTGGTTCCCTATTCCTCAAGGAAAATTTGATGTAAGGATACCAACCTCTCAGGCATGTAAACCATTTTTGGAATTTTATGTGTGTTACATCACATTCTCAGCAAGGTAATTTTTATCTTACTTGACACTACATATTAAAAGAATTAAAAACCATTGAAATCCATTAATCATATTTTAATTGGCCCATGATTCCATGAGTTTGTATGTTTATGGTAATATTGGGTTTATATTGTATTCCCTACCTTCATATTGATTATAAGGAATCTAGTAATTGGTTGTATCCTTAGAATCATCCTCTAGATTCTTGAATGGGATATTGAAATATACCATATATTAAATTATGATTTATTTTTCTAATAAGATAATGGGATTCCATAGTAATAAAACTCAACTAATAGATATTGTATTTGATCCTTTTTGGTCCTTTGATTAGTATATTCTATAATGATTTTCTGTAGTCAAAAATTGATATTTTGGAGATAATTATCAAACCATGATGTTAATTTTTTTATTATTTTTTCCAAGTACTAATTTTTATGAAATTTGAGATGATTGATATTAAAATTTTAATTTTTTTGGAAAAAATTATAGACTCCCTAGTCATCACATTTTTAGTGCACGGTAAAAAGAAATATTGTAGAATAATCTTACATGTTCACCATCTAGTTTTGTAGTGGTTCATGGTTTTCACATAGTTAGGGTTTCCTATGTTGCTTAATCATACATAGGGATCCATTCTAGTGGCTACCACACAGTTTGTGTATGGTTAAGAATTATTTCATTCTCTCATTATGTGGGATGTACAACTTGAATCTAGTAGATGATCCCTAGTTAGTGCACAATTTAACAAACCATGCATCTCAACCATGTGAACTAATAATTTTTAAAAAATCTGAATATCAAAATTTTAATATAATCATATTTTAACCTTTTTGGTTAACTTGATCTCTCCATTCTATTTGTCTAGACACTCTAATCCTTAATACATTTACTCCCTATTATCTAACACATTCATTCAAGGTTATTTCATCAAGAAACATCAATATTTATTTAACCAAGCCACTCTTTCCTTCTACATAGGACTTCTTATTCTCCCACCTTCCTTGTTATTACTTTTCCAATGTCCTTGAGATTGGGATTTGTACTTGGAATAATTTTAATTTTTATGTCACCATTTTCCATGTTTTCAAACTATCATATAGTTGTACTTCTGTCTTTCTCAAAGCGGATTGAGGCTTCTACAAATTTATTTAACTAATAGTGGTAGGTTAATAAAAGTAGTTAGATTTAAATTTATAATCTTGAGAGATTACATTTTAAATTATTTAAAAGTCTTGTATTTCATATAAAATGTGTTATATTCTTGGAAATGGATTATTATTGAAATACATTGAGTTTCCATGGAATAAAGAAGTGATTTCTTTAATCTAAATGGTTAAACACCCTAACAAATAAATTATGCACACCTAGTTCTTACTTTTAATTCGACAATATATTTTCATAAATTATTCAATCATAATTTAATAAAATAACATATTTTTAATTTATATGAATTTTAAAAATGTTTTTATTTGAGTTTTGTATACATTTTTACTTGTTTGGACATTCCAAAGTTGGTTTATTCTCTTACCAAAACATTATAGAAGATAAAAAAATTTCATACTTTTAAGATTTTTCAATAATTATTTTAAAAGAATAATTTCTTATTTTACTTATAATTTCAGTGTTTATGATTTTGTTAGGAATTATATAAAAATATTTTTGAGGTCTGAAGTTTTCTAGTTCCCTTAAGTAATTTCACCTTTATGTTGTGGATGAGAAAGAATGAAGGTTATAAATCTAGGGAATTTTTATAAACCTTGAATATTGTTATTATATCCTTCTTGTTATTATTTAAAGGGGAGTTCTTTGAAGAATGGTGATCATGGGTGTGAGTGTGTGTATGATTACTTTTTATATGTTTATATTGATATATGTTTTCCTTTAATATCCAGCCTCTATTTCTTTTCATGGTATTCTTTGTGTGGTTATGTAGGAAATATAGGTATAAGTACTTAATTAGTTTATGAGGGCACTCTGGATAGTGTGAAAATGTTATCTCTATTCTATTATTAGGGTAATTTTTCTCACTATCAGGTCCAGTTTGGTAAGAATAGGTGTTTAGATTATTGTATCAGGTCAGGAATTCTAATTAGATATATTTTTAATGTGTTTTATTAGATTATATCCTAGAATATGTGATGTTCCCATGAATTTTTTGACACGATTAGTCCTATAATGGTTGAATTATGATTAATTTCATGATATGTTCTAATATTTACTGTGTCATTTATCATATTAGTGTGAGTTATTATTGATTATTTTATTCTCATTATGGCATTAGGTGATTATTTTTTTTAAGAATCTAAAAGAGTTATTTCTTCCAATTATAATAAGATATTCCTCTTAAATTAGGATGTTTTACAATGTATTATTTTTCTATCCCTTCTTAACTCATATCTAAGAAAGGTTTTTTATTCTCATTGGAACAATTTCAGCTCATTTGGTATTTATAATATATAATTTATTCGTTTTCTAATTCAGGGGTTAACATTTTTACTTCTCTAACTTGGGTTTTTTTGAATGTAAGGTTTGAAGATATCTTATTTCTATTGATTTCTTTATTTATTTATATATTATTAATTTATTGTTTATTTCAAAATATATAACTGTTATTAATTAGAAGGACTGGTTTTAAGTTATGGTCTCTCATATCATGTTTTACAAAAAATGAAAATTTTAATATCATTTTTGTATTTAAAACATGAAAAATGAATATAATTTTAAAGGATAAGCATGGGGTTCAGGTAAAATAACTACTGAGAATTATTTTTTCACACACTATATATATTTTAGGTAGATTACTAGAACCACTTGTATATTTTGGGTCGCATTTTGATTTTAGTTCATGTATTTTGGAGGTTTGTAGTAATTATCATTAAAATAATACATAGAGATGGGTGATTTTGATTTTTCTTTTTGATTATTTCTTAACCTTTTCTTTTTTTTCTTAATCTTGTGTATCATGCCTTTTCAGCTCCCTAGCCGCATTATGATTCCCAATTCATATCCACCCTTATAAATATACTTTTAATTGATTATTAGTTATAATTAGTAAACTTTATCACAATAGTTAAAACATAGTTAAATATTTTAATTCATGATAATTATTTTTAAAATTTCATGTTTCACTTGTCTTAATTATTTCATGGATGGTGGTGGTGATGAAAATACTGGATGAAATTCAAGAAAAATGGCCTTGAAATGCATGAAAGATCATGAATACATGAGAAATAAAATCCATATTGGATCTAATATATCAAAATAATTTGGGATCAAATTTTGTTTTAATATCCCAAACCATGCAGGAAACATTTTCCTGGAATATACTTATAGAAAATTCATCCATTTTATGGCTCAACATGTTCAAATATTTGATGAAATTTTGACTATAAATAACCCCATATGTACTTTAGTAATTTGTATATATCTCTAGTAAAATATCTCTAATTACCATTAATTATTATGTGAATATAAAAAATAGGTGAATAATTTTTTTAAAGAAAAATAGTGTTTAAAAACCATATTCCACTTATCCAATAAATTGGTATATTGGGTACCTCATTTATAAGTTTATCCAAGGGGGATAAGTTTTATCATTTTATATAGTTAGATTATTATTTACATAAACATAGAGTTTTTGGTTCTCTGTAACCTCATAGGTGAAGCTAAAATGAAGAATGATATCTACTATAGTATCATATGGATCTCTATAGCAAGCTAAGTGGTGGGAAATCATTGTGAGGGAGCTACACATTTGTAAAAAGGAGTTATAATAAAAATCATATATAATAGTTTTTTATATTTTTCAGCTGATAATAATTTAATGGGTTTATATAATTATTTAAATTTTATATAAGTGTATTATATCATTTTTTCAAAAAATCAATGTGTTATCTTAACCAATAATAACTAAGACTACATATAGAAAACTAATATTGTTCAGAAACGGAAAAAAATAATTTTTTTCTTATCCCATGCTCTTTGAATTATTTGGTTAATTGGTACACTCAAAACAATGATACATATGTGTAACAAGGTTAAATAGGTGTTACACCAGTATCCATTCATACATTATTTTATTCAAGGGTCTAGCGGGTATTTAGGACATTAGTTAACCATAACCAAATAGATAATTCAAAACTACAAAATAAGAACTATTATCTTTACATTGTGTGTAGTTGAAATTAAATGAGCACATTATTCTTTTTCTCCCAAAACCCAATTCATTTCATAAAATCCATATGTTTTTCCATTTCTATGTTTTACTTTAAATTGGATACAAAATCCCCCCTCTTCAGTGTTCTTAAGAAAACATATTGAAAATTCACACTAAAAAACCCTCCCCGAGAGATGTCTTTTGGTCTAACCTATAATATAAATTTATTGAGTTGGTCTCCTAGGACCAACTATTTTTACTTTTATTACAGGTATATTCGATATATTTAATATTTATAAAACTTCTTATTATATATTGTTTTTTTCTCCATGACTCTAATGTAAAAATGCCCTATAGTGTACATCACATTGATAGGGTCAAAACAATTCCCCACTATAATGAGAACCTTTATATGATATTGAAAGATTTTTAAATTAAGTTTTGGGTTGGATTATGTTTTATGATGAGACACATAATACATTTACTGTAAGGTATGAGTACTCGTAAGAATATGAGGCTTCTTATTATGATGTTCTCACTTGTTAGCCTCCAATATGGGAGATTATTATAATAGAAATGCATGTAAAAATTACACATGTTTTGATATTATCATATATTCCTATCTGCGAGTGTATGGGATGGTACTTAGAATTTAATATTTTCATTAGTTCATGTTATAACTCACGTACGTATATATATTTTTTAAACCATGATGATAACAATTCATGGAGAAGCTAGATATGTGGGGTGCATCATGAGTGACATGTCCTTAATGAAAAAGATGAGGAAGTATTTATCTCCTCCATCTTTATGGGAGGTGATATTTCAACCCCTTGATTAGAATAGAACTGTCACAATAAATTCCCTATACATGGTGTATTGACATGTTTATTTCATATATTCAATGAAAGAAAAATTGATCATAGAGGTTTATGACATGAATGTGAAACCATCTTGATGAGATATTGTGATAAACATATTATATTACATAGTGATTGTTAATATATAGTTGTTGACATTGAAACAATAATTTCTTTTAATTGGGTGACTTGACCCATTTCTAGATAGTTATCTGGGACTTTAGATAGGCTTTCTTAATGAAAATTAAAAATAATCCTGGTGGGTCACACACTATGATTTTCCATTGATATAAGATAAATTCTAAAAGAATTGAAATAATTTAATAAATATTATTCTCAAGGCCAAGGAATAAATTTATTATAGTTATATTGATTACATAAATTGAATAAATATTTATTCTCTTTTATGTGAATAAAATTATATTTATTTATTTTATAGAATATTTAAGTAAATATTTATTCATCGGTAAGTGAATGAAACATTTATAAAGAAATATAATTATTTGGGTATTTAATAAAGACTGAAGAGTTCTAAAGGACCAATAATACATCCATTGAAAAATAATTATTTACAAGTTGGAAAATATAATTTATCAATTTTCACAATTTATAATGATCCAAAAAGTAATAATAATATTATTGTGTGAATGAAAAGTTATTGAAGGTAATTATATTATTTAACGGCTGATACACATTAAATAATTATTTTATCCTAAACCCATTTTCTATAAATTGATAATTATGTCTATTGTGTACAATATCGATCGGTGTGCAATTGAAATAGAGATAATTATTTTACATAATGAATTCTCTCTCAAATACTAAATTCTCTCTTCCTCTAAATAGTGGTAACACAAGAGAGATTTATTGAATACCGATGAATAATAAATCAACAATGAACAATGAAAGACATTCACCTCACAATTCTAGCATCTGGAGATCGAGTGGATTTTCCCAGAGATCATTAAAGGATGTGTGGATCACATTTAGAGGTATTCTACCAATGGATCCTCCCAAGTTTAATAAAGAAATTATGAAAGGTTATTTTCAAATGATCAAAATTCATCAATGAAGAAATCTCCTAAGCATAGGCATTCATTTATTTAGATATTAAATAAATTAATTATAACTTTTACATGAAATATCCTTGCTCATGGTATTGGGTAACGATAATTAAATGAAATTTGAATATATTTCCTACCACGAAATGATTATACTACATCGAGAACCATCAAGCGATATCACAACGGTCATGTTTTAATTTACAATTATTTATTTTTTTATTAATCTATGCATAATTTTTGTTATATTTTCAATTCATGTTATTTGTTATTTAATATAATTTGAATTAACATTTTTAGAATTATTAACATTCTTCTTTTATTGATTCATTTTATAAAAGGTTTATGAATATATGAAGACACTTCAAAGATGACATCAAGAACTACCAAGTTTTGGATAGTAAGATATGGTTACAAGGTGTGTACATGGACGTTCACATCGTGTACCTAAGTGCACTACATATGGATGTGTCGAGGGATACACAATGAACCATACAATAATTACATGCATTATAAAATGTGTGTTAACTGACCGACCTAGAACATAGTTGATGGATTACATAGTGTGCATCGGTGTACATTCTGTGTAGAATAAATGGGTTAATAGTTTAAATTGCACAATCTTTGCGATCATTATACATAGTCAAAACCATGTGATACTGAAAACCTATAGAATTTATGATATTAACACTATTTATGTGGTGTACACTACATGTAGTTAATCTAATCCTCCATTCATAGAATACAAGGATCCACTTGGAAAGAAAACAAACACATGTATCCAAGAGATACATGTTGTGTAGCTGGATGGTACAAGACATGTAGTGCACTGAAAAACACACTGATGACCCATGTATTAATCATAGACACCTGGAAATTAGAACACATGGAATGCATCTAGTTTTTATGAATCATATAGACTGGACAAGGTACAAGCTATATACTGAGGCATATACCCTCGATACATCGCAACCGAGATACACGATGTGTATCTTGTCTATATAGGCCATGTAGTCTCCCATTAAATAAGAAAATTTTCAATTACAGTAAATTGAAAAAGTGCATCATTAAAACCTTATTTTTTTATTGACACACCATTGTGTATTTTACAATTTTATAGTGATTAAAAAAATTAACTACTCAATTTATTTATTGTAATAAATATACTTTATTATTAGTTTTTCTAACTATTTTCTATGAATTTCATAAATTATTGGTATCTCCAATTAAGTTCAGATTATCATTAATATGAAAGATAATTACTCAATTATTTAATTAATGAAATAATTATCATTTTAATAACAAAAAATGAATAAAGAAATGATTTATATCTAGTTACCTTTGAATATTCATTTCTTGCATGATTGTTCATGGTATTTACTAGGACCTTCGTTTTTGTTGGATTTTTTAATTTAATTTATTATATGGGTTTAAAATTATTTAATATTAAATTTATTAATGACCTATGAGCCATCCCTCCCTTAGTTATTAGGAAGGACATTTGTGTCCAAATATATTAATGTAATTCCCATTTTAAAGAATCATTTTGTTCCCTCACCTACATGTGAGTAATAAATACATGTAATTAATGGATTATCCCAAAGCATATAGAGGTGGTTATAGAAAAAATGATTTTGATTCCAACTCAGAGTAAACCTTGGTAGATAGGTGTAATTATTTATCTCATTCCAATACCAAAAATAAGAGTTTATTCCCCTAGGTAAAATGATGATTTAATATATAATCATTAAATAAACTGTTAGGTAAAGTTCGTGAATGGGTCATTTAAATTATTTATATATTTCTCTCTATGTATTATCTAGTTTATGCATGCAATAACACAATCACATAAATAAATAAATTAATATTCAAAGGTTAAAATTAAATAACGTAATTATACATAAATGTGTTATCCAACATGGTTAAATTAATAAGGTAACATACAATTAATATTAACAAGACATTTAAAGGATACAAAATATAAAATTAATCAATAATAAATTAAAATACCTCAAAATAATATTATTTCATACTAACCCTTCCATTATTTTATTGTGAATGACACCATATAACTAATTGTATTATATCTCCAAAGTCTGAACACTTACTTTTTTTTGGAGAGTTGTGATGAAGGTTTTGGGTTTACATAATGAAAATTGAATTGATTTTAATGGAAAAATTCCAATTAGTACAAATTTGGAGGCAAGTGTTGAAGAAAACCATGTTAGGATTTCCATATAGGGCAATCCACTCAATGGATTAAGAAGTTTCAAGTCCAAAGTTAGAAATATCACCTACCTAATTACTTTATTATGGTTTTCATGGAAAAATTTTGGATAATTAAAAAATACTAATATGGATCCTTTAAAAAATGTAAAAGTGAATATATATTTTAAGTTCAATGGTTAGAGTTATTTTATTTTCATGAATGGTTCTATGAACTATGTTTTAGGTGTTTTTCATCATGATGGATCTATATATCAATTCTAGGGAAAGGTTTTGGCTTCTTCAAAATTGTGCAAGGAGTTAGAAAATGAGATCCTATATCTTTTATCATTTTTTATAGATCAAGAAGTACATATAAGGAATATAATGTTTATCATGGAGGAAAGTAAAATATTTACATATAGGAATAGATTAAGAAGTGGTATGGTGTCTCATTTGATGTTTTCCGATGACTAATAATTTTCCTTGAATGGAAGTAAAAGATCAATTGGTGGGTTTATATGATTTACAAAGAATTATGGTAAGATAACTGGAAAAATCATCAATACTAGAAATATATATATATATATATATCTCCAATAACTTCTCATCTAGACATAGAAATTTGGATATGGAGAAGCTTGGAATGAAAAGGTCAAATATTTCAATGGTTTATCTATGTGTCCCGTTTTCAAATAAAAGAATTAAATTTTTTTTGAGGATATTATCAGCCAAATCATGGGATGCATAAGTAATTATAAGAACAGATCCTTATCATTCGAAGGAAGGATAAAAATTTTCAATAATGTTTTGAATTTAGTTCCAATGTATATTTTTTTCTATAATTAGGCCTCTGAAAGGAACAATCATCATCATAGAAAAAGTTTTGAATAACTTTTTATGGGATGCTAACCAGATAGGTCAATGTTATTGGGCTTTATAGAAGTGACTAATAAAATAAGTGGAGTAAGGATTCACTAAGATGCAAATGTAATTGACATGATAAAATAAATGTACGTAGGGTTGGCTTGGGAGGTAATCGAGGGTACATAATTATGGGACAAACTCATGAAAGATAGGTATACTGGGGACTATAGGGGCTGGTCTGAGCGCAACTAGAGGATAATAAGTCTACTGAGTTGCATGATAGAATACTTTTAGGTGATTTTGGTTATCAAATGATGGATTTTGTGTTATAGAGATTTAATTATTGGGAATTAAACTACGTAGGTGATATTCACCTATTTATAGGGTGTTAAGTGCCAAATATAACTATTAAGGAGGTGAAAATGTATTTAAAATTCATCTGAACCATTCTATATTATGACCATAGAAATATTTATGACAGTATTATTATTAATGAGGATATGAAAATATGTGAATTTACTAGATCAACCTCAGGTAATGTTATTGGAAGTGAGTATATAAAGTTGATACCTGTAACAAATGAGCTAGATAATTGGCATACCAAATTGTTATGAAAATAAATTTTGGAAGAAAAGTGAGAAATTGGAATCTAGATGTTAGTTTTTCAGCCAATAAAACCAAGAATCAACTTTCCAAACCTTCTTCTAGGGGTATTAAGAGACAACAGTTTGATTTTTTTTGAGACAAGGCATGATAGCATAGGATGATGAGTTCTCGATATAGGGTATTATGGAAACTTGGTTTTTGCGGTAGTAGAGATAAAGATGTAGAAGGAATGGTGTATAACATGGTATTTTTTGTGGCTCTTTGGACTATGTGGGAGGCCCAGAACCTAGTGACAGATGGGAAGAAACATTAACTTGTTTTTCAATAGGTAAGTGTTAAGACATTAATTGTGGAGTTGGGGCCAATGATTAATGGTGTTACTAACTCAAGATTTCTCAATAGGTTACTTGCAGGATCCTATACTAACATGGGTGATATCAGGAAGAGTTTTTAGGGTTGGTTGTTAAGTTTGATGCCACCGAACAAGGGATATAAGCTAAATTTTGATGCATCATGTATGAATGGAATGATGAGAGGAAGGGGTTGGTTAGAGGTAACATGGGAAAAATTATTTTGACCATTAAATCCTATTTTGGTCAAGGTAATTCTATTAGGGTGGAGGAATGGGCCCTGGACATAGGTCTCATGCTATTTAATAGTCATAATATACAAATAGATAAAATGGAATCAAAATCTACAGTATTAGTTTACATTCTAAAAAAGGTGGGTGTTATTCCATGGGAGTTTTCATATTTTATTATGAGATCCCTAAATATTATCAAACAATGGATTCACACCAGTCACACCTGGATAGAAGGGAACTTTTTAGCAGATGTTTTAGCCAATAAAGGTCAGACATATGATAAATTGATTTTATTCACCACCTTTGGATCTTTACTAGATGATTGTAAGAATATTGTTTGGGGATATTCTTTGTCCCTCCACTATTTTATCCCACCTTGACACAGGGATGATGCGCTTATTTTATATCTTATATTAGTAAAATAATTAATTTTACTCAAAAAAGAGGCAACAGATGAAGAATTCCTTATCTAAAAAAATTTGAACGACATGTTTGACATTCAATGTTTAATTCTTTCACTTATGTATATTGAACTCGTGAAGTCTCATGAAAACATGTATGTGTATAAAATGCCTAAGAAACTATGTGATATTTACCAAGAGAGAGACAAAAAAAATAATTTGAGATATCCAAGGCGCTCTTTCAATAAAATCATGCATAGGGTTCCCTAGTAGGGCCTCATGTAGTAATGATAATTGGCTACATTAATGGCCTAAAGGTCGTAGGGTTTAAACTACAATACGATCTGGCATCTAATATCATTATTACATCACTCTCTTATAGATTCACTTTTTTTAAAAAAATATTAGTATGAATAACATTGAGAATTCTCTTCTATATCATCTTACTCTCTTTTTCCATGTAGATAAGGATACAAAACATGAAAATCCATACATCCTTATTGTGGAAAAATAGAAAGGGAAAGTGAATATATTTAAGAACAAAGTTTCTCTACATCATTCCATAAAGATTTAGATCATTAGGAAATAAAGTGAATATGATTATGTCTATTTCACAAGTGATAATAAGGTCTATTGGAAGAAAAAATACACCTATATAAAGAAGTAAGGGGAAGCTTTAGGTGCATTTTTTATCAAGTTAAATTTCTCTGTTTCTAAGAAGTTGATATTAGATATAAATCATGGTGCTCACATATATACTCAAATACATGAAACCAGTAGATTCATAAATATTGACCGAGGGGACGTAGATATATGAGAATAAAACAGAGACAAACTTATTGATGTAGCTATTTGGGAATAACACCTCACATTGTCATCTGGAATGATATTAGTTTTAAAGTGGTATTATTATATTCCATTAGTTACCTAAAAAAGTGTTTCTATATCTGGACTAGATAAAGATGATTTTCTTTTAAATTTTGGAATAAATTTTACTTATTTTATAAATATATAATTTTTCTGGTATGGACCATTTAAATAATAGTATTTTTGTGTTGGATTATAAAAATCCAAGCAATGGAAAATGATAACGAGTTTACTTCAGATGACTCATACCATCCCCATATTTGGCATCAGCGGCTATGCCATGTAAATGAAAAGCACATGATTAAATTAAATCAAGATAGATATTTAGATTCATTTGAACTAAAACCACTTGGTGTATTTCATTCTTGTTTACAAAGAAAAATGACCAAATGCCCATTTATTGGGAAAGGTTAAAGGGATAAATAGATTCTTGAATTTGTTCACACTGTTGTATGTGGAACATTTTCTATTGAGGAAAGGGGTGGGAACTCACACTTCATATTATTTACTTTTTATTTTAATAGATATGGATATGTATAATTAATGAAGTATAATTCATAATTTTCTTATAAATTCTTGGAATACAAGAATGAGGTTGAGAACTAGCTTGGTAAGAAGATTAAGAAACTTCACTCATAAATATAAGGATAATATCTCAATCAAGACATCATTTATTATTTGTGGGCGTTTGGGATTTATCTCAACTCAAAACTATTTATATAACTCATTGGAATGATGTAATCTAAATAAGGAACCTCGCCTTATTGGACGGCCTGAGATCAATGACGACTTGTAACATTATTCGATTATATTTTTGGGGGTATGTGTTACAAATAGAATTATGCGTACTAAACTGAGTGAAAAAATAAAGTGAAAAAGATATACCATACCTATTATTGAATGGAAAAAACCCATTCTATATTACTTACATGTGTGGGGTTGTGAAACATTTTTTATGGCCTCTATGGATAACAAGCATACATCCTGAGGAACAAAATGTTTCATTATAGCATATCCTAAATAAATAAATGGATACTACATGTACAATACTTCAGAAAAAGATATTATGATTTACATATATCCCACATTTCCTATAGAGAAACTTATATTAAAAATAGATAGTGGGAGAAACATATAATTTGATTAAATCTATTTTCAAGATACATAATGGTTGGCATAGGAAAAAATTCCATAAAGCCCCATGGAAGAAGAAACTATTCATGAAACAAAATTACTATGTATGAGTATAAGAAAGGTTAAAGAACTATAATGGCATTATTTTATAGTCACTATGGATGGTGACTCATTATTAGTTGATAATAATGATCCTCTAACCAACAAGGAAGTAGAAATTGAAACAGTTGTTTTCAAGTGGTAATAGGCCATGAATTCTGAAATGGATTCTATTTATGAAAAAAAAGTATTGATTTTGGTAGATGCTCAATCATATGTAAAGTTCATTGGTTTAAAATCGGTGTTCAAGAAGAAACTGGACATAGAAGGAAAAGTCAGCATCTATAAGGAACAACTAGTTTCAAAAGGGTTTAAACAACGTCAAGGAATTGACTACAACAAAACCTTTTCACTAGTTTCAATGCTTAAATCCAATACAGTTAAAATTTCCATTACATATTTCCATGATTATGATATTTGAAAAATGGATGTAAAAACAACCTTCCTTAATGGAACCCTTCATGAAGATGTCTATATGACACAACATAAAGGGTTTGTGACTCTAAAAGATTCCAATAGGGTATTAGAGGTTCAAATCTCCACTAATGGATTAGTCCAATCATCGATGTAATGGAACATTCATTTTGATGATTCAATAATGTAATTTGGTTTCATAAATAATTAATGTGATCCTTGTGTATATAAAAGGTTTAGTGGGATAGTAGTAATTTTATTAATAGTATATGTAGATGATATATTACTTATTGGAAACAAAATACTAGTTTTATATTCAATTAAGGAATGGTTGAATAAATGATTTTTTATATAGGACATGGGAAAGTTAGAATATCTTCCTTGGATCAAGACTCATCATGATAGATCCAACAAGTTTCTCGGTGTAAGATAAAAGTACATATATTTATAAGATATTGAAGAGATTCAATACAAAAAAATCCAATATTGGATTGTTTCCAACATCCCATGTCATCATCAATCCAATAAAATGTGTCTTAAGACACATGAGGAAAGAAACAAAACATAAAGGATTAGATACACAATAGTGATTTGTCCAGTTATCCGCCTATGCATTAACTGTATTAGGAAGGTATTAATCTGATCCAGGTGACCTCCATTGAATAGAAGTCAAGGATATCCTTAAGTATCTGAGGAATACTAAGAATATGTTCCCAATTTATAGAAGATATGTGGAACTAGTCATCATAGGATATGCATATTATTGTTTCCAAACTAATCAATGTGAAATTATGTCCCAAAAGGATACATCTTTAGTTTTAATGGAGATTCTATGAGATGTAAGAGATCAAAGAAGTTTATGGTCATAGATTCAAGGGTAGAGTATAAGTATATTTCTGCTTCTGAGGAAACTAATGAAGTAGTATTGAATTGAAACAATATCAAAGAGATTGATGTGGTACCTAGTTGTAAAATCCTATCACCCTCTGTTGTGATAAAACTATAGTGGTGAATCCTGAAAAAAGTGCCAATGTCACATTATCGATTTATGTGCATACTTTTAAGGTATAATCTCTAAGGGTTTTTTTATAGAGGTGAAGTTTCATTGATTATTATTTTCATGGAATATAATGTGGTGGACCACTTGACTAAATCCTTGACTTATTAGAAAAATGGATATCATGTGAGGTCTAGTGAACTAAAGATAGTAGGTAGTTGGATCTAGTCCAAGTGGGATTTTGTTGGAGTTTGTTTCATATGAAAAACCATTTTTTACTTTGATTAAGAGTATATTTTATGTATTTAATATTAATAAAACTTCTTATTATATATTGCTTTTTGATTTTCATGGATCTAATGTAGTAAAGTCCAAGGGTAAAAATCGAATACATAAGGTTATAGTAGTTCACTTCTATGATGAGAATGTTGATGCATTATGCTGATATTATTAAATAATTTTATATAGTTGAATTACATACTATGATGTGACATATAGTATAGAGACTTTCAGGTGTGAGTTATCATAAGTAGTCAAGGATTCCTCTCATGAGATTTACAGTTGGTAATCTTTGTGATGAGAGATTAAGAGAACAAACCTACTAGTAGAAATTTTACATGTTTTGGTGATATCAGATATTCCTATATGTGAGCATGTGTGATGGTCCTTATACTTTAATATTATTATTAATACATGTTATACCTCCCACACTTATATGTATTTCATAAACCATGACAATAATGGTTCATGGAGTAGTTGGATATGCTAGGTGCGTCACAAGTGACATGTCATTATTGGATAATTTTAAGAAGGATTTTCCCCCTCTACCATTAGACAAGATGATATCCTGACCCTTTTGTTGCAATAAAACTATTACATTAAATTATATGTTCATGGTGTAATAACATATTTATTTTAGACAGTCAAAGAAATACATTTCGAGCATATAGGTTAGTGACACAGATGTATGACCTTCATGAGGAGATATTGTGATGAAGAGATTATATTATATAGTGAGCATTTATATGTGGTTTTCAACATTGGGACATTATGTTCATTCTATTAGGTGCCTTGACCTGTTACTAAATAGAAATATTAGACTTTAGAAAATCCCTCCTAATTCCAACAAGAAAGAACCATAGAGGGTCTCACTAAGTGTTTCCATTTATATCGATTAAATTCTAATTGAATTTAACTAATATAATAATTATTATTATCAATACCAAATAATAATTTTATTCAAGTAATATTGATTGCATAATTAAAAATAATATTTTGTGATATGTGAATATAAGTATATTATTTATTTTAATTAATATTTTCATAAATATTTATTCACTAGTAAGTGAATGAAATTTTTAAATAAATATTTTTTTTTGATAATATAATGAAATACTTATGAATAAAAATATTCGTTTGGGTATTCCGTAAATACCAAGAAGTTCAAAGGGACCAAGGCCACATCTGGTTATAAATAATTATTTATAAGTCGATAAATATTATTTATAAATTTTCACAAGTTGGAACATGCCACAAAATAATAATAATATTATTATTATATGGAATAGGGTTTTATTAAAGGTTATTATATTATTTAATGGCCCACATGAATTAAATAATTATTTTAATTTAAACTCTAACTCTATAAATAAAGGGTTATGTCTGTTGTGTAGTGTATCAATCGTTGTGAAATCGAAAGGGAGAGAATTATTATGCACAATAAATTCTATCTCAAATCATTCTCTCTCTATTCCTCTCAAGAATGAGAACACAATAGGAATTTCTTTAAGACCCAAGAATGAGTGATCAAGAACAAATATTGAGATACATTAGATTCGCTGTACTAGAACCTAGAGATCCTTAGAGCACAGGTGGAACACTGCTATAGGCATTCCACCTTTGGATCCTCAAAAGTACAATGAATTCACTCCAAAATTGTTCATTGGATAATCAAAAACCATCTATAAAGAAAGATCATAACTTAGTTATTCATTTCATCATATATTAAATAAATTAAATGCATATTTGATGTGTAAGATCCTTACTCATGGTTTTATTTAAAGATAATTGAAAGATATTTTAATATATCACCCACCACACCATGCTTCCACTATTCCCATGAAAATCATAAATCATATAAAAAAACCTAATTAATTTTACATGTAATTAAATAAAATTTAAATTTTGGTGTCTTTCTTGGGGAGTGTAACATGTTTAGACTATTTTTTTAAAGACTATGTAAATTATATAAATATTTTATCCATATATTCAATATTTCTATATATAAATATATTTATAAATTATTTTCTATATAGGTTATATGCATGCTGAATTATACTATAGGATAACTACCACATTTTTAAAATAGAATATAGATAATCAAAACTCATCAACACCTAGAAACAAAGAAAAATCTTTTAAATGAGGAAACCAAACACATTATGACTCCCTTAAACCCTTATTATTCTTCTAGAATAAAATTAATATCCAAAAAAACTTATATAAAATATTATTAAATAACCAAACATTTAAGGAACAAACTCTTTTAGATTTTGATATTCAACCTTCATATATTCATATACATGGTGAAGCACTTAACTTTAAAATATATTACACTATAATTCATTTATTTCTTAAATTACATGGACTTATAAGAGAATATCCACACAAACAATTAAAATAATTCTATATTGTGTGATTAGCACTAAAATATAAAGTTTTATATGATGTGCTATTAAAATATAGGTATTTTCCATTCTATTTAAAATCCATTGAAAAGGATTGGTTATACTCTTTGAACACCCCAATTAGAGGGTGGGGAAACATGTAATCACTTATATATATATATATATTACATCCTTGAAAATTAAAATAATAAGGACATAAATAAATAAAATAAGATATTCTAATAGGGAATCAATTCTCGAATGTAGGGAATTTATGAAACGAATTTGTGGAACATGGACATTGTATGATATAAGTGATACAATATTAATACAATGTTTTGATGAATGTGTAATTAAAATTTATCATAATAAGATTTATGTTCTTTTAGGTGGTTCAACAGTGGAAAAGTCATTGATCTATATAAATAACCTCATCAAGAATATATATTAGAATTATCAATAGTTTGGTTCAAGGTCAATTATACCCATTATTTGAGTTATGAGGTTTAATGTTATCAATCTGAGAAGAATGTGGAAACAATTTTTGTAGATTAAAGTTTAACACTATGACAAATTTCAATTTCCCATGTAAAATAACCACCCAATCCCCAAGTTTATTATGTTATCTATACTATGAACAGATAATATTTTGACCAATTCCCTCTATTGAGAGACCCTTCCTAGAGTTGCGATATAATATTCCTTTTCCACTCATGAAACCAATACATTAGGTAAGAACTACACTATCCATCCAACTCTAGATGGAATGATAAACAAGCCTATATGTAAGGGGGTATTATAACTAACCTCAATAGTCATGGAACTATCTATAAAAGGGTATTCATCCTCTACCAATGTATAAATAACATCAACCACCATAATGGAATTTTAAACAAACCACACTAAAACCTAATCCTATAATAGAAGTCCTAATGAAATAAATTCCTACAATTAATATCTAATTTCATCAAACAATCAAAGCTACATTACAATACCTAAGAACTCAATTTGGAAATCTCACTACATTGGTTGGTAAAATCCAAAGTCAAGGGTTATGAAATATCATTCCAAACTAATAATCAACCTCATGGATAAAAGAAGTATTAGTTTCATCATCTTTCAAGGTGGTATGTTATATAAAATCTAAATTACCAATCCATTATATTAAAACTATCTAGAAATATCAACCATTACAACCATCCCTACAAATCCAAATGATAAAATTTCTAGTCTGGATAGAAGTACCACAAAATGAAAGAGAGTGTTATTTAATGATCTGGCTACCCTAATTATTCCTCTTTAATTACACCAAATGGACAGAAAACAAAAAAAACCAAAACAAAATTTATTTTGAAATCTTGGAAACATTTAAATAAATATATGTGAAAATTATCTTGAATAATACAATGAATAAAATTACATGGTATGAAAATTTATTAAAGGATGTGTGTCAAAAATAAAGGTATGTTCTAGACAATAATATTGTGATATTGGATAGCAATGACCTATAAATGATCTTTCCATCACATCCCACCAAATTCAAGGATACAAGAGTAGTATTGATTCCATGTATCATATGGGGGTATTTTTTTTATAATGGATTTTTAATTTGGGTGCCTCTGTAAATGTGAAACGTCATTAAATTTTCTATTTATTTTAGGTTGGGAGTTTAATCCAAAAGGAATAGTTGTTTAAGTGAAAAATAGAATCACTTTAAACCCTAATGTTATTATAGAAGTTGTTCTTAAAATGGTTGAAAACAAAAAAATCATAATATTTTTTGTGTGCTTGAAGTAAAAGATGATAGGTTGAATGGAAATTCCCCAATTATATGTGGTTTGAATTTCATGAAATCTAAAAAAACTTTGAAAAAAATATATAGTGGTATATTTTCTATGTAGGTTGTAGATGAAATTTTCAACTTTAACATCCATTATTACATGAAGAACCCTTCAAATGATTATTCATTTCTTATAATTTATTTTATTGATGACCTTTATATACCCATCAAATATTTTTTTTCATGACCCCCTTTTTAAGTTTTTATTATTGATAAACATGATAGGAAATTATTTACGTGTTTAATGTCATATGTTCTATAAAAATTCCAGGAATAGTTATTAATTAACCGTTTCTTGGTTACTAAGAAATCAATTTCCATCGATGATTTTATTCGCCTTATGAATCCTTACTCTTTATATGGGGATGTTACTGTTTAATAGTAAGACAATTTTATAGAAACATCCTTTTATTGTTCCATACCTTGAATCCAAAGTCGCATAGAATTTGAGCTTAAACCGCTACCTCAAAATTTAAAATTTTCATATCATGAGAATATAAATAATATACCTATCATCATTTCTAGGTCACTCAATACAACGTATTAATTGCAATTTCATTACCTTTAAAGGAAGTATAAACAATAATTTTAATAGAAACTTACTGACATTCATTATATTATCACATATATTTTTATACATCTTATATTATTAAATTATGATGGTAAAATAGTGACTCAAGAATAATACTGACTGAACCCAAAACTCAATAATATGTTAATGGGAAAAAAAAATTATTTGATGTTGGAATCACTTATCCTATATCTATTAGAAAATAGTTTAATATTTTGTAGGTAGTTACTAAAAGAACGTGTATAATGGTAATGAAAAATAAAAATAATTAATTTATACTAACCCATATGTAGAATAAATTGTGTGCCTATATAAACCATCATTGAATTAACTTGAAAAACATTAAATACAATTTCCCATGGTTATTAATTTACCATAATCTATAGATGTTGTTTGGTAAGTCACACTACTATTTCCTAGATAGTTTATATAGATATTTCCATATCCATATTTACCTCAAGGATCAAGAAAAGTAAACCTTCACTTTCCCCATTAACACATTTTATTTTATGAGGATCCCATTTGGTCTATGAAATTACACAAGTACTTTCCTATATGAATGTTTAGTAAATTATTGGATTATATATATAATTTTATGGAATTTTTTATGATCTATTTCAATATATATGGTTCTTCTTTTGATTGGTGATTAAGTAGTTTAAGTGTTTTCATTCATTATTGTATTAAAAAATTTATTTCATTAAATTATAAGATAATACATTTCAAGATTCGATAAGGGATCATACATGTTTATTTAATTTCTATAGATGGATTCCACGTAGATTAATCTAAATTATATTTCATTTTTTACCTACCATTAAATAAAAATGTTTGATATGTTTAGTATTTATTATGGAAAATGATATTTTATCATTGTTTATTTTTAAGACATTAAAAATATTTAACACATCCTCCCCTAATTACTCAAAAAAGAAAAATAATTTATGTTTGAAAAAACTAATGTGGTTTATTATAGAAAATTTAAATCGAGTCTCACAAATCCCCCAATAATCCAATCACTTCCGTGTGATTAACGATTTGAGCTCATGTGTGATGCTCTTAAATAACACGATAACCAAGATCCAAATGTTACTATATATAACTTGGAAACACTATACCTTATCTAGGAAAAAAACTCCATAACTACAAAATTATTTCCTTCCATTATGTTTTTGTATATATTCAAGTCATATATTTTAGGGTCTAAATTTATTGAGTAACTTGACCATGAAGCCCTTTGGTATATATTTAAGAAAATGAAATAAAAAACAAATATAATTTTTTATATTATCTACCTTTAGTAATTAAATATATCAATTAGGGATAAAAAATTATTTAATAATGTAATGGATGACTATATCATTAGGACCCTCATATCCTTTAACATTTTCTCATCATACTTCACTACCATAAATGACATGTTCCCTGATGATTAATTATGTTGAGTGTGAGATTTATTTTCCATTTTGGATGGAACTATAAATTATATTTTTGTATCATGAATTACTATATATTTGGAAAATATTCAAGATGATCATATTAATAATGAGTCTCATTGGTACATTTATTAATTTTGTTCTAGAGAGTTATTTTTAGTCTATCCTCAGATATTATCACACTCTTCCATGTGGATTCCTATTCAATCCAAAATATACTCATCATAAGGTACATGGATATAAGATATTTTGGAATACATTATTTTATGAAAATAATAATTTTTTTATAAAGTTTCATCATTTTCCATGAATAGGTATTTCCTAAAAAATAAGTGAAATATAATAACCACCCTTTATTTTCTATGGTATTTTTTCTATTTAGTGAAATTAATTTATAGTGATATATTTTAATATATTTGAAACTATGTAAATTATTATAATAAAATAATATGTTCCAAAATTTATAAAATCATATGCCACAGGTTCTAATAACTCAAATATCGTGGTAGAATTGTTTAGCTCCCAAATCTTCAATATGTTTAGATTTCCTAGGATCATCATTAGTGAATATTTTTCCAATTTATAAAATTCTACAATGAAAGAACTATTTCCTTAGATTGTGGTTGGGAATTAATTTTCTATAGATTATCACAGCCAAAACAATGATTAAGTTGAGGTGTCACATAGAAATGTAAACAAATTTATAAAGTAATAGTGAATCCTAATAGAATTATATGAGTCATAAACATGATGATTCATTGTGGTATTTACATAGTACATTCAAAATCCTCATCGTTATATCACCATGTCATCTTTTATTCATGAAGTGTTATCAACTACAAATTCATATAGAACAATGTTCCTATTTTTCCATTAAATAATGGAATTATAATTTTTATGGCATAAGTGCTCAAATGAAATTATAAATTCAAGAGTTAGAGTAAATATAAACAGATTCATATTGGAAATCCAAAATTAATTAGGAAATAACCATGGTTATACATGAATGAAATATTTTCCATTTTTAGTTCCATATTAGTTATAAAGTACACCATTAAAAATCAAGGATAGTTTTAAAACAGGGTAAGATTATTTTCTATGGGTTTATCCCATACATGAAAACTAATGTATACTATTTTGTGGTTTTCTAGGTAGAAAAAACATATAACAAATAGAAAACAACTATATGTAATGAACGAACCTAGGTCAACTAGAAAATACACCCAAACTATACCCTCACAGATTATGGGTAAAATAGGAAAACAAAAACCAACCATGAATATGAACCAAACAAAACAAACATCCAAAGACATAAGTATAGTGTGAGAAATGTCCCAGTAGGATACCACCATAGTTTCTATACATGTTCTAATACCAAAATTCAATAATGTTATATTTTAAAGAAAAATATTTTTATAAATCACCTTTAAAAATACGAACCATTTATAAATCATTTTCATTTTTTACTTTTTTTTTATGAAATCCATTTATATTCTCAAAGTAGAGATATGATAAGTATAAATGGTAAAAAAAATAAATCATATCCACGCATCAATAGGTATATAGGTAAAAACATATCCATTAAATATCCTATCATGTGAATCTATGTGATACAACCTCATATAAAAACCTATGTGTAGAAATCCATGAAAAAAAGAATCATGTGATAAATAAAAATAAATGAAAAATAACCACACATATTTGTATCTATCCTATGGAACACTACGTACTAGACACTCACAATCCTAAATAGGCATATGTTAGATCCAAATGATATCGAGTCCTTCAAGCTGATACTGAAAAGGCTACCTTGTAGTGGTGCAACACACACTATGGTTACTAATTTCTCTATCCTGATGCACCCAAGGTTACCAATGTTTAATTTCACAAATCTATTTTCAAAAAAATTCTCAAAATTTTATAAAAAATTAGCAAATCCTATCCAATCCACTTTAGAGTTTGAAAACATTTTTCCAAATTAATCAAATCCATTTTGAAAGAAAAACAATTAGGAAAACGTTTTCCTTTCCAATAAACTATTTGAAAACATTTATCACTTCAAATAAAATTAAACCCTAAAAGAATTTAACAAGTTCAACATTAAATTCATCAAATTAACCCATTGTATAGAAACACCTACCTCAACATGGTAGAAACTAAAATGATTTTTACAATAGTGACTGGAAACTGATAGAACGACCTTTGTAGGACCAGACACACCAAGAAATTGAAAAAGATCAATAGAAAACACTATCTAATAAAAACCCCACAAAAATCACATATCAACCAACACCCAAGAAGATAAAAAATGATCCCATACCCGAAAATAATAAATCTAACCACAATGGTGATCAATGGTTGAAATAAGTGATCAATATGGAAGGAATAACCCAAAATAGACCAGGGATCTCAATATCTTGACTAAAGTGATGATGCATATGAAATAATGAATCAAAAACACACACATCACCCAAAAAGTCTAACTTATTCCTATTACACTATGTGTAACCACCTCACATGTTATGTATTCCATGAGACATAGATATGGTGAAAACCCCATCACTTTTTATTAAAAACTTTATATTTTCTCTTTACAAGGTGTGTACATATTACATGACATGTAATCCATCCACATTGTGTATCAGTTCATGGATTATTCCTAACATACATTAAATAGTGTGTAATTCACTTACATGGCATGCAAGTTCCCAGTGTCTAACAAAAACGATAGTTTTAAGCTAAAAATTATAATAAATACCTAACTTCATAACTATAATAATCCTCTCAATTAATTTTTTACATTACACAACCAACGATAATGGAAAACCAAAACAAAGGTTAAAGAATACATTATAGAAAAGTTATTGTGTGTTACAATTTGCCTACCATAAATGATTTCTACCCCTAGAAACCACTAATGATCCTGGATCCAGAAAAAAAAAGTAAATTTTTTCTTTATAAATGAATCTCAATACCACGTCTTGTGGATATCCTGTCTAAACTGTCTTTGTACTTGGAATAGAGGTATCATTTTACCACATAATACCTTATCATGGACATCGAAAATTTTATTTGTCTGCTCAACCAAAGTGGTATCAGGCTTAAGATCAACATCCTAGAACCTAATAACATGGGAATTATATGTTATATACCTCCTCAACATGGAAAAAAGAAACACATCATGCATAGATATCAAACTATATGACATGTGATATGGATAGGCCACCCTCACTAGTTGTCCAACGATAACCAAGGGGGCCACAAATCTCTTTTCCAACTTACCATTTTTGCCCAAAAAATAATGTCCCGTGTGAGGTGAGACTTTGAAAAGGACCCAATCAAAAAACTCAAACTTCAGCAGATGATGCTGACGGTCTGCATAGGATTTTTGATGAATCCTTGTTGTGATCAAATTTCTTCAGATCAACTACACCATCTCCATCATCTCTTAAACAACCATTAGCCCAACCAAGTACTTCTCTCCCAACTTTTCTCATCACAATGGATATCTACATGGTCACCCATATGTATCCTTAAATAGAACCATATTTATCAAATCCTGATAAATATTGTTACAACAAAACTTGTACAAATTCAAATTATTTTCCCAAGATCCTCCAAAATCTAGATCACAATCCAATATCATATCCTCTAGAACCACGATAGCCCTATTTCCTTATGCGGATGATAAGGATTGATTAATTTAATCAAGGAACCCATTAAATCTTGTAAAACTTTCCAAAATCTATATGAGAACATTGAATCCCTCTCAGAAACAAATTCATAGGGAACCCCATGAATTCTCACAACATATCAGATATAGAATTCCCCAAACTGTTCCACTTTCATCCTCTCCTTGATATGTAGTAAATGTTTGGATTTCATGATTCAATAAATGATCTCTGAAATTGAATCCTTCAAACTAGGAGTATAAGTTAATCCAATGCTAAAATACATGGAAATCTCATCCCACATCCAAGCTAGAATGGATAAGGGATGCAACAACCTTTTGGGTCTCTATTTTCCCTCCACAATTCTCTGACATGTATGGAACTACAAAAAAATATCCACTATCTACCATCTCATCCTATGCTAATAATATCAATACCTCAAGTAATGATACATCTTTTCATCCCCCATGTTCATAGAACAATAAGACTATTTTCCACTATCCAACTACTCCAGACATAAGGAAAACAGAATAACCAACCTTTTATGAAATAATAAAGATCCATTGGGAGACTGAGACTAGTCACCCAAAGCCTAAACACCATAAAGGATTTCACTAAAGTGTTGGAACTAGGTGTCATCCACCTTCTCAATCCCAACTCTCTTATTAAAAGATGAGTAAAATTTTATCAAAGCCACAAACACCTGGCCAACAACCTATTCCACTCCCAAACTCATCTCAACAAACAATATAATCAAAGAACCATATTCAAATGATTTATTCAAATATTGTGTTTGTAAATTTCGACTCAATTAATCGGCAACCACATTTCATTTCCCAGAGGTATAAAAATTATCAAAATAAAAAATTTGAAGAAACTCGACCCATCATATCTATCAAAAATTCAGATCCCACTAATTAAATATATATTCCATTCTCTTATGATCAAAATATATTTTAAACCACTCCCCAAATAAATAGTGACTCCAAATTTTTAGTACATGCATAATTGATTCTAACAAAATATCATGGGTAGGGTAGTTATTCTCATGAGGGATCAAATATTGAGAGCCATAAGCGAAAAAATCTTTCCCCAACAAAAAGACACATCCCAAAACCATACGTGATGCTTTGTAGAAAACATCATAACCCAACCCCGGCTCTAGAAGAATCAAAATCAGGGATGAATTCATACTCATAATAAGATACTCAAAAGATCGCTATGATATGTAATTCCATTCAAAATTTACACCCGTATGGGTAAGAGCTGTCATCAAATAAGCACTCTTGGATTAATCCTAAAAAAACTATCTATAGTAACTAGCCAAACCCAAGAATCTCTGGATAAAAATATCAATTCTAGGATACTCCCAAGACATATATGCATGTACCTTTTTGGTATCTACTATGATGAACCTATTAGATATCACATCCCCTAGAAGCATTGCCTCTGAGATCCAAAACTCATACATGGAAATCATACCATATAGACAAATTTTATTCAATGTTCAAGGAATGATATAAAAATGGCCCATGTTCTCCTCTGATTACTCGGTGTACACAAAAATATCATCCACAAACACAACAAAAAAGAGAGAGTCCAAGATATTATGAAAGATCAAGTTCATCAAATCCATAAACAATGCATAAGAATTTGTGATACTGAATGGGATAACTAGAAACTAAAAATGGCCATATTAAATCTTAAATGCTATCTTGGTTATATCTCATTATCTCAAACTCTAAACTGGTGATACCCCAACCTCATGTCAATCTTAAAAAACTAATGATTCCCTCTAATTTGATCAAAGAGATCATCAATCCTTGGAAAAGGATATTTGTTCCTAATAGTCATCCGATTTAACTTTTGATAATTAATACAATGTACTAGGCTCTTGTATGACATTTCTAGAAACTATGACAAGGGAAGACCATGGTTACATGCTAGGATGAATAAACCATTAATACTCTTGGTTCCCAAGATTTAACATAAGTTACACCAACTCATAATGAGTCATATGATAAGATGACAGAGAAACATGCATCGTACCAAGGAGAGGGTCAATAATAAATTTGGCCTCTCTATATATAGAGTAAAACCCTAAAAACATATGAAAATAACCTAGGGTACTCATACTCAACCATAGAAATTTGACCACATAATTTAGAGTCAATTTCATCAATAAAAGACTCTAAAAATAGGAATTATATTACCCTAGTATATGGAACAACAGACCATATTCTTCTTAAAATAAAGTCTCATTCACCCTGAAAAACACCACTAACACCATCATCATATAATAACTAAACACGATGGTGATAAAATTCTATCTGGGTCTTAACACTGATCAGCCAATCTATTCTGATAATCAAGTCAAATTTTTCAAGATCAAGCACTAAAAATTCATGCTCCGCCTCAGAGTCAGCTATGACCACCCAACACACAAAAAATTTGAAACCTTGTTTGAACCTATTTTCCAAAAGCATGGATATATACCACTAGAATGGAATAAGTTCCAAACACAAGACAAAAACATCATATATCTTTGAAGATATAAAAAATGAGTAGCTAATAAATTAGACAAATGAAGAACCATAGAAGATGTGATAAACACCATACATATAACTATAGATAGACCTTCATTAAATTCCTCTAGCACATAATCCACTATATAATGTTATCTATTCTTAACCACATGAACATATCCCATGGCATAAGGATTAGACCCACCACCCTTGGAAGCATCTTTATAAACATGTGAACCTCTAGTGAGAGTTTATCCTTCCCTACTTCCTTTGAGATATCATTTCACAAAAGTGTTTTAGATGGACATATCATCCACAAAGATAAAAATTTATAGGATAAACCACATAATTAGTCTTTTTATCACCTAACCTTCCACATTGGTAGTGTAAAACCCATTGATTCCCTTTTAAATCCCGCAAAACTATTCCTGAAGAAATCTGACAACTCTAATGCTTCAAATTCTGGCTAGAAGATACACCCTGGCTAACCACTGAACCAACTGAAGCACAAACTAGACCTATCTTCCTAGGTATGTATGGATCTGTCAAAGTGTCCCTTTCAAATACCACTAAAAGGTTTTAAGTCATAAGAGTATCAACATCGACTAAATTTTAGGCCTCATTCCTAACCCAACCCTTTGAGCCTACAGGTACGCATTAGTGAAAAACCATGATGCTAGATGCACTAACTCAAAAAAAATGGCTACAAAACTCTATAAAGGTTTTCTCCCCCAAATATATGGTTAGAAACTCTTAGGTCTTTTCCAAACACAATTTATAAGGATAAAAAGTTGTATTAAATATTTTCTTGAGTGGAGCCCAGGTAAGAGCCTCATTAAACATAACTTCCATAATATATTCCCACTATATTTTTCATAGTACCTTGAGTATATATGTGGAGAAACCCACCATAGAGACTTTATGAGTCTTTATGAAGTTGAATATCCAATATACCCACTCAAGCCACTCCTCAAATTCTTGGGGTCCTTTGTTACCATGAATGATGGGTGGATGATGCTTGGTAAATTCTAATCCTTGATCTGTTATGGCGTTAGGGTTCCATATACCCACTTAACCTAGAGTCTGGATAGTACGGAAAAAATATTATACCAAATTAGGGTCCACTAGAGGATTTTCCTTTGGAACCTATCTCACATCTTACTCTTTTTGATTTGGAAGAGCTCTTCTCTGAGGATTTTTCTTACAAAATACAAAAAACCTATTGGTTTTGTGAAAAATAAAAAAATGATAAGACTAAATTTATGTATTGATATCAAATATTTAAAATAATATGAATTTAAATAAACCATGAATAACCTTATTTAAAATGGAAAAGGGAAATTTAAATAAACAACCCATACATTCTATTCAAATAACTTTTATCTAAAATCTCAAACCTGGTAAAAATTCCTAACCACACATGGTAACATGGCTTTTGTCATGAGAGTGAGTTGGCCATGCCCATTTTCTGCACTTACTATAAGAATTATAAAAGTACTAAAATTGGTCTACCCAAGATAAAAAACCAAACACAGATAGCGATAACACACATCCGGTTGAATTTTCCCTTTGATACCAAATTATAACAGACAAACTAAGGTAAATAAGAAAATCCACCCATACCATCCCATCACAAAAATATGGGCAAAACAGGAAAATAGAAACTAGTCCTAAATACCAACAAAGGAAGACCAATATCCAAAGGAATAATTAGGTTTTGTGACAAAGCACAGTATTATACCACAACCATTTCTTTATAAGGTCTAATATCAAGAATTCAATAATGATATCATCTAAAACAAAATAGTTTTACAATGAACTTTTATAAATCCAAAACATTTATAAATCATTTCCTAATTTTATTCCTTTGGTTTTTCATAAAATACTTTCATATTCTCGTAGAAGAAATATATCAAGTTGAAGTGATAAAAATAGAAAAAATATCCATTCATTAATAGGTATAATGATAAACACTTATACATGAAGTAACCTATCTTGTGAAGCTATGTGATACGAAGTCATGAAAAACTATGAGAAATGATCCGTAATAAAAATAATCATATGATAAATAACAATAATTGAAATAGAAACTCACAATTTGGGCTCTATCCAATGGGTCATTGCATTATATAAACTCATAAACCAAAATAAGAATATGTTGGATCTAACTGATATTGAGTCAGGCCAGTCAATACCAAAAAAGGTCACCTCCTAGTGGTGTAATTGTAATGTCTATGATTTTACATGTATTATTTTTGGATATTATATGGATTATTTTTTAAAAAAGGTGCTAAGACGGAGTGCGGTTCTTAGTCCTAGTGTGCCCGAAATAATTGTTTGAAATATATTACTTATATTGAATAGCACACACATGAAATTTTACTTAACAAGTTGAATAAATTATAAAAGGGTTCCTAGATCATAAATTGGAGGTCACTATTGATTTCATAATTCAATTTTTACCCTAGTAAAAACTTAACATTAGTCAGCATGGGACATTTTTTTGAAAAGTCATCATGGTCATGGAAATGAATAAAATAATTTAAATAAATTACTTTATATTTTTTGAAGCAGTGATTAACAATATTTAAATAGTTTTTTATGTTAGAATTCAAGGGTTATCTACATAACCCTGGAGACATTAGATAACCATTGGAGATAGATTTAGATAATTCTATCAGGTGAACGATGATGGGATCATGGATCGACGATCGACTTTCATAAAATTAGAAGGATCTATCTAACAATAATGAGACAACATGGTTCCTCATTATGGATTGATCAAAATCGAGTTAGGGAAGGTGTTTTGGTTTTATTCTTCCCCGTTATTTATTTCTATGATGAACACGAATCAATTAATGAATATATTAATCTACGGTTTGATTATTAAGAGGGATGGGTTGTTTATGGAGGATTTATGGGATATTATCATTGTGATTTGATTTATTTTGATTGTAGTTTTGATGAAAATGAATTAATATCAACATGAATATTAACTAAGGTCCCTTCCTCATATATGTTCTTGTGATTTTCCCCCCAGTTTTGTGTTCATCGTGAACATTCTTCATTTGGCCTAAGACTCGAAAAATCCTGATCAATTAGTCATTGGACAATCGTTTCATGGTGTAATGATCTAAAATTGTATATTTCGGATGAGAATGACATGAAGGAGGTGTATTTATGGAAATAGAGTGATTTGGATGATGATGGATACTAGATTTTTCATTCTTTTTTGTTCTTCGGAGCAAAAAGAAGAGTAATGCTTTGATTTTTTTCTAAGAATATCTAATGACGGAATGCATTATCTGACGAGGGAAAGGCATATAGAGTCGGGATCCTTGATATCATGGAAAAATAATCTTTAGATCAAAGGACCAAAGTTCCAGATCAAATGTGTGATAAAATTTTGGATTCCGTAAAATACAAAACAACACACCATGTAATCCCAATTTACACACCGTATGGGGACCCCTGAGAAGAAACTAGGGTTTCAAAAGGATGTTAAATAACATGAAGTATGTGACCCTTGTCACATTGTATGTGGTCTCTCCCTGATGACTCAATGTGTACTTGATAAGTACACATACATAGGGTGGACTACATGAGATTAGAGCATGTTGTGTACTCCCCAACATGGACACGGCCTATACCCATCACACAGGCTTAGCCATGTATAGGTACATGAAAAAATTTATAGGGGACAAAGCCTTGTACTGGGACTCAGTTAGAATACACGGTCATCCTACATGTTGTGTGTTACCACACGGGCATGGCTTGATGAAATGGACCGTTTACATGAGCATAACCCAGGGTCAAGGGACATAGCATGTGACCCAAACTACACACGATGTACTCCTTTATATAAGTATTGTAGACTTTTTCCCTTCTATATTGGACATGTTTTGTTATGGAATGTTCCCCTTATCCCTGTTGGAACCATGGCCGTTCTTTTCATGAATTGGAGTATGGTTTTTGTTTGTTGTCAATACTCTATGGAAGTCATGAATGTGTGATAGTAAAGTGATCATACAATTACAGAAGACAACAATATTGAAGTTGGGGCTGTTCTCCAGTGTTTTCCAACTTTTTGGTCCTAAATATATGAAAATTAAGACATAGGTTGTCGGAAAAAGGTGGTTCACACAAAGAGGAAGTGGTGCGCAAAATAGGTGAGGTGTGCGCGAAAAATAGCATGTTTCATGAAAAACAACATGGTGCGTGAAATATTGGAGAAAGAATTTTTCACACTAGAGGTTTTTTAGAATAATAACGTCAGAAAATGGGAAAGGAATGCGTTGTACGAATAACATGGAGATGTGCGCAGAAAATAGTTCCTGCGTGAAATGTATTGCGTGCAGAATGAGAGGTTTTTCGCGCCAAGATGGGTTTTGCATGTGGGGGTTGGCAAAGCCTATAAATAAAAGGTTCCCCCTCTCATTCCATACGGTTAAAGACTATAATAAGATCCAAGTGCTGATGCGCATAAAATGTTCTCATAAAGGAGGTTGCGCGAAAAAGGCCGAGTTGCGCAAAAATGTTCGAGTTGCGCGTAAAAGGTGTTGCGCCTAAAATTTTAAGCTGCGTGAAACCGTAGACATTGCGCGTAAAATTTGATGTTGTGTGTAAAAGTGGAAGGTTCATGAAAAATTGGATGGTGTGCATAAAAGGTGATGTTGTGCAAAAAAGTCAAAGCTTCGCTTAAAAGTTGAGGCTGTGCGTAAAGGTGGTTGTTGCGAGAAATATTTTCCGCACAAAAATCTAATATTGCACACAAAAGTGATATATTTCGTGCAAAGTGTATGTGTTACACGAAATCCTCATTGTAACCTATTTGCATATTTCAAATATTTGTTTTAGTGTTTTAGTGCTTTCAATTGCATCCTTTTTGGACTTCAATGCAAGAAGAGGCTCATGCTAAACAGAGGAAAAGAATACAATGCATATCTACTGGAGAGACCTTCATATATATAAACTGAGTGGGACTTCACAAAAGACAGTGAGCTAGGGGGAGTCAATGAGAGTGACCCGAGGGATGCAGTGATCTATCCATGAACCTTTGTAAAGTTAGTGTGCCTGGAACGATGTGATTGTGACCAAATACTGTAATCCATAAACTAGTGAAGATTAATGGATTTTGGTACGACTGACACACTATCGGCGTATGATTTTTTGATATAGACCTTTGTGGTGAACCAAGTATAAGTTTCATGTCAACTTCCTTCATTAATTTGTTTGATAGATATAACAAGTTCCTACCAATGTGGGAACAAGATCCTCAATATTAAAAAGAAAAATTTAATAGCCTGATTCACCCCTCCCCTCTTAGGGTGTTCCGGGGTCCTTCAATCCCTTCCTTGAACATTGGTATGAAATTATATCCTACTCCTAGGACTAAAATCCCTTTAGTATGAATTCTTGGATAGATTCATTGGAATCTATATGAGAGGCTTGGAGTGTGATCCTCTGTTCATCTTCATGTCTTAGGTGGATTTCTTGGTATCTTCATGAATAACACAATAAGGTCATTGATCTTATACTAAGTTGGGTAATCCAATTTGAGTTGTTGGTATCACCCCATAGGCTTGTTAGTGGTCCTCATTTGTGCAATGTATTCTCTTAATACTATCATTTTATTCCTATCATGATGATTCCTAGAGAGAAGTACCTCTCAGATAGACGTTATCAGTGAAATCAAACTCAGTAGTGTCTTCTCTTGTATGTGTGATTTGTGGACTCTACCAGTTGAAAGCCTGGGCTGGTATACTATGGTTTGGACATATCTCTAAACAATGTGTATTTTTTGACTATATTTGGATATTCTTATTATATATGTTGTAGAAATATACTGGTGTAGATCTGATTATATTTCCTTTGTTCTATTCTTTGTTGTTTTAGGACTTCTTGCTATGTATTGTAATAATCACCCTTGTATGGGATTTTCTCATAAATGTTGTTCCATGTAAAGATGATCCATCTTTTGATATATTCTTAGGTGGACCAAGACTATAAGTATTTTAGTGATACCAGACAGACTAAGGTGTGTTCTTGAGGATTTTTGATGGCAGTCCCAGTACTTATGTTAATGTTGGACATGTTTTTTCAGACTCTCCATGGATAGATTGTATTTGACCATGTTTACTTTCTTTTACTTCATTTCGTAATCTGGTTATGGGATTTATATGTATAAATGAATTCTTGTTAAGTATTATTATATTTCAATATTGTATAGGATTGGAGATGTTTGTGTGTGTACATGTACTTAGTATAAGACCTCCCATGTTATTTATGTTCCTTCATAGAATTAGTTTCCATCCCCTGACATATTGGAGGGGGGATTGGGGAGTCACGTAACTGGCCCAACTAAGATGGGTTATGAAAGAGTGGTATTAGTGTGGGTCAATTTTACTTTAGTATTGAGAGTGTATTAGATTAGTTTAAGGAAACAGTGTTAAGTGTTTTGAGTTCGACATTCATGCTAGGGACACCAGTATTGGTGCGGCGGATGATGTATCTATACCACAAAACTATAATCACCAAATTTTTAACACGATACATTTGATCATCAATTGTAAGGAAAAAAATGATACATGCAACATATAGAGAATGGGTGGTTTTTTCCAATTTCTTCTTGAGTCAACTCTCCAAATATACTCATTGACTGTGGTACATCTTGTTTGTTTCAGGATGCCTATTTGATGTATTACAACTAGGATTAAGCTTCAGGATTACATGGATGATCCCATCAGAGATGAGGCATCAATATAGGTACTAGTTCTTAAGATGTTACCTCTGGGTGGTGCACTATCCACACCACCCATAGAGCATCACATGGTACCCATAGTACCAGTGGATGAGGTGCGCTTGCTATGTGCGTATTATGATTTTTAGAAACAAAAACCCCTCAAATTCCGAGGTTAACCTAACCCATAGACATATAATAAATATATTGAGGTGGTGAACCTTGTTTTCTCTCTACTTAAGAGACCTACAGATCATATGGTTGTCCTAGTGGCATTCTTTCTTCATGGATCAACAGGGTGATGGTGGGGTTTGATTACCTAGTCTTATGATGAGGCGACTCTTTCATGGATGAAGTTTGAGCACCTTTTTAGGGATGATTTCTCACTAGATATGCTAAGGGATATATGAATATATATAATCTTCTATAACTCCATCATTGGATTCATGACTGTACCTGAGTATTCGTCATGGTTTACCAACCTCTCCAGGTACTAGAGGGATATGTTTCATGATCAATGTTTCAGGGTTTGAACCTTTGATCTTGGAATTCTTAGATACATCTAAGCCAGTTTTATCCATCAATTCATTCTTACCTATGATGGGGTTATATAGAAAGATTTGGTGGTTGAGAGTTTATTGGATGATCAGATATATTTAGTGGTTATCAGAAGTGAGAAAGCGTGAGTAGAGACCTTGGTGGTAGGGAGATTACATCAATCTCATGGGCCTAGATGTGTGATATGTTTTACGAATAGGTCCCATGATATAGGATCTATAGTTCAGGGCTCACATAGAGTGACTAGTTATCCATGAGAGAGGTGGTTCTACTCATGTGATTGTAGGTTAAATCATAGACAAGATTGTCTGACCCTCCATATAGTTGACAAAGACACAATGGATGGTCCACTAAGGCAGAGACAATGGTAGGAGTAGGCAAGTTTGCAAGGTGGTAGACATGGCCCATGATCTATGAGAGTATCAGGAGGTGGTTTATTTTTTGACTTGTTTCCACCACCATCCCCAGGTGGTCCATGCCAGGTTTAGGGAGCTAGAGAAAAGGGGCATGTATAACTATAGGTGGTCGAAACTTATAACGTAGAGGCTCTGAGAATGATATGAGGTATGATATTTGTCTTTTCTACCATAGTTGTGGTAAAAATATACGTAGCTTCTAATCATTACATTCTTTCCACATACCTTGTATGATACTTAGATATTTCATTTGAACCATTGTCTTGATCCTTAATCTTAGAGAATCCTACTAGAGAAGGCTTAGTAATCACGCACTTCTACTGACAGGGAGAACTGACTCTTGGTGGTGTGATTTCCTATTGCAATATCACGGTAGTAGCATCGAGTCCTTAAGGAATCATTCTTATGATGGATTGGTTATCTATAGTTCATTCCCTAATTGAATATTCTAGTCGAAGGGTGTGGTGTGTCCATTGTAATGGAAGTCAGTTCTCCATTTTTGGTGAAAGGGAAACCCAAGAACTACATGATGGACTCATGCATAGGATGGTGTAGCTGATTAATCATTATTGGAAAGATTGACCATTGGTTTAGTGGGTGTTTTGAGTTTAGAGTTTCAAGAAGAGGTGGAAGATTATGAGGAAGTCTTCCTGAAGGATGTTCTAGGTTTACCTCCCCCAATAAAAGATAGACTTCTGCATTGGTCTACACCCTAGGAAGACATCGATATCAGCACCAGTATATCATATGGATCTTGAAGATCTTCATGATACAAGGGTTTAGTTAGGGGACTTACAGAGAAAGGGGTTTTTCATGGACCCGGTGTTTCACCCTAGGTAGCCCCAATTTTGTTTTCTAAGAAGGATGATCGGATTTTGTGGTTTTGTGTGAACTACCAGCTCTTGAACAAAGTGATAATGAAGCAAAACTATCCACTACTGAGTATCGAGGACCTCTTTGATTAGTTGAGAGGGGAACAATGGTTCTGGTATGTTGACCTTAGGTCAGGATATCCCTAGTTGAGAGTACAAGATTAGAATATACCAAAGAATAAATTTAGATGTCTTTATTATCACTATTAGTACTTGGTGATTCCCTTTGGCCTGAAGAATTTCCCAATAGTTTTTGTGGGTCTCATGAACTGGATCATTCAACCTTACTTATACTAGTTCATGGTAGTCTTCATCGATGATATCCTTGTGTACTTAGAAATCGAGGAGGTGCATGTGAGACACTTGAGGAAAGATATGAACGTACTCTGAAATCACTAAAAATAGGAAAATCCCTTGAACTTCTAGTTATGGTTTCAAGCGGTCCACTTTCCATCACATTTTATCTTAGCGAATGTAGTGACAATGGACCTGAAAATGGAAAATGTTGTGTTATATTTGGATCCACCCACGATTGTGATGGGGGAAAATAGATTCCTTGTGTTGGAAGGCTATTACTAGAGATTCATAGCTGATTTAACCAGAATATCAAAACCCATAAAAAAATTAAACTCAAAAGGTGTTTCCTTTTATGTGGAAAGAGAGGTTCTAGCTATATTTTCATTAGTGGAGGTAGTGTTTGATGGGAACTCCCATATTGAGATTGTATGAGGAGGGTTTCAAGTAAATAGTGGTCTGTGATGCATCAGGAATCAGTCTTGGTTGTTTATTGATGTATAGGAAATTGGTGATTGCCTATAGTTCATGCTAGTTGAGACCACACGAGAAAATAAAACAAAACCCATGATCCTGAGCTTATAGTAGTGGTCTTCACTTTGATGATGTAATGACACTACATGATGGGTGAGCAGTTTATCGTCTACTTGGATCATAAGAGTCCCAATTATATATTCTATCAATAGGATCTCAACCTGAGAATGAGGAAATTATTATATTTACTCTTGGAATATGAATTCAAAATTTTCTATAGTCCTAGGAAGGGGAACGTGGAGCAGATTCTCTCATAATGAGATGTTTTTCGCTATTGATAAATGAGACTTTATATCAGTTTGTCTCATTGTAGTTATCCTTTGTGGATGTATATAGAGCATCTTACCTCCAGTTGATGATTGTTACCCCATCATTCTTGCAACGAGTTAGGGAGGCACATCTTGGTGATTCTAACTGTGGGACCATACGTACTCAGATATCCACAGGGAATACTATATACAGGTATTATAAATCTGGGGATAACTTCATTATTTTCATATGATGCATGACGGTACTAGTGAAGTTTTAGTAGGAGGTTCGGAGAGTGTTTTACACATCTATTTTGATGATACATCTTGGTGTAGAAATGATGTACCAGGACCTCAATGTCATTTTTTGTGGCAAGATATAGAGAAAGTAGTTGCATATTTTGTTCCTTGATGCCTTTGTTATCACTATGTAAATGATGATCACTAAGTTTCTCCAAGTTTGGATAAATATGAGGTGATATAGTGGTATTAGGATGGAATATCTATATACTTCATGATGGGATAACCATGTATGTCTAGTGGATATGATGCCATATGGGTGATCGTAGACTAACTCACCAAGTCATCTCACTTCCTCGATATATGAGAGTAGAGTTAAATAGATTTCTTGGAACACATCTACATGAAGAAGATAGTATGAAATCATAGAGTTCCATGAATGATCATTTCTGACCATGCTAATTTATTTACATTTCGTTTGTAGAAGGGATTGCAGGAGGCATTTGGGACTTAACTATGCTTGAGCACAACATTTCACCTAAAAAATGCTGTCCAAACTAAGAAAACCATTTAAGTTCTGGGGGGAAATTTTGTGAGCTTACATGTTGAAATTTTTCCATAATTCGGAGGATCACCTACCACAGGTGGATTTTTAGTAAAACCAAACCTATCATTCCACAATCGGCATGGTACCATTTGAGGCATTGTATGGGTGACCCTGTATGTCACCACATTGCTAGACTAACCTAGAAGATTCATCTCTCTTTGTCCTTGAGTTAGTACGAGCTATAGCTTAGAAGGTTAAGATCATCTTGGTGTAGATGAATACTTTACAGTGATATCAAAAGTCTTATTCTAATAAGAGACATAAGACTTTGGAGTTCGAGGAAGGAGACCATGTGTTCCTATGTGTTTTTCATCGACATGGATTACCAATATTTTGATGGGGAGGAAATATACCCTTGAGGTTCATTGGATATTTCTAGATATTACATAGGGTTGGAAAGGTGGTGCACCACTTAGCTCTACCCCCATAGTTAGACTGGGTTCACAAAATCTTCCATGTGTCATAAATAAGGAGGTACTTGCATGACCCATCATACATTATGGACTGGGGTGACCAAGACATCAATAATGGAGTGATATTTTCTGAGTACCTAAAAGAGATTGTAGATCAGCATGAGAGGATCATTTTTGGGTGGTTGATTCCTTCAGTGTGTGTCAAGTTGCATCATGGGAATCTCCAAGATAGCATATGTGATCAAAAGTCTATAATTTGTGCTTAGTAACCACATATTTTTTATTATCCCTTCTTTTGGATTTTTGTGGACACAAAAACCTTAAGCTAGGGAGAATGTAATGTCTCATATTTTACATGAATTATTTTTGGATACTATATAAATTATTTTCAATACTAGGTATTGAGAAAGTTTGAAATTCTGAGGCATGGTGTGCCCAAAATATATTTTTGAAATATATTAAATATATTAAATAAAATATAAACATAGTTTTCCTAAAAAAGTGGAATAACTTCTAAAAAAGTTTTTGGATTATAAATCCAAGGGAACCATTGAGTTTTGAATGGGAATTTTAACCTAGGTTCAACTTAACATTAGTCTACTTGGGGTATATTTGGAAAATTCATCATGTTGAGAGGGTATGGCATTGCCATCAGTTCTGTGCCCGTGCATATCTGCACAGGACTGTCTGCTAAGGGGTCCTTCAACGCGAAAGGCTTCTCATCAACGCACATATGCTCAGGTGGGGAAGGGACGGTTGATTTCTCTGGGTGTTTTGGTTGTTCATTTTACTTTTGTGGGTTCTCACTTTTTCCTCAAAATTGTTTTATTTATAATAAAAAAAGTAATTTTAAGGTATAGAAAAGTAATCATGGGCATGGAAATAAATTAAATAAATTATTTTATTTCATTTTTATTGATGTAATGATTAAAAATATTTAAATATATTATTATGTAATAATTCTAGGGCTATCTGCATAACCCTATAAAATTTTGAGAACCATTAGAGAGATATTTGGTGAATTCTATCAAGTGAATGACAATAAGATCGTTGATTGATGAACAACATGCATCATATTAAAAGGATATTACCAATGAGTGTGATGAAGCTTCATTATTCATTAGTGATTGATCCAAATTGAGGAAGGGTGTGTTTTTTGATTTGATCCTTCCATGTTCTTGTTTTCTATGATGAATGTGAATCAATCAATAAACAGATTGATATGTGGTTTGATCAATAGGCAGGATGGGTTGTTTTTTGGGGTATTTATGGGATATTATCTTTGTGATTTGAATTATTTTGATTTTTTTCAAACATAAATGAACCAAGATAGACATGATCATCGATCGAGGTCAGTTCCTTCTATATGTTCTTATACATTTCTCCCCATGTTCTGAGTTCCTCACTTTCATTATTCATTTGGCCCACAACACAAAATATCATGATAAGTCGATTATTACACAACCATTTCATGGTCGAATTATCTGAAATCATAGATCTTGGTTTGGAAATACATGAAAGAGGTGAGACAATGGAGACAAAGCAATTCAGACGATGGTGGATACCCGATTTTGTGTCCTTCAGTGTTCTTCGACACACAAAAAATAATGATAATTTCATCCATTTTAGGATATGATATATTGATAGAATATGTTGGTTAATTATGGTGAGTCTTGGAAGAGTTTGGATCACTGATCTCATGGAGAAATGATCATTGTATTAATTTTTAGAGGCACCAGATCATACCCAAGTTCAGATCTGAGATTATATAAAATCCTAAACAACATGGTGTGTAATCTGGATCTATACATCATGTGCCCCCCGAGTGGAGAATAGGGTTTCTAAAGGAATATAAATATCACTCAATGTGTGACACCTGTCACATGGAATGTGGTCTCTAATAAATGACTAGGCGTGTACTTAGGAAGTACACAGACATGGGGTGGACTATATGGTATTGGAGCACACCTTGTACTCCCCCACACAGACATGTCCTGGACCAGGTACACGGGCTAATCCATGTACTAGTACATGGTAAAACACACACCAGATTGATCCATGTACAATTACACAGTGGTACTACTTAGGCATCATACATTCCATGTAATACTACACAGACACATCTTGACGACAAGGGTCATTTACACGAGCATGGATCAGGGTCATGGGACCTGGCATGTGACCCTTACTACACACCATGTATTTTTTTATACATGGCTTGAATCCCTTTTCATTTTTATTTGGGAAAATCTTTCTTACAGTATGTTCCCCTTCCCCTTCCCTGAACGTTGGTATGGAATCATATCCTATTCCTAGGACTATGATCCCTTCAGCATGACTTCTTGGATAGAGTCATTAGAATCCCTCTGAGAGGCCTAGAGTGAGATCCTCTATTCATATTTGTTCCCTATGTGTAGTTCTTGGTGTCTTTATGAACAACACTATATGTGAATTGATCATATACTAAGTGGTTAAATAAAAATTGAGTTGTTGGTATCACCCTATTGGAATGACAGTCATTCTAATATGTGTATCCTATTCCAATCACACTATCAGTGTGTTCTCCCTATAAAGAGACTAGATAAGAAATACGTCTTGGAAAGATGTCATCAATGATATTAGAATTAGGAGTTTGTTCTCCTGGACAAGTGTCTGTGGAATATTCGAGCAAGAATCCTAGGATTGTATACTATAGTAGGGACTTACCTCTAGATTGTTTGTCTTTGTTGAGTATATCTGGATATTCTTTATATATGTGTTTTAGACATATACCTTTGTATAGTTGATTTTATTTATTTTATTTTATTATTTTTGGATTTCTGGTGTCCTTATGAGTATTTTTATACTCAACCATTCATGGTATTTTCCCGAATGTGTCATGTATTTTGCAAATGATTGACCTTCTAACAATGTTCTAGGAAAAATAGGACTAGATGATGCATAGTGAGACTAGAAAGACCGAGGTGTGTTCCTGTGTCTTTCTAAAAGAAGTTACATGACATACTTTCATGCTTGACATGTGTTTTTAGACTCTTAATGTTGTTTTTGTATTTTTCCTTGTTTACTTTCATTTACTTAATGTCGTACACTAGTAACGAGATTTAGATGTATTCATGTATGGTTGTTCAGTAGTTTTTACATTTTAGCATTGTATAGGCTTGTAGTTGTGTATCTGTGTACTGGTAATTAGGATAATACCTCCCATTTCAATGATATGCCTTCTCAACACTATTCCTTAACCCCTAAACTATTAGTGGGGGGATTAGGGAGTCATGGAATGGTCCCCACTATGACTGATTGTGAAATCGACACAAACTAAGGCTACCCATGACTCTTTCTCGACACACATCAGGTTACCAATTTTCAATTTTCTAAATCCATTTTCAAAACCATTCTCACAATTTTATAAATCACTTTCAATTCTAAGACAACCCACTTCATATTTTGAAAACCATTTACAAATCCATCAAATCCATTTTCACACCTAATACCCCTTTTATAGTCATTTTTCTTTCCTAGAAAAAATTTGAAACCATTTATCAATTCAAATCGACGAAAAAACCAGAGGAATTTCATTAGAATGACAAGAAAATCAAAAAATTAACCCATTTTATAGAAGCACCTAACTCAACATTGTAGAAACTGAGATGCTTTCGATAGTGAGGACCAGAAACCAAGAGAACAACCCTCACAATAAAAGGAGCACCAAAAAAAGAAAAGGATTGATATAAAACACTATCTGATCACAAATTTTCAGCCCAAACATAGTAGAAACCAAAACCTAAGAAGAATAAAAAGGATCACATTTTATGAGAGAAGAAACCCAACCCCAACAGCAATCAATTGGAAAATAAAGTGAACAGAATGGGATAGAATCCCCCAAAGTTATTTAGGGTGATCCTTAGTTTGAGAAAATGGAGACTATAGATAAATGAATGAATGAAACACCCATAAAAACCCCTAAATGTATGAATCTTTACTATGAAATGGTGTTTAATCCCCTTACACACTTTTCATTCCTCAAGGTTCAAATATTCCAACAAACCCTTATTATTTTATTATAAACATAATATTTTCCCTTAACACAACACGTACCTATTACAATGTATGTAAAATATTCACATTGTGTATCCAATTCATGGATTCTACCTGGATTCCATTAAAAGGTGTGTAATTTACATACAAAGCTTGTAAGTACCTAGCATGTAGAAAAAATTGCAGCCTTAAGTTAAAAATTTTAAAAAATCCCTGACTTCACCATTATAAGTATTCTCCCAATTTCTTGTCAGCATTACACAACAAACTATAAAGTAAAACAGATACAAAGGTTGAATTATACATGATAGAAAGGTAATGGGGCATTACACTATAAATTGGTAGAAGATAAATCCCATCTATGAAACCCTTATAGATTCCCCAATAGAAGAACTACACCATAAAGAATTCACATATCTATGAAACACGCCATGATATATCTTTCCTTCACACTTTATATTTAATTTTTTATCACAATACTACATATTCTAGATGAGGGGTGGATAATTTCTAGAGTTTTTTAGGAAATTTGATTTTATTCTTATTTTTATCTTTGTATTATAATTTCATGGTATTTTTACATATTATTCTTCATGTAATATTGTATGAATTTTACCAATACAAATTTTAAATTATAATATAATCTTGTAATATATTGAAAAATATTTCCAAATTTCTCAATTTTTTGTTGATTTAACATATAATGAAAAATTATTTCATTGGTGGAATGTGGTTTTAAGAATTTATTTAACACTAATGATTTATTTAAGTAAATTTTGTTTTTTTAGTGATATTATTTCATATATCATTACAAAAAATGTAGATGTTGACACACACGATGTGATTTTATATGGGGGAATTGTTTCCTTTAATATAACAAAACAATATTTCACAAAACCATGAAATGTGAATATTTTATATATGATTTAAGGGGTATATATGTTGCATTAATTTTTTTTTATTTTCAAAATTTATTTTGTATATTTTATTTTCTTATCTGATTAGTTTCATTATTACATGGGATTGACCTACAACTAATACCCACTGTTTTTATTGAAAAAAATAACCAAACATATGACGAAAAAATACATAAAAAATATAGGATGTAAGAAAATAGATGGAATTAAAATATTTCATAAGTATGTGGGTTTTAAAATTTTATTACAAAGGGTATAGGGTGGGATTTTCTGAAAAGAATCGGGTTTGCATAAATTTTTTTAGATGACATTTATTTTCTAAATAAAAAGTTGAAAAAATTAAAATAAAATTATTTTCACACACACACATGGGTATTTGGAGACATGGTTGACTCATGAGTTTCTTTACTAAGATTAGTATTAAGAATTTCCTTGAATTTAATTATGATTAAATTTATGAGAAACTTCAATCCATGCTTACTGAGATTAAATACTTGGCGACGTTCTTGTTTTAGTCCCATTTTCATTATGAATTACATTTAATTTGGATGATAAATCAGATTGGGATAGGGGATATTTTTATGAATAATTATTTTATATAATATTATTTTCCCCATGACTGTAATGGTTCATGTGTGGTGGTGTGATCACACTGTGAATTTCTATTCATTTTCACCCATATACTGATGTTTCTGATTGATTATAAGATATAATTTATAAACATTGTAATAATTTTTAATTCATATATAATTCATTTAATTCATGATAAATAGTTTTTAAAATGGTAATTTCTTTATTCTTAATATCTTAATGGCATGAGGTTCTGATTTTTTGAAACCATGATGAAATTCCAATAAAATGTGATAAAACTACATGAAATCTCTAACATATAAGTAAACTAAAATCCACATTTTGGTTAATATATCAATATATCTGGGCTAATATTAGGTGTAAAAATCAATAATCACATGTAATAAATTATTTTATAATATATTACGCCTAATTAGTCCATTTGATAGCCCAAAATGTTGAAACATTGGAGGGAATCTTGAATATTCACGATCTCACCGGTACTTCTATAATATTTCTTTAGATCATGTTATATACCTCCAATTTAATATATTTTTTGTTTATATACTCAATTGGTGGGGAATTTTTTTTTAGTTTTTTTAATTGATATAATTTGTTATTCCATCCAAATTTCTTTTTCTATATGGTATTATAAAAACAGTGTGCCAAAACCATCTTTGACTCTACATATAAATTAGAACATTGGGAAACTACTTTGTAAGCTCATATAATGGGGTGAATTTCCGCCACTCTTGAGAGTTAAAGGGTTGTTTTAGTCAACTAAAATGTTTAGGGTATCCCTACCCTCATAAGGAAGGATTAATTGAAGAAGTTCAACTTGAGCCTATTCCTCCTCTCAATCGTGATATAAATTGAGGGTGTCCATTGATATGGATATAAACACTTTTAAAGGGATATATAGAACATAATTAATATACATGTTTGATATATTTTTTGGTTTGTAATCATTTCATGTGTTCGTATCTGGATTTATTTTTTATTTAGGACATTATGTTGATTTTATTTCACAAAATACATGTGTTCACTTTACCAATTTTCACTAAGATAAAACATAGAAACATTTTTTATTCTTATTGGATATCGTAAGATTCCATTAATATCACATAATCATTAAATTATTGTATTATGTGGTTCCCCCAGAACCAAGATTAAGATATGGAACATGGATATACAATGTTTTACAATGAGGTCCATGTATGTGTGTGTTGATTGAAGTGGCTAGAGGGTAAACTGGATTCTGATTACCCACAACCAAAGAGTTACTCCAAGTACTAAGGATCTTGTAATAACAATTAACTTGATTTGTCGTGTAGTGAAATTTCAATAATCAATTTATTTTATTCCTTTAAAACCCACTCCATTTAATAAATTTTATAAGTTAAATCAATTTGAAAAATCAACCATTATTTAGATTTTTTTTTATAAAAATTGAGGAAAATTCCCACTTATTAACCTTAAATTATCATTGAATAGATGGAATAGGGTCTTCCCTATACTATGAATCACCGTTTAAAATTGAATAAATTTGAGTCATCATGAAAACAATTTCTCACTCATACCACTCTTTAGTTTTCCTTTGATCTTATGTTTTTCATTGTCTTAAGGTTTTTTATGCATATGAGGAATTATTTTTATGGTTATGTGATTTTTTACAAGTTTTTTATCTTTATTCATGATTTATGCCTTTTTTGTTCTATTATATTGTAAAACAATTTATTTACATATGTGTTATTCTCTAAAAAATGTATTGTTTAGGATATACTTCATATAGGGGGACATATTTTGTTTTTTTTATTCGGGAAAAATTACCAACAATTTATATATTGAAGGATAAACACAAGAATTTAACCTATGGGGATTATGAACATGCCTTGGGCCTTATAGATCAAAAACATTTATCCTCCATATATTCATTCACTTGACTAAATAAATAAAAATAATGAAGTCAATGCATCCTACCCACTACACAAAGTCAATATTGCACACAAATTAAGAAAATTTCACAAATATTCAAAGTAATGAAAATACATTCATTTTAAGAAAAAAATACCGAGATTAAATAATGTATTAATGTGATTCTGAAAAGATTTACTACATGAAGGGCAGAAACACTAAGACGTAATTTATATTTACAGAAGGTATACGAACTATAATCAATCAGTTAGTAAGAAATAATTACTCAGTATTAACTCTATAGAATAATTTAATCTAGTATCAAAATATACTCATGAACTTTTAATTCAACTTGTACACAATGTGGAATTCCCCACTCCATTTTATAAGAGTTCTGGATCAATTTTATGAGTTTCACCACCTTCCTACAATCATGGAATTGTATCCATTTTGAATGTGGCTAGTAATATCTAGTAACTCAATATCATCACTTAATTTCTATGGTGAACTCATCTAAATACTTAATTCTAGTGTAATTTGGTTTTAAAAAAATCTATATCCTTCTCAATTCCATCAAAACAAAACAAAAATCTAATTTCTCCACTGCCTATGGGAGAGGTTCTCCTACCATATCTTGGAAAACAAGCCAAAGAATACTTTGATGAGAAATATTATCATGAAATTAAACCTAAATTCACATAAAAAATGTACCACTTTAAGACTTGTTTTAATGAAAATATAGTAAATCTCTAACATGTTGTAAATCAAATAAAATATCCATTATAGTTTATATTATCTAGTGATTTCCTATCCTTGTTTTATTCACCCATTCCCCCATTGAGTCATATTCTTGCCTCAATGTTTTTTGTACTCTTGTTTTAGTTATAATATCCTCTAGATTTTGGATTCTATATTTCTTCCAGAGATCTAACACCTTATCCTCATGCATGTTTCTAATAATGTTTTTTTTAGATCAATATGCTCTGTCCTTACACAGAACACAAGATTTAAGTCAAAGTGAATAGTACTATTATTATAAATATATAAGATTTGTCTTTCATAACTTCCTCCATGTTTCTTTAGAGTATGATTCATAAAAAACAACCCATTCCCTTTCTTCATTTCAGTAAAATACTATGATTTGGTTTTAATTAATTTAAAAATATTCTAATGTTTTGAAATCTAGATGATCTTTGTTCTTTAATATATTAACATTAACATATTCATGATATTTTCAATCCCTGAATCTCCAATGAAGTCCATATCCAATAAAACCTTTGAATTAATATTCCCCCTCAAATCATAGATTAATAACCTTCATTTATATAAATTAATGAATTATCCCTTTGAAGGATTCATACTGTTTTTTTTGGAATTAAATATAAATTGACTTAGAACTCCGATTGAAAATTCTATATCTATTCAAGTACAAATAATAACATATATAAAACTTATGATATATAATGAAAAAGGCTATTTATCCACATACTGACATGATTTATTTACTATTTTTGTTTGTGACTATGAAAATTTGAAGTGTCCATCAAGGGGTGTAGATACTAGATTGAATATAGTCATTCCAAATTTATTGATGATTTTTTAGATGTAGTCACTCAGGGATAATAATTTGTTTTGGTATTCTTATCCCCTTGAAACCTCATTCTCAATATTTTGTTGGATTCTCTTAGTTATTTCATCTCTATTCTTATAAACATCAAACTAGTTAGTTCTTGAATCAGTGAAACTTATAGACCCTCTAGAAACTTTTCATAAACTTAAAATAGTAATATGATGAATGTTTCATCATTCCATTGCTTCTAGTAATAGTATTGATCTGCACTAAACATTCTGAATCATTTTTATGACATTTAGGGTTGAATTTATAATTCTATTGCCTTGGTTCATGCTTTATTCCATAAAGTTATTTCTTCAATGTACATACCTTGTTCAAATTTCAATTATTCATTAATCTTATTGGTTACACCTTATAAATTTATACCCATCAATCACCTTGAAGGAAATACATTTTTATATCCTTGTATTACAAGTATAGATCTTAGTATCTAATTATGATTATAAAAAAATAAATGATTTCATGTTTAAATAACATGGATAATATCCCCAAGAAATAAACTCCTTCATTCTTTTGAAATATTGTTACCATTAATCATGCTTCATAATGATTCTTTCCATCATCTTATTTTATCAAGAGATATACCCATTTGTCAACAAGTGCACTTTTACTTCCATTAATTTTATAAGCTCTCATTTTTCATTATATTTTAATGAAATTTATTAATAAATTACTCATTTCTATTTCCTTGAGTCACTGAATGAATCTTCTTCCTCTAAGATTTTAGGTTCTCTAGGATCCATCAGAATTAAAAAAATTTATATATTACCCAATTCACTAAACTACTCTTCTAATTTTAGTTGATCTTATAAACTAAATTTGATTCCCTATATTACTTATTTGTACTGTATCTTCTGAATCGTAAACATATAGTTCTCCCACTAGAGCTCTAGCTATTCTTTATCTTTAAAACATTTCTTTTCATAGACTTGATCTTGGAATTATGATGCTTTCAAAACTCTCATCTCAGTTCTCTAGAAGTTTCTATCTACCAGTTTTCAAACTCAGGACACCTTTGACCCCAATGGTTTATTTTTTTTTTCCATTGACATCCTCCTATTCTAGTTTATTTCCTTCTACAGAATATTCACATTAAAGAGAATATCTCTATGCTCTATTTTGTTTATCTATTATTATCGTCCTATAGTTGATATCCAAAATATTAACCTATATAGAGAATGAAAAAACACACATTTTATTTTTCCTCAAGATTATATTGGTATTTGGATTTAATATTAACATTTTAAAAACTTCTGAAGACATTAATATGACCACACTATAGTCATTTACTACACTAAATCTTCTTTGGAAGTTCTTTCCCAACTACTGACATTGGAATTCCATCGAAAAGAAATATTTCTATGTTAAATACCTCCACCCAAATTACTTTAAACATTATGGAGTGTATTCACATAATTTTAACCTTCTCAATAATGGTTCTATTCATTCTTTCAATTATGAAATTATTTTATAGGTATCAAAATACAATCTTCACTTTCCTTATTCCATTGTTATAGCATAAATTCTAGAAGTTGTATCTAGTGTATTCACCACCATTTTTTGTGTGAAGACTCTTTAACATATAAAAAAAATTCAATTAAGGAGTTATATTGAATAAAATAATGAAATATATTAAATTTATGATTAAAAAAGTAAAACTATACGTTTTAGTAGAATAATTAATAAAATTTAAAAGAATATAGAGAACAATTATAAGAATGAATAAGGGAAGGTCCACAAACATCCTGGTGAACTGGGTATAACTTCAAATATATAGATTACCATCTATCTAAGTTGAAAGAAACCCTTTTCTACTTCCACCACACATAAATTTCACATACTAAAATTTATATGTGATTAATATTATTCAATTTTTCATGAAAACATTCATATTTATTTCACTGAGGTGAACAATCCTGAAAAACCAAACTTCTAGATCATCAAAATCCGTACTTCTAAAAAATGAAGTTCAATAAGAAATTATGGTCAATTAATGTGTTCTATCCTTTATAACTCATAAAAATATCAGAAAACAATGGGTAAATTTCCAAACCCCATTAATAAAGGTAGTTCAATATCCAGATTTATCATGTTTTCTAATAGAAATAAGATTTTTCCATAGATCATGGATATTCCAAAAATTCAATAGTTTCAAGAATCATCCATTCTTAACATATATATTGACATTAAATTATCCAATATAATACAAGGATAATTATCTTCTAGATAAACTTTCACAAACTTCCAAAATATATAATTAACCACAAATTACTGTTCAGTAGTTCAATTAATGGATTATCTAAATTCAGTCACCTAAGATTATTCTAGAGTATTAGAAATTAATAATAATTTTTTTCCATGTGCCACTGTATGAATAGAATTTAAACTACTAGGTTTTGATTCCCTTCAATCATTTTCCTTGTGACTATTACTTTAAATCTTAAAATGTTCTTTATTCCCACAACTATAGCATGTATGAATTGTACCAACTAAATTTCTACATATTTTTTCTTGATAATTATATTATGATGATTTTATCCAATATATTCTCTAGTGTGACCATCCTCATCTATAAACATAAAGAGAAAAAACGTATAGTACATGGACTTCCCTCGGCCTGAGCTCTACAATCCAAATCAGATTTTGAACTTCCTCAAACACCAAATCAATTTTTTTCACTTGAATTACTATTAGTAATAACCAATACATCCCATCATTATAGAATTAAATATATTATAATAATATCTCATATATTATCCATGAATGTAACTTTAGGATCCTAGTTTTTCTATGAGTTACTGATCCTTTAATTTTAATCCTAATTATTTTTTGATCTATTATGGATGGGTAATGAGGTCATGGAAGTTTGGGGGGTGTTATGGGAATGTCCAGAGCTTCGAACCCTGTTCAGTGGAAGAAACCACTGAGCCAAATAGTTAGTATAAATTCCTCCACCCATCCCATTATATTTATTCTAACCATAAGAGTGATTTCAAAAGAAAAAGAAGGGTGCATAGTTTTCCCTAACCTTGCACCTAGGCCCACATGTTCTTGTGGATTTTCTAAAAATTTGAGCAGATCCAAATGGAATGGTTGGAGCATGGTTTCATAAACTACAAAAAAAACTATGTAGGTTCCCTCTTGATGAAGTTTGGTTTTCATGGTTTGTGAACAGTTTTTCCAACCATGTGGCCAAACCATACAAAAAAGGAATTTTTGGTAAAAAGGCCATTTTTACTTAATATGTTATATCATTAAAATTCCCTTTATTTGTTTATTTTATTAGAATTCCTTCCTCTATTTCCTCCCAGAATAATGTATCAATCTCCTCCCAAATAGGTTCATCAATTTCTTCATCGTCCGAGCATTGAATTAAGATTCATTCATCTCATTGGTTTCCTATTGGTAAGTGATTCAGTTCTTAGGCTTGATTTGTCATTTGAAATTCCCCCGATGATGAAATTTTAATGAAGGCTCATATTACTTATTTTTATAGTGTTTAACCATTCATCCTTTTTCTTTTGATGTAAGATAGAATAAGGGCTGATACTGGATGAGGTGAGTGCTAAGGGTATATGATAGGTGGTCTATGATTTTTTTTTGAAAAGTATCATCATTTATAAATTATCTTCAACATGTTTAAACTAGTTTCACTGGGTTTTTTCCTTTTAAATTCAGATGTCTTAATTATAATAAAAGTTATCATATTATAGAGCCCATTCCTTATATGATCATTATGAAATTTGAAGTCATAAACTCAACATCATTCACCCCAGGTAGCGTGGTTCCCTCGTTAAGCATTTTGACCCTTGTTAAAATTATTAGTGGAGTTGTGCAGGTGTGTCTCTTGACCATGATAAAACAAATCCCTTTTTAATTAAATTAATTATGAATTTATAATGGATAACACAAGTATTTATTTAACTTGTACATTTTATGTAAAGTGTTATAGATAAATCAATGAATATTAAAATATTATATAGTAAGTATATTGTAGATATCACTTGGCCTTGAATTATATAAATTGAATCGGTTTCATTTCCTTGTTTACCTTGTTATGATTAATCATAGGAAATGGACTGAATCTGCTAAATGATTATAATTAAATGACATTGGTTGCATGTCCTATTTAACCTTTTCACCTATTATGGAAAGTAATGGAATTAACCAAACAAGTTATTAAATGGTATATGTATTACATGGCCTAAAATATATAATGATATAAGTATATGGTACCTATTTCATATGAATTGTTTTACCATTATGGGAGTGGTTAGACTTACTACAGACATGGTTTCCCAAGGGAATTACCTAGGCATGCAGAGGGAATAATTCCGATTCAAGGAGCTAGTTTCCAACGGAGATACCCACCTTAGAACATGGTCCTTTTCTACTATCATATGTTCTAAATTACACCATAGGATCCCTACAATGTATTTCATATATTATGATGTCTCATATACACTCCTTGGATCCCTCTTATTGTCTTCATACATGAGGATCCAGGGATTCACTCCATTGGGCCGAATCATGTTTATCTTGTGATTACCTTGTATTAGATTATTATGCACAGTTAGATTCTTTTATAGTGGAATATATTTGTAGTTTCCCCATTGATTATACATAGACCCTTTATTTAGTGACTATGTGATATATTTTACGAGTTGACCGACCCTTAAGGCCAAGGATTCCTTGGTTACACCTTAGATCTTATTTTATTATTATTATGGTCTATTAAAGTGTTGTTGGAAATTTATCTTGACTTATCTATATAAACTAGAAATAAATTAATTAATTAAATGATATCATGTTCAGATACATTACCAGATGAGGCTAATGTATGTATGAGTTATCATTATAGAAATACATTACCTTTATATAAACCTTCACACTATGTTAGTTTATATTGACATACTATATTTGTTTAGAAACTGTTGGTGGTGGCCTAATTAGATTTATCTCATATCCTATCTAAGCCAATTTTGGTAATCAGGAAGATTATAAGTATGAAGGTATTGATAAGGGAAAGCATCCCACTTTGGACACCCGACTTTCTTGATTACATAAGGATGTGGTCTTAGTAATATATTACTAAACTAATACTCAGGATGCTGGATATTTTTTGGTTTATTTTTATTATTTTTTATAGCACATATTTACTTATTCCATATATACCTATTTTTCTATTTTTTTTTGACATGAAATAACATTATAATTTTGTATTTGATTATGTTTCCTACATCTAATTATTATGTATAGCTTGTATTTTCATACTTATCTTTATTTAAACTTCTTATCTTTCATTATAAATCTTCTACTATTTATCTGTTATTACAATTCAATTATTCTCTACTCTGAAAATTGGGCATAGTATCCACACAGACACACATTAAGACCTCATTTCTAGTCAACATCCTATGGCATATGTGGTTGCACTCTTAATGGCATGTTGTTCACCAGTTGGGGGCACATTTGAGTGCAACCCAAGTCGGGATTTCACGAAGTGTTATGATATGATATTTCCTTTATTTTGTCTAATGATATGGGAATATAGATAAGAGATTAAGAAGATGGTTGGAAATTGATAATGAGTCATTCCTGGGAGAAGCTAACCAACAATTGGGGAAAATACCATGTTTCTTAGGAATGGGAATATATTGTTCTATATTTTTCCAATTACAGTTGATAAACAAAAAAATTTCAGTGATTCACATTAATTGTGGTTCTCGATATGATTTATTGATATTTACCTTGTCCTGGTATAGTAAAGAGCATTGTTTCCTGTATAATTATAGGAACCTAGAATGAAAATTCCATGAATATGACATGCCATATATATGAATTTCATCTCTTGTGTTTCTTGTGTTTATTTTGATTTTTGAGTTATCCTTTGACTTCATTTATACCTCTACTACTAAAATATTCCACTGGTTAAAGGAATTGGTTATTTAAATAGTTATAATTAATATATAAGTTTTTCCCTGTATTGGTTTATGGTTGCATCTTAAATATACTTTTTTGTACCCACATCATCTATGTATCCCTGGTTACATGATCTGGATTTGGATGCAATTGAGTGAACACTTGTTTCAATTTATGAGGTGTGTGGGACCATGTATATTGGAATTGGTAATTAAAATATTTGAGCCATAATATTTTACCATTTACATTCTAAGATTGAATGTATAGAGTCATGTTTAAAATTTAAATGGACATTGATTTCAATTATAAAGTGTATGGGCCTTTATTAATTGGGAAACACAACCCATTTAATCAAAAGTTGAAATATGTGTATCATAAAATAAAAAATTCAAAAATAAAACATGGCTATTAAAATATAATGGTTTCCCATAAATGTAGAGGCTAACATCAATTAACCCTTCAGCTGTTAGACTGCTTGTAAACCAAATTTGAACACTTATCGATACCCTAGCCTTATAAGCTATTAGTTGTGGTAGTACCTTGCGTGGTGATCCCTTATTCATATGATCTTCTTCCACTACTGATTTTATCTACTTAAATGTTTCTCTGAGACATGTTCTTGGCAATTGTAGAGCTATTCCACTATGGTGTCTTAGTATCGGGTTCCAGGAGGGTGGTGATGACCATGATTAAAGGATAGTGGGCCCTAATCCACCAATCTTACTGCCATGAATACCAATTGATAAATGGACTTCTATACATGATCTAGGTATTTTCACTCATCTTTGAGAGGATTTTCTATGATTCAAACCATTAAGGTGCGCCATGACCTTCACCTTCTATGGATGATCTAACTTGAGAGTTCCAGTAGAAGCATCCTCTCATATTTTTGGGGGATGGTGGTTCACAAGATGATAAATATTGGCTATAGGGTACTCTTTGTATCTTCAACAATATATAGATTCCTCTAGGTAAGATTTTTATTCTCCACACATATATTCCATGTGATTCAGACAAGCACTAGAGGGATGTTATTACTTAGGTTGGTCGTTACTGGGGTATGGTCTAGAATGACTTCTAGACTGCCTTCTTTGATTAATTTTTACCTTATATGTTAATATTTAACCAATATATAGATTTAGTGAACCTAAATTTGGGTTTTATGTATGTCATAGACTATTTAGTGCATTTTACTAAATTGTAGCACCTTGCACCGCTTCAAGCTGGTGATGAGGTATCACAAGCGAGACATTTTGAGAATGGCCTCGTGTATTCCATCTACGCGTAGGTGAATGTATTTTTCCAACCTAACTTTTCAAATATCATAAATTAGGTTCTTATCACTAAGTGTAACCTGATAGAATCCAATAGTACTAGGAATTGAGGATCAGTGCTGAGATAAGGCAGTAGTTCTTCTAGTAGCAAGAAGCATTAAATTAAGGTTTCTCATCAAAGTAGTGGTAGCATGATTATCATCACTTTTAGCTTCGTTATGTTACATAAGTGAGTATGGATGGGGAATATAAAGTATCAATGTTATAGAGACCCACATGAGTGTTTTTCTTTTGGATGTATGGTTCAACTACCAAAATTTCGCTAGATCATTTTATCTGCTTTTAGTGGGAGAGTATCTACACCATCTCTACCTTTAGGGGTAGGATCAGCTAATCCACATTAGGATAGACCTTGGAGTGGAACTAGTAAGATACATCAAGGAGGACATCATGGACATGGTATCCAGAATTTTGATTAGTACCACCAATAGAGTATACCTGCTCAAGGTAGTCCTATTTTAACACATGGTTGTAGATCAGGTCAGTTGCATGAATTACAGCTAATACCAGAGGATCAGAGTGTAAGACCATCAATAGTATATGGTAATATTCTATTAGCTTCTAATGTTGTATATAATTTTTTGATACAAGTGATTCTAACTCATTTATCTCATTATCAACTATGGAATGTCTCAAGCTGAAAATTCAGTACTTCTATGCTGTAATGACCCTAGAAACACCAATAGATGTACCGTTTGAGGGAATAAACCAATGTAGGGACTATCCCTTTAAGGCAGGAAGTTATCATTTTAAGGTACTCTTCCTAATTTTTTTTATAGGTTTTTATTTCATTCTCATAGAGGACTATTTTCTTATCTATCACACCTGTGTGGACTTTTATCTCTAGAGGGTTTCATTTACACCACTAGAGGGTGGAAGTTATCTTCACAAGTGTGTGTGGAATGTCAAGGTTGGTAGATCAGGACTAGAGCATCATGGTCTAGGTGGAGTGACTACCCAATGTTCTAGTATCTTCATGGAGGATCATGGAATACATATAAAATATGTTCCTCCCATGGTAGATCATTTCAACGATGTTTTGCCTGATGGTTTTTCTGGATTATCTCCTAAGAGATAGGTATAGTTTACGATTGATCTTGTTCGAAGAGTATCTCTGGTGTCTATTACTCCATAAATTATAAAAACTACTAAGCTCCAAGAGCTGAATATACAGTTGGAGGTTTTAGAATCTAAGGTTTTTATCTGAACCAGTACCTCATCTTGGGGTTCATCCGTGCTTCTTCCAAGAAGATGTATGAGATCCTTTATTATGTGTAGATTACTTATTGTTGAACCAACTTATAGTTAAGAACTGGTATCAACTTCCTTAGATAGATGATCTATTCGACCAACTATGATGGGCTAGGTTATTTTCTAAAATCAACTTGAGATTGGGCTATCATTATGTATGAGTCAAGGATTCAGATATACCACATACAAAGTTTTTATTGTAAGTAAAATTTATATTATTATCTAGTTATGTCATTCAATTTTACAAAGGTTCCCTCTATTTTCATGGATTTGATGAAAAGGTTTTCCCACCCCTATCTAGGTTCCTTTTTGTGGTTTTTCTGGATTAAATATTGGTGTATTCACATAATATTAGAGATCATTATAAACATCTTGAGATCGTTTTGAATTCAAAGAGAGAATCTTCTATATTATACGCCTTCCAAGTATCTCTTCTGAATATAAAATATTCACTTATTTCATCAGATTATCTCATAATAAAATGTATTAGTTGTCCTAGAGAAGGTGAGTGTTGTGGTTTCATCGGAGAAACCCATGAACATGATTTATATATAGATTTTCTTAGGGATGGATGGATATTATATGAATTCTGTACTTGACTTTTCATTCCTTTTTTCACCTCATATTAATATTACTAAAAAGGTTTTGAAGTTGTAACATCTTGACCCTCCTCATTGGCTTCAGATGTGGTGGAATTTCTACCTGGCCATGGAAAAATCCCCAAGATTCCAAAGGCTGAAAATAAATTCCAAGGGATTTAATACAATGGGGGGATAATGACCACCTTCAAAAATAAAAATAACCACAACCAATAATACCATAACCAAAAACACCATATGATGCATGATAAAAATGTAATATAGCTCAAAGTAATACCAAAATACAAAACTACAAAACTACACCATGACCAAGTTAGAGTACTAAAGAACAAGATTAAACCACAAAACTCAAAATACTCCAATTACATAACTACATAGCTCCCAACATGATCTATGCTACAACTACATAATCCAACCCAAATTATAATTAAGAATTAGTAAATAAATGAGAAACTTTTCCTTCACCTATGTCTCGAAAAACAATCACAGCAAACACACAAAAGTTCCTAAGAAGGGGGTGAGTAATGGAACTCAGTAGGTTTTCCCCAAATGACTTCCCTACTCACACTACTAGGATAGAACAAGTTAGAACATTTATATAAAACATTTTATATAAAACAATTTAAAATTGTTTTTATCAAAATATAAAAAATAAATCTATACCAAAATATTTTTCCCAAACCAAATCGACTTCCATGAAAGCGACCAAACAATTATTTAAAATCTTTTCAATACTTCAATTTTGGAATCACCAATTCTATTCCACATATCCAAACATCCAACCATGAATGTAACCCTAGACCTCCCTATACTCATGAGTGGTGATCCATCATTTCACCATGTTGTCTCTTTCTGAACCTTTTTGATGAGAAATAGTTCATACATGTATCCATATCACTTATGATGGGGGGAAAATTCATACCCTTATCTGTCCCAATCCCCATGAACTCACACCATCCATTATTCCAGACCAATTACAACCCAATTGTACCAAAACAATTCAATAAAAATAATACTTTTGTTGAAAAACATTCCAAAATACTTTTCCCATGAATTAAACCAAACAAATATTTTGAAATTTTCATTTTAAAATCATTCCACAATGCACATTGATCAAGAATCCCACAATTCCAAAAACCATTACAAAATAAGGTTTATACCATTCTTTACAAAGAACAATTCCCAATAAATTTCAAAAAATACCCACAATTTAAAATATATACTTCATGTTATAATATGAGGAGTCAAGAGTGAGTCCACCTACCATAGAAATTATATTGAAAATGATGAACGAAGTGAAAACTTCAACAAAACTTGGTTGAATATTCAAAAACCTACCTTAGATCTTGTTTTATAACATCATCATCTACATATATCATCATTATTACATAATGTATCATAGATATATCCAAAAAAACTAGATATCTGATTCAAAGTAATCTAAGAAGAATATATCTAAGGAAAACCACCAATAAATGAGACTTACCACAAAATATGGCCTTCAACGAACCATGATTTACCATCAGATATCTCCCAGATCAAAGGAAATATTATCCACAACCTTGGGGGAGAAATCCTAGTTAGGGTCATAGAAGAGTGAAAAATGAGTTGTTTTGGAGAAATTATGAGTTAGATAAACTTTTTTAGGATCTAATTTTAAACCATTCCTAGTAAGGTCACACGGTTATAAAAACTTTGAGAAAAGTGTGTGCCAGTCACTACCTCAAAACACCCTTTTCATGGTTAGATCACGTGGTTAGATAAATCATGTTCCAAATATGTAAAGGTTGATGGTGAATTAATAAGAACTAAAGGCATAACCACATAATATTAACGACCATATCAACTCCTAAAAGTAGTTTTTGGAATATCCACATTCCAAACCTATAATTTCTGATATCCCGATCATAAGTCAATTATAGAGAACCACTAGGCTCCCTTAAATTTATAGAATAGATTATAAATTTGTTTGAGTTTATACTAATTCCTTATTGTAACTTAGTTATTCTTATGATAATCCACACAAATTTGAAGAGTTATGTCCACCTTTTTGACGAACAAGATAGGTGTTACCAACACAGACGTGCTAGGCTGAATGAACCCCTTTCTTTAAATAACTTCACACTATATTTTTAATTCACATAATTCTTTTGGTTCTATTTTATAATATGGAAGTAAGATAGTACTAGTCCCCGTGTGGAGATCAATCGTAAACTATGCTTCTCTTGTGGGTGGAAACCCTAAGAAATTATCAGGAAAACATCAGAAAACAAATCAACGACTGCTCAAAAACTATTATTCTCAATCTCTTCCACTGATACCATGGTCAAAACTAAAAAATGGTATGATATAATTCTAACTACTAGTTCCAACAATCCCATTCCACTTTCCATTAATTTCAAGTCTCCTCTAAAAAGATGTTATGTGCTATCATCAGTTATAAAAATATCCCTTCAGGTATAATAGTTGGTGTGAGATCTAAATAATGTCAACCAATCAATACTCATTATTATTTCATAGAAATCCATCTTAAGCATATATAAATCTATTATCAACTCATTTCCATAAAAAGTAACATAACATGTTCTGCACATAACAGCTTGAAATTCTCTTTAACCAAGAGAAGTTTGACGTTTTAAAACAGAACGAATCCTTTCAACATTAAAACCTACTAAATTAAGATCATTAGATGAAATAAATAAATGGGATGCACTCATATTAGAAAAAAATATATAAGGGTATAATTCAAAATAATAATACCTCTACTATCTACATTCCAGGTCAATCATCCACAATAACTTTCTCATTCCCATATAACAACTTACTCACTATACTTTGTTATTTATTATCCTATTGAGAATGCACTATTAGAGGAGTCATGGAATTCGTAGAATCACTATGGATTGATAATATCTTCTGGTGAGAGGTATTGTGTTGTGATCTTCTAATCAAAGAATATGATGTCTTCAAAATATGATATGCATTGCTAGCACCCAAACATAGAGCACTGTGACAATTTCCCAAAATATTGCCTATTTTGTTTCAATTGTGGCATGCTCTAGGTGGTTTCATGCAATCTCACTTTATATATTCAATGAACAACATTTAAAATATCTAGTATTACCCTTTGGTTATGAAGGAAGATCCATTGATCTATTGGTCTCTTTTTAATTCATTCCACTACCTTGGAAATAGGTTTCCCTCTTCCACTTGTTCACTGCATTAGAGTTCCCACCATTCCCTATAGGTATCAATAATCTTCTCCCACATATTCTACCTATGATGTACTTTTCTTACACTATCGTTCTATTTTCCACATCCATTTAATCCATTATATAATGCACTACATTGATTGAGATAATCTCTTTCCTCTTCCCCAATTAAAAAATGTGTGCCTTTAAGGATTCCCTAGTAGAAACTTCAAGTGAAAAGAAAAATAAATTCATAAATTTTTCCATAAAATCTGTCAAAGAGATGTTTTCCTACTTCATGATGAAAAATTATATCGTTCTTACAATCCTGACAATATGTTGATAGAATTCTATTTTGGTATATTATTCAAAATCCTATCATGTAATGTATTGGTCTAATTTAGCATGAACTACTAAATCCCAACATTCTCATGAAATATCCTCAATAATATACATTTCCAACTTTAATTTAGTCTCTTCTAGTGTTCCAATGAAATAAAATATTCAATTATTCCTATTTAAGCACACCTTTACATTTTCTGGTTCTAAGTCGCCCTGAAAGATGAGTGGATCATACTTTTGGAACTAAACATAAGGATACACTTTCCTTGGTTCATCCATTTTATTCCCTCTATCCATATCTTGAATAGAATGAAAAATACATTGAAGTATATATTTTATCACCAATGGATTTGGTACAATCACATTATTAGAATCCTCTTTTGGTTGGTTTCTACGACACCTATCATATTCAATTCTCTATAACCAAAACAACATAAGTCTCAATATCTAGAAACTAGAGGCCTAACAAATTAAAATATTAAACCATCACACATATCACTATAATGCTTTCAAAAATTCAACTCATTCCCTCCTCAAACCTTATTTAAGAATTCTACCAATATTTTGACAATAAATCCATTTTCAAAATATCATTGTCATGCCATTTCAAAAACTCACATTTGAAAACAATTTCAATATTTTTCAAAAATAAAATATTTTTCAGCAAATCATAAATCACTACTCAAAATGAAATATCCACTCCTAGTTGTAATTCATTCCTAAAATGTATGTCATACTCATCTCATTGTATAAACCCATGAAAATGATATTAAAACTCATATAACTATCTAAAAACAAATATGTACCCAACGCCCTGGTAACTTGAGGTTCATCATAAATAGGTTAGCTATAACTTTTTATTATCTACATTTCATGTTCTATCAATCATACCTCAATTCTACCATCCTGACTTATGGACTAATTAAGAATGATTTTATAACTCCAAGACCAAAAAAACAATTCAAAATTTCCCAAAATATTTGGACTGACCAAGAATGATTTCATTTGAAATTAAAGGACCAAACTAGTTGATAACATTTGTAACGCCCCTCCCATTTTTATTGGTTTAAGATGAGGTAGAATTTTAATTTATCCTTAGGTGATATCCCCAAGATACAGAAGGTAGGAAATAAATGTCAAGGGCATCAATACAATTGGGGGAACATTCTCCATTTGAAAATAAAAACATCCAAAACCAATAATATCATAACCAAAACCACTATACAATTCATAATAATAATGAAATACAACTCAATGTAATACAAAAAGAAAAAAATAACAAAATACACCATGCCCAATATCAGAGTACCAAAGAGGAAGACTAAACCAAAAAGGTCAAAGTCTCCAAAGACATTACTCCATAGATCCTAACATGCTACTTACTCCAACTCGACAATCCAGCCCAAAGTATCTTAATGCATCACTAAAAAAATTAGATACTTTTCCTTCACTTGTGTCTTGACAAAAAATATCTATAAATGCATCAAAGTGCCCAGGAAGGGAGTGAGTAATGAAGCTTAGTAGGTTTTACCCAAATCACTTCCCTACTCATGCCATCTGGATAAAACAAGTTAGAACATTTATATAAAATAATTTATATAAAACAATTTGAAACAGTTCCAAAACAAAACCATTCCCATGTAAAGAAACGAAACATTAATTTAAAATCATTTTAAAATTTCCATTTCTGAATCACTCGTTCCATGCCATATATCCACACATCCAACCACACATGTGGGCCTATATCTCCCTATACTCACGAGTGGTGAGTCATCCATTCACTAATTCATCACTTTGGGAACCATTTTTATGGGGGAAAGTGAATAACCTTATCCATCCCTCTAATTATGGGGAAAACTTCATACCCTTATCTATCCAAATTCACCTGAACACGTACAATCCATTTTTCCAAAATTAATTCCAAAATAATTGTGCTAAATTTTTTCAATAAAAACTATTTTTATTAAAAACCATTCAAAAAATACTTTTCCATGAATCAGACCAAATAACTATTTTAAATTATTCATTTTAAAATCATTCAACAATGAACATTTCACAACAATCCCACAATTCCAAAAACCATCACTAATGAAGGTTTCTACCATGATTTTCACAAGAATTCCCCAAATAATTTCAATAAATTCATAAAATTTTAAATATATCCTTAAATTTCTAATAATAGTAGTTTAGAGAGAATCCACTTAGCTTAGAAAGTATGGAAAAATTGTATAATGACATGAAAGCTTCAACAAAACCATGTTAAATCTCTAAAAACCGACACTAGATATTGTTCCCTAACATAAAAATAGCCATATATCGTTATGATTGAAATCAAATAGCATAGATATATCCCCAAAATAGTATATATATATGAATATAATATAGTTAATATGAATATATCTTTGTATAAATTCCAATAATATAGACATACCATGCAATACAGCCTTCAACGCCCAAATATTTTCCAATGGATCACTCCTTAATTGAAGGAAAGAGTCTTCAAAACTTTTGGGAGGAGAGAGAATAGATTTGCGGTAATAAATAAATGAAAAAATGATCTAGGGAAAATTCGAAGTGAGATCCCCTTTTTAGGATCTAATTTTAAATCGTGCTCGGTTAAGTAAACCGTTCACAAACCGTGCTCTAGACATTCCCCCAAAACAACATTTGCATGGTTAGCTCACATAGTTAGAGAAACCATGTTCTAAAAATGTTTTCTCCTATTTTCTAAACATCCTAGTTACTCCTAGGTGGTATCACGGTTTTCCAGACTGTACGCCTAATCATGCACCTACCTAGTTGCCACTATTTCAATTTTCACGGTTCCTTGGAGGTGTTTCATGGTTTCTACTAACAGTTCTCAAAATATAAACCTCCATGAAATCCCAAAAATCATTCCAAAATTACTCCCAACCCACCGAAACTTCACCCAAATATTTTACATACATAAAATTCATAAATAAAGGGGTACTTACTTGAATATAGGGGATCTACGTAAGTTCTTAATGTCTAAATCATAAAAGAAGGCCTTTCAAGAGTTGAAAGGAAGGCTTACCTAGACACTGGTTCTGATTCTTCCATAGACTAGAAGAGGCTATAAAGTGTCCTATGATGGATCACACATCAGACTGAGTGGAGTTATGTTATAGGGAAATAGATTCATTGGGTATGGGTCTCTCCATTTGATACCTCACAATCATAATTACCCAACGCATGATCAAGATATAGATTCTATTTTCTATGCTTTAAATTGCTAGAGACATTATATTTTGGGTGATCACTTTGTGGTGTATATAGATTACCTCCCCCATCATGAGGTGTGGTAAACTGAAAAGCTATTGTTCCCTTCAAATCCATATAACTAGGTAACTCTTGGTAATTGGGGTTGATCTCATTGGAAAAATAGAGAATATGTAACAATTTCAAGTTATTGGGTCTCATCCAACTATCCAAAAAATAAATGAAGGTAACATGATGAAAATTTAAAACTAATTGCAAAAATTATTTTAAAACCTGAAAGAAATGATAGAACAATTAGGGAAAAAATGGTTTAGGGTTGCAATTTAATTAAATAAATTTTCAAAAACATTCAATAGTATTAAAATTATTTATGAATTAATTTCACCATGAGGATTAAATTAAAACATAATTTATTGGTCCAATAATAGGTATTTTTGTGTTTTAACACCAATACCTTGGTCAGGTAATTTCATTTCCAAATCCACATTAGGATCATCACCGTAAAATATTGGAAACATTCTCACCCAATATACATGTGTTCACCAATCATAAATCATTTATTTTCCACATTTGTGTCATTCTTGATCTAATATGACACAAATGGTCTCATGGAAGAATTTTTCATTAAATAATTACAAATTAGAAACCACGATAATAAAAAAAATTAGAATTTCAATTACACGACACCCCTAATATTATTATAGAACCAACATAAGAAACATAGACTATCATGACCATGGTCATAGTGTGTAATTTGTGAAAAAATGTGACCCCTGCCATGGATATGAGAGGAAATAATTGGAAAAGGGGAATTAAACTAAAAAAGTAATGAAAAATAAAGAAAAGTCAAATTTGGATTTGGGGAAGATCAATCGGCATAGTGGCAGCACCTCACCCTTAGATACTCAACCTGGAACTCGAAGTCCTGCCACTCTATTTATATAAAATTAAACTATAGAGAATGTACCCGAAAGTACATACTATGTACTTGATTCCACTCTATTTGGACTCTTTTTCTCTACGAGTAAGTGATCTACTACGCTGCCCATTGATTTAAACAAGTCAACAGTTGGTTGGTATGGTACATGGATTATTTCACCACCACACATGTTGTGTAAATTTTTTCCATCCACCAACCACTTCTGGAAGGTCATACACAATGTGTGAACATGAAATAAATGGTGTGTGATCTCTGGTCATCTACATGGGTGGGTAATCAGTCTGGACAGACCATATTATAGAAAGGTTATAAAGTATTTTTTATAAAGAACACACCATTTATATTTAAATTTTCATTCTGATCACTCCCGATTTTTCACTTTGACAGAAAACACCTGAAAATTTCTATTATCATCAAGTTAAATAATTATTTCCATAAAATAATGTGTATCTAGTGAAAACATGTTTTAAAACTCATTAAAATTCATGAAAAGGTATTTATAGATTGGGAACATCAAACTCCCTAACACATAGTCATTTTATTTATCTCAATATAAATCTCAACATCCAATTAATAGTATCCAAACTCAATAAATGGAAGCATTCAATTAATTAAATTTATAAAAATTATAACCCTAGAAGATAATTTTTATAGTCACAAAACCTATTTTAATACCAAAGATATTATTATCATGCCTCATTTATAATTCAATTAAATTATTCCATCCTATTTTAGTTTCATATTTCATCTTTTCATAAATACACATTCCACTTGATTATTTAACTCACTAGAGAATACCACACTCATCACTCAAGATAATTTAATTAGATTTATTCTCAATATCAAGTACATAAACTCTATCCATAGGCTTAAAAGTATTCTCATTGTTCACATAGAAATTAAATCACAAAAATCATGAGGTCTTTCAAAAAGTTTTAGATGTTTCTGATGCTAAGGGTGCGTAAGTAATGATCTGAAAATAATCTCAAAGTCTTGAAAAAGGAGGTTGTAATCATAAATAATAGGGCATGGTATTCAATAGAAAAGACCAATGAAAAATTCATCATAATCAAGATCTCTCAATGGATAATATCAACATGGTAATCCCTTACTAAGATGGGGTTATAAACCATCAATAAGTATAATGAAATAATTTATCCCTCTTTTGAATTTTTATTACTTTTATAATTATATAAAAAATATGTTTATAATTATGAACTATATATTAATTTTTATTTAAAATTAACAATTAATAAATATTTACATAAAAAAATCCTATACAAATAGTTTATCATAAAAATACATACTGTGTTTTCTAAAATTTAAAAAAGATAACTACAACCTTTGGTTTGGTTCTTAGGGTTCAATTTGAACCAGTGACTGATCAGATCCAAATTACAGACCATAACCACTAGAGAAAAGTTTGTAGTAATTTATGTTTTAATATATCTTAATATTTAAACTATAAAATCAGAATAAAATGGTAAAAATTAGAATTCATGGTGTGTGGTTTCAATTGTTAAATAATAGGATGATGTAGGGTGATTATATAAATTTGAACCTGTGTCTTTTGAACCCTAGGATACAAATATTTTAATCAACCCACATCACCTTTGGGTTATTTCTTATTTTTTAAAACATTTTAAATTTTTAAATGATAACCTGACACACATGAAGTTTACCAGAATACACTTCATGTGGTTTTATTTTAGTGAAAAAGTATAAAACTAAAACGGCTACCAAGACTTGAACTGAAGTCTTTTGGATTTGTGGCCTACAACCCTACCAGACAATTCATCCCCACCATTGGTTATAATTTATTTTGAAATGGTTTCATTTACTTTTTAAATCATCACACATGCCGTATAATAAAAACACATAATGAAAAAATGAATCATATACCAAATTTTGGTGCTAAGAGATTTGAACCGGTGATGGATTAGATACACTATGGTGACCTTTCCATCAATAAAAACATCATTCCTATTTATTAACTAAACTAATATTTATTTATATAAGAATTTATATTATAATATTCACTAATCATAAAATTAAATACCATGTAGATCATTACACACATGGTGTAACATCACTTTATTCTTAGTTCTATTGTGGAAAATAGAAAGGAAGGTACAAGACACAAGAAGTAGAAGTACATGTCATGTGATTATTAAAAATAGAAACTAAAGGGAGGGAAGAGTGAAAGGGTTTCATCCCAAAAAGCACCATTTTTTAGGTATTTGGATTGACCTGAGTTAGGGTACTTACCCATAACCCAAAGGCGGAGTGTCTTCCATTACACAACCCACCACATATGTCCAACGTGCTCATCCTTTAGCCATATTTATTAACATAAATATTGTCTGGGAGTAGGCTTGCAGTATCCCTACTCTATTTCCAGCAATTGATAAAGGTGGAGTACTACATTGTTCTGATTAGGTACGCCCTCCACCTTTTGATTTTCCTTCTTTGTTACATTGAAAAATGAAAAATAAATGTAGGAATACTCTAGAGTAGGTAAATAATCAATTAAGGGTTCATAAAGTAAGAATTGATAAAATTCAGTAGAGGCATGAAATCACGTGCTCCCATATTCAAAAAAAATCTTTGAAAATCATTTTTAGAAATTATTAGTGAACTACAAGTGGGGTCCACATCATAACATGCCTCTTTAGTTGAAATAGGGTTATACCACCCAATCTCAAACTTAATTAGAGTATCCATTTTTTAGAGTTTATTTGAAGTTTGTTCTCCCATGGTACAAATTCTTCCCACCCTTTTTGTTTGGACCAACTAGCATGTCGTAAAGTCTTCCATCGTTGATAAAAAAATTTCGGTATTAACTAAAGATGGTTCTAGAAGATATGAAGGAATTGGTGGAGTGAATAATGTACATCGTCTTTCCTTATATTTAAAACCATCATCCCTGTAATTATAGTACTCTTCTAGATATAGTTAAAATAACACTGGATCATTATGACAAAAAGAAATCTCTAGGTGGATCGTACCAATCACCAGTCGAATAATAATCCCTAAAAATGTGGGGTTAAGGGTCCCAAGAAGTGAATCAATAAATTAAAATGGAAAATTGTTGATAAAACTACCTCAACTAAAACTATCACTACTTCATTATATCTCTATGAAAATTGATCCAAAATTTTATTTCTCTAGTCGCGAGGTGCAACAAATTGAAATGTTATTGTTCCCTTCTTATTTGAAAAACTAGGTAGCTAGTTGCATTCATGTTTGATCACATAAGGAAAACAGAGAAGCATTTATAAGTGAAATTCATCGGGTCTCAACCAATTATCTAGAAAAAAATGAATGAGTGGAATAAGATGAAAAGGAGAAACTTTTTGTTAAAATTAAATTAAATCATGAAATAAAGGACAATCAAGAAAAAAGGTTTTAGGGTTGTAATTTAATTAGATCATTTTTAGAAATCCTTCTATAGTATTAATATTATTTATGAAATACTATTACCCTAGGTATTCAATTAAAATAACATTTTTGAGTCTGATAAAGGGTATTTGTGTATTTAAACAGTAATCCATTATTTTGGTTATTGAATTAGTAAATCCAAATCAGAATTATCACTCCTAAAATAGTAGTAATGAGCTCACCCAATTTTCATGGGTTCACCTATTGTAACTCCTTTAGTTCCCCAGTTGTGTCATTCTTAGTCTGATATGACACAACTGGTGTAATGGAATAATTTTTCATTAAATTAATTATAAAGTAAAAATCATGATAATAGAAAACACTACATAATTTCAATTACACAATGACCATAATCTTATTAAAAACCCAATACAAGATATTTATCCGTTTAAGAACATAGCCCCAGTGTTCAGGTTGAGTAGAAACTTGAACCCTACTATAGAAATGGGAAGAAAGAAGTGGGAAGGTGACTTACAATAAAATAGAAATGAAAATAAAAAAGAAAACTCAAATTTGAATTCATGGGAGATCAATCGGAAAAGAGGAAGTACTTCCCCCTTGGGCGTACAACTTGGAACTTGAAGTCCTGCTTCTCTATTTATAGAAAATTAATCTTCATGGAGTGTACAAAAAATTACAACCTATGTACTTGGGTCAAATATCTTTGGCCTTGTTTTCTCCTCTAGTAGGTTATCTGCTATACCAACCTTTGATTTTAATGTGTTTGTGGTCAGTTAGTCGAGTACACGACATGTTGTACCCCCAAGAATGGTGTGTAGTGTTTGTTTCATCCACAAACCTCTTCTAGATGGTCATTCATAGCATGTGAATAGGAAATACATGGCGTGTTACCTCTGGCCTACAGTATAGTTCTATACTCAATCAGGCCAAGCTATGTCAGTTCAAGGTAACATGATGTGTGTTTATAAATTACACATTGTGTACATTTATATTATCATTTTGATCAGAATAGATTTTTGAATTTAACTAAAAACACCTAAAAATCACCACAAAATACAAATTAAATCATTTTGTTACATAAAATAATGTGTATCTGGTGAAAACATATTTTCAAACATAGAAATGAATAAAAAGGTATTAAAAAATCAGGCACAATAATTGATCACAAGAGCATCAAGTATATCTTTACATAGGTTGACTTTAATATTATATAACAAAGATGGGTCGAATGATTTTTTGTATTTTAACCATTATCTTCCCTATATTCATGGAAAGTGTAATTCGGTGGTTGATGGATTGATTCGAAAAACTTACGAATGAGACACACATGAATTCAATGATGAATGGAAATTTATGGCTTTCTTTTCAGATCTACATTAGTAGTTTCATGAGAGTCATAAGAGGCCCTTTATTATGGACTAAGAAGCTAACTATTCACCCTTTCATAGTTGATGAGTAAGAAGTATTCTAATCCCAATCGATTAGTTCCCTGGGAGAGTATATCAGGTGAGGACCCACCTCCATATTAGCCTATTAAAGGAGACAACATCCTATGTATAGATTGGAATACATAGGTTATTATGGGTATGAGAGAGCAACTGATACGAGAGTCTAATGCTTCTCTGTGGGTAGTTCATCCAAGCATCTCTAAGATGTGTTTTTATATGTGTCACCAGTATAGGTGACCTAGAATAAAATGTTAGGAAACAAGATTTAGCTCCAGGTGTTCCACATATAAGCAGGTGAATATAGAGAACCAAAAACTTACTAGCTTGTTATATCCATTTATAGTCCTATAATGGAAGTGTAAATATGTTAAAATTTTATTTCTGTTGGGTTACAATGGTTTCCTTGAGGTAGCGACATTTTTTAGATAGTTTGGGATCGACTCAAAAAGGCATCCCACTTCCTTCCTATCTTTGAGACTTTATCATTTTATGAACAAGGAATAATGTAGGTCTATGAGATCATATGAATATAGGGGGTCCCTGATACTATCATTTTATATAGGGACACTCATTTCACATAGAGGTTATTGGAGGGTTTACAAAGAGCTTTGGGTATAATGGTGCTTCTAATCATATCTTTTCACCGACAGATTGAAGGCCGGTCATAATGGATAAAACAAGTGTTATAGGAAATGGTTTAAGCATTCATCCTTGATTTCATAGATTCTTGGGAGAAACATATCCCTCTCTTCGAGTTTTCTAATAAAAAATTGAATATTAGATATGAAATGCTAAAGTACATGAAATGTGTCAAAATGACACAAAAAAGTAAAGAAATTGACAACTCCCAAGCAGGTCCTAAACCATGTCTGGTTCCCTCACCATACTCCATCCCCACTCAGCAATAGAAAATAGCAAATTTACCCTTATCTTGTCTTGGATATATGAAATCTATCTAAGTACAAATCAGGCAGCCTGAGTAGGGTGTTAGTACAACTCAGTCATCCACCACCAACGACGTCTAAAATAATATATATTCAATAACAGTGTAAGAATTTGTGTAAAGAAATAAATACAATGCATATGTAAACATTTATCACATTCTCAATTATTCTTTATTTAACCACATAACACCCGGGTTCTCGAGGACACATGAACCATATCATATATCATAATTACATTGTAACCATTATTCACCTCATTCACACATGCATTTTATTATTACAATTGATGGTCACATTTCACGCTTGAATGCAATTGTTACCATTAATTGTCCCAATTCACACATGAATTTCATTGTTACCGGTCATTGTCTCAATTCACACATGAATTCCATTATTACAATTCATTTTATCGATTCAAACATGAATGTAATTATTACCACTCTATATCTCAATATCACACTACATTAACTAATTCAATAATTAATTAATCACCTTGATAGAACTAATTTATTCAACAATCAATTATTCATCTCAATACCATTAATTAACTCAACAATTAATTTATCATATCAATACCATTAATTACCTAAAAAAATTATTATTCCTCTCTATCCCATTAATTAACTCCACAATTTATTAATGATCCCAATCTAATTAATAATTAATTAATTAATTAATTGTCTCAATACCATTAATTAATTTACAAATTAATTAATCATATCGATGTCATTAATTTACTCAACAATTAATTAATCATCTCAATACCATTAATTAAATAAACAATTAATTAATCATTTTAATCCCATTAATCTACTAAACAATTAATTAATCATCTCAATCCCATTAATTAATTCAAAAATTAATTAATCATCTCAATCTCATTAATTAATCGGTCAATTAACTAATCATATTAATCCCATTAATTAAATCAACAATTAATTAATCTTATCAATATCATTAATTAACTAAATAATTAATTAATAATCTCAATCACATTAACTAACTCAAGAATTAATTATTCATCTAAATTCCATTAATTAACTCAAAAATTAATTAATCACATCTATCTCATTAATTAACTCAATAATTAATTAATCATCACAATTCGATTAATTAACTAAAAAATTAATTAATCATTTCAATCTCATTACTAAATAAACAATTAGTTCATCACATTAATCCACTTAATTAATTCCATAATTAATTAACAACATCAATAAAATTATTAATTCAACAACTAATTATTCAATTTCCACAATCCCAATATCCCACAATTAATTCAACAATTATTTATTAAATTCATAAACTCAAAAAATCCATCCGTTAATTAATTCAACAATTAATTCATCCAAAACAACAATCATAACATTAAATCCATTAATTAATCCATAAATTAATTATTCACATCAACTCCATTGACGAATTGCATAATTAATTAATCATATTTAATTTCTTCAATTAATTCACCATATAATTTTTCACGTAAAATACATTAATAAATTAAACAATTAATTAATAAAATTCAATACCTTTAATTAATTTAACAATTAATTTTTCACAAAAATTACATTAATTAATTTTAAAATCAATTAATTACATTTAATTCCTTCAATTAATTCACCAATTAATTATTTACATCAATTACATTAATTAATTCCATAATTAATTAATAATGTTCAATCCCATTAATTAGTTATCTAATTGATTGTTAATATAAATTAAATTAATTAATTATACAATTAATTAATCATGTATACTCTATTAATAAATTCAATAATTAATTTAATCAAACTCAACAATCCTAATATGTCAATTATTAATTCAGAAATTAATTATTCCAATTCCAACACCTCAATATCTCTATAATTAATTCAAAAATTAATTATCTCTATGAGACAAATAAATTATTCCTAAAATCCCACAATTCAACATTCTAATAATTAATTCAATAATTAATTATTCTTGATTAAAACCCTTAATTAATTAATTTACTAAATTAATTAATTCTATTAGGAAGCCCAAATTCTAAATTAACCCTATGAGTTCTACAATTAAACACACGTAATGAAAATCATGACTATGAGGTTAGAATAATAGAACACTAACATTAATTTTTATAATAATTCACCCAACGGAAATCCGTAATTTGAACAAAATGACAACATAGAACGAGATCTGGAACTTAAACCTAAATTCAAGATTATATGAATCAAGATCCCATAATTATAAATCTAGACCCAAAATCCTAGATCTAGATTCAACAAAAAACTTAGAAGAATGGCCATACAATATATGTTAGAAGAAAAAAAAGAGAAAAGAAACCACACATGATAAGATCCTCTTACTAGTAAGGGAGAAGATTTTTAATCCACCCTTTGATTCACCAAGAACGGAGGACATGAAGGCTTAGAATCTATCTGGGAGGCTCCAAAATCAAAAAAAAAGTTGTTAGGGGATGACTTGGGGAAGAATGGGGATTAAAATTGGGGATTGAGAAAAATTAAAACTAATTTTTTGGAGATTAAAACCCCAAATGAACAGTTTTCTACTTAGGGTGCACGGTTTCCCCAAACTGTGTTCGTTAATTGTGCGCCTTTTATTAGGGGAATGATTTATCCGATGAGGGAATAAGGTTTGATAAACCGTGTTTCAGTCCTGTGAATCCCCTCATTTTGGGTTTTCACATTTTTTGGACTGGGGTATATGTTTTGGGGAAATCATGTGCGAACCATTAATTTCCCATAATTGTTCCAAAATTTCCTATTTTCACCAAGAAGGATAAACAGTTCATGGTTAGCGCACATTTTTTCCAAATATTGTTCCCCTACCCGAAAATCTTTGTGAACCGAAATAGAGGGGATTCATATGGATGGAGTATAGTTTTTTAAACCATGAATCATCTTAATAGAAACAGTGACCCCCCCCCCCTAGAAGAGGAACATAATTAAGGCGTATGTTAAGTGAAACTATGTGCCCTAAGAAAAAAACTGTGCATATGAGATTTTAATCCCCCTAAAATTTTTTTTAAACTTTTTCTTGCCCCCATTTGAATCCTATTTCATCCCTGACTCGACTCCTAACGCCTTTTATCAATTTTGGAGCCTCCCAAAAAGATTCCAAGCATTCTCATCCTCTGTTCTTGGAAAATAAAAGGGTAGGTTGATGATCTGCACCCCTCTCGATAATAGGCTCTTATCCTATGTGGTTTACTTTCTCTTTCTATTCTTCTCCCATATATTTTAGGGTTATTCTTCCTAGTTTTTATATAAATCTAGATCCATGATTTTAGGTTTAGATATAGAATTTTGGAATCTTGATCCATATGTTCTTAGATTTAGGTTTATCATCCAGATCTCATTCTACATCGTTATTTTGTTCAAATTGGGGATTTCTGTTTTGTGAACACACATCAAAAAATTGAGGTAGGAGTTCTAATTTTTAATTCCAAAAGTCATGATTTCAATTATGTGTATTTTATTTTATAATTTTTAGGTTTCTTTTAGAAATTGTGTTTTTTTATTGAGTTAATTAATTTGATGAATTAATTAATTAAGGGTTTTTGAATTAAAAATAATTATTTTTCGAATTAATTATTTGAATTTTGAATTGCGGTACTTGAGGAATAATTGATTTCTTTGATAGAGAAAATTGATTTTTTAATTAATAACAAAGATATTGAGTTTTTTGTATTGGGATAAATAATTGTTGAATTAATTATTGAGATATTATGATTTTTGTGATGGATTTAATTAATTATTGAATTCATTAATATGGGTGAGGCAATTAATTAATTGTTGAATTAATTATTGGAATTTACATGAAAAAATAATTTTTGAATTAATTAAAGGGATTGAGTGTGAAAAATTAATTATGGAATTAATTAATGGAATTGATGTGAACAATTAATTAGTTAATTTATTGAAGGGATTAAGTGTGGTTAATTAATTATGGAATTAATTAATGGAATTGATGAGAATAATTAATTAGTAAATTAATTTATGTTATTGAATGAGATTAATTAATTATGGAATTAAATAATGGAAGTGATGTGAAAAAATAATTGGTAAATTATTTGAAGGGATTGAATGTGACTAGTTAGTTGTAGAATTAATTAATTTAGTTGACATGAATAATTAATTGGTAAATTAATGAATTGATATAATGTTATGATTCTTAATTTAGATAACCTAATTGGATAATTAATTAGAGGTTGGAATGTTAAGTCTTTGAATTGAATAATAAATTATTGAATTATTTATGGGATATTTAGATTTTGGAATTCGAATAATTAATTACTAAATTAATAATGGGATTGATGTTCTTAATTAATTAAAGAATTAATTAATGGGATTAATGTAATGAAAAAATTTATGAATTAGTAATGATATTGAGATGATTAATTAATTTTTGAGTTAATTAATCACATTTAAATGATTAACTAGTTGTTGATTTAATTAATGAGATTGAGATGATTAATTAATTTTTTGAGTTAATTAATGGCATTGAGATGATTAATTAATTACTCAGTTAATTAATGATATTGAGATGATTAATTAATTATTGAGTTAATTAAATATGATTAATTAATTGTTGAGTTAAATAATTGGATTGAGATGATTAATTAATTTTTTTATTAATTAATGATATTGAGTTGATTAACTAATTAGTGAATTAATTAATGGGAGTGAGATGATTTATTGATTATTGAGTTAATTAATGGGATTGAGATTAGTAATTAATTGTTGAGTTCACTAATGGGATTGATATGATTAATTAATTATTGAGTTAATTAATGGTATTGAGAAAATTAATTAATTTTCGAGTTAACTAATGGTATGGAGATGATTAAATAATTTTTAATTTAATTATTGGGATTGATATGATTAATTAATTTTTGATTTAATTAATGGGATTTAGATGATTAATTGATTGTTTAATTAATTAATGGTATCAAGGTGATTAATTAATGATTTAATTAATTAATGCAGTGTGATATTGAGATAAACAATGGAAATAAGGGAGTTAATGTGTGAATTGATATAATGAATGGTAACCATGGAATTCATGTGTCAATTGAAACAATGAATGGTAACAATGTCATTCATTAGTGAATTGAGATAATGAATTTTAATAATTTAATTCATTTTGGAATTGAGATTAAGAATGTTAACAATGCAATTATGATATATAATATCATTTTGGGGTCTTTGGGAACCTAGGTGTTATGTGGTTAAATAAATAATAATTGATAATGTGATAATTATTTACTTTTATATTGTATTTATTTATTTATATAATTAAATATATTATTATTAACTTGATATTGTTTTAGACCTCACTGGTGGTGGCCTACTGAGTTATACTCAGTCCTTACTCAGGCTTCATAATCATTACTTGAATAAATTTCATGGTTACATGATAGGATAAGATAAAAACCATCTGTTAGATGTGTGATTTGGGATGCATCATGGATGAGGGAACCAAAAATGGTTAGGTACCCACTTGGGAGTTGTTAGTGTATTTAATTTTATGTTTTATTATTACACTTGGTACGTAATTGATCTTGGCGTATCTACTATTCACATTATTATGTATTTCTAGTTTTGGTTATCTTATGATACTAGTATCATTATGGGTATTGTTATATTTTATTTGGTCATCTTTATTTATTTATGTTGTTGTGAAACTTTTTTAAAGATGGTATAGTATTTCCATGATCGATATTATACCCTCACTAATATTGGTAAGCCTCTGGTGTACAGGGAGGTGAACATGAGGTCATAGTACCAATTGGCTTGGGGAACTAGTGTGTGGCATTGGGGTCAGGATGTTACACATCACTACAAGGTTCTCATCTCGTTCAGGGGACTTCAGAGTAGGTTCAGGTGATCAGGAAATGGGTGTATACTAAGATGTATACATAGAAGTCATATGTCGATATATATCGGTGAACTATGGAGTTTTAGGTTAGGGATTATTTTTTCATGTGGGTAGCATCCAGGATTGGGCATCGATAGATACAGAGGTATGGGATGTTTCCGCCTCATTATGATGGGTTGTTTGATATTCTGGATAGAGTTTGATTAGTAGCCTATCAATTATTATTACCTCATAGGTATCATGACATGGATAACGCCTTTAACATTTCATGTATTAATCATAATATTGATAACCCATCTCATACTTTTGATTTTGAGGAGATTGAGTTAGATTTTGATGATTCGTTGGAGGAGTATCCTATATGCATCATTGACCAGAGTGTGAATTCCCTCTGATCTTAGACTATCCCGTTAGTGTGGGTGCTATCCCCACATGATCGTGTATAGGATGAGTCATGGTACTGTGAGGCCAATGTACATGCTCAGTGGATAGAGTTTTTCTTAGACATTTTTCACCACCTTTTGAAGGGTAACTCTGGGAAGAGTTCCTTTAAGTGGGGAAGACTACAAGAACCTAGTTTTTCTATGAGGTGTATTTTTTTTATTTTTTAGTCTAATTATTTTATTAGGGACCTATTATGGATTCCTAATGAGGTCATGAATATTTCATGGATCACTGTGGATTTTTCAGAGCTTGGAACCCTATGTATTGGAAGAAACCATTGACCCACACGGTTAGTAGAAAATGTGTTTCCTATCTTGCATGGTTTTTCCAAAAAGTGTGCCTAGGGCCGCACACCTGTGTGGTTTGTCTACAAATTATTAGCATAGAAATATGGAACAATTGGCATGTAGTTTCTCAAACCATGCATCTAAACCATGTGGGTTCCCTCTTGAGGTAGTCAGGTGCACACAATTTTTCCAATCGTTGAGAAACACCGTGATTCCCATGAATTTTGGGTAAAAAGACTATTTTTCCTCAATCAATTATATTTTTAAACACCCTCATTATTTATTCATTCTAGAAGTAATCACTCCCCAATTTCCTCCTATACGAATATATCAAAATACTCTCACCAAGTTTCATCAGTTTATTTGTCATCCAAACTAATAATCAAGATCCATTCCTCCCATTAGTTTCTCCTTGATAAGTGCTTCAGTCCATAGGCTCAATTTAACATGTTTCTTTCCCTTATCAACTCTATTACAATGCTAGGTCATATTCCCTATCTTTAGGGAGTTGATCCGTTCCCCCATTTTCTATTGATCCCGGAAGAACTAATGACTCATACTAGATGATGAGACTACTAAATCTATACAATAGGTGGTCTACAACTTTTCATTAAAATTCTCATCATTTATAAATTTTCATCAATGTGTGAATTCCATTTTCACTAGGTGATTCCATTTTAAATTAATATACCTTAATTATAATCATTTTTCTCATATTCTAGATCCCATTCCATAGATGATCATTATGACATTAGAGGTTGTCACCACAATGTTGTCGACTCCAAGTAGGGTTCTTACCAAGTTAAACATTTTTACCCTTATAATAATTATTAGTGGCATCGTTTGAGTGTTTGGATTGGACCTGTAAATGGTAACCCCTTTTAATTAATTGAATTATGAATTTGAAGTGTTAATTTAATGATTTTTTACACTAGACCATTCTAAATTAAGTGTTTCTGATGAATCAGTGAGTCTAAAAATGTTAAATGGAATGTATAGTATAGATATCACTTGGAATTGACTTATATTAATTGAATCAGTTACATGTCCTCATTTTCCTTGTTATTAATAATAAAATGAAATTTATTTATCCTTTTAAATGACTATAATTAAATTAAATTGGCTGAAATTACTTTTTTAACATTGTCACCTAGTATGAAAGGTAATGGAAAGAACCTACAAAGTTATTAAATGGAATGGGTATTACATGACCTTAATTAAATAAAGATATAATTATATGGTTCATATTTCATATAAACCGTTCTATATTTATAGGAGTGGTGTGACTTGAGCAAGCCTTGAATTATCTATAGAATTACTTATGCCCTAAGAGAACACCATTCATATTCAAGGAGCCTGTTGTTAAGGGAGATAAACACCCTGGAAAATGTTCTTTATCTACTAGAGGATTATTTAAATTTTGACATAGGATCCCTTCACGATCTTCTAGATATCATGATGTCTTGGATACACTCCTTGGGTCAATCTTGATTTATTCAGACACTTGGATCCATGGATTCACCACATTGGGCCCAATCATGCTTAGCCAGTTATTACCTTATATGAGATCCTTAGATGTTGTTAGAATATTTTACAGTGGAATTAATTTTCCATTTCCCCTTTTATTACACTCAGACCCTTTATTGGAAGACTCGATGAGATAAGTTTATGAGTTTCTTGACCCCTGAGTTCAAGGATGCCTTGGTTACACCTTGGATCCTCTTTTATTATTATTATGATCTATTACAAGGTTTTTGAGACTTTATCTGGAGTTGTCTATATACACTTAATTGAAATAACTTAATTAAATGATATCATTATTAGAGACATTAACATTTAAGGCTAAATTATTTTTGTGTTATCATTATAGCATTACTTTACCTTAATATATAACTTCACACTATTTCTATGTATATATATAGACTGGATTTTTATAGATATAGTTGGTGGTGTCCTACTGAGATTTATCTCACACCCTTTCCAGTCTATTGTTGGTACCCAGACCAATTTTATGTATACATATGATGATAAGGGGAAGCATCCCACATTGGACTCTTGGCTTGCTTGCTTTAGGATGGGATCTTAGTAGAAGATGATTGAGCCGGTGCATGGGATGGAAAATAGTTTCTGGATTCTTTTTTATTCTTTTTTATAGATTTTATTTCCTACTTCCATGTATATCTATTTTCTAGTTTTATAGAGACATAAAAAGACAATATAATTTTGTATATTATTTAGTTTCTAGCTTCTTATTAATATATTCATCTTGGGTATTGATGATTATATTTACTTATATTATTTATTCATTATTATATCACTATTGTTATTTATTTTTTATTATATTTCCTCTATGATCCACTATGACATGAGGGAATAGACTCACAATGAACACTTCCTAGGCCCTCGCTACTCTTCAATAAAAATTATCATGTGGGGATAAGCCCTTGATTCAATGTGGCCCACTAGCTTGGGGTTCCTTTGAGTAGCATCTGGGTAGAGAATCCACAGTAACATTTACTAGTATGAGATGCCCACAAATCATGTCAAAGTTATTCACATGATTTTTTATTTTTTTCCTTCTCATAGTCTTTAGATGAATAGTCACTATTTCATAAAAACTTTGTTACATATTGTTAGTTTTCATACATATTTTTCAATACCTTCATTTATTTTGTAGTATTTTTCTTTTCTCGGATGTTAGAGGAACTATTTTGTACCAAATATATCCTCACCAATGCTAGTTCATTTTTATCAAACCATTCCCATTCTACCTTCTCTATTTTCTCTAGATGTGCACCTCATATTTAAATATCAATATCTTTTGAATCTATTGATCTTACAACTACATTATTTAGAATCTATAATCAGTTCCATAAAAATTATCTATATGAATCATTCCTCCATATGAATTCATAACTTATTCTATCATTAAAGTCCCCCTAGAAACCAAATAATATTAATAAAATAAATAAAAATATCTGAGCTTCATCCTATGTTTTGAGTGGGTACTAAACCAAAACCTAGGCTTTGATACAATTTTTGGGACTTTGGGTTCTCGTATGACCAGCAAAACATCAAACCTCAAACAAATGGAATTTCGCACACCAAAAGTAAGGTTTAATTATACTAGAATAGATATAGATACTCTAGATCTTCCATATGCCATATAAGATTACTAGATACATGAATTCAATGCACCATACCCACCTCACAAATCTAACCTCACATACAACTGAAGAAAATATCACACTCATTGAAAGAAATGAAAATGAAACTAATGGAAGTATATAAAATTTGAAAATAACACAAGGGATTGAAGTGATATGGAAGAGTTTTATTATGTTTATGGGAGAATATGATAGACTTTTTTATATTCATCCAAAGTAGTATAATTACAATCAAATGACAATGAAATCTGTACAAAATTATTACTGTGGATTAAATCTGTATGATTATCTGATAACTAAAATATTTGATCACACATTGTACATTCAAAAAGAAAACTATGTAGAAATAACACAATATATTTTACATAATTTCTTATCTATTCATATAGTTTTCACCGTATTCAAAAATTTAGTGAAATACATCCATTTGGTAATTGATTAGTGATCTCTAGAAACTCTATGAATTCGAGTAATTTCACCAGTTAATTTTTCGAAATACTTCATTTTAAAGAAATTTTTTTCTCATTATTCTAGATAATTCTAGATTACATATAAATATACTAAATTTCAATGTTTTCACAGCCTCCTAGAGGGGTTCTAATTCTACTTTTTGAACGTCATTACAAACCATATTTTAATGAGAAAATTTTCAAAGAATCAAATTCCAATGAACTAAAACTATGCTTCACATACAAAGAATGTAGTGGGTCAGCTTGAGTTGGTTCATGATAGGTGTGGGATTAATTTATTGGATAAATTTTTTTTAATTTTCTTTATAATTTAATTAATTATTTATCAATGATAAATAATATTAATAATAACAATAACACTTATCTCCATGAAAAACCCCCCATTAAAGAATAAGTGGTGGATAATTATTGATAAATAATTATTAAAGATCATCGAGGATTTATCGATATATTTATTTCATAGTGAAAATAATACAATAAAATACCAAGATATCCTAATTAAGGAAGAAAATATAATTTAAGGAATAATATATTGATTCATGAGATGAAAAAATAAAACAAATTTAAAATTCAACCAAATATTTGATTAAAAATATTCGTTTATTTCTATATAATCTAATTTTAGGTTATTCCTAAAATTCTTTATTGAAAAAATCAAATTTCAAAATGTTTCTAATTGAATTATCAATTTCAATTATAAAAGCGGTATGTGGCAAACTTATGTTTAAATAAAAATAATATTTATAATCATTATACTCCAAAATAACTGAATAATAATAAAATTTCACTCATAAATTATTCATTTCATTATAAATATTCCATCGATAGTAAAGAATTAAAAATAGAATAATTTTCTTTAATCTCTATAAAAAATCATAGTGGAAGGAAAAATCATTAGATCTAAAATCCACCCTTTTAAAATTCACATGAGGCTTTCATTTTTATTTATTATTAATTAATGTAACGTCAAGTATTTTTCTAATTAATCATATTTGGATCCCTTCGTAATTTGTATTCAATTCATCAAAATTGAAATATAATTGATTCAATTGTGAGAAGTAGAGGATTAAATGACACAACAAAAGTGAGGAATGATGTTTTTTAAAAGGGGGGGCATACCTAAGTGAAGTATTACTAGTTCTTATTGATCATATCATATTTATCCATTTTCATTGTCACATCGAATACAAAGAACATGAAGAAAACCATTATTTATGTCAAGAGTGAAAGAAATAGGTTCTCCAAATGGTGGTTTCTTATACTAATAACAAATTATAGGGAGTGGGTGATTTATTTTTTCTAATAGTGAGAAACAAAATTAGTGGAAATAAAATATATATTTTCCGTAATATATCACAATAATTCACCATAAATTTTCTATAATAAATCAATTACATTAACCCTATCATAAAAAATGAGGCAACTAAAAAAATGAAATTTTCAATAATCCTCTAAGACACATAGGCACAACTACGACATGTGCATGCCACATCACATCTATGTGGCCATAAGAAATATGTATCACTATAAAATATATAAAAATAATAATAAAGACCTTAAAATGATTGGTCAATGGTAAAAAACCTAATATGACATCCTTGGATTTTGGGAATTTTTTTTTTAAATTAATCTAATCTCTCAACATTCATCATTTTAATGAAACACTTAATATAGATTATGTTATACAAAAGCATTAAGTTTGAATTAATTTTTATTAAACACCATGTTAATATTTCACTACAAACAACACATATATTATCTAGTATTACACGCAAGGAAACATTTTAACATACTATAATATACTATTAATATTGTTATTAAAATATTATTATAGTTACCACCTAGCCATTGGAATAGAAGTTTCGAATAAGATTAACTAAATTGTGAAAATATGATTTAAACATGTATATAAAATGAATCATTTGGTTATTAATTTATTAGAAATGAAATTAATAACTATTGGAGAATAAATAATTTCGTTTTCTATGAATATTATTTTTCTATTTACAAACACAATTTTATCTCTATAAATTAAACAAACCACTTTTGAAGAATATTTTTAAGAAAATTTATATGTCATAAATTTAATAATTTTTTTAAAACTCATCCAATAGATTTAATAGGTGTAATATAAGAGTAAATCTTATTTTATAAATTAAAAATAAGTATTTTTCTAAAGGTTAATTTTACCACCCTTTAATGGTGAAACTATTTTAAATATAAATTTTGACAATTGTATAATTTTTAATTGAAAAACTAAACTTATTTTTTAAATAATTTTATCAAAATTTACTTTGGATGAATTTTTGGTATTTTTATGAGAATTTTCATTGTCTTATGAATAGTGAAAAACAATAAATTTTAATTGAAATAATGTTTTCATATAATTTATTTATATTGTTAAATTATAATTTAAATTATTTTTAATGTTTAATTAGTTTAATTTTACATCACTTAATTCAATTTAGTTCATTGGAAACATTTTTACATTGAAATTTTCTATAAAAACATTTCAAACATTAAAAACATTTTTCTTATGAAAACCCATTTCTGTGTCACATATGGAGGATTAATTTTAAATAAATCTGTGCCATGTCTGTGATTAAAATTTGACAAAATAGATTACATATTTGTAATAATAATAAATTACAATGTCTTACAATGTCAACATAATTTTTTAACAAAGTCATTATTGAAAGTAATTAAAGTTAATTACTTCATTTAATGTAAAACAAGTTTAATTAGAAGTTAAAATTTTATTTAAGTGGACAAAAAACAGAGACAGATGTCAAAAATCCATTTTCTGGAAATATTTCGACCAATTCACCTATTTTATAAAAAATGGAAAATTATTGGATGAATATGATTTAAAAGATACCCTTCAACAGTGTTTACATTTTTATATATACATGAATTCCACTCTTCATCCACTTTAAAAAGGACACTCACCCCCCCCCCCCTCTCACTTATTAACACCTATAAATTAATTCTTCTTAGAAAAAACCAACCCAAATCTCCACCCAATTTATTCTAATTCATTATATATTCTTACCCTTGGGTATAAATCCAACCCAAGAATCCCTTTGGTGAAAACCGTAATGAGTTACCCAAAATATATGTAACATCCTTCAACAAGAAATTTTGTTTCATCTCCTTCTACACCCCTTAAATTATTATTATTTTATTATTATATAAGAACCTTAGTATCATAAAATTGTTTATATTTTTTATGTTAATTTTATTATCTACACTCACACACACTTCCATAAAATTAGATATGCAATCATCATTTGTGTGTACGATGAACTACAACCTCACAAACCGATGTCGTTCATCCTTCCATTACCACATTTCAGGGATGTGAATAATGTTGAAATTATTTTTTTATATGAAATTTTCGAAATTTAATATTTTCTTGTCTTCTGGAATTATTATATAATAAATAACTTCATGATTTCCATTTTTTTGGAATACAATAACTTCGTTTGTAGACATGTGGACTACCGCATCCTCAAAGTGATGCGATTCTTTCATGCTTTACATGGAATGTACTACGTATGGGTATAGTAAACATATATTCTATAGTTTAAATAATAATTAAACTATAATGATAATATATATATGTATGTATATATTCTTTCCTTCTTTAAATGTGATATGAAAATGGAAACAACGTTCATGCATATGTACGATCTACCATATCCATGAACGCTGTATTTAATTTTCTATTTATATATTTTATATATTGTTATAAATAAATATATACTGAATGTATATGATATTTATATCATCTTAAACATTTTGAAAAAACTTTAATCATGTTTATTGTACATGAGGTTTTAACACGTATGAAGAAATTCAAGACTTAAGGTAAGGGTTTTGTCATATCACTTTTATTTCTATAAGATATATATTATATTGACCACTTGTTCTGGTGGTTTGGTGTATCTAATGATCTATAAAATTTTATATAACTAATTTCATTTACATAATGATATTAAAATTTTCAATTGATTTTTTTCTTTCACATATTTCATGATTCAAAAGTGGCTCAAGTAGTAAAGGGATTTCTAGTCTAACTCTTATTTCTGTGAGACTTATTCCATATTCAGCACTTGTTTATCTTATATTGTGTATATAAATACCATGATTTTATTCTTTTATTATTATCCTTATATTTATGGTTATCTACAAATAAATTTTATTATCTATCTTTCATGGGGTTTATGGTTCAATAGTTACCAAATCTGTATAACAATTTTTTCTCAATTTTCTTTATTTGATACACATGCCATGTTATACACCAATTTTCTAATACGATGTGTATATACATCCCTTTGACATGTTATATAATTAATATAATTATTTTCATTATATTTTATATTTCATTTATGGTTATTATTTCATGTATTCAATTATTCAAAGTTACCAAAATGGCAACTGCTTATTGCTATAATCTAATCGTTTTTTCAGATATTTTATGATAATGTTTTTATTTATGAAATATTATGATCCATATCTAAAGAAATCCCATGAATTTTATTCATATATATTTATTCTTGATATATTCATGTAATGGTACCTGGATTATACTCTTTGGTACTTAATATAATAATGAATTTTATTAAAGAATATATGAATTTATATCTTTTTTGTTCATAAATATGTGTTCTTAAAAAACCATGTTTTCTAAAAAGGTTTTCAAAAACTTTATAATATTAACCTATTATCTTAAAAATAAAATTTTACTCATGTATTAAATTTCTTCCAAAATTATTTTTTTGTAATCTTCTTTTGATTTTCTGATCGAGGCACTTTTCAATACCTTCTACGGAGCTAAAAGAAAGTTATATATGTACAAATTTATCCAAAATCATTAATATCATTTCATTGAAGTTTCATTTTTTATGTTTACAAGATATTTTTTAAAGAATTTTTTATCCTATTATTCTTAAAATTCATTTTTTAATGTTATTTAAAAAAAGGCTTTTCAAAAAAAAATTGTCATGATTTGTTTTAAATGAGTTTCCAAGAAATCATTATATTTTTTAAAAATATATTTTCAAAGAAAAAGTTTTTAAAAAATTATTTATTTTTACGAAAAACTTAAATGAATTTCAATACATCTGTTATATGTTTTCAAAAGGTTTTTTTAAAATAATTGTTTTTCAATGATTTCAAAACATCATTTATAAGTTTTCGAAACTATTTTTAAAGAAATGAATTTTTATTTTCTAAAAATAATTTTTTCAAATATAAAACAATATGTTAAACATGAAATATTTTAAATATTTTGTAAGTATTAATTCATAAGTATTCAAAGTGGTTTTCTAAGAACATTTTTTTTGAATTTTTTTTCATTTAAAATACTAATTTTAAAATAAAGGTTATTTCCCATAATAAATGCTCCATGTCACCATCCAAAATACTTATCTATATAATATTATATATATTGATGTAGTTTATAATTTACTAGGGATATGATATGAGGACACCATTATCATTCTCTAGTTAAATGTTCTATGTTTAAGATGATAATTTTTTTATGAAACCATTTTCTCCTGCATGGGTTATACCATGATAAAGAACTTATGAAAACTGATTCCTTTCATAGGTTGTTCTATTATGAAACATGTCTCTTTTATATATGTTATAATATGATGTTTATGGAACCCATATCTTTTTATGGGTCATGATATGATGACTGTTTTATTATCCTATGGAACACATACGTATTTATTAATTATGTGATAGGTAGGATCTATATCTCAATCAAATGCATTAGGTAAATATTTATATCTAAAGAGATAGACATAGGTGTAACATGGTGGGAAATCAGTTCAATAATGGACTTTTTCTACAAATATGGTCATCATAGTGAACCTTTACTACTAATATGGTCTTGGAAGTGAACACTGACTACTAAGATGGTACTGGGAGTGATCCTTGACTTATAAGATGGTTTTTGGAGTAAACCCAATCCACTATAATGAAAGGACTACTACTAAGGATGGTGTTCTGTATTTACTATTAACTTTAGCCCCAATGATGTTCCCTGGTAGGTTTGTGAAATTATCCTTGACTTGTAGGGAATGGTTTTATATGCTTCTATGTATACCAAAAATTATATGTCTTATTACTCTATTATGATCTCATGGATTATTGTCTTGATTACCTTATAATTCTTGTCTTATGAACTACAAATATTTATTCCATGACTGTAGAGACCCCAAACATGATGTATATGGACATTACATTACTTTTTCGTAATACTTAATACATTAAAAAAACCAACACTCAAGAACCGTAATAGTTTAGTGTCTTTGGAAACATGGAACATAATCTTCTTATCATGGTGAAAGATCTTCAACATCTCCCATAAAGATCTTCCCCTTTTTGTTTTCTTACCTAAAATCTTTCTTTATATCCTAGGGAAAATAAAACATATAAAGGGTGAGCTTAAATTCTTATTAAGGGTAAGCATAGAGAAAATAAAATGAACCATATTCATTTTAACTTAAAAACATTAACATAATATTTAAACATCAAAATCTTGAGAAATGACATAAAACATGGAAGTACATAAGGTGTAGATCATAATGGAACAAAAATCATGATAAAATAGCATGTAAACATGTAATTGTGGAATACCATTAATCACTTGATATGATTTACATAGGATCCAAGGCATTTCTGCCAAGACCATCTAAGTGGACAAAGTCCCTTACTGAATCAAGTTCACTCCTCATTCCAGTCCTGTATCACTGAACCAGATTAACTTTACATTCCAGCCATGTCTATATCATGAGATATAAATATTTACCCAATGCATTTTAGGGAAATATAGGTCCCACCCATCTCATAATGAAATCATTATTACTTGTGCCACAAAATAAACATAAATCATTCATCATAATCGAAAGAATAACATGGGTTTCATAAACATCATCAAATCATAACGTAATCAATATAAAAAAATGGATATCATTTCATCATAAGAATAATAAAACCATTTAAATAATAGAGACATTACTCTTGAAACATAAACATATTAAATAATGTCACCTTAGATGGAAAATAGTTTTGACAAAACATTTGAAATGAATTCTTGAGGAAAATATCCTTTCTTCTTCAAAATCATTATCTTTTCTCAAAATTCCAAGTAATTTTAAAAGAAAAATATTTTTTTGAAAATAATCATGAAATCATGTAGAGTAATATTCATTAAAATAAGGCATTATAAAACTTTAAAAATCCATTCATGCTGTATAAGTTAAGAAGAACATTCTCCTCAAACTTTTAACGGAAAAGTCAAAAAGTACCACGTATGGTAAACAAAAGAAATATTCCTTCCATAACACAAATTTAAAGTCAAATAGGGGTAAACATGACATTAAAAATACTTGTAAAAATATAAATAACTTTATGAAAAACATTTTTATGGACATGGATGAAAAATATAACCCTAGTAAATACTTACGTATAAGTAATCTCGGATAAAAATGAGATTTGCTAAATTATCCCTTACCTTATGTCTGATATGCTTCGTATGTATCCGAAACTCCGGTATAATGATTTAAATAATGTCACTAACATATTAAATAATCATATTCATTGTTATGATATAATATATGGTTCACTTGTGACTTTATATTACCCGTTCTTTTATAAATTCCATGTTAAAGATGCATTTTGGGTAAAATTGTTTCATTTATCATACGTGTTTCGACTTGTTTTTCTTAGTATTATTACTTATATACTGATTTACTTAATTATAGAATGTAAAACATGATTTATATATAATATATATTCAGAAGATAAATATATATGATAGATCGATAAATTGAATGAAATACACCGTTCATAGAGAAGGTAGGTCGTACGTACGCATGAATGCTGTTTTCGTTTCCTTATTGAATTAAATGGAATTAAGTAAATGAAACATATATGTATATAAATACAGTATAATTATTATGTAATATCTTTCATGATTATTTATTATATATAATTTCTAATCATATTTGAATGGTTAATCATGGAAAATGAATCTCATCGCATTCGTGGAGACGGTAGTCCGTACGTACACACGAGCGATGATATCATTCCCATAATTATTTAATAGAATTTCATTGGATGATATAATATCTCAGAATTAGTATGATGTTATAATAACAATATATAGTTATTATTTACACCATTATACCCATCCAAGTAAGGTGGTTGTGGGAAAACTAATTGCACCACGGCGTGGAGACGGTATTCCGTACGTACGCACACGCGGTGATTTCGTTTTCTATAGGATGGAAAGAATTTGAAATGGGGTTGTTTCATATTTATAATAACATATCAGTATATTATTGATACTGATGTTATAACTTTATAATTAAACAACTAATGGAGAAGAAGTTGAAGAAGAAATAAACTTGAAAGAATCAGTAGAAGAGATTACCTCTTATTCGTCGCACCTCCATTAAGCTTCCTATTAAGGAACTAGAGTTTGTCTTTTGAGAAGACCAGAACCTTCAGAATGTTTCTAGGGAAGTGTATAAGAGAAATGGTCAAGGTTTTGCCGATCTTGAAGGCTCAATTTGTTGTTAAGAGGAGAGGGAGGAGGTTCCCTTTTATAAGGGAGGAGAGGGGCACCTTTGGAAACTTCAAAAATAATAATTTATAATAAATTAAAACCCCATATAAAAACTTCCAAAATTACACAAATAAAAATATTAGATGAGATAAGGTTGTAATATCATCAGCCAATAAAATATATATATGTTTGGAATTTTTTTAGACATTATCAACTTGATTTATCCTTATTTAATCTATTTAAATTTATTTGTGGTAATAAGATTATAAATTTTAAATTGTTAGAAATAATTACTTATTTGTTGTTAATTGTAGATAATTGGATAAATAATGAGATTTTAGACCATATAAATTTTAATTTATAATTTTTTATTATTTTTGTGATTTTTAAACAATCTTATATTATGTTATTTTTATAAAATAACAATCGTGTCAATTTTGACACTATTAATTTATTTGAATTTAAATAAAATCCACCCAGAAGATATGTTCGAAATATAAGATTTAATAGATTAATAACATGTTAAAGGTATCTATAAAATTAGTGGAGAACATTAAATAGTTCATATAATATTTATTTTAATATTTTTAAAACCATTTATTTGATATTTCAATCAATAAAATAATTTCAAAATCACTATTGCGTCACCTTTAATGATAATTATTTAATCCTTAAAAATTATAAATAAATTCACATGATGTATATAATTTTTTTAGATTTCTGGAGACTATTTATTTTCTAATTTTCAGGAATTTTATCACTAAATTAAAAATATTATACTTATAAGATTTAAGAGAGTGACATGTTGTCATTTTCTTTGGTTTTAATAATAATTAAATTATTTTCATGGTCAAAAGTACATAAAATTAATCTATTCATAACCTTAGGTGATATGGGTCGACTTTTATTCATCCAAAAGAATTTTTTCAGGTGTTAGGGTAATTTTATAATCTTGTTTTTACCCTTAATTACCCGATTTACCTTTAACTACAGTAAATAAAAATTACCGTAGTTATTATTCATAATATAAAAAAAGTAACCTATTAACAAAATTTGGACCCACGGAATTCAAATATGGAATCCATTTTTAAAAATTCAAAATACAGAAGTTTCAGTAATTAATTTAAAATTAATCTCGTTGTTAAGAAAACGGGTTTTAAAAGTTAAAACATTGCCAAAGATTGAAATGTTTTTACCTATGAATTCAATGTAAAATTAATGGTAATGACATACATTATATTAAATGGTAATAATATATTATATTTATACTTTAAAACCATTCAATATTATAATTTAACAATATAAATTATTGCGATGAAAAAAAAATTAATTAAAATATATCGTGTTTTTACTATTCATTAAATTATGAAAGTGAGCAGAATAATATGAAAATCTTATCCAAAGTAAATTTTTATATCCTGATTACAAAACATAATATTATTTTGTCAAATTGAACTTATAAACCTGTAAAAAACTAGATTTAATGTGGGTTTTCCATCAAAAGGTGGCAAAATTGCATTTTTGGAAAAATACTTATTTTACCCGAAAAATTTATTTTTTTCACATACCATGTTTTAGAAAATGTGTAAGATAAATAATAATGTTATAAAATCAAAATTTAGATATTAATATTATTAACAGCTAGTCCATAATAATATTATAACAATATATCATTGTTTAGTGAAACCCGGTATTGTGTACTACACACGCTATCGAGGAGGTCACGATTGCGTGTAACGCAAGCCAAGAATAGTTTTTGAGTATAATATAAGCTAATACGGTGTTGCGTATAGCACAAGATAATTTTGTTTTAACGTACAACACATGACATCAATGAAATTAAAAGAATATTTTTCCTAAAATCTCGGGGTGTTACATTCTACCCCCCTTAAAATGAATTTCACCCTCGAAATTCATCAGGGTACTACTTGAAAGTTTTTTTAATAGAAAACCACATCGTTAAAAATAATACCAAAACTGAACTTTAAAAACTAAATTATTAAAGGTAATGGTTACCCAAATTAACTAATCACTGGGTTTTCACATAGGAGAACATAGGTGAAAATATTGATATGGAAGAGAAATCTAACCATCAAGTTCTGATGGAGAGTGATAGAGAACATGGCTATCAGAAAGCCAACAATAATAAAGACATAAATTTGGGATGATCTAAGGTACCATCTGATTCATCAGATATGAGGATATTAGGACAACATTTTTGGTTTTCAAGATCATTTCCCTAAAGTTGAAGAATAATTAAAAGAAATACTTTCTTGATTTTGGTACAATATCACTGTTGTTTCTGCCTTGAACAATTTCCACATCATCTCTTAAAGAAATGAAGTTGAATTTGTCTTCTGTGAAGTGTTAGCAGATCATGTGATAGAATGATGGGTCATTCCATCTGTCTCAAACAAAAGGTTAGCAAAAGTTATCAAATATACATAAATCCATATATGGTGAGGTTAATAATATATGATTCCAAAAATGGACTTATACTTCATCTTTCATACCGCCTAATATAATAAAACTAGTTTTTTCTTACTAGGGACTTCTTGTAGGTGAGTGGTAGGCAATAAAGGCCTGTCACACTTCGGTTGTGGGTTCGATTCCCACATCCTTGTCCGACGCGACGGGTTGTCATCCATCTTGCAGTTTGTCCTTTTTCTAAAACTACATTATTATAACATTCCATCAATAATATCTAAAAATGTTCTGGACTTAAACAATACTAACTTATGTCCAACATAATCCATTCTAATCTTTAGGCTTATCCAAAATACTTCTGTCCAAGCTCATAGTATGAAGAAAACAATTACTAGAAATGTCATCTTCCGAGCATGTGAATACCATCATTTATCCCCCATATATCATACGATATATCTTGTTGGTCACATTAAAAACATGTGATTACCTTAATCATTTATTCTCTTTAAAAATGAATACCCATTGAACCTTAGTGAAAACATGAATGCTGTCAAAATTTAACACTTTCCACATACCAAAATCCCAAAATTTCTATATACTCAAACCATGATATAACTTTGTCCCTTTATCAGTCATGAGTTCATTTCATTGTTTCTTTATCCCTTCATTATACGCATATTATCTTCTTTCCAAAAATATTTCAATCACTTTTCATGGTTACCGGTACCATATAATTATTGAAAACCAATACATAGATATTCTAAAATTCCACGATACCATAAATGAGATTCCATGATATTAATTTGAAATCTCATTACATAAACACTTAATCATTACACAACATCATTGTCATACTCAACATCAAAAATAGTGATTGCATGTGATTTCCCTTTATCCTTTGCCTTAAGAGGTTTCTCATGTTGATCATCATTATCCCTTAGATTAATTAATTGATTAGCATAATTCCCCATTTCCTTGCACTTGAAGCATTGAAGTGTTGGTCGTGCGTTCTCTGCAGTCTTTTCTTTATTCACATCCTTAACAACCCTTTTTCCATTACTTCAACACTCAGCTACTCGATGTCCTTCTTTTCCACACTTAATACATTATCTAGTCCCTTTAAGACAATCTCCACAATGCTTCTTTCCACACTTTGAGTATAAAGAAACATTCATTTTCTTTTCACCATTATTCTGATATTTCTCCTTGAACTCCATCTTTCATTTCTTGTTAAAACTAGGAGATGGATATGTAACACCAACTTCTATTTCTACCTTGATAGCATAATGAAAAATTTATTCATATCTACTGATGTCTCTTATAGCTAATTCCCTTCGAAAACTTGGTTTTAAGCCACTAAAGATTCGTTCAACTTTACTTTCAGGTTGGATGATAAAGCCAAATGCATACCTTAGAAGCCTTGTAAAATTCTCTTCATATATACCAACAGATTCATCATCATTTTTTTAATCTCAAGGAAATCATTTTATATCTTTGTTATCAGAATACGAGGGAAGTACTTATTGAAAAATAATTTCTTGAACTCATCCCATTCCATGGATTCAATTTCATCTCAGGGCCTCGTATTCTTAATTAGAGTCCACCATTTATCTGGTTCACCTTCTAAATGGTAAATAGCTAGAATTAATTTTTCATTTTCCGAACAACGAAGTATGGAAAATATCATTCCAATGGTACTAATCCATTGTTCAGCAACAAGCGGATCAGAAGACCCCCTGAAAGAAGGTAGACATTGCCTCATGAAGGGATCAATAAAATATTGTTCCCTTATCTGCTCATTTGGAAGTCCATAACGATTCATAGCTTGTGTAAGTATAGCAATAAGATTTTTCACTCCATCTCCCATAACATTGGTTTGTTCTGGAGGAAAATCATTACATTTTCCCTTACATTGATCAACAAGGTTCCTTCAGGTTCCAGCCATAGTCTAAAACCCAAAAAGAATAGTGTGAGAGGCAAAAATCATGCAAGGGAAAACAACATAATAAAGGGGCAGTACCTTCGATATATAACATCTTAGGGTTAATTCTAAGACTGTTACCTTAATTCTAGGACTATAAACTATACTTATACTTAACCTCAGGGACATCCCTATATATACCTTAAAAATATCTCTAGGGATCTCACTAAGGTTTTCGCATCCTAGTTTCCAAAGGTTAACTAACCCTTTCCTCTGATACCAACTGTAGAGACCCCAAACTTGACGTACAAGGACATTAAATTAATTTTTTGGAATAATCAATACATAACAAAAACCAACACTCAAGGACCGTAATAGTTTAGTGTCTTTGGAAACTTGGAACATAATCTTATAATCATGGTGAAAGATCTTCAAAATCTCCCATAAAGAACTTCCCCTTTTGTTTTCTTACCTAAAACCTTTCTTGATATCTGGGGGAAAAGAAAACATATAAAGGGAGATCTCAAATTCTTAGTAAGGGTAAGCATGGAGAAAATAAAACAAACCATATACATTTGAACTTAAAAACATGAACATAATTTTTAAACATCAAAATATTGAGAAATGGCATAAAACATGCAAGTACATAAGGCATAGATCATAATGGATCATCAATGATGATAAAATAGCATGGAAACATATATATTTGGAAAACCATTAAGCAAATTATATGATTTCCAAAGTATCCAAGTCATTGCTTCCAAGACCATCTTAGTGTACAAAGTCCCTTAACGAATCGAGTTCACTCCTCGTTCTAGTGCTGTATCACTGAACCAGATTAACTTTCCATTCCAGCCATGTCTATCTCATGAGATATAAATATTTACCCAATTTATTTTAGGGAGATATAAGTCCCACCAATATCATAATGAAATCATTCTTAATTGTTCCACAAAATAAACATAAATCATTCATCAAAACCCAAAGAATAACATGTGTTTTATAAACATCATAAAATCACAACGTAATCCATATAAAAAAATGGATATCAATTCATAATAAGAATAATAAAACCATGTAAATAATAGAGACATTATTCTTGAAATATAAACTTATTAAATAATGTTACCTTAGATGGAAAATAGTTTTGACAAAACATTTGAAATGAATTCTTGAGGAAAATATCCTTTCTTCTTCAAAATCATTTTCCTTTCTCAAAATTCCAAGCAATTTTAAAAGAAAAGGATTTTTTTGAAGATAATTATGAAATCTTGTAGAGTAATATTAATGAAAATAAGGAATTATAAAACAATAAAAATCCGTTCATGTTGTATAAGTTAAAAAACATTCTCCTCAAACTTTTAACGGAAAATTCAAAAAGTACCACATATGGTAAACAAAAGAATGATTCATTCCATAACACAAAGTAAAAGTCAAATAGGTGTAAAAATGACTTTAAAAATACATGGAAGAATATTAAACACTTTATGAAATACATTTTTATGGACATGGATGAAAAATATAACCCCAGTAAATACTTACGTATAAGAAATCTCAGATAAAAATAAGATTTGCTAAATTATCCTTCACCTTATGTATGATATTATTCGTATGTATCCAAAACTCCTATATAATGATTTAAATAATATCATTTAATTATTATAGAATCATATTCATTGTTATGATATCATATATGGTTCACGTATGACTTTATATTACCCGTTCTTTTGTAAATTCCATGTTAAAGCAGCGTTTTGGGTAAAATCGTTTCATTTATCATACCTGTTTAGACTTGTTGTTCTTGATATTGTTACTTATATGCTGATTTACTTAATTCCAGAATGTAAAAAATTATTTATATATAATATATATTCAGCAGATAAATATATATGATAGATCGATAAATGGAATGAAATACACCGTTCATGGAGACGGTAGGCCATACGTACGCATGAACGTTGTTTTCTTTTCTTTATTGAATTAAATGGAATTAAGTAAATGAAACATATATGTACATAAATCCAGTATCATTATTATGTAATATATTTCATGATTATTTATTATATATAATTTATAATCATACTTTACTGGTTAATCCTGGAAAATGAATCTCATCGCGTTCATGGAGACGGTAGTTCGTACGTACACACGAGTGATGATATCATTCCCATAATTATTTAATAGAATTGGAGTGGATGATATAACATCTCATAATCAGTATGAAGTTATAATTACCATATATATTTATTCTTTAAACCATTATACCCATCAAAGTAAGGTGCTGGTGGGAAAACTGATTACACCATGGCGTGGAGACGGTATTCCATACGTACGCACGCGCGGTGATTTCACTTTCCGTGGGATGGATAGAAGGTGAAATGGGGTTGTTTCATATTTATAAAAACATATCAGTATATTAGTGATAATTATGTTATTACTTTATAATGAAACAACTAAATAAGAATACGTCGAAGAAGAAATAAACTTGAAAGAATCAGTAGAAGAGATTGCCTCTTCTTCGACACACCTCCTTTAAGCATCCTCTTAAGGAACTAGAGTTGGTGTTTTGAGAAGACCAGAACCTCCAAGATATTTCTAGGGATGTTTAAAAGAGAAATGGGCAAGGTTTGGAAGATCTTTAAGGCTCAATGTGTTGTTAAGAGGAGAGGGAGGAGGTGTCCTTTTATAAGGGAGGAGAGGGGCACCTTTGGAAAACTCAAAAATATAAATTTATAATAAATTCAAACCCCACATAAAAACTTTAAAAATGACTCAAATCTGAAGCTTAGATGAGATATGGTTGTAATATCATCAACCAATAAAATTTCGACATGTTTGGAATTTATTTTAAACATTATCAACTTGATTTATCCTTATATAATGTATTTAATTTTATTTTTGGTAATAAGTTTCTAAATTTTAAATTATTATAAATAATTACTTATGTGTTGTGAATTGTCCATAATTGGATAATTAATAAAATTTTAGACCGTATAAATTTTAATTTATAATTTATAAATATTTTTGTGATTTTTAAATATTTTCTTATTTTCTTATTTTTATAAAATAAAAATAGTGTCAATTTTGAGACTATTCATTTATTTGAATTTAAATAAAATACACAGAGAATATATGTTCGAACTAAAAGATTTAATATATTAATAACATGTCATATTTATCTAGAAAATTAGCGTACCACATTAAAAAGTTCATATAATATTTATTTTAATATTTTTAAAACCATTTATCTGATCAATCAATAAAATAATTTCAACACCACTATTGTGTCACCTTTAATGATAATTATTTAATCCCTAAAAATTCTAAATAAATTCACACGATGTAGATAATTTTATTAGATTTCTGGAGACTATTAATGTTTGAAGTTTCATAAATTTGATTACTAAATTAAAATTATTATACTTATAATATTTAAGAGAGTGACATGTTGTCACTTTATTTGGTTTTAATAATAATTAAATTATTTTCATGGTCAAAAGTCCATAAAATTAATCCATTCCTGTAGATACCTGAAGCTTGACGTACATTGACATTACATTACTTTTGAGGAATACTTAGTACATAACAAAAACACACACACAAGGATCATAATAGTTTAGTGTCTTTGGAAACTCGGAATATAATCTTCTAATCCTGGTGAAAGATCTTGAACATCTCCCATAAAGATCTTCCTTTTTTTATACCTAAAACCTTTCTTTATATCCTAGGGAAAAGAAAACATAGAAGGGTGATCTCAAATGCTCAGTAAGGGTAAACAAAAGAAATATCAATCACATCATATACATAAGAACATAACTTTTGGAAATCTTAACCAGTAAAAGAGAGCATAATTTCATAACATGGGATAAATCATAGTAGTGAAATGGAATCCCAATAATCATAACTTAAAACATGATACTTAGTGGCATACACACATAATCATAGAGAATCATTTCTTGTTAGTCAAGACTCATTGCCAAGACTATCTTAGTGGACAAAGTCCCTTTCTGAACCGAGTCACCCTCATTTCAGTCCTGTTTCACTGAACCGGTATAACCTACCATTCCAGCCATATCTATCTCATGAGATATAAAATCTTTACCCAATTCATTGGATGGAGATATAGGTCCCACCCATCTCATAATGATACCATTCTTATGTGTTCCACAAAATCATAAATCATACATCATTTCATAACCCATGTAATAAAAATGGGAATCATAAACATCGTGACATCATAAAACAATTCATATAAGATAAAGGAATTTATAAAAATAATACCATCACAACATTATCAAATAAATGTAATAATGGAGATAAAAACAGAAACCTTTATTATCTTAGATGGAAAATAATTTTGATAAAACACTTGAACTCCATTCTTGGGGAAAATATCCTTTCTTCTTCAAAAACATTTTTCCTTGCTTAACATGTCATACAACTTCAAAATAAAATAATTTGATTAAAAATAAACTTGAAAACTTGTAAAGGAATATTCTTGGAAATAATGTTTTAAAAATCCATTCATGCAGTATAAGTTAAAAAAAACATTCTTCGTACTTTTGTCGGAAAAGTCAAAAAGTACCTTGTACGAAAAACGACAAAATATTCCTTTCATATTCTTTACTAAAAACTCACCAAAGGGTAAAATTGGATTTAAACTATTGTAAGTGGATGGAAACAATATTAAATATTGAGGGAACATTGATGTGGATGATAAAATACACCCCAGTAAATGCCAAAGTAAAAACAATCTCGGATAAAAATGAGATTGTGATATTTCCCTTACCTTAGGTCCGACTTGCTTTGTACGTGTCTGAGCCTCCTGTATAATGATTTAAATCATGTTATTGACTTATTCCAGAATCATATTCATTGTTATTATATCATATATGGTCCACTTATGACTTTATATTACCCGTTCTTTTGTAAATTCATGTTAAAGTAGCATTTTGGGTAAAATCGTCTCATTTGTCGTTCGTGTTTTTAACTTGTAATTATTAATATGATTACTTGGATCATGATTAATTATATCTAGAATGTAAAACATGATTTATATATAATATATATTCAGAATATACATATATATAATATATTTATAAATGGAATGAAAAACACCGTTCATGGAGACGGTAGTCCGTACGTACGCATGAACGCTGTTTTCGTTTCCTTATTGAATTGAATGGAATTAAGTAGATGACATACATATAAATATACATAAATACAGTATCATTATTATGTCATATATTTCATTATTACTTATTATATATACTTTATAATCATTCATGAATGGTTAATGTGGATAATGAATCTCATCGCGTCGTGGAGACGGTAGTCCGTACGTACGCACGAGCGATGATATCATTCCCATGGTCGTGGAATTGTGTTGAAGTGTATGTATACTATTTCGGTATCAATATTACTTTATAATAATCATATATAGTTACTCATTACACCATTATACCCATCCAATTAAGGTGGTGGCGGAAAATAGATTACACCACGGCGTGGAGACGGTATTCCGTACGTACGCACGCGCGATGATTTCCTTTTTCCGTAGGATGGATAGAAGGTTAATTAGATTTGTTTCATATTTATAAGAACATATCAGTATATAAGAAATACTGATGTTATTACTTTATCATGAAACAACTAAATAAGAATAATTTGAAGAAGAAATACATTGAAAAAGATCGGTAATGGATATTACCTCTTCTTTGAAGTGCTTCTTTGAGACCTCCTTTTAAGGCACTAAAATTTGTCTTTTAAGAAGACCAGGACCTCTAGGATGATACTAGGGAAGTGGAGAAGAGATGTTTTCAGGGGTTCCCGATATTGAATGCTAAAATTGGTGTAAGGAGGAGAGGGAGGAGGTGCCCTTTTATAAGGGAGGAGAGGGGCATCTTAGGAAAATCTCAAAATATTATTTTATATTAAGGTCAAATTCGGTTTATAATGGTTCCAAATGGTCTAATTTCGAAGATAAAGTGGTTATGGGTCTAAATCCTCTCATCCAATAGGATTTAGACAAGTTTAGGTTATTATTGTAACCTTATCAATTAGATTTAACTCTAAGTTAAATAATTTAACTTTTACCGTGTCTTTTTGTTTTCTTACACTATATGGTTAATAAACTTACTATATGAAGCCAGAAAAACCCAAAGTTGTTTATTATTAATATATATATCCTTATCTATGTCATTTGGCCGAACCTTATATTTTTATGAATTAAAGAACAATTAATAATATAATATTTGTTTTAAAAAATAATTTATGTCAATTTTGACACTATTTGGTACATGATTTTTATGAAATTTCTAACAGAATGATAAGTTTAAAACAAGTTACTTAAATCAACAATAACATGTCATATTAACCTTTAAAATTAGTGTAAGTCATAAAAAGTCTCAAATTACATTTATTTGGGAATTTATAACATCAATTATGTCAATATTTCATTAATAAGATAATTATTGCATCATAGTTGTGTCATAAATAAATTACATTATTTAATGTCTAAAAATTACAAATAAAATACCATTATGTAGGAAATATTTTTATATTTCTAATGATTATTTATAGTAGAAATGATATTATGTATAACCCTATATTAAAAATGTGTGAGTAAATAAACATTGATTTTAACTCTTTTAACACTTCTTTGAATTAAATAATAATAAATGTTCTAATCTAATCCAAGTGGGCCTAAATGATAATATTTTACACTTAAGGTTCTTATTGGTCGAGATACACTTGTCCAATAGGATTAGGACATGTTTTAGGGTAATATTAATATCATTTTTACCCTTAATTACCCTATTTACTTTTAACCGTGGTAAATAAAAGTAAAAAGTTACTATTCACCAAAAATTATTTGCATCTCATTGAACCACATTTTACTTACTGACATCAACCGTGTCTCTCGGATTTTTGAAATTCCATTTACAAAAGCGGTGAAATTAAGATTTATGAAGAAATTAATTTTTTAACTACCACTTAGTAGTTTCAATATTCATCAAAAATTGAAGTTTTTCAGAAAAATGCCAAAATTTCACCCTAATGTATAATTGATATTCCGAATTCAAAAATTATTTCTATTTCATAAAATTCCCAACATATAAGTTTCATTAATTAATTTTATAATTAATTTCCGTTGTCACAACAAATAGCGTGTTTTTAAGAGATAATAACTATCAAAATATTAACACTTGTTTATGTCTGGTGTAAATGTGAAATTACATCCAATGACCAACATTGTATTGAATTGTAAAAATATATTCTAAATATACTTTAAAACCAATCAAATTAATAATTTATCACTATTAATTATTTCGATTAAAAAAGTTGTTTTGAATTATAATTTAATAATTTTCACTATTCATCAAAATATGAAAGTTATCCGAAAAGTACCAAAATTTCACCTTAGGCTAAATTCGATACTCCGAATCCAAAAATGAAGTCCATTTTGAGAGATAAAATTTATAAAATTTCAAAATGTGGTTATTACTATTCTTAACAGCTAGTTTTAATAATATTTTAATAGTATATCATTGTTTAGTGAAACTCAGTATTGCGTACTACACACACTATCGAGGAAGGTCGTGATTGCGGGTAATTCAAGGCAAGTCGAGGATGTGTGTTGTGAAAGATCCTTTTGGTGTAGAGTACAAAACAAGACATTAATAAAATTAAAAAGAATATTTTTCATAAAATCTTGGGCTGTTACATTCTACCCCCCTTAAAATGAAATTCGCCCTCGAAATTCATCGGGGTTATAAATGGTTTAATATTCGAAAGTTTCTTTAATAGAAACCCACATCGTAAAAAGGAATATCAAAACCAATATTTAAAAACAAAAGTATGAAACGTAACGGTTACCAAAATAAACTAATCACTGGGTTTCCACATAGGCGGAAATATGGATGTGGAAGAGAAATCTAACCATCATGTTCTGATGGAGAGTGGTAGAGAACATGGCTATGGAAAAGCCAGAAATCACAAATCCATAAATTTGTGACGATCTAAGGTACCATCTTATTAATCAGATATAAGAGAACTAGGACAACATTTTTGGTTTTCATGATCGTTTCCCTAAAGTTAAAGAATTTGAATTAGAATAAATACTTACTTTATTTTGGTATAATCTCACTATTGTTCGTGTCTTGAACAATTTCCACTTTATATCTTAAATAAATAAAGTTGAATTTGTTATTCATGAAGTGTTAACAGATCATGTGATAGAATGACGGGTCATTCCATCTGTCTCAAACAAAAGGTTAGCAAATGTTATTAAATATACATAAGTTATTCTATAGTGAGATTAATAATATATGGTTCCTAAAATGGAATTATACATCATATATCATACTTCTTAATATAATAAAACTAGTTTCTACTAAACAGGGACTTCCTATAGGAAGTGAGAGGCGATAAAGGCCAGTCGCACTTCGATTGTGGGTTCGATTCCCACAGCCTTGTCCGACGCGATGGGTTGTCACATGTCCTACAGGTTGTCCTTTTTCTAAAGCTATATTACTATAACATTCATCAATAATATCTAAAAACAAACAATACTAACCTGTGTCCAACATAATCCATTCCAATCTTTAGGCTTATCCATAATACTGCAGTCCACTCTCAGAGATTTAATACCATCGTTGATCCCTATATATCATAATATATATCTTGTTGGTCACATTCCAAACATTCAAAGGCCTTAATCATGTACTCTCTTGAATACCCATTGAACCTTAGTGAAAACAAGAATGCAGTTAAAAGTTAAAACTTTCCACATACCAAAATCCTCAAATTCTATATACTCAAACCATTATATCACTTAATCCTTATATCAATCATGAGCTCATGAATACTATTAAACATTTAATTTTCTCCTTATCCCTTCATTATGCGCATATCATCTACATTCCAAAATATCTGAATAACCTTTCATGGATACTGGTAACATTAATCATACACTTTAAAAACTCAAGGAAAGACAACAGTGTAACAATCCTTAGATGTCTCTTTATTCCATAGTACCATGATATTCTTTATACAACAATACACTTGATAAACATGTAATCATTCCACTACCTTCTTAAACCATTGACCGAGCTTCAGCAATTCTTTCATATCACATATCATTTGTAGTCTCTTCATCATCATCAACAAAAATACTACCCATATGGCCGTACTGATTCTCTTCATGAGACTTTCCCTTAGGGCATTGGTTTTCATAATGCCCGTACATTCCACATCTATAACATTTAACCATTTTTGTTGTCATAGCAATACCATTATCCTCATCCCTGGTGTTAACTGAACCTTTTCCTTTGCACTTACTGGCTTTGTGTCCTTCTTTTCCACACCCAAAGCATCTTCCAGTTCCTTTGAAACATTCTCCTTGATGCCTCTTCCCACATGATTTACATAGGGGAAATTGAACTTTCTTTCCTCTATGATCATCATGAAACTCCATCTTTCTCTTATTATCCGAGTCAGGAAACTTACCAAATTTTACTTTATTGATCATATTATGAGATTACTGATTCGGCATAATAATGATGTTTGGACTTCCAAATCCCATTTCATTATGAAGAATATCATTCCATTGTCCATCATATCCTCCATTATCGTGAATCATCTTGTTTCCATCCATTTTCTAAAACCCAAAAAGAATAGTGTGAGAGGCAAAAATCATGCTAGGGAAAACAACATAATAAAGGTGGAGTATCCTCAATATCTAACATCTTAGGTTAAATTCTATGATCGTTACCATAGTTCTTGGACTATATCCTATACGTATACTTATCCTTATGGACATCCCTTGACATACATTATAAATATCTCTAAGGATCTCACTAAAGTTCTCACATCCTAGTTTCCAAAGGTTGACTAAACCTTTCCTCTGATACCAACTGTAGAGTCCCGAACCTTGACATACATTGACATTACATTACTTTTTCGGAATACTTAGTACATAACAAAAACACACACACAAGGATCGTAATAGTTTAGTGTCTTTGGAAACTAGGAATATAATCTTCTAATCCTGGTGAAAGATCTTGAACATCTCCCATAAAGATCATCCTTTTTTTATACCTAAAACCTTTCTTTATATCCTGGGGAAAAGAAAACATAAAAGGGTGAGCTCAAATGCTCAGTAAGGGTAAACAAAAGAAATATCAATCACATTATATATATAATAACATAACTTTTGGAAATCTTAACCTGCAAAAGAGAGCATAATTTCATAACATGGGATAAATTATAGTAGTGAAATGGAATCCCAATAATCATAACTTAAAACCTGAAACTTAGTGGCATACACACATAATCATAGAGAATCATTTCTTGTTAGTCAAGACTCATTTCCAAGACTATCTTAGTGGACAAAGTCCCTTTCTGAACCGAGTCACCCTCGTTTCAGTCATGTTTCACTGAACCGGTATAACCTACCGTTCCAGCCATGTCTATCTCATGAGATATAAAATCTTTACCCAATGCATTGGATGGAGATAAAGGTCCCACCCATATCATAATGATACCATTCTTATGTGAGCCACAAAATCATAAATCATACATCATTTCATAACCCATGTAATAAAAATGGGAATCTTAAACATCCTGACATCATAAAACAATTAATATAAGGTAATGGAATTTATAAAAATAATTCCATCACAACATTATCAAATCAATGTAATAATATAGATAGAAACAGAACCATTTATTATCTTAGATGGAAAATAATTTTGATAAAACACTTGAACTCCATTCTTGAGGAAAATATCCTTTCTTCTTCAAAAACATTTTTCCTTTCTTAACATGTCATACAACTTTAAAATAAAAGAATTTGATTAAAAATAAACTTGAAACCTTGTAAAGGAAGCTTCTTCGAAATAATGTTTTAAAAATCCATTCATGCCGTATAAGTTAAAAAAACATTCTTTGTACTTTTGTCGGAAAAGTCAAAAAGTACCTCGTACGAAAAACGACAAAAGATTCCTTTAATATTCTTTACTAAAAACTCACCGAAGGGTAAAATTGGATTTAAACTATTGTAAGTGGATGGAAACAATATAAAATATTGATGGAACATGGATGTGGATGATAAAATACACCCCAGTAAATGCCAAAGTAAAAACAATCTCGGATAAAAATGAGATTGTGATATTTCCCTTACCTTAGGTCCGACTTGCTTTGTACGTGTCCGAACCTCCTGTATAATGATTTAAATCATGTTATTGACTTATTACAGAATCATATTCATTGTTATTATATCATATATGGTCCACTTATTACTCTATATTACCCGTTCTTTTGTAAATTCATGTTAAAATAGCGTTTTTGGTAAAATCGTCTCATTTGTCGTTCGTGTTTTGAACTTGTAATTATTAATATGATTACTTGGATCATGATTACTTATATCCAGAATGTAAAACATGATTTATATATAATATATATTCAGAATATACATATATATAATATATTTATAAATGGAATTAAATACACCGTTCATGGAGACGGTAGTCCGTATGTACGCATGAACGCTGTTTTCGTTTCCTTATTGAATTGAATGGAATTAAGTAGATGACATACATATAAATATACATAAATCCAGTATAATTATTATGTCATATATTTCATTAGTAATTATTATATATACTTTATAATCATTCATGAATGGTTAATGTGGAGAATGAATCTCATCGCGTCGTGGAGACGGTAGTCCGTACGTACGCACGAGCGATGATATCATTCCCATGGTCGTGGAATTGTGTTGAAGTGTATTTATACTATTTCAGTATCAATATCACTTTATAATAATCATATATAGTTACTCATTACACCATTATACCCATCCAATTAAGGTGGTGGCGGAAAATATAGTACACCACGGCGTGGAGACGGTATTCCGTACGTACGCACGCGCGGTGATCCCCTTTTTCCGTAGGATGGATAGAAGGTTAATTAGATTTGTTTCATATTTATAATATCATATCCGTATATAATAAATACTGATGTTATTAATTTATCATGAAACAACTAATTAAGAATAAGTTGAAGAAGAAAGAAATTGAAAAAGATCGGTAATGGATATTACCTCTTCTTTGAAGTGCTTCTTTGAGACCTCCTTTTAGGGCACTAAAATTGGTCTTTTAAGAAGACCAGGACCTCTAGGATGATACTATGGAAGTGGAGAAGAGATTTTGGCAGGGGTTGGCCGATCTTGAATTCTCAAATTGGTGTGAGGAGGAGAGGGAGGAGGTTCCCTTTTATAAGGGAGGAGAGGGGCATCTTAGGAAAATCTCAAAATATTATTTTATATTAAGGTCAAATTCGGTTTATAATGGTTCCAAATGGTCTTATTTCTAAGTTAAAGTGGGGATGGGTAGAAATCCTCTCATCCAATAGGATTTAGACATGTTTAGGTCATTATTTAAACCTTATCAATTAGATTTAACTCTAAGTTAAATAATTTAACTTTTACCGTGTCTTTTTGTTTTCTTACACTATATGGTCAATAAACATACTATATGAAGCCAAACGAACCCCAAGTTGTTTATTATTAATATATATATCCTTATATAAGTCATTTTGCCGAACCTTATATTTTGAGGAATTAAATAACAATTAATAATATAATATTTGTTTTAAAAAATAATTTATGTCAATTTTCACACTATTTGGTACATGATTTTTATGAAATTTTTAACAGAATGATAAGTTCGAACCAAGTTACTTAAATCAACAATAACATGTCATATTAACCTAGAAAATTAGTTTAAGTCATAATGAGTCTCAAATTACATTTATTTGGGCATTTATAACATCAATTATGTTAATATTTCATTAATAAGATAATTACAGTATCATAGTTGTGTCATAAATAAATTAAATTATTTAATATACGAAAATTACAAATAAAATACAGTTATGTAGTAAATCTTTTTATCTTTCTAATGAATATTTATAGTTGAAATTATATTATGTATAACCCTATATTAAAAATGTTTTAGTAAATAAACGTTGATTTTAACTCTTTTAACTCTTCTTTGAATTAAATAATAATAAATGTCCTAATCTAATCCAAGTGGGCCTAAATGATAATATTTTACACTTAAGGTTGTTTTTGGTCAATATACACTTGTCCAATAGGATTAGGACATGTTTTAGGGTAATATTAATCTCATTTTTACTCTAATTACCCTATTTACTTTTAACCGTGGTAAATAAAAGTAAAAAGTTACTATTCACCAAAAATTATTTTCATCTCATTGAACCACATTTTACTTACTGACATCAACCGTGTCTCTCGGATTTTTGAAATTCCATTTATAGAAGCGGTAAAATTAAGATTTATGAAGAAATTAATTTTTTTAACTACCACTTAGTAGTTTCACTATTCATCAAAAATTGATGTTTTTCAGAAAAAAGCCAAAATTTCACCCTAAGTTATAATTGATATTCCGAATTCAAAAATGATTTCTATTTTACAAAATTCCCATCATATAAGTTTCATTAATTAATTTTATAATTAATTTCCGTTGTCACAACAAATAGCGTGTTTTTAAGAGATAATAATTATCAAAAGATTAACACTTGTTTATGTCTGGTGTAAATGTGAAATTACATCCAATGACCAACATTGTATTGAATTGTAAAAATATATTCTAAATATACTTTAAAACCACTCAAATTAATAATTTATCACTATTAATTATTTCAATTAAAAAAAATTTGATTTTAATTATAATTTAGTAATTTTCACTATTCATCAAAATATGAAAGGTATTCGAAAAGTACCAAAATTTCACCTTAGGCTAAATTCGATACTACGAATCCAAAAATGAAGTCCATTTTGAGAGCTAAAATTTATAAAATTTTAAAAGGTGGTTATTATTATTCTTAATAGCTAGTTTTAATAATATTTTAATAGCATATCGTTGTTTAGTGAAACTTAGTATTGCGTACTACACACACTATCGAGGAAGGTCGTGATTGCGTGTAATGCAAGGCAAGTCAAGGGTGTGTGTTGTGCAAGCTCCTTTTGGTGTAGCGTATAACACAAGACATTAATAAAATTAAAAAGAATATTTTTCATAAAATCTCGGGCTGTTACAATTCCGACCCTTAGGAGATATGGGTCAACTTTTAGTCATCCAAAATAATTTTTTCAGGTGTTAGGTTAATTTTATAATCTTATTTTTACCCTTAATTACCCGATTTACCTTTAACGATAGTAAATAAAAATTACCGTAGTTACTATTCATAATATCAAAAAAATAAAAGTAACATATTAACATAATTTGGACCCACTAAATTCAAATATTGAGTCCATTTTTCAAAATTAAAAACACATAAGTTGGAGTAATTAATTTAAAATTAATCCCGTTGTTAAGAAAATGGGTTTTAAAACTTAAAACATTGCTAAAGATTCAAATGTTTTTACCTATGAATTCAATGTAAGATTAATGGTAATGACATACATTATATTAAATGGTAAAAATATATTCTATTTATAATTTAAAAGCATTCAATATTATAATTTAACCATATAAATTATTGCGATGAAAAAAAGTTGTTTTTAATAAAAATATAGCGTGGTTTTACTATTCATTAAAATATGAAAGTTATCAGAATAATATGAAAATTTTATCCAGAGTAAATTTGTATATCCTGATTCCAAGTAAGAATTTTATTTTGTCAAATTGAACTTATAAACCTGTAATAAAACTAGATTTAATGTGTGTGCTCCATCAAAAGGCGGGAAAACTGCATTTTCGGAAAAATACTTATTTTACCCAAAAAAATTATTTTGTTCACATACCATGTTTTAGAAAATGGGTAAGATTAATAATAATGTTATAAAATCAAAATTTAGTTAATACTATTCATAACGGTTATTCCATAATAATATTATAATAATATATCATTGTTTAGTGAAACCCGGTATTGCGTACTACACACGCTATCGAGGAGGTCGTAATTTCGTGTAACACAAGACAAGAATAGTGTTTGCTTATAATATAAGATAATATGGTTTTGCGTATAGCACAAGTTAATTTTTTTCTAATGTACAACAGAAGACATCAAAGAAATGAAAAGAATATTTTTTATAAAATATCGGGCTGTTACAATGACTCATGTATATTATCTTTGAAATTAATTGTTTTATCTTTAAATGTTATTCTCATGTTATCATACCCTTGTGATAATGTTATTCTTATTTATATCTTTTATTTACCCATTATAGGCATCTAAGCTTCCTGTTTCTTATTTTTCCTTTACCCATTATATGAATAAAATTTTAAGTTGAATTACTAAAGGGGAATATCATTTTGGGAAATATTAAAGACCTTTCACCAAGTTAGAATATTGTGATTCATGTTTCCAAAGACACTAAACTATTATGGTCCTCTATCATGTACTTTTGTAATGTGATTAATATTCCATAAAAATGATGTAAAATACATATAATTTAATCTTGGGTCATTATAGTTGGTATTAAAGTAAAGGTTTAGTCAACCTTTGGAAACTTGGATTAGAAAACTTTAGGAAGATCCATAGGATATTTTTAGGGATTTGTCTAGGGATGTGTCTATGCATAAGTATAAGGTTCCATAGATCAAAATTAAGGATTAATAATTTAGACATACTATAAGTGATTTTTTCTAATTATGTGCTTTTCCTCTATAATAAGTGTCACACAGATTTGGATTTATAGTTTCAATCAATGGTAGTAACTACAAAGAATTGGGTTAATAATGAATATGATGGAAATATTTTTGATGATAAGTCAAATAATATGATCATTAGAGTTAAGTATGTTGTGATCATTCCAAATAATTTTTCCTTGAACATGATTAACAACATATACCTTTGCCAAATCTTAGACTCACTGAAGAAAATAAGGAAGACGTTCGTAGAGAGGTCAGGTAATGGAGACCATATAGGAAAAAAATTGGTTTCTCTTATGTTGATATTGTGGAAAGAATGAATGTATTAGAAGAATAAGAATATATTTTAACTATGAAAATAAGGACACAAATATAGTAACAACAAAAGCAAAATGTAAATTTTCATTAACACGATGAGTGAGAATAATGGCCTCCCTAAGACACCATCGATGGTTGAATTCTCTAACTGTAGAATGATTGTGCATTATGAAAATCATTTTCCTAAGTATAAATATCATGATGATAATCTGTAAGGTGGTATGTGTAATGGTTATATTGCTGCTGATGATGATACTACTGGTGAAATGTGAAAGCAAACATATATTAATTAAAATGATGAAGTATTCATGTTAAAGTCTTTATAATGATGTGGAATTATTGAAGTGTTTTTATACCTGGATTCTGGAATTAGGTTATATAAATGGTGTAATATATAATGATTATTTAGTTTATGTTTTTCACTAAGGATTTATTAGAATATGTTGAATGGTTTTGATGTCCTAGAAAAGTGAATTAATATAAATGTGATATTCTTTGGAAACATGAGATTAAGTGAAATATAACCCTTAATATTTTATTAATGTTGAGATAATTATGTTTGGATAATGATATATTGAATATTAATAAGTAAATTAGATGGTATTGATCACCTCAGAACTAATTTTAAATTTGTTGAAAAAGGGATTTATGATATTATGGATGGAGTTTTAGAAATTTTGGACTTAAGGAATATATCCAACAATCTTTTGAATAAGAAATAATTCATGTTTTCAATAAGGATTTATGGTAATTACCATGTTTCAAGAGAATACATTATGAAGGTACTCACATGTTTGGTATGTGATAACCAAAATCTACTTTATAATATATAGGGGATCAATGCTAAGTTATTTTTGATAAATTTAGTGACCTTATTTCAATTTTTTGGATTTTCATCTCCCAGAAGGGTTATAAGGATAATTATTTATATATTGGGTTATATTTAACATTGTATGAGGTTTTAGAGATTAATGTATTATCTCTACATATGAGGATTTATGCATATAGGATAACAAGTGCTAACCTTTTTGGTGTGATAAAGATAGATGGAATAATATATCATTCCACTTAAGGATCTCATGATCAACTAATTCATCAGAAATTAAAAATTTACCATCATTTATCAGAATAAGAGATGAACTAGAAATTGATTAAAGCAAAAAAAGGGTGAGTTTGTGATGAAATAATTTAAGTATATCTTCTCATGAAAGTTATTCAACATTAAGAAAAGGGTATTGAGTTAAAATACTATCATGTTATCAATATTTTTTTGATATCAATGTCCTTCTTTAAAGATATTTTATTTTTCGTATTTGTGATCATAAAAATTATCCTAAAAATGTTCCCTATCACTATCCATTTGAACATTATAGTTATATTTCTCTTCTATGTCCAACTTTTCACTTGAAAGCTACATTCTTCTCTGGGAAAACCAAGTTATGAGTTACTTTACATAACCATTATCTCTCCAAATTTATCTTTTAAAGGATTTTTTTGTATAAATATCTACAATGTGAGTTTCTATAAAAGGATTTTTCAAGTATTAAACCTTCGATAACCAAGAAGAATTTCAAGGGAGAAATTTATTTTAAGGGGGGTATAATTTAACACCATAAGATTTTGTGAAATATGTTTTTCAAATTTTTTTATATTTTCAATATTATTCATTTAATGACACACTGAATAAAGATTTTTTTATATGAAATCACTAATTTTGGATTTAATTTTACAAATAACCAATTTATGCCTTCACTTTACACAAAATTTAGATTAGCTTACATTACACATAATTTTAAGTTTTACCGATATATAATTTACTATTTACATTATTATTAAAATATTATTATTGTTATTACCTATCCATTGGAATGGAAGTTATGAGTGATATTAAATAAATTTTGAAAGTATGACTTACACATTTATATAAAATTTATTTATAGGTTATCAATTAGTTATAAATGAAAGTATGAACTATTTTAAAATAAATAATCTACTTTTCCAATAAAACTATTCTTCTATATAAAAACACAATTTTATCTCAAAAAATTAAAGAAACCACTTTTGATGATTTTTTTTCATAAAAGTTATATATTATAAACTCAATTAAAAAATTACACTCATCCAATTGATTTTATAGGTAAAAAATAAGAATGAATCCATTTTTATGAATAAAAAGAAGTATTATTTTGAAAGGTAATTCTACCACAGTTTAATGGATCATGTAATTTAAATATAATTTTTGAAACTATTATAATTTATATTTTAAAAAAAAAAATTTAAATAAGAATATAAAAATTTAATTGGGTTGATTTTTTTTCAATGACGTTTCATTTTTTGATGAATAGTGAAGAACACTATATTTTAATTTAAAACTGCATTTTTATCTAATTTATTTAGATAATAAAATGATTTTTGGAATTATTTTTATAGTATAATTAGTTCAATTTTACATAAATTTATCCCATTTTTTATTTTATCCAATTTCACAAGGAAATTTTCTATAAAAATATTTCAAACTTTTAAACATTTTCCCTTTAAAAAACCGATTTTTTGATACGTCTGTGAGATTAATTTTAAATTAATTTCTACCACTTATGTGATTATAATTTTAAAAAATGGATTAAATATTTTTAATAAGAATAATTTATAATTTATGGTGACTTCAAATTAATTTTTTTACCAATGTAATTAGTTAATGTAATTAAAATTAATTACCGTGATTAAGGTAAAAATAAGTTTACATAGTGGCTAGATGTTAAATTAAGGGGAAAAATAATCTAGAAACATGTACAAAGATGATTGTATGGAAATAATTATTCCAACATCATTATTTTTTAAAATATTTTGTAATTATTGGAGGCACCTGACGTAAGGAATAACTCTCAATAGAGATTACCTTTTTATATTTACAAGAATGTCACTCCACTATAAAAGGACCCCCACCACCCTCACTTATTCACACATGTCAAGCCCTTTGGATCAGATAAAACCTACCTTAATCAAATTAAAACTTATATAAATTCATCATATAATCCTTAGTTTTGGTAGAATCCCATCCAAGTAATCCCCTTTGTGAAAAAAATGAGTTACCCAAAGACAAGGTAACATCCATCAACAAACAGTTTTGTTTTATTTCATTCTTCACCCCTTAAATTATTATTACTCCATAATTATACAATAAACACAGAATATGAAAAATAATTATATGTTTTTATTTTAGGTTACAACATAGACTGAAACACACATCCATCAAATGGGATGCACAATCATTGTTCATGTGTACAGTGGACTACCACCTCACGAAATAATGTCGTTCATTCTTCCATTACCACCCTTTAAGGTTGGGAATAACGATGGAAATACTTATTTTATATGATATATTTTATATTTATTATGTATTTATGTTTATTTAATTATTATATAACACACACCATCATACTTTACATTTTTTGGGGATACGATAACTACGTTTGTGGACGTGTGGACTACTGCCTCTTCAAAGAGATGTGATTCATTCATGTTTTACATGGAATGTATTAAGGATGAGTTTAATTAAAATATGTGTTATATATGAAATTATAATTCTACTATAGTATATATATATATATATATATAAAATTATATAGTTTCTTATAATTCAATTCCATAAGAAAATAGAAATAATGTTCATGCATATGTATGGCATGTCATCTCCATGAACGGTGTATATCATTTTATTTTTCAATATTTCATATATTTTTATAAAGAAATATATACTAAATAACTATGATATTTATATAATTATTTAAATACCATAAATAAGGAAATCTTTATCTATGTAAGAGGACCAAGAATAACAAATCAAATCTTGTTTGAAAAACAAAGTAGTTATTACATAGAACATAACCTTAACATGAAATTGTTTTTAAATGGGTAATATAACGTCATAATAAAATAAAATATGATATGATATATAATAATATGGTTATTGTGTTAGTTTATAATAATATTATATTTATTATATTAAAGGTTTTAACTTGTATAAGGAAAGGAAACACATAAGGTAAGGGTGTTCTCGTCTCACTTTTATTTATGTGAGATATATGCTCTATTCAACCCTTATTCTAGTTTTCTATTATATATACAGAGCCATAAAATGTAATATTTTTAATTTTATTTACATAATGATATTTAAATTTTCAATTGATTTTATTATTTCATGGAATTCATGATTCAAAATTTACTCAAGTAGTAAAGGGATTTCTAGTATCACTTTTATTTCTGTGAGTCTTAAGCCATATTTCTCACTCATTTATTTTTCTCGGTGTATATAATTCCCATTAATGTATTATATGATTATTATGATTATATTTATGTTTATTTACATATCATTTTTATGATATCTTTTTTCTAGGAATTATGTTTCAAGATTTACCAAATTGTTAATGTGATTTTGTCTCAATTTTCCTTCATTGAGACACATGTCATGTTATGCACATATATTCTTATACTATGTGTATATGAAACCCTTTGAAATTTTATGTCTTGAATATACTTATTTTAATTATATTTTATTTTTCATGTAATGTTATTATTTCAATGGGTTAGGATTCAATATTACCAAAGTGGTAACAGGTTATTGCAATATTCTCATCGTTTAACAGGATTATTTATGATTATGATTTCATTAATGAAATATTATTAACTATATCATAAGAAATATAGTTAATTTTATTATCCTACTATTATTCATGATATCTAAATATAATTATTCAATGTACCCACTCTCGGGTACTTAATACAATTAATTAAATGTTTTGAAGAAAATCTAACTTTATTTATCTTTTTAGTAAGAAATTTGTGACCTTCTAAAACCATGTTTTGGGAAAATGTTTTCAAAAAAATTATAATACTATCTAATTATCTTTAAAATTAATTTTTAACCTTGTCATAAAATTTTAAAACAGTTTTTTTAAATAAATCATCATGTTTTTTTCGGATCGAGACACTTTTCTAAACTTTTTACGCCGCTAAAAGAATGTCCAGTATGTTTTGAATTAATCCGATGTCATTTTTCTAAAACTTCCATTTTAATTCTAAAATATAATTTTTTTTAAATGTTTTTTCATAATATTTTGGAAATTCATTTTTTTAATGTGGGTTTCAAATATATAGTTATTGAGAATACTTTTTATGTTCAAGAAGTTTTATAAATGAGTTTCAAAGATTACTCTATATGTTTTCAAATGTATTTTCAAATAAAAATGTTTTAAAAAATGTTTATTGTTTCAAAATAATTTTAAATTATTTTCAAATATTCCTTTATATTTTATCCAAATGGTTTTTTTCAAAGAATGTTTTTTCAATGATTTCAAATATTCTTTTAAAAGTTTTCAAATATATTTTTAAAAGAAAAAGTTATTCAAAATGATTTATGTTTTAAAAAAGATTCAAATATGAAAATATTATTTTCTCAAGAAATTATTTAACAAAAAATAATTATTAATTAGTAGGTTTTCTATGTGGTTTTCAAAGAGGAGGATTTTAAAAATGTTTTATGTCATAAATATTGATTACCAAAGAAAGTTTGTTTCCCTTCATAAATACACCAAGTGAAATTTAAAAATCCTTCTCTATATATGATGATATCCTTTGATATATTTTATTCCTTACTATTGCTAAGATACAAGGACATTATTCCTATTGTTTCTTAAAATGGTTTATTTTTAATAGGACAAGTTGTTTATGAAACATGTTTCTCTTCTATGGGTTATAACATGAAAAACACTAGTGAAACCCACTTCCATTCATGGGTTATTCTATTGTATAATGATTATGAAACTTGTATCCTTTCTATAGGTTATGATATGATGTTTATAAAACCCATCTCTTTTTATGGGTTATTATATAATGAATGTTTTATTATCTTATGGCACATATATATATATGATTTCATTATGTGCTGGTTGATACCTATATCTTTATCCAATGAATTGGGTAAAGATTTATATCTCATGAGATATACATGGCTGGAACAGGGAGTGAACTCAATTAAGTAAAAGGCTTTGTCTGCTAAGATGAATTTGGGAGTTAACCTTGAAAACTATGTTGGTATTAGGAGTGATCCTTCACTACTAAGAGGGTATTGGGAGTGAACCTTCACTGATAAGATGGTTTGGGGAGTGAACCCATTACAGTATAATGAAGGGGAAGCAACTCAGAATAGCGGTGTGTCCTTCCCAATAGGTGTATCCCCCATGAAGTGCTCTGGTAGGTTTTAGTAATGAGACTTGACTTAAAGGGTATCATTTTATATACTTATCATTATGATAAAAATTATATAACTAATTCCTATGTTAAGATCCTGTGGATTATGCTCTTGATTCCCTAATGATTCATGTATTATAAAATTCCAATATTTATTCCATGAATCATGAATATGATATTTGATATGCAGGGTATGATCTTAAAATGTTATTCCCAAGTTCTCATACCCTTATGATAATTCTATTTTTATGTGTCTCATTTATTTTCCCTTACAGCACATCTCATCTCACCCTTTCTTTTGTTTCCTTTACCTAGGTTATAAATAAAGTTTTTACGTAGAAGTAATATAGGGGAAGATCTATGTGAGAAACATTTAAGATCTTTCACCAAGTTAAAATTTTGTGTTCAAAGTTTCCAAAGACAATAAACTATTACAGTCGTCAAGCATTTAGTTTTGTAATGTGTAGAATATTCATCTAAAATGATGTAACATACGTGTATGTTAATCTTGTTTCACTATACCTAACCTCAAAATTTATACCTCTCATAAAAAATATCCTAAATTTTGGATACAACCGTAATAAAAAAATTTCATAGAGGATTATTTTTAAAAGATATTAATTTATATACTCAAAATATAAATATTTTTTCATTAATAAATAATAATTATCATTTAAAATGATTCATTCTTGGAATCACTCAAAAATTAGTTGAGAGGGTAAAATGATATTTTATGCTAAAAGAACCATTAGAAAAGTTTTTCAAGATTATCTTGTAGGATAAATTTATCATTTAAACCTTTTTAAAAGGAAAAATATTTGAAAATAAAAAAACTCATTTAAGTATTTCTTATGAAAAAATTAGGACTCTCTATCTTCCCTACAATTAAATAATTTAATCTTTTAAAATAAAATAACATGAACTATGAAATAGAGAGTCTAGTTAAAAATTAAAACATTAGATATAAATTATAATAATATGTAATAAATTCTCCTTTAGAGGTTAATTACATTAAGTAGGAATGAGACGCAACTACTTAGGGAAACATCTTTTTCATATTCACAAGAAATTTCATCCCAAGACAATCCTTGAAGGGACTAAAAAAGATGTAATATTATGTTATTCTATTTCCAATAGATTAAACATTTGAGACCTTCCCAACCATATAACATGAATAAAAAACTCCAACCATGAAAAAAATTGAAAATTATCATTATCAAGGGAACTACCTATGATTGTGTCACACTAACTACCTTCACTTAGTAATGATAAAATCAAAAGTGATGAGACATAATTGTACCATAGATTCCCTAAATACTCTCATCTATTTATAAAGTATATCTTAGTTGTTTTTTACTTTTTCGATATTAAAATGATTAAAAATTCCACCAAGAAAAGATTGAATCATCCTTGAAGTACCATGATATAAACTAAAATCTTATTGGGGACCCATTTCCCAATAATCCAAATCATATGGTTGTAAAATTTTAAATAACCCTACTTTGACAACTCGAGGACCTAGGATAACACCTCCCAAACTTTATTGGATCAAAATATAACCTAGAGTTAATTATCCTTCACCATGTAGCTAATATTTACATACCTTGAACTCTAATGCTTGACTAGACATACACTACCATGGTTTCATACTCACGGGGAAACATTAGTTCGCAACATTTAATTACATCATCCAAATTGATACTTTCAAAAACCTCACTATTCAATGTAAAATCAATATGTGTTACTCGCAACCATTAAGGGAACACATCATGTGAACTATTTTCAAACACTAAATATATCCTAATACTAAACTCAAAGACATCCTATTAGGTCTCTCACATTAATGAATATTTGATGGTTATTATAACTAAAGAATTATATTCCAAATATTCTAAAAAACTAATCACACTAAGGATATATACTTCAATCTATCATATATCCATTGATCCTAAAAACTATTGTTATGGTTTTCACTACCACCACACCATTGTGTCTATCAGATCACAAAGGCCTTTATTAACTCAAGCATAATTTCAATAAGTCACTACACCACTATCTCTCATATAATTCTAGACAGAATGTGTTTCTTAATCTAATAACTTATACTATATGATTTTTAAACACAATTAGTATCCTTGAAAAAAGTCAAAAAGAACCTCCAAATTTCCAATAGGATATCCCTCTATTATAATGAAAATCTTTGTGGCATAATAGATGTAAACTAAAAAACCTGATTCAAAAAATCGCAACATTGCATTACATACTCATAAAAACATCATTAATGTTTCTAAAATATTTTCTCATATTAAATGAACTCTTACAATAGATTTTTATTCTCAAATAACCATAAATTATTCCAACCATACCTTAGCTTGGCCACCCAAAACATTTTTTTCCACTGGTCTTTTAAAACTCAATGATAAAATTCCTCCAATAGTACTAACAATCACAATTCTTCTTAATTGAAAAATCCAGGACATTCAAGATATAATAAAAAATAGTGGTATGACACCAAATAAAGCTTATATAAAATTCAAATAATCTCTAGGATAAACTTGGGTATATCATAAAGAATTAAATTCTCTATTTCAATAATCGTTGTGGGTACCACTCTACAAAGACACATAGCTTGACAATATAAGTGAACTAATTGGTGTTTGATCAATTAGAATCTTAAAAAATATCTTCCTTAACCGAGAGAAAACTAAAATTTACATCATTTTTGAGAAAAATGGGACTACCAAAAGTATGAGTCTTTGGTCCTAAATTTCTAGTGTGGAGCTTCATTAAAATGAAAACCCCTTGAATTAAATTACTAGAAAATAAAAATGGTTATTATTGGTATTTGTGAGCTTCAGTTTCAATTAGTAAGACATAGTTTTTTGTTTATATATCACTAAATTTTCCTATTTATAACCATACATATCATGTAAACATCCATATTATAACTATAAATACTCTTGGTATGATGGTAATTACCTAACATTGTTAACCAAATATGGTCTAAGGAATCAACCATCTCTAACCATTATTCGAAACAAACTCTCCTCCTTAAACTATTTCTTGGAAGGATTTAGAAACATTCAAAGGACAAGTGATTAATATAAATGATTAATTTAACATGTATTTTCATCCAAAAAACCACTCTAGTAGTTTATGGGAAATATTCCTCCTATTAAAAAAGAAAACCATCATACATCACAACCAATTAAATCTCAACTACCAAAACTCACCCCAGGTATCCTATATAGTTCATGAATGCATTTTGGTTTAATACCATACTTAAAAAACATATAAGATAACTTATTCAAACTCATGAGATAATATGTATTAATATCAAATTAGGATAAGTTACTGCTCTAACCATATACCAAAGTATATTCATGACCATGTTATCCATAAAAGAATGTTGTATATTTTAATATCAAGCTATATGTAACATTAACAAATAGGTCAGGCTAAGTGAAAGATAAAACTATAATCATTGTAGGATAATAGCTTTATAAATTTAGATAAATAGAATGAAAATGTTTTCTACACCAAGATATGTAAATCAATGGATAGAATCATTATATTTTTAGTAGCTGTTTGAATTGAAGATGTGGAAAAACATTAAGGCTCTAGTAAATCCTCTACCACCTGAGCATTAGGATTTCCCAGAAATATCATTATGTATATATAATTAGGTCACAGAAAATTGAATTCATAATATATATATTTATATTCATATTTTTTGGATCTACCACCAACTATATAAAGGATTCTATAGTAACCATAAAGGGGAGAAAGAACTACCACTTTCTTGTAGGGGAAATATACCTCAAAATTATTATTTGAATTGATTCCATTTTACCCAATTTATTAGTAGTAAGAGGCTCTAGTAAAATTATCATCATTTCATGACCCTATATATAAATAATTTTAGAATTTATATGGGTAGTACCTCTAATAGAAATGAGGAATGCATGGTTTACTAGGACAATACCTAAGATAAATGTTATATAAAGGACATGAAAAATCATGATTGAACACTAAATTATACATGTACCAACTTTAATATACCTCATTAATTATTACATAGATTTTTTAATAACTAAATAGGTTATCAAATTCATTAATAAAGGATATTCCGTCAACCTTACCCAAATTGTTCTCACTAGTCTGCTCACTGAACACAAGACCCCCTAAGAATCACTACCCTAAATCCCATATTATTCTATATAATAAAACTAAATTCATAGTTCATCCCTTATACTTAAACTACTCTGATTCCATATTGACTTGTCACGGCCAATCCAGATCCCACCTAGTCCATATAAAAGAAGATCGTGAAACCATATTCCAGTCTTCAATAGCCTAGGTGTTAGACCCTAGCACAAAAAAAATCTATAAAATAAATGGGAGGCCTTTATAAATAACATTATATAACATAAAGACCTCTCTAATACATAATAATATCCAATAAGATGAGAAAATATACTCAACTAAAATATATAACAATATATACATGGTAAAATAGCTCACTAGAACAATGATATAGTATAAAACCCCAAAATGTAAATACAACCACATAATACTAAACAACTAGGTTCAATTAACTTTGGGAATGGAATATGTGTCCTTATTACATAGACCCATTTAATGTACTCCTTTTGTATCTATATCCAAATATGTACCAACATTAAACACTGTGCATTATCTCCATCAATCACCACTGAATATATATACACCATGGTAATCTCCATAATGCACATCATGTACACAAACACAACACGTGAGGGAAGAGGGATAGTAAAGGGATGAAAATAAATATACATTTTAGGTAACCCAAATAAAATAAAAATAGTAAAATAATTGGTCAACTCAAACCTATGTCTGAGGGAGAATATAAGACATTATAATGATAACAGATAAGACATAACATAGAATATAAATATTATCTAAAGACAAAGAAATAATAGATAATGTTTAAATCCATCTCTTCTTATCAAAGCTCCATGAAGGATCATATCACAAGAAACACTAACAGTGCCAGCAGTAATGAAAAATGTGTAACACCCAATGTTGATATCCTAATTATAATCCATAGTTAAATGTACCCATAAAGGATCTATATTCCACTAATATCCCAAAAGAATCCACATGTGTTAATACATTATAAGAACCATGACTCTTGAACTACTAGGGTTCTACAAATTCCACACTAACTCTTTGTAAATATATTGGGATATTGTTCCTCAATAGTATATGCATGTATATACCAAGGTAGAACCTAACCCCTATAGATAATCATGCACATGTACAATGGGTGAGTACTAAATACATGGATGAATGACTACACCCTATCATACATGGGAGTAATAACACAATCTATCATATGGATAACTATGACCTATAATGATAAAGAATCCATAGAAGTACCAAAACCCCATGTGTAGGTGAACATGCCTCAGCTTATAGGGTAGTACATGAACTATAAGTATTATCTAAACATCTTACACCCACTCTAACTTCACCCCAATAGAAAAAATATCCATGAACTACCAAACCCATTTCTTAAACAACCTTTGATGGATAAGAATATCATAGTGACGTTATATATATGTTAAAATACTTAAAATAGACTAATCATACATCTAGTACTCACTCCATGTTTGGAAATCAAGAAGAATTCTATAATTTCCAAGTACATGATATTTTTATAGGGTACATAGTGTATAAGTATACCAGGAATGTCTAAACATGTAATGGTCTGAATCAACCATTTTGATGTCAATATTCATGGTTTGTATATTAAGGTACATGGGACTTTGGTGGAATACTCATCCAGTAATTTCACATGGCATCCATGTGTATACATCCTGGGTACACTAATTTTTCCAACTAGATATACATGGCATCTCTCTAGGGGGAACATTCCATTTGTGTATTGCTTATTTTCTCATCATGAACATAATTACACATGAACGTCTATGGAATTGAGATACAAGATTTTTTACATGACATCATAAGGCGAGTGATATTTAAAACTGCATGAAAAACCCTATTGCAACCAAGTTCAAGACGCATGATGATAATTTAAAGGTCTCATTTCATGTGGAATTAATGATGACACAAAACAATGTATGCTTAGTACATGATATGTTACCTAAGACTATTTTTTATAGAAAGAAACTCTTGAATCCCAAAAGCATTATATTTATTCTAAAAAAATATTGTCAACTTAGTTACCATCCATGAATTTTCTTCAATCCAAAACTAACATCCTCAAATACTCTGCTGAAATATACTAGGATGATTTTCATCCAGTCATCATCATCTAGTGTTTCCTTTTCAAACAATTCCTAAAACTATGAAAAAAACTTTTCTAACCATTTCTACCATGTTTCTAGACCCATGAATATTTATTTCTTCCTGTATTTTAGAACACTTAATCCAAAATATAACTCAAGAAATAATAACATGAGAATAATAATTGAGAAGAATGGGGTAGTGGAATAAATGATCACCCAAAAATGGGTTAAAGATTGAGTTCATTAAGAAATGAATTTCAGATAAAATAATATATTATTAATCATTTATAGATTCAATGATGGGATAACTAATTTTTTGTTGGTTTAATAAATAAAATAATCATTTATCAATGATAAATATTAAAATAATTTTATTAAAATTCATAACCATGAAAAAAACCAATTTGAGAAGTAAACCAAAGGTAATTTTTGAAAGAATTATCCTGATAAATATGAAAGTTTTATCACCGTACATATTTACTTATAGAAATTAAATAATAAAATATCATGATCACCTGATTAGTAAAGAAAAAATTATTGAAGTAATAAAATATTTCACTATGTGATGTAATATATTCCAAATAGTTAATTTATGTGAATATTTATTTACAAATATTTATTATAATATCATATAATTTTAACTTATATTATTTATACATTTTTTTATTGCCCATCATAAATAGAAAAATGTAGCTAACTAAATTAAAGAAATCATTTATTTCTGAAACATGTGGTGATTTTAATTTGAAATAAAAATAATATATATATATATATATATAAAAGTATCTAAAATAATAAAATCATTATCAAATTTTAATCTTAAATCACTTCCATCATACAAAATATTATTTATAGAATAATTAATTTAATAATCTTATTATTATTCTTTATTCACCACTAAAAACATTATTATATGAATAGCTATTATATAAAACATCAAACCTTTTAAAATTATCATGATATATTCATTATTAATAATTCATCATTAAAGTTCCATTAAATATTTCATAATTATTCATATTTTAAAGAATTCATATTTTTTATTCATTTTATCACCATATAAATTTATGTGATTGATAATGAGAAGAAGATAATCAAATACCACATCATACATGGGGCATGAGTTGTTTAGAAAAACCTTCCCATCTCTACATAATATTTCCATCATTGGTTGATCATCTGAAATTCATCAAATATCCTTATCACCACCATTACAAAGAATGAAAAGAACACACCCTATTGTGAAGAGAGAGAAAAAAATATTCTCCAAAGGTGGGTATCATTCACTAATGAAAGAATTGAGCGAGTGGTACAATTTTTATCCTTTCCAACAAGGTGAAATTAAATTAGAGGAAATAAAATATTTTCTTTCAATAAAATCTCCTAAAAAATAAACATTAATTTCATATAATAAATCCATTACATTAAAATACCATGAAAAACCGAAAAATATCATTTTATATAATTCCTCAAGCCACGCAAACACCACTTGTCCATGTTCATGACACATCACCTCCATGTGTTCAGGCTAGAACAACCTCACTATATAATAAATAAAAATATTAATAAATACCTAAAAACAGTTAGCCAAGGTTTCAACACTCGACCATATGATTTATACCTCATGATTAAAAAAACCACATTATAGGCATTTCTATTGTGTCATAATCTTCATATTTTATTTATTTTCATGGTTATTAAAAGACTATCTTGTGGGATAGAAAATTATGTATTTAATAAATTTTCAATATCACTTAAAATTAAACATCTTGAAAATCTTACCAAAATTTATCCTAAGGGTTAAAACCAACTTCAAATTATAAAAAACAATTAGAAAAGTTTTCCAAGAAAAATAAAAAGGTTAAATTTATGATTTTAACCTCTTTCAAAGACTTGAACTTTGAAACTCAAAAAAAAAAGTTTTAAGTATCACTTATGAAAAATGGAGGACACTACTTGAGGGATGATACATTTTGACTTATGATTGATTTCTATAGTTATTTTAGTGATTATTAAAAAAAATAACTTGTAACATAATGATTTTTTTTCTAAAATTTATTATGTAGTTTTCATAATTAATTTATTATTTTTGGGTTTATTGGTTGATGTATTTATCAGGTTATATATGTATATCTCTTATCTATTTATATAACTGGGTATAATGAAATATATCTCAAAATGTTTATTAAAATAAATTAAGACTTAAAAATTAATGAGAGAGTGTTTCCTCAAAGTTTTATTGAAATATTTTTAAATGATATACAATAAGAGGGATAAACTATAAGTTTTGTTTTGAAATTTTTTTGGTTTCAATAACTTTATATGTTTTATTTTGCAAGAACCTAGAGCTTTAGAATTTGATTCAAAATGAAAAGTTTACAGTAATATATTTTTAAATATGATAATGTAATAAAGGTGAATTTCTATGGTGGAATCTTATTATATATATTTCAATAATCTGGATGTTTATTATATCTATCAATTATGTTGGATGGTTTTCCTTATATATGTATGGGTAATAAAGTAGTTATATTTTTTAAATTAACATCATGTAAAATAAGAGGGAGATAATGTCACTTTAAGAGTCACTAAATAAACTATACAGTTATGGATAAATAAAAAAAATTAGTGGAGTAATAATTTTCAAGGGTTTTCTAACTTATATTAAGGGGTTTTTTACTTTAAATTATAATTATTAAAATAATATAGTTTTAGTAATATTATATTGGTAGTGATTCAAATAATTATGGAATTTTATTTATTATTTTTTTGAAAAAAAATTAGCATAATGTGAAATGTAGGTGTCATAATATAAAAATAAAATTTTCTATGAAATTATTTTATTTTCTCCCTTTTAAGGACATATATATTCATAAGATAATGTTTTCAACAAACATTATAGGTGATGTGTTTTCCTAAAATTATATTGTAATTTAAATGGAAATTTATATCTACGGGATCGTGTTTTCAAAATAATAGGGGAATATTGTTTATCAATAACCATTTTCATACACAATATAAGAAAATATTTATAAAAACCTATATTAAAATTTATTTTTAAATTTCATTTTACACCTCTATGAAATTATTTCGATAATTTTTTTCCATGTTTAAATGGTATAAAAATTTTAGGATATTTTCTTAGTATTTATAAAGTTATTATTAATTAAACAGTATTATATATGATCTTATTAGTATAAAATGTAATTTTCAAGAATGGGTATGAATTTTAATTTTATTTTTGAGTCTTATAAGTTCAAAAAATTAGTAGTTTAATCATATGTGATTTCTACAGTATGTGAGATAATTTTAAGGGAAATGTGAAATGGTTATAAAATAAATGATGTTTTATTTGGTTGTGTTAAATTGAATTATAATGGATGGATATGTAATGAATAAATTTGTTGTATATATTTTATGAATTTTATGGTAATATAAATTATTATAGATAGATTCACTTAAATTAAAGAAAAGAAATTTATAAATTTAGTTTGAAATTCATAATTTAAAAAGAAGTATTTAAAGTTATTTTAGGGTAAAATTAATAATTTATTTATTATTTTGATTGATATTATTTATATTTTAAAATTCATCACACTTAACCATTGTAGGTATGGAGTCTCACTTGAGAAAAGTAAATATTATTTTATGATGATTGTTTTTATGAATCTATAGAGTTGGTTTTATTTATGATGTTATAATGTTATTTATGATTATTTGGTTTTGTAAAATCGGTTTTACAGATGATTTAAAGTATAATAGATATTTTTAATCTTCATAATAATTTCCACCATAATTTATTATGTTTTAAATTCAATTATCTCTCATTATATTTATGGTTTCAAATGTTATGTTTCTAACTTCATAGAAATATCATTTCTATTTTGTTTTGATATGAAATATATATAAAATTTTAATAATAATTTATAGGATGTGGTAAAAATAATTAATAGAATTAATCATAAATATCCTCAATGTTCAATAAGAAGTTTTTTTGAAAAAATTTTTAATTTGGGTTGTGTATTTTTTAAATTGAACACCACCTCAAAATTTAGATTAAAATGAGTAATTTCCTTTTATATATACCCTTATAGAAGAGTATACAAAAAAACAGAACTATTGTTAATATTAAATAAATCCCATTATTTATTAATATTCATGAAATATATTTTATAGATTTATGTTCAATATAAGAATATTATGTAAATTTTCAATCAAAAAATAAATAACTTTATCCTTTCAAAATTTGGTTAGAAGTATTATATGGTTTTATTTAAAAGATTTATTTCAAAATTTTATAATTTTAATTTGAAAAAATGAATTGAATTTTTCATATAATCAATTAAAAATTATATCTAAGTGATTTATTTGTTAATTATCTAAAAATTTTATTTTTAGTAAATAATAGAAAATATCATTTTTATGTAAAATGTATTTTATTTTATTGTGTTTTCATTATTTTATTTTTTATTATTTTCGTTTCAAATTTTAATTAGTTCATTTTAATTATTAATTAAATAATAAATTTAATCTTAATCATCATTATACTTTAATTTGGTACAAAAATATTTTTATACTTAAAAAGGAATTATTCTGGAAAGTAATTTTTCGTCTCATGTTGCAAGTTTATTTTCAATATAATTAATTCCAAATATTTAAAATAAATTTTAAAAAATGAAATAAGTATTTTGAATCATCATATATAGATTTTATAGTAAGTATAATTTAATTTTTTGTTATTATGAATAGTAACATTGTTAGAAAATCAGTTATCGTGGTAAGAGTTAAAACAATTTAAAAGGGTAGAAACAAAAATTAATAGGGTTATGATGACAAAAAATTGTATAAATACAATTTTTTATTCATATTTTGACCCTGTATTTAATATTATTAAAAAATGGTCCATTTTGGAGTCATTTTCCCAGAGTAAGTCATTTATCTATTTTAATCATTTGAAAAATTCTATGTGAGTTCTCTCCCCAAATTATAAAATAAAACCCCATATACTATTTCATCCAAACTTAAAGAGAACATTAAATAATATAATTTCAACTATTTTATTTTCATTCTATAATAATTAATAAATATTATACTTATATATTTATCGTCTGATGAAAAATAAAAACATTCCTAATGTATATGAAAAAACTGTCATCTCACAAGCCTTTGTGTTTTGTTTTTCATCACCAACTCACATAGATTTTATAAGTTGGTGGATTTAAAGATATAATTTTATATTTATGATATAATTATAAACACGTAAAAATAAAATTATATTAACCTTATTTCCCTCATGTTCATTAAAAAATGAAGATGTTAATTATACGTACGTATCAATTATTTTCTCCATGTCATAATATAATTAATTTTTCATAACCATCTAAAATTATTGATTATAAAAGTAATAATAATGAGAAAATTTTATAATTATTAAATTATTAAATACTTTAATGATATAACCATGATTCATTTGACCATAGTCTATTTTCCCAATACATTTTCAAATTATAAGTAAAATATTTTCAAAACGTTGGATATGAACTTAATAAATTAACTAATTAAGTGTAACATGAATATATATAACATCATGTTACCCAAATTTAGTTACTTTTATCCTTTTTTATTCTCCTATTTTTGTATCCTGTTCCATGTTGTTTCTAGGTAATTTTTTAAAAATTTTAGATGTTTCATGGCTGTGAACAGTTGGTGCAAATTTAGGAAAAACCCCATGGTTTGACCAAAAAACATGAATTATATTTATGGATATATTGTTTAGAATATAGTTATTACAACTTATATTTCCACCTTATAAACCATGAACCCTTTTATTTTGGGTGTTTTCATGATTAAAAAATGTTAATTCTATGAGTGTCTCTAAACAATGAACCCTTTCAAGAATCGTAGTAAGTGTGCATGTTTAGGTGCATATTTAGTATTAACCATGAATCCCAATAAGGAAACAACCAGAATGGGATTCTTATACTCCTAAATTTATAATAAAGTTCTCAGAACCCCTATTATAACTCATAATAACCACCATCCAAACCTAATAAAATTCCTCAGATATTGGAGGCTCTCAAGAGGTGATTTGTCTCCTCTAAACTCTCATCTTCTCAAATCAATGTATCAATGGATAAATTTGATCTCTCTCTAATAAGTTATTTCCCTATGATTTATAATTACCTATTTATCTACTCTATCCTCCTTTGAGTGTGATGGATCCTTATGATTTTTATGGATATGATCTTTGATATTATGTATTGTAGTTCTTCGGATTCCTCTTTGGTCTTCCTTACCTTCAATTCTTCATTAGTGATTCCCATTTCAAGTGATTAATCATTTGATATCATGAATAAAGGTAGGTTGTTCCGTAATGATTTTCTCTACAATTGAAACTTTTATTTCTTACTTTATTTGAAATTTGACTTTAATTTATTTGTGATTTTGGTGATATATTTCAATGGCAAGAGAATTGTGAACTAAAACCCCCTTTAAAAAGTATTAATAAAGTGGAAGGATTTTAAGAAATATGTCTACAAATGTTGATTGATTTGATGAAATGACTTAATGTTAACATTTTAGAGAAACATAATTAAATGAAATATGATTTCAAAATTCATGAATTTGATAAGATCCTGTGATTTGGTTTCGAAATTAAAATGGAATTTTGAAACTTGAAAGTGGTAAATTAAACCATAAATAATTATTTAAATTTCAAATATAATTGATTTAAACATGATTGATTGACTGTTTAATTGAAATCACATGTCATCCTTAGTAGTTAGTGAGTGATTAGCATAAGTATTCTAGGAATCTAAAACCCAAGAAATGGATTGATGATGATAACTATATCAATACCATGTTTGAATGTTTTCCGCAGATGGGTGGTTGATTGATTTAATCCGAATTGCCTAATCATTTGGGACATTCACACACACATTGAGTAAATATAATTTATTTTGAGTCAATATAATTTATTTTGAAGTGTGAGGATCCTATATCCAAGAACTAAATGACCACAAGGATATTGAATATGTTTCTTGGTTTTGATTGGATTATTACATACTAGTGATTATCGAATTAATTTATTTATTACCTTGATTTATGAAAATTACAATTTAATACTATTTCGATATATCTACCATCTTCTTAATTAAAAATCCTATTTTTACTAATAAATGTGATAATTATTTTCCATTGATTATTCTTTATAAATATGGATAATAAATTTTTTATCTTTTAGGGAATTTATTGTAGAACACATGGTGAGATTATATTACGTTGTTTATCTCATACTCTATCTTTTCCTTTGAGAATTTTAAGATTATGTAATGCCAGTTCCAAGAAAATGTAATGTTGAACATGTAGGTGGTAGGTGTTCTTGAATTTTAGGACCATGATGATGATGGTAATCAGTGCATCTGTGATCCAACTTCTTCACAGATTTTTTAGGTTTATATTTTATGGATGTTTTAACATCTTTTAGATGACCTTTTTATTTGAGATATATGTATGTCTTCTTATGGTACTTTTCTTCTTCATTAATTTTTGTTATTTAGACTATTTAGAATTTTATATTGTACTATTTTAATTTACATGAGGAAAATCTATTCCCTTTGATGTTTCATTTTATTCCAAGTGGTTTTCGACAACCCATGGGGATCAAGAATTCTCTTCAGGTTATATCCAAGATTACCTAGGTATTAGTATACAAATGTATTTTGGATGGTTCATTAAATTCCATTTTTAGAGAAAGGTTATCATTTTTCCCTTGACTTTGGTATAAAGTTATGAGATGTATTCATAGATAGGTGGTAGGATTTTTAGGACATATGAGGTAGTTCTGAGAGAGTTCATGGCTAGCTCAAATCGTAGCATGCCTTAAGTCACCATAGGTGAATCAGGAAATTAAACTTGAGGGATAAATTGATCTAATCCATGTCTTTTCCTAATTTAATTAGAGAGTTTTTAAAACCTGAAATTTTCAATCATGTTGATGAAATTGATATTTTTGAACCTATTTATTGATTTGAGGATTTTAGTATCATTTCGGATGTTTCAATGTTAATAGTTGATGTTTATTAGTACCATTACCCCTATAAGACATTTGAACATACTGTGGGATGGAGCTTCTGATGAACAACAAATAAGTGATCCCTTTGGTTGATCAAAATTTACTTAAGATAGTGGTTTGTGCTATAAAATATCTAGGATAGGAACCATAACCCATTCTCATTTAGGATCTAGTAATGAAACCTCAAAAGGATGAATCAAGAGATATTGCTCCATAGTTTATTCACAAAAAACCACCAATTTTCCAGCTCTAGAATAATACTCATGAGGAAATTTATTGGTTGAAAAGGATTGAGAAATTTTTTGAGTTATTGGAAATTACTTAATTGATAATGCTATAGTGTGAAACATTTAAGTGTGAAGGTCCCAGTATGATATTATGGTATTTTATGGTTGTAAGAAAGTGAAATGAGGGTTTAGAGAGGAAAGATTGTAGAGCACCTTTTACATATAAGTTCTATAAAAATATATTGTTTTGGAAGATTAAATGGATTTTCTTAACCATCAACATTGTAACAGGACCATGACTTAGTATACAGACTTATTTTTTTAACTCATTTTGTTTTCATCGGAAGTGATAAAAAATGAAATACTTAAGGACTAAAGATTCAATATAGTCCTTCAATATAATATTTGATAATATATTTTTATGTTGAACCTAACTTATTATGTGGTCATTCTTGATAGAGCGTTGATTCAGGAGCTTGACCTGACTAAAATATCAGGGTTAATGATAGTTCTTCATACTCATAATTGAAGTTTTGTGAGATCATGCAAGGGAAAGTAGAATTATGATGAGTCTCAGTGTGGTTCATGATAAGAGGAATCATCTAAACAATGTTCACTTTTCCAAAGGCCCTTTTCCTTGATTTTATTGTGTAAAGTTCAAGCATTAAATGTGGATTTACATCGAGGTACCAAATATTTATGGAATGTATAATAATTTAGGACACGAGAAAAAGTTCTATCAAATACTTTGTTTCCTACATAGTGTATTGTTCTCATAAATAACAAAAAGTGATTTGTTTTAATTATATTCCTCAAGAACTAATTGGTTCGATCCATATGATTCTGTAACACAGCTTCATCACAATGTAGAAGAGTCTATAGTGTAAGATGATGTCGGTCTAGTGATTTTGATAGGTAATATCACTATATATTCAACTTTAATGACTAACTTATTTGATATCATTGAATCTCATTCATTCATATTGACTTGTGTCTGTTATTTTTTGAATAATACAATGGATCTTATTTTTTATGTGATGGATATTTCTATGACCTTAAAAACAAAGAGAGTTCAAGGTCTCTGATCCCATTCTTGTGTATTTTCATTATTAGATATTGAGGTCACCTTAGACATTATAGTACTAAACATGAACCCACATTATGATATTATTAATATATATTGGATAGTTTCCCATAAATCCCAAATTGACTGTTATCTATAGAGAGTCTCCTTTACATCCCCTAATGGGGTGTGCTATGTTTTCTAGGGATAATGGTAACTGAGATTGAGTATATTAAGTTCATATTTTATAGATTTTTGTAGAGTAATATTAATGTTTTACTTTCATCTAGAGTAGGAATATTTAAGTGGGGATACTCCTCTAGTGTTCATTGAGTTCCCCTATTTTCTCTATTTGAATTTTTAAATTTTCAACTAATAAGAGAAGTAAAATTTTAGATTTAATTGATACCGGGTAGACAACCTATTTCGATTCAAAATTATCATATAAAACTAGCTAAACTAAAATAATTTAATACTCATTTGGACTATTTTTCGGATAAAGGTTTTATACATCTGTATTTGTCACCTTGGGCGGTGAATATCCTTTTTTAAAGAAAGCTAATGGGGAATATCACCATTTGTTGATTACTAGAAAATTGAAAGAGTTTTGGAAAATAAAAAATATCTAGTATCTCAGATATATTATTTTTTTATCATTTTAAAGGGATGAAGTGGTTCTCAATGATCAATTTTTTATCAAGTTATCACCAGTTCAGAATTAAAGATTCTCATATTCTAAGTTCCACCTTGTATAGTAGGTATATCTATTTTGAGTACATTGTTATGAATTTTGGTCTAAACAATGATCCTATAGTTTTTATTGTGTTGATGGATATTAAATTACATTAGTATTTCAACATGTTTATGGAGGTTTTTGTGGATGAAGTCTTGGTATACTCAAAAACTGAGAATCATGTGAGTATTTTAAGAGCAGTTTTGGGTATCTTACAAGAACATTGACTTAATGATAATCTATAAAAATTTGATATGTATAATTAACAAGTGAAGTTAATGGTATATGCGGTATTATATAATGGTATTTTAGTTGATCCTAAAAATGTGAGGTCTATTATGACATGGGAATAACCACAAATTGTTTTTCAGATTCAGATATTCTTGGGTTTGGTAGGGTATTATATTTAGTTCATCAATGATTCCTCCAAGTTGGATTCTCTGATGACCATCCTAACTCATAAGGGGATAATTATATTATGGGATGAAAAATGTTATAATTAATTTGATGATTTGAAATTTCATTTTCCTTTTTTTCCAAATTTTACTCTTCCAAAGGTTGGTAGGGCTATTTGGTGTTTTGTGATGCATCATATTTTGGATTGGGTTGTTTTCTCATGAAAGGTGATCATGTGTTGGCCAATGTCTATAGAGAACATTATCCATATAAGAATTACTATCTAAAACATTATCTTGAACTCAATGATGTGATTCATTCTCTTAATAGTTTACATCATTTTTGTTATGGAAAGAGGTTTACCATTTAATCCAAACAAGAAAACAATGAGTTCTAACTTCTCAAAAAAAACATTTTAATCTTTGATAGATTTAATGGGTGGTTTATTTACAGTATTTTGATTTAGACATTTCCTACAACATTGGAAAGGGGTATGTCATTGCTGATGCTTTGAGTATGAAACTTCTAAACCAATTAGTTAAAGAATAATCATAAGATTGGAATTTTATGATTCTATTTTCTCATATGAATTTGACAGTTTGGGAGGATAAGTCCAAATTATTTTGGAAAGTGTTAAGTTGACCTCCTCTCTTATCGAGATTGTTTTTAGGAGCATCACATTGATGATGTGTCTCATGGAATTAGGGTCATAATTTATGGTGGGGAGACCATCAGTGAGAGGTCATTCTCTTCTGAGTGTATCCTATGTTTCCAAAACTGATACATTGTACCTTTTTTCCTAAGAAAGGTTGTAATATGGGATTTTAATAATTCTTAGTCGTCCGTACACCCCATAACAACTAATATGTCATATGTAATTAAATAAAGATTCTGGTGGAAAAGTATAAGATGAGACATTGAAATTTTTTTTATCATTTGTATACAAATCAGTAGGTCAAGGTTGAGCAATAGAAACATTTCGGTTCTCTTCACCCCTTCTTATGTAGACATGGATGTGAGAATATCTTTCTATGTATTTCTTTGTTTGATTAATACATAAACATAAAAACAATAATCTTATATTGGTATTGATCAATTGGTTGACCAAATCACCTAACTTTATGCTCATTCATGATACAACCAGATTTTAGGACTTAGGAAATCACTATGTGTAGAAGAATTTAATATTTCATGGAGTTCTATTTGTTATGGTGCATGATAGGGATCCTTATTTTTCTTCTCATTTTTTGAGATATCACCAAGAGGAAATGGGATCCTAGGTTAGTTTGAGCACAACATATCATCCATTGATGGATGGCCAGACAAAATAAGCAATATAGTTTCTTAAATACTTGTTGTGTTCATGAAATATTGGTTTTGGTGGTGCTTAGGATAGCCACTTATCACTATTCAAATTTTACTACAATAGTAGTTTCCAATCATCCATATGTATGGAACACGTTGAGACTTTGTATGTCTTCCCATGTAAATCTATGTTAATTTTTTAGATATTATTGATGTTTCCACGGTTGGACCTAGTTTTGTACATGAGATAATTATAAGGATTCAATTATTTCATTTAAAATGGATAAATTTTAGGGTTTTTATAAATTGAATGCAAATCTCTGTAGACTCTCCTAGTATTTTATTGGTCAGTGTGTATGTATTTTTTATAGTTTTACCACATTTAGGCCACAAACATATTGTGAAAAATTGAAATTTCGGATCGAGATACATGGTACCATTTGGGATTATTGAAATAATTAGAAAATTAGATTACTATTAATCATTATCACCCCATTTGACATATATTTATAATATTATTAATGTATAATTACACAAAACGTGTCACTATAAATCATCTCACACCTTTAGTTAAGAGGAACATGATCTAGAACTTGATTTAACCACAACTAAGAGGCCAATAAAAATTATTGATTCTAAAAAGAAGGTTTTCATAGAAATTCCATACCATTGGTTTGAGTGTTATGGAAACAAAGTTCTTATTCACACGAGACGTGTGGGTGTGAGTCACTAATGAGAGAATATTACCCTCATATCTTTAACATGGATTCTTCTTAATATGATTTCTAGGTGAAGGAAGTGTTTATGGTTGGTAGATAATAACATCATGCTACCCTCTTTCTGGTACATTCTGACCGTTTTTTATCCTCATTTTTTGAATTTTTTTCAGTTCATTTTTGGGGAATTTTGGAGAAAATTTGAAAGTTATAAGGTTGTGTAGTTTTGGAATATAGTTAGGGAAACCCATACATTTTTTCCTAAAAAACTGTGTGCCTTATTGATGGTTTTGGATGGTGGAACAAGGATCACACATGGTTAGTCCAAACCATGAAGCCTCCTCTGGAAACCATTAACCCTTGATTAGTGGGACTTTTCATGGTTGGTACATAGTTATTCTAAACATGAAACAAAACTGTTCAACCTTTCTATAATCTTAATAAAGTTGCATAGTTAGATTCATGATGAGTACTAACTGTGAATACCAATTATAAATTAGTGAGAAAAGGTTTTTAATCCCCCTAAATAGTTATTTGAGATTCAAAAATCACCCTTTTATAAATCCTAATCACCCCCATTCAGCCCTAATAGAATTACCTAGCATTTAGAGGCTCTAAAGAGGCAATTTTGATCCTACAACTACTCTTATTCAAAGATCAAAGCATCAGTGGATTTGTTTGATCACTATCTATTAAGTGAGTTATCAATTATTTGGAATTCCATGATTCTATCTTCTATCCTACATCGAGAGTGATGGATCCTCATTATGTTGATGGATTGGATCATGTATTTTATCGATTATAATTCTAGTGATTCCTATATTATTTTCCTCACCTTAATTTCTCCACTAGAAATTACTATTTTGGGTGATTGATCATTTTATCTCATGATTAATGGTTGTTGGTTCTACAATGCTATGACCAAGATGATAATTAATGTGATAATTTTCAGATGTTGCCTTTTTTTCAAGAGAGTTTTGAAGAAAGTAATATCACCCCACCTTGTATTTGGTAAAATCTATTTTGATCATCATATTGAAAATAATCAGACTTGCAATTCTTGAAAAGGTCCATCATATTTGGGTTAATCTGGCTGGAATACAATTCTTATCATATTCACATTAAATCTATAATGAGAAGGTCAATCATATTGAGGAAGAATCATATTGGATGTATATGGTCATCGATTCACTCTGAATCTGCTATGGAATATTTTATCATAATGTTAGAATCATAGTCTATATGACTAAGATAAATCCAATGTGAAGATGTTTTCTTGATCTTGTAGTTATCATAAATCATTATTTTGTGGTAAAAGTTATGATACAAACATGATGAAATAAATGGTGAGTGAAAGAGATTCCTCCAATCACATTCAGATTGATCGGATCTGATTGGGAAGGAAAAGGGGTGCTAGAGATCGTATTCAGTTGGATCATATTCATGTTGGGTAGTAAAGAAGGAAGTTGTTAAAATAAAGACAAGAACTAGAGTAGAAAATTGTCTAAATATCCATAGGCATGATATTTAAAGAATAAAGTGGGTGAAGCCATCGTAATGGGCTCATCAGATTCTTAAAGTTTGAGAACATTTTTGAAAAATGTGTTGTTTCTTCAATTAGATTAAGAGACGTCATAATAAGTGGAATAATTTATTGAGACTGATGAATGAAAATAAAAGATAATAATATTATTAAAAATGTATTCAATCATTTAAATGGGGTTGAATTGATTTTATTAATGTTAATGTGGGTCAAGAAAAGAGATGAAGAAGAAGTTTTTTATTTAAGGTGAATTAAGAGAAGAGTTGAAGAAAATAGATAGATATGTTGTCAAGGTGGGGTCTTGAAATTAAAATATATTTTGTTCTCAATAATTATTACAGAGAAATCATATTGAAGAAATTGGATCTGAACTGGTGATTAAAAGAAAATATGATGAAGAGATGTAGTTTGAAGAAGATTCCAGAGGATTCTAGAAGAGTTAAAAAAGTAATAAATACACTCAAAATTAATGGGAAATCAATATTTGGGAGAATTTGGTTAAGAGGTATTGTTTTTGAGATTCCCTATGAATCCTCTCATATTTCACCAATAAAAGGAGAAAGTAATTTGTAATTTTTCTGATGAAGGTATTTAGCAAATAAGAGATAGAAGTTCTCACTTTAGATGGAGATAACAAGGCTTCTGTATTAATCTGTTGTTAAAGAGGGTTAGAATGTGGGAAGTGAAAATAGAATATATAATATCACAATACTCTTCAACTGATCATCTTATTTAGTGATCATCGTATTTTGAAATCCATCATAATATTCTTTTCATCCTGTTCGGCTGGTCATTGTATCGGGCTGGATAATCAGACCGAGATTTCCATATTGGGATTTTTGGACTGAGGAAGAGAGTATTCTGAATTATTTTGATCATATTCTTATAAAGTTATATCCATCGGATTGAGAAACCAGATTTAAATTTCGGATTTAAAGAATTTTAGTGTGAATATCAGATTGGGAAATTAGATCTGGAGAATCCGAGTGAGAAGATCAGACTGGGAAATCATATTCGAATTCTATATCAAAGTCCTTGATTTTTTAATGATATTATGGGTAAGAAATTTAATATTTTTTCTCCAAGTAATACATTTTTGGAAATTAAAAATATGCAAAGTAACATGAGTTGTTACACAAACACTGTTTTACCATATTTGTGTTATAAGGGTACACACACACTATTGGATTGTATGCATATAACTACATGAGAGAAACTGTATATCCTACCCATTGTATTCCACCAAAAGTATTGATTTCTAGTGGAGTTTGTGGTATTGGATCATTTCAAAACCATACCAAGGATGTGGATATTCTTAAGAAATAGTGAACCTTGTGAATTCTTGTGTTACTATGGATGTGTGTTTGGATTGTTTTCCGCAAGAATTGAAATCCTTAGTATGATGTGAAGGTTGTTTCAAGGAAACATAAAATAAAATGTATCACTGATTCACCGCTACCCCTCTCAATAATATAATTATCATGACTGGTCACTTTCAAGTGGTATCAAAGGGTAATCTCCCTTCGCTTATTCTTTGCTGATGGAGAATTCTAATTGTTTAAAGCATAAAAGTATTCTAGTTTTCAATGAAATTAATATTCATATCTAGAGATATAGAATGTTTCAATATCTAATTTCTATTTTATATGATGTTCTTGAAGCTCATATATTTGGGTTTCCTCCTATTGATTATAAAGTTCCTCTTACATGTATTGATAAAAATAATCTTGAGAGTGATGAAAGGGCCAATAATTCTTCACTATTACTATATTATGAAAGTGAATTATTAAGGGTTAAAAGTGTTTCCATGACGAAAGGTATATGGGATAAATTGAAAAACATATAATAAGGTAATAAAAAATTGAAAAAGGAAAGGATAAAAATCTTTAGAAAAAAGTATAAATGTTGAAGATGGTTGAATACAAATCTGTTAGGGACTTCTTTACCATAGTAAATGATATTGTCAACACTACCAAATGTCTTGGTGAAAATTTAGATGATTCTATAGTTTTTGAAAATATTTTTAGAATCCTTCCTGTAAATTTTGATGTAAAATATTCTTCACAAGAAGATAGAGATCCTAAAACATTATCTCATGATGATTTACATTGCACTGTCGTTACATATGAAATGATAAGGGAGAAAGCTATCAGGTGAAAGATAAGAGTTGATAGAGAAATGTTTTTTAAGGATTTTAATAAGGAAAAATAAAATAACATTATTATTAAAGTTGAATCTGGTGAATTCGATTCTAAAAATAAGTTATGTAAAAATTTTAATGAAATTTTATCCTTGTTTTCTAAAAATGTGAAAAGAGGTATAGGGAAATACAAAGGGAAACTTCCCTTGATTTTTTTTGAGTGTGGATCCATTGGAAATTTTGCAGCTATTTTTACTCAAAAAAAGAAATAACAGGATAGTGATAAATAATAAAGAAGGTCAAGAATATCACATAAACATATGGTGATAAAGGAAAATCATTTTCCACTAGGAAAGATAGAAAATTATTCAAATCCAAAAAAAGAATTTTCTTATCTAATGATGATGAAGAAGTAGGTAGTGAGATAAATCTGAAAAATATATTGAGTTTAGTATTTAGAATGCCTTTATTATAATATTTAATGAAGAATAATTTATAATGATCAATTCTAATGAAGAAGAAACTCAACTTGAATTTCATTTAAAAAAATAGTTTAAAGAATAAATAGTAAAGACGAGAAGGATTGAAAAGAAAAAACCAAAACTTTGAAGATGAATGTTCCTCAACAAGAAATCAAGAATGTTTTTTGGATAGGGAGGTGAATCTTGAAAAATAAATTAATGATTTTAATAAATCTATTAGGGAAAAAATTATAGTAATAAGAATCTAGAAGTGAATTTAAAATTAAAAGAAGAAGAGTTGAAACTTGTCCAAAAAAATTTATCTAAAGATGATATGAGGAATAAAGGTTTTAAAAACTCAATATTTAAAGTTAGATAAAGTTATCATATTGAGAAACCTAATTAGGATCAAAATATTTTACCTTCAAATGGTGATAATATATATTTAATTGTTTCTAAAAAGAAAAAATAGGGGAAAGTTATGTATGTGGCCAAACACAACAAAATAGAGAATTTAGAAGTTTCTAAAAATCATGAATCTGAAAATTATAAATTTGGAAAACTTTCCAATACTTCTACTTACAATAAATAAGAAAAGGAAAAGAAGATTTGGATAGAAGAAAATAAAGGTTAGTGGATCAAAAAAGCAAGAAAATAATGTTCTTTAGAAATAGATTTACAATTCTGGTCAGTATAGATGTTTCAGAGGAAGCAGATCATTCTATGGATATTGCTGGTATTATGGTGGATTCCAAAAACATGGCTAATATATGTTGGTTTATCTAAAAGACACTGTTAATCCATATTTTATTAATGGAAATTGTTGAGGGGGAGTCAATTCCATGAAAATAAGAAATCGGAGAAGGATGTTTGAAAGAAACTTGAGTATGTTGGTGTGAAGATTAAAAAAATGATTTTATCTTTGGAAACTATTTGTGATAGATTTGAACAATTGTAACACATTTTAAAAAGTTTTTTTATATCACTACTAGGAAAACAAAATATTCTTAACAATTATCTGAAGATGAATTGGAAGAAAGAAAAGAATGACGAAAAATCACGAGATGTTGAAACTTCTCTGAAAACTACGAAGGGAGAATCTTGGATTCTGGATAGTGGATTTATTTCTCATATGAAAAAAGATATAAAATTGTTAAAGAATGTGAATGAATTTAAAGAAGGAACAATCACATTTAGAAATGATGAGTCTTTAGAAATCAAAGGTTTTGGATCATCCATCAATAGGAAGAAAAGATGAAATCAAAGAAAAATATTTATGTTAATGGTCTGAAACATAGAATGCTAAGTGTTTTACAATTCTGTAATGAAGGTCAAAAATTTATCTTCAGAAAATATGAACCTGTTGTAAAAAAGAGGAAGATTGAAATATTGTTACCAGAATCTAACAAATAAAAGAAAATTTATTTCAAATTTGTGAAATACAAAACACTTATTACATGAGTGTGGTAGAAGAGAATAAATTGTGGAATAAAAGGCTGGGAAACATGTTTCAAATAAAAATGATCATGTTATCAATGTGAGATAGTGTCTTGGACATTCCTGATTTTCCAAGAATAAGATATTTTTGTTGCACTATTTTTCACAATGGAAAGATTAAAAGCTTAGTGAAAAATAAATTTTAGATTTGTTGAAAACAACCCTTAGAGTGGATTCAATCAGATATTTGTGATCCAATGAGAAATCAATCAATAAATGGAGATAAGTGATTTATTACTTTAATTTATTATTTTACTCACATTAATTTTGTTATTTATATGAAACATAAATAAGATGCTTAGAAATTTTTTAAAAGTTTCTGAAGGAAAGATGAGAAATAATGTGAGTATTCACGGATGAAGTTAAGAACCAACAATGGAGGTGAATATAGAAGTGAAGTGTAACAGCCCAAGATTTTATAAAAAAATATATTCTTTTTAATTTTATTAATGTCTTGTGTTGTACGCTACACCAAAAGGAGCTTGCACAACACACATACTTGACTTGCCTTGCATTACACGCAATCGCGACCTTCCTCGATAGCATGTGTAGTACGCAATACCGAGTTTCACTAAACAACGATATGCTATAAAAATATTATTAAAACTAACCGTTATGAATAGTAATAACCACTTTTTGAAATCCAGTAAATCTTATTTTTCAAAATGAACTTTATTTTTAGATTTGGAGTATCGAATTTAGCCTAAGGTGAAATTTTGGTACTTTTCGGATAACTTTCATATTCTGATGAATAGTGAAAATTACTAAATTATAATTAAAAACAACTTTTTTAATCGAAATAATTAATAGTGATAAATCATTAATTTGAGTGGTTTTAAAGTATGTTTAGAATATATTTTTACAATTTAATACAATGTTGGTCATTGGATGTAATTTCACATTTAAACTAGACATAAACAAGTGTCAATCTTTTGATAGATATTGTTTCTTAAAAACACGCTATTTGTTTTAACAGCGGGATTTAATTATAAAATTAATTAATGCAACTTTTATGTTATGAATTTGGTAAAATAGACTTCATTTTTGAATTTGGAATATGAAATATAGCTTGGGATGAAATTTTGGCATTGTTCTGAAAAACATCAATTTTTGATGAATAGTGAAACTACTAAGTGGTAGGTTAAAAACTGAATTTTACATAAAACTTAATTTTACCGCTTCTGTGAATGGAATTTCGAAAATCCGAGAGACACGGTTAATATCAAGGACTAAAATGTGGTTCAATGAGATGAAAATAATTTTTTGGTGAATAGTAACTTTTTACTTTTTTTACCACGGTTAATAGTAAATAAGGTAACTAAGGGTAAATATGATATTAATATTACCCTAACACATGTCCTAATTCTATTGGACAAGTGTAATTCGACCAAAAACAAACTCTGGAATAAAATATGACCATTTAGGCCCACTTGGATTAGATTAGGACATTTATTATTAATTTATTTAAAGAAGGGTTAAAATAGTTAAAATCAAAGTTTAATAAGTAAATCATTTTTAATATGGGGTTATACATAAGATAAATTCGACTATAAATATTCATTAGAAAGCTAAAAATATTTCCTACATGATGGTATTTTATTTGTAATTTTTAGACATCAAATAATATAATTTATTTATGACACAAAAATGATGCAGTAATTATCTTATTAATAAAATATTGACATAATTGATAATATAAATACCAAAATAAATGTAATTTAAGACTTTTTATGAATTCCACTAATTTTCTAGGTTACTATGATATATTAGTGTTGATTTAATCAGCTTGGTTCGAACATATAATTCTGTTATGACTTTCACAAAAATCATATATCAAATAGTGTCAAAATTGACACAAAATAGTTTTTAAATAAAATATTATATTATTAATTGTTATTTTATTCCTAAAAATCTAAGGTTCGGCCAAATGACTTAAATAAGGATATATGTATTAATAATATACAATTTGGGGTTCGTTTGACATGTTATAGTAAGTTTATTAACCATATAGTGAAAGAAAACAAAAAGACACGGTAAAAGTTAAATTATTTAACATAGAGTTAAATCTAATTGATAAGGTTAAAATAATACCCTAAACTTGTCTAAATCCTATTGGTTGATAGTATTTCGACACATCCCCACTTTAGCTTCGAAATAAGACCCTTTGGAACCATTATAAACCGATTTTGACTTTAATATAAAATAATATTTTGAGATATTCCTAAGGTGCCCCTCTCCTCCCCTATAAAAGGACACCTCCTCCCCCTCCTCCTCACACCAATTTGAGCACTCAAGCTCGGCCAAACCCTGCCAATTTCTCCTCTCCACTTCCCTAGAAACATCCTAGAGGTTCTGGTCTTCCTCAAAGACCAATTTTAGTGCCCTAAGAGGAGGTCTCAAAGAGGCACTTCAAAGAAGAGGTAATTACCGTTACTAACTCTTTCATCTTTATTTCTTCTTCCACTTCTTCTTCTTAGGTTGTTTCATTATGAAGTAATAAAATCAGTATCACTCATATACTGATATGTTATTATAAGTATGAAACAACCCTATTTCACCATCTATCCATCCTACGGAAAAAGAAATCACCGCGCGTGCGTACGTACAGAATACCGTCTCCACGCCGTGGTGTAATCTATTTTCCACCACCACCTTACATGGATGGGTATAATGGTGTAAAGAATAACTATACATAGTTATTACAACATCATATTGATTCTGATATATTGTATAAACCACTCCAATTCAATTCAATATTTATAGAAATGATATCATCGCTCGTGCGTACGTACGGAATACCGTCTCCACGACGCGATGAGATTCATTCTCCATGTTAACCATTTAAGAATGATTATAATGTATATATAAGAAATAATAATGAAATATATGACATTATAAATCTACTGCATTTATGTATATATATACATATGTATGTCATCTACTTACTTCCATTTCAAGACAATAAGGAAAGGAAAACAGCGTTCATGCGTACGTACGGACTACCGTCTCCATGAACGGTGTTTTTCATTTTATTTATCTACCTATTATATATATATATATACTGAATATATATGATATATAAATCATATTTTATATTCTGGAAGTAAGTAAATCATGATATAAGTAATAATGATGTCAAGAACAACAAGTCAAAACACCTACGATAAATGAAACGATTTTACCCAAAACGCTTCTTTAACATGGAATTTACAAAAGAACGGGTAATATAATGTCATAAGTGAACCATATATGATATCATAACAATGAATATGATTCTGTAATAAGTCAATAACATGATTTAAATCATTATACAGGAGGTTCGGACACTTACAAATCAAGTCGGACCTAAGGTAAGGGAAATATCACAATCTCACTTTTATCCGAGATTGTTTTTACTTTGGTAATTACTGGGGTGTATTTTATCATCCACATCCATGTTCCCTCAATATGTAATATTATTTCCATCCTTCTAAAATAGTTTATATCCAATTTTACCCTTCGTTGAGTTTTTTAGTAAAAGATATGAAAGGAATCTTTTGTCGTTTTTCGTACGAGGTACTTTTTGAATTTTCTGAAAAAAGTATGAAGAATGTTTTTTTTAACTTATACAGCATGAATGGATTTTTAAAACATTATTTCCAAGATTCTTCCTTTACAAGTTTTCATGTTTATTTTTAATCAAATTCTTTTAGTTTAAAATTGTATGACATGTTAAGAAAGGAAAAATGTTTTTAAGGTAGAAAGGATATTTTCCTCAAGAATGGAGTTCAAGTGTTTTATCAAAACTTTTTTTCCATCTAAGATAATAAAGGGTTCTGTTTTTATCCCTATTATTACATTGATTTGATTAATGTTGTGATGGAATTATTTTTATGAATTCCTTTATCTTATATGAATTGTTTTATGATGTCATGTTGTTTAAGAATCCCATTTTTATTACATGGGTTATGCTATGATTTATGGTTTATGATTTTGTGGCACACATAAGAAAGGATTCATTATAAGATGGGTGGGACCTATATCTCCCTCCAATTCATTGGGTAAAGATTTCATATCTCATGAGATAGACATGGCTGGAATGGTAGGTTATACCGGTTCAGTGAAACAGGACTGAAACGAGGATTACTCGATTCAGAAAGGGACTTTGTCCACTAAGATAGTCTTGGCAATGAGTCTTGACTAACAAGAAATGATTCTCTATGATTATGTGTGTATGCCACAATGAGTAATGTTTTATGTTATGGTTTCATTTTCACTACTATGATTTATCCCATGTTATGAAATTATGCTCTCTTTTGCAGGTTAAGATTTCCAAAAATGTTATGTTCTTATGAAAATTATGTGATTGATATTTCTTTTGTTTACCATTACTGAGCATTTGAGCTCACCCTTTTATGTTTTCTTTTCCCCAGGATATAAAGAAAGGTTTTAGGTAAAAAAAAGAAGATCTTTATGGGAGATTTTGAAGATCTTTCACCAGGATTAGAAGATTACGTTCCGAGTTTCCAAAGACACTAAACTATTACGATCCTTGTGTGTGTATTTTTGTTATGTATTAAGTATTCCGCAAAAGTAATGTAATGTTCATGTACGTTAGGCTTCGGGTCTCTACAGTTGGTATCAGAGGAAAGGTTTAGTCAACCTTTGGAAACTAGGATGCGAAAACGTTAGTGAGATCCCTAGAGATATTTCTAAGGTATGTCTAGGGATGTCTCTAAGGTTAAGTATACGTATAGGTTATAGTCCTAGAATTGCGCTAACGATCTTCGAATTTAACCTAAGATGTTAGATATTGAGGGTACTACCCCTTTATTATGTTGTTTTCCCTAGCATGATTTTTGCCCCTCATACTATTCTTTTGGGGTTTTAGACGATGGCTGGAACCCGAAGGAACCGTGTTAATGCGGAATGTGATGGGCAATGCAATGATTGTCCCCCTGAGCAACCAAACGATATGGGAGCCGGAATGCAAAATCTTGTAGCCATGCTCACACAACTTTCTCAAGCTATGAATCATGCAAGACTTACAAACGAGCAAAGGAAGGAGCAACATTCTGTTGAATCCTTCATGAGGCAGTGTCCACCTTCTTTCAGTGGGTCTACTGATCCATTAGTTGCTGAACAATGGATTAGTACTACTGAAAAGATATTTTCAGTTCTTCAATGTTCTGAACATGATAAAGTCATCCTAGTAGTGTATCGTTTGGAAAGAGATGCTGATCAATGGTGGAATCTTATTAAGAATACGAGGCAAAGGGTTGAAATTGAGTCTATGGAATGGGACGAGTTCAAGAACTTATTTTTTAATAAGTACTTCCCTTGTATTATCCGAACAAAGATGGAGAAAGAGTTTCTTGAACTGAAGCAAAGGGATGATGAATCTGTTGGTACCTATGAAGCGAATTTTACAAGACTTGCAAGGTACGCTTCTGGTATTAGCATCCAACCTGAAAGTAAAGTTGATCGATTTTTCAGTGGCTTAAAACCAAGTCTTCGAAGGGAATTAGCTATAAGAGACTTCAGTAGCTATGAAGAAATTGTGCGTTGTGCTATCAAGGTAGAAATGGAAGTTGGTGTTACATATCCATCTCATGGGTTTGACAAGAAACGAAAGATGGAGTTCAAGGAGAAAACTCAGAATAATGGTGAAAAGAAGATGAATGTTTCCTTATGCACAAAGTGTGGAAAGAAGCATGGTGGAGATTGTCTTAAAGGGACTAGAAAATGTTTTAAGTGTGGAAAAGAAGGTCATCGAGCAGCTGAGTGTCGAAGTAATGGAAAAAGGGATTCTAATGAAGTGAATAAAGCAAACACTGCAGAGAACGCACAACCAACACTTCAATGCTTCAAGTGCAAGGAGATGGGACATTATGCAAATAAATGCCCTAATCCAAGGGTTAGTGATGATCGACATGAGCAACCGCTTAAGGCAAAGGACAAAGGGAAGTCACATGCGATCACTATTGGCAATGTTGAATATGACAACGATGTGGTGGAATGATTAAGTTTTTATGTAATGGGATTCCAAAATAATGTTGTATCATGGAATATTGGAATATTTATGTATTGGTCTAATGTGGTATTCAAAGTGATTGAGATATTATGCGCATAATGAAGGGAAAACGAGAAAATGAAATGTTTAACAGTATTCATGAGCTCATGATTGATATCATGGTTTGAGTATATAGAATTTTGAGGATTTTAGTATGTGGAAGGTGTTAACTTTTAACTGCATTCATGTTTTCACTAAGTTATTCAAGATATTACACGATTAAGGACTTTGAATGTTTGGAATGTGACCAACAAAACATATCTTATGATATATGGGGATCGATGATGGTGTTAAATCTCTGGTAATCATTTTCACTATATTATGAGAGTCGACTGCAGTATTATGGATAAGCCTAAAAGATTGGAATGGATTATGTTGGACATAAGTTAGTATTGTTTGTTTTTTTATTATTGATGGGATGTTATATAGTTTTGGAAAAAGGACAACCTGCAGGACGGGCGACAGCCCATCGCTTCGGACAAGGCTGTGGGAATCGAACCCACAACCGAAGTGCGACTGGCCTTTATCGCCTACCACTGGCCTACAGGAAGTCCCTGTTTAGTAGAAACTAGTTTTATTATATTAAGCAGTATGATATAAGAAGTATAAGTCCATTTTAGGAACTATATATGATTAATCTCACTATAGAATGACTTATGTATATTTAATAACTTTTGCTTACCTTTTGTTTGAGACAGATGGAATGACCCGTCATTCTATCACATGATCTGCTAACACTTCACGAATAACAAATTCAACTTCATTTATTTAAGAGATGAAGTGGAAATTGTTCAAGGCACGAACAACAGTGATATTGTATCAAAATAAAGTAAGTATTTATTCTAATTCAAAATTTCAACTTTAGGGAAATGATCTTGAAAACCAAAAATGTTGTCCTAGTGATCTTATACCTGATGAATCAGATGGTACCTTAGATCGTCACAAATTTATGGATTTGTGATTACTAGCTTTTCCATAGCCATGTTCTCTACCACTCTCCATCAGAACATGATGGTTAGATTTCTCTTCCATATCCATATTTTCACCTATGTGGAAACCCAGTGATTAGTTTATTTGGGTAATCGTTACATTTCATACTTTAGTTAGCCAAGTTTTTGTATTCCCTTTTACGATGTGGGTTTCTATTAAAGAAACATTCAAATAGTAAACCATTTATAACCCCGACGAATTTCGAGGGCGAAATTCATTTTAAGGGGGGTAGAATGTAACAGCCCAAGATTTTATAAAAAAAATATATTCTTTTTAATTTTATTAATGTCTTGTGTTGTACGCTACACCAAAAGGAGCTTGCACAACACACATCCTTGACTTTCCTTGCATTACACGCAATCGCGACCTTCCTCGATAGCGTGTGTAGTACGCAATACCGAGTTTCACTAAACAACGATATGCTATAAAAATATTATTAAAACTAACCGTTATGAATAGTAATAACAACTTTTTGAAATCCAGTAAATCTTATTTTTCAAAATGAATTTTATTTTTGGATTCGGAGTATCGAATTTAGCCTAAGGTGAAATTTTGGTACTTTTCGGATAACTTTCATATTCTGATGAATAGTGAAAATTACTAAATTATAATTAAAAACAACTTTTTTAATCGAAATAATTAATAGTGATAAATCATTAATTTGAGTGGTTTTAAAGTATATTTAGAATATATTTTTACAATTTAATACAATGTTGGTCATTGGATGTAATTTCACATTTAAACTAGACATAAACAAGTGTCAATCTTTTGATAGATATTGTTTCTTAAAAACACGCTATTTGTTTTAACAGCGGGATTTAATTATAAAATTAATTAATGCAACTTTTATGTTATGAATTTGGTAAAATAGACTTCATTTTTGAATTTGGAATATGAAATATAGCTTGGGATGAAATTTTGGCATTGTTCTGAAAAACATCAATTTTTGATGAATAGTGAAACTACTAAGTGGTAGGTTAAAAACTGAATTTTACATAAAACTTAATTTTACCGCTTCTGTGAATGGAATTTCGAAAATCCGAGAGACACGGTTAATATCAAGGACTAAAATGTGGTTCAATGAGATGAAAATAATTTTTTGGTGAATAGTAACTTTTTACTTTTTTACCACGGTTAATAGTAAATAAGGTAACTAAGGGTAAATATGATATTAATATTACCCTAACACATGTCCTAATTCTATTGGACAAGTGTAATTCGACCAAAAACAAACTTAGGAATAAAATATGACCATTTAGGCCCACTTGGATTAGATTAGGACATTTATTATTAATTTATTTAAAGAATGGTTAAAATAGTTAAAATCAAAGTTTAATAAGTAAATCATTTTTAATATGGGGTTATACATAAGATAAATTCGACTATAAATATTAATTAGAAAGCTAAAAATATTTCCTACATGATGGTATTTTATTTGTAATTTTTAGACATCAAATAATATAATTTATTTATGACACAAAAATGATGCAGTAATTATCTTATTAATAAAATATTGACATAATTGATAATATAAATACCAAAATAAATGTAATTTAAGACTTTTTATGAATTCCACTAATTTTCTAGGTTACTATGATATATTAGTGTTGATTTAATCAGCTTGGTTCGAACATATAATTCTGTTATGACTTTCACAAAAATCATATATCAAATAGTGTCAAAATTGACACAAAATAGTTTTTAAATAAAATAAAATATTATTAATTGTTATTTTATTCCTAAAAATCTAAGGTTCGGCCAAATGACTTAAATAAGGATATATGTATTAATAATATACAATTTGGGGTTCGTTTGACATGTTATAGTAAGTTTATTAACCATATAGTGAAAGAAAACAAAAAGACACGGTAAAAGTTAAATTATTTAACATAGAGTTAAATCTAATTGATAAGGTTAAAATAATACCCTAAACTTGTCTAAATCCTATTGGTTGATAGTATTTCGACCCATCCCCACATTAGCTTCGAAATAAGACCCTTTGGAACCATTATAAACCGATTTTGACTTTAATATAAAATAATATTTTGAGATATTCCTAAGGTGCCCCTCTCCTCCCCTATAAAAGGACACCTCCTCCCCCTCCTCCTCACACCAATTTGAGCACTCAAGCTCGGCAAACCCCTGCCAATTTCTCCTCTCCACTTCCCTAGAAACATCCTAGAGGTTCTGGTCTTCCTCAAAGACCAATTTTAGTGCCCTAAGAGGAGGTCTCAAAGAGGCACTTCAAAGAAGAGGTAATTACCGTTACTAATTCTTTCATCTTTATTTCTTCTTCCACTTCTTCTTCTTAGGTTGTTTCATTATGAAGTAATAACATCAGTATCACTCATATACTGATATGTTATTATAAGTATGAAACAACCCTATTTCACCATCTATCCATCCTACGGAAAAAGAAATCACCGCGCGTGCGTACGTACAGAATACCGTCTCCACGCCGTGGTGTAATCTATTTTCCACCACCACCTTACATGGATGGGTATAATGGTGTAAAGAATAACTATACATAGTTATTACAACATCATATTGATTCTGATATATTGTATAAACCACTCCAATTCAATTCAATATTTATAGAAATGATATCATCGCTCGTGCGTACGTACGGAATACCGTCTCCACGACGCGATGAGATTCATTCTCCATGTTAACCATTTAAGAATGATTATAATGTATATATAAGAAATAATAATGAAATATATGACATTATAAATCTACTGCATTTATGTATATATAACATATGTATGTCATCTACTTACTTCCATTTCAAGACAATAAGGAAAGGAAAACAGCGTTCATGCGTACGTACGGACTACCGTCTCCATGAACGGTGTTTTTCATTTTATTTATCTACCTATTATATATATATATATACTGAATATATATGATATATAAATCATATTTTATATTCTGGAAGTAAGTAAATCATGATATAAGTAATAATGATGTCAAGAACAACAAGTCAAAACACCTACGATAAATGAAACGATTTTACCCAAAACGCTTCTTTAACATGGAATTTACAAAAGAACGGGTAATATAATGTCATAAGTGAACCATATATGATATCATAACAATGAATATGATTCTGTAATAAGTCAATAACATGATTTAAATCATTATACAGGAGGTTCGGACACTTACAAAGCAAGTCGGACCTAAGGTAAGGGAAATATCACAATCTCACTTTTATCCGAGATTGTTTTTACTTTGGTAATTACTGGGGTGTATTTTATCATCCACATCCATGTTCCCTCAATATGTAATATTATTTCCATCCTTCTAAAATAGTTTATATCCAATTTTACCCTTCGTTGAGTTCTTTAGTAAAAGATATGAAAGGAATCTTTTGTCGTTTTTCGTACGAGGTACTTTTTGAATTTTCTGAAAAAAGTATGAAGAATGTTTTTTTAACTTATACAGCATGAATGGATTTTTAAAACATTATTTCCAAGATTCTTCCTTTACAAGTTTTCATGTTTATTTTTAATCAAATTCTTTTAGTTTAAAATTTTATGACATGTTAAGAAAGGAAAAATGTTTTTAAGGTAGAAAGGATATTTTCCTCAAGAATGGAGTTCAAGTGTTTTATCAAAACTTTTTTTCCATCTAAGATAATAAAGGGTTCTGTTTTTATCCCTATTATTACATTGATTTGATTAATGTTGTGATGGAATTATTTTTATGAATTCCTTTATCTTATATGAATTGTTTTATGATGTCATGTTGTTTAAGAATCCCATTTTTATTACATGGGTTATGCTATGATTTATGGTTTATGATTTTGTGGCACACATAAGAAAGGATTCATTATAAGATGGGTGGGACCTATATCTCCCTACAATTCATTGGGTAAAGATTTCATATCTCATGAGATAGACATGGCTGGAATGGTAGGTTATACCGGTTCAGTGAAACAGGACTGAAACGAGGATTACTCGATTCAGAAAGGGACTTTGTCCACTAAGATAGTCTTGGCAATGAGTCTTGACTAACAAGAAATGATTCTCTATGATTATGTGTGTATTCCACAATGAGTAATGTTTTATGTTATGGTTTCATTTTCACTACTATGATTTATCCCATGTTATGAAATTATGCTCTCTTTTGCAGGTTAAGATTTCCAAAAATGTTATGTTCTTATGAAAATTATGTGATTGATATTTCTTTTGTTTACCCTTACTGAGCATTTGAGCTCACCCTTTTATGTTTTCTTTTCCCCAGGATATAAAGAAAGGTTTTAGGTAAAAAAAAGAAGATCTTTATGGGAGATTTTGAAGATCTTTCACCAGGATTAGAAGATTACGTTCCGAGTTTCCAAAGACACTAAACTATTACGATCCTTGTGTGTGTATTTTTGTTATGTATTAAGTATTCCGCAAAAGTAATGTAATGTTCATGTACGTTAGGCTTCGGGTCTTTACAGTTGGTATCAGAGGAAAGGTTTAGTCAACCTTTGGAAACTAGGATGCGAAAACGTTAGTGAGATCCCTAGAGATATTTCTAAGGTATGTCTAGGGATGTCTCTAAGGTTAAGTATACGTATAGGTTATAGTCCTAGAATTGCGCTAACGATCTTCGAATTTAACCTAAGATGTTAGATATTGAGGGTACTACCCCTTTATTATGTTGTTTTCCCTAGTATGATTTTTGCCTCTCATACTATTCTTTTGGGGTTTTAGACGATGGCTGGAACCCGAAGGAACCGTGTTAATGCGGAATGTGATGGGCAATGCAATGATTGTCCCCCTGAGCAACCAAACGATATGGGAGCCGGAATGCAAAATCTTGTAGCCATGCTCACACAACTTTCTCAAGCTATGAATCATGCAAGACTTCCAAACGAGCAAAGGAAGGAGCAACATTCTGTTGAATCCTTCATGAGGCAGTGTCCACCTTCTTTCAGTGGGTCTACTGATCCATTAGTTGATGAACAATGGATTTGTACTACTGAAAAGATATTTTCAGTTCTTCAATGTTCTGAACATGATAAAGTCATCCTAGCAGTGTATCGTTTGGAAAGAGATGCTGATCAATGGTGGAATCTTATTAAGAATACGAGGCAAAGGGTTGAAATTGAGTCTATGGAATGGGACGAGTTCAAGAACTTATTTTTTAATAAGTACTTCCCTTGTATTCTCCGAACAAAGATGGAGAAAGAGTTTCTTGAACTGAAGCAAAGGGATGATGAATCTGTTGGTACCTATGAAGCGAATTTTACAAGACTTGCAAGGTACGCTTCTGGTATTATCATCCAACCTGAAAGTAAAGTTGATCGATTTTTCAGTGGCTTAAAACCAAGTCTTCGAAGGGAATTAGCTATAAGAGACTTCAGTAGCTATGAAGAAATTGTGCGTTGTGCTATCAAGGTAGAAATGGAAGTTGGTGTTACATATCCATATCATGGGTTTGACAAGAAACGAAAGATGGAGTTCGAGGAGAAAACTCAGAATAATGGTGAAAAGAAGATGAATGTTTCCTTATGCACAAAGTGTGGAAAGAAGCATGGTAGAGATTGTCTTAAAGGGACTAGAAAATGTTTTAAGTGTGGAAAAGAAGGTCATCGAGCAGCTGAGTGTCGAAGTAATGGAAAAAGGGATTCTAATGAAGTGAATAAAGCAAACACTGCAGAGAACGCACAACCAACACTTCAATGCTTCAAGTGCAAGGAGATGGGACATTATGCAAATAAATGCCCTAATCCAAGGGTTAGTGATGATCGACATGAGCAACCGCTTAAGGCAAAGGACAAAGGGAAGTCACATGCGATCACTATTGGCAATGTTGAATATGACAACGATGTGGTGGAATGATTAAGTTTTTATGTAATGGGATTCCAAAATAATGTTGTATCATGGAATATTGGAATATTTATGTATTGGTCTAATGTGGTATTCAAAGTGATTGAGATATTATGCGCATAATGAAGGGAAAACGAGAAAATGAAATGTTTAACAGTATTCATGAGCTCATGATTGATATCATGGTTTGAGTATATAGAATTTTGAGGATTTTAGTATGTGGAAGGTGTTAACTTTTAACTGCATTCATGTTTTCACTAAGGTATTCAAGATATTACACGATTAAGGACTTTGAATGTTTGGAATGTGACCAACAAAACATATCTTATGATATATGGGGATCGATGATGGTGTTAAATCTCTGGTAATCATTTTCACTATATTATGAGAGTCGACTGCAGTATTATGGATAAGCCTAAAAGATTGGAATGGATTATGTTGGACATAAGTTAGTATTGTTTGTTTTTTTTATTATTGATGGGATGTTATATAGTTTTGGAAAAAGGACAACCTGCAGGACGGGCGACAGCCCATCGCTTCGGACAAGGCTGTGGGAATCGAACCCACAACCGAAGTGCGACTGGCCTTTATCGCCTACCACTGGCCTACAGGAAGTCCCTGTTTAGTAGAAACTAGTTTTATTATATTAAGCAGTATGATATATGAAGTATAAGTCCATTTTAGGAACTATATATGATTAATCTCACTATAGAATGACTTATGTATATTTAATAACTTTTGCTTACCTTTTGTTTGAGACAGATGGAATGACCCGTCATTCTATCACATGATCTGCTAACACTTCACGAATAACAAATTCAACTTCATTTATTTAAGAGATGAAGTGGAAATTGTTCAAGGCACGAACAACAGTGATATTGTATCAAAATAAAGTAAGTATTTATTCTAATTCAAAATTTCAACTTTAGGGAAATGATCTTGAAAACCAAAAATGTTGTCCTAGTGATCTTATACCTGATGAATCAGATGGTACCTTAGATCGTCACAAATTTATGGATTTGTGATTACTAGATTTTCCATAGCCATGTTCTCTACCACTCTCCATCAGAACATGATGGTTAGATTTCTCTTCCATATCCATATTTTCACCTATGTGGAAACCCAGTGATTAGTTTATTTGGGTAATCGTTACATTTCATACTTTAGTTAGCCAAGTTTTTGTATTCCCTTTTACGATGTGGGTTTCTATTAAAGAAACATTCAAATAGTAAACCATTTATAACCCCGACGAATTTCGAGGGCGAAATTCATTTTAAGGGGGGTAGAATGTAACAGCCCAAGATTTTATAAAAAAATATATTCTTTTTAATTTTATTAATGTCTTGTGTTGTACGCTACACCAAAAGGAGCTTTCACAACACACATCCTTGACTTGCCTTGCATTACACGCAATCGCGACCTTCCTCGATAGCGTGTGTAGTACGCAATACCGAGTTTCACTAAACAACGATATGCTATAAAAATATTATTAAAACTAACCGTTATGAATAGTAATAACCACTTTTTGAAATCCAGTAAATCTTATTTTTCAAAATGAATTTTATTTTTGGATTCGGAGTATCGAATTTAGCCTAAGGTGAAATTTTGGTACTTTTCGGATAACTTTCATATTCTGATGAATAGTGAAAATTACTAAATTATAATTAAAAACAACTTTTTTAATCGAAATAATTAATAGTGATAAATCATTAATTTGAGTGGTTTTAAAGTATATTTAGAATATATTTTTACAATTTAATACAATGTTGGTCATTGGATGTAATTTCACATTTAAACTAGACATAAACAAGTGTCAATCTTTTGATAGATATTGTTTCTTAAAAACACGCTATTTGTTTTAACAGTGGGATTTAATTATAAAATTAATTAATGCAACTTTTATGTTATGAATTTGGTAAAATAGACTTCATTTTTGAATTTGGAATATGAAATATAGCTTGGGATGAAATTTTGGCATTGTTCTGAAAAACATCAATTTTTGATGAATAGTGAAACTACTAAGTGGTAGGTTAAAAACTGAATTTTACATAAAACTTAATTTTACCGCTTCTGTGAATGGAATTTCGAAAATCCGAGAGACACGGTTAATATCAAGGACTAAAATGTGGTTCAATGAGATGAAAATAATTTTTTGGTGAATAGTAACTTTTTACTTTTTTTACCACGGTTAATAGTAAATAAGGTAACTAAGGGTAAATATGATATTAATATTACCCTAACACATGTCCTAATTCTATTGGACAAGTGTAATTCGACCAAAAACAAACTTAGGAATAAAATATGACCATTTAGGCCCACTTGGATTAGATTAGGACATTTATTATTAATTTATTTAAAGAAGGGTTAAAATAGTTAAAATCAAAGTTTAATAAGTAAATCATTTTTAATATGGGGTTATACATAAGATAAATTCGACTATAAATATTCATTAGAAAGATCAAAATATTTCCTACATGATGGTATTTTATTTGTAATTTTTAGACATCAAATAATATAATTTATTTATGACACAAAAATGATGCAGTAATTATCTTATTAATAAAATATTGACATAATTGATAATATAAATACCAAAATAAATGTAATTTAAGACTTTTTATGAATTCCACTAATTTTCTAGGTTACTATGATATATTATTGTTGATTTAATCAGCTTGGTTTGAACATATAATTCTATTATGACATTCACAAAAATCATATATCAAATAGTGTCAAAATTGACACAAAATAGTTTTTAAATCAAATATTATATTATTAATTGTTATTTTATTCCTAAAAATCTAAGGTTCGGCCAAATGACTTAAATAAGGATATATGTATTAATAATATACAATTTGGGGTTCGTTTGACATGTTATAGTAAGTTTATTAACCATATAGTGAAAGAAAACAAAAAGACACGGTAAAAGTTAAATTATTTAACATAGAGTTAAATCTAATTGATAAGGTTAAAATAATACCCTAAACTTGTCTAAATCCTATTGGTTGATAGTATTTCGACCCATCCCCACTTTAGCTTCGAAATAAGACCCTTTAGAACCATTATAAACCGATTTTGACTTTAATATAAAATAATATTTTGAGATATTCCTAAGGTGCCCCTCTCCTCCCCTATAAAAGGACACCTCCTCCCCCTCCTCCTCACACCAATTTGAGCACTCAAGCTCGGCCAACCCCTGCCAATTTATCCTCTCCACTTCCCTAGAAACATCCTAGAGGTTCTGGTCTTCCTCAAAGACCAATTTTAGTGCCCTAAGAGGAGGTCTCAAAGAGGCACTTCAAAGAAGAGGTAATTACTGTTACCAATTCTTTCATCTTTATTTCTTCTTCCACTTCTTCTTCTTAGGTTGTTTCATTATGAAGTAATAAAATAAGTATCACTCATATACTGATATGTTATTATAAGTATGAAACAACCCTATTTCACCATCTATCCATCCTACGGAAAAAGAAATCACCGCGCGTGCGTACGTACGGAATACCGTCTCCACGCCGTGGTGTAATCTATTTTCCACCACCACCTTACATGGATGGGTATAATGGTGTAAAGAATAACTATACATAGTTATTACAACATCATATTGATTCTTATATATTGTATAATCCACTCCAATTCAATTCAATATTTATAGAAATGATATCATCGCTCGTGCGTACGTACGGAATACCGTCTCCACGACGCGATGAGATTCATTCTCCATGTTAACCATTTAAGAATGATTATAATGTATATATAAGAAATAATAATGAAATATATGACATTATAAAGCTACTGGATTTATGTATATATATACATATGTATGTCATCTACTTACTTCCATTTCAAGACAATAAGGAAAGGAAAACAGCGTTCATGCGTACGTACGGACTACCGTCTCCATGAACGATGTTTTTCATTTTATTTATCTACCTATTATATATATATATATACTGAATATATATGATATATAAATCATATTTTATATTCTTGAAGTAAGTAAATCATGATATAAGTAATAATGATGTCAAGAACAACAAGTCAAAACACCTACGATAAATGAAACGATTTTACCCAAAACGCTTCTTTAACATGGAATTTACAAAAGAACGGGTAATATAATGTCATAAGTGAACCATATATGATATCATAACAATGAATATGATTCTGTAATAAGTAAATAACATGATTTAAATCATTATATAGGAGGTTAGGACACTTACAAAGCAAGTCGGACCTAAGGTAAGGGAAATATCACAATCTCACTTTTATCCGAGATTGTTTTTACTTTGGTAATTACTGGGGTGTATTTTATCATCCACATCCATGTTCCCTCAATATGTAATATTATTTCCATCCTTCTAAAATAGTTTATATCCAATTTTACCCTTCGTTGAGTTTTTTAGTAAAAGATATGAAAGGAATCTTTTGTCGTTTTTCGTACGAGGTACTTTTTGAATTTTCTGAAAAAAGTATGAAGAATGTTTTTTTTAACTTATACAGCATGAATGGATTTTTAAAACATTATTTCCAAGATGCTTCCTTTACAAGTTTTCAAGTTTATTTTTAATCAAATTCTTTTAGTTTTAAATTTTATGACATGTTAAGAAAGGAAAAATGTTTTTAAGGTAGAAAAGATATTTTCCTCAAGAATGGAGTTCAAGTGTTTTATCAAAACTTTTTTCCATCTAAGATAATAAAGGGTTCTGTTTTTATCCCTATTATTACATTGATTTGATTAATGTTGTGATGGAATTATTTTTATGAATTCCTTTATCTTATATGAATTGTTTTATGATGTCATTTTGTTTAAGAATCCCATTTTTATTACATGGGTTATGCTATGATTTATGGTTTATGATTTTGTGGCACACATAAGAAAGGATTCATTATAAGATGGGTGGGACCTATATATCCCTCCAATGCATTGGGTAAAGATTTCATATCTCATGAGATAGACATGGCTGGAATGGTAGGTTATTCCGGTTCAGTGAAACAGGACTGAAACGAGGATTACTCGATTCAGAAAGGGACTTTGTCCACTAAGATAGTCTTGGCAATGAGTCTTGACTAACAAGAAATGATTCTCTATGATTATGTGTGTATGCCACAATGAGTAATGTTTTAATTTATGGTTTCATTTTCACTACTATGATTTATCCCATGTTATGAAATTATGCTCTCTTTTGCAGGTTAAGATTTCCAAAAATGTTATGTTCTTATGAAAATTATGTGATTGATATTTCTTTTGTTTACCCTTACTGAGCATTTGAGCTCACCCTTTTATGTTTTCTTTTCCCCAGGATATAAAGAAAGGTTTTAGGTAAAAAAAAAAGAAGATCTTTATGGGAGATTTTGAAGATCTTTCACCAGGATTAGAAGATTACGTTCCGAGTTTCCAAAGACACTAAACTATTACGATCCTTGTGTGTGTATTTTTGTTATGTATTAAGTATTCCGCAAAAGTAATGTAATGTTCATGTACGTTAGGCTTCGGGTCTCTACATGAAGAGTTTGATAGTTATCGAGAGAATCGTTAAATTTTTCATGAGTATAGTTCCCCATACACTACTCAAAAAAATATATTTTCTGAAATAAAGAATAGAAGTTTGGTGGAAATGGAAAGAACTATGTTACTTGAACATAGTCTTTATCATTTCTATTGTAGGAAATAAATGAGTACTGTTGTTTATGTTAAAAATAAATATTTCTATAGGCCAAGATTGGTTATTACTCCATTTGAATTGTTTTATGAAAAAACTATGAATTTTTAACACTAAAGAGTTTTTGAGAGTACATGTATTATAAATAAGAAATGTGGAAACTATGGAAATATTGAACAGAAAGAAAAAGATAGAATTTTTTATGGCTATTATATGTAAGGAAGAGGATATAGTTGTTTTAAAAAAATAAAAAGGAATAACTATTTATTTAGTTAATGTGAAATTAATTGAAAGATATGAAGAAGATTAGGGTATTCAGATAGATAAGGAAGTTGAGTACGGAAATTAAAGTTATTAAAACAATTCATAAAAGGATACATGACATTTTAATCCTCCTCAAAAAGAATAATTGGAATTATCTATTTCCATTGATGAGTAAGATACTTTAAAATCACATCCTAGTCTGAGGAAGTATGTGGAAGCTCATAACATAATTGGGGATTAACATCAAAAGGTTCAAATAAGAAGAAAAAAAATGATATCACACAAACTTCTTTATAATCACAAGTGGAGTTGGATAATTAAAAAGAAGATTTTGAGTATCTAGAATGGGTTCGGGTCATGAATGAAGACTTGGATTAGATTAAAAATAATGATACAAGAGAACTTGTACCCAAGCCAGAAACAAAATGTTATTGACAAAAAGTGGGTATTGTAGAACAAGATTAATGAAAAAGGTGAAGTGAAAATAAACAAAGATAGATTAGTGTGTACAGGGTATTTACAAATTGAAGGAAATTATTTTGATGAAACATTTTTATGGTTTTAAGATTATAAAGAATAATATTTTCTCATTCTATTACTGTAAAAAGATGTTACAAGATATTTAAAATGGATGTTAAATATATATTCTTGAATGGTTATCATGATGAGGAATTTTACATTGAACAACCTTGTGGATGTTTTTTTGGGAAAGATGAAAGTTGAGTTAGAAGATTGATGAAGGATTTGTATGGGATAAAACATGCTTCGAGAGTGTGGTATTCTAAATTATATGCTTGCTTATGTAATATGAGTTTAAAGAAAGGATGAGTTGTTATGAATATTTATATGAGGTAAATTATAGAGTATTCCCTCATCCTAATTATTTAGGTTGTTGACATTATCTTTGCTGGTAATGATGAATGATGTTGTGAAAGATTTTCTAAAGAGATGAAAAAGGTTTCTCAAATGTCTATAATGGGGAACATGAAATAATTTATTGGGTTAAAAATTTTACAAAAGGAGAAACACATCTTTAATTCCCAAGAAAAGTATGCTAAGGAACTTCTAAAGAGGTTTGGCATGGAAAACTCCAAACATGTCTCCACACTGAAGTTAGTTGGAACAAAGTTAAAAAAAATATTAAGAAGGAAAATAAGTTTATCAGAAATAATTTTGTAAGATGATTGGAAGTTTATTGTATTTGAATACCTCAATGATTAACATTGTTTATGTTGTTACCTTAAGTGAAATATTTTAGAGTTCTCCAAAAGAATAAAGTTTAATTTCTAGAAAAATAATTCTTAGATACATCAAAGGCACAAAAAATCATTAAATAAATTATGAATGATCAAACTGAATTTATTTATTTAGGTATTCAAATGCTGATTGGGTTGGAAATATTGATGATAGACGATCCAAATCGTGCGAATTATTCTTTCTAGGAAAGAATTGTGTTTTGGGGAATTCAAAGAAATCAAATTCACTAACTCTCAGTATGGATGAATTTGAGTATATTTCTACCACTCAAGCCACTACTCAACTTATGTGTATGAAAACACAATTAGAATATTTAATTATATAAGTGAAGTTACCCTTGCTCTTGGGTTGTGACAGTCAATGTACAGTAAATCTCACTAGGAATCAAGTTTAAGATTCTCGTTCAAAACATATTGATATCAAATATCATTTTATCAATGATCATGTGGAGAAGAATGAATTGAAGATGTATTATGTTCCAACAATGAAATAAGTTGCTGATAATTTCACAAAACCTTTTCCTAAAGAATCATTTTCAAAATTGAGGTTGAACATGGGTGTCCAACCACTTTCTCATCAATGTTAAGGTATGTTTTTATATCCCCTCTATCGTATCACTTTTCTATAGTGTTTTCAAGGGGGTTAATTGAATTTTTTCAGAAATCAATCCTTAATACGCATGAAAAAAGTAGGATTTGTGGGTAAGCTGTGAATCCTGAATTTATTTTCTGTGAATTATTCTAACTATTTATTGGTGTGGTTGTAGGAAACAAATCTCTGTATTCGAGGAAATTTGAAGAAATAAATACAAGATGAGGAATAAAGGCTAAATATGCATCTCATAATCTATAATTTTGGACCAAATGGTTTTGTTGTCAATGATTCTAGTTTCCAAAAATGAGTTAGCTCACATAGGATGGTAATTTTTTATAAGCAATACATTACTTGAGGATACAAAGTTCAATGATTTATGAATCTTTGTTGACTATTAAATACAAAGGGGTATATTTTTAGGGCCAAGATGATGATAAAAGTGATTGTTTTTATGTTGTGTTTTATTTTTTAGATATTTTTTGAAGAAAAGAATTTTACATCACTTTTTATTTGGTGAAATTTTTTTTGACCATCATATTCAAAAGAATCAAACTTAAAATGTTTAAAAAGGTCCATCATATTCAAGTAAAGCTGGATAGAGGAAAAGTCTCATCAAATTCACATTAAATCTGAAATGATATGGTCGATTATATTGAGGAAGAATCTTGCTAGAAGAAAATTGTCATCGAATTCACTCTGAATCCGGTATGGAATATTTAATCGTAATGGGAGAATCAGAGTTTTCATGACTATAATAAATCAAATGTGACAATTCTTTGATGATCTTGGAGTTCACATAAATCATGATTTTGTGGTAAAACTTGTGATTAACGCTTGATGAAAGAAAGGGGAGTAAAATATATGATTCCAATAATATTTCTGATTAATTTGATGTTAAATGGAAAGAAAAAGGATGTTAGAGATCATTTGCATCTGAATCGTAATCATGATAGGATGGAAAGAAGGGCTTTGTTAAAATAAAGATAGCCCATATAGCATCTAATCATCAATGTATTCAAAGGAATGCACTTTAAGGAAGATATTTGGTGAATCCATTATAATAGGATCATCAAATTCAAAAAGGCCGATAATGTTTCCGAAAAATGTGTTGTTTATTAAATCTAGTCAAGATCCATCGTAATCAAAGGAATAATTGATTGAGCCTAATGAGTAAAAATAAAATAAAATAATATGGTCAAAAATGTATTCAACCATTTAAAAGGGTTTTAATTGCTTTTTTTATGTCCAATTGGGTCAACAAAAGAGATGATGAATAATTTTTGAATTTTAATTGAATTAAGAGAAGAGATTAAAAAAGTAGATATATATGTTGTAAAGGGAGAGAATGCAATTCTAAGAGAGTTTTTTCTCAATAATTAGTAAATAGAAATCTTATTGAATAAATTGGATATGTACTAGTGATTGAAAAAGAAAATGCAATAAAGAGATGAATATTGAAGAATATTCGAGAAGAATTGATAAGAGTTGATGAAGTCATAAATGCACTCTAAATTCAAGGTAAATAGAGATTTGGGTGGATTTTATTAAGTGGGAATGTTTTTGGGATTCCCTGCAAAACCTCTCTTGGGTCACTTATGTACTTTTTACTTTTTCTGCTACAGGTATTGTTCATATAAGAGAGAGAAGCTCCGAATTTCTAGGGAGAAGAGAAGTTTTTCATAATAAGCCTTTGTTGAAGAAGTTTCTATAGAGAGAAGTGAAATGAGAAGAGTCAAGATCACAATTTTGTTCAGGTGATCATAGTATTTAGTGATCATCATATTAATCTATTCATCATAATCTACATACCATCATATTCAGCTGGTTATTGTATCAGATTGGATAATTAGATTTGGATTTCTGTATTGGGATTTACAAATTGAGTAAGAAAGTAGATTGAAATTTTCTAATAGTATTCTAATAAATTTATATCAATAAGATTGAGAAATAATATTTGAATATTAGATTTGAATAATTAGATTGGGGCGATCGGTTTTGGAAATCATATTTGGAGAATTAGAGTGAGCAGATCCGACTGGAAAATCGGATTTGAATTCTAAATCAAAGTCCTTGAAGTTAAAACCATCTTCTCGGTAAGAAATTGAATAATTATTTCCAAATAATACATTTATGGAAATATAAAATAATTACATCTGACATTAGTTGATACACAGACACCATTTTACACTATTTGTGCTAAGAGGGTGCACATGCACTATTGGATTGTTTTCATAGTGTTACATGAGTGAAAGGATATATCTTACTCATTGTATTCCACCAAAAGGATTGATTTCTAGTGTATTTTTTTGGTACTGGATCATTTCCAATTAATACCAAGGACATAAAAATTCTTATTGAATAGTGAATCTTGTAAATTCTTATGTTCATGTGGATGTGGTATTGAATTGTTTTCAATAAGAATTGAAATATTTAATAAGTGCTGAAGGTTGTTTTAAGGAAATATAAAAGAAAAACTATCCCTGATTCACCCCATCCCCCTCTCATTGATACAATTATCCTACATGGTCACTTTCAAGTAAGGTTTTGACCTATAATAGAAAAAATTATTTCATACTTGATTTGATATATAATTTTAATTGATTATTTAATTGTTGATTAATTTTGAATTCATGAGTTTTATTAAAGAAAACACCATTTTAAAAGGATTGATAAATTGGGTTCATTTTGAGAAATATGGGTTGAAATGATGATTTATTTGATGTTGAACATTTAGAAAAATGGATTTAAATTAATGATGATTTTTAGAGGCATGAATTTTATAAAAACATAAGTTTTTTTAAAATTTAAATGGAATACTGATGCTTGAAAATGGGAAATTGAAATCTAAATTATTATTTGAATTGAAATGATGAATTACTTCTCCCTGATTGATTTATTTTTTGTTTAAAATAACATGTGAGGTTTTGTATTTAGTGGTTGGTTAGGAAAATAAAATTTGGACTTTGAATCCCAAGAAATGAATTAGCGTTGAAAAATATAACTATACGAAGTTTGACATGTTTTCCCCAGATGGGGTGTTGATTGATTTTATCATGAAAACCAAATCCTTTTGGATTTTCACACACACATTATTCTATGAGATTTAATAAGAAGTGTGTGTATCATATAGCTAGGAACTAACAGACCTTAGCGATAATGAACATACTGCTTGGTTTTTATTTGATTATTACATAATAATGATTGTTAAACTAATTTATCCATGCCCTTGATTTTTGAAAATGTCAATTTAGGATTATTTTGATATATATATACCAAATTCTTAATTTAAAAACATGTTTGGACAGATGAATTTGAAAATTATATTTCATACCTTATTTTATTTAATAAATTGAGTATAAATGGATTCTTTGATATGAAATTTTTATGGAAAACATGGTGAGATCCTACTGAGAAATTTATCCTATACCCATCCTTTTATCTCAAGTGTTTCTAGATTAGGTCATTTCAGGTCTGGAAAATGGAACATGCTATTTAGAGGTAGAGGGTGTGGTTGATTCTTGAGACCTTGATGGTGGTGGTGACCGTTGGACCTGTGATCCACCTATTTGATAAATTTTATGAGTTTAGACTTGATGGATGGTGTGTTACCTTTGGGGTGATTATTTAGTATATATGTTGGAAAAATTATGGTTATTTTAACCTTCATGATTTTTTTAAGACCAACTATTTCTTATTTTATCAGCCACTATTTTTTAATAATTATAAAAAAAGAGTTCCCTTTGATGTTTCATATTATTCCAGGAACTGGTCACTAACCCGTGAGAATTAGGAATACCCTTCGGAATATATTAGGGATATCTTATGTATCATTGTACCATGTTATTTAGGTTTTTTTGTGGTAATATAAATTAAATTAAATAATTAATAAACCTGAGAAAGGTTTTTAAGAATGAAAATAATTAATATAATTTTATTATTTAGGAAGATAAAGAACATATGTGACATGTCAGACTCGAGGTAAGTAACACATTACCTTAAACCTTATTTTAAATTTATTAAATATATTTTTTTCTAAATCATTTAACCAAATATACATATTATTAAAATAATTTTTTAGATGTATTTATATTGGAAAAAGTAAATTATAAATGACATTTTATTTCAGTTTTTACATTATTTCAATGGTTTTCAAAAGGAATCATTTTACATTTTTTATATCAAACATTTTTACTTTCTTTACAAAAAGGATATAGGAATGTTCGATTTTAACATATAAATCATCAATATATCTTTCCAATACACTAATAATTATTTTATATTTGTCTTCATTTACAAGAATTAATTTTTTATTCAAATAAAAACTCTCCTTCCATTTGTTCATGGTATTTTAGTTTTTAAAATTCAGGTTTAAAAATGCTTTATTAAAATGGGTTAACATTTAACTAATGTTTTCAATAGTAAATTTTTACGATTTTTATAATATAAATTCATTATTTAATGTGTTTATTATTTTTATGTTCCTTGTAAATTATTAATGATAATGGTTGAACCATATATAGATCTCTAATACATTGGGTAATGATTATTTTATATAGATAATTATGTTGGAATGAACTGATTAGGTTGTTCCAATTTCAAGGGTTCTTATAAGAGTCCTATGAAGATGATTTCCCAAGGTACCTACTAGAATTTTCAATTCTTCCTAATGAGTTTTCATGGGAATATTTTAGTTTCATAAGTTAAGGTAATGATATTTTTTTTAAAGTAATGGTTATTACCTTTAAGGGTATATTGGTCTGTGTCAATGAATTATTTTTCATAAGTTCTCATGTTTTCTGAGAAAATTTCATGATGATTAGTTTTCATTTGTGTTTTATTATAAATTTTTTTTTGAAAACAATTGGTACTTAAAGATGATTTCATGTGAAAGTAATAAATTATAGAATATCAATTTTTTTATTTTAAAGGCAAACAATCTTATATGATATCATGGATTTGAAATAGACTAACCGGTTTGTTTTCTTCTTTATTTAAGAATTTTATTAATATTTTTATACTAATAACACATTTTTAAATGTTTTCGTAATTTTTAAGGATGATCATAAATAGTGATTAATTAAAGTTAAATATATAATGAATTTTTAAGAGAAGAAAATATGTTTCAATTTAAAAGTTATTTATTTTGGAAAAAATAGATTCTAAGTTGATGTGTCCACTTTTTAATGTATTGTTTTGTTATATAAGAGTCATAAATAAATTCTTTGAAACTATGAACATGAAAATATATTCAGGAATGAATGAAAATGAACTTATGGGTTGAAAAAGAATTAAGGCCTTATAGTTGGTATTAGAGATGGATTTCGATACCTTAGAGGTTAGGATAGAATACACTTGATAGATTAAAATTTATGGATATGTTGACATGATATAGAATATGAAGATTACCATGTTTCTTTGTATAATATTCATATATTTAGAATGATTTTCTATAGAGGAAATAGGGTATTTAATATAATACGGCACTAAGAGAAATTTATACATTCAAACTAGTAACATGAAATGGTTGGAATTATAATTGAGTAGATTTTTACTATGATGGATTAGTTTGAACATGATATAATTGGTGGAGGTATCCATTCAAGATAGAAACCATTTTCACTAGAGGAACATTCCTGTAGTAAATTATTTCATAAAGTAGTATCCTCTAGCATTCAATGAATCTTTAAATTTTCTGATAGCTGAGGGATGAACTAAATATTTCAAAATGATATTCAAATTCAAGGGTTGTTTGGATAATAAAATTTTAATTCTAGTTTTGTATAATTTTTAAGGATAAGTCGACTAGTGGTGGTCTATGGTGAAGAACAATAGGGAAAGAGAAGATATTTATTCCTTGGAATGGTAGTAATTAAGAATATTTTCCTTGAGAAAAATTTTCCTAAGGATGAAATACTTATAACGGAAAAGAAATTCATAGAATTTAGGTAAAATTAGGAATATTTAAGGGATATTTGTTTGGAAAACATCAATGGATTGGGAAGGTATACACCCACTTGTATTTGGGATCTTGATATTAAAATTAATCAGTTTTACTCATGATTACAACCTATATTTCAAAGTTTATTGGGCTATAGTTAATTTAAAAGTTATGATAATATTTTTTGATGTATGAAGAATTTATAAATGGAGTTTTTATGTTAATGTATTCCATGAAATTATGTAGAAAAATTGGTTCATATGGTATGAAATGAGGAAGAATCAATTAAGAAAATATAAGGTCAGAAAATTAGGTTTTCATATTATGATATGTGTGGTAAAATAAACCATTATGTATGTTTTATAAAATATGGGAAGTTTTTTTAATATGGTATGTTTGTACATAGGGACCATAACTACAAAGAAATGGATCAAAGTAATGGAATGAAAAATAATCAAAAGATGGGACTAATATATTTTAATTATAATGAGATGTGTCATTATGTAAGTACTTTTATGAAGATGGGATTAATGCATATAAGTCATCAATTACATAAGAAAAAATTTGTGTCATAATATTTTACGACTAACTTGGTTGATGTTGACCATCCGACTATGTTGTTTCTGGTACATTACATGTTTTTTGATTATATGAATGTATTCATTGATTCAAGGTACACATATTATTTCATTTTTTGATAAATTTTATTGTAAATTTGAAATTTTACCACCATAAATGAAGATATAAATTTGGGTAAAAACACCTTAGGGTAGTATTAAGGTAGAATAATATTATAAAAATATTCTTGTTATCATTTGAAAACATAATTTACCTTCAATCCTTATAGTATTTTCCCATATAGAGTTTGATGTTATTCTATTTATAGATTTTATTTTTGTTTATCATGCTAAGAATGATTAATTTTCTATTAACATAGTTCTTAATGATAATCCAATATCAAAAACTCCATATCGAATTGATCAAGGAGAAATTTTGGAATTTAAAAACCAGTTTCAAAATTATCTTAAGAAAGGCCTCATTCATACTATAATATAAACATGGTGTTCAAGAATTTAATTTATTAAAAATAAATATGGTTCCATGATTAATTCCATTGATTAAAGATAATTCAATAACCTCACTATTAATATTAAGTATCTTTTTCCTCATATAGATAACATGTTTGATCAACTCCAAGGAGCTCAATATTTTTTAATAGATTATCTCAAGTCCAGTTACTATTAGTTGAATGTGAATTAAGATGAAAAAAATAATATGTAATTTCATATTTGGTATGGTCATTATGAGTTTTTGGTTATTCCATTTGGGTTGACAAACTCTACAACTATTTTTATAAACCCTATGAATATAGTTTTCCATGAGTTATTGGATAAATTTTTTATTGTGTTTATTGATGATATCTTTTTATATTCTAAATTTTTTTGTGATAATAAGAAACTTTTTTTGTTCTAAAAGCCTTGAATAAAAATAATTTAAATGTGAAAATATAAATGTAAATTCTAGTTGCGTCATATTTCTTTCCTAGGAAATATTATAAATATAAATTGAATAATTATTAATCCATCTAAAACTGAAGTGTTTAAAGAGTGTACATGACCTATAAATGTCATATATATTCATAGTTTTCTTGGATTTGTGGGTTAAAACTAGCAGTTTGATGAAAAAATTGCTTGTTTATATATATCACTAACTCATTTAACTGGAAATGGAGTTAAATTCATCTATATAATATAATGTGATGATTGTTTCTAGGAATTTAATAGTAGATTTGTGAATGATCTAGTTTTTTTCCTACCATCTTGAAATTAGGAATTTTTATCTACAAGTATGCATCTTTAAAGGAAAATGGTTGTGTTTTAAGGATGAATGGTTGGGACATAGAGAACACTTCATTAAAATTGAAACATCATGAGCTAGTTTATCTTATACAATACCTTTAATTGGATACTATGGGTTTTGTTTTAAAAATCTAAAGACAATATTTATATTGTTTAAAATGTAAAATATATATTGACAATAAAATATTTATGTATATATCACTCAAAAAAAGCTGAACATGAGGCAGAGAAGATGACTAGAAACTGGTTAAAGATTATGACCGCACAATTCATTAACATCCATCAAAAGAAAAAAGTGTATTTGATGAATTAAGTTGTAGTGGTAGTTCATAAAATTTTTTTTCCATATTTGGAACTTGATCCAATGGTAAATGATTTAATTATTGTTGCTCTGCAAATTTTTCATGCTGGAAATTCCTCTATTTGGTTTCGGATTTTAGTGTAGTCATAATTATCAAACTGAATTAAGAAATCATAGAAGGAAGATCATGATTTATAGGAAGTTCTATAATTGTTCAGGAAAGGTTTGTTTACAAAATTTAACATTGAAAAAGAATGTTTTTTGAGATTTAGAAAAATATTATGTGTTCTATGTGATTCCCATATGATGAAATAATTATTTTGTGAATCTTATAACTCTCTATTTTATATTCATCCCAACAACACTAAGATGTTTAGAGACCTTTAGGAATATTTCAGGAAGGATGGAATGATAATTGGTATTACTAAATTTAAAATAAAATATTTTAATTTTCAATAGGTTAAAACAATGAAAATTACCAAATAATATTATTTGAACTTTTCCAATGTTGGAATGGAAATGTGGAAATATATCCATGGATTTAATGGTTGGAATACCGAATAAATCACAAGGTAATAATATAATATGGATTATAATTGATTGTTTCAAAAAATCTACACTTGTTATTTCTATTTTAGAAAATATTTATTTAGATCATATTTATATACTTTATGTTATTGGGATAATCAGATTTCATGGGGTCCCTCTTTCTATTGTATTTGATCCTGATCTCATATTCACTTAGAATTTTTTGAAAAGACTTCAAAAGTCATTGGGTTGTGAATTAAATTTCAAAACAAAATTGTATCCTTAGTATGATAGACAAAGATAATGTTTTATATATATTAAGACATTATTTGATCTTATTAAATGGATTATGTTCGAATTTGGGATCATTATCTATCATTATTTGAGTTTTCTTAAAATAATAGTTTTCATTCCAATATATGGATGGAAACGTTTGAGGCATTATATGGGATGTGGTTTCGAACACCAATTTTTTGGGATGAACTCAAGGAATGAATTTTATTGGCACCAGAATCTATAAAAGATATGGTTGAGAAAGTGAAGGTGGTTAAGAATCATATGTAGATGTATCATAGAAATCATAAATGTTATGTAGATAACTAAAGAAATGATCTTCTATGACAGGTTAGTGGCCATGTTTTTCTTTAAGTAACTCTATATAAGAGTGTAATACATTTTGGTAAAAAGGAAAAGTTATGTTTGGGATTCATTTAAACATATAAAATTGAATCAAACATTGGTTCAATTTCTTATTGAGAGTACATGACTCCAAGTTTATCTAAGGTACATGATGTGTTTTTTATTTCATTGTTAAGAACATATATACCATATTCATATCATATTTCAATCCCTAAAGTAGTTTAGTTAGAACATAACCATTATTGTGAGGAATATCCTATTCAGATTCTTGAACACAAAGTGTAGGTGTTATGTAATAAGTTTATTCACTAAGTTATGGTTTTTTGGAAAAACCATGTTCCTAAAAAAGTGATAAAGAAATCTAAAATTTATATGAAGGAAAAATACTCACACCTATTTATAAAGTGAAAAACATTACAAGGATTCAATTTAAAAAATTGGGGGAAGAATTTAACAACCTAGGTAATATTAATTTTACACCAATTTAATTCCATATTAATATTTAAAAATTATATTTTATAGAGTAATATTCAATATAAGAATATTATGTAATTTTTTCAATCAAATAGAAAATAGTTTTATTCTTACTAAATTTATTTACATATATTATATGGATTTATTTAAATGATTTATTTCCAAATTTTATAATTTTTATTTGAAAAATTGAACTTATATTTGGATATAAAAATTTTAAAAATATATTATAGTTATTTTTTGTGTAATTTTTTGAAAAATTTCAGTTTTTGTGAATAAAAGATAATACTGAATTTTAAGAAAAATGTCTTTTATATTCATGTAATTACATAGTTTTATATATTTTTTGATTGGTTTAAAATTTAATTAATTAATTTTGATTTAAAATAATAAAATAAATTTTATTGGAAGAAATATTATACTTTACTTTTGTATAAAAACATTTCAAACTTAAAAATTAATTTTTCTAGAAAATTGTTTTTATTGTCAATCATGGGTTTATTTTAAAATTTATTTCTACTAATTATAGAAAATATATTAGGTAAAATGCAATACATATTTTTAATCAGATTTTCAATATTTTTCGATAACTCCACATTCATTTTTCATCATTATGAGTAGTTATATTGGTCAAAAAATCAGTTTTTGTAGTTTGAGTTAAAACGGGTTAAAGGGGTTAAAACTAAACTAATAAGTTTTAAAATGGCATAGAAAATTTTATAAATTATATTTTTTGGTCATATTTTCACCCTATATTATTTCTTATTCTTAAATGGTCCATTTTTAGACATTTTTTGTGAGTAATCTGTTAATGTATTTTTATCTTCTGAAAAATTTCAAGCATGTCAGCTCCTTTAGATATATAAAGACACCCCAATCGCTATTTATCCATAATTAAAGATCCTATTATCATGGAAAATAACATACAAAATCACTTGTTAAAATTCCTTTCTATATTATAGAGGTTCAATTCTGATCATAATACCATCCTGTGAATAATTTATTTATAAACCAAAGGAGGTTGTCTGAAGAAGATACAAAGTTCTTAATAGAGTGTTTTATTTTTTATTTCTTTCCTTTAAATCCTTCAAAAATATATTAAAATTTTTTATATAAAATTATAAGTATATAAAATATACTATAATTTTATTGTTCTTATCTTATAACCAATTTAATCTACTTAACCATCTAACAAAAATTAAAAACATCACTCATGTGAATGTGCATACTACCGCCTTAAAAGAGGATGTATTTCATTTTTTTCATCAAATCATTTGGTTGGTCATAAAGACGGATAAAAATTATATATATTATGTAAATTTAATTATATAATCAAAAATCAATATTATTCTTCTTATTTATTTACCATCCAACCAAAAATAAAAACATTACCTGTGTGTACCTGGAGATTATTACCTCGCGAACTGATGTATTTTATTTTTCATCACTGCCTCACATGGATTGTATATATAAGTTTATTTATAGTAATAATATGATATTTATGATATAATAATAATAATTATAAATAAATAATAGTATATTCTATCATTCCAACATGTTCATTGAAAAATATAATTGTTACTCGAGCATATATATAGACTATCATCTCCATGTTGAAACATAATTCATTTTTCCTAACTATAATACATGGTTTAATATAATTGTATAAATAATATGAAAAATTATAATTATAAAATGATTAATATTATGGAAATTATTTAATCATAAAACGTTTTACTAAATTCAACCAACCCAGGTCATTTCTGACTTATAATCTGAATATTATCAAAATGTCTTACATGAACTTAATCGATTGAATAATTATGTATAACATTTATATAAGTGAAAAAAAGAATTTATAAACTTTGAAAGGATTATTAGTAAAGTTAATAATTAACATAAATTTATTATTTATAAGGATAAAAATGTGTGTGTCAAGTTGAAATTAAGGTAAGGGACACTTTACCTTAAAACCTCATTTTAAATGTCTGAATGATTTATTTTAAAAATATTTCTCTCTATATAAAAATTCCTAAAATCTATTAATGTATGAATTTATATTTAAATAAGTAAATTTTAGAGTCAATTATATATATATTATCATTCTATATTTTTTTCAAAGTGAATCATATTATGAATTTTAAATGAAACATTTTGACTTTCATTGTAGAAGTCCAAAAAATCTTTATTTCAAGGTATATGATGTCAATGACATTTTCCACAATTATAACCATTATTTTATATTTTTTTCCTTTGTAAGGTACTATGTTTTGTTCAATTAAAACTCCTAATTCCCTTTGTTAGGGGTATTTCATATTTGAAAATGGGGTTTTTAAGGAATGAGATATATTAATATCTCAAAATGTATTTCTTATGGGTTCAAAAGTTTATTTATATTCTTTTTTATGGAAATGAAAAATTGTGTGTTTTTAATATATGTTATCTTTCTAGGAAATTTTTTATGATGATGGGTTAACTCGATATATCTCTCCAATGAATTGTGTAATGATTGTCTTCCCTGGAGAATTGTGTTAGAATTAACTAAAAAGGTTATTACATTGGTCAAGGTTCATTTATGGGTTCTAATAAGATGGTGTCCCAAGGAACCCATATGAATTTAATATTATTTTTAATGAGTTTCCAAAGAAATTTTTATATTTAATAAGGTAATATAATGATATTTGTCCAAAGGAATTATTATTTCCTTTAAGGGTTAAAAGATTCATTTTTTAGTAAATGTTTTGGATATTTTCTGATGTCTTCTAAGAAACCCTTATGATTATTATTTTTGTTACTATGTTTTATTATAAAGTAATTTTTGAAAAAAAATGGTAAATGAAGATAATTTCATGTTCAATTAAATGATTATTTTAGCAAAAAGTTTGTTATGTTAATTCCAAGATCACATTAATGATTTATTTGTTTTGAAATAGGCTAACATGTTTATTTTCTTCTTTATTTATATCTCTTGGTAAGATTTTTGTGCTCATACCATGTTTTTAAAATGATTAAAAAAGGTTTTTAGGATGTTTTATAATAATGATGAAATCATGTTTGAAATCATTAATATTTTCCTTAGAAGAAAACATGTTTCATTTTAATAGTTTTTTATTATGGAAAAAATGGGTATTGAGTGTGTAAAGACCCGTAAAATTCAAAGGAATTTTTTTTCTTTATTTTCTTTGGGATTTTACAAGAACGCAGTTTCTGATGGCACCAGATTCTGAGGCCCAGTGTTCTCGGAATCATTTTCCGAAGTTTAGCTCGGGTACGTTCTGTGAACGAACGAGCAGGTTTTCCTAACATTTGAACTGGTGCTCGGAATCAAAATATGAGGGCATTGATGGAATCACAGTGCCGATAATTTCTTAAGAACACATTTTCTAGAGTTGCATTTGATCGGATGGGGTTTTAATTAATTTTTTTAACTAAAGAATAAAATAAAATACTCTGCAACAGATTTTATTTTTATTCTAAGAAGTGTTAACCTAAGCAAAGTGGTTTAAGTGGGACCCACATCCTAACTACTCCACTAGGTAGGATATTAGTGGGGTGGGGCCCACACGAGCCCCACCCTTTAAACTTCCTCAACCCCTATTAATTATATAACTCACCCGCACCCCCCTTTAATTGAAGTCAACTCTTAATTAATTAACTGAGTAGGTTTCAATATATTTAATTCTTGTATTAATTTTGAATTTAAATTGAATTTTGGATTGTTTGTTACTTAAATAAGACTAAGTCTTATTTCGTGAGAGGTTAGTTCGTTGTGCGAGAGGATTTGGAGAGGAAATCTCTAAGTTCAGTAGAATGTTATTCCTCCATGAAGAACACAAAGAACGCACTGTCGCCGATGAAGAATGCTGACCTCTGATGACGGATGACGGTGAGAGATGCCTTCCTCGGAGATCGACGACGTGACGCCGTGTACCGCGACACCAATGACCCTCTCCTTCCGCGACACCTTCTTCCACGACATTCAATTCCACGACAAACCTTCGTTCAATGATTTCATCGAAGTAGGGGATTAATTTTTTTTGTTCGTGAATATTCCATTGCCATTATTCATTTTCAAATTGGACCGCATGTTATCGCAATAACGGGAGGAGGTCGGACCGCACAAACACCGCTGACTCTCCACCCCCCTTGATGCTTGAATTTTTGCGGCACGAGAAAGGAATCATGGTGCCATTGCACTGCGTGGAAATACTAAAGAATGGGAGGAGAAGCGCGGTGCCATCGCGCCGCGCCGTTGAAGTCGAACAAAGATGTGGTGTCGTCGTGCCGCGCCGGAGAACCTTGAAGAGGCCGCGGCCGGAGCGGGTTTGTGGCGGAGGGGCGCGGTGTCGTCGTGACACACCCTTCGGAACAAGGCCGAGGCAGAGCAGGAAGCAGCGGCCGGCTTCCGGCCGCCGACACCAGAGCAGGAGGGCGGGACCACGGTGGTCCCGCGGCAGCAGCAACTGGCCGGCCGGATCGGGCCGGCTGGCTTCCAAGAATCTGGGGATCGTAACCCCCGGCGGGCCGAAGGAGCATCCCCCCCCCCCCCACATGGGGGCTGTGGTTACACCAACAGGGGGGCAACGCCCCCCCCCCCCCCTTCCTCTCAGCCATTTCGGCCGAGCCTCCTGGCCACGCCAGTCAGGCCGAGCGTGCCAGGCCGGGCCACCAGGCCAAGCCGCCCAGGCCGGGCCGGCCCTCGCCTAGGTCGGGCCGGGTCGCACCCAGGCCGGGCTGGGCCACACCCTAATGGGCCGGATCCAGACCAGGGTCGGGTCGACCCGGTTCGGGCCAACCCAGGGGAATCGGGTCGGACCGGGCCCGAACCCCCTATTTTCGGACCTCTTTTGGTCTTTTGCCCATAACATGGGATACGGACCTCCGATCGACGCACCGTCAGTTGTGATGCGATTCTTGGATCGAGAAAATCATTTTGGTATATTACACTCAAGGTTTCGGAGAACTTTGAGTTCGGACGGGTTGGTTCGAACACGAAACCAACCGGTCCCTCGGAGCGGAAACGCTTATAACTAGAGCTCTGGACATCTGATTTACGTGCCATCGAATTTGTTGGATTCCTATTAGTGATATGGACCTTATGTCTTACTCTGCTCGAGGTTTGGATGTAGTTGGAGTACGGAATGGTTGGTTTTGACTAAAAACCAATCGGGCCCCTCGAACGAAAAAGACAATAACTCTCGGACTGGGCGTCTGAATGACACACCGTCTGTCACGTTGAGTTCCGGTTGACGATACAAAACTTTTGGATACATCGACTCCGGAAATCGTGTCAGTTGATGTATCAGCCCCTCGGATCGTGCAGCGGAGCCTCCTCGAACGAGCTTGCTGTGTGCAGGAACCCTAAAGCTGGCTGTGACTGCGACGACAATAACGACTGTACAGAAATACTCCGTGGATTCGACGGCGAAGACTACAACACTCAGCGATCCTGTGTGGATCAGTGCTACCGATCCTGTGTGGGTCAGTACTCAACAGTCCTGTGTGGGCCAGCACATACCGATCCAGTGTGGGTCATATCTTGTGTGGGTCATTACGGGGGTTAGTACCTATCGATCCTATGTGGGTCCGACGGCTTAGAAGAATCAGTGGCTACATATGATCATCTCTATCGTCTTATGAAGAAGTGTACCTGTGTGATCTGAGTCCTAAATTTCAATCCTTATCTTCGATAAGATTGACTTGATATCCTATGTGGATTACGTTATGCTTTCCTATGTGGATTGGGTTGTGTTTTCCTGTGTGGACTGGGTTGTACATGGGCTCGGATGTTGGAGCCGAACTAGAATTGATGACTTAGGTATATGTATAGACGTATACCTAAGAAATGTCAGATGTTACCTCGTGATCTTATCTTTCCTTTGTGGATTATCTTTTGTGGATTCTGGGAGACCTTTTGGGGTCTCGGTGTCCCTACTGAGTAGCTTATACGCACCCCTGCATGGGTTATGCCCGCACTACGTTGTGTTGGATGCAGACAACGGACAACACTGATCGTGGTGGAGGATTGTGGAGGAAGTCGGTACCTAGAGGTGGACCACTGGGTTGGACGTACACGGAGCGGACGGCTAGACCCGTGGAGCTGAGGAGGCTATTTGTACCCACCCTTCAGGTGGGACTTCTAGTGGACGGCTCGACGTTGTGGCATTACTTTTCAGTTGTTGTACTTCCTTTTCAGTTGTACTTTACTTTCAGTTTGGGTTTGTATTATGGCCCACTTACCTTTTCGCACTTACTATTGTACCCGGTTTTACTTAGTGTTTACTTCTTCTTTCTTGCTCTGTGGTGGTGGTTTACTTTACAAAGGCAATGCCTTCCCTTTTTATCCGGAATTACACCTTGGTGCTAGTCTCCAGCCCCTGGCCTATGGAAAGCAGGCTTGGGGTAGTCACGACACGGGCCCCGAGGACGAGTCGTGACAAATTGGTATAAGAGGAGTTCAGTTCTACCGCAGAACTCAGGACTCTGATCTTTTTCTATGTGAAGCAATAGTGTTAAGAGTATTGAGTGTGGTTATCAGTCCAGGGAGTCCAGTGTTGGTGCGGCGTCTGACGTATCCATACACCAGGACCCTGACTTCTGATTTCTGATTTATGCACGAAAACATTGATTTCATGTGTGTTTCAAGTTTTCTTTGTGATCACATTATGTCAGCTTACCAAGTATACTCTATTGACCGTGGCACACCTGTATCTTTTTAGGATGGCCCCACGATGGCAGCCAGCTAGGGTTCTGAGTTTTGAACATGAAGACAGCCCATCGAGAAATGAGGCCTCAGTGCAAGGCCCTATTACTACAGAGGCACTGGCGGTACCACTACCCGCCGAGCCACCGATGCAACCAGCCCTAGCCGCTGAGAGTGAACGTCGCCTTGGTGCACTACACGATTTTTAGAGTCAGAGACTGCCCAGGTTCCGCGGGGAGACGGACCCTCAGGCATCTGAGGATTGGCTGGAGGCAGTTGTATGAGTTTTCCGATTGGTAGGGACACCAGCAGACCTCATGGTGATCCTTGTATCGAGTCTCCTGCACGCAGCAGCAGGAAGATGGTGGAGCTTGATGCTCCAGGTGCACGACGAGGCATCTATCCTCTGGACGGACTTTGAGAGCCTTTTCCGCTTGGAGTTCATCCCAGCCACTCTCTGTGCGGTGTGCATCCAGGAGATACTAAAGCTTCAACAGGGAAACATGACAGTCGCCCAGTACTCGTCGTGATTTACCGACCTCTCAGGATATTCGACGAACATGGTACGACACCCATTCTTCTTGGCCCGGACCTTCGAGCAGGGACTAAGGCGTGAGATCAGGGCATCGCTGATCTCCCTCAGCATTCTGACATAGGCAGGAGTACTGGAGCGAGCCCTTCTCATTGAGAGCTTTCTTACTGAGCCTACACCAGCAGTGAGACCTACCGCAGGGCGGCACGTAGCAGAGTCTTCTGTAGCTGGCAGTCGATGGATGACACATGGGTTAAGGTGGACCAGACCCTCAGGCGGATGACCTCAGGACACTGGCTCAGAGGTGCGGGGCACACAGCGCAGAGCCAGTCTTACGAGAGGCAGACAGTGCAACGCATGCGGCGGGCAGGGCCACATGGCTTGTGACTGCCTGACCCGTCATGCAGAGGAGTAGCAGACGATTGAGGGACCACCCAGGCAGAGGCAGAGGGTCGACCGTGGTGGTCCGTATGGAGCAGGTGGATGAGGCAAATGATCTGTCCGAGCAGTAAGTGGTGGGAGACGCTCTGAGGTTCTACCACTACCACCACTAGGAGGTCCACCCCAACCAGAGGGAGTTTGTAGGCAGAGACAGGCACAACTTTAGGCAGCGGAGGCCTACGCCCACGGCACGCCCGAGATGATTCGAGGTACTATCTGTGTCTACACCACCCTTGTTTCAGTTCTTATAGACACAAGAGTGAGTCATTCTTTCATTGTTGCTGCCCTTGTTTGGAGCTCGGAGATTCCATCATAGTCGTTGTCTCGATCCTTATGGCTAGAGACTCCTACAGGAGCAGACTCGACGATTATGCACTAGTTCCGGCAGTGTGATCTTACTCTAGGAGGTGAGATCTTCGGCTGGGATTTTCTTGTAGTGGCGTCGGGGCCTTGCGACGTCATCTTGGGAATGGATTGGTTATCTACAGTCCATGCTCAGATCGACTACATTAGGCCCAAGGTGTGATGTGTTTGCACCGATGGGAGCAAGTTCACCTTCACCGGCAAGAAGGGAGCCTTTGCAGTGCAGGATGGACTCACGCAAAGGAGAGGACATCCCATCACTCATCAGTTGGCTAGCCTCATCCTAGGAGCATTTGACGTGCGGAGTCCGAGCTTACCTGCAGTGGTGGATCAGTATGCGAAAGTTTTTCCCGACGACGTTCTAGGACTACCTCCTCACAGAGAGGTAGACTTTTATATTTACATGAACCCTGGGATAGCCCTGATATCCACCCCAACATATTGGATGGCCCCCGCTGAGCTTTGAGAGCTACGGGTATAGTTGGAGGACTTACAGGGCAAGGGATTCATCCGACCAAGTGTTTCCACCTAGGCTTCCCCGATATTGTTTTCCAAGAAGGCGGAAGGGAGCTTGCGACTTTGTGTCGATTACCGTCGCCTGAACTAGGTGATAGTGAGGAACAATTATCTGCTACCATGGATTGATGACCTCATCTATCAGATCAAGGGAGCATGGTGGTTCTCGAAGATAGACCTCAGGTCAGTCTATCATCAGCTCAGAGTTTGGGATGAGGACGTGCAGAAGACGGCCATCAGATGTCGGTATGGCCACTATGAGTTCTTGGTTATGCCATTCGGCGTACCCAATTCCCCGTTAGTGTTTATGGGCCTCATGAATAGGATCTTCTTGCCTTACCTCAATTGATTTGTCATGGTATTCATTGGCGACATATTGATATACTCGACGACTGAGGAGGAGCACGCCTATCACTTGCGGGTTGTACTGGACACACTCCGAGAGCACCATATTTTTGGTAAGCTCTTGAAGTGTCAGTTCTGGATACGTGAGGTCCAATTCTTGGGACATTTCATCTCTGAGGTGGGAGTTGCGGTGGATCCTGCGAAGATTGAGGCCGTGCTATCTTGGGAGCCACCCAGGAGCGTGACGGAGGTGCAGATATTCTTGAGACTAGCTGGGTACTACCGGAGAATTGTTCCAGACTTCTCCAGAGTTGCTGCACCACTTTCAGCTTTGATGAAGAAGGGAAAACCCTTCGTGTGGTCAGATAGATGTCAACAATGCTTCTATGTTCTGAGAGAGAGATTGACCAGTGCACCTATCTTGAGGCTACCAGAGGAGGGAGTACAGTACGTAGTTTTCTGTGATGCATCAGGAACCAGACTCGGATGTGTCCTGATGCAGGAGGAGGCAGTGATCGCCTATGGATCACGTTAGTTGAGGTAGCATGAGCAGAACTATGCTACCTATGATCTAGAGTTAGCAGCAGTGGTCTTGGCTCTGATGATGTGGCGACACTATCTGATGGGCGAGCACTTTATAGTCTATTCTGACCCCCAGATTCTCAGGTACATCTTCTCATAGAAGGACCTGAACCTGAGATAGCGGAGATGGCTCGAGTTCTCTAGGACTATGACTTTGAGATATTCTATACTCCGGGAAAGGGAAACGTAGTAGCGGATGCTCTCAGCAGGAGGATGGGCATTCAGCTACTTGGGTAGGTGACAGAGCAGCTAGCCGCTTTGCAGATATCCATTGTGGATAGTGATGGAGCAGCCTTTCTAGAGTCACTCACAGTCACTCCTCCACATCTACAGTGGGTCATAGAGGTGCAGCGTGGGGATGATGACTGTGAAACGCAGCGTGCACAGATATCCTCAGGATAGGCACCTGATGGATTCTCTGTGGGAGGAGAGTACATCATCCTTTTCAGAGGACGTACCATGGTACCAGCTTCTTTTTAGGAGGAGGTGTTGAGGGAGTTCCAAACTTCCCCTTTATCAGTACATCCAAGTGTGGCAAAGATGTACTAGGACCTCAGATGACAACACTGGTGGTCGGGTATGAAAAAGGTTGTAGCAGAGTTCGTTTCTCGATGCCTCACCTGCCAGCAGGTGAAGGCAGAGCACCAGGTACCAGTAGGCTTGGTACAGCCCTTGGAGGTCCCAGAGAGGAAGTGGGGTGGGATATCTACGGACATCGTGACTGGACTTCCATGCACTTCTAGAGGTCACGACTCCATTTGGGTGATTGTCGACAGACTCACCAAGTCGGCCCACTTCTTACCCATCACAGAGAAGGGCTCTATGGAGAGCTTGGGATGCCTATGCGTTCAAGAGATTTTATGGATTCATGGTGTACCATCATCTATCGTCTCTGATCGAGATGCTCAATTTACTTCCCAGCTTTGGAAGGGGATACAGGAGGTGTTCGAGACGCAGCTACATCTGAGCACTGCCTTTCACCCTCAGACAGATGGTCAGACGGAGAGGACCCTTCAGACTCTCGAGGACATGCTCCGCGCATGTTTCCTCGACTTTGGTCGCAGTTGGGAGGACCACCTACCCTAGGTGGAGTACATGTACAACAACATCTACCACTCCACCATCAGGATGGCACCATACGAGGCATTCTACGGCCGACCTTGCAGATCACCTCTGTGCCGAACAGACCCTAGGGAGTCAACACTTGTGGGACCGAAGATGGTCTAGGCCACAACAGAGAAGGTCCAGGTCATCCAGAAGCAGATGAAGACAGCTCAGATCCGGCAGAAGTTTTATGCTGACAGGAGGTGGAGAACACTAAAGTTTGAGGATGGTGACCACGTCTTTTTACGGGTCCCACCTCGATGTGGATTATGAAGATTGGGCAGTGGAGGCAAGTTGTCTCCACGCTTCATCGGACCATTCCAGGTCCTCAGTATGATAGGCAAGGTGTCTTATCGCCTGGCTCTACCACCTGAGTTGCACAGGGTGCGTGAAGTATTTCACGTATCTCAGTTGAGGAGATAGGTGCACGACCCGACGCATATCATCGGCCATGGGGAGCTAGACATTGACAATGGGGCGACTTTTGCGGAGGTCCCGATGGAGATCAAGGATCGATAGGAGTGGGTCCTATGTGGACGGTCGATTCCTCTAGTTCGCATCAGATGGAAGCACGAGAACCTCCAGGAGAGCACTTGGGAGCGAGAGGCTCAGATGTGTGCATAGTACCCATATTTGTTTCCCTAGTTTATGATGTATCTTTACGGGGACGTAAATCCCTAAGGTGGGAGTAATGTAAAGACCTGTAAAATTCAAAGTATTTTTTTCATAATTGTTTTTAGGATTTTACCAGAATGCAGTTTCTGACGGCACCTGATTCTGAGGCCCAGTGTGCCCGGAATCATTTTCTGAAGTTTAGCTCGGGTACGTTCAGTGAACGAACGAGCAGGTTTTTCTAACATTTGAACTGGTGCTCAAAATCAAAATCTGAGGGCACTGATGGAATCGCAGCGCCGGTAATTGCTTAAGGACACCTTTTCCGGTGTGTCATTTGCTCGGGTGGAGTTTTAATTAATTGGGTTAACTAAAGAATAAAATAAAATACTTTGCAACAAATTTTATTTTTATTCTAAGAAGTGTTAACCTAAGCTAAGTGGTTGAAGTGGGACCCAAATACTAACTACTCCACTAGGTAGGATATTAGTGGGGTGGGTCCCACACGAGCCCCACCCTTTCAACTTCCTCAACCCCTATTAATTATGTAACCCACTCGCACCCCCCTTTAATTGAAGTCAACTCTTAATTAACTAATTGAGTAGGTTTTAATATATTTAATTCTTGGATTCATTTTGAATTTCAAATGAATTTTTGCTTGTGTGTTAATTAAATAAGACTAAGTCTTATTTCTTGAGAGGTTAGTTCGTTGTAAGAGAGGATTTGGAGAGGAAATCTCTAAGTTCCGAAGAACGTTTTTCCCCCTTGAAGAACGTGAAGAACGCATTGTCGCCGATGAAGAACGCCGACCTCCGATGACGGATGACGGTGAGAGACTCCTTCCTCAGAGATCGATGACACGACGCTGTGTACCGCGACGCCAACGACCCTATCCTTCTGTGACGCCTTCTTGCGCGACATTCAATTCTGAGACAAACCTTCGTTCAACGATTTTATTGAAGTATGGGATTAACTATTTTTGTTCGTGAATACTTCTGTCGCCGTTCTTTGTTTTCAAATTGGACCGCATGTTATCGCAATAACAGGAGGAGGTCGGACTGCATGAACACGACTGACTCTCCTCCCCCCTCGATCCTTGAATTGTGGCGGCACGAGAAAGGTAGGGCGGTGTCATTGCACTGTGCAGAAATAATAAAGAATGGGCAGAGAAGCGTGGCGCCGTCACGCCATGCCGTTGAAGTCGAACAACACCGCGGTGCCAGCGCGCCACATCGGTCGGACCAAGGCCGCTACCTTTCACCGCAGCGGAGCAGGAAGCAGCGGTCGGATTCTGACCGCCAGCACCAGAGCAGGAGGGAAGGACCCTAGTGGTCCCACGGCAGCAGAAACCAGCCGGCCGGACCGGGCCGGACGACTTCCAAAAAGTCGGGGGTCGTAACCCCCGGCTGGACAAAGGAGCGCCCCCCCCCCCCCACATGGGGGCCGCAGTTACACAAACATGGGGGCAGCCCCCCCACCCCCCCTTCTGCTTGGCAGTTTTGGCCGAGCCACCTGGCCATGCAGGCCAGGCCGAGCGCGCCAGGACAGGCCGCCCAGGCCGGGCCGACCCAGGGGGTATCGGGTCGGGTCGGACCGCGCCCTAATCCCCTATTTTCATACATATTTCGATAATTTGCCTATAACTTGGGCTACAGAACTCCAATCGACGCACCGTTAGTTGAGATGCGATCCTTGGATCGAGACGGTCGTTTAGGTATATTACAATCAAGGTTTTGTAGAAATTTGGGTTTGTCCGGTTTGGTTCGAACACGAAACCAATCGGGCCCTCTGAGCAGAAATGCTTAAAACATGAGCTCCGGACGTCTGATTTATGTGTCGTCAACTTTGTTGGATTTCTCTTAGTGAGAAAGACCATTTGTCTTACTATGCTCAAGTTTTGGATGCAGTTTGAGTATAGATGGGTTGGTTTTGACTTAAAAACCAACCGGGCCCCTAGAACGAAAAAGCCAATAACTCTCAGACCAGGTGTCCGAATGACGCATCGTTTGTCACGTTGAGTTCCTGTTGACGGTACAAAACATTTGGATACATCGACTCTAGACTTTTTGTAAGTTGATGTATCATCCCCTTGGCTTGTAGAGCGAACTCTCCCTGAATGAGCTTGCTGTGTGCAGGAACCCTAGAGCTGGCTGCGACTGCGACGACGATGACGACTGTACAGAAATCCTTCGTGGATTCGACGGCAATGAATACAGCACTCAGCGATCCTGTGTGGATCAGTGTTACCAATCCTATGTGGGTCAGATCCTATGTTGGTAAGTGCTCAGCGGTCCTGTGTGGGCCAGTGCATAGCGATCCTATGTGGGTCAGATCCTATGTGGGTCATTGCGGGGGTTAGTACCTATCGATCCTATGTGGGTCCGACAGCTTAGATGAATCAGCGGCTACATCTGATCATCTCTATCGTCTTATGAAGAAGTATACCTGTGTGAGCTGAGTCTTGACATTCAATCCTTATCTTCGATAGGATTGACTTGATATCCTGTGTGGATTACATTATGATTTCCTGTGTGGATTGGGTTGTGTTTTCCTATGTGGATTGGGTTGTACTTGGGCTCGGATGTTGGAGCCTAACTAGAATTAATGACTTAGGTATATGTATTGGCATATAACTAAGTAATGTTGGATGTTACTTCGTGATCTTATCTTTCCTTTGTGGATTATCCTTTGTGGATTCTGGGAGACCTTCTGCGGTCTCGGGGTCCCTACTGAGTATCTTATACTCACCCCTGCACGGGCTATGCCCCCACTACGTTGTGTTGGATGCAGACGACGGACAGCGCTGATCGTGGTGGAGGCTTGTGGAGCAAGTCGGTACCTGGAGGTGGACCATTGGGCAGGATGTACACAGAGCGAATGGCTATACCCATGGAGCTGAGGAGGCTATCTGTACCCACCCTTCAGGTGGGACATCCAGTGGACGACTCGATGTTGCAGCTTTACTTTTCAGTTGTTTTACTTCCTTTCCAGTTTTACTTTACTTTCAGTTTGGGTTTGTATTCTGGCCCACATACATTCTGCACTTACTATTGTCCCCTGTTTTACTTAGTGTTTACTTCTTCTTGTTTGCTATGTGGTGTTTGTTTACTTTAAAAAGGCAATGCCTTCCCTTTTTATCGGGAATTATGCCTTGGTGCTAGTCGACATCCCCTGGCCTATGGAAGGAAGGCTTGGGGTAGTCACGGCACGAGCCCCGAGGATAGGTCGTGACAGAGTGGATGTGTCCACTTTATAATTTATGGGATTATTAAATAAGAGTTATAACCAAATTATCTTAAACTATAAACCTAAAAACAAAATTTTTAATAAAATAAAATGCTATTATGGGTTGAGTAAGGATCATATCCTCATAGTAACTTTGAAGCCTAGAGTTTTTTAGTTTTACCTTATTGATTGATATTTTTTAATGAATGATAATTTAGAGATATGTGTATTTGGAAATGTTAATTATGTAAGAACTGAGTTCTTTATTGAGGTACATGTTAGTATTTTTTCATCAATCCTTAGTTTAATTTCATAAATATGGCCTAATTTGGATGCGCATTGAAGTCATGGGAGGCTCGGAGATTTACGGAGCTCTTTGGGAGCCTGGAACCCAACTCTTGTGTGTTTTGAGCCTATCACACTGTTAGAGGGAACCGAATGGAAGTATCCACAAGGTTATGGTCTAGGTTTGTAGAAATTGCAGATAGAGGAAGAGACTACCACATGGTTAGTCAAGCCATGTAGGTAAACCATGAATCCCAAATATTTTGGGTAAAATGAAGATTTTTTCCCTAAAATTTTTTAAAATAAAAATTATTCTCCCTCTTTTTCACATCAGGAGAACCATGAGAGATCGCCCTTTTAGTCTTATTCTCCAATTTTAGATCCACACTCTATCTGACCCTTAAATAGAGTTTCGTTTGTCTCTTTGGATCTGCAATGGTAGTGCTTCGATTCCTTTTTATCCTATCTTGGTTATTTGGGATATCAATTGAGCAATTTGGATTTAGGCTCATAAGCCCTAATATCTCATTATTCATCTATTATTTATATTTATCCCATACCATGGTGAATCATATCTTGATATCAGATGATCTATCTAGCACGAGTCTAAGGTTGGTGGCCATGTGATTTTCAATGAATGGCATGATGTTTATATATGTCCGAATGTCACATGCCTATTTTTATGGTGTCTTTTTTATTTAAAAATCATAACTTTTGTTTCCAATCATTGTTTAGGTACTTAATTAGGTGTCTCAAAAAATGTATTAGGTTGTATACCTAAAATGAGGGCCACCCCATGGGTGAGTTCCCTTGGATGACCTTTATGATCATTTAGACTAGGATGCCTATGAGGCATGCCTTTGTTTCCTATTCTTGGGTTGTTAAAAATGAATTTATTATTAAAGGGGATTGAAATGGTGTTTAATTATAATTTAATTGGTTAAGTTAAGCGGATGTTTTGAATTTCCCCTTCACCCATGTGAATGACTATTCCTGTTTAATCATGTTTGGAATATTTTTCTCCAATTGTGAACTTACCCATGTGAGTTAGGTTTTTTAAAGCCTTGTAATAGTTTAGATTACCTGATAAGATTGTTATATGAATTATTCACATGTGAATAATGTTAGGAAAATATTTAATGGTAGGTCCTAGTTGAGACACCCTTATTGGTGGGTTGTATATTTGAGGATTTTGGTGATGACCCTAGCATGTCTAATGTTTTGATAACATGAAAATGTTATTTTTAAATGGTTAATAGCATTGGGTGAATCATGGATTCTATTAGAATTTCATGGATGGGTTTATATATCTATCTTAACATGTTTCTTTGATTCAACCTTGGATTACTTTGGAATGCCTTGGATGGGATAAATGGGTTTCTTTATAATTGTAAAGTCATGAGTGAACCATGGAAGCCATGGATGGGATCACAAAGGGTATAAACTAAATACCAAGTGATTCATGGATCCTTATTGGACTCCATTGATGGGATCAAGAGGCATGGTTATGTCATGAGTGATACTTGGGGATCCTTATTGGACTTCCAAGGATAGGCTCAGTTGACATGGACTTATACCACACCTAGAGTGGTAAGAGGATCCTGTGAGGTTATTCAGGATGCGATTGTAGGGTATTGGAAGATTTACACTTGGAGTAATTCCAAATTAGGAATTTCAAGGATAGACTTGGGTTATAAAATATATGAAATGGCTTCTGACACATCTGCAAACCCAAATCACAATCTTGGATTCATTCATTTTATTTTTCTTAGTTTGATGATCTTATGAGGCATCAGTGGTTCTTACTTATATACAGGGGATCTTTGGGCTTAGGAAAGATCTCAATAATCATAGATTGTAATGTAAATAAATGGCCAATTGAATAAGGAATGGAAACTAGTGTTTGTAGGAATCTTTACTTTGGGTACTTCATAACATACTGATTTTGCTATTTTATAATGCCTATTATATACACCCACTGATATATTGGCATAGAACATGGGTGGTTTCCTACTAGGATTTAGTCTCACACCATTTTTGGGTAATTCTTTTTTCCCAAATAGGTTATATGTTTATACGTGTAGATAAGGGAAAGGTCACACCTACATGAACATGATATGTTTTTTAGGAGTAGGATAACATGGACCAAGCGAAGTCTTCTGATGCTGTTGGGATACTTTTTTACTTTCTGTACCTTTGGCTTTTATATTTTATCTATATCCTTGTATATTGTTTGAATGTTTTCTATAACATGTTACTTATAACATCACATTTAATATGATATGACTTATAGATATTTATACTATCAGTATTTCACTATTTACTCATGTTGTAAGTTATTCCATTGTGTTACGCTCTACTAATGAGGGCATAGTCTCCTCAATATCACACTCAGGCCCTTGCTGCTAGTAGGTAGCCTCTGGAATTTGGGGAGATGCACTTGAGTCCATGTGTCCAACCGATCTCAGAGCACTATTATGTGTCATTTACATTCAGGACAATTCAAGTGGTATCAGATGAGTCTTTTTTAGTTTGATTTATTATTTGGCGTCAATAGACTAGGATAGGAAGGAAATGAGATTTGGAAATATGTTGTGCCTAGGAGTAACTACCCTGTATACAGAGAAAATCTAAATTTCCATGAATTGAATTGTGATTTTTGGATTTTGATTTATTATAGTTGACTCAATTTCATTGTTGGGTGATGCACTTGTGTTGTGTTATTATTATTGATATGATTGTGGTTTTATTGTGTTTCTACCTAATGAGATGAGGGTATTCCATATCATTAATCATATAGGAACTTGTTGGAGACCACATGCCATACATTATTGTCATGCCATTTAAGACTATTATTGATTTAATACTTCTGGGATATGTATTTTGATAGATATGTCTGCTATTGTGTTAGGTGTACTGGTACATGATATGGTTATAATTGGAATGATTCAAAACTTTAGTCTCTGAGGTGTATTGTCCCTCTTAGATCATAATTTTTTGGACCACGGTTTATCCTTATACTAAATTGGGTTTCAATGTGATATGGGTGGATTCCATGATTTGATTTGCGGGGAGTATAGGCCCCCAAAGATCGGAATTCAGCATACTATTTGGGATACCATTTTTGAGGGGAATGTGTTAAATTGGAAATGCATTTTTATAGTGAACTTGACTATACCCTACCTTATTAGTGGTATTTTTGGTATTGTTTTTCATTGTTTTACACCTAGACCAATCCCATGGGGCAGGTATAGGGGTGAGAGTAGGAGGAAGGTTTTGACCTGTACTGGTTGTACTATGATTTTGAGTTGTGTCCTTGATACTAAATTTGAACTAAGGATTATGTTTGAACTTATAGGGTCATGAAAACATGATTCCCTCTAGTTTTATGTTGAGAGGGTGGTGACGATCTTACCCTAGAGGTGGTAGGACATGGGCTATCAGTGGATCCTTCAATTGTGCTAGTTGTGACACAAACTATTATACTGGATGAAGGTGCTAATGAAACATTCCATGAAGGCTTTATTAGGTTCCTACAATCATTTCATGGATCACCATAGCCTACCACATATATGAATGAGTTGACATGGGTGTTCCAACAGTATCATCAACCCATGTTTTTAGGGAATTTTGGACCACAGGATGATGAGTCATGGCTAGAGTCCATGTTTTTGATCTTCAAGCATTTAGATATTCCTCGTGAGAGGAGGGTAAAGCTTTATACTTACATGTTGTGTGATTCCTCCAAGAGATGTTGGGAAATTATCACTCAAGAAGAAAATCATAAGGATATGGCATAGGGATATTTTCATATGATCTTTTATGATTAATATTATCCCAAGACACTGACATCCAATAAAGCATATGATTTTGTGCATATGGAGCTGGGCACATAATTATTTATGGACTAATCGGCCCATTTCACTAAGATCTAGTGATTCTCACCTATTCTGATGGGTGAGGATATATCAAAAACTAGGACATTTTACGATGGTCTTAGATATGAAATTTTACCACAGATATATTTCTTTAGGTTAACTACCATCTCTATTATAGTGAATCAGGCACTGATTAGAGAGCATAACCTGAGGGAGTATTGGATTCCTAGATCTTGTACTATCTCAACCAGTAGTAGAAAGCATCATCTATAGATTTCTCATGGTGATACTAGCAGTAAAAATTTATCTTCGGGTATCCATGTTAGGTGCTACCAGTGTGGTAGTCTAGGGAATATTAGGCCATAGTTTCCGAAGGACATAGTTGAATTCCAATATTGTGGAAAGATGGACCATCTTCATCATTTTTAAAGGGTGTTCTCACCAAAACCTAATGATACAGTTTCTTAATCATCTCCAATTTCAAGAGTGGGGTATGAAGCTTCTAACCAGTCAGGGAACTGTAATGTGTCGATTTGTTCAGGATGAGGTTGTGGTCAGGGTTGTGGCATTGAGACCCCAGATTCTCAAAGTCAGCAGGGTGGATCAGCTTAGGATATCTAAGTAGTATATCAGGGTTGTGGTACATTACAAACTTGTACAGTGAAACAGACCCAATAGGTCCAGGATCTTGGACCTTCTTCTATCATAGGTACTATTTTAGTATCCTCAGTTTTATATTTTCACTTTTTGATATAGGGGCTTCACATAGTTTCATATCTATGCATATTAGGGAGATACTTGGGCTCTATGGTTTTACTTATAACAATGTTATGATGCTAGACACATTTTTAGGTATTCAAATGGTAGGTGTTCATCGATGAAAGGAGTCCTCCTCTTGAGGTTGGTGAGTGTCACTTTGTATCGGACCATTTTTTCTTATAGAAAAATGGATTTTATTTAATTTTCTAGATAGAAACTTTAATTTATTTTCAGGCATTTATTGATTTCTATTTCCACATGCTGAGTTTTACATCACCAGAGGTATGAAAATTTCTACACATGGGTGAATGGGGTGTCCATGAAAGCTGAGGTGGACCCAAACATTGTGGGTTTGGAGGAATGGCAATACAGATTTTGATTTTTTATCTGGATGACTAGGGGACATGTCAGATGGATTTCTCTCTAGTGTTTGATCATGTCAGCGAAATTTTCCTAGAAATTTTCTCATGTTTACCTCTGGTGGGAGAGGTGGAGTTATCTATCAATCTTATTCTAGAATACGTACCAATATCCATTAAAATTTACAGGATGGATATGATGGAGTTGTGATAGTTCAAGAGACAATAAGAGGATTTGGAAGCTAAGGTTTTCATTTGAACTATTACTTCTCCATGGGTTTCTCTAGTCCTTTTTCAAAAAAAGTCTAACGTTACCCTTAGTATTTTCAGGGATTATTATAAATTTAATCAGTCTATTGTTAAGAACGGATATCCTTTGACATGAATATATGATTTCTTCGAACATCTCCATGGATCTCGGGTTTTCTCAAAGATTAATATAAGATTTTTATATCATCAGGTGCATGTTAGATCATCAGACATACCGCGCACGTCCTTTCAATGTAGGCATGGTCTATATGAGTATCTTGTTCTGTTGTTCGGTCTCATGAATGTGCCATTGGTTTTCATGGAGTTAATGAACTACTTGTTCCATCCTTATCTTAACTCGTTTTTTGTGGTTTTTGTGCATGATATCTTGGTGTATTCTCATAATCAACACGACCATTCCAAACATCTTGAGATCATATTGAGTACACTGAGAGAGCATCATTTATATGTTACAACCTCAAAGATCCACTTCTGGATGGATTGTATTCACTTCTTGGGTCACATATCAGTGGAACCATAGAAGGTGAGAGCACTAGTTTCCTAGGAGAATCCTAAGAACATTTTTTAGGTGTGGAGTTTCATGGGGTTTCCTAGATACTACAAGAATTTCATACAGTACTTCTCAAGTTTAGAAGCTCCATTAACAAGCCTAACTAAAAATGGTTTGAAGTTTTCTTGGACATATTTCTGTGAGACATCCTTTTTGGGGTTGAAAGGGAGATTGACTTTAACAATGATACTAAATTTTCTAGATCCAGGCATGTGGCATCCCAACCTAGGTTCCACTAAACAATACCCCGATCTGGTTTTCCACATGCCCTCAAACACGCCTCCCCATACACCCGAGGGTGCTGACTAGCAGCGAGGTTATGGTAAGTCAATCTTGGGGAGACTGTACCCTCTTTTATCATAATAAAACACCAATGGATAAAAACAAAAATAACCAAGTGCGGAAGCATATAAATAATCATAACAATACCATGTCAAATAATATTCAAAACAAGAAAATATAATACAAAACTGAAAAGGTAAAACATGCTATAACAATGAGAATATCAATTGTATATGATACAACTAAAAGTAAACACTCAATGACTCCTAAGTGGGTCCCGAACCACATTAGGTTCCCTCTCCCATGCTCCAATACCCAACAACAACCTCTCATAGGTCCTTGCCCTTAACCTATCATGCAACAACAAAGTCTACTCGAGTTCCAATCAGGAAACCTGGATAGGATGTGAGTACAACTCAATAGGCCACCACTAACGGTGTCTAAAACAAGTCAAATCAAAAGATAGAGTATCCAGTTTTATAAATAAATAAATACAAGGAATAATTAAATAGTTATCAAATTGTAATTTAATCTTTAATCATCACATTAGGCCCTGTTTAAATTCATGTTTTCCATTTGAATCATCGTTAATTTTTATCATTCGTTTGATGTTTACTGTCATGTCATGAACCCCAATCTCATTCAGTGTAGGTCACCATGCCTAACACTCCATATCTCATTCAGTATAGGTCATCATTCCAAGCACCTCAAAATCTCAAGCTTGGATAACTATTGGTGAGGAGCACTATGTCCACGTCCCAACTTCTCATCGGTCAATAATACCATGTCTAGCACAACCAAAATCTCATCCATTTAATCATTCTTTAATTCATAATAATTATCCACGTCATTCCATTACTAATCCAACGATTATTTAAACATTTCAAAGGCCATTAGTTAATTCAAAAATTAACTAAGAACATAATCCATTGATTAATTCACCAATTAATTAATCAATCAAAAAAAATCTCATTCCATAATTAATTTTCACAATCAATTATCAATATCAAATCTAAACTTTTCATAATTAATTCTCACAATTTTTTGGTCAACATCATGGAACATAATTTATTCTCACAATTAATTATCTTATATACCCAACCATCATTTCCTAATTAGTTTCCCCCAACTAATTATCTTAACACAATCAATTCAATATATCAATTAAAATATCTCAAACCCTAATCAATATCTACAACAAATATCTATTTGGGAAACCCCCATTTGTTTTTTCCATGATTCAATTGTCAATTAACGACCAAGGCAATCACAATTCAATTACACATTCCTAATTACTCTAATTTAGGAAAATAATTATCAAGGGAAGCTAGAAAATTCATAAAATTGCATTCACAAATAAAATGTTTGACAATGGGAGTTCAATTTATACCACCTATCTTATTTTATTTACAGATATTAGCCCAATGGAAATCCCCAAAATTTGAGCAGCACAACTTCGTCGATCAATCTCTGGATCTAAATACAAAATCCAAAATTAAGATCAAAGGCATAAATATCTAACAAATCTAGATCTAGATCCACAATACATGATATAAATCTCAACTCATAGGTTTATATCCATGAACACGGTGGAGATATTTCATAAAAAGATCAAGGAAATATATAGGAATGAACGGGAGAAGCAACGGGATGAAATCCACTTACCAGGAAGAGAGCAGATCTTCATTTTGGGATTTTTATCTTAAAGAAGGATGTTCAAATCACCTTGTAATACCTCTGGAAGGCACTGGGATCACCTATAATTTTTCAAGACCAAGATGAGGTCGAAATATGGGAGTCTTGGGGGTTTGTGTGGTTTTAAAATATATTTTGGGACAAATAATCCCACGCATACAGTTTCCTGGGTAGGGACGCACGATTAGGGAAAACCGTGTGCCAACTATGTTGACCTCTCTATCCAAGTTTTCACATTTGGCATAGCATAGTCGAATGGTTTTGAAAACCAAGTTCAAACCATTCACAAACCATGTGAACCTCTTTATCTAGGTTTGCACTCATGGAACAGTTTAGTCGAACGGTTTTTCGAATCATGCGCAAACCATGAACATCCCACTGTCTATTAGTTTTTCATAAGAATTCACCCAAAAGCACCCCAAGACACTACTCCAAAATAAAGGTACATAAAAACATAAAAAAGTACCTAAAAATGATCCCTATATTAATTTACAAAAAGCTGAGGTCTTACAGTATCCTCACCTTATAACAGCTCATCCTCGAGCTGCACTCCCAAACTTCTCTAAGATTCTAAGCCAAAAATATTGGGCCATCGATCCCTCATGTCTAATTCTCATTCCCAACATTCCTCTTGAACACTTCCTTGTTTCTATAACACATGAACTAACGGCACAGTATTTCCCCATAACACTTTCTCACTGTGATCCAACACAAGTATCATATGCTCCTCAAACGATGCATCAATCTCAAGGTCAACCTCTTCCACATAAATCACATGAGAAGGTTCGAGGTGGTACCACTGTAGTTGCGACACATGTATCACATCATGCATAGTGTTGAATTTTTGTGGAAGGGCTAATTGGTATGCCACTAGCCCGATTATCTCCAGCACATCAAACGGTTCTACAAACATGGGTGCCAACTTACCCTACCTCTGTATCTTGTGGTGACCCAGTCTAGGTGACACCCAAAGGAATAAACGATCACCATCTGTAAACTCAAGGGGCCATCTCCATCTATCAGTATATGACTTTTTCCTACTTTAAGATATAGCCATACATTTCCAAATAAACTGCACATGCTCTAATGTCTCCTGAAAGAGACTCGGTCCCAACAACTCTAACTCACCTTCCTATAACCAACAATGCGGTGATCTACAAGGCTTACCATAAAGTGCCTCATATGGTGCCATCTGTATAGTTTCATGATAACTGTTGTTGTAGGTGAACTCCACTAAATCCAAGTGTGTAACATCCCAGGTAAATAAAGAATATGAAAATTTTATATTTATTAATATTTGTAAAATAATTATTAATTTTACATTAAAGTGGATTCTATGTTCGATTGCTTACCCTATACTCAACAATATATTTCTTTTAAATCTTACGTTGCATACTAAAAATGTAATATTATTATTTTAAATGGTAGTTTAAGCCTATCCATTGTATTGGAGGGAATGAATATAACTAACTAAAATATGATTATACATGTTTGTTAAATGTTTTTACTTTTATCCAATAAAATTTTGAATCTTAAAATGCAAATGAATCTAATTTTAAGCATAAATACTCTAAAATTCCCAAAAGGTCAATTTATCACCCTTTAATGGAGAACCCTCTTTAAATATAGTTTTGGTCACTTTTATACGTTTTATTTGACCAAATAAAATTATTCTTTAGAATCAAGAAAACAAAATTTACTTTTTATAATTTGTTGGTATTTTTCTGATAAAATTCAATTTTTAATGAATAGTGAAAATACTGTATTTTAATTCAAAACTTCCATTTAATATAATTTATTTATATGGATATATTATCTTTTTAATTGGTTTTCTAGTGTAATTAAAATATATTTTTACCATTTAATTCAATGTTTTTTATTTGAATTAATTTCACTTTGAAATTGCAGATAAACAAGTATCAATCTTTTGATAGTTATTGTTTCTTAAAAACATGCTATTTATTTTCATAACAAGAATTAATTTTAAATTAATTAATGAAACTTCTATGTTTTTAATTTGATTAAATAGAAATCATTTTTTAATTTGGAATATCAAATATGGATTAGGCTGAATTTTTGGTAGTTTTCTGAAAAACATCAATTTTTGATGAATAGTGAAACCACTTAGTAGTAGTTAAAAAATTGACTTCTTCATTTGAATGAAATTTTACCACTTTTGTGAATTAAATTTTGAAAATACGACATACATTTTTATTATTATTAAGTAAAATTTGGTTCAAATAGATGAAAATTATTTTTGGTCAATAGTAACTTTTGACTTTTATTTATCGCGGTTAAAGGTAAATAGGGTAGTTCAAGGTAAAAAGAATATTATAATAAGATAAAATTACCTTTAACACTTTTCCTAACCTTATTGGTTGAGTCATTTACGACCATGGCCATCTTTGGGTATATTTTGTAACCCCATGGAGCCATTGGGAGTGATAATGACAATTTAGATTAATTAATTTTAAGTAAAGGCAAAAATGGCATAAACAAATATCATTTAGTAAATCAATTTTTACACCGTGATATAAAAGTAATATTTTAGACTATAAATATTATTTTGAAATATAAAAATATTTCCTACATCATGGTAATTTTTATTATGATTTTTAAACTTTGAATAAATGAAATTATTTATGACACAATAATGATGCAGTGTTTACCTCTTTAATAAATCATTTAAATAAATAAGATTATAAATATTAAAATAACATCAAAAACCTATATAATTATTATTTAATGAATTTATTTCGACCCTGAGTTATCTTGTCTTTGACCTTAATCTGTTTTGGACCTTTAGAAACCGAAACTCGTTATATAATAAAATAATATTATCAAACTTTCCTAAAGAGCCCCACCTACCCTTTATAAAAATCCCTCACTTCTAACCCATTCCCCACACCTCTAAAGCCCCTTGGCTCGTCCAAACCCTGCCCAAATAAGCTCTCAATATCCCTATCCATTCCTATAATCCTTACCTTTTGAATAATACACTTCAACAAGTCCTTTTAGTTCAAACCAAATGAAGTTACCCAAATTAAAAGTAACAGTTTCTCTTAAATTCTTTTGTTTTATTTTGTTTTATTTTACTTCTCCAACTACTTAAATATTTTCATTACATTATTTTATAATAGAACCAGTATCCTAAATATACTATGATTTTTTATGAGAAGTATTCTAACTACACTTACACATACCTTCATTTAATGGATAAAGAACATACTGTTTTTGTTGACGGTGAACTAATGCCTCACAAAACGATGATTGTTCAAATACCTCCTACTTCCTCTCATGGTGACCATTATGATGAAAATATCTTTATATATTTTATATATTATTTATATTTTATTATGCTTATTTATTTTTAATTTATATCATACCTTTATGGTTTCCATTATGAGTAAACGCGATAATTTCTTTTGAGGAAGTGCAGACTACCGCCCCCTCAATGTGATATGACTCATTCATACCATATGTGGGACATATAAATGATGGAGTTATTAAAATTATATATTATATTATAATGGAATTATAATATAACTATTTATGATTAATTTTTCATTCAATTAAAATACGAAATAGAAATGAAAGTAGCGTTCATGCGTACGTACGACTTACCGTCTCCATGAACGGTGCATTTAATTTCTTATCTCCAAATATTATGTACTATATTAATATATATATATACTGTATATATATGATATATATGATATCTAATTCATGAATATCATTCTGGAGATAATGGACTCTTGACCACATGGACAACTTGTAATTATAAGGTGTTCATTTTTTACTCAAGTACCAAATATCGACCAAACGACCATTATTAACTTAAATGATTACATATTATTTATAACATGGTAATAAGTAATATAAAAGGAATAATGAACTTGAAAAAGGGTTCTTAATCAAGTATAAATTAACTTATGTTTATTATTCAGGAATAACAAGGAACAAACAAGTCAAGTCGGACACAAGGTAAGGGATTTCTTATCTCACTTTTAATTCCTTGAGATTTCCATTGTTCTCCACTTATTCATTTAATGTGGTGTATTATGTACTGCCATTTGATATATATATTATCATGATTCTGTTTATATCCATGGTATTTTGTGATTCATTTGGTGGTTATTAACTTTTGGTCATACAACTCAATTGATTACAACGTGGTAATGGGTTTTATCTGACTTTTTATTCCCATGAGATTGATGTTATATTTGTCACTATTTCCTTTGTGTGGTGTACATACTACCGATGATTGTACTCTTTGTGTAATATAATTTCATTTATGGGTATTTACATCTTCATTAAATGATCCTTCTCTCATGTGGTGTATGTTTCGTAAGTTACCAAATCGGTAAGGAAACTTTTTATCCCAATTTTCATTCCTTGGGTTAATCATCTAATTCATAATTATGCCTTGTCATGATTATGTGTGGAATCACTGTTTATTTATTTATGTTGTAATTTCCACTCCCCTTTGTTTGGATATGCTTTTGAAACACATAATCACTCCATTGATAAATTCTGAAGCCATCGATATGAACTTGATGAGAATAATTTTAAATCAATTTCCATTCATTAAGTTAAACATCCAAGTCATTGGTTTTGTCTTAAAAAGAACTTCGGTGAATGTCCTCTGATTTATTGACACATAATATCCAATCATATTGATTGTATTTATATTTTCAAACACTATTATTTAATTGATTTATCCTTAATCTAAGGATACCATTTTTATAAGGTATTTCTTCTCAATTTACATTCCATTGAGACTTTATTGTTGTTATGCACCAATTCACTCTTATATGGTGTATATACTGTCCTTTGGAATATTGTATCATGAATACCTTTATTCTCATGATATTATAATGTTCTGATTAAATTTTATTTTTCAATTATTTGAATTCAAGCGTCGCTCATTTTGTTAAAAACTATTTAACTAAAATATAATTTTAAAAGTTTTAAAGATTTATTCGTATAAATATTTCTCATTAATGGCCATGTTTTCCAAAATGGTTTTTAGGATTTATTTACTTATATGGAAATTAATTTTTTCAAATGATAATTCATTTAAAAGCCTCAAAGTGTTATGGGACACTTTGATTCAAAAATCTCTTTATTAAATGTTTTAAATTGTTTTGAAAATGGTTTGATAAAGCCTTGATTATGTCAATATCATGAAATGATATATTGTGATTGCAATGTGGAAATTTTATCTTTCCTTTATTCTTGGTTTATGTGTTTTGAATATTTTATGGTTATTGGGCATTGTTTATATATACGGGAAGTTCTGTGATAATCCTAGGGCGGGTGAGCCAAAGATAGCTCTCTAATGCATTGGGTAACATGACAGAGGTAAACGTTAATGTTTCTCCTAAAATATTTAGGGAATATCCTATGATGAGTATTCCAAATGTGACCCCATATGTAGCTGTGATAGCTACAATGTAAGTATGTTATGAATGACATAAGTTACCTTTATGATTTATTATTTCTTTATGTTATTCATAAATATTATGAATTCATAAGGTATGTTATAATTGAAATGTATAGTTTCATAGATTTGTATTTATTGATGGGATAATGTTTCTTTTAATTATTTTATAACCCATAATGATCTTTTTATGCTCATCCCATTTTTTGAAATGTTTTTCACAGGGAATAAAGATGAATAGGGTCAAGGATGAGATTAAGGAAAAGTTAGGTTGTCTAAAACATGGAACTAGGCATGTCTCTATTCTTTAAGATTTTTTATTTAATGAAAAATGGATACTGAGTAGTAGTGTCTACATGTAATTTTAATGTTGTTATGTAATAGTTAGGTCCTAATTTTCTAAAACTCTAAACCTGAAAAGATCCTCAATATGAATTATTCATTTAATTTCAGATTATGTAATGTTTAAGAAAGGGTCCTTATAAAGTGCTTCTCCCAAGAACCACCATAGTCAATAACACATGCTCGCATCATATCCTCTAACACCTGTATGGTACACTCTGACTGCCTATATGTTTTTGGGTGGAAGATTGTACCTAACATAACCTGTGTACCAAGCACCTTCTGTAAGACCTTCCAGAATCATGAAGTAAAGTGTGAATCGCAATATAAAACTCTAGTCTGTGGAACTCTATGCAAAAAAACTATATCTCGTACATATAGTTCGCCCAACTGTTCTACTGTAAATGTTTCCTTGTTAGGCAAGAAATGTGCTACCTTTGTTAGTCAATCCAAAATGACCCAAATTGAATCATTCTTCCTAATTGTCTTTAGAATTCTTATAAGAAAATACATAGTCACGTCATCACACTTCCATTTTGGAATAGGCAATGGATGAAACAGGCCTCTAGGTCATTGATGCTCTACCTTCACCAGCTGATAGGTGAAACATCATATTATTAGCTCTACTATCTCTTTTTTCATGCTTGGACACCAAAACTGTCGCCATAGGTCATGGAAATTTTTTTCACCCCAGTATTTACTTTCCACTTTGAGGCATTCCATTCTTGCATGAGATCCTCTCACTTAATCATAGGCACAAAAACTTGATTTTTGACATAGATGATCTCATCCGCATATATTATCCAATCTGAAGGTGTCTCCCCACCTTCAAGGCTTTACTTTATGGCTAAACACTCCAGATTCTCATAATGTATTTCCCTAACCCATCTCAAGAGTGTAGACTTTAATTCTACCAAAACTAGAGTAATCATCTTCGAACTCTCCTAAACTATGAAATTCATTTCCTCCAGTAAATTAATCATCTTCCACTCTGCACTCGGCTCATATATCAACTAAGTCCATGTTTTCCTGTTCAATGCATCAGCCACACTATTCCCCTTTCTGGGTGTATATGATAGTTTAAAATTAATGGACTGCATACAATCTACACATCTATGTTTCCAAAGATTCAAGTCATTCTATGAAAATATGTATACTTCAAGATTTTGTGATCCATAAAAACTATAAAATTTTCACCCAAAAGACAGTGTCAATAAAAATTACGATCATAAACCACTACTGCCAACTCAAGGTTATGTGTAGGGTAATTTTTTTCATGAGGCCTCAACTACCAGGAAATATAATCAATGACTTAGTCCCTTTGCATCAAAACAACTCCTACTCTTATCGCAAAATAATCACAATACACCGTGTACTCTTCACCCTACTTAGGTAAGATCAAAATTGGTCTTGATGTCATGCACTTCTCTAAATTATGGAAACCATTCTCACATGCTTCTTTCATACCAAACTTTATCCCTTTCTTTTTAAAACCATAAAGTGATGCTTCTAATTGGGAAAAGTACTAGATGAACCTCAAATAATAACCAGCTAATCCCAAAAATTTTCAGCTATCAAAAACATTCTTGGGAAGCTCCCAAGAAATCACTTCCTGCACTTTTTATGGGTCCACTATCACACCTTATTAAGATTTGATATGCTCCAAAAATTGTACCTTAACAATCCAAAATAGATATTTAGATAGCTTGGCATATAGTTGATTATTTCTCAGTGTACCCAAGACGATGTCAATATGTTGGGAATGATCTCCATGAGTATTAGAGTACACCACGATATTGTCCATAAACACCACTACAAAATGATCTATGTATAGATGAAAGATAATGTTCATCAAGTCCATAAATACTGTTGGGGAACTTTTTAACCCAAACAGAATTACAAGAAACTTATAAAGGGCATACCTACTTATGAAAGTAGTTCTTGGTATATCATATGTCTGAACTCTCACATAATTATACAGTGATCTTAGATCGATCTTTGAGAACACAAAATCCCCCTTCAACTGGTCAAAAATATCATTGAAATGTATAAGAGGATATCAGTTCTTCACGGTCATTTTATTCAACTTTTGGTAATCAACACACAAGCTTAAATTCTTGTTGGCCTTCTTTGAATAACCAATAGGTGATCCCCAAGGGGGCATAATTGGATGGATAAACCCTTTATCTTCCAACTCCTTGAACTAAATTTTGAGCACTTAATGCTCATTTAGTTCCATTCTGTAAGGTGGAATAGATACTAGCTCAACCCCCAGTATGAGCTCAATAGTGAATTCCACATCTATCTCAGGTGTCAACCCTAAAAAGTCTTCAGGAAAGACATCCTGAAATAGTTCAACTACTCATGGACGGACATTTTCCTACCACTCCCATCATTCAGCAAAAGACTAGAAACTTGGGTTGTAAAATTTTCTAGTTTGTAAGTAATCTGCACAGCTCAGCCTTCACGGATATCCCATTCTCCACTATGAACATACCGGTCACCCTTAGAAGATACAAAGGTCACTCTCTTTCGGTAACAATATATGTGGGCTCGGTATGTGACTAGCTAGTCCATAATCATAACTAGGTCGAATATTGTTATATCAAGGACATAGATATCCCAAATAGCGTCTCTGGATAGAAGTACTCCAAGAATTTATCCAGAAATTCCTTCCATAACATCTCATCAGTCTATCTAGATCATACCTGAATGTCCCACTAGTGATTCACTGACCCCCATAGCATATAAGTAGCCAAATTTATCCTCCACCCATCCGGACTCTTTAAATGTGCAAGTATTGTTTTTATGTATTTAATTCAGAATTCACATTCCTTGGGTCCACCCTCTCCCATATAAGTAGGATGGTGTTGTAGCTAAAACTACCTTGTAAACTAAGTCATGATTTTTTAGAACCCAACCGAGGTCTCTCTCCATGAATTGAATGAAATGAGAAAAGTTATCTCAGAACTATTCCCCTTCCTCCTCATCTTGTAGTAATGGTGCCTCAAGTTCCCTATATGGAAGTTCGTTCTGGGCCATACCCCATAGTCTCTCACTCAAAAAGAGTCATGAAGGCATATCTCTACAAATCCAAACACACGTCTTAGGTCTCATGATGCAACCTTATAACACTTACATAAGAAGAGAAACTAACACAACATGTTTCAACATGTATTTCCCCCCCTTTTTTCTACACTTTCAACACTAAGGCCTTATCACTACCCTTAACCATCTTACTCCTAGGTCTTGGTTAACTAGGGTACATATATTCTCATTAATTAATTCCACCATTAATTAATCACATTATCTCAAATCAATTAATTAAACAATTAATTAATTAATAAAACTCATTTAATCAATCAAGGTTATCAAAAGTCACCCATTTATTCTCATTTTTCATCATTATTTCAATATTATAGCATGGAAAAACAGTTCATGTTCAGAAACATACCCATAACCCATTTCCTGAGAGTGTCTAGAATGATACATGTCACAAAAACCCTGAGTTACTAGAATGATGCATGAAAACTCAAGTATCGTGCCTCTTTAGTCCACGAATCAAAATTCAACAACTTTAAAAACTAATATCACATCACACCACAAGTACATCACCTAATTTGAAATAATATCTAACTGTAACAAAAAACAACAATCACAAAAATCCCACACTGAGTACTTAGATTTTCCCATGTACATGGGTTTGAAACTCCCAAGCATGAGCTCATTACCAATCCTAGAATCTTCCTAGTATCCTATATACCTTTCCCAAAATAGTAATAAAAAAAGAATAATAAATAAAATAAAACTTCATTGATACCACTTTGTGATGTCCCAACCCAGGTTCCACTAAAAGGTGCCTTGAGCCGGTTAGAAAAAATCCCTGAAGCATGCTTCCCCCTACACAAGAGCATGCCAACTAGCAGCGAGCGCCTGGTAAGTCAGTCTTGGGGAGACTGTACCATTGTTTATTAGAATAAAACACCAATGGAAGAAAACAAAAATAACCAAGTGAGGAAGTGTATAAATAACCAGAATAATACCATGACATATGATATTCAAAACAAGGAAATACAATACTCAATGGAAAGGTAAAACATGATATAACAATGAAAATTTCATGTGTCTACGTTTTAGCTAAAATTAAAAACACAACGACTCCCAAGCGGGTCTTGAACCATGTATGGTTCCCTCTTACATGCTGCAATCCCAAATAGCTACCTATCCCAATGACTTTACCATATCATGTCCTTCAATAAAAATGTCTACTCGAGTGCTGATAAGGCGGACCAAATAGGGCGTGAGTAAAACTCAGTAGGCCACAACCAATGGTGTCTAAAAGAAGTCCAACCAAAATATAGTGTATGAAGTTTTAGGAAGCAATAAATAAAATTTATAATTAAATGGTTATCACATTTTCATTTAATATTTAATAATCACATTAGGACCAATTTCAATTAATGTTTTCCAGTTGAATCATCATTCATTGTTATCATTAGTTTGGTGTTGAATGCCATGTCAAGAACCCCAATCTCATTCAGTGTAGGTTCCCATGCCTAACACTCCATATCTCATTCTATGTAGATTTTCATGACTAGTACACTAAAATATCAATCTTGGATAACTATTGCGGAAGAACGCAATATCTAAGTCCAAATTTATAATCGGTCTAGAACACCATGTCTAGCACCAAAAAATATCATCCAATTAATCGTTCTTTAATTCATAAGAACTGGCCACATCATTCCATTTCTGATACAATGATTAGTTAACCATTTCAAATGCCATTAGTTAACTCAACAATTAACTAAGAACATAAACCATTAATTAATTCACCAATTAATTAATCAATCAACTCAATTCCCATTCCATAATTAATTCTTCACAATTAATTATCCATATCAAATCTAAAATTTTAATTATTAACTCTCACAATTAATTATCTTTGATCAACATCATGGCACCTAAATAATTCCCACAATTAATTTTCTTACACAGCCAAATATCATTTCATAATTAATTTTCCCCAATTAATTATCTTAACAAAATCAATTCAATATCTCAATTAAAATATCTCAACCCATAACCAATCTCAAAAAAATATCTATTTCAAAAATCCCCCTTCATTTGTACCATGATTCAATTATCAATTAATCACCAAGGAAATCACAAGTCAACTTCACATTGATAATAACTCCAATTTAGGAAATAAATTATCAAGGGAAGATAAAAAATTCATAAAATCACATTCACATATCAAATCCATTACTATGAGAGTTCAATTTAGAATACCTGCATCAGTTTATTGATAGATGTTAGGCCAACAGAAATCCCCAAAATCTGAGCGGTACAACATCATCGATCAAGCTTAGGATCTAAATCCCTAAACCAAAATTAAGATCAAAGGCATCAAGATCATGAATATATAGATCTAGATCCATAATCCTAGATATAGATCTAAACTCATAGATTTAGATCTCTCAAAATGGTGCTTATGTTCCATGAAAAGATCAAGAAATGATAGAGGAATGAACAGAAGAAAAAATGGGAAGAAATTCACTTACCAGGAAGAGAGCATATCATCAATCAGGGATTTCAAGCACAAAGAAAGATATTTTAATCAACTTTTAATCCCTCCAAAAGGATCTGCGATCACCTATAATTTATCGAGCCTAAGCCAAGGTCGAAATATGGGAGTCTTGGGTTTTGGTTGGTTTTAAAATTAAATTCCGGATAATTAATATCGCGTGCACGGTGAGGGAAAACCATGTACCAACTGTGCAGACCTCTCTATAGAGGTTTTCATGGTTGAAATGGTTTAGTATCATATTTTTTTAAAACCATGTTCAAACTATGAAGGCCTTTCTATACTTGTTTTCACACTTGGCATGGTTTAGTAGAACAGTGTTTCAAACAGTCCACAAACCATACATAGCCCATTGTCCATTAGTTTTTCATAAAAATTCACCCAAATGTACCCCAATACACTATTCCAAAACCAAGGTACTTAAAAACATCAAAAAGTACTTAAATTGGGATCAGGTTGACTCCAGAAAATATCATGATCTTATAAGGTATGATTTCCAATGTTTATTTTGACGTATTAGATAACAATTTTGGAGTAGTTCTTATGTAAGGGGAACGAGTCATTGTGTATGGGTCTCAGAATTTAAGGACACATGAAATGAATTACCCAATGCATGATCTTGAGTTAGTTGAATTTGTTTTTGTTTTATGATGTCCGAGACATTACTTACTAGGATAGAGTTTTTTGGTGTTCACAAACCACAGAAGCCTTATCTAAATATCTACAAAGCATGATATGAATATAAAGAAGTGAATTTGGGTGGAATTACTTTAGTATTTTGACTTCAATATTTTATAAATGCCTGGAAAAAGAATTCGGTGGCTGATTCATTGAGTATGAGGACTCAGTTTTAGGCAGTGCAGTAGTTTGGTAGCGAGTGGAAGCATATGGCGTTGTTCTCTAAGATGCATTTAGAGGTTCAAAAAAGTAAGGGGTAGAATTTTCTCTCATCTTTAGTTTTTACCTATACCTGATTGGATTCAGTGAGGATGAGGCAGATATCAGATTATGAAGGCCTAGTTTTTCGGGATAGTGTGGTAGGTGAGGACCCTCCTCTGGGTTGCGATATAGGTGAGGATGAATTTTTGTGCCTACATGGTTGTGTATGTTTTTCGGAAGACATGTAGGAAGAGATGATGCAGGATTTTCGGGCATTATCTTGGGAAGGGAATCCTAGTATCACCAAGATGTATTGGGATTTACATCGTCAGTATTGGTGGCCAATTATGAAAAGAGATGTGGCTGGTTTTTCCATGAGATGTTCCACCTTTCAGCAAGTGAAGGTGGAACACCAGCGGCTAGATAGACTTTTATAGTAGCTACCCATTTTCAAGTGGAAATGCAATGATTTCGTGATGGATTTCATGATATGTTTACCAAGGTCTCCTCATGGTATCTATGTCATTTTTGTTTTCATTGATAGGTTAACAATGTTTGCACATTTCATTTCGATCAAGGAAACCTTCAGTGTCGATGAGCTTGGTAAGTTATACATATAAGAGATTGTAAGTTTCCATGGGGTCCCACATTATATTGTTTCAGATAGGGAGTCTTGGTTTATTCTTATTTCTAGAAAGGTCTATAGAGGGCACTGTGTACATAAGTACTTCTGAGCATGACATACCACCCTCAGACTGGTGGTTCATCAAAGTGCACAATTAATGTTCTTGAAAAAAAGCTTCAATCATGTGTCCCAGATTTTAGAGGATATTAAGAGACACACATACCCCTGGTGGAGTTTTCCTTTAATAATAGATTTCAAGATACTATTCAAATGGTGTCGTGTGAGGATTTATATAATACGACACGTTTATCACCCCTATTTTGGCTAGAGGTAAGAGAGGCAATTATGTCGGGTCCTTATCTTTTCTAGGAGACCACTGAGTAGGTTCATTTGATTTGGATGTGAGTGGATATAGCACAGTCTCATCATAAATCACACGGTGATCTCTTCAAAAAAACCTTGGGAGATCAAGGTCTGTGATCTAATTTTCCTACATGTCGCACCGTGGATGGGACACAAAAGGGTCAAGAGACAGGGTAATCTTTCGTCAAGTTACATCGGTACATTTGAGATTCTAGAGATGGTTGGTCCGGTTGCCTATTGTTTGTAGTTCTCTCAGAGGTATCGAGCTATGCATGATGTCTTCCATGTCTAAAAGTTATTGAATTACTATTTAAAATTGTATCGTGATTTTCATCATGAGGAGGTTGAGTTATAGGTAGATCAACCTTTGAGTATCGTCCTATAATAATTGTGGATCATAGAACGAAGGTTTTCCATGTCCGGTATGTTCCTTTAGTATGGGTGCTATGGGAGATCGACTGAGTGCAGGACGAGACTTGGGAGAGGGAGTCCAATGTACAATCACAGTGGTCAGATTTGTTCTTAGATACTTCTTCACCACCCTTGGATGGGAATTTCATGGATGAATTTCATTAAGGGGATGTTTTTAAGAACCTGGTTCTTCTTTGTGGTATGGATCATGATTTTTCATTGATTCCTTAGTTTAATTTATTAAATATGACATAATTTTGATTCATTTTGGGGTAATGGGAGGCTTGGGGTGTTTGTGTATCACTGGGATCCTAGAAGCTAACTCTTGAGTGTTTGAATCCTACCACGTGGTTAGAGGGAACCATGTGGTAGTAGACGCAAAGTTGTACAGCAGGTCTGCAAAAATTGTAGACCGAAGAAGATACTATTTCATGGTTACCACATGGTTATTCATACCATGTGGGGTATCATGTGAGTACCCTAGTGACTTAGAGTGAGTTTTTCACATTTTCTGCACAGTTTGAATAACCGTGTGGGTGAACTGTGCGACCCCGATATTTTGGATAAAATTATCAATTTTCCCCAACAAAATTAACATAAAAATTCTTCTCCCTTCTCTATTGAAAAGTAGGAGAAACATGGGAGAGATCCCTTTGAATCATATTCTCTAATTTCGGATCCCCACTCCTTCCAACCACTTAATTGAGTGTCATTATTATCCTTATATTTGCAATAGAAATTCCTCGATTCCATTATAGCCTTTCTCGATTCATCTGGATATTGATTCTTCTATTTTGATTTAGGATCATATGCCCTAATATCCCAATCTTCATATATTCTTCATATTTATCCCAAACCAGGGAGAATTATAGCTTGATGCTAGATGGCCTATCTAGCATGAGTCTAAGGTAGGTGGTCATGTGCTTTTCGTTGAATGCCAAGTTTTTTATATATCTCAGAGTGTTGCAAACCCATTTTTAGGGTTTCACATTAATTTATAAGTCATTCATGTTATTTCCTATCATTGTTTAGGTAATTAATTTGGTATTTCAAAACATTTATTAGGTTGTATGTTTGGAATGAGTGCCACCCCATGGGTGAGTTCCCTTGGATGGCCTTAATGGTTGTTTGGCCTAGGTTGCCTATGAGGCATGCCTTTGTTTCTCATTATTGGGTTGATAAAAATGTATTGACTACTAAATTTAATTGAAATGGTGTTGAATTTTATTTAAATTGGTTAAGGTAATGGGATTTTTTGACTTTCCCCTTGACCCATGTGAATTCTTATGCTTGTTTATGCATGCACTAGTGCAGAAAACATTTTTTATGACAGTTATTTTTTATTTTTTACATTGGATTTTGGCAGAAGTTATTACATGAAACATTATAAACATTGTTATTTATGGTGGTTATCATAGAATTGATGTTAAAACCAAAAAATGGAAGTGTTTTTCACATCGTTTTATTAAAAACTGACGTAAAAAATGCTTTGGAGTCGTGATTTATTACGTCGGTTTTTAAATATCGGATAGCCCTCCCATACTCCTGGACACCTGGAAACCCCCCCTTTATACATCCCTCCCACACCCTTGGAAACCCCCACCCCAATGGACACCCCCCACACCCCTGGAAACCCCCCCCCCCCCAGACCAGAATCCATACCAGAAAAACCATCAGAACTAGACCAAAACAAAAAGTGGAGAAAAATTAAACATTCACATATATAACATTAAAAAAATAAAATGTATACTAATATAACCTAAATCCAACCTAAATGACTATCAAATTTACAATTATAATTACAATATTCAAAATTAGATTTTACACTAAAAACAAACTAAAATCCAATCAAACCTGTAGAATAATTTGACCATTCCACTTGTAAGTGTTTGAAATCTTGAACACTATAGGGTTGAGGGTCATCAAATAACTTAAAACGTAAAATTATATTAGTTAACATGTATAATTAATAAATCAAATGAAATATTATGGCAAAGTTTAAAAGGAAATATTAAGAGGTCAAAGTTCACAAGTGTTCCAGTTGTAATTATTTCATACATAAATCTTAACATATAATATCCTCATTCGACGATGACTTATTGTTGATGATAATTATGTTTAAATGAGTGTAATTGAAAAATATTATTTTTATGTAATACATCAAAAGGTACAAATTATAAATGGATATTTACCTTTAATTTTACAAATTTGATCTTGGTACTCCTTTTCTTTGGGTTTTTTTGAAAGTAGACCCATCCCCTATTAGAAAATAATACGAATGGGATTAATTTAAAATTAATTATAATATATATAACTATTTAAAAAATGGAAACTTAATTTTCCAAAAAATTCTTAAAACTTTCCCACACATCGACATGGATAAAGCATATCCAATAAAGTGTTTTCCACCTTGGGAAAAAACACCTAAAAACCAATGATCCCTGACAAAATAAAATTTAAGGTTAGTGGGTTTTTATATTAAAAGATAATAAACTCTTTGACATAGATATGTTTCATACCTCTCACAAAAAGGCATCACCCAACATTGTGTGATTATATTCTATTCAAATCTTTCAGCAATATAAAGCATTCTTTATTCCTCATCCAATGCATGTGATTCAGGGGAAATCAAATGTGGGTCCATGAATCCTTATACATCTGTCTGATCATTCTTCTCACATAGGTTATAATGATACCTAATACAAAATAAACATAAGTAAACATTTTTAATAAACATAACGCAAAGAAAAGGTATTAATACTTACATGGAAAAAAAATTCACCACGTTTATGCCCATCTTATCTCCGGTAAAAATCTCCATGAAATCATTTTTCAGAATCCCCAAATTTATTGTGCATCCAAAAACATGATCTTCTATTGGAAACTCATAATGTTCTACCAAAAAATTTGAATATATTGATAATCTGTCAAGACTACTGGAATCTATATCTAATTTCATATCCATTTGTATTTTTTGTTGTCTATACAGTATTTCTTTACCTTTGAATTATTCCTGTAAAAATATATAGAAAAATATATTAGTTTTCAATTGTTAAAACAATGTTAATAAAAATAAATAAAATAGAAGATATAATATACATACATATATGGTGATGAGTCACAGAAGTCTGAATGACCAAATTATGAAATGGCTGATACTATGTCCAACTATCTTCACCTCATCTATAGGTAATGGAACTCAAGAAAATCTATCTATAATATCTTGTATAGTGACTCTATGATGCTCTACCTCAAACTATTGATGATTAACAGTATCTGTTACACAATATACCTACCCATATGAAACTATATGATGTTGAGGATCATCAACATACAACTCGTAATAAGTATGAAGCTATTGTGGAAGATTAGGATAAAACAAATGGTTCCACGGGTTGAGGTGGGGGAGTGGGAGCTACTGGAGGAGGTGGAGGATAAATAATGGGGTATGCAGGGGGAGGTGGAGGAGTGGGAGCTAGAGTCCAAAATTATCTTTTCATGTCTGCAAACATAGACTGTACAGATTCTATAATATTTTCACTACTGGAAAAATGATTTTTCCCAATGTTTCTATACCAACGGTTTGTAAAAACCGTTGGTATAGGTACTATTTCCCAACGGTTTGGCCAAACCATTGGGAAAGCCCATTTTTTGGCCACCTTTCCCAATGGTTTGGCGAAATCGTTGGGAAAGGATGAATTCTGGACACCCTTTCCCAATGGTTTGGCCAAACCGTTGGGAAAGGTTAGCCTATCCCAACGGTTTGGCCAAACTGTTGGGGAAGGCTGAATTGTGGACACCCTTTCCCAACGGTTTGGCCAAACCGTTGGGAATGGGTAGAATATGCCAATGGTTTGCCCAAACTGTTGGGAAAGGGTGTCCACAATTCAGCCTTCGGCCAGAATACCCAAAAAAAAGTAAGACCTTTCCCAACGGTTTTGCAAACCGTTGGGAAAGGTCCTTTGATTTTTTTGGAATCTACCTACAGAGAACATTATATAAATCAAAATTTAAAATAATTAGAACAATAAATATATATATTTATGAAATTATGTTAACTAAAGTCATGTTAGGTTAGTGGTTAAGTCATTACATTAAAAACTAGAGGTCCTGGGATCAAATCCCACCGGATGTTTCTTTTTTGAAATACATATACCAACAATTTTGAGAACCGTTGGTATAGATTTTCTAATTACTTATACCAACGGTTTTCAGAACCGTTGGTATAGACCTATTGTCACGGATTACTTTCCAACGTTCCTCCAAACCTTTGGTATAGGGTATTTTTCCAGTAGTGTTTCCTCCATTTTTTCATTAATATTACGAACTTCTGCCTCCAAGGATTCTTTTTTTTAACACCCTCAAAGGATGAATTTGAAGAATGTGGTAACACTTTTCTTACCGATACACCCGTCAGATATCCTCATACACGACCAAGATGTTTAGGCTTTCCCAATGCTACAGATAAAATATCTTTCCTCCCAACAGCTGTAAATACCCCTTGTGAGCTATACTCCTCAAGAGAATCTTGAATTAATTAATTAAACATTTCTCTAATGATTCAAATTATTTAAATAATATAGTTAACTTAAATAAATAAAATAAATATCTTACATTCCTCTCAGCTATGGTTCTCAAATAATAAAGAATATATTTCCCCTTTTTTCCCATTAGTGATCTCTTCAATTTTTCATGTCAAGATGGTGGGGAGGGACTGGAAACCTCTCCATAGCTCAAAGACTCAGCTCTTAGTTTTTGTAATTTTTCCACCATCATTTTTTCTTCCAATAATGTATACCCTCCCTGAGATAAAATAAGAGGGTATACATTTTTATATTGGATCTCATGATGATATTTTTCATGTTTTCTGTAAATTAATAATAATAAATCATTAAAAAACATTAATAAGATCATTTATATAATAATGATTATAAAATTTTACATTGCCCTTACCAAAAATTAATCTTTTCTTCTACTTTCAACAAACTATCTCTATGTCTCTTCATATATGAAAGGATATATATGACATGGTTTTTCATGACTCATATGACCAAAAATAAAATCATATGTGAGGGTTTATTTTAAATCCATCCATCTCCTAGTATCCATCGATAAGAATTTCTTCCTGACTCCTCCAGTGTCAGGAATATCAAATTTCATCTAATAAAGAAGAGGTAAAACATATTATAATAGAAAAATTTAAAGAATAGGAAAACAATAGAAAAAGATCTTACCAAAATCATCTCCCACATCTAAGATATTATCACTTTTTCCACACTTATCCAATAATCATAAAAAATGATTACTTTTCTCTAACCCTTAGTTGATACAAAACTCTTAAAATATTTTGCATTTGGACCTCTTATAATATCATTCTCATCAAACTCAATGAGTATCCTCTGGTCCTGTGTATAGTCAAGTGATAATTTTGGTAAACATGTGCACCTACATTTACCAACTGTCGGTTCTATCTCAATTTGTTCTACTGCAATATCATTAATTAATTCGTCAATTCCATCAGAGTTACCATCTTGCAAATCATCATCATCAATATATCTAACATTATGTGTAGTTTTTTCATGCCAAAACCAAGGGATGTAACTCGGATTAAAACCATGACAAATCAGATGATCTTTTATCTCTTTACTTTTCAACTTCTTCATATTCAAACATTTCAGGCATAGACAGAAAAAAATGTCACTACTTGGAACATTTTGTTTAGAGAATTCCAAAAATGGCATCAATACCTTCCTCATATTCATTACTCATTCGATGTGTTGTAATCCAACTTTGAATCATTATTACCTACAACAAATGTCAAAATTATACATCATGTTAAGATGAGAAAAATATATATTTATATGAAAAATATCATAATTTTAATGTAAAACAATTTCTAAATATAAAACAAATCTATGTGTATTTGAAAAAATATTCATGAAAATGATTTTAAAAACAAAATATAGTTAGATATACCAGTTTGAAATTAATCTTGGATTCTTTTTTCTTAAGGTACACAAATAATACATCCTTGTGCAATTAGATACAAAATTCACCCTTCCATAAAAAAGAAATATGAAGTAAAAATATTAAAATATGTATACATTAACTACTGAAAATTACACATATCCCAACAATTTGAAACCAATGGGATAGCCCCTAAAACTATTGGGATAGAATAGCCCAATGGTTTCACACACTATTTTCTTGATGGTCGTTGAAATATCCATATACCAACAATTATATATGAACTGTTGGAATAGACTACATGAAGTTAAAATATTCCAATGATTTCAATGAAACCGGTGGGATATATATATATATATATATATATATATATATATAAAGGGGGTGTCCAAGGGGTAGGGGCTGTCCAAAGGTGGTGGGACTGTCTAAGGGGGTAGGGACTGTCCACGGGGTTAGGGGGCTGTCCAGGGTGTCCAAGGGGGTAGGGGGTGTCCAGGGGTGGGGGCCTATCTAGGGGGGTGTCCATGCGGGTGGGGGTGTCCATGGGGGTGAGTTTTTGAAAAAAAAAATTATGCAAGAAAATGATTTTAAAAAAAATATATAGTTTGATATAATAGTTTCAAATTCATATTGGATTCTTTCTTCTTAAGGTAGACAAAGAAAACATCCTAGTGAAACTGGATACCAAATTCACCCTTTTGTAAAAAAGAAATATGAAGGATAAATATTAAAATATCTATAAATTCTCCAATTAAAATTACACATATACCAACAATTTGAAACAATTGGGATAGGCCTTGAAACCATTGGGATAGAATACCCCAACGGTTTCACACACCGCTGGCATGATGGTCGTTGCAATAGCCATATACCAACGATTCTACAAGAACTGTTGGTATAGACTACCTAAAGTTAAAATATTACAATGATTTCAATGAAACTGTTGGGATATATATATACCAAGGGGTTTCCAAGGGGGTGGGGATGTCTAGAGGGGTGGTGGGGGCTTCCCAAGGGTGTAGGGGTTGTCCACGTGGGTCTGGGGCTCTCCAGGGTGACCATGGGGGTAGGGGGTGGTGGCCTGTCCAAGGGGTGGGGTGTCCATGGGGTGGGGGTGTCTAGGAGGTGGCGGGAGTGGTGTCCATGGGTGAGGAGTTTGTCTAACCCATACCCAATTGGACACCACCCCCACCCCCTTGGACACCCCTGGACACCACCACCCCCGGGACAGCCCCACCCCTAAACAACACCCCCACCCACTCTGGACACCCCCACCCCCCCAGACACCCCCACCCCCTAATACCCCCTACCCCTTGGACATCCCACTCAGCCCTCTAGACACCACCCACCACCCCTGGATAACCCCACCCCCTATACACCACCCCCACCCCTACCCCCTTGGACACCCCCTGGACACCCCCCCCCCCCAACCCTGGACATCCCCCTCACCCCCTGGACACCAACCCCACCCCTAGACACCCATACTCCCTTGGAAAGCCCCCTCACACCCATACCCCCACCAAGACACCACCCCCATGACCTACCCCATTGGACACCCCCTTGGACACACCCACACCCCCTAGACATCCCCACCCCCTGGACAACCCCTTTACCCCTCTGGACACCACCCCCACCCCAAGACATCCCCACCCCCTTGGAAAGCTCCCTCACCCCCATGGACACTCCCCCCACCCCCACCCCACCCCCTTGGACACCCTCTGGACACCACCACCCCCTTGGACAGCCCCCCTACCCCCTAGAAATCCCCTAACCCCTCTAGATTGCCCTACCCCCTTGGAAGTCCTCCTCACACCCTGGACACCACCAACACCCCCTTGGACACCCCCTGGACACCACCACCCCCTAGATAGCCCCCCCCCCCCCTCTGGACACCCCCACCCACTAGATAACCCCTGCCACCTTAGATGGCTCACTCACCCCCTGGACACCACCCCCACCCCCATGAACACCCCCACCGCACTGGACACCCCCTACCCCCTTAGACACGCCCTGGATAGCCCCCTCACACCCTAGAAATCCCCCCTCCCACCCCCTAGACACCCCTACCCCCTTGGAAATACCCCTCACCCCCTGGACACCACCCCCCACCCCCTACCCCATTCGACACCCCCTGGACATCCCCACTCCCCCTAGACACCCCCACCCTCGGGACAACCCCATCACCCACTAAACACCACCCCCCATCCCCGGGAAACCCCCACCACCTTGAAAAGCCCCCTCACCCCAATCGACACCCCCACACCCTTGGAAACCCCCTGTACACCACCACCCCCTTGGACAACCCCCCACCCCTAGAAATCCCCTTAACTCCTCTAGACATCCCCACCCGTTGGAAAGCCCCCTCACCCTCTAGACACCACCCCCACCCCCTTGGACACCCCCTAGCCACCACCACCCCCATGGACAGCCCCCACACCCTAGAAATCCCCCAACCCCTCTAGACACCCCCCCCATGGACACCCCCACCCCCTGGACACCCCCCTCGCCCACCTGGACACCACCCCCACCCCAATGGAAATCCCCCTCACGACCCGTAGACACCACCCCCACCACCTTGGCCACCTGTTGGACACCACCACACCCTTGGATACCCCATCACCCCCTGGATAGCTACCCAACCCCTCTAGACATCCCCCCCAGACACTCCCACCCCTTGGACACCCCATACCCCCTTGGACAGCCCACTCACCCCCTGGACACCACCCCCACCCCCTGGACACCCCCACCTACCATGGACCCCACCCCCACACCCTACACCCTTGGACACCCCCTAGACACCCCCACTCGACTGGACACCCCCACCCCATGGACACCACCCCCACCCCATACCGCATTGGACACCTCCCTGGACACCCCACCCCCCTAGACAGCCCCCTCACCCCCTCAACACCACCCCCACCCCTAGACACCCCTACCCCATTGGAAAGCCCCCTCATCCCATAGACACCACCCCCTTGGACATCCCCCCTCCCACCCCCACCCCTCTAGATAGCCCCAACCCTCTGGACAGCCCCCACCTGCTGGACAGCCCCCCAACCCTCTGGACAGCCCCCCCCCCCCCCACCCCTGGACATCCCCCCACCGATATGGATATCCCCCACCCTCTGGATAGCCCCCACCCCTCTGGATAGTCCCCCACCCCCTGGACACCCCCACCCCCTGGACACCCCTACCCCCTTGGACAACTCACTCACTCCCCTAGACACCCCCACATACCCCTGGACAGCCCAACCCCCTTGGACATCCCCCTCACCCCCTGGACACCCCCCCCCCCTCCACCTCTTTGGACACCCCCTGGACACCACCACCACCTTGGATAGCCCCCACCACCTGGACAGCCCCCGTCCCCCCTAGACACCCCCACCCACCTGGACATCCCCCTCACCCCCTTGGACACCCCACCCCCACCCATGGACATCCCTTGGACACCACCACCCCATTGGACACCCCCACCCTTGAAACCTCCCCCCCTTGGAAATCCCCCTCACTCACCCTAGACACCACCACCACCCCCTTGGACATCCCTTGGACACCACCACCCCATTGGACACCCCCACCCTTGAACCCCCCCCCCCCCCCAGACACCACCTCCACCATCGACCCCCTTGGACACCCCCTGGACACCCTCACCCCCTGGACATCCCCCTCACCCCCCTCGACACCTCCCCCAACCCCTTGACACCCCTAACCCATTGAAAACCCCTCTCATCCCCTAGACACCACCCCCCAACCTAGGATACCCCATGGACACCACCACCCCCTTGGATAGACCCCCCACCCCTCTGGACAGCCCCAAACCCCTGGACAACTCCCCAACCCTTTGGATAGCCCCCACCCCTTACACACCCCCCTCCCCCCTCGCTCTGGATAGACCCCACCCCTAGACAGCCCCCACACCTCTTGAAAGCCCCCATCCCCTGGACACCACACCCCTAGACACCCCTACCCCCTTGGACAGCCCACTCAGCACCCTAGACACCACCCCCACACCCCTGGACACCCCTACACCCTTGGACAACCCCCTCACCCCCATGGACACCACCCCCACCCCCTTAGACACCCCCAACCTCCTTAGACAGCCCATGAACCCCCTGGACACCACCCCTACCCCCTTTGACACCCCCTGGACACCCCACCCCTCTCGACAGCCCCGCACCCCCTGGACACCCCCACCGACTTGGACAACCCCACCCCCTTGGACACCACCTGTACGCGCACACACACATGATAGAACTCACAACAATTGTAAACTTGCATGATATCACTTCCATAGGTTTATTTTACCAGAAAATAATTTATCATTGTATAAATGAACACTATGAAACTTACCATGATAGAAAGAAAAAATATAGAATAATAACCTCTCAAAAATTTAGTTTAGGGTATCACGAAAAATAAAAACTAAAACCAAGCCGTGTGAGGCTTATTTGAGTGTTGCGAGTCGGACTGATAGATCTGATGATAATAAAAATGATGAATGATATTGTCAAAATGATTCTAGAGGGAATGACTTTGAATAATCATTTCTATGTTTTCCATGAAAGGGAGACGGGTCACAGGCTACCTGATCAAAGAAAACAGAATGACTAAATACAGGGTGTGATAAATCATTTAAAAGCTTTATCACATCGGTTATTTAATAACCGACTTGATAAACTATTTTTTATGTTTATAACATTGGCTATTTAATAATCGATGTAGGAAATAATTTATCATGTCAGTTATTTTGATAACTGATTTGATAAATTGTCGATATTGGCTTTATCACGTCGGTTATTTTATAACCGACCTGATAAAGCACCCAGATTCGATATTTCACGGCAGTTATAAAATAACCGATGTGATAAAGCTAATATCAATATTTTTTATGTCATTTATATAATAACTAACCTGATAAATCTATTTTTACAGCTTTTCACATTGGTTATATAGAACCGGTGTGAAAAATGCCGACGTGTTAAACAATTTTCCACTAGTGATGTTTGTAATTTGTTGCTCCAATTATGAACCTTCCCACATGAGTTTGATTATGCTAAGTTCTTGTAATATTTTAGATAACATGATAGGATTTCTATATGAATTATCCCCATGTGAGTATTTTTAGGACCATCCTTAGAGGTTGTTCCTAGTTGAGACAACCCTAGTGGTGGGTTGTATGTTAGAGGATTATGGTGATGACCCTAGCATGTCTAATGTTTTGTTAATTTGAACCTGTTATGGTTGAATAATGAATAGAATTGGGTGAATCATGGTTTCTACTGGAACTAAATTGATGGGATTATATTTTTACCTTACCTTTAGCCCTTGTGTGATCCTTGGATTCCATTATAATTCCTTAGACATGCTTAATGGGTTTGTTTATAATTGTAATGTTGTTAGTGAACCATGGAATCCATGGACAAGATCATAGAAGCTATGAACTAAATACAAATTGAATCATGGATCCTTATAGGATTTCATGGATGAATCAATAAGAATGGATATTTAATGAGTGATTCATGGGAATCCCTATATGACCACCAAGGATGGGATCAGTTGATATGGACTTATACCACCCCAAGAGTGATACCAGGATCATGTGAGGTTCACCAAGACTGGCTTGTAGGGTGTTGGTGGATTTCCAGTTGGAGTGATACTTGAATTCCATGTAAGGAATATAAAGTATAGGCTCGGTAAATTATATATTTGAAATGGTTTGTGATGTTTCTTCCAAGACAAATAACAAGATTGGATTCATTCATTTTCTTATTCTTGATTAGATGATCTTTTGAGGAATTAGCTGTGTTTATTGCAATATGGGAGATCTTTAGGCTTAGGGGGGATATCAAGACTTACAGATTTAAATTTTATAGAATGGATAATTGAATATGGAATTGAAACCAATGAATGTAGGACTGTTTACTTTGTTTACTTCCAAGATTACTGCTTTCACTATTTTACACTTCCTTTAATATATACTCAGTGAAATATTGGAACATAGCATGGGTTGTTTCCTATTGGGATTTAGTCCCACACCCTATTTGGGTCATACATTGGGCTCAAACAAATTATTTGGCTGCAGGTGTCAATAAGGGAATGTTCCCTCATACAAGTATATGATATTATTTTTAGAAGAATAATAGCATGGGACCAAGATGAGTCTTGCGATGTTGTTGGGATACTTTTTTACTTTTTTTACATTTGGTATTTATATTGTATCTCATAGCCTTTTGACTTGTTTGTATATTTTCTAGAACATGTAACCTGCAGCATCATATTTTTATGATATGACTTTTGGATAATTATGTTATTGGTCATCCACTATTTACTCTTATTGTAAGTTATCCTAATGTGTTACACTCTTCTAATGATGGCATATTCTTCCCACTATCACACCTAGGCTCTTGCTGCTAGTCAGAATCCTTTGGAGTTTCGGGAGATGCGCTTGAGGTTATGTGGCCAACCAAGCTCGGTGCACTATTATGTGGAATTCAGGTTCACGATGTTACAAATAGAAATTTGGATGTTTGTAAATTATATGAATTTTTTATATTTAATTTAAATATTCTCCTCTCCTATTGATATTATGATTTGATTTAAATAATGGGTTCGGTGGATCATAAAATAAAAAATAATGAAATGTGATCAGTAGTTTTTCCTTCCTTTAGAATACGTTTTTCAAACCAATGTATTTTCATAATTTTTCGTGAAAGGGTTTGACTAAATAGTTAATACCTTTATTTATTACCACATTAAATTGGGTCACATTTATATTGTAGCAGTTTAGTTTTACTTGATTTTTGGGTAAGTATGTAATGTATGGTTGATGGATAAATTAAAATATAGTTACTTTATAAAATATCTTTTATGAATTATGATGTTTCAATCTCAATGATATGTGATGTATGACACAATTATTGTAATAGAGGAATTTTTTTCTGAAACTACTCTATATTATATACTAAATTTTTGTTACGTTATGTTTGGGTGAAAAAAAAGTTTTTGAAATAGTTTTTTTAATTGTTGTATATAATTTATGGGGTATACATATTTTTTTATAATTTGATTTTTAATGATTTTTAATTATAAATTTTGATTATGTATTTATTGATTCTTTATAAATTTTTTCTATTATAATTTTTACTATGATTATTTAGTTTTATTTTATTTATTTCATCAATGGTATAGTATTTGGATTTAAATAAATGGGATAGCGGTTCTTATGTTTGAGATTTATTTAATTTATGGGAATGAATAATATGATTGGGAGATTTAATATTAATAAATATATAGATTAATCCACCCTTTATATATTTTTTCACTTTATAAAGAAGTCTATAGGACGTTTCGGTGAATAAAGTGGCATAGTGTAGAGAATCATAACTGTAGCGTTATTTTGAATTATTTAATTATTTAATTACTATTTTTATCTTTTAGTTTGAGAATATAGTAAAAAAATTTATTTATTTAGAGTCTTTAAAACTTTCATAGATAGGGTACATGACTATGTGTGGGCCCCTATAAGTTAATAGTGATATGGGAGTGTTTCATGTGGGAGGTAGTGTGTTATACATCCAAGTTTCACAAGATTTGTGACCGGGAATTACATCCATGAACTATATAAAATTTTAGAATTTTTTTATCATTTAAATATGATCTTAAGAGGGTAGGCCTCCATTTTCCTCCCTATTCTTATATAATACACCACTAGACTCCCTATATGTAAAACCCCTAAAAACATCCTCTCCTTCTTTAATTGTTCTTATAAATATCCATGTGAATGAAATATTTCTCGATTTACATGAATCTTATCCTATTTCATCTTTACCTTATTCTGTATTTCTATTTTCTTCTTCTTTACTATGGTCATGTAATAATATGATTTTCATAATCCTTTCAGATTCATTTAATAGTTTGGATATCAGGGTTCTCTATTAGATTATTTGGATATATTATTCCTTATTTTATTGAAAAACATCAATTTAATGTTGATTCAATCATTTTTTACTAGATAGAACAATGAAAATACCATTTATCTATGAAATAAGTGTCATTGATTTATTCTAAATGTATTTTTAAGCAATATGTTATCTTTTATTATGATTTATAATACTTCTTAACAACCTTATTTTTATCAAATTTTGGTTTTAAATTTTTATGTGAATATATTTCTAAATGATAAGGAAAAAAATTATTTAATTTGATTCTTAAAAAATGTTCAATGAAATACCTAACCTAGTTTTTCCATGCTTTATTTGGAATTGATTTCAGGAAAGGTTTTATATGGATTTATTAGGTTAATAAAAGTTATTTTATTTGAAAACTGTATGTTTAAGTTAGGTTTGATTCTTAGTGATCATTGGTTTTAATACCATTTTATATTGTTGATCACAAGGGATTTAAAAATACTTTTCACATGGTAATTAATTTTTTATATTCTGACTAGTAAATAAATGGTGAGATTTAATAAATGTTCTTGATTAATAAAAATCTCGTATTCATTATAAAACATCATAGAGAATACATTAACTACTAAGAGGGTTCCTATGATTATTGATAAAATAGGTTATGGGCAAACCCTTCCAAGATTGTTCATTTCTAGACATAATGAGACTCTAACTAGAGTTGATATAAATGATGATAGGCTAAATATTCTCTTTTGAGATACTTTTATTTTTGGATGAGGCTTTGTCTATTATCCCAAATACATTTATTTGTGTGTAATGATATGGAAATGGATATTCGTTATAATTAGCCTATGTGATGGATATTGAGTTTGGAATTATAGAACATGTATTTTAAGTGTTTCATTACATTGTTTATTTAGTATCAACTAACGATTATTTACTCAGTGAAATGTTTAAAATAATTTAATTTATGTTTAAAACTATTTTACATTTAGAATTTTATTTATGTCTTCTAAATTTTTATAATTAGATTTTTTTTAAATAAAGATAAAATGTGGTGACTTTTTTTCATAGATCAAAAATCCATATTTTTATTATATTTTTAAGACATTTATTAGGAAATTTGATGGTATAATAATAGGATTGTTATGATAGTACCCTATATACACCAAGAGGGTATTTGTACACCTTTTATTATCTAATGCAGGTAAATTCTAAGAACCACCATCTATTGGTAGATTTTCATGATATTTTAGGAGTACTAGAGTATCTAACAATATGGGATGTTATTTATTATCACATTGATATTGGTGGTGGTTTTTATCTAATGATTTTGGTTATTATGAAGTTTATGTTAGAAAATTTTTAGTCTAGCCTCAATGAATTCCAATCATGTAATCATTGTCCCTTTTATCATGTTTATGTATTATATATAGTGATATATTTAATTTTATACATATTGTTTAAGGTTCATGTTTGTTATTTTTTTTCATACTCATATTTTTTATGTCATGTTTGGATTTCCTTACATTTTCAAAATTTATTATTATGTTTGTGTTCCCCACCAACACATGGAAAGTTCATGTTGAGTCTCAGTTTTGACACATTCCATTCTAATTTCATGTTATATCAAGTAAAAATCTCCCAATATGGTATATCTAATTCCCTATAACATATTTTTATCATGAAGATATCAGAAATTCCCTTCTATCCTTGTGATGGGTTGACTCAGGTAATGAGACAGGGTATCTTAGCTTTATTCATTTCAATCTCCATTTTTATCATATGTGGCTAATTAGTTACTCTTATACAGATAAAATTTATACATACATAACTGGTTGAAAAAACCATCTTACTCCTATATAGTTTAAACTCCCTTTGAATCCCATATACCAAATTCATCCATAATTTCATTTAATAAAAAAAATAAACTAAAAATTTTATTTTAGTAAATGATAAAAATTATTAAATGGATAAATAATCACATAAATATATACATAGTAAAATAAAGTATATTTCAACATAATTTTTAAAAATGTAAATTTAATATTAAAAAATATGCAAGGAATTTGTTAATGTATTCATTATGAAAAGTAATAATCAAATTTTTTTGAATAAATTTTGTCTAAATTAAAATTAATTGTGAAATAAATATTATTTTCACAAAATTAAATATAAAATTTAAATAATTTAAATTCAATTTACTATAAGGTTTTTTGAATAAAGTAACATTAAAATATTCAAAAAAAATGAAACTTAGCTTAATTTTTCCCAAATAAACACCCTATATTTAAACATTTTTTCTCAAGAATCAACCTAAAAATTATCATAATTAATTTCACACCAAGACAAGGATACTATTCATATAAATTTAGATATTTTAAATCATGTATTTTAATGAATTATTTTGATTAACATTATGAATCTTCTTATTCTATAACCCCTCAAATAAAGTCAACAAAATTTAATAAAAGTGAATAATTTAATTTATTTAACATAAATGTCTAATTGATATTGAAAATTCAGTTCTATATTTGTGAAATTCATATCATCATCCTCTATTCTCTCTTATGTCTTTGAACACACACTAAATTGTTTTGTATTTCTTAATCTTTCAGGCCACTTTTTATAATGAAATTATTTAATAATAAATTATAAATGTACAAAAATAAAAAATTCAATCAATATCAATCCACATAAGTTACATAAAATTTATTAGTAATAGAATCTACAATGGACCATTGGTATTCAAGCCTCTTTTTATGTAGCAGGAGTTTAACTTACCCAAACGTATGAAATTTCCATAACAAGTACCCCTGCACCCCCCCCCCCCGCGCATGATATTTATGAGAGTCAAGGAATGGAAAAAACAAGGTTAAGTGGCTCTAAAATAGAATTTAACTATTATTTAATGATTTTATTTTTATAAACACTTTTTTTGACAAACACAACCCATCCATATTTTAAAATTTCAAAATTATTTTTTTATCTAACTCATAGAGAAACAAGAATTTTAATAATTTATTATACTTTAAATATAAAATTTTGAACTCTTTCATAGTAAAAACACATCAACCTATCCAATCTATTATTACAAAGTCCAATCCATATGCTAAGATAGGAATTCATACATATACATTCCATTTAAATATTTAAAATTTATATAATATCAAAACCAATACATTAATCTTAATTCAATTTAACATATAACATAAGTAATTATATTATGACAAGATCAATTGGGTACCCATTATAAATATTTATTCCAAAATATATCCAATTATATATATTTAAAAAATATAACTAATTGAGGTATACATTAATATATAATTGAACATTAGATGCAGGAAAGTTAAAAGTAAAATGAGATAATGGGAAAGTTAGATCAGCCACTAATGTGAGTGAATTACTCTATCTAACACTAAGTTGGTGCCTTTGTCATTGTATTCTTTGAGATTATAGATCCTATAAGATATATGTATGGGTCTCAAATAGTGTTTCTTATTAAAAAATAAATAACAAACTAAAAAACATAGGTAACAAAACTAAAAACAAGGAAAACAAAACTCATAAATGATATTATGTTGTCTCCAAACTAGTGCTTGGGTGCAGATACATTCTTCCATGAATTCTTTAAGATATACCCCCAATTATATGGGGGATTTTTATTCTATATAAGTAACTTCCTATAGTTTGTTTCTCTTATTCTACTTAAAATGAAGAACTCTACTTATTATTCTGGAGGCATGGTGCAAATGATCTCAACTCCAAAAACTACAATTCACCCTTAGAGTTACCCTATTTTGGTAAAATATAGTATAAATTCAATATTTATTGTTATATCTAACTTGGTCTAATTATTGAGATAGTTGTAGTAATGTGTGGGTATCCTCCTTGAGTTCATGTATTTAACACCCTCCATCCACTTCAATAGTGACACTCAATTTCTCTTCTACTTTATTCTCTTCTTTATTTAGGACATCTTCCAAGTTCTATACATGTGATACACGTTCAACCACATCTAGTTACTTATTTTTCCTTTTTTCAGCCACATACTATAAATTATCTTTTAATAACTAGATTATCCTTTTTAATTATAAAAAAATATTTATTCATTCATTAGTCCAGGATTATGAATTTGGAGAAATTTGTAATAGCACTGCTTCACCCAATTCATTTATTTTTCTCCATTATAGTAAAATAATTTATAGTCATTTAATACTGCATGATAAATTATCCATTTAATAAAATTAAACAAGTCATGGATTCCAAAAAATCAAGAAATTATAAAACGGGATTATAGTACCCCCCACAATCATAAAAAAGACTTTATACTTATTATTCTACCTAAAGACATGTATTCTACAATTTCAAATAAAAACAAGTGAATAAAAATTGTAATTATAAACTAAAATAATGTATAATATTAAATAATCTCTATCTATATGTCAGTATCAATGAATTAGACAATAAATAATATAACATGAATATTTCATTTTAATTTTTTATGATATTTTATTTTTTTATTTTTTATTATTTTTTTAAAAAATTGAATTATTATTTTTTCAAAAACTAATGAAACACTACTACCTATCCCTAGAAATAGTGAAAACAATTTCTTATAGAAACTGTATAGTTTTAACTACACATTAATCCATATGTGTATCGGGTAACTATAACATAATACTGATAATTGAAATGTAATTTAACTCTAAAAATACTGGTGGGGTTGCATGAAATTTTGGTTGATTTACATTAAAAGTATTACAAGTGTGGTGTGAAGATATTGGGTACATACTAGAATGTATCATGAGTATACTTAATCTATCAGTCAATAATAAATGGGTCTAGAAATCACTAGAGTGGAGTCCCCTTTTATGGAAATTAAACCCAAATTTTCAATTGGGTTTACTAATTATCTCACCTATGATTATCTTGTAACAAAAACAAATCCCCAAATTATACTCCATAAAGTCACACCCAAGTTCCCTTAATAAACCCATATGTTCCCATATGGCTACATTTCAAGATTGAATTTTAAGAAATATGATTAGTGATTCTATGGAATTTTGATAATTCATCTTACACCAAATCTTGAGTTTGAAATGTGGGTAATCAATCCATGAATGAATGGTTTTTTTCCATAATCATGTTGGTTTAAATCCCCCATATAACCCTAAATGTTAAAATTAGTGTCCAACTCCCAGTTTATACTATGAACTTCAACAATTTCTACTCATACTTAGCCTATGTTCTTTTATCCATTGAGAAACCTGAATGAGTATTAAGAATAAAGGTTGGATTAACTTACCATAAATTTAATCATCAATAGAATAAAATAAAAATATAATTATAATTATAATTTTGGTTCAATAAAAAACTATCCCATTCATATAAATAATCAAATATAAAAATGATGTTTAGGGGAGGAGCAAGTTCATTGGATCCACACGACGTCCTATATTCAATCTCAACTTGATCCTCAACTATGTTCCACCAACAATATCATGACTACTTATAAGTATATTCTCATTTAATCTCTACTATAACACTCTAAACTATGTTATATCCATTCTTCAGGGGTACATACACACTATATAAATCTTATATGTAATTTATAAATCAACCATAAAATTTTATCAATTTCACTTCAACAATAGTGATTAGCCTATATATGATCATATAACTTAGATGATCTCCACATCACTATATTAATAATTTATTATATATTTATCTAATTTGTTCATTTACACACCCATGTTTTACTTTTATGAGATCATTCCACATGAATATTTGATGGTGTTATTTCCTTATTTAATGAAACAATATATGTTGGGGACACAACAACTTGTGCATGAACTTCAAGTAGAAATAAGTTTATTTCAATAGATTATTACCATTTTTATTAAATTATTATTTGTAACGCCCCGACCCTAGTTACCCAGAGTTGGTGCATTATTACATAACATTGGCATGATCATGAGAAAGATCATGTCTCGAAAGACTGATTAGTTTAGTAGCCTTGGAATAACTAGATACATCAATAAATTTTTACATTACATCATAAAAAAAACATCTTGTCTTCATATCCCCTCATACTATCCCTACAGGTCATTCATAAATTACTTCTTCATAATCCTGGAAAAAAATAAAACATTGAAAGGGGTGAGCTCGGATGCTCAGTAAGGATAACATTATAGCAGAAGCTTTCATAAATAAGCATAAACACTTAAGGCAATTTATAACTAAAACAAAAGCCTTTGAAACTTGAACTTCAGCATAAAATGGAAAAGGTAAAATGAAATAATGCCATTTACTTACTTACATGGATATTCTACTAGTCGAATGATCACATGCAATATCAATAACCACTTTCATAATGATGGAATGCATAATGCCAGACTATCATAACCACATAGCCAAGGCCTCGTGCCAAGACTACAAATAAGATTTTGCCAAGGCCTTGTGCCAAGACACTAGTTTGTCTCATGAGACCTACTGATGCATCGAGGAGCTATAGCGGGCTCCACTCGTCACTTATTAAGTCCAATGCATTCCTCATATGAATAGGTTTAACCATAAATTAAACATTCGTATTAAAACTAGCATACGAAATGTCAATACTTTAACCACAAACCATGAATGGTATAAAAATAGAACATCCACAGTCAAATATAACTCATTTGATACAATATGGAAGATTTTATTGTATCACATTAACCTCAATCATTAATAATGAAGGATGTTGACATAGATGAAAATAATCATCAAAACTATTTGAGAGAAATATCCCCCTTTTCTTTAAAACATTTAAAAGTCACACTATTTTTCAAGAAGCCACTTAAAAATAGATTTTTGAATCAAAGTGTCCCATACCACTTTGAAACCTTTTAAAAGGATTTTTAATTTCTAAACTTTAATGTCCATATAAATAAATCCTTAAAACCATATTTAAAACATGGACATTAATGAAAAAGATTTAGATGAATAAGTCTTTAAAACATTTAAAAATGGTATTTTAGTTAGAGATTCTAACCAAAAGAGAGACACTTGAATGAAAATAATTGAGGTAATCAAAACTTTGTAATATCATGAGAATAAAGGGAATTCATGATATACTATGTCAAAGTACATTATATACACCACATAAAAGTGATTTGGTGTATATCAACAAAGAAGTCTCAATGGAATGTAAGTTGAGATGAAATCTCTCATAAAGGCCATATCCTTAGGTTAAGGATAAATCAACAACATAATTATGTGTGAAAAATATAAATACACTAAATATGATTGGATATTCAGTGTAAAACAATCAAAGTATATTCACACATATTCCTGTAAAAACAACACCAACGAATTGGATGTTTAACTCAACAAATGGTGAAAGAGTTAAAATTACTCTTATCAAATTCATATCAATGACTTGAGAATTTTCAATGGAGTGATTATGTGTATCAAAAGTATATCCACAGGAAGGGGAGTGGAAATTATGACATAATAAAATGAATAGTGATTCCACACATAATCTTGGGGTAATATAATCAATGAAATATGCGTAAAGCCAAATGAGTGGAAATTGAAATCTCAAATTCCCTTATTGATTAGGTAACTTAAGAAACAAACACCCATGAAAGAAAGATCATACCATGATGATGTAAATACCCATAAAATAAAGTATATTACACAATGAATACAATCATGGGTAGTACACATACACCACATGCAATAATTAAGTGGTGACCAATGGAATTCTCACGGAATTAAAAGTGAGACAAGAAACCCCTTACCACGATAATCAACTGAGTCGCATGGCCAAAAGTTAATAACCACCAAATTATTTACAGAATAACATGAATATAAAGTGAATCATGATAATATATATCAAATGGAAGTACACAATACACCACTTTCAATAATTTAGTAGCGAACAATGGAAATCTCATGGAATTGAAAGTGAGATAAGAGAATCCCTTACTTTGTACTTTTTCCTTGGTCGATGGTAGGTTTACCTCCTGTATAATGGTGAAATAATTGTTATTGAATAATACAAGAATCATTTACTTTAATATGATATCATATATGATCTTTTAACATTGATTTGTTAATAATATCTTAGAATTATCATCATTTCAGGTGTTAACGGGTTCATTTTACTTTATATTCTTTGTTATGTGAGCCATATTCGTTATTAATGAGATGTATATTATTCATATCCAGAATGGTATCAAGTCCTTAAACATCATTTTTAAATCATCAAATGATAATTATACTTGAATGGATACGATGGAGAATGAATCTCATCGCGTTCGTGGAGACGGTAGTCCGTACGTACGCGCGAATGCTACTTCCATTTAATTTTTATTTTAAAAGAATCGAATCCAAATGATACATAGGTATATTACTATTCCAGTAAAATATAATATTTTATATATGTTACGTAAGTTCATTAACACCATCCTTTATACGTTCCATGTGTGGTATGAACGAGTCATATCATTTTAAGGGGGCGGTAGTCCGCACTTCCTCAAATGAAATTATTGTATGTATATACAACATGAAACGAATAATTGTATGAAATAAAATGGAATTACAGAAGCTTATATATAAAATATATATCATTAATATCATATTTAATTATAGTGCCATCATAATGGCCACCATGAGAGGCGGTAAGATGTATTTGAACAATCATCATTTCGTGAGGCGTTAGTTTGCCATCCACAGAAACATTATGTTCATCATCCATTAGATGGAGTTTTGTGTATGTGTAGTTTGAATCCTTCTTATAACAACATCCTATTATATTTAGGATATTGGTGTTGTTACAAAAGAAAGGAAATAAAAAGATTTTGGGGGTTGGAGAATCAAAATAAATGAAAATAATTTAAGAGAAATCGTTACCTTTAATTTAGGTAACTCACTTTGGTTGGAACCAAAAGACTTCTTGAAATGCTTTCTGCCTAAGGGGAAGCTTCAAGGAGGAGGATAGGGATGTGGGGAGCTTAGTTGGGCAGAGTTTGGACGAGCCAAGTGGCTTGAGAGGTGTGAGGAATGAGTAGAAGTGGTCTCCTTTTATAAGGGAGAGGAGGGGCTCTTTAGGAAAGAGTGAAAGTATTACTTTATAATATAATTATATTCGGTTTATAATGGTCCAAAAATCATTGAGGTTGAATATAAGATGACTCATATTCTAAATAACATCAACCAATAAGAATTGGACAGGTTTTAGATAATATTTTAATCATTATAATCTTATTTATTTAAATGATTTATTAATGAGGTAAACATTTCATCATTATTGTGTCATTAATAATTTAAATTATTTGATGTCTAAAAAATATAAATAAAATATAATTATGTAGGAAATCTTTTTATCTTTCTAATGAATATTTATAATCGAAAATCCAACATGTATAACCCTATGTAAAAATTGTTCTTTTAAAAGATGTAAGCTTATGCCATTTTTGTATTCATTTTAACTTAATTAAAATAAAGTGTCATTATCACTTACAAGTGGATCAATGGGGTCCCAAAATTGACCCAAAGATGCCCATGGTCGACCATGTATCAACCAATAGGGTTAAGACACGTTTTAGGGTAATTTAGTATTATTATAATATTATTTTTTAACCCTTATTTACCGGATTTACCCTTAACCATGGTAAATAAAATATTTACCGCAGTAATTATTCAAAATGTCTAAAAATAAAAGTTACCTATTTACACAATTTGAACATCCTGATTCCAAATATGGAATCCATTTTTCTAAATTCAAAATACAGAAGTGGCAGAAATTAATTTAAAATTAATTCCCGCTGTCAAAACAAAAAACGTGTTTTTATGAGATAATAACTATCAAAAGATTGACACTTGTTTATGTTCGGTTTAATTGTAAAATTATGTACAATGACCAAAATTATATTAAATGGTAAAAATATATTCTAAATATACTTTAAAACCACTCAAATTCATAATTTATCACTTTTAATTATTTTGATTAAAAAAGTTGTTTTTAATTAAAATTTAGTAATTTTTACTATTCATCAAAATATGAAAGTTATCCGAAAAGTACCAAAATTTCACCTTAGGATAAATTTGATATTCCGAATCCAAAAATAAAGTCCATTTTGAAATATAAAATATATATAATTTCAAAAAATTAAGTATTACTATTCATAACGGCTAGTTTGATCGGTTGTGGTGTGTGTTAAAACTCGAAGTTGCGTACAACACACGCTACTGTTTTATTCAAAGGAAAGCGCACCGTGGAAGCTTGGGATGTTTTATTTTAAATTTTTTGATGTCCCCATTTAGTCAAAAAGTTTAAAATATTTTATTTAAAAATGGTTCACTATTAAAAGTTGGTAAAACTACAATACTGAAGATGAATTTGTTCTTACATTATGTCTAAGAAACTCATAATATGGATTCTAAAATTATAAAGATTATATAAAGTTTAAAATTTAGTTAATACTATTCATAACCTTTTTTTAATGGCTTGTTTGGTAAGTCATGGTGTCCTTGAACTTGGTGTTGCGTGTAGTGCAAGTTATTGAATTATTTTGAAGAAATAACACACTATGAAATCTTGGGGTGTTACATTCTCCCCTCCTTCAATAAATTGCATCCTCGCAATTTGAAATTGTTCTTCAAAAATAAAAGGTTGAAAATAGAAAATATATTTGTGGGAAAACCCACATCGGAAATTGGTTTACTAAAATTTAGTCTTAATATAAGGAAAAGAGAAATGAAAGGGTCACCACCAAATTATGATCTCGATTAGGAGAACATTGGTGGCAATTAGAGACATATAATTGGAGGAAAAACGTAAATATTTATAGGTAGTGGTTGAGGTCATCAATCACAAACAAGTATAAAATTGAGGTCCTTAAACTCATCAATCTATGATGATTTGAAGTACCATCGGTTCAACAAAATATAGGGTATTGGGATCACACATTTTTGACATTTCAAAATATCTTAGTTGAAATCCCACATAGAAAAATGAATTAATGAGGCCTCTATTTAAAATAAAGAGTGGAATGTATGAAGATTACCGAAAATAACACATACTAGGGTTCCATGTAGGAAAATATGGATATGGAGGAGAAATCTAACCATCAATTATCTGATGGAGAGTGGTAGAGAACACGGCTATGAAAAGGCCAAAAACCCCAAAGCCATAAATTAGTGATGATTTAAGGTACCATCTAGGACAACATTTTTTTTAAAGTTACATTACATAAGGAAGAGGAATTCATTTATGATATTGACTAAGAACATTATGAGATATACTTAAATTTTAAGTAGATTTTCATTCTTTAATAAATTTCGACCACTAACTCAATTTTTTTTAAACGATGAGTATTCAAGAAGACTTGGTCACACTGGAAGAGCTAGAATAAACTTCTATAGAATCACATGATCCATGCAGGATAAACCATATATTTACATTGTCTTTGAAGATTAATCAAAACCAAAATGGTTAGTGAATGATCTAATGATCCCCCAAAAGGATATTCCTTGAGATAAATATGCACTAATCTTAATTTCTAAAATTAAACCAACAATACCCCAAAGTTAAATAGATACCATTCAATAACCAATTGTCCTTAAAATCCTTTAATATAATCCAAACTAATATTGAAACCCAAATCATAGAAGAATTTGATTATGTAGTCTCCCATGTTACATTGTATCTCCAAATGACATCAAATACTCCTAAAGTCACATACTTAAAAGTAATTAACATCATCACATATTCTCTGTTATAGGTTAATCATTTCCATAAATAACCCAAATCACTATAAATCAACAATAAAAACGTAGATAAAAATCCACCATTACTCTACAAATGAAACCCCATTGTATTCTATTTTCCTTGGGCATATAATGTTCCCAACAAAGCGAACATCTTCCAAAATAACATTTATCACTTAATCACCAAATCATTTTCCTATACCAAGGGTATTCATTTGATAAGACATAAGAACCCAAATCATCTTATTATTGATCAATAAAATCATTTTACAAAAAAAATAGTCACACTAACCAGGGACTTCACGTAGTCCAGTGGTAGGCGATAAATCCCAATCGCACTTTGGTTGTGGGTTCGATTCCCACAACTTTGTCTGACGCGACGGGTTGTCACACGGTCTACGTGTTGTCCTTTTTCAAAAAATATATTTTATAATATTACCAAAATGAGATAAATTCCTCAAAATAACATAATTTAACCACAAATATTATATCATACCTTGCATTTTCATCCCAAATTATAATAACTTATAATTTCCTCAAACCCAATGATCATATAAGACCAAATGGTTATTTATAACTATATCCGCAACAGAAAAGATAATTCTTCCTCAGATATCATTTTCACATGATAAATTGCAGGTTTACACATACAAGAGAAAATTATTCCAAAGTAATCCCATCAATAAAGAGCACTAACACTTTTAAACATTTCACCATCCATTTATTTCCACATAGGTTCTTCATCATATGTTCCTCGGGTTCCCACATTGCCTCTTCCATCTTATGATTTCTCCATAGATCTTTTACCAGACAAGTCATCCGGTTTCTCAACACTTGATCTTTGGTATGAAGAATTCTGATAGGCTATTCACAATAAGATAGATCGAGTTCCAGTTATAATTCTTCATAGGTGAGTACATGCATTGGGTCAGGCATGTATTTTGTCACTAGAGGTATGTGGATCACAACATGAACTCTGGAGAGACTAGGTAGATTTGACTTTTGGTAGAATGCGTTCATGTGTCACAATGGTACCTCAGGAATTTTTCAAAATCATCTACTTCCTTTACCCAAAAACTCCTCATCCATTTTGGATTATATCGATGGAAGCATCGATGCATCATAAAAAAATAGGTATTTCTTATATATAATTTTGAGACATCGTCTTTAACATGTTTTTTTAGAAAAATTCTCACTGATTCATCTTCAAATATTTCAAAATAAGGTTTTGGTAAATCAGTTTTCGTATATCCCAAAAGACATAAATATATAATTTTATACATATAGGCTGCTCGAAGGTCTCCCTCTTCTGCAGCATCTAGAAAATCATTTAGTGCATCGTAATTTTGAGATAAAGTGAATAATTTGAAAAGACCCTGATGGTACTTCCCACGCTTAGCGTGGTAAGAAAGTTGAGAGCGCAACATTATCCCATAGTCGGTACTTGATCCTTGAAAGAATCGTGCAATGCTAGAGGTATTGGATGTCTCATAAAGTTGTTTGCATGTAACTTGGACATTTGAAAAAGTTTCAACATCGTCTGCGCATGACTTCTGGATAATAATTGTAAGTAGTTCTTCAGGAAGAGAGAGAAGAGTTGTTCGTGATCTTTCTCCCTCCATGTTTCAACTAACAAAAGAAAATACAATTAGGGTTTTTGAATACTTATCTAATAACAATGTAAAAAAAATAGACATAATAGGATAATCTTGTAATTGAACAATATATCCAAACTTGGGGTACCCTATGTTAAAATCTAGGTTATACACTATCTATTTGCCGACATATATTCTTAGGGGCATTTTTTTTGTATTCCCTTAATAATGGTTTATACTAATCTTGTGAATTTACCAAAGCATATCCCCCGGGAGTGTCGTAACCAAGAGTGCAGCAAGGCCCATTGTCATGCACCAGTTCCCGTTCGAGTCTAGCTCAAAGCGGTGTTTTCGGGTTTTACCCCTAGGTACATCTGTGCCAGAGCCGCCTCTACCTGCTCGTATCCAGACAGGGATGTATTGCTCGGAAAACTCACAAAATATCTACAATACCAAAATTCTAGGAAGTTCTTCTATACTAATCCTCAAAGTTCATCTTAGGTTTACGTGCTCTAATCAGAGTTTATCTAAATCTAGCTTCCAAGGTTTGTATTAAACTTCCTCTGATACCAACTGTAACGCCCCGACCCTAGTTACCCAGAGTCGGTGCATTATTACATAACATTGGCATGATCATGAGAAAGATCAAGTCTCGAAAGACCGATTAGTTTAGTAGCCTTGGAATAACTAGATACATCAATAAATTTTTACATTACATCATAAAAAAAACATCTTGTCTTCATATCCCCTCATACTATCCCTGCAGGTCATTCATAAATTACTTCTTCATAATCCTGGAAAAAAAATAAAACATTGAAAGGGGTGAGCTCGGATGCTCAGTAAGGATAACATTATAGCAGAAGCTTTCATAAATAAGCATAAACACTTAAGGCAATTTATAACTAAAACAAAAGCCTTTGAAACTTGAACTTCAGCATAAAATGGCAAAGGTAAAATGAAATAATGTCATTTACTTACTCACATGGATATTCTACTAGTCGAATGATCACATGCAATATCAATAACCACTTTCATAATGATGGAATGCATAATGCTAGACTATCATAACCACATAGCCAAGGCCTCGTGCCAAGACTACAAATAAGATTTTGCCAAGGCCTTGTGCCAAGACACTAGTTTGTCTCATTAGACCTACCGATGCATCGAGGAGCTATAGCGGGATCCACTCGTCACTTATTAAGTCCAATGCATTCCTCATATGAATAGGTTTAACCATAAAATAAACATTCGTATTAAAACTAGCATACGAAATGTCAATACTTTAACCACAAACCATGAATGGTATAAAAATAGAACATCCACAGTCAAATATAACTCATTTGATACAATATGGAAGATTGTATTGTATCACATTAACCTCAATCATTAATAATGAAGGATGTTGACATAGATGAAAATAATCATCAAAACTATTTGAGAGAAATATCCCCCTTTTCTTGAAAACATTTAAAAGTCACACTATTTTTCAAGAATCCATTTAAAAATAGATTTTTGAATCAAAGTGTCCCATACCACTTTGAAACCTTTTTAAAGAATTTTTAATTTCTAAACTTTAATGTCCATATAAATAAATCCTTAAAACCATTTTTAAAACATGGACATTAATGAGAAAGATTTAGATGAATAAATCTTTAAAACATTTAAAAATGGTATTTTAGTTAGAGATTCTAACCAAAAGAGAGACACTTGAATGAAAATAATTGAGGTAAACAAAACTTTGTAATATCATGAGAATAAAGGGAATTCATGATATACTATGTCAAAGTACATTATATACACCACATAAAAGTGATTTGGTGTATATCAACAAAGAAGTCTCAATGGAATGTAAGTTGAGATGAAATCTCTCATAAAGGCCATATCCTTAGGTTAAGGATAAATCAACAACATAATTATGTGTGAAAAATATAAATACACTAAATATGATTGGATATTCAGTGTAAAACAATCAAAGTATATTCACACATATTCCTGTAAAAACAACACCAACGAATTGGATGTTTAACTCAACAAATGGTGAAAGAGTTAAAATTACTCTTATCAAATTCATATCAATGACTTGAGAATTTTCAATGGAGTGATTATGTGTATCAAAAGTATATCCACAGGAAGGGGAGTGGAAATTATGACATAATAAAATGAATAGTGATTCCACACATAATCTTGGGGTAATATAATCAATGAAATATGCGTAAAGCCAAATGAGTGGAAATTGAAATCTCAAATTCCCTTATTGATTAGGTAACTTAAGAAACAAACACCCATGAAAGAAAGATCATACCATGATGATGTAAATACCCATAAAATAAAGTATATTACACAATGAATACAATCATGGGTAGTACACATACACCACATGCAATAATTAAGTGGTGATCAATGGAATTCTCACGGAATTAAAAGTGAGACAAGAAACCCCTTACCACGTTAATCAACTGAGTCGCATGGCCAAAAGTTAATAACCACCAAATTATTTACAGAATAACATGAATATAATGTGAATCATGATAATATATATCAAATGGAAGTACACAATACACCACTTTCAATAATTTAGTAGCGAACAATGGAAATCTCACGGAATTGAAAGTGAGATAAGAGAATCCCTTACTTTGTACTTTTTCCTTGGTCGATGGTAGGTTTACCTCCTGTATAATGGTGAAATAATTGTTATTGAATAATACAAGAATCATTTACTTTAATATGATATCATATATGATCTTTTAACATTGATTTGTCAATAATATCTTAGAATTATCGTCATTTCAGGTGTTAACGGGTTCAGTTTACTTTATATTCTTTGTTATGTGAGCCATATTCGTTATTAATGAGATGTATATTATTCATATCCAGAATGGTATCAAGTCCTTAAACATCATTTTTAAATCATCAAATGATAATTATACTTGAATGGATACGATGGAGAATGAATCTCATCGCGTTCGTGGAGACGGTAGTCCGTACGTACGCGCGAATGCTACTTCCATTTAATTTTTATTTTAAAAGAATCGAATCCAAATGATACATAGGTATATTACTATTCCAGTAAAATATAATATTTTATATATGTTACGTAAGTTCATTAACACCATCCTTTATACGTTCCATGTGTGGTATGAACGAGTCATATCATTTTAAGGGGGCGGTAGTCCGCACTTCCTCAAATGAAATTATTGTATGTATATACAACATGAAACGAATAATTGTATGAAATAAAATGGAATTAAAGAAGCTTATATATAAAATATATATCATTAATATCATATTTAATTACAGTTCCATCATAATGGCCACCATGAGAGGCGGTAAGATGTATTTGAACAATCATCATTTCGTGAGGCGTTAGTTTGCCATCCACAGAAACATTATGCTCATCATCCATTAGATGGAGTTGTGTGTATGTGTAGTTTGAATCCTTATTATAACAACATCCTATTATATTGAGGATACTGGAGTTGTTACAAAAGAATGGAAATAAAAAGATTTTGGGGGTTGGAGAATCAAAATAAATGAAAATAATTTAAGAGAAATCGTTACCTTTAATTTAGGTAACTCACTTTGGTTGGAACCAAAGGACTTCTTGAAATGCTTTCTGCCTAAGGGGAAGCTTAAAGGAGGAGGAGAGGGATGTGGGGAGCTTAGTTGGGCAGAGTTTGGACGAGCCAAGTGGCTTGAGAGGTGTGAGGAATGAGTAGAAGTTGTCTCCTTTTATAAGGGAGAGGAGGGGCTCTTTAGGAAAGAGTGAAAGTATTACTTTATAATATAATTATATTCGGTTTATAATGGTCCAAAAATCATTGATGTTGAAGATAAGATGACTCATATTCTAAATAACATCAACCAATAAGAATTGGACAGGTTTTAGATAATATTTTAATCATTATAATCTTATTTATTTAAATGATTTATTAATGAGGTAAACATTGCATCATTATTGTGTCATTAATAATTTAAATTATTTGATGTCTAAAAAATATAAATAAAATATAATTATGTAGGAAATCTTTTTATCTTTCTAATGAATATTTATAATCGAAAATCCAACATGTATAACCCTATGTAAAAATTGTTCTTTTAAAAGATGTAAGCTTATGCCATTTTTGTATTCATTTTAACTTAATTAAAATAAAGTGTCATTATCACTTACAAGTGGATCAATGGGGTCCCAAAATTGACCCAAAGATGCCCATGGTCGACCATGTATCAACCAATAGGGTTAAGACACGTTTTAGGGTAATTTGGTATTATTATAATATTATTTTTTAACCCTTATTTACCGGATTTACCCTTAACCATGGTAAATAAAATATTTACCGCAGTAATTATTCAAAATGTCTAAAAATAAAAGTTAACTATTTACACAATTTGAACATCCTGATTCCAAATATGGAATCCATTTTTCTAAATTAAAAACACAGAAGTGGCAGAAATTAATTTAAAATTAATTCCCGCTGTCAAAACAAAAAGCGTGTTTTTAAGAGATAATAACTATCAAAAGATTGACACTTGTTTATGTTCGGTTTAATTGTAAAATTATGTCCAATGACCAAAATTATATTAAATGGTAAAAATATATTCTAAATATACTTTAAAACCACTCTAATTCATAATTTATCACTATTAATTATTTTGATTAAAAAAGTTGTTTTTAATTAAAATTTAGTAATTTTTACTATTCATCAAAATATGAAAGTTATCCGAAAAGTACCAAAATTTCACCTTAGGTTAAATTTGATATTACGAATCCAAAAATGAAGTCCATTTTGAAATATAAAATATATATAATTTCAAAAAATTAAGTATTACTATTCATAACGGCTAGTTTGATTGGTTGTGGTGTGTGTTAAAACTCGAAGTTGCGTACAACACACGCTACTGTTTTATTCAAAGGAAAGCGTACCGTGGAAGCTTGGGATGTTTTATTTTAAATTTTTTGATGTCCCCATTTAGTCAAAAAGTTTAAAATATTTTATTTAAAAAGGGTTCACTATTAAAAGTTGGTAAAACTACAATACTAAAGATGAATTTGTTCTTACATTATGTCTAAGAAACTCATAATATGGATTCTAAAATTATAAGGATTATATAAAGTTTAAAATTTAGTTAATACTATTCATAACCTTTTTTTAATGGCTTGTTTGGTAAGTCATGGTGCGCTTGAACTTGGTGTTGCGTGTAGTGCAAGTTATTGAATTATTTTGAAGAAATAACACACTATGAAATCTTGGGGTGTTACATTATTCCTTAATTAACCAACATTCTCTTGTAAGAAAAACTAGTAACATACCTAATCAATGCTAGGGAAAGAATTTTCAATGTGGTCCCAGTTACACATATAAAATTCATACTTAATAGTATATAACTAGGCTAAAAACTAAGTTAATATAATGTAGATTATTTCATTGCTGGTTTGTTCAAACATATGTCCAAATAATGATAATGTTTCTTTTGATAATTCCTATTTAATGTTATATAGATGACATAATCATCCATTTCCATGACAAATTTTAAAAACCATATGTAAGTGGCTCAAGATTATTTTTATTCTTAAATAGATTCTAGAGCCTCCAATTAATAAGATATAGTAACATTCATATCTATTTTAATCATACATGGATGGTCGGTTACTCCTATATACCTGGAAGTTTCTTATATATTACTATTTTAAAGCCTATGTTACCCCTATGCAACTCAAATTCCCTTTGAATTGCATATACTCCACTCAACCATCCATGTATTTCATCCTAAAAATAAAATAAATAACTTATGTTAGTAAATGATAATTAAATATTATGTTAATAAATAAGAAGGTAATTATATTCAGGGAAATATAAAATATAGTTACCAAATAATTCAAAAAAATATAAATTATACGTTAAATATTATAAAAAATCATTGTTTTTGGGTATAAAAATTATTTTTTAAAACATTATGATTCAATTATTACCAAAAAAGCATGAATTGTGAAATATAAAACTATGAAGATCAATTAATAACAGGGGTTTTGGGAAATAAATTATAAAAAATTATATTTAAAAATAATAATGATAATTAACATATTTTTTCACAAATAAATGGAATTAATACGCCATATAACCTTTACACTATTGTATCCCCTATAATCGATACCTTTCTTTAAATTATATCTATTAGTTACAAGCGAATAAAAATATCTTTTTATGTTACTCTAATAAACATATTTTCTAGTTACAAGATAAAAAATCTATAAATCTATTAGTAATGAGATAATGTAAATGTTCAACAGTTATGATATGGTGAACCAATTTCAATTAACATAATGAGCGTATATTGTTTATTTTTATGATCTAATAAGTGAATCCATTGGTGATTAGTAAATGGAAAATGATTCGTGTGGGTGATGATCGTGAATTATTTTCTAATAATGATCAAATGAATGAGTGTGTTGGTGATGAAAAAATGATCCATTGATCTATGTGTGTAATGAACATATATCATGACACCCCATCATGGGTACTTATTTAAAAGAAATAACATTAAATTTTTACATGGAAATAAACTCTAGTATAATCATTATGTCATCTTGAACAACCTTAAACAACAACATAACCTATATACTCATTAATGATGATCTAGTAAGTCATTTTTTATGTATATTATGAACATAAACACAAAAACTTTTTACCCATTATTATATGGAGTTAAATTTTAGAATTAATACTTATTTTTCATTAAAAAATGCCATAAGAACACATGAGACTGTTATCATTAAATAAGGGTAAGATTTACCACATCTTCAAAATATAATGACGTAGTCTAATACGATTTCCACTCATATTAATTATGTAGATCTATACCTTTCATATTTTGTGTACACTCTTCTTAGACATTATTAAATGTAAAATAAACTAATATTATTTATAGTAAGTATTTGAAAAACATTTCAAAAATCTATAAGTGAAACTTGAACTAGATAATATGCTTATTTATGGGATGAATCAACCTTTCATCATAGTTGTTTCATTATTTATATCCCAATATGATCATGGTAGTGATTCCTTCTTAATAAGTAAAAGATAACCAGTAATTACCAAGGGATGAAATATCAAGACCACAAATATGATATGATTTTAGTGCTAGTCCCCAACCCATGGCCTATTCAAGGTGAGTTCAAAGGTCACACCAAATGTTTTTATTAATTCAAGTAGATATCTAAAGGGAAAATATCATTAATGAATTACATTATATTGTGTGTTTTATAATAGAGTTTTGAGTTTGTACATGTGAGGATTTAATGGGTGTATGTCAATAATATTATTTGAACCTGTTATATAATGTTCACTGTAGAAATAGACTATATAAAAATAGGACTTTATGATCAATAAAATTAATCTATAATGTTATAAACAAATATAGGTATAATAGTATGTTTTCTATAAAGTATCATTAAATGTATAGATTCAATCAACATATAGTCTTAGATAATATTCACTAGTATTTGGGTGTATGGGGTGATGGTTCAGGTAGTATAAAATTGTGTGGTGGTATTATTAGATGATACTTCTATATATCCTTAAAATGATGTTGGTTTATCTTATTTTAGTTTTTCTATTTGTATAACTCCATCATGAGGTTCACTATGATGATCTATAATAATTACTTGAGGCTCTTCAATAAAGGATAGACTCGTACGATATATAGGATTTGAAAAAAAAAATGTTCGGTTATAAAAATATAAGTTATTAAAGTATGAGAGTTATATATCTATTTATGGGACTCGATATTGTTTGGAATATTTTTTTATTTCCTTATTATTCATAAGTATAGGGGATGAGAATTATGATCCTTTAATAGTGTGTTTATTGTGAGGATCAACACATTTGTGGGCGGTATTATGATTTTGATATTATGTCATGTCTATGGTTTAATGGATATTTTAGGATCATTTGGAAAAATAGTTATTTTCTAAGGCACTCAATGTAAAGTGAAAATAGGATTTAACAGTGATCCAATAGATGAATTAATTTGTTTGTGATGTTAAAATGAGATTCATGTATTTTTTTGTTATTTTAAAATACATTATTTTTTTTGATAATATGATAAATTATAATTTTTAGAGATATTTAATACCATATGTCTAGCTAGTATTGGGGTAATTTTATTAAAATTATCTTATAATGATATTGGAGGTGGATGGGATGGTAAAATTAATGGTTGGCCAGAAAAGTATCTTTATTTATGCTGATTTGTTCTAGAAATTCTAAAATTGGATCTAAAGGTGAAGTTCTATGAATTTCATGAGCATTGCATTTAAAGTGTAATAATAGAATTAGGCTTATAGTGCACTCTCACATATCTAGTATTGGTAGTACGTGTCCATCTAGTGGAAACCAAGTCTTTCATTGTATCAATTTTTATAGAATGGTCCATCAATAATCTATATTCCTATCTTTTTAAAGTGGCCAAATTATGCATAATTGGATTGTGACTATTGATAGAATATATTTTTGTTTTTATCATCCACCTAGAAAGTAGATTATAAAGCTACATGATATAAAATTATTGGTTCCACTAATAGTGAGTGGTGTTTGGAGACAACAGAATGGATGTGCTCAATGTCTTCAATAGAGAGATGAAAAAAGAGAAGTTATATATTGACAACGTGGATGAAATAGAGGATAAGTTGTACATCCTCGTCTTTATTCACAAAAAATTAGTCAAATATAATGGATTTCGAAGCTTCTATAATGGTATTTCACACCTTTAAAATTAAAAACAAGTGATAAAAAATGCACTGCTCTTATATCTATCAAAACAATAGTTGATGTTTAAGGACTGTGAGTTATTTTATGCGTGATTTTCATTTACTTGAGTCTTGGTTTTTTTATAAATATAGGTACTTTATATTTTTTTTAACACTTATTTTCTAGTTTATGGGTAAGTACTTCCATTAGAAAAGAAATATTTGAAATTAGAGATGAATAATAAAGTGTTAAGTCAAATGATAATTTTTATGGTGTATTTTTTATGATTGTTAATTGAAAAAATTTATTTTACAAAACATAGTATTAATATATGTTAAAGTGATTTAATCATTAAAATAGATTTTGTGTACTCAATAAATTCTTGGGTTTATTAACACTAAAATATATTGATTCTCTCTAGCTTGAATGGATATTATATGGTGTTCTTGGGAATGATATTTATTGATTGGTAAATTGGATTTTGTGTTGTATATTATTGAATATCCCTCCGAAAATTTGGTTATTTTTCATATAAGATGTATATGGGTGAGATTCTAAATATTTTGATATATTGTATTAATTTTTTTCTAAAGGATTCATGTTTATAAATTAATGTGATGAGGTTTTATATAGAAATTTGTTTCATAATGTGTTTATCTATTATTGTAAGTATATAATTTAGAAAAATAGTCTTTAAGTTATATTATGATAGTGGTTGAACTGGGTGGAAATAAGGAATCACTATCTTATACCAAGGAAACATGATTATTTTTTCAATTAGAAGTTTTGTTTTAGATTTATAATATTTTTTCATGACATAGATATCACTATATGAGGTTTATACAATATCACATCCCAAAAATATTCTTGTTATAGTGGGAGTTTTTTTGTATTTAATAATTCTATTTGTATTTAAATATTCATTATATATGTTTATGGGATATATGAATAGTAAATTAAAACAATATCTTTTCTATTTATCTATAGCTTATTTAATAATTTCATAGTTTATTATAATATTGAGAAAGATCATATAGATAATATTAGGATGGTGTTGGAGTTTCTCAAGGAACATCATATATATTAGAAGATTTATAAGTGTTAATTTTGGACACTTGAGTTTAATTTTTTTGGTAAAATTATATTTTATCATGGAGAAGTATAAAACCCATTAAAATCAAGGTGGTCATTTATTGTAACTAAAAAATAATATTTCAAATTTTAGGAGTTTTTTAGACCTGGTTGATTACTATATAAAGTTTATACCCATTTTTCTATGGATTGGTATTCCATTATAAACATTTTTTAAGATAGGTAATGATTTTTATTTAATAAATGTGTGTTAATTGTCTTTTGTAACTTTAGTGTACATGTTAATGAGTGATCAAATTCATTGATTTCATATGGAGGGTGTTTTTAATGAGGTATAATATGACATATATGTTCAATGTTTCTAATTTGTCTCATAGATATAGAGGAATGTGATTACTTATGGGTATTGATAGTTATATCCCCTTGAACATAACTATAATACTCATGATTTAAATCTTTTAGTGGTGGTGTTTTTTACTTAGGTTTTGATGGGTTTTTGTTTTGTTTGTGATTGAGTGTCTATATAGACCATCAGAGTTTGAGATTATTATTTTTTATTATAGATCATGAATTTTCAATAGATAATAAGGGTGAAACTTCTCTAATAAAATGACTTAAACATCACATATACTTCCAAGAAGTATAATATGGTTGTTGAAACATTGTGTGGTAATTCGTATTTGGTATTTTCAAATTATGTGTCTATTGTGACCCTAACATTTCAGACATAAATATTACATATTATAAAATGAATATATAATACATAACATAACAATCCATGCCATAATTATAAATGTATAGTGTCTTTGGAAAATTAGATACCTAAATAAATTTTTGGAAAGAGATCTACATCATCACCCACAATTTTCTCCATAACTACAATTATACATAGACGCATTATACATAAATATTTTCTTCATAACCTTGAAAAAGGAAACATAATAAAGGGTGAGATCAAATTCCCAATAACGGTAAACAAGGAAGATATTAATGATAACATAAAAATCACAAGATAATTATGGTACTATAACTTGAGATTAAAATTTTAAAAGCATACTAAACATATCTTAGATCATAATCAAGAGTTATGTAATAATTTTTTGATGTTCATAAGACAAGAATTAAAAAGGAATAAAAGAACATGATCCAAGAGAGCATAACATTGGCATAATACATAAGTCTGTGGCATAAACATAAGCATATAAAATCATTTCCTTTGTCATGGTTCATGACTAATAATATCATAGTGGATTGGTTTCACTACCCATTCCTTCATATCCTTAGTCAAGGTTCTCTCCCAAGACTATTACAGTTGAAAAAATTCCATACTAGAACTTGGTTCACTGGCCATTTTGGTTATAATTATCTCAGGAGATATCCATATTTATCAAATAAATTGCAGGGAAATATAATTCCAGGACCACCTTTCACATAATAAAAATCCTATATTTGTGGGGAAAAATATCCTAAAATTTAATCATAGAATAACCTATGGAAAGGAAACGAGTTTCATAAAAATTTCATCATAGAATCATTGCATAATTATTGGAAAAGAAAGGGGATTCGTATAATCATCCTTAAATAATAACCATCATAAGAAATACCAATAATTATTATTGATTATATCATTTGATCATGTCCCTATTAATAAATAAGTCACATAAAAATATTTTATTATAGATCAAAATTCCTTTAAAATATCACTAGAAAATTTCTTGAGGAAAATACCCTTTCCACTTTGAAATAATTTATTTAAAATCTAAAATATTTCCCAAACTTTAAGGAAAACATTTTATTTTAAAATAACCATGGAAATTTTAAAAATAATCTACAAAGAATTGAGTGTTCATGATTGTGAGAAATTTTTTTCATGTCCTATATGTCGAAACAAATATTCCTTTATCATTTTAGGTAAAAAGTAAAAAGTACCTCATTTTGAAAATGAGAAGGAGATTAATTTGAAACCGTTATTTAAAAATTCAATAATGGTTAATAATGAATTCAAAAATCATATTAAAATAAAAAAATTATTTAAAACATTTTTTAGAAAACATTTATATGCAAGAAAATGGATTTTCATAGAGGAGATAAATAAATTAGGTTTTCCATAAAAACATTATGGAATCCACATAATTTTCATGTGATTTATCATAAAATAATTTTTTTGGGTGTTTTATACACCACATAATAGAATCATGTAGTGAATATGGCATGACTCTCACATAAATAAATTTGTGATAGAAATCTATTACCTCAAGTTTTACTTTCTTAAAAAGTTCTCTAACCTTTTATATAATAAATTTTAATTTTTTTAAAAAATATAACATAATAATTTAAAAAATTATAATATAATATATGATCCACATATATCTATTCAACCAAAAAAATTATTAATTCTTTATTAAAATCCCCATTTTTGGGTGTTAACTGTTTTGTTTTTCATGAATGTTTCAATTCTGTTGTTCTGGTCCTTATACTTTGATTATGGTTCCATAACATCCAAAATTTCGGTATTGATATAAATATAATTTATATAATATATATATTTATATATATAGAGAGTGTGACTCACTGATAAAATACATGGATAGAAAAATAAATTAAATCATTCTTGGAGATGGTACGTTGTACGTATGCATGAATGTTATTTTCACTTATCGATGGATAGAATGAAGAAAAAGGAAAATAATAAATCAAAATTATATAATATTAATTATATAATATATATATATATATAAATTAAATATATCTTTATTACTAACCCTTTAAAGATAAATGCAAAATGGATCACATATCTTCACAGAGGTAGTAGTCCACATGTATGCATGAGTGACATTATCATTTTTCCAAGGATTGGATGGTAACATGGTAGATATGATATTATAAATAAATAATAATTATAGTGTTATAAATATCATGAATAAATATTAAACCCATTATAATAACCATCCATGAATGTTGGTGATGGAAAATTAAGTGTATCTCTACATAGAGGTGATAGTCGACATGTACACATGAGCGATAATATTACATTACATTTATTGAAAAAGACGTTGAATAATTGTGGTTAAATATTAATAATAACATTTTTACATATTTAGTGTAATTAATTTTTTATTTTATGATGAATACCACATATTTATAGGTAGTAAAAGAATAAATAATTTGAAACAGTTTGGTTAGGAAGATAACCTCTCCTTTAGATCATTTTGTAAGGAGACTTAGAATGGTATTTTAAGAAAAATTAAACCTCTAAATCATGTATATGTATTATTATAAGATAATTGGGTAGGTTGTTTTGATATATATGGATAAAGGTGGTGTAAATAGTATAAAGAATGTGTGTCCTTTTATAAGGGGGGGGGGAGTGGACAAACTTGTAATTTCTTAAAAGATTAAAATATAATAATATCATAGTGAAGAAAAACGATTCCCAATGTACATAGATTAAAATTTCGGATGCTATGATGTTGAATGATTTCCCTAAAATATTATTCATATATGTTTAACTGTCAATCATACCCTTATGTCTATGTTCAACTCCCTTGGTAAACTTATTTTAACCTTAACCATCGTAGAAATGTTTTACTATTATTACTATTCATTGTGACTAAAAATTGATAATGGCCTCATTTAAAAAAACATAATCTGATTAAAAAAACCATTTTATAAAATTAATGTCATATATTTTGTAGAATTTATTTTAAAATTTAACTCATAAAACACGATGAAAACCAATTTTCCATAAAAAAAAATAAGTATAAATAATTCTTATATAAAAATAAAAAATAAAATTAATTATAAAGATTTTAATTATATTATTAATAATATACATGAACTATTTTTACTTTCAAAAAAATTATAAATAATAATGAAAATTTTAAATGCTTTAAACTAAAATACAATTTTTTACAAAAATCATTATTTTTCAATATTCAAAGAAAAATAATTTTTTTTAGAAAATTGAAAAAAAATTAACTCTTAGATAATTTTAACATGTTTATTTAAAAAAATTAAATGAAAATTTTAACATATATTTTTTAGAATGTGATTAAATTAATTATATCATTTTCCAATAAAATGAAATAAAAAAATCATTTTTGAGGGAAAATGTATTTTTAAAGTATATAATGACTTTACTAAAAAATTGATTATTTATTTCTCAATATATTTTATTATAAAAATATTTAAACATAGTTTTTCAGAATTTAGTTTTTCCTATTTAATCCACCAATTTATCAACTAGGTTATAATGGTATTCTATATTACAATTCATTTCGACTTCAGGTTTTTTGTATCACAAGATATTGAATAAATTAGATTTATTTGAAGTGAAATGTATCAAAAAAAATATAAAGGTATTAAAATATACCCCCATTAAAAATATTATTTCCCTCAAAATTCCATCACTCAGATTAAAAAATGAGGATATCTTTGTTTCATTACATCCTTGGGTACCCATGTATCTTCTTCAGATTTCTGATTCCAGAGAACTTTTAACAGATAAGTAGTCTTATTCAATAGTAAATTATCTATAGGATCCAAGATTTATACTGATGGTTTTTCATAAGAAATATTATGATACCAGGGTAAAACCTCTATATTATTTACATGTGAAGGATCAGGTATGTAATTCCTTATTAATGATACATGGAACACATCATGAACTTGAAAGAGGTTTGGAGGAAGTGCTTAGATCCACTAATCTTTCAAGAATATAACATAATGGATTTTTAAGGTACAAACTTTTTTCATTTTTAGAGCGTCATTCTCTAGTTTTAGGACATCAAGAATTTTTTAGGGAGGTTTTATCAAATCATATGATGGGTGAAACCTGCAAGATGTTTTTATGGTGTAAGAATATGTTTTATGAATTTATCAGGGATAGCCTTGAAAACTAGGACACAAACCCATTTTCCACATACCCGAATGGAATTATTAATCCCCATAAGTTGGAAAATAGCACCCCAGGCATCAAAATACAACATACGGAGTTATTTTTTCCAACCTTAAATAAACTTCCCAACATATATATGTACATAATAGAAATAAATAGTGGAATATAAGTATAATAAATATATTCCATAATAAAGAGAAATAGTGGTAGAGAGACCAAAGGGATAAATAAAATAAGAATTAAATACTCCTTATGATAATATAAGAAATTTACCACCATCTCTTTATTAGCAACCTATACCATACTGACATAAATCTCACTCCACAATAGGTAGAATTTCCTTTTCTTGGATCAAAATACAATACCAGGTCTACAAATAACTAAAGTTGTGTATAAAGTGACAGATAAACATGCTCAATGGGATCCCTCCCAAGTCTTCAATATGAAGTCTCTATACCAAAATATTGTATTCTAAATTTATAAACCATGGAACAATAATTTTTAAATTTTTTTTATATCAATATCATGGTAAATAGTTCCCCTTTTCCATAGTTCTAAAACAAATTTTGGTAAACCATTTTCGAAGGATAAATCCATTAAATATTTTCCTTTTCCTAAAAATAGTTATATTAAGTCAAATAAGTAGAAAGCAAGTGTAAATATGATAAAAATTCCAAGGATAAATCACAGTCAGGTTAGCTAAGTAAGTTGTACAATAGCCATGAATATTTTTCTAAACAAGTCCCAAGTACCCTTTCATGAAGGTTTAAGGAAAAAAGTAACACCCAAGAAATTATACCCTCTTATAATGTCATCTCAAGTCCTAAGATCCAATTAAATCTCACTCTAGGATATAAATGACACACCAAGAAGTGAACCTTCTCCATAATATCAAAAGATGATTCCCAATACTAGACCTCCCACCTATGTAACCAATGATACCATGTGTAGCATATCAAATAATTTCAAAAGGATTACATATTTCCCAATATAATTTCAAATACCCTTTACAAAAAAACCTTCTTTGAAAACCCTTTTCAAAATCCCTTTCACAATTCTTTGAAAACCACCTATCCTTTACCAAAACATGGGGAAAACCATATTTTTTTCAGATGCCAATTTATACACATAAATAAATAAACCATGCTAATTAATTTATAAAACCGTTTAAAAACAAGAGAAATAATTGAATCATATATCATATGATAGAGACCAAACCACCCACCTCAAACTCAAGTCAAACACTACCCATTATGAGATCAACTTACATCATAAGGAATAAAAATACAGTCGTAGAGGCTTGTTCAAGGATTCCCATATCTTAGTATCATTATCATAAACAATAGGGTTTGTAGAGAGGTTAGATCACAAAATACCTCAAGAAACACATCCTCTACACCACAACTAGCACAAGGGGCATCCTCCGGAAGTAGATCACAATAAAGATCTAGAATAATCAAACAATAATTAATATGTTATCAATAGATCCTATAAAAACATCAAAATTCCAATTCCACAACCAATGAAAATGAAGAAACATAAAAAATTCTTACCAATAGATAAGGGGCATACCCACCATAGAGATTGATCAGTGAATAAAAGATCCAAAATGGATTGAAAACACACAAAAAATTCCTAGAATATAAAATAAGTTTCAAGGGAGTGTTTTCACATTGAGTGAAAGAGTATTTGTGTTATTAGAAAATAAATTCTACTTTCCACATAAGATTTACATCATAAAAACATTGTCTTATGGTGTATGTCTCTCATTAATAATATAAAATGAAACTATACTACCTTTTGTTAATTTAACTCGAGTAACTATTTTATAATATAAGAATGTGATTTATGGTGTAAATGGGATTATACCACAAAACGTTTTCACAGTATGTTTCTGATGACATATTCATTTCGTAAGACACAATCATATGCTAAAAAAATCATGTAATTAGTACCCATTAAAATATATTTTGAATACTCCAAAATTGATTCTATAAGCCTCCAAACCCAAGAAAGTCACTCTTAATGATCAAAATGTGTATAACTTGAAAATAAAGGATCTTATAATCTCCCCACCATAGGACTTTCTATCCCTAGGATTTCATGTAGAAGAAATGTGATCCATAAAGAGGTGAGTCCCCTGATCCTTAAGTAATGATTCATGCTCCCAAGTCTCTTAATAAAATGATTCATGTCTCTATAACACTCTAGCCAATGGAATAAGAATCCAGTGGAAGACTCTTACTTGAGAATCAATTATCTCCAATGGTTTCTTTAGAAATGAAATATCAGTCTCTAGCTTAATCTTTTCCCAAATTAAAACATGAGAGGGATTATGAGGGATCTTCTTAATATGTGATATATGGAAAACATCATGTACATTGATCAACTAAGATATCAATTCAAATAGATAAGAAACTTTCCCAAGATGAATAGTAACATCCCTGGTAAATAAAGAATATAACATTTTCATATTTATTAAAATTTGTGAATTAAATATAAATTTTAATTTAAAGGTAATTTTATGTTTTATGGAATACCTAATACACAACAATGGGTTTCTTTGAAATCTTATGTTGCACACAATGCTGAGTCATAATGAAAAATAATAATATAATATTATTTTAAATGGTAGTTAACGTCTAGTCGTTGTATTGGAGGGAATGGAAAAAACTAACTAAAATATGAATAAACATGTTTGTTAATTTTTTTACATTTATCCAATAAATTTTAGAGGCTTAAAATTAGAATGAATCTGATTTTAAGCAAAAATACTCTAATATTCATTAAAATGTCGATTTACCTCCTTTTGATGGCGAACCCTATATAAATCTAGTTTTGGTAACTTTTATATGTTATATTTGAAAAAATAATATTCTTATTTATTATACTAACATCAAAATTTACTTTGGATAATTTTTTTGTATTTTTCTAATAAAGTTTATTTATTTATGAATAGTGAAAATACTATATTTTAATTCATAACTGTCTTTTAATATAATTAATTTATATGGTTATATTATCTTTTTAAATGGTTTTAAAGTTTAATTAGATTTTATTTTTACCATTTAATCCAATTTTGGTAATTGGATGTAATTTCAATTTGAAATTGGACATAAATAAGTGTCAATATTTTGGTAGTTATTATTTTTTAAAAACACGTTTTTTGTTTTGAGAGAGAGAATTAATTTTAAATTAATTTATCCCACTTATATATTTTGAATTTGGAAAAATGGATTCCATATTTGGAATCTGGAGTTCTAAAATTTGTAAATAATTAATTTTTATTTTTAGACATTAAGAATATTTACTTTAGTAAAAATTTCATTTACAATGGTTAAAGGGTAAATCTTGTAAATAAGGGTAACAAAATATTATTATAATAATAATAAATTACCCTAAAATGTGTCTTAATCCTATTTTTGTATATATTTCCGACCATGGTCATCCATGGGACGATTTTAGGGCCCCATGAAGCCACTTGGGAGTGATAATGACACTTTATATTAATTAATTTAAAGTAAAGACAAAAATAACATAAACATATATCTTTTAGTAAATCAATTTTTACATAGGATTATATAAGTTATATTTTAATCTATAAATATTCATTTTAAATATAAAAATATTTCCTAAATCATGGCATTTTTTTATAATTTTTAGACTTCAAAAAAATAAAATTATTTATGACACAATAATGATGCATTATTTACATCATTAATGAATGATTTAAATAAATAAGATTATAAAGATTAATACAACATACAAAACCTAACAAATTATTATTGGATAATTTTATTTAGAACATGAGTCATCTTATCTTCATCTTTAATAAGTTTTGGACCTTTAGAAACCAAAAATCATTATATAATAAAATAATATTTTTAAACATTCTTAAAGATCCCCTCCTCTCCCCCTTATAAAAAGTCCACTTCTAACCCATTATTCACACTTCTCAAACCCCTTGTCTCATCAAAAATATATAAAATTAATCTAACAACATCCCTATCCTCCTCCTATAATCCTTCCTATTGTAATAATGAAATGCAAGTAAACCTTTTGGTTCAAACAAAAGGGAGATACCTGATTTAAAGGTAACGTCTTCTCTTAAGTTCTTTTTTTTTATTTTTTTCTCCAACCCCATAAACTCTTTTTATTACTTTATTTTATAACAAAACCAGTATCCTAAATATACTAGTTTCTTTTTATTATAATTATTCCAACTATACTTACACACACCTCTATCTAATGGGTAAAGAACGTACTATTTCTGTCGAAGGCGAACTACTGCCTCACGAAACGATGATTGTTCAATCTTGTCCTACAACATCTAACGGTGGACATTATGATGGAACTATATTTATATTTTTTATTTTTTATTTTTATGTTTTCTCTATGCTTCTGTAATTTTTATTTATAAACATACCTTTATGCTTTCCAATATGTGTAAATATGATAATTTCATTTGAGGAAGTGCGGACTACCACCCCTCCAGGTGATATGACTCGTTCATGACATACATGGAATGTATAAAGGATGGAGTTAATGAAATTATGTAACATATTTATCATATGATGTTATAATAGAATTATTATATACCTATGTATCATTATTTTTTCATTCCATTAACTATGAAATTTAAATAAAAGTATCGTTCATGCTTACGTACGGCTTACCATCTCCATGAACGATGCATTTCATTTCTTATCTCCAAATGTTTTGTAATATTATAAATACGTACATATACTGGATATATATTATATATATATGATATCTAAATTGTTAATATCATTCTGGAGGTAATTTACTTTTTACCACATGAACAACTTGTAATTATAAGAAGTTCATTTTTGACTCAAGTAGCAAATATCGACAAAACAACCATTATTAACTAAAATAATTTCATAATGTTTATAACATGGTAATAAGTGATATAAAATGAATAATAAAATTAAAAACTGTTCTTAAGAAATTATAAAATAACTTTAGCTTATTATTCCAGAGATTAAAGAACAAACGGGTCAAGTCGGATACGAGGTAAAGGGTTTCTTATCTCACTTTTAATTCCGTGAGATTTCCATTGTTCGCCACTTATTTATTGAATGTGGTGTATTGTTTACTCCAATTTGATATATATTATCATTATTCTCTTTATATTCATGGTATTATTTTATTCATTTGGTGGTTATTAGATTTTGGTCTTACGACTTGATTGATTTCGACATGGTAAGGTGTTTCTTTTCTCACTTTTAATTCCATGAGATTTCCATTGTTCACCACTTATTTATTACTTATGATGTATTGTATCCAACCATTTGATATATTTTATCATGATTCTATTTATATTAATGGTATTATGTGATTCATTTTGTGTTTATTAACTTTTCTTCATAAGACTCAATTGATTACAATGTGGTAAGGGGTTTTTATCTCACTTTTTATTCCCATGAGATTCATGCTATATTTGCAACTATTTACTTTTGTGTGGTGTATGTACTTCCCATGATTTTATTATTTGTGTAATATAATCTAATTTAAGGGTATTTACATATTCATTGTGTGATCCTTCTTTCCTGGGGTGTATGTTTCGTAAGTTATCAAATCAGTAAGGGAACATTTCACCCTCCACTTTTTAAAAGACTTATTTTTGTTATGTCTTTTAATTTAAATATTACTTTGTTTGGATATGTTCTTATATATCCTTATTGCAATAAATTTTATGTCCAAGTGATGAGAAACCCTTATCTCTCTTATCAACTCATTTTCTTAATTCTAATGTTACATCGTTAGGCTATCGAATTTCTGTAAGGGATCTTTTTAACCCAATTTCAATTCTTTGGGTTAAACTTCTACTTGTTGATTATGTTGTCCTACGAATATGTTTTAATTACCTATGATTGTTTTTAATTGACTATCCAATCCTATTGAGTGTATTTATATTTTTCACACATAATTATATAATTTCTTTATCCTTAATCTAAGGATACCGTCTTTATAAGGGATTTTGTCCCAATTTACATTAAATTGAGACTTCATTGTTTTTATTCATCAATTCAGTTTTATATGGTGTTTATAATGTCCATTGGAATATTATATCATGAACAAATTTATTCTTGAGATATTATAATATTTTTATTTAATGTTATTTTTCAATTATTTGTATTCAAGCTTCTCTCATTTGGTTAGGAAATCTTTGACTAAAATATCATTTTACATGTTTTAAAGATTTTTTATTATAAATATTTCTCATTAATGTCCATGTTTTAAAAAAATTAAGGATTTATTTATATAGACATGAATGTTTTGAAATTACAATTTCTTTAAAAAGATTCAATGTTGTATGAGGCACTTTGATTTAAAAATATCTATATTAAATGTTTTAAATGGTTTTTAAAATGGTTTGATAAAGCATTTATTATGTCAATATCTTGAAATGATATATTATGATTTCAATGTGGAAATGCTATCTTTACTTTATGATTTTTTTATGTGTTATGACTATGTTATAGTTATTGGGAATTATTTACGTATGTGGGTGGTTTTGTGATTAACCTAGGGTGGGTGAGCCCGAGATAGCTCTTCAATGCATTGGGTATTGTGATGGAGGTAAATGTTAATGTTTCTATTAAGAGATTTATGGAATATTCTATTATGGGTATTCCAAACATAACTCCCTGTATAGATGTGAAAGCTAAAATGTAAGTATGTTATGTGTTCAATAAGTTACCTTTATGATTTATGATTTCTGTGTGTTATTCATAAATCTTATGATTTCATAAGGTATGTTATGATTGAAAAGTCTGCAATCGTTGTTTTGCATTTATTGATGGGCTAATTTTTTCATTCCTTATTTCATAATCCTTATCGAGCTTTTTATTCTCATCCCATGTTTTTCAAATATTTTACACTGGACTTAAAAATGAATAGGGTCAAGGATGGAATCATGGAAAATTTATTCTATCTAAAACATAGAACTATGCATGTTTCTTATTAAGAGTTTTTATTTTATGAATAAAATGGATAATGAGTAGTAGTGTCTACATGTAATTTTCAAGTTTATAAGTAATAGTTATGGCCTAATTTTCATAAAATCTACACCATAAAATTTCCTCAAGGGGAATTATTCATTTAATTGAAGATTATGTACTATTTTAAAGTGGGTCCTTATAGTTGGTATCATAGGCCAGTTTAGACATCTTTAAGGATTATGAGTTTTAGTTAAACACATGGTTAGTCCTTATGTCTATTATTTCAGTTAAATCATTGTTTTATAAATTTTTTAGATCATGGAAAGTCAGTTACATATGAAAGGAGAAGTATATAAAACAACATTCATATCTTTTCCTAAGTACATGCTTGAAATAATTATTTCAAAGTCATGTTCAGATGATTGTAAAACTTTTTCTACCATAAAACTCACTTGCAAATAGTTGTTTTTGAGATATCAAACACCTCCACTATACCTCGATATCATTATGGATCATGAGTTGTATTTAATCAAATCATATTTTCTCAATATTATCATATTTTCAAGATAGGTAAATATTATGAAAGAATTTTTAAATATTTTACCTTATCATATGAATTGGAAGCATATTATGATTTTGAAAAAGATACTGAAGAAGGAGACCCTTGTGCAACCTATTTATAATTTATTATACAATATATTCTCTCAGTACATACTTATGGTATTTTAGAAGGACCATTGATTGAAAGTTTCAACTAAAACTCAATTCTACTATTTTATAAAAATCATGTTTTATTAGATGTTTTGAAATTATATGTCACACATGATTATTTTCTGAAACTATTTTTCTACGAACATCCATATGACCCATGTTGTACAAGGTGTATTTGGATGAAGGAAGTAAATTATTTTTGAAGGATCTCTAAATCATTGTAGAAATGCATGGACCTTATACCTACGTGAAAAAGATGATGATAAAACCATATGGACACCATGATCAAGGTATTATGTCTTTTATTTTGGGAATATTTTTATTTTTTCATAATTAGGAGAAAAAATGACAATATATAAGATGTTGAGGTCTTAATGAATTAGGATGAAAATGAAATATATAAGAAAACCATTGAGGTTGAAACATGTTCGGGATATTTTTGAGCTTTATAAAAAGAACAACCCATAAGATGGGTGATGACCCATCGCGCCCGATAATGCTACAAGAATCGAACCCACAACCGAAGGGCGAAAAGGGCACATCACCTACCACTGTCCAATGTGAAATCCCTGGTTAGTATGACTTATTCTTTTAAGTTTAATGATTTTAAGGATCAAGAATAAGTCTATTTCAGATATTAGGTTTTATAAAATGGAAATCCTTAGTATAAAAAATGATTTGGTGATTAAGTAATAAAGGATATTTTTGAAGGCATTCTATATTTTGGGAAAACAATATGCTCAATGAAAATAAAATACTATGGGATTTAATTTTTGGGGTAATGTTTGAAATATTATTTTGGAAGAATGTCTATTTTTATTATGGATATAAGGTCATTTGGGTTATTTATGGAAATTATTAATCTATCATAGAGAATATGTGTTTAGTTTAATTACACTTCAGTACGAGACTTTAAGAGTAGTCGATGTTTTTAGAGATAAATATTAATATTTTATGTGGAAGACTGTTTGATTAAATCCTTTTGATTTTTGGGTTTCAATATTCATTTGGATGATTTTGAATAATTCTAAGGACAATTGTATATTGACTGGTCTTTCTTGAACTTTGGGTTCCTTTTGTTGAATTTTGGAGATTAAGAGTAGTATTTCTTTTTATAAAGGATTATACTTTTGGGGATTATCTGATCTTGTACTAACCAATTTAGTTTTGGTTTACGTCTAAAGATAGGGGAAATATATATTTCATATTTTTTAGATTATTTTATAGTCTATAAGTTTATTCTATCACTTCAGGTGTGACAATGTCATCTTGAATACTTATCGTTTGGAGAAAAATGAGTCTGTGGTAGAATTTTATTAAAGGATGACACTCTACCTGACAAGTAAGTATATTTACTTATGATCTTAGTCTAGTTATTAATAAAAACTTTCAACTCTATGAAAAGGATATTGAAGTAAAAAATTTATAAGATCTCTTTTATCATCAGACTTTTACCCAACCACAAATTTATGGTATTGTAGTGGTTAACTTTCTTTGATCAAGTTCTCTATCACACTCTATTAATCTGTGAGAGTTATTTTCCATTCCATATCCATGTTTTCATGTAATCTAAGTATTTTTTGTCTTGGGTGACCTCTGTAATTCTCTTACTATATTTTAAAGTGATATTTTTATGGATTCCTTTTCTAATATGGGACTTTCAATGAAGTTTCCAAGCCTAATTTTAAAATGGAAAGGATGAAATTTCCAAAAGGGGAGAAGGATGTAACATCCCAGGTAAATAAAGAATATAACATTTTCAAATTTATTAAAATTTTTGAATTAAATATCAATTTTAATTTAAAGGGGATACTATGTTCGATGTCATACCCGATACGTAACAATGGGTTTCTTTGAAATCTTATATTTCACACAATGCTAAGTTATACTGAAAAATAAAAATATTATATTATTTTAAATGGTAGTTAACACCTAGTCGTTATATTGGAGTTAATGGAAATAATTAAATAAAATATGAATATACATGTTTTTTAAATGTTTTTAAATTTATCCAATAAATTTTAGAGGCTTAAAAAAAGAAAGAATATGATTTTGAGCATAAATACTCTATTATTCATTAAAAGGTCGATTACCACCTTTTGATAGAGATCCCTCTTTAAATATAGTTTTGGTCACTTTTATATGTTTTATTTGAAAAAATAATATTCTTATTTAGAATCAGGACATTAAGATTTACTTTGGATTAAAATTTAGAATTTTTCTGATAATGTTCATTTTTTTATGAATACTGAAAAATACTGTATTTTACTTCATAACTACCATTTGATAAAATTTAGTTATATGGATATATAATCTTTTTAAATGGTTTTAAAGTTTAATTTGATTACATTTTTACCATTTAATCCAATGTTGGTTATTGGAAGTAATTTTAATTTGAAATGGGACATAAATAAGTGTCAATCTTTTGATAGTTATCATTTCTTAAAAACATACTTTTTATTTTGTGATGGGGAATTAATTTTAAATTAATTTCTGCCACTTATGTGTTTTGAATTTGGAAAAATGGATTCCGTATTTGGAATAAGGAGTTCCAAATTGTGTAAATATGTTACTTTTATTTTTAGACATTATGAATATTTACTTCAGAAAAAAATTTATTTACCATGATTAAATGGAAAATTTGGTAAATAAGGGTAAAAAAAAGTTTATTATAATAATATTAAATTACTCTAGCATGTATCCTAATCCTATTGGTTGATACATTTCTGACCATGCGAATCCTTGGGTTGTTTTTTGGACCCCATGGAGCCATTTGGGAGTGATAATGACACTTTATATTAATTAATTTAATGTAAAGACAAAAATGACATAAACATATATATTTTAGTAAATCAATTTTTACATAGGGTTGTATAAGTTATATCTTGTAATATAAATATTAATTGGAAAGATAATAAGATTTCCTGTATCATGGTATTTTCTTATAATTGTTAGACATCAAATAAATAAAATTATTTATGACACAATAATGATGCAGTATTTACCTCATTAATGAATGATTTAAATAAATAAGATTATAAAGATTAAAACAATATCCAAAACTAGTCCAATTACTATTGGATGGTTTTATTTAAAACATGAGTCATCTTATAGTATAATTTAATAAGTTTTGTACCTTTAGAAACCAAAAAACATTATATAATAAAATAATATTTTTAAACATTCTTAAAGATCCCCTCCTCCCCCTAATAAAAAGACCTCACTTCTAACCCATTCCCCACACTTCTCAAGACCCTTGGTGTTGGTGTTGGTGGCCTAGAACCAACTACTTTGTAATTTATTCGTTAATAAATACCTTATCATATCTTGATTGTTCTTCTTCATGTCAATGCATGTGATAATGTTCTAAGGATAGCTGTTGCATTAAATGGTCATAGCAGATACCTGCTATGATGACAACCCGGAAGTGCCATAACACTGTTCTTGAATATATGTTCTATGGGTGGATGATGTTATTTTAGGGACACAAATAATACAGGACTTTAGGGGTGAGGACTCATAAAACTTTGTTACACCTTCTCAGGGTCTGCGCCCTTGGTAATTTCTAGGAGGATATTATGAGAACGAGACCCACCAGTAGGAAATCCACATTTCATAGTGTCATTGGATGTTCCAATTGGAAGATGTGTGTATAGGTCCTTGGACTTTAAGACTATTATTAATTGGTATCACAAGTCATGAATTAGATGTGTTGACAAAAATTGAGAAGACACACTGTTCGCAGTGAGCTAGGATGCGTTGGGTGCGTCATGAGTGATATTGCATTAATAGAAAATATGAGAAAGGATTTGTCCCTTATCATTCATAAAAGAAGTAGATATATTAGTCCCTTTTATGGAATTTATATATCCTAAATAAATCCATTAAAATGGTGAGGAATGGGCAAGTTCAATTTCAGAAAGTCAAAGAAAGAATTATTGAGCACATGGGTTGATGACACTAGCATGAAACCCGCTTGATTTGAGATATCAAGACAATGAGATTAAATTACATGGTAATAATTCATAGGAGGTGACCCGTCATTGTGGAATTAACTTATTTCTCTTTGGGTGCCTTGGTGTGTTCCTAGACTTTAACCTTATACTTTAGGCAGACTTTGCCTAATGCCACTGAGAAAGAGGCCTAGAGGGTCACACACTAAGTGTGTCCAAGTATCTCCGTTGAATATTAATTTAACAAGTTAAATAAAGATTATTCCCGATTGTATTTTAATAATTATTTACGTATGTATGATTGCATTTATTTTGACACAAGTTATTCAAGATAATATATTATGGGTGAAATAATATATTTATTTTATAAATAAGTAGCCATTCTTCATGGTCTAATAAATCTGGTGGATGAAATAAAGAAAAATGGAAAAATAAAAGTACACTCCATGTATATTAAATATACACTCCATGTATTTTTTTCTGGGAAATTATGAGAAATAAATATTATTTATTTAATTAAATAATATTATGTGTAATTCTCTAGGAGCATGTCATGAAATAATAATAATCAATTATTATTATTAGACATGGGTTATTACTAAGAATTAAATGAAATCAATAAATTATTTTGGGTAAATAATTCATTTTAATATTCTATGTAATTAAAAATACCAATTATATATTTCTTATTAGCCTAGCCATTTTTTGTGGTTGTGCACAATAGACTTGGAAAAACTCTCAAGACAATAGAGAATTATTTTTCCACCAGGAACGCTCTCAAGCTACAATAGGGCGATCAACCTCCACCTGATCAAGGCGATCAAAGGCGGACATCGCAAGTGAAGTCTATTCCGCACTAGAAACCAGAGATCCCTTCAGTGACGTCCAGAGATACGTGGAGCATGTTATGATCACATATAGTGGAATCCTACACTTGGATTCAATGACGCAAATATGGATCACATTAGATCATGGATGGAAACATCAAAGAAGAAAGAATTCCATCATGGAAATTCTTGTCAATTAATTAAATTAATTATAACCAACATATGATGATCCTATCTATGGTTATAGGACTCCCCACTTTTTTTTATTCTTCATTTAATTCCAGAGATTTGGCATTTTAATATCATGAAGGTTCTCAGATTGATCATTTTTAAGGCTAAAATTAAATTTGGGTACACCCACCAACGCACTTTTTCTGCGCTCAGAACATACAAGTGGTATCAGAGGGATCGTATCATTGATTATAATTATTTAGTTCTTTCATTGGTGATTTATGCCTTTAATAATTTAGTTGTTTCAATTCAAGTTAATCATTCTTTAAATCTAAATCTCGAGATCTATTCCTCCTCTCTCATTTCTCGTTCACCTTACAGAAATAAATTTTTCTTTTAATTTATATTAAAATAAAATAGAGGATCTCATCCGGAGGTGCCAAACATTCCTGTCCGTACAACACCAGAATAAATGGTGGGTATTTGGAAGTACATTCCATGTAGTCTAGGTTCAATGCATCAGACTGATCCTCCAAATCAGGCTGTGTATTGGAGTATTCCAAAGTCATAAATGACACTGTCTATTGACTAGGAATAGGTGGCACATGTTTTCAGGATTACACGCCATGTGGCCCATGGGACACAACATGTAGTCCCTTTGGGTTAGGGTTGGACCATGTACCTTGTACACGACTTTCCCAATTGTAAACCATGTAACGCAGATACTACATGGTGTGTGTTACACAAGAACATGTTGTGTACTCCGAAAATTTCTGAAGTACATAATCACGTCATGTCCTCAGGCGTGTACTTCAGATGGATGGTGAACAAAAGTACACGCTGTGTAGTCAGAATAACATGTCATGTACTCATCCAAATTACATATATTTATTAAAATTTATTATTATATTATACAAACCATTGATACGTGTACCATAGTGTAGGCGTAAATATGAGTCACAACACGTGATGGGTGTTTTTATATATATGTGTCTAATTTAATATCTACATAAATGGGAATTCACCAGGTTTCCTCCAAGGTACATGTTACATACAGAGATAATTTTAAATGAATTTATTTGTTTAAAATTATGATGGATGATAATCTCAAGGAAATTTAGAAAAAAGGGTCTAAGATAAAAGGATTGATTAATTAAATATAAATAATTGATTCGAGCGTGATTTATCTTAAATAAGAATGATTAAAGAATTGAATTCTAGTTTTATTTAAGCTTAAATATTTTTGCATGTATGGATGATCATGAGCTAGACGAAGACCTTTGTATGTAAATGGTTTCTTTTAATTAATTTATTTAAATTAAAATTGTTGGCCTGTGAGCCTTCTCCTCATTAATATGTAGGGCATGCGCGCCCAAGGATTATTTTATGTAAAAAACTCCTTTTTACCCCACACCTGTGTGTGAGATAAATTCATATGTAATGGATGGATCTCCCAAGCTAGTGGAGGCGACCCAAGTCCGGAGCCAAGGTGAAACCAATCTAAGGAGATATAAAGGTGGACTGGTGGAAAGTTGTAAACATGAACCCTAAAGGTTCAAGGTGTTTCTCCCCTAGGTCTTGGGTTAGTTTATCAATCACTAGATAAACTAATCGAATGAACAAGATCATGATAATACCATTTATTTTATTTCTGTTAGTTGCATGGTTTATTTATTGTGGGTGTGTTGTCAGGATCACACAATTAATGAATTAAACAATCATGCAATATGGAACTAAAATAAAATCGTCTTATGCGTAAATATTATCTTAGACATGGTTAATCAATTAACTATATCCCACTTAATATTAACAATCATGTAATCAAAGATAATAAAGTGGAAATTTACGTATAAGGATAAAATCCCTCAAATAAATATTAGGTCAGTATAGCCTTCTATAATATTGGTTAGAATTGAACCATAGTTCAAAGTGCTTGACCAACCCTAGTTGGGTTGCTTCCAATTATCGGGGAATTTAAATTCAATGTTTTGGTTTGACTTGACATGGTTCGTGTCAAGGGTTGACTGCCACAGCAGGACTTGGTGTGAACAAGAGGCAAAGGTTGAGGAAATCCCAAAAAAGGATTTTAGGATTGGGGAGTCCACTCAGTAGATCAAGGATCTGTGAGTTAATGCAGTTGGCATTTGGAATGCCTACCTAAAACCCTTCATGTTTCTTGACCAACCCTATTTTGGGTAATGAAAAGGGAAATATGGATCCTTTCCACTAGAATACTCAAGCAACATAATATTCTGAAGTCAATGGTGAGGACAATTAGATTTCGATAAAATAGTGGGAGACTAATAAGTATTAATTTATTTATTTGTCTCATTTTTATAATAAGTTACTAAACCTTTTCTCATATTAAATTATAGAAATGGAAAGAAAATTAATTCAAACATATCATTGAGAACCATACTTTAGAAGGAAAACCTTCTCACCTACACCAATTTCTAAGAGTGGCATAGGAGTTTACGTGTCATCCTTTGTCACGAGAGGAAATTGTATGTGCTGGAAGATCATATTCTAGTTGTGCCTGGGAAAGAGTCTAGTGATGAGTAATTATCTCTCTATATGAAACATATGGATGATTTCACATATGTCCCATGTTTAATTCTATTGGCCATGTATAATGAGCTCTTGAAGCAACATGAAAACATGGACGCGTATTGCATGATGTCTCAACTTAAGGATCTCTAATAAGAGAAGGAGAGATAGGAGAGATATGATATCTCCAACACTTTTTTACAACTATGCTTGGAGAGTCTGCACAAACTAGGCTGCATGTAGACAAGCTTATTGGCAACATTGTACTCCTAGACATCTTAGGGATTTTGTTCTGAGATTAGTTCCATGTAGATCTTATCCTATCATCACTGCCCAAGACCTTCTCTATCTTCATTGTCAAATACAACATGAGAAACAATGATAAGAGTCTATCGAAACGTCTAAATATAATTCTCCTGGTAGATAAGGACATGGGGCATGAAAAACCCACAATTCTTATGGTGAATAAGAAAAGTAAGGAAAAGTGAAAGGGGCCAAAGACTTATAAACACTCATAAGCCCTCGAGCACCATCCCTCCGAGAAGTGGAAGATCCAAAGGCAGGGCAAGGAATGGGAGGCAGTATGTTTTTCATGTGGTAAGCAAGGCTACTAGAAGAGGAACTGCACCCAGAACCATGGGGATGAAAAATTTGTGTTCGTTATCGAGTGTAATCTTTCTATTTGTACACATTGGGTATTAGATACAGCTTGTGGGGCTCACATATATATTCAAATGAAGGAACCAATTAGATTTAGAAATATTTCCAGAGGAGAGGTGGATCTTCAAGCTACCAATGGCATGAGGTCGGCTACGTTAGCCATTGGTGATTACCACCTCTCATTGCCAACTGGGATGATTTTGGTTTTACATAATTTTTATTATGTTCCTAATGTTATCAAAAAAATATAATTTTTGTATCTTGTTTAGATATAGAGGGATTTATTTTCAAGTTGGGAAATATGGGTTGTCTCTTTTATAAGAACAATGTTTGTTATGGTATTTTGAATTTAAATAATTGTTTGTATTTATTAAATTATGAAAACCAAGTGTTGGAAATCGATAACGAAACAGACTCACATGACTCATACATCACCTAGTTTTTGTGTCACCCTCTTGGTCATGTAAAGGAGAAGCACTTGAAAAATATCTTCCAAGATGTCTATTTGACTCTATTTGTGCTAAAACCACTTAATAGATGTCACGCTTGTTAACAGGGTAAAATGACCAAGCCACCTTTTGGTGGACATGGTGAAAGGGCCACAGAGCTTATAGGATTGGTGGACAATGATGTGTGTGGATCATTTCCAGTAGAAGCTAGAGGTGGATATTCTTACTTCATTATTTTTAATGATTATTTGAGTAGATATGGCTATGTATACTTAATGAGGTATAAGTCAGAATCCTTAGATAAATTTAAGGAATTCAATAATGAAGTAGAGAATCAGCTTGGTAAGAAGATAAAGAAGCTTTGATCAGATTGAGGTGGAGAATATCTAAACCAAGAGTTCATCAATCTTCTACGAGAGTCTAGGATTCTATCTCATCTCACTCCTCCTTATACACCATAGTGGAATGGTGTTAGTGAAAGGAAGAAATACACCTTTTTGGAAATGGTGTGGTCGATGATGAGTCATGAAGATCTTCTATTATCCTTTTGGGGATATGCATTACAGACTACAGCATACACATTAAACTGAGTACCAACCAAGACGGAAAATGTAATTCCCTCTGAGTTATAGAATGGAAGGAAACCCATTTTGTCGCACACACATGTATAGGGATGCGAGGCATTTGTTAAGGCCTTCTCAAGAAACAAACTAGAACCTAGGGGCATGAGGTGTATCTTTATAGGATATCCCAAATAAATGAAAGGATATTACCTATATAACCCTTCAGAAAAGAAAGTGAGTATCTCCAGGCAAGCATTCTTTCTTGAGAGGGAGAACATCCTCAAAAAGGATAGTGGGAGAAAAATTGAAATCAACAAAGTTGATGCTCAAGATACATAGGAGTTGTTACTGGAACAAGTTCCACAATAACCTGTGGAAGAGGTTCCGGAAACACAAGTACTACGTAGGAGCTCAAGAGAGGTAAGGGAACCAGGGATATTTGGTTTCTTAATCACCGAGGATGTTGAATCATTACTGTTGTAAAATGATGAACCTATCTCCTAAAAGGAATAAATATAAAGATTAGAAGCTGCAAGATGGCTAGAAGATATGAATTATGAGATTGATTCCATGTATCAAAACCAAGTTTGGGTTCTGGTCGATGAACCAGTTGATGTAAATCTTGTTCGATTAAAATGGATATTCAAGTGAAAAATTGACATGGAAGATCAAGGTAGAATTTATAAAGTAGGGCTAGTGGATAAAGGATTCAGACAGAGTCAAGTAATTGACTATGATGAAACCTTCTCACCAGTTTCCATGTTTAAATCCATAAAAATCATACTTTCCATAGTATCTTACCATGACTATGATATTTAGTAAATGGATTCCAAGATAACATTCCTTAATGGGAACCTTCATGAAGATGTTTATATGACACAACTAGAAGGGCTTGTGACACCAAGTGAAGCCAAATGGGTTTTCAAGTTGTAGAAATCCATTTATGGATTAAAGCAAGCATCCAGGTCATGGAACATTCGATTTGATGAATCCATAATGGAATTTGGTTTCATTAAGAATGAATGTGAGCCATGTTTTTATAAGAAGTTTAATGGGAATGAAATCGTTATCCTAGTAGTTTATGCTGATGACATATTTCTTATTGGAAATGGTGTACCGGTCTTACAGTCAGTTAGGGACTGGTTGAACAAGTGTTTCTACATGAAGGAATTGGGTGAAGAAGCCTATATTCTATGGATCAAGAACATTCATGATAGATCCGAGAGGCTGCTTGGACTAAGTCAGGGTACATACATTGACCAGATACAAAAGAGATTTAGTATGGAACATTCCAAGAGGGGAATGGTTCTAGTTTCACATGGTCTACATATTTATAATAAAATTTGTCCTCAAACACAACAAGAGAATGATAGAATGAGTAAGATCCCATACGCTTCGGCTATAGGATCCATCATGTATGCCATGTTATGTACCAGTCTTGATGTTGCCTATGTACTAAGCATGGTAGGCAGATATCAAGAAGATCTAGGAGAACAACATTGGACTGATATTAAGACTATCCTTAAATATCTGAGATGAACTAAGGATATGTTCCTGTTGTATGGAGGAGATGAGGATCTTGTCCTCAGAGGGTATGTTGATGCTGGTTTTCAGATAGATCAGAATGATCTTAAGTCACAATCTGAATATGGTTTCTGTCTCAATGGAGGATCTGTGAGCTGGAAGAGTTCAAAGCAACTAGTTGTCATCGATTATACAGCAGAGTCTGAATATATATTGGCTTCTGATGAATCCAAGTAATCCGTATAGATTCAGAACTTTTTCCAAGATCTTGATGTGGTTCCTAGTATTAAAGATCATATCATATTATATTGTGATAATATTGCAGTGGTGGATCTTGAAAAAGAACCAAGGTCACATCAACGGATGAAGCACATACTCTAGAAGTATCACCTTTTGAGGGGTTTCTATCAAAGGGGTGAATATGCAGTGAGCAGAGTGTCCATGGAAGATAACATGGTAGACCCCATAACTAAAGGCCTATCTCAGTAGAAGCATCAATATCTTATGAGAGCTAGTGGGTTAAAAGTTGTTAGCAGTTGGCTCTAGTCCAAGTGGGAGTCTGTTGGAGTTGGTGGCATTGAACCAACTACTTTGTACTTTATTAATTAATAAATACCTTATCACATCTTGATTGTTCTACTACGTAACAATGCATGTGATAATTTCCTAAGTATAGTTATTGCATTAAAGGAGCTTAGAGGAACCCAGCTATAATAAGAACCCAGAAGTGGAATAACACTTTTCTGGAATATATGTCTTACGGTTGGATGATGTTATTTGAGGGACACAAATAATACATTCCATTAGGCGTGAGGACTCATAAAAATTTTAGGCATCTTCTATTGTTGTCCTCCGATGGTAATGTCAAGGGGGATATTATGAGAACGAGACCCGCCAATAGAAAATCAACATTTCATAGTGTTATGGGATGTTCCTATCTTTGAACGTGTGTATTGGTCCTTAGACTTTAAGATTATTATTAATGGGTCTCACAAATCATGCACTTAGATTTATTGATGAAATCTGTGAAGACACACTGTTCACAGCAAGGTGGGATACATTTGGTGCGTCCTGAGTGATATTGCATTAATTAATAATGCAAGAAAGGATTTTTCCCTTCTGTTCCATAACGGAAGTAGATATCTCTGGCCCTTTGATGGAATTGATATAGCCTAAAAAAATCCATGTCCATGGTGAGGAATGGGAAATTTCTATTCTATAAAGTCAAAGAAATAATTATTGAGAACATCGGTTGATTAAACTACCATGAAACTCTCTTGATTCAAGATATCGAGACAAAGGGATTAAATTACACGGTAAGAGTTCGTAGGAGGTGAAATGTCATTGCGGAATTAACTTATTCCTCTAATGGTTCCAGGGCATGTTTCTAGATTCTAACCTTGGACTTTAGGCAGGCTCCACCTAATTCCACTAAGAAAGAGTCCTAGAGGGTCACACACTATGTGTGTCCAAGTATCTCATTTAAATATTAATTTAAAAAGTTAAATAATGATTATTCCTGATTATGGTTTAATAATTATTTAAGGATGCTTGGTCGCATTTATTTCAACACTAGTTATTAGATATAATATATTGTGTGCTAAGTTATATATTAATTACTGATTAATGAAGTGATATTTATTTTATAAATAAATATCCATTATTCAAGGTCTAATAAAGGTGGTGGAGGAAATAAAGAAAAATGGAAAAATAAAAGTACACACCCTATATATTAAATATACACAACATGTATTTTTTTGAGAATTTATGAGAAATAAATATTATTTATTTAATTAAATAATATTAGATGTAATTATCTAGGCGCATGTCAGGTTATAATAATAGTAAACTGTTATTATTAGACGTGGGGTATTACTAAGAATTAGATTAAATGAATAAATGCTTTCGGGTAATTAATTCATTTTATTTCTCTATATAATTAAAAATACCAATTATATATTTCTCATTAGCCTATCCATTTTTTGTGGTTGTGCAAAAACAATTTAGAAAAACTCTCAAGTCAAGAGAGAATTATTTTTCCACCAAGAAAGCTCTCAGGCTACGAGATAGAGATCCACCTCTACCAGATGAAGGTGATCGAAGGCAGACATCGCGGGTGAAGGCTCTTCTGCGCTAGCACCCAGAGATCACATTGGTGACATCGAGAGACACGTGGAGCACGTTTTTATCACCTCTAGATGAATCCTACACTTGGATTCTATGATGAAACGACGGATCACATCATATTTTGACCTGAAACATCAACGAAGAAAGAATTCCATCAAGGTAATTCTTTTCAATTAATTAAATTAATTACAACAAACTTTTGATGATCCTATATATGGTTCTAGGACACTAATATTTTTTTTCTACATTCTATTCTGAAGATCTGGCATTTTATTATCGTGACGGATCTTGGATTGATCATTGTTAACACTAAAATTAAAGTTGGATACACCAACCAACGTGTTTCCGCTGTGCCTGGACCTACACTTGGATTTTCTAACCTATACCAAATTAATCTCACTACATCCCTATCCTACTCCTATAACTATTTCCCTTGGTAAAATAAAATTCATGTAAACATTTTGGTTCAACCCAAAGGGAGATATCGGATTTAAAGGTAACGTCTTCTCTTAAGTTCTTTTGTATAATTTTACTTCTCCAACACCATAAATTCTTTTTATTACTTTATATTATAACATAAGTATCCTAAATATACTAGGTTTTTGTTATTTGAAGTATTAAAACTACATTTATAGACACCTCCATCTAATGGTTAATGAACGTACTATTTCTATGGACGATAAACTACTCCCTCACCAAACAATGACTGTTTAATATTCTCATACCACCTCCCATGGTGGCCATTATGATGGATCTATATTTATATATGATACATATTATTTTTTTGTTTTCACTATGTTTCTATAGTTTTTATTTACAAAAATACATTTATGCTTTCCAATATGTGTAAATACGATAATATCATTTGAGGAAGTGCGGACTACCGCCCCCTCAAGGTGACATGATTCGTTCATGACAAACATGGAATGTATTAAGGATGGAAATAATGAAATTATTTACCATATATATCATATGATATTATATTTTAAAAATAATATACCTATGTATCATTATTTTTTTATTCTATTAAATATGAGATAGAAATGAAAGTAGTGTTCCTGTGTACGTACGACTTACCGTCTCCATAAACGGTGCATTTCATTTCTTATCTCCAAAACGTAATATTATAAATACATAAATATACTGGATATATATTATATATATGATATCTTAATCAGTAATATAATTTTTGATATAATGGACTTCTGAAAACATGTACAACTTGTAATTATTAGAAGTTGATTTTTTACTCAAGTACCAAATATCGACCAAACGACCATTATTAACTTAAATGATTGAATAATGTTTGTAATGTGGTAATAAGTGGTATAAAACAAATAATAAACCTGAAAAAGGTTCTTAATAAATTATAAATTAATTTTATCATATTATTTAGGAGATTAAAGAATGAATGGGTCAAGTCAGACATGAGGTAAAGGGTTTCTTATCTCACTTTTAATTCTGTGAGATTTCTATTATTCGCCACTTATTTACTGCATGTGGTGTATTTTGTACTTCCATTTTATACATATTATCATGATTATATTTATATTAATGGTATTTTGGGATTCATTTGGGGGTTATTAGATTTTTTTCTTACGAATCGATTGATTACAACGTGGTAAGGGGTTTCTTATCTCACTTTTAATTCTGTGATATTTCCATTGTTCACCACTTATTTATTACATGTGGTGTATTTTTTACTGCCATTTGATATATATTATCAAGATTCTATTTATATTCATGGTATTCTATGATTTATTTGGTGTTTATTAACTTTTTTTCATATGACTCGATTGATTACAATGTGTTAAGGGGTTTTCATCCCACTTTTTATTCCCATTAGATTCATGATATATTTTCCACTATTTCCTTTTGTGTGGTGTATGTACTACCCATGATTGTATTATTTGTGTAATATACTTCAATTTATGTTTTTTTAAATATTAATTGTATGATCCTTCTTTCATGGGGTGTATTTTTCGTAAGTTACCAAATCAGTAAGGGAACATTTCACCCTCCTCTTTTTAAAAGACTTGTTTTTTGTTATGTCTTTTAATTTACATCTTCTTATGTTGGGATATGTTCTTATATATCCTTATTGTTGTAAATTTTATGTTCAAGTGATGAGATACCATTTTCTATCTCAACAACTCATTTTCTAAATTTTAAAGTGACATCGTTAGGCTGTCGAATTTCTGTAAGGGATCTTTTTAACCCAATTTCAATTCTTTGGGTTAAGCTTCTACTTATTGATTATGTCATCCTATGAATATATTTGAATGAAATATAATTTTTTTGCACTGAATATCTAATAATATTTAGTGTATTAATATTTTTCACACATAATTATATAATTTATTTATCCTTAATCTAATGATGCCATCTATATAAGGTATTTTTTCTTAATTTACATTCCATTGAGACTTCATTGTTGTTATGCACCAATTCAATTTTATATGGTGTATATACTATCCTTTGGCATATTATATCGTGAATACCTTTATTCTGATGATATTATAATTTTTCTTATTTAATTTCATTCCTCAATTATTTGTATTCAAGCTAATCTCCTTTGGTTAGGAACTCTTTAACTAAAATATCATTTTAAATGTTTTAAAGAATTATTTTTATAAATATTTCTCATTAATGACCATGTTTTAAAAATGGTTTTAAGGATTTATTTATATGGACATGAATGTTTTGAAATTATAATTTCTTTAAAAATCCTCAAAGTGGTATGAGACACTTTGATTCAAAATTCCCTTTATTAAATGTTTTAAATGATTTTGAAAATGGTTTGATAAATAATTGCCTATGTCAATATCTTGAAATGATATATTGTGATTTAAATGTGGAAATGTTATCTTTCCTTTATGCTTCTTTTATGTGTTATGAATATGTTATGGTTATTGGGCATTGTTTATGTATACAGGTGGTTCCGTGATAAACCTAGGGTGGATGAGCCCGAGATAGCTCTCCAATGCATTGGGTAACATGATGGAGGTAAATATTAATTTTTCTTCTAAGAGATTAAGGGAATATACTATGACTGGTATTCCAAATGTAACTCCCTACGTAGCTATGAAAGCTAAAATGTAAGTATGCTATGTATGCCATAAGATACCTTTATGATTTATGATTTCTATGTGTTATTCATAAATCTTATGATTTCATAAGGTATGGTATGATTGAAAAGTATGGTTTCATTATTTTGTTTTTATTGATGTGATTGTGTTTTCATTCCTTATTTTATAACCCTTACTAAGATTTTTTTTCTCATCCCAAGTTTTTTAAATGTTTTCCATCGGAATAAAATACGAATAGGGTCAATGATGGGATCAAAGAAAAGTAATGTTGTCTAAAACATGGAACTAGACATGTTTCTTTTTAAGAGTTTTTATTTTTTGAAAAAAAAATGGATAATTAGTAGTGGTGTTGACATGTAATTTTCAAGTTGATATGTAATAGTTATGGTTTAATTTTCTAAAACTCTAAACATGAAAAGATTCTCAATTTTAATTATTCATTTAATTCAAAATTATGTAATGTTTAAATGATGGGTCCCTATAGTTGGTATCATAGGTCGGTTTAGACAACATTAGGGATTATGAGTTATAGTTAAACACACTGTTAGTCCCTATGTCTATTATTTTAGTTAAATCCTTGTTTTATAAATTTTTTAGATCAAGGAATGTTAGTTACAAAAGGAAGGAGGAGGATCTCAAACAATATTCCTATCTCTTCCTAATGATATGCTTGCAATAATATTTGAAAAGTCATGTGCAGATGATTGTGAAACGTTTTATAGCATACTACTCACTTGCAAGCAGTCGTTTGAGATATCAAACACCTCCACTATACCTCGATATCATCATGTATCATGTGTTGTATTTAATCAAATCCTATTTTCTCAATATTCTCATATTTTTTTGAAAGGAAAATATTCTCAAATAATTTTTATATATTTTACCTTATCACTAGATTTTGAAGCATATTATGATTTTTAAAAAGGTGTTGAAGAAAGAGACCCTTGAGAAACCTATTTATATTTTCTTTTATAATATAGTATCTTAGAACATACTTGTGGTATTTTAATAGAACCATTGATTGAATTTTTCAACTCAAACGTGGTATGACAGTTGTTTAAAAATAAAGTTTTGTTAGATTTTTTGAAATTATATGTCATACAAGATTATTTTCCAAAACTATTTTTCTACAAACACCCATATAACCGTAGTTGTACAAGGTGTATTTGGATGAAGGAATCAAATGATTTTAAATTATCTCTAAATCATTTTTGTAATGCATGGACCTTCTAGCTATGTGAACAAGATGATTATGAAACCATATAGACACCATGATCAAGATATTATGTTATTTCTTTTTGGAATAGATTTATTTTATCATATAGAGGTGAAAAAATGGAAATATATAAGATGTTGAGGTCTTAAGGTATTGGGATGAAAATGAAATTTATAAGAAAACCATTGAGTTTAAAAAATGTTAGGTATATTTTTGTTTTTTATAAAAAGGAAAACCCATAAGATGGGCGACGACACGCCGTGCCCGGAAATGACACAGGAATCGAACCCACAACCGAAGGCCAACAAGGTCATATCACCTACCATTGTCCTATGGGAATTACCTAGTTAGTATGACTTAATCTTTTAAGTTAAATGATTTTTTGGATCAAGAATAAGTATATTTGGGATCTTATGTTTTATAAAATAGACATCCTTAGTATAAAAAATGATTTGGTGATTAAGTAATAAAGGTTATTTTGGAAGACATTCTCACTTTTGGGAACACTATATTCATAAGGAAAATAAAATACTATGGTATTTAATTTGTGGAGTAATGGTTGAAATATTATTTTGTAAGAATCTATGTTTTTATTGTGGAAATAAGGTGGTTTGGGTTATTTATGTATATTATTAATCTATTATAGAGAGTATGTGTTTAGGTTAATTACACTTTAGTAGGATACTTTAAGAGTAGTCGATGTTTTTGGCGATAAATGTTAAGATTTAATGTGGAAGGCTATGTTATTAAATCCTTATGAGTTTTGGGTTTGAATCTTAGTTTGGATTATTTTTAATAATTTTAAGGAAAATTGTATATTGAATGGTCTTTCTTGAACATTTGGTTCTTTTGTTGAATTTTGGAGCTTAAGAGTAGTATTTATTTTTATAAAGGATTACCCTTTTGGGGATTACATGATCTTGTACTAACTAATTTTGGTTTTGGTTGATGTATAAGGATAGGGGAAATATATAGTTCTTCTTTATTAGATAATGTGATACTCTAGATGTTTATTCTAGAACTTCATGTGTGACCAAGTCATCTTGAATACTTACCGTTTGGATAAAAGCTAAGTTTGTGGTAGAATTTTATTAAAGTTTGATACTCTACATGACAAGTAAGTATATTTCCTTACGATCTTAGTCTAGTTATTAATAAAATTCTTCAACACTATGAAAAGGATCTTGAATCAAAAATTTTATAATCTCTCTTTTATCATCAGAATTTTACCCAACCAAAAATCTATGGTATTTTTGTGGTTAATTTTTCATGATCATGTTCTCTATCACTCTATATTAATCTATGAGAGTTAGTTTCTCTTCCATATCCTTGTTTTCATGGAATCCTGGTATCTATTGTCTCAGGTGACCTTGGTACTTGTCTTCCATTATTTTAAAGTGATATTTATATTGACTCTTTTTCTGATATGGGACATTCAATGAAGTTTCCAAGACCAATTTTAAAATAGAAAGGATGCAATTCCCTAAAGGGGGAAAAGATGTAACATCCCAGGTAAATACAGAATTTAATATTTTTATATTTATTAAAATTTGTGAATTAAATATTAATTTTAATTTAAAGTGGAATCTATGTTCCATGGTGTACCTTATACGCAATTAGGGGTTTCTTTGAAATCTTATGTTGCACACAATGCTGAGTCATACTGAAAAATAATAATATAATATTATTTTAAATGGTACTTAACGCCTAGTCGTTGTATTGGCAGGAATGAACATAACTAACTAAAATATGAATATACATGTTTTTTAAATGTTTTTACATTTATACAACAAATTTTAGTGGCTTAAAATAAGAAATAATATGATTTTAAGCATAAATACTCTAATATTCATTAAAAGGACGATTTATTACCTTTTGATGAAGAACCCTATTTAAATATAGTTTTGGTCACTTTTATATGTTCTATTTGAAAAAATAATATTCTTATTTAGAATCAATAAATCAAAATTTACTTTGGATCGAATTTTGGTATTTTTCTGATAAAGTTCATTTTTTATGAATAGTGAAAAATACCGTATTCTAATTCATAACTTCCTTTTAATCTAATTTATTTATGTGGTTATATTATCTTTTTAAATGGTTTTAATTTGTAATTAGATTAATTTTTTACCATTTAATCTAATGTTGGCCATTTTAAGTAATTTTAATTTGAAATTAGACATAAATAAATGTCAATCTTTTGATAGTTATTATTTCCTAAAAACACGCCTTTTGTTTTGAAAATGTGAATTACTTTTAAATTAATTTCTACTACTTCTGTGTTTTGAATTTATAAAAATAGATTCCATATTTGGAATTCAGAGTTCCAAATTTTTCAAATAGTTAACTTTTATTTTTATACATTATGAATATTTACTTCAGTAGAAATTTTATTTACCATGGTTAAAAGGTAAATCTGGTAAATTAGGGTAACAAAATATTATTATAATAATATTAAATTACCCTAACATGTGTCCTAATACTATTGGTTGATACATTTCCAAACATGGGAACCCTTGGGTCGATTTTGGGACCCCATAGAGCCACATGGGAGTGATAATGACACTTTATATTAATTAATTTAAAGTAAAGACAAAAAGGACATAAACATATATCTTTTAGTAAATAAATTTTTACATAGGGTTATATAATTTATCTATTGGACAATAAATATTCATTGAAAAGATAAAAATATTCCCAACATCATGGTATTTGTTTTTATAATTTCTATACATCAAATAAATAAAATTATTTATGACAAAATAATGATGCAGTATTTACCTCATTAATGAATTATTTAAATAAATAAGATTTTAAAGATTAAAAAAATATCCAAATCCAATCCAATTATTATTGGATGATTTTATTTTGAACAATAGTCGTATTATATTTTACTTTAATAAGTTATGGACCTTTAGAAACCGAAAATAATTATATAACAAAAAAATATTTTTAAACAATCCTAAAGAGCCCTTCCTCCCCCTTATAAAAAGCCCTCACTTATAACCCATTACTCACACTTATAAAGCCCCATGAATCGTAAAACCTCTACCAAACTAATATACCTACATCCCTCTCCTCATCCAAGAAGCCTTAACCATGGAATAATGCAATTTAAGTAAACCTTTTTGTTCAAACCAAATATAGATACACCATTTAAAGGTAACATCTTCTCTTAAGTTATTTTGTTTTATTTTACCTATCCAACCCCAAAAACTCTTTTTATTCTTTAATTTTATAACCAAAACAGTATACTAAATATACTAGGGTCTTTTATGATAAGTATTTGAACTACACTTACACACACCTCCATCTAATGGATAAAGAACATACTATTTCTGTGGACGACGAACGACTGTCTCATGAAATGATGATTGTTAAATCTTCTCCAACCACCTATCATGGTGGCCATTATGATGGAAGTATATTTATATAGTATATATATTATGTTTATTTTTTCTCTATTATTCTATAATTTTTTTTACAAACATCCCTTTATGCTTTCAATTTGGTGTAAATACGATAATTTCATTTGAGGAAGTGCGGACTACCGCCCCTTCAAGGTGATATGATTCGTTCAAGATATTCATAGAACGTATAAAGGATGGCTTTAATGAAATTATATAACATATATATAATATGATATTTTAATTTAATTTTAATATACCTATGTATCATTATGTTTTCATTCCATTAATTATGAAATATAAATGAAAGTAGCGTTCATGCGTACATACGGCTTACCGTCTCCATGAACGGTGCATTTCATTTTTTATCTCAAAATGTTATGTAATATTATGAATACATGCATATACTGGATATATATGATATATATGATATCAAAATCATTAATATAATTATGGAGATAATGGACTTTTGACCACATGAATAACTTGTAATTATAAGAAGTTCATTTTTGACTCAAGTACCAAATATCGACAAAACAACCATTATTAACTTAAAAGATTACATAATGTTTATAACATAGTAGTAAGTGATATAAAAGGAATAATAAACTTGAAAAAGGTTCTTAAGCAAGTTTAAATTAACTTTATCTTATTTTTTAGGGGATTAAATAAGGAACAGGTCAAGTCAGACCAGAGGTAAATGGTTTCTTATCTCACTTTTAATTCTATGAGATTTCCATTATTCGCCACTTATTTATTGCATGTGGTGTACTGTGTACTTACATTTGATATATATTATCATTATTCTCTTTATATTCATGGTATTTTTTTGATTCATTTGGTGGTTATTAGATTTTTGTCTTACAACTTGATTGATTACAACATGGTAAGGGGTTTCTTATCTCACTTTTAATTCTGTGAGATTTCCATTGTTCACCACTTATTTATTACATATGGTGTATTTTGTACTGACATTTGATATATATTATCATGATTATATTTATATTGATGGTATTATGTGATTCATTTGGTAGTTATTAACTTTGGTTCATATGACCTGATTGATTACAATGTGCTAAGGGGTTTTCATCACATGTTTTATTCCCATGAGATTATAGCTATATTTTCTACTATTTCCTTTTGTGTGGAGTATGTACTTCCCATGATTGTATTATTTGTGTAATATAATTTAATTTAATGGTATTTAAATCTTCATTTTATGATCCTTCTTTCATGGGGTGTATGTTTCGTAAGTTACCAAATCGGTATGGGAACATTTCACCCTCCTCTTTTTAAAAGACTTATTTTTTTGTTAAGTCTTTTAATTTACATCTTCTTATGTTGGAATATGTTCTTATATATCCTTATTGTAGTAAATTTTATTTCCAAGTGATGAGATACCCTATTCTCTCTTATCAACTCATTTTCTTAATTTTAATGTGACGTTGTTAGGCTGTCGAATTTCTGTAACAGATCTTTTTAACCCAATTTCAATTCTTTGGGTTAAACTTATACTTGTTGATTATGTCATCCTACAAATATGTGTGAATGATATCTTATTTTTTTCACTTAATATCAAATAATATTGAGTTTATTTAAAATTTTCACACATAATTATATAATTTATTTATCCTTAATCCAAGGATACCATATTTATAAGGGATTTTTTCTCAATTTACATTCCATTGAGACTTCGTTATTATTATTCGTCAATTCACTTTTATATGGTATATATACTATCATTTGTAATATTATATCATGAATACCTTTATTCTCAGGATATTATAATGTTTTATTTAATGTTATTTTTCAATTATTTTTATTCAAGCTTCTCTCATTTGGTTAGGAACTCTATAACTAAAATATCATTTAAAATGTTTTAAAGCATTATTATTCTACATATTTCTCATTAATTTCCATGTTTTAAAAATCGTTTTAAGGATTTATTTATATAGACATGAATGTTTTGAAATTATAATTTCTTTAAAAAGATTCAAAGTGGTATGAGGCACTGTGATTCAAAAATATCTTTATTAAATGTTTTAAATTGTTTTGAAAATGGTTTGATAAAGCATTGATTATGTTAATATCTTGAAATGATATATTGTGATTGTAATGCGAAAATGTTATCTTTCCTTTATGCTTGTTTTATGTGTTATGAATATTTTATGGTTATTGGGAATTGTTTACATATATGGGTGGTTCAGTGATAAACCTAGGGCGAGTGAGCCTGACATAGTTCTCTAATGCACTAGGTAATGTGACGGTGGTAAATGTTATTGTTTCTCCTAAGAGATTTAGGGAATATAATATGATGGGTAATCCAAATGTATCTCCCTACATAGCAGTGAAAACTAAAATGTAAGTATGTTTTTTATTCCTTAAGTAACCTTTATGATTTTTGATTTCTGTGTGTTATTCATAAATCTTATGATTTTATATGGTATGTTGTTATTGAAAAGTATGGTTTCATTATTTTGTATTTATTGATGGGATAATGTTTTCATTCATTATTTTATAACCCTTACGGTGCTTTTTATGATAATCCAACTTTTTTGAAATGTTTTCCACAGGACATAAATATGAATAGGGTCAAGGATGAGATCATGGAAAAGTCATTCTATCTAAAACTTAGAACTAGACATTTTTCTTTTTAAGAGTTTTTATTTTATACAAAAAAATTGATACTGAGTAGTAGCGTCTACATGTAATTTTCAAGTTGATATGTAATAGTTATAGACTATTTCTCTAAAACCCTAAACCTGAAAAGATACTAAATGTGAATTATATATTTAATTCAAGATTTTGTAATGTTTTAAGGTCAGGTTCTTATATGAACAATGAGCTCCAACTGTCCAACATATCTTAGAGCTAGTTTACCCTATCTTCCAAGAATATGGGGACCCTACTAAGGAGAAAATTTCAAAAAACACAGTCATATATAAAAAACTCAAAAGTATGAAATAGAAGATATACATATGATTTATAAAATCTTTGATTTATAACTATATGTTGATGTATATCCTACATTCTTGTTTTCGAATCTCAAGCGAGAGTCAATCCCATTTGAGAAAGATCCCCCACCTATACCCAACAAGGAGGTGACATCCATGGGAGACCATATTAAAACTCAAAGGGAACCATTTTGATCCATGAATGGTGATTATTGTTTTAAGAAAACTCAACATATCCTTGTTGTTTATCCAATGATCCAATGAAATCGAAGACATAGGAATGGAGCATATTCTCTAAGATATTAATAGATCACTCAATTTAACCATATAGTTTTAGATGGTAAGTTGTAATCAATATGGTCTGAGTCCCCATTACCTATTGAAGTATCTTCCAAAATATGGAAGTAAACATGGGATCCCTATCTAAATCAGTGGAAGAGGGAGCCCCGAGTAACCTAACACTCTCCATCACATACAACTTACCCAAATAATTAACTTTAGTGGTTTCCCTAGTCATAAAAAAATAAGACTATTTATTCCACTAATGAAACACCACCCAGATTGCATTATTTCCTAAAGGAGTCCCTGACAATCCAACAGAAAAGATCATGGACACCTTATCCCATTTCCAAACTGGAACTGGAAGAGGTAGAAATAAACAAGACGGTTTTAGATTCTCTACCTTTATTTTTAGGAAGGTGTAACAATAAAAAACAAAATCAACAATGTGTTTATATATACATGGTAACCATAAATTTTCTCTCTTGTCATAATCATCTTCATAGAACCCATATTAATGTCCTATAAAGAATTGTGAAATTCAAAAAAAAACTGAAATCCACACCTAATTTGGAATGAAAAACCGATCCCTAAAGTGGATAATGCCATCATAAGGGAGAGACCAACCAGAAACTGTATCCCAAGAATAAATAGTTTCCCCCCTTCATCATAACTCATCATCCTACTAATAACCTAATAGAATAGATTCTACGAGTGATAATGATAACTAAACAGTGGTTAGAACCATACCTGAATAAACTTTATGTTCATCCAGATACAACTTAGGAAAGATATCCATAAGGTTACATTATTCCTTTGATTACAAGATAGCATGTGATGTAACTTTCTTACTGATAGAATATGTAATTAAACTCCCCTACTATGGGTGCAAGATATGTTTAAATTGAATATCTAAAGGTAATACACAAATAATATCTTTCTATGACTCAATTTTTTATAAGAGAATATATAACTCATACTATTTTGGTTAGAAATAACTGTGAACCTCTCCCTAAAAAGGTAATGCAACAAACACTTAAGATTATGAATAACTACAGCAAGTTCTGAATCATGATTCGGGTAATTCTTCTCATCAAACAAATCTTTCAAGATCCATAGGCCACTATATGATCATCATGAGAAAAAACTCAACACAAACCATCCCTATAAGAATAAAGAGAAACCACATACCCCTTAATTTTATCATAGAAGATCAAAATAGTTGTTGATGTTAGATTCCATTCAAACACATAAAAATAATGTTGGTATTTTTCATCCCATCTGAATTTCACTCCCTTCCTGGTAAGAGTATAAAAGGTGAAAAAAACTTCAATAAAGTCAAAAAACCCACTAATAACATTCTGTAAGTCCCAATAAACTGTGAATATTAAAAACATTCCACGGATACTACCATGAAAAGATAACATTGACCTTCTTATAATCAACTAAGAGTTCATGCTTAGAAATTAAGTGTCCCAAGAGCTTCACTTCATGAATACAAAAATTACCTTTAAAACATTTCCTTAGAATTGATGGTTTTTAAATATTTCCAAGACCATATTCTAATGAAAATCAAACTAAAACTGGGATCACAAATAAACTAATAAATCATCTATAAACAAAATAAAAAGGCTGTCAAGATACTGATGTAATATTTAGTTCATCAAAACCATAAATATTTTAGGGGTATAAGTCATAACAAAAGGATTAAAATGATATTAATAATGGCCATAACTACTCCTAAAATCAATCATTATTAAATTAGACTCTGAATCTTGAGCTGATGATAACCCGATCAAATTGAAATCTTTAAAATCCACTTTTCCACTTTAACTGATTGAACAAGTCATCCACATGGAGAAAATGTTACATATTCTTAACTGTCACCTGGTTTAACATTCTATAATCCCTGAAAAAATGCAATGAACCATCAAACATTTTGGAAAAACACATAGGGTATTCCTATGGTGAACCACTGGGGTGAACGAATCCTTTGTCTATCACATCATCCGACTAAATATTGAGATCTTTTATCTTCACTAGTTACATAAGATAAGATGGTATTGAGATTATCTAAGTACCCAACACCAAAATAAATCATCAAATAAACCTCCTTATCTAGTGGTATATTTGAAAATTCATCTTCGAATACATCATGAATGTGTATAAAAACCATTTAAAAGTATCCAATAGTGGAAATTTTAAAAGTTCTTGCTAAATTCTAGACAAAATACTCATAATATTTGGGTGGGAAGATCCTTCATAACCAGACCTCAGATCCAACTCTCTATAAAACACCCATGATATCCCATCACAAGGAAAGAAGAAAACACAACAACTATAATGATCAATATTATTATAATGATAAATAATCCAATCTACCTAGATGATGGCATCAAATAGATCTAGATCAAGAACAATAAAATCCTAGACTAACATTGTGTCAGCTATCGATAGAGAACAAGAACCTCAATGAAACCCATGATCCTTTATCTTTCAAAGTGGTTTCAGTAGCTCCAAAAAAAATTAAATTATCCCCATTTAAATTTTAAGAAAATATTCAAAACAAGTATATATAAATGAATTTGGGGCACCAGTATCAAATATTAAAGTTTCTATGGAATATGAAACAAAAATGGTACATCCAACTATCGTCGATACCGCATGAACCTCCACCATAAAGACATCCACTTTATTAAGGTTCTTCAATTCAGATTCATCTAGAGTTATCCCTATGTACCTTGAAGCATCTGACTATGCCACATTAACCTTTGGAACTCAAGACTCATGGTCAAAACAAGGCATATACATAGCCTGGAAGAACCTATATAGATGGCCTTGATGGCCTTAAGAACTAAAAATATTAGTGGGTGCATGAAAATTTTATTCGGTGTGCCCTACCTTTCCACACTGATAGAATTTTATAGACACAATTCTAGTAGCTTCTAGTTGTGAGGAGGAAGCCTAAAACTGTGAAATACCTCCACTAAACCTACGATGGTCATGCCACTTCCTCTTCTTTCCTTACATGCCACTAAAGTTGCCACTTGGTGGAAGGGAAGGGAAATAATAACCAATATTACCCATCATATCTATATCTTCATCGTATCCTTATCCACCATCTATGTATAGGTATAAAGAATAAATATAAAGACCTCTAATTGAATGTATGGTCACAAACCCTATAGGTATTTCTGAGCGTTCAACTGAACATTCATCACTGCCTCTAGATAAAAAATACCATCTCCATGAATCATTTGGTGTATCCCAACACTAAATTCTCTCCATGATACAAGGGGAATAACTCTAGATAATTTTCTATTATTAGAGATGTTGGAAAGTAACACTAAAAGAAGAGGGTCTTGAAACCCTTATAATCCAAACTCATATACTAGTTTTCCTATTCCATTGAATCCCATAATTTCATATTGGGACCCTCAATCTAGAAAATCATTCCCTTAACCTTGATTGTATAAGGTCTATCTATGAAGTTAAATACCTAATAAATATTGTTTATCTAGTCCTATTCCTCTTTAGGTTCATTAAAACACTTAAATGATGGGGGCTTCTCACGTAACAATTCTTGTTATTGGTTTATGTATTTTTCATCTTCTGGATGTGTCTCAGTGACTGGGTTCTAAACTCACGGTACATTTTATTATATGTAATTAATTGAACACATGGTAGCCTCTATAAGATTTTGATCTAAAGGTGGATTCCCTTGAGAAGAATCTATTGCTTCACCCTCCTGATGATCCTGAGGAAGATGACACATTGGCATATTTCTACATAGTAAGATTCGAAGAAAATGATAATCCAAAAGAATAATATCATTACAAACTATAAAATCATAAGAATTAACTGAGATTAAGATAAAAAATCAACACATGAAACACACATCCTGACATCCTATGGTAACATGAATCTATTTATAGTAAGAGTTGGCCAAACACTCACCACAACAAACCTCCCATGTTTCTAAAATCTTATCTATCATATAATAACTTCCCAATATAGATATTAACCCTGATCTGATACCAAAATGTAATGAACTAGCCTAGTATACAATCAAAAACTATGAGACTAACTGATCCTCCACATACTCATAGGGAATTCATGATCCCCACAGGCTGATGACTAGAACCCCAACATCAAACAATAGTATAGAGAATAATTTCACCCTAACTAAAACAAACGACATGGAATATATATGTACAAAATGAAAATAAATAGAAGAAGATAACTATAAGAAATATATTCCACAACCAAAGAGAATCATTGGTAATGATAAAACTCAAGTAGCTAAGAAATTCCAAGTTATATATTCGATAACAAGGGATAATGAAAACAAGAACCAACTAATCTATATGATAATGTGGGCAATTTCCCACTGTCTCACAACCAGTTACCCATACCTAGATGAGATAAAAATCACCACATCATACGGTTCCTTTCCTTTTCATACATCAAAATAGGATACTTGGATTACACACTTCTGAAAGGGTGTGTTAGGTGTGAGATAAATAGGCTTGGTGGGATCCCACCTAGGTGTTTCATATCAATTCTTTATGTAACAATCCTATATAATCCATTTGTAAAACATGGAACAATACAAAGTAAAGAATTTTTATATCAAAAATCATGGTAAAAATATTCCTTTTTTCACAATTATAAAACAAATCAAGCTAAAATAGTTTCAAAGAATAATTCCAAAAAACCATTTCTATTTCATAAAAAATAAGCATATCATGTCCAAGTAGTAGAAATCCAACAAAAAAGGATAATAATTCTACATATAACTCACAATCAGGCTATCTAGGTCAATCATACAACATTAATGACTAGTGAACACTACAAGTTCCACGTACCCATGTAGTAAGGTCAAAGGAAAAAAGGAACACCCCATAAAGTGAAACATCCTATGATGTCATGGAAGGTCCTAAGAGCCAAATTCATCTCGCTATAGGATCAAAAAAACACCCCTGGATGTGAACCTTCCCTAAAATATCAAATGTTGAGCCCTAATAATAAACCTACCACCTACGTACCCAATGGTCCCCTGTGTGATATATCAAATAATTTCAAAGGTATTTAACATTTAACAATACAATTTGAAATGCCTTTTTCTTTCCTTTAAAACCTTATTTGAAAACCCATTTTGCAATCCATTTCACATTTCATTAAAAATAAATTCTATTTTACCAAAATTATTGGAAACCCATTCGCTATCAAAGATTTTTTGCATACAAAAATCAATATATCTTGTAAATTAGTTTATATAACCATTTAACAAGATATGATTAATCAACAATTCACATAACATAGACTAGAGATAGAACCATTGTCCTCAAACTCAGGTCAAACACTACCCATAGTTGGATCCACTAACACTGAAAGGAATGAAGAGATTACCAAAATGTACCTAACAATGATTCTCACATCTTAAAATCAGACCCATAGATAAGATGCTCAGTGGAGATAATAGATCATAACATACCTCAAGAAACACATCTGTCATATCATAACCATCATGAGGTTCAGCCATCAGAAGAAGGTTTCTAAATGGATGTAGAAGAGAAAAACAAGAATCAAGTTGTGATCTATAGATCTTATAAACATTTCCTAACAACTCTATTACAACTAGTAGAAATGAAAATGTAAAATGGTCACTTAATGAGGGAGATGTGGTGCAACCACCATGTAGATTGATCACTAAAGAAAGGAACCCATAAAGAGTGGAAACACCCAAAATCACCTAGAAGAAAAAACTGTGTTTAGAGGAAGAGGCTGCCTATAGAATTAAGGAGGATTTATTTGAGAAGAGAATAAAAACTATTGAACACCTCATATTTACATCATAAACCATATTCTTATAGTGTAAGTCTATATTGAATAATGTACTCTCAAAAACCACATATCCTTTGGTTAATTTACCCGGAGAGAATATGTTATGATGTAAAATGGTGATTTACATCATAAATGGGCTTACGCTATAAATGTTTTTCATGGAATGTGCTTGGAAACAAATTTATGTCATAAGAAATAGTAATATACTTAAAAATGTCATTCAAGTAGCACCTTTCCCAAGCTCTACTAAAAACATCCAAAATAATTCATATTGTGCCTAAACCTAAGAAACACATTTTGATACATCAGAAAGATCATACCTTATAAATATAGGATTTTATACAGATTATAGAAGGGGATAATATACCTAGGGATCATATTTCACTTATTTAAGAATATCATGACATTCTTCCATGGTGGAATTCCTAGAAATACCTTTTCACCAAATTTTTATTCCAGATTTCACTAATGATTGTAAGCATAACTTTTCTATCAACTTTGATTTTCTACTGAATGTCCTGAACATTATCTTTTATATCATTAGATAAATCAGGTCCTAATAGATTTATTTATCTAACTTCATCCCAACATATTGTACATCTGTACATATTTCCATATAGGGATTCATAAGGGTCCATCTAAATACTCAAGTGAAAGATATCATTATAAGAGAATTTGACAAGAGGATGGTGTTGATCACAACTAATTTTAAATTTCATAGAGTAGGAACTCATTATATTCTCTTAGGTTTGAATGGTTCTCTCATACTAACCATCTATATAAGGATGATGAGTAATACTGAGACAACATGGAAAAACATATTTCATGGTAGGTTTTTAACTTCTTTTTTGAAAATCTTCATTAAATATTTTTCGGGAGAAAATTTAGCAGCGGTATTTTGATTGAGGTTTTCAAAACTACTGCTAAATGTGTTAATATATATATTTTTTAGTTTTGCCTATAATTTTATTTTTTCTAAAAAATAACATTTTTAGTGACAGTTTTTAAAAGTCACCTCTAAATTAATGGAAAAAAATAAAAAATGAAATATTTAGTTATGATTTCTGATTTATGATTTATTATAACATATTATTGATTATTTATAAATTAAATTAATTATAATGTGTTAATTAATATATTTATAATTTTTAATTAATTATAATTTTAAACTTAAAATAATTCTTGAATAAGTGGAAAATCATATTTCAATATCAAATGACCATAACTTTTGATTCGAGAGACCATTTTAGATCCACAGTCAATCAAATCGAACCTTATGAAATGAACTAAAATCCAGTTAGATAATAATTTGATAATAATTAAAATAAATTTAAATTCATTATAGTTTTAATAAAAGTTGTAAATCAAACGTCAACTTCAAATGACCATAATTTTTTATCCGGGTGTATTTTTGGGATCTACCACATATCAAATAAAAAATTGTGATGATCTTTACATTTTGAAGACCCTATAGGACCTCGGTAAATATTTTTTTTGGTAAAAAAAGGTTTAAAAGGCCTCCAAAATGAAGTTTTTGTTTGAATATCATGAATTTTGAACATTTGATGATATTTCATTTTCATTTTAAAGTGTCTTCATCTACTTTTTAGGTCGTTTATGATTCAATTATATTGATTTATATTCTTATTGATTTTATGTTGTTGTAATTATTGTAGTCTCCCCTATTTTTGTGGTTTATTACATATTATATATTTGTTTATGTATATATACATTTGTAAATATTTATCCATAATTATGTTTATATATTTTTTTATCTTATATATGTAAATATATATAGTGATATTTATATTTACTTGTTTTAATATATATATATATATATATATATATATATATAGATATATATTATTGTAAAATTATATATTTCTATGTGTTTATATATATTTATGTAACATAAATGTTTGTTTCTATATACTTATTTGTATTTTATTATATTTATATATATAAAGAAAGAGATATCTATATCCATTTATATCCATTTATAATTTTTTATTTTTTATTTATTCCATTATTATTTATTATTTATTATTTATGATTTTATTTTTTATTTATTTATGGTTTATTATTTATTGATTTATTTTTATTATTAAATTATTGTTAAATTAATATCTAATATTTAATTATTAATTATTAATTATTAATTATTAATTATTAATTATTAATTATTAATTATTAATTATTATTACATATTTTTTAAATTTATCATTAATTTATTATTTACTATTTATTATTAATTTATCACTTAATTATTTTTTATTATTAATTTATAATTGACATCCTTTTTATTATTTATTATTTATTATTTATTACATATTTATTTATTATTTTTTTATTAGTTATTTATTTTCATTGTTATTTTATTATTTATTTATTTTTAATTTTATTATTATTTATTTGTTAATAAGTTGTTACTTATACATTTATGTTTAATTTATGTTTAATTTATTATTATTTTATTATCAATTTATTATTAGGGGAATATTTTTTATTTATTTATATTTCATTATTACTGTATGATTTATTTATTATTTATTTTTACTATATATTTATTATTTATTTACTATTTATACATTAATTATTAATTTACTCTTAATTTATTATTATTTTATTATTAGTTTATTATTAACATATGATTTATTATTTAATTATTACTTATTTATTATATAATCATTATATAATCATTATTTATTTATTTATAATTTTTTTATAATTTATTTACAATTTATTTATAATTTATTTATAATTTATTTATAATTTATTTTATAATTTATCTATAATTTATCTATAATTTATAATTTATTATTCATAATTTATTATTATACTATTTATTTATCATATACAAATCTCTTTTTTAATTAATTTACTTTTTAATCACAACTTATTTATTATTTATTTATTTATTATTTATTTCTTACTCATTTTTAATAATTATTTATTTTTTATTTTTTATTTTTATTATTTATTATTTATTATTTATTATTTATTATTTATTAGTTACTATTTATTACTGTATTATTTATTTATTATTCATTTATTTGTTATTTATTAATTATTCAATATTAATTAGTAATTAGTAATAATTAATTATTTAGTTTGTATTTATTTGTTATGTATTATGTTTTTTTCTATCGATACATACATATATATATATATAACTTTATTAAATTCTGTTTACGTGCCACATGAAGAGCCTTCAAGTGTGGTAAAGTCATTCTAGAATTTCTGCATGAAATATGCAAGCTTGCATGCGTGACATGTGTATGTGCATCTACATGTGAAAGGTAATTAATAATTAATAATAAATATTAATAAATGAATAATAAAAAATAGAAAATAATAGTAAATACATAATAATTATAACAATAAATACATAATAACAATAATAATAATAAATAATAATTGATAAATAGAAAAACAAAACAAAATGATTTATTTATTATGAAAATTTTAAAAAATTGAAAAAAATGCATTGTCACGAAAAAATTTACAGTGGTTTAAACTGATACTAAAAGATTCTCCTGATTTCCAAAAAATGCCACTAAATCATTCCACCGCGGTTTTGAAAAACCACCGCTGAATGATTGGAAACCCACGATTTAGTGATAATTTTTCAAAACATCCATAGAACGATTTAGTGGGAATTTAAACCACCATTAAATGAAGAAAAAATCATCGATTAGTGCTTACTTTGGCGTAGTGAATCTAGAGCTTGCTGAAGACATTTCTAGAAAATTAGGGTAAACCTCAGATCCCAATCAGTTATAATAGAATTATGTACTCTATGAAACCTTAACACTTCCTTAATGCATATTCTAGCTGGATGATCCATAGAGAAATATTCTTTAATAGTAAGGAAGTGTTCTATGTTTGTAAGACGATCAACTATAGCCCAAATTGCATTATGGACATCAGGCATTTTTGGGATTCCAATGACAAAATCAAAGGGTGGTGTTTTCTCATTTCTATTATGGTATGAGTAATTCTTGTAACATCTATTTAGAATTATGTCTCTCTACCTTAACTTATAGACATGGGAAGCACCGAGACACATACTATTTAATATCTCTCTTCATATTATCCCACTAGAAATTCACTTTCATATCTCTATACATAATTGTACATCTAGGATGAATAATGAATTGTAAACTATAAGAATTATCCAACACATCCTTCCTTAAATAAGGTATAAACCAGACTCATATGTGTTTCATGAACCTTGTAATTCTATAACAATCAATGTTGAACTCAAGATCATTTCTCGTAGTATTTTGCAACCCAAAATCTTATTTATACACCTCTTTAATCTTCACTTGGATAGATAGTTGAACAATCATTTGAGAAAGATAATATTTATCTCCTTACATCAATATTTCAATGTAAATCTTTGGAAAATCCAAGAATATCGGAATTTTTATTATACCTATCGGGGATAATCTATCATGATCCTTTTGACTCAAGTAATCTCCAACCTTGTTCACTTTCCTAGGGAGGTAATGTATTGATTAGACATAATCATTAATCAACTCCAACCACCTTATCTAGAATATATTAAAATATTTCGGATGGAATATATACTTTTAAATGTTATGATCAACATATATAGAACTTATTTATTCGTAAAGATAATTCCTCCATATCTTTAATGAAAAACTTTTCATAGCTAACTCCAAATCGTGAGTTGGATAATTTTTCTCATGAACCTTTAATTTTTATGAGGCATAATCTAAAACCATATTATTCTTCATGTTGATGGATCTCAGTCACTCTTTTATGCATCACTATATATTATAAATCATTCTCCTCTATATGGTAGTGTAAGCATAATTTCATGCGCTAACCTTCTATTTAGTTCCTTAAAATTTTATTCACATTAATTTTTTAAAGAAACTTTTCTCCCTTGAACGTTAACTTATTGAGTGGATTAGATAGATGTGAGAAATTTTCCACAAGGAGTAGTTAATATCTAGAAAAAATAAGAAAACTATTGATCTCAATTAATGTGGTTAGCCTAGGCCAATTTTTATTAATTCCCATCTTTTATGGATCCACTGATATACACTTTCCTAAGATTATATGTCCCAAAATGTAATTTATTATAGCCAGAAATCACACTTGGTTAAATTTTCATAAAACCTCTTATTTATTGGGGTATTTAGTACAATTCTAAAGTGATATTCATGCTCTTACTTTACTTTATAATATATAATAATATCATATATAAAGACTAATACAAACTATTCAAGGTAATATCTAAATACACTATTAATTAAATCAATGAGGATAGTGGGAAAATTAGTAAGACCAAATGGAATTCCAATAAATTCGCAGTGTCCAGATGTCATAATGAAGGATGTCTTTTCTATGTCCTCACTTTTGACCCTCAATTTATAATTTCTAGATCCAGTATTAATAGTGTAGAAATATTTATCTCTAGATAATTTATCAAAAAAATAATCAATATAGAGAAGATGATACTTATTATTGATTTGGATCATGTTAAGTTCTCAATAATCAATGTAGAGTTACATTGATCCATGTTTCTTCTTAAAAAAATAATAGGTTCTTCTCAAGGTGATGCACATAACCAAATGAAAACTTTTTCATGATTCTTCTAGATTTTCTTCTTCAATTCATGCTTCTCAATCGATACCATTCTATATGGTGTCTTTGAAATAGTTTTATCATTGAGTATGAGTTCTATTGAAAATTCAACTTCACTTTTTGGTTGAATACCAAGAATTTATTCAGGAAATTTACTATTATATAATTGGAATTTCATTAATTTTTAGTTTCTTATAAAACATCTGAGATAAAAACCCTTCTTGAATTTGAATCAAGTACCATAAAATAAATTCAATTTCTATGAAATTTCATATTTATCATCACACATATAGATGATCATAAGTTGGTTTGAAATATCAAATTTGACTTACCTTCCTCAAAAATCGGCGTTGTATTTTTGAAAATAAATCTAAATCATGCCTAAGATAACATCAAATTCAACTAGAGGGAAAATAAATAAATTTAAATCAAGCACATTCTCTCAAAAATTAATTTTATAATAATCATAGACTTGAGATGAGATCAACAATCCGTTAGAATTTTTCACTGCTAATTTGATATCTAGTCATTAAATATTGGAATGAATATTTATAGAGACTGTTTCATGGTATAAATGAATTCATATGACTAAGATCAAATAAGATACTTCAACATTTTAGTGTTATTATCACAACCTTAACTTCGTCATTCTATTATCATTCCTTAACTAAAACCAAAATGGTTACCATGAGCATCAAACATCATAATGGTGAATCAAATAATCATGAAAATACATTTATAGGATGTAAAAATCATGACACCTTATGTTTAATTTAGGTCATCCATGATTATAATCTATTTAAATCTGTCATAATATTTTGTAAATAAAATTTTAATTAACCCAAGAATATCCTCAGTGTATGTCAAACCATGTTTTTTGTAAGGAAACACTCCCTATGCACTAGAATGATAATCGAGATATACTTGAACAACTCTTTTTAAGGTTATTAAAATTATACACATCTATACCAAAACTAGATCAACCTATAGTATATATATAGAGAAGTTTTTCTAGGAAAACCACACCCCTTTCTTTACTATAAATTTTTATGTTCTCATATACATAGTATTATCATAATAGTTCAGATTAATGTTTTCTCAAAATAATTTCCAAAGATAACTAAATATTTCTTTGATACTAACTATAGCGGCCCATACTTTTCATACAAAAAAAATACATATTATTAGATAAATATTCAATATATAACATAACTATCCATGACCAATTCATATAGGTTTAGTGTGTTTCAAAACATGGATACATAAAAACTTGTCCATAAGATATTTACAACATCTCCTACTAGGTTCTTCATAACTATAATTATTAATTGATATATCATACTTAAAACCATTATTCATAACCTGGGTAAATGAAACATAAGAAAGGGTGAGCTCATATACTTAGTAAGGTTAAATAATAGATATATCAATGATCCGCTAAGAATATCATGAGATTATAGGTATGTGAACATGAGCCTAAAATTTAAAACCATATGCAGTATATCATAGGTCATACTCAGGAGTCAGAGCATATATCCTAGATGTTCATAAGACATTAATCATAAAGGAATCAAAGAAAATTATCCATGAGATAATAACATTAGAATAAGACATAAATTTTTGACATACACAGAAGTATAGAATTTCGTTTCCGTAGTCAAGGATCACTAACATGACTATTATAGTGGATTGGGCTCACTCCCCATTCCATCATATCCTAAGTTAAGGTTCACTCTCAATACTATACTAGTGGATGGAGTCCCTTATATATCTAGGTTCACTACCCATTCCAGTCCATGTTATCTCATGAGACATCTATCTTTACATAATACATTGGAGGGATATATAATTCTATTACTATATTTCAAATAATGAAAATATTACATATGTGTGCCATAATATCATGAAACATTCATCATAACAAAACCCATGGAAAGGATATAGGTTTAATAAACATTTCATCACAGCGTTATAGAATAACTAATGGAGTGGAGATGGGTTTCATAACAGTCTCATCTTATCTTAATTAACCTATGGGAAATAAACAGGTTTGTAATGACATAGACTCTAGTAGCCCAGAGAGAGTGGCTAAATTATTAAATTGGAACTAGATATAAGTCATTACATCTCAAAGGACAGGATAGTTGATAGACTTGGAAAACTACATGCGCTCTTGAATTTCACATAATATATGAAAACATTAAAATACAATATAGTATTTTCTTTGAGTACACCATTATTACATTTAGAAAAACCTTCCATATCAATCATAATAAACATCATGGAATCCAATGGAAATTAAATATAAGTAGTTATCTTAGATTCTCAGTAAATGTATGCATACATAGGAAGATAAAAAAGAAGGAATAAATAATATGGACATAATAAATGATGATCAAATAATTCCATATAAATAATATCAAGAGTTAGATATTTATACAAGGATAACATAAAAATCAAATAATCGCATAGACATAAATAATTGATTTCATGATAATGGAGTTCATAATGTTGAACATCTGAAACTTACCATTTATTCCTTATCCAAGTCATATGAAAATAACATCAATGCAATGTTCCATGACAATTATATAAATGGGTAAGTCCATAGCACAAACCCAATATAGTTTTTCTCATGAGCCTTACCAATGCATCAAGGGGATATAATGGTCCCCATATATTACTTAGTAAGTAAAATATTTTCCTCATATGAAAGGGTTGAAACATAATCAACCTAAACATTCAAATTTAAAAACAATCACAAAAAATCTAAATAATTTTCGATAATCATAAACCATCTACAATAATATGGTTAATTGTATCAAAATAGTACATCCCTAGTCAAATTTATCATAATTCATCCAAATAAATAATAATTATAGTATCATTACTTCATATCACCAATAGATAATAAGAAAAAAAGTAATTATTTCATTGATAATTATAAATACTATAAAAAATTACATTAAAAATTTATTAAGGGAAATACCATTTTTTACTTTGAAAATAACTTTTAAAAATTAAAAATTAATATAATATTAGGAAAACATTTTAAAAAAATAAAAAATGTAGTTTTTTTGGGATCATAAAATAATTAATCAATCATGTTGGTGGTAAATACTATTCATAACATATAAGTTAGAAACTGTTCCTTTCATAGTTTTGTAAAAAGGTCAAAAGTGCCTTGTTCAGAAAATGAAAATAATATTCCTTTTAAAATCATTGTATAAGAAATTAAAACAATTTGAAATTTTTTTTAGTAATTAATTATATAATATTAAAAATATTTTTTAAAAAAATTATAAAACATATGGATATGAAAAAAGAAAGGATTCCCAACAGAGTATAAAAACAAAGTATGTTTTCTTAAAAACATGATTTCATTATCTTGAGTACCTAATGAGTAGAAAAGGAAAAGAGAAGTTATAATATCTTGAAAAAACCAGACTATAATAAACAATATTTTTTATAATATATAAATATAATATAATTTTCTCATGTAAGTCATAAACATAAATAATCTCAAATAATGATGAGATTATAAAATAAACCCTTATCATTTTGGTACCTTTTGAATTATAACCCCAATGAGAGAAATAAATTCATATAAAATTTTAAATAAAATTAATATAAATATATTAATTATATAACATAGTAAAGGTAAGTATGTACACACACAAAAAAGTTTTAGAGACCTAGTTTTTTCCTCATAAAACTTTGGAATATTTCTAGATATATTTCCAGATCTAGGCATTGAGACAGCTTGAAATTACGAGGCCTGGTGAGCCCGCAATAAATTATACAAAAATATTAAGTATATTTTATACTATACACATGAATGAAATGGAATAACTCTAAAAATGTAACTCAAATTAGAAATCTGAGGCCACGGTTATATCCGGAACATGGTGTTTACCCTAAGTGGGGAATAATATTTGTCTGCGCAAGAATTATGTGAGAAAAATCACCCAGGGGGAAATTGTAAATAAACTGACTAAACTTAATTATTTTACCCCAGAAACTGAATCAAATAACTTTTTAAAAGGGAATCGTATTGCAAATCTGAGACCACCATTCAGTTCGGAATGGAGTGTTTTACCTAGGCACGACATAAAATGAGGGGACACGAAGTTTTCAGATTCCATGATGAGCGATTCTCATATAAATATAATCTTAGAGAATTAGAATTAGGGTTAGCCCCTAATTATCTCTCTCTCTGTGTGAAAATCCTCTATCCCCTCTCTCTCCCCTCTCTCTATCTCTTGTTTTATCAGCAGATCGAGGATGAATCGTTGATGGAACTCTGGAACATCGCAAAGGAATCGTAGCACACATTGTCAATGACGAATTAATCCAATGAGTTAGGATTATTATTGTTTTTTTCACCCAAAATTTCTATTCTTTATTTATTCTCGAATTCCCCATCAATTCTCCATTTTGAGCATCAAGGATATGGCCAAACGAACAAGGACATCATCTGATCCACTTTTTTAAATCCCCGTTTTACTATGTTTTTTTCCTTTCTTTTCCTTAAATATTCACTGAGTCAAAAGATCTCCAAATCATTAATTAGAGGATGGTGTTGTGAATCCCTAGACCTAAGGATCCAAAAACACTTCTCATTTCAATTTTCCAACCACCAGAGCTGTCTCAGTGGTCTGTAGAGAAAGGCTGAGGTGCAGTTCCAACTAGGGAATAGGTTGGCAGTAGCGCTGGTCAGTCGGAGGCTGAGTGTAGAAGTGGGGTGGTGAGGAGGCTGGCAGCACGGTTGACTGACAAGTAGAGAAGGAAAATCTGATGGGGTACTAAATCATTAGGAGGAAAAATCGGGGGTGGACCATCAAGCTGAGGCCGATGTGGCTGGAGCCGTCAGGTGGTGTCGGCACGGCGGTGCCGCCTTGAGGCCAGGCTAGAAGCGAGGCATAGGGATCATAATGTGTGACCCCAAGTAGCAGCAACCAGTGCGATGTAGGTCACCTTGTTGATGGGGGCACATAAGGGGTCCCAAGGTGGAGGGGCACCTAGCCAGGTAGGGGGTGTGAAAGCAGGGTCAGTGGTAGCTAGGCTAGGCTAGTGACAGAGTGGTATGGGTTGTAGTCCAGCTACAACAAATTGGGTTGGCTGAGGTGGGCCGGCCTAAGTGGAGGGGTCTTGCCAGTTTGGGTTGTTCTGTCCAGTTTGGGCAGGACTGGTCCAAATTGGATAGATACTTCTTTAAACGTCCATATCTCTTAAACCAGACATCTGATTGAAATGTTGTCTATGGCCACATACCACTCTCACTAAGCCAAATCTTTTTAGACCAATTCAGTACATTTATGTCCCGGTTTAATTTCTCGATTGTATTAAATTCTTAAGTTTAATAAGAACAATATAATTTTTATTATTCAGAAACCTTTCTTTAGATATATCTTTTAAAAAGAATTTCCATTTAGCATGATGCCATTAGAGGTGAGATCCTAGTCCTTTGGAAGACATTTCAAGATTACTTTAGGGTGTTTAAACGAACATCGTGGTATGATCCCCATAGGCCTCAGTTCATACGCTTTGTACTGAAATGAATCTTTTTCACTAGGTATCTTTTTTGGATGATCGTGTATTTGATCCCATGTATTTTTATAAGAGGATAGAAATGGTGTTGCCCATATAATTAATTTAGGGACCAAGGTATGGACCCTATGAGATTCATTTTGAGTGTAATGCAGCATTACACAACTTTTCCATCGGATTTCTGTTGGGGGTGCGTTAATAGTCTACATCGCATGTTTTTATGCAAGTATCACAATGGTGTGATCTGTTTACATGTGTAGATACATCTTAGTGATCTCATTAACTATGGAAACATAAAGGTAATATCAATGGAATATCTTTATGTGGTGTTTTATGAGAACCCTTGGCCTAGATCCACATCCACTCTGATGAGAGTGGAGAATATGTGTGAAGAGATGTTGTCAAATTTTATGGGTTCATTTGAGGAGCCATGTCGATGAATTATGTTTTCAAACTAAAAATCAATATTGAGTTTCGTGTGCTTGATAGCCTTTTGGCTAGTTATTCTTTGTACTCTAGGAGTGAATTGGCGTGCCTGGGGGAATATGTTTTCATTTTATTACCCAAGAATGTTTAGGTACACATCCAGGTGATAAGTCGGGGTCACACATCATGTGGGCCCCACATACAATGTGTACCACTTTGTGAGTCTTCTATCTCTCGTATCTCCTTCTTTTGGACACAGATTTCAACCTGTTAGTGGCCTATCCTTAGTGTTTTTTCACATGGAACACGATGGTGCCTTTAGTAGTGGATTCTGATTTATGATGTGAGATGTTATGGGGTGACACCTGATGACTAAAATGACATTCTTCTGAAAGGAACCATATAGTAGTGATGGCCAGTATGTTCCTTAGTGATTTCTGAGATGATTTATCCAGTATGGATGACCGATGTTCCTTGATGCTTTTTTGAGAGGTTCTATCTAGTAGGGATTACTAGTGTGTTCCTTTTTACTTTCCAAGAGGTACCATCTAGCAAGGATGGATAGTGTTCCTCAGTGTATTTCTAAGAGGTTTCATCCATAATGGATGGCCAGAGCTGTTTTGAGTTTACCTCTAGCTGGGTGAGGAAGTGTTCCTCAATGGAAGATCTGGGTTTGGGCTGGGAATTGGTCCTAGATGGCTGTTCCAGGCTTCCCTCCAGCGAGGCTGGGTAATGGGTCCCATCGATGACACTTATCGAGAAGTACCCTTCAGCTTTCCTAGGTAGTGGGTCTCCGTTGAGTTCTCGGTGGTAATCCCCCCAAAGGTTCTAGGGCACAGATACCCAATGTCTTGAGTGGAACCCTCCAGCCAGGCTAGGCATGTGTCCTTGACTTTGAGGAATGATATCTCAACTGTCCGACATGGTGACGAGATGTGCCTTGATATACCTTTAGACTCACAAGGTAGAGGGAATATTTTCTCACCAAGACTCTCCCTTTGTACATGAACTAAAACCCTGAGGGTGAGATAGTTTCCCACAAAGTAGATGCTATCAAGGTAAGGTGATTGAGTCCATTTGACTTGCAGTTCAGAGAAGATGTGTGAGATGTTGGGTATCAATGTTGGTTACTTCTGGGACTGTTGGCTACTCACTTCCTTAGGTTGAGATGTGATATGGAGATCCCCTTACTCTTTCATCTGGGTTTCTTTGATTGAGCACACACACACACACATATATATCCTATTTCAGTACCCACTCTTTGTGTTTTGGCTACTATCCTTACAAGATAGGGGATGACATGTAGGGTATGCTACATTCTTTATAATTCTAGATTCTTAGTGTTGTACAAGTCTAATATCCTACTATAGGTAGAGAAAACTCTATGAGAAGTTAATATTCTCACCATTTCTAGATCCTTGTGTTTGTATGATCTTACCTCACTCTCTTATTGGGTTGAGTGGCACTACTTTTTTTGTACCTTGTTTTATCTTCTACCCCCACCTTCAGTACATCTTTTTTCTACTCCCTTGAGACTTCAGGTATCCTAATGAGTATTTCTATACTCACCCCTACTTAGTATTTTCCTATACTTAGTGTTCCATTGCAGAAGATAGAAAATTTTATCATGAAATCCGAGGATCTTAGGGATACGAGGTGCTTGGACCGTGTGCAATGGTCATAGCTTGGGATCCAAGAGTAGGGCTCTCTCAGCTATTTTACTTTCCCACTTTTGGTCAGATTATTTCATTTTTCTAGTTGGTCCCCCCTTTTCCCTTTTAGTTTACTTTTCTATACTTATACTGTTTTGAGGTCGATACATTTTTGGGTTTTATATATAGAAATGTAGTATCTTTCTCTTTTCCTCTACTCTTTTTCATTTATTTGGTTGTGTGCATGTGTACAGGTTCTTAGCCAAAGGCCTTCCTAAGACTATTGTTCCTTCAGCACTAGTTTCACCCCTAGCCTATGGAAGCGAGCTTGGGTTTGTTGCGGCAGGATCCTCGGCATGGGTTGGGTCATGAAAACGTGGTATTAGAGTTGGTTCGACCCTTGGGATGTTGTTCGGATGCTTCCCTCAAAAGGTATTAGTTGGGTTTAGGGAAACAGTGTCCAAGTGTCTCGAGAGTGGCTCTTAGGATAGGGAGTCCAGTGATGGTATGGGTGGCCTGCATATTCATTCACCAAGACCCTGATTACAATATTTACGACTTTTCACCATGATACACTCGTTGTAGAGAACAATGAATGATGCATCATATAAGATTGAGTATTTGATTGTATATCTTTTGTTAAATCCCCATATTTGTTGTTGATATATATATATATACTCATCTAACCGCGATACTTCTTGATATTATTCAGGATGTTTCCAAAATGACAAACACCTTGGATAATGTCTCGAATTCAAGATGAAGACCTTGTGAGAAACAAGGCCTCAATTGATGATCCATCATGTGATCCCCTTCCTCCATGTGGGAAGGTAGTAGCGCCTCTACATGTTGAGCAGCAGACAATCCCAGCTGAGAGGGCTGAGGACGTGCATAGGATGATTCGACCCCATGATTTCTAGTGCCAGAGACTGCTGAGGTTTCATGATGAGCCAGACCCTCAGGAAGTAGAGGTTTTTCTAGAGTCAGTGTTCCACCTCTTCAGGCTTATGCAAACAATACAAGGTTTTATAGTGGCTTTGAAAACAAGCCTTTTCAATGGATGAGTTGGTCATTGTTGGAGATCATTTACTCAGATACATGATGAGTCGGTGATCTTATAGGGTGACATCCAATAGATATTTCATGTGGAGTACTACCCCTCCTACTTTCAATCCTTTCAACTTCAAAAGATCCTATAGTTTCAATAAGTATGGATGATAGTGAAGGAGTATGCAATTAGGGTCACAGACCTTACACACTACTCTCTGGACACGATCCATGATGGGTACATCCAAGCACAAAATTTTGAGCAGGGACTCAACAGAGAGATATGTGATATTCTAGTACCCTTGAGAAACCCCACCTATGTCGGGGTTCTGGATCAGGTTCTGGTGACAAAGAAATTTCAATCAGAGAGATGATATATATTCTGTTGTGGTAGTGAGCGCAATAGACCTAAGAGGTTTTCTACAGCTAGAAGATGTGAGTCGATAATATCTTTTTATAGGAGGCATCCCCATAATAATTCTCATGCACATTTTTTTATGGGTCTGAGGCAGTGTAGAGTGTGGGGAAATACTAGGGAGGTTCACTATTATGCTTATGATGGGAGAGATCACATTGAATGAGACTACCTGGCCAGACGAGCTGAGAATCTTAGGTAGGCAATAGGTGAACCGACATGGCAGAGAGATCATCATGATCTGGGATCCTCCAAGCCGGGACAGGGTGGTCCCTATGTAGGTGCTGCTAGAAGAGGAGTAGTAGGATTTAGAGGTGGGGGACGACATTATGAGCTCCACCCACCACCACCACCACCACCACTAGGCGGCCCATGTTAGGCTTAGAAAGATGGAAACTAGGACCATGGACAACCACAAGTTTTGGATTTCTATGATACTATAGATCATGAAATAATAATAGGTACACCCTATGTTATATCTACTATTTTTAGTACAACATGTCATACACTCTGTGAAAAACTCTTTTCTTCCAGCTCCTTGTTTGAGGTTTTACCGAGGTGATGTGGGGTGTTTGTGAAACCCTGTGTTGGTGGTTTTAGTCATATATTTGAATGCACTATGAAGAGTGGCATTCCTCCACCGTGATGATTTTTTGGGATGCGAGAAAAACATTTAGGTTGAGTCAGTTCTACTTAAAGAGGATAGTATCGAGGAGTGGTGGAAGAGTCCCTGTGACTTTTGCGTTCATGTAGGGGTTGTGTAGAGGAGTGTTGGAGTAGGTCCTGGCATTTCCAATGGAGTTTTTATGTTTAACGTCCATTTTTTTGGAATTCCATTAGTGGGTATGAAGGAGTGCCTCTTTTGGGGATTACTCTCGTTCCAAGGGAGGCAAAGAAATGTGTGGTATGCCACGTACTTTCCATGTCTATCCTCTTTGGGACAGATGAGTTTACACACCTTCCCTATTCATTAGTACCTTATGTGATCAACGTCGAGTCCTAATACTATAGTTATCAAGTACAGGTCATGGTGATAGAGACCCCATGAACAGAACTGCATGACTCACTATCTAGTGCTGGAAGCAGTAGTCTTCTCCCTAGAGATGTGGAAACACTACCTTCTAGGAGAGAACTTTGTTGTTTGTTCAGGCCACCAAAGTCTCATGTACGTCTTCACCCAGAGAGACTTGAACCTAATGTGGCAAAGTTGTTTGAAAATCCTATGAGACTATGACTTCGAGATTGTTTGTACATTGGGAAAGGGAAGTGTTGTAGCATATTCCCTTAAGGAGAAAACCTAGGATCGCCTAGTATGGGAAGTTTCAGAGAAGTTAACATCCCTACAGTTGACCCTGAGGGAGTATGAGGGTATAGATTCCTTAAGTTTATGGTGTTTTCTTATTCACTTCTCAAGCCTATAAGAGTGTCTTAGTTGTGATACATCAGCTTTGAAACCTTGTATGTCCAGATATCCTTAGGTGTATCACCATATGGATATTTTGAAGGAGGGGATCATGAGATCCTGTTCAAGGGGAAAATGGTGACTTTGGTCATGATGTGGGATATATATGTTCAGAATGAAAGTAAAACAATCCATGAGTTTTTTTGGGCTATTCGGGAACGTGCAAAGAGATGGAGAGGTTGCCTACCACCATTCCTTACCCCCAATAGCTAGAGTGGTTGCATGAAGTCTCCAACATGTCACAGCTAATGAGATACATGTATATTACTATGCACTTTATCAATAGGGTATACCTTATGAGGATGAACCATACCTTCGGTTCACATGTTGTTCCAGCATGGATACATGTAGGTTTTTTTTGGGGAGTGGGAGATCTAGGTGTGATCTTATTGTCCTGATTTGTTTCCCCAGTTTTTCTTTTTAGGGGACAAAATATTGAAGGAGGGAAAGATATAGAGACTCAATATTGTCCTTTTAAGACTTTATAATATTTATAGGAATATTTCTAGAGTTAGGAAATAGAATAAATCCGAGTCCATGGTTGAGTATGAAAATAAATTATAAGAAAATATTAAGTATATTTTATACTATACATGTAAAGGAAATGGAATAAATCTCAAAAGGTAACTTGGATCACAAATCTGAGGCCATGGTTGAGTCCGACACTTGGGGTTTACCCTAGGTGGGGCATAAACATTATGGACATGGGACTTCTGTGAAAAAAGACACCCAGGGGAAAAAATGTTAAATAAAATAATTAAACTTAATTATTTTCCCTTGATGTCGAATAAAATAAATTTTTAATGGGGACTCAGATTAGAAATATGATACCTTCATTGAGTTTGGAATGGGGTGTTCTACTTAGGTGTGACATTAAATGAGAGGTCATAGAGGTTTCGAATTCTGCGTTGAGTCAGGATTCTATAAATATAATATTATGTAATTATAATTTGGGCTATCCCCTAATTATATATATATATATATATATATCTACAAATACACTATCCACTCTCTATTCCCACTCTCTCTTTTTGTTTTTTGGTGGATCGAGGACAAATCATTGATAGAACTCCATTGGATCACAATGGAATTGTAGCGCATGTCATCAACAACAAATGGATCCAACGAGCTGGGATTATTGTTGTTTTTCGCACCCCAAATTTCCATTCTTGATTTATTCATGAATTCATCATAAATTATCTATTTTGATCATCTAGGTGATGGCTATAAAAACACATCCATCACCCTATCCCCTTTTTCATGTTCTTCTCCATTTATCACCTTAAATCTTCACTACGTCGAAACAACACTGAATCGTCAAGTGGAGGCTGGCGTTGGGAATCCCTCAACCCAAGGATCCCAAAACACTTCTCATTTCAATTTTCTAACCACGTAAGTGGTCCTGCTGGTTTTTAAAGGAATAAAGAGGTGTTATTCAAGCTATTGCAGATGTTGATTGTGGCACTGGTTGGCCGAAGGTGGAGCACAACGACGAGGTACCGAGGAGGCTGGCGGCGCGATCAGTCGAGGAGTAGAGCAGGAAAATCCTGCAGGGTGCTGAGGTAGTAAGAGGCAGAACTATGAGTGGACCAATGAGATATGGTCAGTGTAGTTGGGCCCTTCTAGTGATGTTGACATAGAGGATCCACCTTGAGGCTAGGCTAGATGCGAGGCAGAGGGATTGTGTCCTGCAACCCTAGGTGGAAGCGACCCATGCGGTGCGGGTCACCATGTTGGCATGGGGACACAACAGTTCCCAAGGTGGAGGGACACCTGGAAAGGTTGGGGGTTCGTAGGCTTGGACGGTTACAAGTGGGTCAGGCCGACTACAATGGACTAAGCCAGCTAGGGTGGGCAGGTCCAGGTTGAGGGGTCCGACCAGTTTGGGCTGGACCAACCCAAATTGGACCGATACACCTTTAAACACACTTATCTCTTAATCTAGGTATTTTATTGATGCGCCGCCTATGGCCATGAATCCCTCTTATTGAGTTGAATATTTTTCGAACATTTCAGGATTTTTAGGTCTTTGTTTTGTGGCTCGATTTTACAAAATTCTTAAGTTTAATAACAATAAAATAATTATTATAATTCAAAAACCTTGTATCATACCTATCTTTTAAATAGAATGTCTGTTTAGAATTCCATAAGTGTCTGTATGATTCTGGTCCTTAAGATAAATTCTCAAGAGAACATTTAGGTGTTTAATATAATGGTGTAGTGTGGGCTCCATGGGGCCCGGTTCGCACTCTTTGCGGTGAAATAAAACTTTTCCACCAGATATATATTTTTCATGATTTATTAGTTGATCCCAGGGGTTTTTTCAAGAGGACCACTATGGTTTGATTCATAAAATTAATTTTAGGACTTAGGCATGGTCCCCACAAGATGCCTTTCTAGCATAATGCAACATTACACAACCTTTCCCTTGGATGTTCATTGGGAGTGAGTGAATAGTCTACCTCATGTGTTTTTCTGCAAGGATCATGATGGTGTGATAGATTTAGATGTGAAGATAATTCTTTATTATCTCATTAAATGTGGAAATAGGAAAGGAATACTGGTAAAAGATCCTTCTATATTGTTTGAAGAGAACCCTTAGCTTAGATCCACATACACTCCTAGGAGAGTGGAGAATATGTATGAAGAGATACGGTCAAATGTTTTGGGGTCGTTTGAGGAGGCATGTTGGTGAATTACATTTTTCCCTTTGAATCAGCATCGAGCGTCGTGCACTCGATTGGATTTTAGCTATATATGATGTGTACTCTATGAGTATAATGTCTCTATTTGGGGTACTTTTTTCATTTTGGTACCCAAGAATGGCTAGGTACACAACCATGCAATAAGATGGGGTCACACATCATGTGGGCCCCACAGGCACCATGTACCACTTTACAAATCTTATATCTCTCATATATACTTTTTTTGGACTAGGATTTTGGCCTACGAGTATCCTATCATGAGTTTTTTTCATGTGGAATGTGATGGTTCCCTTTGTAGTGGCTTTTGAGTTGTGATGCGAGATATTCTAGGATGAAACCCAATAATAGTAGTGACGTTCTTTTGAGAGGTACCATCAAGTAGGGATGGCCAGTGTGTTCCTCAGTGCTTTCTAAGGGGTACCATCCAAAAGGGATGTACAGTGTTCCTCAGTTCTTTCCCGAGAGGTACCATCAAGTAGGGATGTATAGTGTGTTCCTCAGTGATTTCTGATAGGTATCATCCAGTAGGGATGGCCAGTGTTCCTCGGTTCTTTTCTGAGTAGTACCATCAACAGGTATGGCCAGAGTTCCTCGAAGCTTTTCTAAGAGGTACCATCTATTAGTCATGGCCAGATCAGTTTCAAGATTACCTCTAACTGGGATGAGAAGTTCTCCCCGATGGTAGATCTAGGTTTACTTCAAGCTAGGCAGTGAAGTGGTCCCCAATGGCTATTCTAGGATTCCCTCCAGTGGGGCTAGTTAGTGGTTCCTATCAAAAAAAACTTTTGGGTAGTACTATGCAGCTAGGCTAGGCAGTGGGTCCCCATAGACTTTTGGGTAGTGATCCCCCCTGAAGTACTATGGCACAGATACCCGATAATGATGGTGGAGATGTGATTTGACATACCTTTTGATTCATGAGGAAGGGGGACCCGTTTCCCACCAAGTCACATCCTTGTGATGTGACCTAAAACTGTGATGGTGAGACAGTTCTTCCCAAAGAGGATAGTATCAAGGTATGGTGATTGAGACCCTTTGACGTGCAGTTTCGAGGCAGGAATGTGGGATGCTGGGCATCAATGGTGGTTACTTCTGGCACTGTTGACTACTCACTTTCTTTGGCTGAACTGTGATATAGAGATCCCCTTACTCACTCATTTGGGTTTCTTTGAATGAGCATATATATACATATATATATATATATATATATACTATTTTGGTACCCACTCCTTGGGTTTTGACTACCCTCCTTCTAGGAGAGGATAAGACGCACGAGGTATTCCACATGCTTTCTGTTTCTAGCTTCTCGTGGTTGGATGAGTCTAATCTCCTACTATAGGTATAGAAAACTCAATAATAAGTTCATCTTCTCACCATTTCTAGCTAATTGTTTTTGGATGATCTTATTTCACTCTCTTGTTGGGTTGAGCTGAAATTCATTTAATGAGCCTTATTATATCTACTTCTCCCCCTTTAGTATATCTTTTGATGATCCCCCCATTAGTACATATTTTTCAGCACCCTTGAGCCTTCAGGGCATCGAAATGAGTATTTTTATACTCACCCCTACTTGGGATTTTCCTGAACTTGGCGTGCCCTTGCAAAACAGATAGTTTGATCCTGACATCATAAGATCTTAGTGATAGAGGGTTCTTGTACCGTGTGTAGTGGTCAGAGCTTAGAATCCAGGAGCGAAGCTCTCTTAGCCATTTTACTTTTCCACTTGTTGACGGTTTGTGGAACTTTTCTGTTTGTGAGTGTTTTTCCCTTTTCCCTTTTAGTTTACTTTTCTTAATTGTATATTTTAGAGTTTGATGCATATTTTTTGTTTATATATATCGATGTAGTAATTTTCCCCTTTCTTGTGCACTTTTGAATTGAGTTGGTTGTGTGCATGTGTACATATTCTTAGGCAAAGGCCTCCCTAAGATTTTTGTGCCTTCGGTTCTAGTCACCACCCCTAGGAATATGGAGGTGGGCTTGGGTTAGTTTTGGATCAATCCCTGGCATGGGTTGGGTCGTGACATAAGTGGTGGGCATGACATATGTCTTGTAGAAGTAAAATTGAGACGAGAAACCCTTACCTGGGATCCGAATTCCTTCGTATGTGTTTGAAAATACTATATAATAAATATATATTTATTTTAAATATATAAATAAATATATTAATATATATATTTATAACAACATATATGATTTACTTATAAAATTTATATCACCAATTTATTCATAATTTGTTATCAAAATCACTATTATGGGTGGTGACTACTTTGTTTTTCAAGTATGATTTGGTTTAGTATTTTTGTTCCTTAAAATATTATCATGATTTGATCATAAATATAATGTTTATAATGATACAATTATCAGGTATGGTCATTTTATACATGTTTAAGGTCATATTTAAAGTTTATATATAGAAAAATGAATTACATTGTTCGCGGATATGGTAGGTCTTACGTACGCATGAACGATGCTTTCGTTTTTTTATGGATAAAATTAAAGAAATTTAAATAATGATTATCATTAATATAATCATTATTATATCATAATAATCATATATATTCAACAAATATGTCCTTATTTTCATCCATGTAAAACTGAAATGAAAAAGGAATCACATCGATTTGTGGAGATGGTAGTCCATATACGAATGACGTTGTCATTATCCAACAGATTGGAAGATAAAAAGGAATATATGATATTATAGTTCCAAAATAATATTTATTTTATAAATATAATATATACTCATTATTACTATATTTGTAACCATCCAACTAAATTGGTGTTGAAAAATGAATTATAACACTATGTGGAGATGGTAAGTCGAATATATGCACAAGTATTGTTTTCACTTTTTATATGATGTAAAAGAGATGGAATACGGTTTTTCTTAGATAATAATAACATAGTAGAATATTTATGATACTTAATTTATTATTTTATGATTGGTAAAGCACATTGATTATAAGTAGATGAATACAATAGACTTAAAAGAGCTAGTAAAGACGATAACCTCTTCTACAGTTGAATTACTCTATATCTCTTATTATGGGACTTAGAGTAGGTCTTTTGGAATAATGATAATCTATAGAATTAATTTGATAAAGTTTATAAGGTATTTATTTAGGTTTTTGTTGAGATATGAGGCTCAATGTTGTGTAAATAAGTTAGGTAGGAGGTTCCCTTTTATAATTGAGCTGAGGGGAATTTTTGGATTTTCTTAAAGGATTAAATTATAATAAATTCATTCTCAAGAAAAATGTATCCCAATTTGTAGGTATTCAAACCTATGGTAAGATATAGTTGAAATATAATCAATAAATAAAATATGGATATCTTTTTTTTGGCATTTTAAACATTATCTTTTGGCTTTATCCATTAGTTAACCTATTTTAACATTAATTATAATACCATATTTTCACACTTAAAGGGACATAACATTACATATAGGGTAATTATAGAGTAATAAATGGAAAATGTTTAAAATGATAGACCATATATTATCCCTATTTTCCTCTTTAAAGATTTTTATGATTTTTTAAATACTTTAATAAAATATTATTTTGATAAATTATCATTATTGAAAATTTTGATGATATTCATTTAATTTCACTTCAAATAAATCAATAAAAATATTTATCTTTAATATAATTAATTTAAACACCTTTAATATTTCATATTCACCTAAAAAATCAGTGTAACACTATAAATATCTACAGTTATATCACTTTAAATATTTTTAATATCCTTTATTTTATTTTTCTATTAATTGAATAAATATTGTACTAGCATTGTGCAAGAATTTAATGTTATTATATAATCAATTAAAATTTTAAATAAATTATAATAATAAAAATAATTTAATTTTTTACAACATTTACATTTTTATTCATCTGTAAATTTCTTTGGTCCCTATGTGGACACTTAATAGATATTTAAAACTGAGAGAGTGAAATTTTGTAAATTTTTTGGATTTAAATCTAATATGGGTAATTTTCATGAATAGTTTTCCATTAAACATCTCAATTTCATTAATATGGTATTAAAGGTTCAATTTAATTTTTCCAAATATAATTAAGATGAAATATTATGACCTTATAACATAATTTTTACCAAGATTATCCCGATCTACCTTTTACTAAGGTGATAAATTTTACCACGGTTATTATTTATATTGATCAAAAATAAAAGGGCCATATTTATCAATTTTGAAACTCATGATTATAAATATGTAATCCATTTTATCAAATTCATAACCTATAATTATTATAATTTAATTTAAAATCAAAAAATTCAAGGTAAAAAGGTTTCATAAAAATTTCTTTTTCATATAAAAATGATTTTATACCAAATCCAATAATTAAATTGATTCCAATGAAAATAATTAATTTATTAATAATATAATAGTACTAATATTATATTTATATTACTTAAAAATTTATTTTTTATATTCTTGAAAAATATAATGTTATCAAAAAAATTTGATATTTTTCACTATTTATTGGAAAATCAATATTTATAGAAAAATTTGAAAATTTCACCCAAATATAATTTTGATATTATAATTTACAAAATTATATTATATTTTCAAAATTAAATTTATATAAGTTCCAAAAATAAATATAAATCTTTTCTCACAAAAACCAATAAAAATAGTTTTTGAAGAAAATATTTTTCTGAAGCGTAAAATAATTCTTCTGAAAATTTAGAAATTAAATTTTTGAAGTACTAAAAAATGAATTTTTATTTAGTAGGTCATTTATATATATTTCATAATTTTTTCATACTATTCATAACCTAAAATTTAATGGATTTGAGTTAATTAAATAATAATATTTTAATTGTGTATTTCAGTTCATTTATACATGATGTTGCATGTTGTGTACTCTATAAAAAATTATTTTTATTTTAAAATATCAGATTGTAACATTCTCTAAACCCCATTTAATAAACATAGGCCTTAAAATTTGAACTTTTTATTTATATTAAATGGTTTTTCATCTAAAAAATATTTTGTGGAAGACCCACATCATAAAAAGGATTAATAAAACTTATTCTTAAATGCGAGAAAAATAAGTATGAAGGTCACCAAAAAACTAGGCTTCCATATATAAGAACATTATTGATAAGTGCAAATATGGACATATAAGAGAAATCTAACACCTAAGGACTGATAGAGAGTGATAGAGAACATGGTCAGGAGAAATTTTCCCATATCAAAACTATAAATATGTGATAGAATAAAAGACCAATGATTTATTAGTAAGAAAATAAAACATATTACCTTTTTTATTTAAAGGTCATTTTCATAAAATTGGGGTATTATTTTACTATCCAGATAAATAACTCAATAAAATAAACTTACCTTATTTTGTTCCATGTCATAAATATAATCTCATCATTTGGTTATGCATCAGTTTATTTTCACTTTAACTCTTTTGTGAGGAAATTCATATGTGAGATGAATTATTTATTCCTGAAGTATTTTTAATGAATCATAAGATCCACAAGTAAATCATTAAACCTCTAAAAATATACTAAAACAAAAAAAATTCACATGTTATCCAAAATGATGAATCGTACTTTATCCTAAAACAATATTATCCAATGTTCAAATTAATCTATTACATAAGTAATTAACCTTATGGATCCTCCATAATTTGTATTAAAAAATTCAAAAATTCAAAAATAAGGTCATTAAATTTCAAAAATCAACTTATCATTAATCAACCATAAATTAGCTCTTAATGTCACATGTAAATAAATTGATAAAAAATTCTCCTAAAACATAGTAATTAGTTAAATTACTATAAAACCTTAATGAAAACATGTGGAATTCTAATAAATAAATCCCTCCTTATTCCTTAAATAAAATCTGATTTTATATAATATATTTCAGAAATCTAAAAAAATACTGTAAACTCCATCATGAATCAGATTAGAAATCAGTTCCCTGGAAATTAGTACTATCTTCCTTACTTTATCAATAATTTCATTATCTTTTTATTTTAACATTAGTCACATATTAAGGGTTATATTTCCATTAATCGTGTGTTTTTCCATAAAATATCACCTTACTATAAAATCACATTTATAGTTCGCCAGTACTATTGAACACATTCTCATAAATCCTTAAAGAAAAACTATATTAGCATAGTCCTATGATGTTTCATGATTATTATAACCAGAATAACATTGATAAAAATACTTCTACAAAAAAAATTATTGAATTCAAAATACACAAATACTTTAATAATTCCACATCATATGTAGTAATAACATAAGTTTTAGCTTAGACCCTTTACTTCTTCTGAGGTATATTTCCTTGATGTTTGGGGAATTCATTTTCACGGTGCCTCATATCCTTAAATTTGAATCATTTCACACTGATCGATTATTTTTTAACCTTTCAATTATGATCCTGGTAGAATTTCTCTTAACACTTATAGAAAACTCTCATTAATTTCATGAAATTATAAGATTTTTTCCTTCCAAAGTTATCACATGTGGGAAAATCATTATTTATCTTCTTACCTTTATATATTATTTTTTATACCATCCTTTTTTTCTCTTTCTTTACTTCAAGGACATAAGACTTTTATCATTATTTTTTTAGGAAGGTGGTGCCTTCGTCAAAGACCAAGGCACAATTTATTTAATAGAGAAAAAAAAGATTAAATGATTCTGAATGATGGAATCTTATTACAATATTTCTTAAAAAGTGGAATCAAATCACTAGGCATTTCATCCTACCATGTAATGACCTTGTTGACTCCCTTATTGGAAAGACCATATGTAACCATATTCACTTCACAGAAGGCATGTGTAATAATGTAGTTGGTTTCCAAAATCAATGTGAGACAATTCATCCAACGGGATGTAAGCTGCCAAGCAAGATGCACCACACACTTCCAAATACCATGGATGGTAGTGGTTGGATCACTTTCAATCCGAATATTGGTCCAACCTTTTAGTTTATAAAAGTCAATAACATGAATGACCCCCATCATTTCTACTTCAAGAGTCGAGGTCGTACCATATCCACCAAAAAAGCATACGAGACATTGTCCAAGATGATCTCTAAAAATGGCACCACATCCAGCAGGTCATGAGTTTCCTTTGGAGGAATCATCGACCTTCAATTTGATCCATCCTAGAAGCAGGGCTTGCCATAATACATCCAAATTGTGTCTAGGCTATTGATAAAGACCAGTAATCTTAAGATGATGTAGGATCTCAAAGTCTCCCATGGTGTTGTCACAATAGGCTTTTTGAATCATGGCGGCATCATGAATGGAAATGGAAATCCTCACACAACTTTCATTAATCTTGAATGAGCATTTATTACGATGAATATTATTTTTTTCATACCAGATCACATGGAGGAGCTCAGTAACATCAGCCAAAAAAATATTCTTAATTTGTTGTGAGGATTTGAATCTAGTACATCGTTGAAGTTGGGATCAGATTGAGTTAAGGAGTAACCATCTACAACTGAAGATGTCAAAAATATAGTTCCAAATAGCTGAAGCTATAGCAAAAGAAAGAAACATATGATCAACATCTTTCCTATAATCGTTTCCCAAGTTACATTTGGAGTAAAGTTGGATCCCAAAGGATTGAAAATAAACATTATTGGGGACTCTATTGTGCAAAATACGCCAAACAAGAGTAAGTATCTAGGGTTTAATCCAGGGTTTGATAAACGAATTCAACCAAAATAAGTTAGAATTAGTATCAATGAAATTTTATTTAAAGAAACTCTTGGAATTAAGGACACCATTACAGGCAGGTTCCCAAATAAAAAAATATTTAACGTTATAAAAGGGATAGTTGTTAATGACATTTCGGATGTTTTCATGAAGGTATATATTGTGTGAATTTAAAACATCCCTTATAGTGGAGTTGATGTTATTAGGAGGGGGATTTAGAGGCATCATGGAAATTAGAGGAACCCTTATCTACTTGTGAAGACAAAAATTCATGGTTGAATCAGAAGTCTCCATCTATCTAGAGTTATTCCTAATTTTAGTATAGGAATGTATAATGGATGTCCAGATGGAAGAGGTGATATAGTTAAAATTTCTATTTCCATGCTTAGTAATGAATCTTTTTTGAGAAAATAAATAGAGTCTGAGTTGTTTTTAAGAAGCCTCCAAGTGATCCTAGCTTGAAGAGCATCATTAAAAGGGTTCATATATTCTATGCCAATACCACCCTTATCTAAAGGTTTACAACAGGTGGACCAAGGGATGGTCATAATCTTCTTTTCAAGCGTGCTTCCGGTCCAAACAAAATTTGTAATGAAAACATTAATTTTCATTAGCAGACCAGCAGGCCATTTGTAAACCATCATCGAATAGACCATTTTGGAAACAATTTTAGATTTGACAAGGCAGATTCTACCATCCATGGAAAGGGAATTACCCTTCCAAGAGGGAAGCTGGTTAATAAGATGGTCATGAATGCTAGAGAAGTAGCTGGATTTAGGTATTCCCCAAAAGATAGGCACGCCAAGATAGGTGAAAGGGAAAGAGCCTTCCTTTATTCCAAAGAAATTGATGATATTAGTTTTCCTGGTGGAAGGAATGTTTTTCCAAAAAACATGAAGGATTTTTTCCAACTTATAGATTGACCTGAGATTTATTCATAATGAGACAATATAGTTTCAAGACTTTGGATATTTCTTTAATATCCTTGTATGAAAAGGATTAAGTCATAAGCATACAAGAGGTGAGTGGGAATATTGAAATTCTTGGAAGCCCAAATAGGTTTAATATTGTTCTGATCCACAAGATAAGTGAGAAGTCTGATTAAATAATCCTTTGAAATCGCAAATAGAATTACAGAAATTAGATCTTCTTTCTTAACCCTTTGGTGCATTTAAAGAATCCCCTAAAGACACCATTTAGAAGGATAGAGATGATATACCATGAAAACATTTTCCCTTTCATTACATCCCAAAGTTAGAAATATGTTCTCTATGGAAATTATCCATTTCTCAACTACAAATATATTTGTATTCCAATTAAAGTATGGATATTGATGATGAATAAAGTAGTATAACATTATTACACCTCATTATGAATATGCAAGTGGATCCTTTCAAGAAATGTTATTTATCATAACCTAAATCAACCATTCCAAAATAGTTATATAGTTTTAAGCTCTAGATGAATATCCATCTCTAACTTCATTATATTTCTTTCGAGTACAATAATTAGATTGATTACATTCATTGATATAGTTTTTATTCCTTCCACTGTGATCCATTTCTAATAAATTATGTACACTAGATTAGCTCACAACATAATGAACCATAATTTCAAATTTAAAAAATATTGAAACACATAACATAAACTAAAAAATTATTTATAACTAATTTCAAAATAATATGATTGGTTTCTTTGGGAATATTCACAAATTTAGTGATATTGGTAATTCATATAATCTATGTTTTCCTAAATCTTAATTTTAAGGTTTATTCTAAACATTCTTGATGCCAACTATAAATTTCATGACTCCAATAGCCCAGAGATGGGGGATACATTTTTACATTGGCACTGGATATGAGTGATCACATATCAAAGGACCTAATAGTTTAGTAATGTTAAAAACAAGATACATACTTGAATTTCACATAACATTTCAAATCCTTAAAATACAACATGGTATTCTCTATTAGTACACCATAATTAATTTTAGGATAACCCTACATATCAATCTTAATACACTTCAAGGGAAAGAAAATATAAGATCGGGTGAGCTAAAATTCAAAGTATGTGTATCCATTAATAAATAAGGAGTAAATGATACGGTGAGAAATAATTATTATCAAATTATTCTATATAAATAATATCATGAGCCAGAAAAATATCTATGGATATAACAACAAATCAAATAATAAAATGGACATTAATATATAATTCCATATTAATAGAATTTATAATTCAATACATCCAAAACTAACCAATGAGGCCTTGACTAAGACATCTGAAAATACCATCAAGTCATATTCCATGAAATCTACAAAAATGGGTAAGAACTTAGCCAAAAATAAATCTAGTTAGCCTCATAAGACATTTTCATGAACCAGGCCGGGTCGCCATCCAACCCAGCGCCTGACCCGGTCACCAGCAAGACCCTATAGGCGTTCCCGATCCCCATGGGCTGGCACAGGTTCTTAGGTAACAAAATAGTGTAAGGGAACGATTTACCCAAATTAGTAAACACAAAACAACTAAAAAGATAAATAAACTAAAACTGAAAACATACAACCAAATAAGACCTTATACAAAAATCAAATTTACATGTTTACAACTTGAACCAAAATCCAAAAAGTAACAAAAACAGAAGAAACTAAAACCCTAACTCAAACCTCCAAGAAAAAAGAGTGGTGTGACATCCACAAGACAAAAACATTAACCTGCATGAGAAGACCATTAACAACCCGAACCATCATCGATGGGCATAATGCCACAACCTGGAATACACAAAGGACATGATCTAAATACACCCAAAAGTGTATGTAGGGTGTGAGCCAAGATCCTAGTAGGAATTCACCCAATAGAAAGTTTCCACATATAAACATTAAATGACAATCACATTTTTAGGCTTAATAAATGAAAGGACACCAAATATTGAACAACTTTTAAGAAATAGTTTCTATAAAGAAAACAATTTCAAAGAAAGCAACTTAAATAAATAAAAAACACTCTTGACTTTAAGAAAACCCAAACCTTCAAGAAAACCCAAAAGTTACACCATATGCTGATAGTTATTGTAAATTAGTCCAAGAGTACCAAAAGTGGGAGAGGCCATACAGGTACTAGAAAAAATAATGGGACCCTAGAACATCGTGTCTCAGTGAACAGTAGTATAGTAATCATAAAAATATACGTTCTCGTGAACGAGCCAGTATTAGGGAAACACATCCATAACCTAGTGGTATCCAATCATTATCCAAAGTTTATTTAGTGTTGTAATCATCAAACCAGCTAAGTGAAACTAGGCCAGAGCCACTTCCGTATCATTATCACACTAGATCTAGTCTTCCCACCTAGTACCCAGGCTTCCCCTTTTGTGCTCAAGATGTTCCAATTTCACATTTCATGTCAAACTCAGATGAACAAAACAAAAATTGTGTTACCTAAATTCAACCCCACACTTACACACACACAAAATCCATTTGAAATAGTCCTCACACAAAAAGACTTCACACTACTCAATTAAAACAAATTTTTCATAGTTAATAATTATTTATTAAAACATATTAAATATTTGTAAAAAAAGTATTTAAAAACAAACATAATATGACTTAACACACAAAACCAACCCAGCCCACCTTCATGACCAAACAAATTCAACTCCACATCAAGAACACAAACTGCACCAATCACAACAATTAAGAACCCAAACACACAATTAAAAGACCATTTTCTCGATTAAGCAAAACAATTGAAATTTTATTAAGAAATTCCAGGAAATAAAAAAATACATTAAATACCAAACTCCCACTCAAACCCTCTTTTTGAACAAAATTCATCTGAATGCTACACCAGAACATAAACCATACACTTTTCACATTATCAAAAAACAAATGAAAAATTTATAAAACAATATCAGACAGTTCAATGTGGGTTTTCACAACAACAACCTACTAAACCCACACAACACCTTCACTTATGACCAATCACACGAGACCCTATGTCTAAAACACAATTAACACCACTTGAACAAATGAAAAACAAACTACAGAAATTATTAAGAACTAAAGATTGACTAAATAATAGTTTTCAGCTAAAGAATGTACCCACACTACAAGAACATGCTACCAAACAAATCTAACACATAGAAAACATCAAGGATACCAAATCCACAACAAAAAGAATTTAACAGTGAAAATTATAAATTAACTAAGAAAGAAAATTAATTCATTAAACAATGTTTAAATGTGGAACTACCTACCTCACATGAACATCCTTTCGAAAATTGGAGAAAAAAACACCCGCACCACATTCGCACCATGAAGAAGTAAGTGGAGGCCTAACCAAGGAGATCAAACCCAAAACAAAAAGTTAAACCTCAAAACTAGATTGAAAACCCACTATAAAATCAATACTCAAAGACAAAAAAATAAAATAAAAGAGAGGCTTAATCGGAGGGTTGAACCTAGAAGGATGAGCATAGAGCCGAGAAGGAACTCGGCAAAGGGGAGCAGCGTGTTGAGCTACACCGGAAAGGAGGGAAATCAGCATGTTCTTGCACACCGGTGAAGAGGGAGTCCGACCAAGGGGTAACATGGGAAGCCATAGATGAAGAGGCTTTTGGACGTAGAAAAGGGGTGCAGCACGAGTCTGGTTCCAGGGGTGAAAAAGGGTGTGACAATAGGGTAGTGCTCAGGGAAGAGGTAGGGCAGGATGATAGTTTGCTGGAACTACTCGTCGGGGGGAGGAAATGTGGGCAGTGGTCGCAGTGTTCAGGTGAGGAGGCTAGTTTGTCGGACAGAGGTGAGGGTGGTGGGTGAGTGGGTGAGAGATGAGGCCGGTGCAGAGTGGTTGTCGGACAGGAGGAAAGGGTCGCAGTCGAATGGTGGAGGTAGGGGGTAGTCACCTTCTCAATTGGTAGGGAAGTGGAGTCGAGTGTGGCATGCATGGGCTACGGGGGAGGAGATGCAGATCGAAAAAGAATGGGGAGGAACCCTAATACCATAAAAAAATAAAAAATAAAAAATAAATATAAATAAAACTAAAATAAAACCGACAATAATAAAAACTAAAATTAGAATAATATTGATAATAATAATAAAAATAATAAAAACTTAGTTAATGGTAATTAAATAAAATAATAATTTATAACAATTATGATAATAATAATAATAATATCCCTTAACATTATTATTATTATTATCTTTAAAAACTTTTATTTTATTTTATCTTTATTCCACCATGATTTTAATTTTATTTCTTAATTATTAATCCATTTTATTTAATTAGTTTACCATCAAGTAGGGCGTGTAGTGAACCGGGTGAGGTCGCCTTGTAACCCAAACAAAGTCGCGCAGCTTTGACCGGGCCCCACCTGTGCGTTGGATTCCCCCATGCCTAAAATATTCATTTATCTGCAGAATGTAAAATTACACTTGAGCTCATCCCGCATTTCGAAAAATGTAACACCCCAAGATTTTATAGTAAGTTAACTTCTTTAAAGCAATTAAATAGCTTGCGCTACACGTATCACCGAGTTTGAGCGTACCCCGACTTACTAAACTAGCCGTTCAAAAAGTGGTTATGAATAATATTAACTAAATTTTAAATTTTATATACTACATATAATTTTAGAAACCATATTATGTGTTTTTTTAGGAATAATATAAGAAAAAATTCAATTTTTTAGATAAAAGAAGTATTTTTCAAAAATACAATTTTACCGCTTTTTAATGGTGAACCCTTTTAAATACAATATTTGACACTCTTATATATTAAATTTGATAGAATAAAATTCTCATTTAGAATAGGGACATAGAAAAATTAGTTTCGATAAATTTTTGGTGTTTTTCTGATAACATTCATATTTACGTGAATAGTAAAAAATACTAAATTTTAATTGAAAACGACTTTTTTAATCAGAATATTTTATAGTGTTAAATTATACATTTGAATGGTTTAGGAGTATAATTATATTATATTTTTATAATTTAATCCAATTTTGGTCATTGGAATTAATTTCACACTAAAATTATACATAAGAAAGTGTCAATCTTTTGATAGTTATTGTTTATTAAAAACATGCTATTTGTTTTGACAACATGAATTAATTTTAAATTAATTAATGACACTTCTATTTTTTTATTTTATAAAATAGGCATCATATTTGAATTTGTAATATCAAATATATCTTAGGCTTAATTTTTGGTATTTTTCTGAAAAACTTAAATTTTTGATGAATCGTAAAACCACTTAGTAGTAGTTAAAAAACTGACTTTTTCATTTAATTGAAATTTTACTGATTCTAGGAATTGAATTTAGAAAATACAAAATACATGGTTGTTATTAGTAAGTAAAATTTGGTTAAATAAGATGAAAATAATATTTGGGAATAGTAACTTTTGACTTTCAGTTAACGCATTTAAAGGTAAATCGGGTAATTCAAGTGAAAAAAATATTATAATAACACACAATTACCTTAAAACTTGTCCTAACCTTATTGGATGAGTCCTGGGAGACCATAGGAATACTTGGGTCGATTTTGGGACCCCATGGAACCACTTAAGAATAATAATGACACTTTATTTTAAATAACTTAAAGTAAAGACAAAAATGACATTAACAAATATCTTTTAGTATATAAATTTTTACATGGGGTTATATAAGTCATGTTTTTGACTATAAATAATCATTGTAAATCTAATATTATTTCCTATTTTATGGTATTTTTTTTTAATTTTTAGACATCAAATAAATTAAATTATTTATGACACAATAATGATGCAGTATTTACCTCATTAATAAATTATTTAAATAAATAATATTATAAATATTAAAACAATATCTAAAACCTGTTAAATTCTTATTGGAAGATTTAATTTCCAACATTAGTTATCTTATCTTTTACTTTAATTAGTTTTGGACCTTTTGAAACCGAATATAAGTTTATAATAAAACAACATTTGCAAACACTCATAAAGAGCCCCTCCTATCCGTTATAAAAGGACACCACTTCTAACCCATTCCTCACACCTCTCAAGCATCTTGGCTCTTCTAAACCCTTCCCAAACAATCTCTCAAGATCACTATATTACACCTAGAAGCCTAAACTTATATAGAAGTCACTTCTAGAAGTCCGTTTGGTTCAAACTAAAGGGAGTTACCCAAATTAAAGGTAATGGTTTCTCTTAACTTCTTTTCTTTTATTTTATTTCTCCAATCCCTAAACAATTTTTATTCCTTTATTATATAACAAAATCATTATCCTCAATATACTAGTATTTTTTATGAGAATCATTTTAACTACACTTATACACACCTCCATCTAATGGGTAAATAACATATTGTTTCTATGGATGGAAAACTAACGCCTCACTAAATAATGATTGTTCAATTATATCCTACCACCTCTCATATTGGACATTAATATTACACTTTATTTATATATAATACATATTATGTTAATGTTTTATTTATTCTTCTGTATTTTCCATTTATATCATTCCTTTATGGTTTCAATTTTGGGTAAAAAGCGATAATTTCATTTGAGGAAGTGCGGACTACCGCCCCCTAAAAGTGATATGACTTGTTAATTCCTTATGTGGGACATATAGAGATGGTTTTAATGATATTATATATAATATTATACTGGAATTATAATATAATTTTGTATCATTATTTTTTAATTCCATTAAATTACAAAATATAAATATAACTAGCATTCATGTGTACGTATGACTTACCATCTCCATGAATGGTGCATTTCATTTCTTATCTCCAAATGTTACGTAATATTATAACTACCTATATATAATGGATTTATAATATATATATATATATATATGATATCTAAATCATGTATATCATTTTGGAGATAATGTAATTTTTACCACATGGAAAAATTGTAATTATAACAAGGTCATTTTGACTCAAGTTCCGAACATCGATAACATATCCAATATGAACTCAAATAATTAACTAATTTTTATAGAAGGTAATAAGTGATAAAAAAAGAATAATAAACTTGAAAATATTCTTCATCAAGTATAAATTCACTTATGTTTACTATTCAGGAGGAACAAGGAACATACAAGAAAAGTCAGACTTGAGGTAAGGGGTTTCTTATCTCACTTTTAATTCTGTGAGAATTCCATTGTTCACCACTTATTTATTTCATGTGGTGTATTATATACTACCATTTGACATATAATATAATGACTCCCTTTATATTTATGTTATTTTGTGATTCATTTGGTGGTTATTAACGTTTGTTCATACGACTCGATTGATTACAATGTGATAAGAGTTTTTCATCTCACTTTTTATTCCATTGAGATTCATGTTATATTAGCCACTATTTCTTATTGTGTGGTGTATGTACGGCCCATGACTGTATTCTTGGTGTAATATAAACTAATTTATCAGTATTTAAATCTTAATTGTATGATCCTTCTTTCATGGGGTGTATGTTTTGTGAGTTACCAAATCGGTAAGGGGATTTTCAATTTCAATTTCCAATCATTGGGATTTACGCATGATTCATTGATTATTTTTACTCCAAGATAATGTGTGGAATCACTATTTTTTATTTATGTAGTAATTTTAATTCCCCATTATGTGGATATACTTTTTATAAACATAATCAGTCCATTGATAACATCTTAAGTCATTGATATGAACTTGATAAGAGTAATCTTAACTCAATTTCCATTCATTGAGTTAAACATCCAATCCATTAGTGTTATTTTTACAAGAATATGTGTGAATGTCCTTTGATTTATTTACACTTAATATCCAATCATATTGAGTGTATTTATATTTTTCACACATAATTATTTCATTGATTTATTCGTAACCTAAGGATACGGTATTTATAAGGGATTTCATCTCAATTTACATTTCATTTAGACTTATTTGTTCTTATATGCCAATTCACTTTTATATAGTTTATATAATGTAGTTTGATATAGTATATGATGAATACCTTTATTCTAATGATATTATAATGTTTTTATTACCTCAATTATTTGTATTCAAGTGTCTCTCTTTTGGTTAGGAACTCTAACTAAAATATCATTTTAAATGTTTTAAATATTTATTCTTCTAAATCTTTCTCATTAATGTCCAGATTTTAAATATGGTCTTAAGGATTTATTTATATGGACATTAATGTTTTAAAATTAAAATTCCTTTTAAAAGTTTCAAAGTCGTATGGGACACTTTGATTCAAAATATATTTTAATCGGCTTCCTGATAAATAGTGACTTTTTAATGTTTTCAAGAAAAAGGGGGATATTTCTCTCAAATAGTTTTGATGATTATTTTTATATATGTCTATATCCTTCATTATTCTAAATTTAGGTTAATCTATTTTTATTGAATGAGTTGTGTTTGAATGTGGATGTGTTATTTTTATACCATTCATGATTTGTGGTTAAAATATTGACATTTCGTATACTAGTTTTAATACGAATGTTTATAATATGTTTCAACCTTTTCCTATGAGGAATTCATTGGACTTAGTAAGTGACGGGTGGAGCCCACTATAGATCCTCGATGCATTGGTAGGTCTCATGATACAACTTAGTGTCTTAGCACAAGGCCTTGAAAAAATCTTATTTTTAGTCTTGCCACGAGGCCTTGACTATGTGGTTATGATATCCAGCATTATGCATTCCATCATAATGAGATTATAAATTGATATTTCATGTGGTTATTCAAATAGTATAATACCCATGACTAAGTTTTATTATGGAATTATTTACTCATCTCATATTCCTATCATAAAGTGTTCATGTTAACTATTTTTAAAGGAATTTGTTTTTAATTATTCACAATGCCTAATCTTTATGTTATCTTCCGTTGTATTTCTTACTCTTACTGAGCATTTTATCTCACCCCTTTATTATGTTTCATTTTTTTCGGATATGAAGAAGTTAGCTATGAGTGACTTTCAGGTATAATCTTGGAAGCTTTGATGCTTCTAATGGAATAAATTTGTGTTGTTTTTATTTTATGGTTATAATGTTGAACATATGTATATATCTTGTTTCCAAGAATACTAAATTAATCAGTCCTTTAGGACTTGATTCCTTGTAATCATTCCAATTTATTAAAATAATTCCCTGGCTCCTGGATTCTAGGGTCGGGGCGTCATAATTGGTATCAGATGAAGTTTATTACAAACCTTGGAAACTAGATTTAGATAAACTCTCATTAGAGCACATAACTCTAAGATAGACTTTGAGGATTAGTATTGAAGAACTTCCTAGAATTTTGTTAATATAGAGATTTTATGTATTTTTCAAGAAATACATCCCTGTCTGGATACAAGAAGGTAGAGGCGGCTCTGGCACAAATGTACCTAGGAGTGAGAAATCTGACAAGGAGTTAAGGGCTTGACCCGGGGTCTCCTGGTACACAACAATGGGCCTTGCTGCACTCTTGGTTATGACACTCCTAGGGGATATGATTAGGATAATTTACATTTTCTTTAGAAACCAATTTTAAGTATTTTAATATAAGATGAGAATAAATGACCTTGGTTAATCATAAGGTGTTTTAAATTGAAAATAATGTGTCATAATATTCTCTAAATGATTTTATGACTATTGTTTCTCACACAATGATTTCCGGTTTTAGTCAATGGCTGGATTCCAAGGAATTCATAGTAACATTGAACATGATGTACAAGGTGGGAACGGTGGTGGAAATGAGAAACAAAATTGAATGTTGATAGGCGTAAAAGATACCATGTTCATACCGAATCAATTTTCCAAAAATATGATCAACAACATATATATTAACAAACTCCCAGACTCAACAAAGAATAGAAAAGTGATGAATGACAATATCTCCAGCAGTGGAGACCATGGAGAAAAGAAACCTTAATTTTCATCATGTAGGAAATGTAGAAGGAGGCACCCAGGAAAGTGTCTCAATGGAACAATGAAATGCTTTATGTGTGGGAAAGAAGGACATAAAGTAAAAATTGTCGAGGAAAAATGAACAGTACTATAGAAGAAAATAAAAATGGCCCCAAGAATCTATTTACAGTCATTTGCTGTAAATTTAGGGGACCTGACCATTACCCAAGTGAATTCCCTATTCTATATGATATCCTCTTTGTCAAGGAAGAAGCTATGTGGAAATAAGTGGATGGAAAAATGTTTAAAAGTATTAGTGCTCTTTGTTGATGGGATTACTTTGGAAGAATTTGTTCTTGTATTTGTAACCCTACAGTTTTTCATAGGAAAATGATATTTGAGGAAGAATTATCTTTTCTCTTGTGAATATAGTTATAAATAACCATTTGGTTTTAAATGATCATTGAGTTTGAGGAAATTAAAAGTTATTAAATTTTGGGATGAAAATGGGAGGTATGAGATAACATTTGTGGTTAAATTATGTTATGGTTATTTTGATGAATTTACCTCATTTTGGTAATTTTATAAAATATAGTTTTTGAAAATATAAAACACGCAGACTGTGTGACAACCTGTCACATTGGACAAAGATGTGGGAATTGAACCCACAACCAGAGTGCGATTAGGATTTATCGCCTACAAGTGAAGTCCCTTATTAGTGTGACAAATTCTTTTTAGTTAAATGATTTTATTAAGTTGATTTGGGACCTTATGTATTATCAAATGGATATACTTAGTATAGGAAAATGATTTGGTGATTATGTGATAAATTTTATTTTGGAATACGTTTGCTCTGTTGGGAACAGTATATGCCTAAGGAAAATTGAATACTATGGGATTTCATTTAAGGAGTAATGGTGGATTTTTATCTATGTTTTTATTATGGATTTATAATGATTTGGATTATTTATGGAAGTGATTAACCTATCATAGAGAATATGTGATTAGGTTAATTACTAATAAGTATATGACTTTAAGAGTAGTCAATGTCATTTGGAGATGCAATTTAACATGGATGACTACATAACCAAATTCCTCTAAGTTTTGGGTTTCAAAGTTAATTTTGATTAAAAAGAAGGATTTTAAGGACAATTATTTATTGAAAGGTTTTTATTTAACTTTGGGATATTGTTGGTTTAATTTTAAAAATTAAGATTAGTATTTATTTCTCTAAAGAATTATCCTTTTTGGGGATCATCTAATCTTTTACAAACCATTTTGGTTTGGGTTAATCTCTAAAGAAAAGGTAAATATATTGTTTATCCTTTTTGTATCATGTGATTCCCTAGAACTTGATTCTAGCTCTTCCGGTGTGACCAAGTCATCTTGAATACTCTTCATTTGAAAAAAAAAGATGAGTTAGTGGTAGAAATTTATTAAATAATGAAACTCTACTTAAAATATAAGTATATCTCTTTATGTTCTTAGTAAATCTCATAAGTTAATTCCTCAACTTTATGAAAAGGAACTTAAAACAAAAAAATATCGTCTGTTTACTTTACCTACTGGGAAACTAATGACCGTTTATCCAATCACAAGTTTGTAGTTTTCTTGTTGTTAACTTTCTCTTGATCATGTATTCTATTACACTCCATCAGAACTTGACACTTATTTTATGTTCCATACCCATGTTTTCCTACATGGAATCCTAGTATGGGTTATCTCGGGTGACCTTTGTACTTCACTTTCTTTCTTTTAAAGTGATAGATTTATTGACTTTGTTTCCGATGTGGGACTTTCGATGAAGTTCCCAAGACCAATTTTAAAAATTATGGGGACACAATTTCCAAAAGGGGGGAAGAATGTAACACCCCAAGAATTCATAGTAAGTTATCTTCTTTAAATTAATTCAATAGCTTGCGCTACACGCAACACCGAGTTTGAGAGCACCTCGACTTACCAAACTAGTCGTTCAAAAAGTGGTTACGAATAGTATTAATTGAATTTTAAATTTTTTATACTACATATAATTTTAGAATCGATATTATGTGTTCTTTTAGACATAATATAATAACGAATTCAATTTTTCAAATAAAAGAAGTATTTTTCAAAAATGCAATTTTACCACTTTTTAATGATGAACTCTTTTAAATCCAATATTTGACACTTTTATATATTAAATTTGAAAAAATAAACTTCTTATTTATAATTGTAACATAAAAAATTTATTTTCGATAAATTTTTGGTGTTTTTCTGATAACTTTCACATTTATGTGAATAGTGAAATATACTAAATTTTAATTGAAAAAATATTTTTTAATCAGAATATTTTATAGTGTTTAATTATACATTTGAACGTTTTCTGAGTATAATTAGATAATATTTTTACCATTTAATCCAATTTTGGTCATTAGAATTAATTTTACTTTGAAATTATACATAAGCAAGTGTCAATCTTTTAGTAGTTATTGTTTCATAAAAACACGCTATTTGTTTTGACAACGGGAATTAATTTTAAATTAATTAATAAAACTTATATGTTTTTAATTTGTTAAAATAGACAAAATTTTTGAATTTGGAATATAAAATATAGCTTAGGCTGAATGTTTGGTATTTTTCTAAAAAACATCAATTTTTGATGAATAACAAAACCACTAAGCAGTAGTTAAAAACTAACTTTTTCATTTAAATGAAAATTTACCACTTCTGTGAATTGAATTTAGAAAATCCTACATACATGGTTATTATTAGTAAGTAAAATTTTGTTCAATAAGATGAAAATAATTTTTAGTCAATAGTAACTTTTGACATTTATTTTCTGCGGTTAAAGATAAATACGGTAATTCATGGTAAAAAGAATATTATAATAATACAAAATTACCATAACACATGACCTAAACTTATTGTATGAGTCATGAACGACCATGGTCATATTTGGGTCGATTTTGGGACCCCATGGAGCCACTTATGAATGATAATGACACTTTATTTTAATTAACTTAAAGTAAAGATCAAAATGACATTAACAAATATCTTTTAATATATCAATTTTTACATGGTGTTATATAAGTCATATTTTCAACTATAAATAATAATTGGAAATATAAAACTATATTCTAAATTATGGGATTTTTTTATAATTTTTAGGCCTCAAATAAATTAAATTATTTATGACACAATAATGATGAAGCATTTACCTCATTAATAAATGATTTAAATAAAGAAGATTATTAATATTAAAAAAATATACAAAACCTATACAATTATTATTAGATGATTTTATTTCTAACATGAGTCATCTTATCTTAGACTGTAATGCATTTTTGACCTTTTGAAATTGAATATAAGTCTATAATAAAATAACATTTTTAAACATTCCTAAAGAGCCCCTCCTCTCCTTTAAAAAAAGACACCACTTCTAACCCATTCCTCACACATCTCAAGCCCATTATCTCGTCCAAAAACTGCCCAAATATTCTCTAAAGAGCCCTATATTCCTCCAAGAAGCCTTACCTTATACATAAGTCACTTCAAGAAGTCTGTTTGGTTCAAACCAAAGGGAGTTACCCAAATTAAAGGTAATGGTTCCTCTTAACGTCTTTTCTTTTCTATTATTTCTCCAACCCCTAAACTCTTTTTATTCATTTATTCTATAACAACACCAGTATCTTCAATATACTAGGATGTTTTTATGAGAATTATTTTAGTTACACTTACACACACCTCTATCTAATGTGTAAATAACATATTGTTTCTGTGGATGGAAAACCAACACCTCACGAAACGATGATTGTTAATTATATCCTACTGCCTCTCATGGTGGACATTAAGATGTAAATATATTTATATATTAGATATATTACAATTATGTTCTACATAGTATTCTTTATTTTCCATTTATATCATTCCTTTATGGTTTTCATTATGTTTAAAACACGATAATTTCATTTGAGGAAGTGCGGACTTCCGCCCCCTCAAAGTGATATGAATTGTTAATGACTTATGTTGGATGTATAAAGGATGGATTTAATGATATTATACTGTAATTATAATATAACTATTTATAATTATGTTATAATTCCATTAAAATACAAAATAGAAATTAAATTAGCGTTCATGCGTACGTACGACTTACCGTTTCCATGAACGGTGCATTTCATTTCTTACCTCCAAATGTTATGTAGTGTTATAAATACATATATATATACTGGATATATATAATATATATATGATATCGAAATCATTTATATCATTATGGAGATAATGGACTTTTGACCACATGGAAAAATTGTAATTATAACATGTTTATTTTGACTCAAGTTCCAAACATCCATAAAATATCCAATATGAACTCAAATAATTAACTAATTGTCATAGAAAGGTAATAAGTGATATAAGAGGAATAATAAACCTGAAAAATGTTCTTAATAAAGTATAAATTAACATAATTTTATTATTCATGAAGAACTAGGAACATACAAGACAAGTCGGACTTGAGGTAAGGGGTTTCTTATCTCACTTTTAATTCCGTGATATTTCCATTCTTCACGAAGTATTTATTGCATGTGGTGTATTGTATACTTCCATTTGATATAAATTATCATGATTATATTTACATTTATGGTATTATGTAATTCATTTGGTTATTATTAGCTTTTTTTCATATGACTCGATTGATTATAATGTGATAATTGTTTTTATAACACTTTTTATTTCCATGAGATTCATGCTATATTAGCCACTATTTCCTATTCTATAGTGTATGTACTACGCATGATTGTATTCTTGGTGTCATATACATTAATTTATCAGTATTTACATCTTTATTGTATGATCCTTCTTTCATGGGGTGTACGTTTCATGAGTTACCAAATTGGTAAGGGAATTTTCAATTTTAATTTCCACTCATTGGGCTTTATGCATTCTTCATTGATTATTTATACTCCAAGATAATGTGTGGAATCACTATTTATTATTTATTTAGTAATTTATACACCTATTTTTGTGGATATAATTTTGATACACATAATCACTCCATTGATAATTTCTCAATTCATTGATATGAACTTGATAAGAGTAATCTTAACTCAATTTCCATTCATTGAGTTAAACATCCAAGTCATTGGTCTTGTTTTTACAAGAATATGTGTGAATGTCCTCTGATTTATTTACACTGAATATCAACTCATATTGAGTGTATTTATATTTTTCACAAATAATTATGTCATTGATTTATTATTGACCTAAGTATACGGTTTTTATAAGGGATTTCATCTCAATTTACTTTCCATTGAGACTTCTTTGTTGTTATATGCCAATTCAGTTTTATATGGCGTATATAATTTACGTTGACATAGTATATCATGAATCCCTTTATTCTCATGATATTATAATGTTTTGATTACATCAATTAATTTTATTTAAGTGTCTCTCTTTTGGTTAGGAACTCTAACTAAAATATCATTTTAAATGTTTTAAATATTTATTCTTCTAAATCATTCTCATTAGTGTTCACATTTTACAAATGGTTTTAAGGATTTATTTATATGGAAATTAATGTTTTAAAATTAAAATTATTTTTAAAATTTTCAAAGTGGTATGGGACACTTTGATTCAAAAATCTATTTCAATCTGCTTCCTGATAAATAATGAGTTTTTAATGTTTTGAAGAAAAAGGGGGATATTTATCTCAAATAGTCTTGGTGATTATTTTTATCTATGTCTATATCCTTCATTATTCAAAATTGAGGTTAATCTATTTTTATTGAATGAGTTATTTTTGACTGTGGATGTGATATTTTTATACCATTCATGGTTTGTGGTTAAAATATTGATATTTCATATGCTAGTTTTAATAAGAATGTTTAGAATATGCTTCAAACTTTTCATATGAGGAATGCATTGGACATAGTAAGTGACGAGTGGAGCCCGCTATATCTCCTCGATGCATCGGTAGGTCTCATGAGACAAACTAGTGTCTTGGCACAAGGCCTTGATAAAATCATATTTTTAGTCTTGGTACGAGGCCTTGACTATGTGGTTATGATGTCCGGCATTATGAATTCCATAATTATGAGATTAGATATTGATATTCCATGTGGTTATTTGACTAGTAGAATACCCATGACTATGTTTTATTATGGCATTATTTACTCATCTCATATTCCTGCCATAAAGTGTTCATGTTTACTATTTGTAAAGGATTGTGCTTTCAATTATTCACCATGACTAATGTTTATGTTATCTTCCATTGTATTGATTACTATTAATGAGCGTTTGAGCTCACCCCTTTCATATGTTCCATTTTCCCAGGATATAAAGAAGTTATTTGTGAGTGAATTTCAGGAATAATCATGGAATTTTGTATGATTCTAATGGAATAAATTAGTTTTGTTTTTCTTTTCAAATTGTAATGTTGATAATATGTATGTATCTTGTTTCCAAGACTACTAAACTGATCGGTCCTTCGAGGCTTTAATCCTTGTAATCATGCCAATGTATTAAAATAATGCACTAGCTCGTGGATTCGGGGGTCGGGGCGTTACAACAAATATTTCCAAAATCAAATAAAAATAATAAATAAAAATTGTTTTATAAATCTGGGTGTGATAATTCTCCCCACCATAGCACTTTTAGTCCCCAGAACGCTATAACTAAGGATGAACCCCAAAGAAGCAATCGATGCCCCCTTAATGTTTAAAGAGGATCCCTACAATCAACAAGAGAAAAGAGGAAAACGCACCGTTCTTAGAGAAAGTGACTTAGATAATAACCTTAAGAAACCCATAAAAAGAATTTTTGATATGTTTTTCCTACCCCAAAGAGCAAGAAAACCTCAGGTGGACTGATCATGGAAAGGAAATGTCGCACACAAGGAAACCAACTTCACAAGACTAAACACCTCGAGCACTATTAAACGAAAACCACGTCGTTTGGATGGAGTGAACAAACAATATCAAATCGCATAAAAAGAAATTCTTATCACTTACATCAAGACATATTCCAGAACAGAACTAAAAGTCAACATGTGAAAGCTCAAAGGGTCTCCCCACCATTAAAAACATACTGAAACTCGAGACGATATTGGAAAACTGACATAGGGTGGCTCGGGTAGACTCCCCACCATTATGAAGAAGGTCAACAATGATTCATTATATAGAATTTTGAGTGTGACCCATAGTGGGTCTCCCCGCCATTAAAATTGACGAAAGATACAAAACTTTAAAAATTTCGTGACAGTGACCAAACACCCCTCCACATGGGGAGGAGAGGACTATGCCCAACTATTGGGAATCAAAACCACGGCTAAGGATAGACCAACATCTCCACATCCCTGGATGAGCACTATTCAAATTTGAGACCGATTCACCCAACAGACCCCATAAGGACCACTAAAAAAGATTTGATCTGATGGGATACAACCCCCCAGACATTAAGATAATGAGACAACTATGACTCCCCATAGCCACAGGAAACCTCACACACCCAGATGGGTCATTCAGAATGGAACAGCTATAGGAAACGATTTAAACTGACTACACCTTCAAAACTAATGATAGAAATAAATCTAGGGTCTCATACACTCTCAGGATTCCTAACCACGTTCCAGATTCACTCCAAGGCCTATGGTTGGATCTATAATGTTTCAAACATCTCTTTCCACTCATTCAGGTACTGAAGAATCCCAAATAGAGCTTCTCCTTTTTTTCCACACACAACCACACCGCAACCACGGTAGTACCAGCAAACACAACGCACCACGATATCCAACTACTCTCTCACATCACATCCACCAAAATAAAGGTTTATATGATGCACATGCATCACTTCTTCACCTTAACCAAGAAACATAAGAAGGAAAGATGCATGAAAACACTCAACTTTGATCAGAAAAATTATAACTCACTAAGTGGAGGACACACTCCTATGAAAACACGGATTCATGAAGGATTATACGAAATCCATCCTTTCTCTTCGAAGAGAACTTGCACTGCGAGATGTCACAAAACATGACCATTGCATTCGATGAAATCCCTACAATACTTTCAAGACATCATTCATCACCGATAACTCTGAATCTCCTTCAACCATCCCCACTGGAATTCATTTCATCGCTTCTCGGGGATCCTTCAAACACAACAGTGTCAAACATCATGTCGGATGACTCAGAAAACTCAAAGAGAAAAAAACTCCCTTAAAATCCACTCATGTCTATCATCCCGCTGCGATAAGATGCACTTAACTGAAAATAAGAAGAGATAGAAATAACACTATCACTCAAAAGGGTGATTCCTTAATTTAATCAACTAGAGACTGGAAAATGGCGAATGTTTCATAGCCACACTTCAATCACATGTTAACCACTTTTTTGAGGCATACACAAGTTCAGAACGAGAACCATGGACCCAATCAAACTAGTCTAATTTCCAAGACATACCACAAGAAAACACTAAATGTGGAGGGGGAACCACTGCAAGGGCTTCCCGAAGCACATTCAAAAGAAACAATTAACCACATGATTTTAAACCAATTGACTAATGATAATTCAAACTCAAGACACAAATCAGTCAAAAAGGATTCTCGTCTCAAATCGTCTCACATCCAACACCTCCAAAACACAAGGAAACACCACACAATCACTAGTTATTAAAATGCCAAAATTTTCTTTACAAAATATTTTTTTAAATAAACGAATCTGGTGGATTGCACAAACACCAATGGTGTCCCCTGGGCCTCACACGTGTATATTCTCATTCCACATCGGCACCCACCTAATGTGTATCCAAGAACTCATAGGATCATGACTTTAACAATTTCTCTTTCCATATATACCCATGAATGTGGTTTCCTATGAGATCACCAATGATCACAACCAGACCTTTCCATTTTTCAAAACCAAAACATTCAACCCACACTTTTCAAACCTTACACAACATTTTCGTTTAAAAGAGATTCATATCAAAACACTTTCCAAGACCAAAACATTTTTTCTTAAAAACCATATTTCCTTGAATACAAATCAAATAGATTAGGAACGATGCAAGAGGAAACTAGAGTGAGAGGGTGAGTAGAACATATGGTTGGAGTCCATATGCCAATCATGCCACCACCATAGAGGGTATTCTAGGACAGCATCCCCAGCTCCACATGGCTTTCCTGACCCTGTGAGCTCACTAGGACCACTGACCCCACTCCCTTTTTATTTCCCCTAGACAAGATTAACCACAAGGACTAAAGATTCAGACAAACCTCAACTTATCCTCGAAAATTGAGCCTCGCCACAAGGTGTGCTGTCCAAGCACCTTGCTCGTAGCTAGAACGTCGATTTCTAACACCCTTAACATTGGTCTACCTGAGTATCCCAAAGGAACACTAACCCAAAGAGAAAATATGCCTCTAATACTATTTTGTCATGAACCAGGTCGGGTCGCTATCCGACCCGGCGCCCAATCCAGTTCACAACAAGACCTGAGGGGCGTTCTCAATCCCCACGGGCTGGAACAAGTTCCCGGGTACCAAAATAGTGTAAGGGAAAAATTTACCCAAATTAGTAAACAAAAAACAATTAACAAGATATATAAACAAAAACTGAAAATAGACAACTAAATAGGACCTTATACTAAAATAAAATTTACAGATTTACAACTTGAACCAACATCCAAAAAGTAACAACAAAAAAAGAAACTAAAACTCTAACTCAATCCTCCAAGCAACATGGGAGGTGCAACATCCACAAGCCAGAAACACGAACTTGCTTGGGAAGACAATCAACAAATTGAAACATCATCACTGAGATCAATGACACAAATTGGAATACACAAAGGAAAAGATCTACATACACCCAAAGGAGTATGTAGGGTGTGATCCAGGAGACCAGTAAGAATTATCCCAATAAAAAGGTTCTGTGTATAAACAATAAATGAAAATTATATTTGTAGACTTAATAAGTGAAAGAACACCAAATCTTGAACAACTTTTAACAAATAGTTTCTATAAAGAAAAAAATTTCCAAGAAAAAAACTTAAATAAATAAAAAAAGAAAACCCAAACCTTCTAGAAAACGCAAATGTTACATTTTATGCCAACGGTGGGTGTAAAGTAGTCGAGGAGCACCAAAAGTGGTTGTGGCCCTACAGGTACTAGCAAAAATAATGGGACCCCAGAACATAATGTCTTAGTCAATAGTAGTATAGGAATCACAACAATATACGTTCTCATGCATAATCCACTGGTAGGGCAACACATCCATAACCCAGTGGTATGAAATCATCATCCAAAGTATAGTTATTGTTGTAATTGTCAAACAAGATAAGTGAAACCGATCCAGAGCCACTTCTCTATCACTAATACTCTAGATCTAGTCCACCCACCTAGTACCCAGGCTTCCCCTTTTGTTCTCAAGATGTTCCAATTTCACATTAAATGTCAAACTCAAATGAACAAAACAAACAAGTTGTTACTTAAACCCAATACCACACTTTCACAACCAAAAAATACATTTGAAATAGTATGCAAACAAAACGACATCACACTACTCAATTAAAACAATTTTTTCATTGTTAATAATTATTTATTAAAACATATTAGATTTTTGTAAACAAAATCTTTAAGAAGTAACATAACACAACTTAACACACAAAACCAACCCAGCCCTCCTTCATGACCAAACACACCCAACACCATATCAAGAACACAACCTGCATGACTCAAATAAATTAATAATCCAACTGCACAGTTAAAAGACCATTTTCCTGAGTGAACAAATAACTAGAAATTTTATTAAGAAATTTCAGAAGATGAAATATGACTTTAAACAAAAAAGGCCCACTAAACCCCTCTTTTTGGACAAAAAAAATATGAACTCAACACCAGAACATAAACCACACACTTTGCGCATTTTCACAAAACAAATGTGAAATTTATAAAACACTAGTAAATATTTCAATGTGGTTCTTCACAACAACAACCTACTCAACCCACACAACACCTTCACTTATGACCAAGCACATGTAACACTATGTCTAAAACACAATTAACACCACTTTCACAAATGAAAAAGTAACTACACATATTATTAAACACTAAAGATTGACTAAATAAAAGTTTTCAACCAAATAATGCACCCACACCACATGAACAAACTACCAAAAAAATCTAACACATGAAAAATTTCTAGGAAACCAAATCCACTCCAAAAAGAATTTATCAAAGAACAATATAAATTAACTAAGAAAGAAAATTAATTCATTAAATAATGTTTAAATGTAGAACCACCTACCTCACATGAATATCCTTCCGAAAATTGGTGCAAAACACACACGTGCCACATTTTCACCACGAAGAAGTAAGAGGAGGCCTAACCAATGAGATCTAACCCAAAACACAAAGTTAAACCTAAAAACCATATTCAAAACCCGTTGTAAAATCAAAACTCAAAGATATAAGAATAAAATAAAAGATAGGATTAACCAAAGGGGTTTCACCCGTAATAAGGAGGAGTGCGTTGGGAAGGTTCTCGGCAAAGGGGAACAGCGCGCTGGTCTTTACCGAAAAGGAGGGAAACTGGTATGTTCATGCACACCGGTGAAGAGGGAGTCAGGCCAAGGGGTAACGTGGGTGGTCAGAGATGAAGAGGCTGCTAGGTGGGGAGAAGGGGTGTGGTGTGAGTCTGGTTCCAGGGGTGAAAAAGGGTGCAACAGTTGGGCAGTGTCTGGGGAAGAGGCAGAGAGGGACAACAGTTCACAAGAACTACTCACAATGGGAAGTAAATGCTGGCAGTGGTCATAGTGCGTTGGTGAGGAGGCTGGTTCATCGGATGGAGGTGAGGGAGCCGGGTGAGCAGGATGGATATGAGGTTGGCGTAGGGCGGTTGTCGGATGGGAGGAAAGGGGAATGTCCGGACAATGGAGGTAGGGTGGCAGTTGCCTGCTTAATTGGTAGGGAAGGGGAGTCGAGTGCGGCAAGCATGGCTATAGGGGAGGATATGAAAATAGAAAAATAATGGAGGGGGAACCCTAACGCCACAAAAAAAATAAAAAGAGGTAAAACTAATATTAAACTGAAAATAATAAATACTAAAATTAGAATAATATTGATAATAATAAAAATAATAATATAAACTCATTTGATGGTATTGAAATAAAGTAAAAAATTTATAACAATTATGATAATAATAATAATAATATCCCATAACATTATTATTATTATTATCTTTAAAAACTTTCATTATATTTTATCTTTATTCCATCATGCTTTTAATTTTATTTCTTTATTATTAATCTATTTTATTTAACTAGTTGATCATCAAGCATGGCATGCGGTGAACCGAGCGAGGTCGTGCGACGACCCAAACAAAGTCGTGCAGCTTTGAATGTGCCCCGCCCGTGTGTCGGATTCCACCCCACCAAAAATATTCATTTATCAGCATAATATAAAATTTGACTCGGGCCCATTCCACACTTCGACAAATATTTCCAAAATCAAATAAAAATAATAAATAAAAATTGTTTTATAAATCCGGGTGTCACAGACGTACCGATGCATTGAAGGGATATAGTGGTAAATTCCCATCATATACTAAGTTTAATTCATTCCTCACATAAAAGGGATAAAACATAATAAATATAAACCTTTATATTGAAAAACTAGTATTTGGAATGTTAATACTTTCCAATACTCATAAACTATCTAAAGTAATATGGTTAGTGGTGTAAAAATAGTACATCCCTAGTCAAACTGGTCACAATCCATATAATATAATAATATGGATAGTATCATTACAACATATCTCTATTGGATTACAATTAAAATATGGATATTTTCATTGATTAATAAAAATACAATTAATTTTTTTTAAAACCATTATTAAAGAAAATATCCTTTTTTCTTTAGAAATATTTTTTTAAAACAAAAAAAATTTATATAATATTAGTAGGAAATATTTTTTGAAAATAAACTTTTAAACTTATAATGGAAGCTTCAAACCATTAAGTGGTCCTTATTATGGTAAATAACTTTCAATTTATATAAGTTAAAAAACACTCCTTTCACACTGTTCTAAAAAGGTAAAAAAATACATTGTTCAGAAAACAACAATAAGATCCATTTTAAATTATTTTTAAAAATATGAGACATTGGTAAAAATGAATTTAATAAATAATTTGATACTATTAAAAATATTACTTAAAACATTTTTATAATATATGTGGATATGGAAGAAAAATATTCCCAATCAACAAGAAAAATAAATTCGGTTTTCATTTAAAACATAATTTCGGTATCTTGAGTACATAAGAGTATAAAATGAAAGAAAAGCATTTAATATTTTGAAATAAATAGGGGATAATATAATATGTTATATATAAGATATAAATATAAAACAATTTCCCTCAAGGGATATATAAACATAAACCATCCTAAATAATGATGAGATTTTGAAATAAACTCTTACTGCTTTGGTAACTTTTGAAAAATAACCTCATGATACAAATAACATAAAACGAGACATTAAATATAATTAATATAATTATATTCATGACATAAAATATAAAATTTCAGTATATACACCATAAAAAATAAGTGGGGATTGTGGCATTTGTCTCACTAATGTAAAAGTTCAACTAGAAACCCTTACCTCGGGCTCAACATCATTCGTATCTGTTTGAACCTCCTATGTAATAAATATATATTTATTATAAATACATAAAATAACTATATTAATATATATTCTACCATATTTTTTAATTAAAACATTTAACCACCAATTTATTAAAAATTATTTATTAAAATAACTATTTTAGGGGATAATTATTTTATTTTTAATTTAAGTTTTGGTTAGGATGTTTTGGTCCTTCTATGTAGATCATTATTATATCATATTAATAATTTTTATTAAGAATATAATTATCATGTATATTTATTATATAAATATTTAGGGTTATCCTCAAATTTTAATAATAGAAAAATGAACTACATCGTTCATGGAGACGGTAGGCCGTATGTGTGCATAAATGCTATTTTCAATTTTTGAAGGATGGAAGAAAAGGAACATTAAATGATAATAGAATTTATAAAATCATTATTATATCATATAAATCATTTTCATTTATAAAATATATCCTTATTACTGTCCAAGTAAAATAAAAATGAAAAATGAATCACATCGCCTTGTGGAGGGGCAGTTCACACATACACAAAATCGACATTATCTTTTTAAAATAGATTGAAAAGTAAAAAAGGGATATAATATATTATATTTAAAAAATAATATTTATTTAATAAATATAATATATACTAATTATTCCTATCTTTATAACCATGATGAAAATTAATTACACCGCTACTTTGAGATGGTTAGTCGTACATACTCAAGAGCAATGTTTTCAATTTTCATAGGATGGAAATGATATGGAATATGGTTTTACAAAAATCAATATTTATAAAAATTATATTTATTATAATTTATTTATTATATTTTTATGGTAAAAATATATTAATAGGATGTATAAGAAGAAAATTGACTTTAAAGAGTGGTTAAAGACGATTGCCTCTTCTTTAGTTGACTTCCATTAGATCTCTTCTTAAGGAAACTAGAGTAGGACTTTTGGAATGAAAAGAGCCTATATAATGTGGATAAGGAATTTTGTATTGGATTTAGGTAGGGTTGGTCGAACTAGTAGGATAAATTTGGTGTAAATAGTGAGGGAGGAGTTTCCCTTTTATAATTGAGGTGAGGGGCGCATTTGGAATTTAATTAAAGATTAAATTATAATAAATTCATTCTCAAGAAAAATGTATCCAAATAGAAATTTATTAAAAACTAGGAAAATATGTGGTTAAAATATAATAAACCAATAAAATTTTTATATGTTTTTGCGGTGTTTTAAAACATATCTTTTGGTTTAACCAATTATTAAAATGATTTTACATTTATTACAGTAACATATTTTTCAATTTTAAACAGCTATAACATTACATATTAGGTAACTATTTACTCAAAAATGGGAGAGGGGTGAAATTTTAGACCATATATTATCTCGTTCATCCTATTTCATGTTTTAAATTATTTTTTAATAATTTCATGAAAAACTATTTTGATAATTTATCATTAATGACAATTTTGACAGTATTAATTTAATTTGATAGAAAATACATCAAGAAAAAGTTTTATTTCGAATTTAATATATTTTAACATAACTAATATTTCATATAAATCTAAAAAAATCTTTTGAAACTATAAAAAACTAAAATTATACGACTTTTAATATTTTTAATATCATTTATTTTATTTCTCTACTAGTTGAATAAATAATTTATTAGCATTGCTCGATAATTTATTATAAAAATATATTTTATTAAAACTATAAATATATTATAAGATTTAATTTAATTTCATTAAGGACAAAATTGGCTTTTATATTCATTAAAAACATGATTTTTCTTTATTTGGATACATAAAAGATATTTAAAAGTAAAAGTGTAGCATTTTGTAACTTTCATTGATTTAAATATTATATTATTCGTTTTCATTAAAAAATTACCACTAAAAATATCCATTTCAATTATAAGGTTATAAAGGTCTAATTAAATTTATCCATTAATTTTTAATAGTAAAAAGTATGTTGTTATCACATAGTTTTAACCTATATTCCCCCGATCTATCTTTTACTAGGGTGATAAATTTTACCATGGTTACTATTCAAATTGACAAAAAAATAAAAGGGGACTATTTAAAAAATTTGAAACTATTAATTTAAAATTTGGAATAAATTTTATAAAATTAAATAACTATATGTTTTGAAATATAATTTAATATAAAAATTCAAAACACAATGAAAAGCAGTTTTTCAGAAAAATATTTTTTATGTCTAAAAAGGTTTTTATTCCAAACTCAATCATAAAATGTATTATAATGAAATTAATTGAAATATTAATAATATAATATAATTAATTTTAGTTAAAAAAAATTTTAAAATATGGAACATTTTAAATTCTTGAAAAATCTCATTTTTAATAAAAATTTATTTTTTTACTATTCACTATAAAATCAAACTTTTCAGAAAAATCAAAAAATTTCACCCTATAATAATTTTGATTTGAAAATTTTCAAAACTATATTTTTTTATAAAATAAAATTTATATATTTTCCATACATTAATTATAATATTTTCTCAAAAAAAGAAATAAAATTTATTTTTGAAGAAAACATATTTCTGAAGCATAAAAAAGATATACTAAAAATTGAGTACTTATTTTCCGAAGAATTAATCAATGAAATTATATTGATCATGTGAATTATATATATTTCATAATTTAGTTAATATTATTCATAATTGAAAATTCAATAGTTGGTTGATAATTAAATAATAGTATTTTAACAGTATATTACGGTTTATTTGGACTTGATGTTTTGTGTTGTGTACACTATCGAGCAGTGTGTTCTTTTTAAATATCATGGTGTTATAGAGTTTCATGTAAACATCCCAAAATCATCATCATCAGAATACATACAAACATTTAAATTTTATTGTGTAATTGGACAATATCCTCACTAAAGAATAAGTAACATCAAAGGATGTTATTATAGATGTAAAATGCCTTCAAAAGATCACTCAAATATTTATAATGGAAAATACACTTTTCACATTGACATCAACTATTTAAAAATTAAAAATACTCCCAAATATTAAGGAAAAGATTTTATTTGAATATAACCTTATAATATTGTGAAGTAAACTTTAAAGAAATGAGTGGTCGGGATAATATGAAATTTCATTTATATCTTTTACGTTAAAATAAATATTCCTTTCACATTTTGGAAGAATTCATAAGTACCTCATTTATAAATGATAAGACTATTCCATAAAAACATTTTTTAAAAGTAATTATTATGTAAAAATTAATTTAAACAATCATAGGAGAATAAAAAACATTCTATAAATTTGTTTTTAAAAACATCGATATGGAAGAAAAAGGATTTTTAGCTGAAGAGACTATTAAAGTCAATTTTCATTCAAAATATATTTTTTCATTATCTTCAGTTATTTTAGAGAATAAAATAAAATGAAAAAAATAATCTCTAGAAATAACCATATGATAATAAAATTTAACTAGTTCTTTAGATATCAGCTATAAAATTTCATCATAAAAAACAGAGACATAAACAATCTTTTTAAACAATGAGATTGTAAAATAAATCCCTTACCAATTTGGAAACATTCAAATCAAAACCTCATGAAACAGAGAACATTATATGTATATTTATATCCCTCTAATTACTAATATAATAATCATAAAAAAAATTCACATTCATTATATACACCGCATAAAAGAAATAGGTGGTGAATATGGCATGTGTCTCACAAGAATAAAAGTGAGATGAAAATCTCTTACGTCAAGTTTGAATTTCTTTGAAATCACTTTATCCTCCTATATAAAAAATTTCAATTTATTATAATTCTATAAGAGTCATTTATATACTTATAATATCATATATGATCAATTTATACAATTTTAAAACACATTTCATAATAAATCATTATTAAAATTGTCATTTCTAAGTGTTAACTATTTTATTTTTCATGGAAGTTTCATTTCTAATGTTTTGGTCTTTACAATTTGATCATGGTTCTATAATCACTAGAATTTTCATCATCAAATAAATATCATATATATTCATTATATATATATATATATTTAAATCTATAAAAGGTATAGATATAAAAATGGATTACACTATTCGTAGAGATGTTAGGTCGTACATACACAATAACAATGTTTTTACTTTTCCAAGGACTGAGCGAAAGAATGGTAAATTATAATTAAAAATAAAAAAATACTTATTATATCATATATATCATATATATAATATTTATTTATTAATTATATCCTCATTTTCATCCATTTAAATAGAAAATGAAAATTAAATCGCATCTCTTCGTAGAGGTGTCAGTTCACACATACGCATGAGCGACATTATTGTTTTCCAACGAATTAGATGGTAAGAATTTATATAAGATAATATAATTTAATAAAAATATCTATTTAATAAATGTCGTATATAGATATTAAAAACATCATAATACCCATTCTTGAATTATAGTGATTTAAAATGAAGTGTATCACCGTGTGGAGGACGTATCCCACATGTACGCACGAGCGATACTATCATTTCCCATTTGATTAAATAAAGTTTGAATAATGGTTTTTACATACTAAAAATTAAATTTAATTATATTTATGAATCTAAATCTATTATTTTATGATAAATACAAAATATTTGTAGGATGGAAAGGAATAAATAATTTTAAAGAGGTCAGGTAGGATGATTACCACGCCATTGATTGGCCTCCTTTAGATACCTTCCTAAGGATCATTGAAATAGTATCTTAAAATATTAGAACCTTTAATTTTTTTATAACAAGTTGGATAAGATAATTTCTCAAGTTTTTTCTAATCTAGATAGATTAATTTGGTATAAGGAAGAGAAATGATTTGTGTCATTTTATGAGTGGGGAGAGGGCACACATGGAATTTCTTAAACGATTAAAATATAATAATGTCATGTTCGTGAAAAATGTTTTATATGAGAATATATTATATTTTAAATTGGATAATATCTAAATATTGTTATAAAATAGGATTTATACATGTTTAATTGGTGAACATTCCATTATATCATGGTTTAAGCCCTTGGTAAAATTGCTTTAACCTTAACCACAGAGATAAATGTTTAATATTCATTATGAAAAAATGACTATCATCTTAATAAAAAAATTACATCATTACTATATAAATATAATCCATTTTCTGAAATTGAATTCATAAAATTTTAAGAATTAAAATTAAACTTTAACCTGAAAACGAGATGGAAAAGAGTTTTCTAAAAAAATGTTTTCTTAATTATAATAAATTTTTATGTGAAAATAAAATATAAAATTAATTCAAGTGGCCTTAATAGAATTACTAATAAATTAAAATAATTCATTTTACTTTTAATGTAATTTTTAAACAAATTGATATATATAAATTCTCTAAATGAACAAATAGTTTTCAATAAAAAATATTAATTTTCACGATTCATTGAAAAATAATTTTTTTAGAAAATCCTCCTTGAATAACTCTAAGATAATTTAGACACACTAATTTCAAAAATGAAGTTAATTTTTTCAAATATAATTTCCAAAAGTTTCAAAAATTATTTATATTATTTTTTCATGAAAATAAATAGAAACCACTTTTGAGGAAAAATGTATTTTTATATCATATAATATCATTACTAAAAAAATGAGTTCATATTTATTAATATATTTATTTTATCTAAAAAATTTAGAAGTATTTTTCGAAATTTTCTATTGATATTCAATACACTAATATAACACTTTTTTATAATGTTATACCATATTATGGTTCATTTAGACTTAGGGTTTCATGTATTAGAAGCTAAAAAATAAATTAAATATATTTGAAGCGAAATATATCATAAAATATTAGGGTGTTACAGTGGATAAGGAATAAAAAATGTTTAATTTATTTGTATCTCTTGACCTTAATTGTGAATATATTTATGAGATAACATAACTTTATTAGTTAGAAGTGATATCTTAATTAGTGATAAAGGCATAAAATATCAATTAGGAGTCCCAAAGGAAACGTTTTAACAAAATTAGATTATAAATTGTGACGTAATCGAAGGGCAGACTGAGGTTTAGGGATATCATGTGTTTTTCTATAGGGGTTACATTTTTTCATATAATGATGGAAAAAGTATTATTTAAGTATAATATTTAATATTTGACACTATATTGTGGTGTTAAAAATATTTATCACACTTAAAAGTGTTAGTTTTAGTGTTCTAAGATAGAGAAATTTGAGGTTGAGTTTTCAATCAAGTTTCTTGAGTGCCAATATATGAAAATCCTACAATAGGTTTGAAATGGTTTATTTTGTATTTATGCAATCTTTATAATGATTATCACAACATTTATTATGGAGTGATTGATATTGATGATGATACAATCTGAGAGGAGAAGCCTATGGAATTACGGGATAGTTAGGAGAAGGTGTTGTACAGGTGATTTATCCCTTTGGTTCATATCATTTTTTATTATTTTGTTATAGAGGAGAGTACTTAGGAATTTGAGTCACATAAATGCACTTAATATCATAATATTTTTGTCTCTTGACCTTATTTTTTAATTATTTTTTGTTTATGTTTAAATTTGTATGGAAAATGACATGTATCATTCAACCTTGATTCCTTTTTTTGTCTTTTCCTCTATTTGAAATGTATACCTTCTGGGATATGGTTGAATTTTTTTGTTACTTGTTTCTCTAATTGGGATCATTGTGCTTCATTGATTGTAAGGTATACATTCACCCAGTTTATGATGTCACCAGGTTATATATCTTGTCTGTTCCTTGAGTGGCTATGTTCTTTATATAGTGAGATCCATAAGAGGTATATCATTGGTGATTGTTTATACCTTCATTCAGTTTTCATTTTATTTTTGTTTTAACTATTAAGAATGATAATTGTATGACAAGTATCTAATTTAATTCCCATGAACCTAAAAACCTTTACTTTGTGTTATCACTAGGCCTAGGGGTTCTAATGGAATGGTTGGGTTTTATTTTCCCTAAATTGATCAAGTATTCACTTGTTATATTGATAAAAGATTTGTCTAATGGTAGTATATTGGTCTGGAAGTTTCAATTTGGTTAGGTGTTAATAAATTGGTCTAGTGGTATCAATTCTGTCTTGTGGTAGCATGTCAATATTATCGATACACGTTGGTCTAGTGGTAGTAAGTTGGTTTGGCTAAAGTATATTGTTATAAGGGTGGTAGATTAGTCTAGTGGTGGTATATTGGTATTACTATAGAAAATTGGACTGATTGTAGTATATTAGTATAACGGTATCTTATTGGTCTCTCAATATAAAGTTGGTATGGTAGTAGAAATTCGTTGTGGTGGTATAAATTTGGTTTGGTGGTAGAAAGTTGGTCAGGTAGTAGCAACTTGGTCTTGAGATAATACAATGTTCTAGCGGTAGCATGTTGTTATGGCTGGAGCAAGTTGGTATGGCAGTATAAGGTTATTTTGGTATTAGAAATTCAGTCTAGAAAAATCATGATGGTCTACCAGTAGCACGTTTGTCTAGTATTAGAAAATTGATGTGATGGTAGCAGATTGGTCTGATGATAGCTGGTTGTGTAACAACTAGAGATTTTAGATCCACTGAAATATATTCTATATTATATAACTTATGTCACACTCTACACCCAACTTAAAAAAAACTAAAACATATTAATAATACATTATTAATAGATCTATAATAAATACTAAAATGGTAACACATTAATATTTATTACCATTTACACATAAATAACTAATCCAAGTTAATATAAGAAAGTTCATTTCTAATAAAAATGTTTTATTGATATTTATGTTCATTTTAAAATCAAAATTCAATAAAATAAATTTAAATTTGATAATTTAAAATTAATTTTTTTCATTCCTCACAATAAAATTACCATAGGATTATTTTTTTAGTTTTTTCCCTAAAATAATCAACTTTCAAGTGAATAATGAAAATATTGACTTAGAGTGTCACTTTTATGAAAATATTTTGTTATATAAAAATATTTAAAGTTATTGAAAACAAATTACATTAAAATTAAATATTATAAAGTATAATAAATTATTTTAAAATATTATTCTGAATTTATAAACTCATACTTAACATTTTAAAATTTTATATAACATTTTAATGAAATTTTTTTGATTATTTTTTCCAATTAATTTTAACATGATGAAATAAAGTTTTTTATTTCTTTTATTATTTAATAGATTCTCCATGAATAATATTAATTATTTTAATTTATTATAATCAATATAATTTATAATTATATCCTAATTATGAATATTTTTCTTTAAAAATAAACTATTTCAAAAAATACTTTTTTTTAACGTTACACATGATAGAATTAAAAATGATTTCACTATATATATATATAGATAATTTGATAAAATTATTCATATATTTGATATAATAATTATAATATTATTTAATATGACCAGTTTTATTTTTAGGTATAAAATTTAGATTATTAGGATTAATGTTAATCACCACAATAGTGATAAAACAACTATTTTGAAATTATTGTTTTATTAATATCATCGAATTTATATCAAATAAATAAAATAAAAAACATTAAATGATGAATGTAATATGTTTTATAAAAACATAAATAAATATATTAACACTCATTTAAATTGTATTGTATTAAATATAGGATAAATTTTTCTCTATCACACCCAAATTTTGTTATATTGGTTATGTTATATGTTTAGTTAAACATAAATTCGCAAAGTTAAAAACTGGTTACCTAATTTAAAATTTTAAAAAAAGAATAATTTAAAAACATAATGGTAAAAACACTACATAATGATTAAATAATTTTTGGAAACAATTTTTTTCCCTTCCAAGACAAAAAACACACCACACACTAAATAATTTTCAAAATTTGGAGTTATTGACCTGGGAATAGTTTTATGGAATTATTAAATTGTAAATTGTGTTTCCAAAAGTGGCATTTTCCTCTCTTATAAAATGGGATCACATTCATACTTTCAATAATAGACATGAATTTATAATTCATCCTAGTAAATATGTAATTTTACTCTCCATATCAAAATACCCTAAAAAATAACCCCCTTTTCACTCATATTTAGCATAATCCCTTCAATTTCAATGGAACATCCAAGCGAAAAATCAAGTCTCTAACATAAGTTTTATCTCTTCTTAAGATTTCATTTTTAATTTTAATCTTTCAAATATCTTATCACTATAAAAATATGATAAATTAAGTATCATTATTATACTTATATGTTCCTATGTTAGTGTTATAACCCTTATTTATTCATTTTTTCATTTTGAAAAACAAATTAATATCATTAGTGCGTTGAGCGGACTACCACATCCACGAAGAGAATTCATTTGTTATTTGTAATCACTTTTCATGGATGGTACAAATTGTGTTAATTTTTAATAAATATGATAAATCTCATATAATTATGATTCTGAAATTTAAATTTAATTTCGACCTGCAAACTCTCTCATGCATTGAGAAATGAAAATGCTAATCAAACGTATCTACAGATTACACCTTGAAGATGATACTTCCTTTTTTCATTTATAATTTCATAAACTATATAAAAATAATATAATATAGTTAAAAACCATAAAAACAGAAAATTAACATCACTATTCTTCTATTATAATGATCTTATGTTTCGATAAACACCTTCTTAACAACACTTGCCAATCGAGTTAAAGCGTGTTTGAGTTTGTGTTAATTTAACAACCTACAAAAACATTACATTAAAATATGATTATGCATAACTACTAAACATGAAAAAAAATTACTATTATATAATTATTAAATAATAGTTTTTATATGATTTTAGAAGTATTATATTATGTATTTAACTTATTATAAATGTATTTTATATGTTCACTAAATCATCAAAATAATCTAACACCAATTCCATTTTCATGTAGAATAAATAACATATGGAATTATAAAAGTAATTTATAAATAAAAATAAGATATATATTAAATTATACTAAATTATGTATAAATTATTAACTATTTTTAAAATAATTTATAATGACATCATCGTTATTAAATGTGTTAGAACGGTAAAAGGTATTAACACCCAATTATTGAAATAAGTTATTAATAACCAATATAAACGTAATGAATAATTATAAATTAGAACTAAAAGAGGTTAAATATATGAATAAATTTATTAAATATATTATTAAGGTAGAAATTTTTATTTTATATAATTGCATAGTGTCATCATCTAAGAAAATAATAAGGTAACCGTTTTTCTTCTCAAAATTCAACTCTTTGATACATGTTTGGAATTATAAACCAAATTTAATTTAATTAGTTTACATACTATTAAATTTAGATATAATATTTTTAATTATATATTAATCATGGTATTTTAAGTTTAATTACAGTCCCTCTCTTTCAATGGGATTTGATTCAAAAGTTTATAAAGACCTAAGGGTTTTGTCTCAAAACTTTCTTCTTTAAGGGATGAGTTCTTTTATGAACCTAATTTATTTTAAATTTTGTATATAATACCAATTGTATATATAATATCATTTATTATCCTTATTCATGATACTTTAACTTCAACTTCAAGATAACTTTCTTTATAGGGGTATTTATTAGAATGTCTCTTAAGTCGTAAGGGTTTCCATCTCTATTTCCTTTAATTGAGACATGTTTATCTGATACAACATGTTTGTATTGGTAAAATGTACATTCCACCCCATTTTTATTTTTTTATAATATTCATATTATATTTAATTATATTAAATTTTTGTTTCATGTTATCTTTCTCATGTAGTTTTTATTCAATAATAAAAAATTCTATAATGGGTTTTTGTGAATCAAATATTTTTATGTGGTTGCAATCACTCCTAATTGAATATTATCTTTCAAGATTTATCTTTGATGTTTTTATTTATAATTTAAACCTAATTTCATGGAGAAATAATTTTTAACATGGATTTATTCAACCTTTATTATACAATTCTTTCATTAAAATTCTTTTTTGTTAAGAATTTATTCTCATTTCTTTTAATGGATTTTTTTTCTATATAAATGTTTTTTCCTTTATAAAAATTATGTTATATACCTAATGTAAGATCATTTTTTTAAATGATCCTTTCATATCCATTAATTAATTTGAAATAACCTTTTTTATCATTATAATGACGTAGGTTTTCAAAAAAAAGTCTATTTAAAAATGCTCAAAATGGTGTTTCCATTATTTATAAAATAAATTTTTCTTATAAACTACACATTTTATTTTTATTACTTGTAAGTATTTTAAAAAAAAATCATTATTAAAGAATATTTTTAATGTAAATTATTTTCAAATTATTTAAACTTCTTTTATAAAACATTATTCCATTCTCAATTTTATATTATTAAAGATTCTCTTATAAGTAAATGATTTCAATGAACTTTCACTTATCCTTTTGAAACATTTATGTATTTTCAAGGAATTTTTTTTAAGAACTCAAAATAGAGTTTTCAAAATTATTCACTTTTCATTTTAAAAAATGATTTTAAAATTAATCTACATTTCAATGTTTAATTTTTTTAAAACATTTTTATTTTCATTTATATTTACCCTTGGGGGTTTATTTTTCTTGAAGTGAAGTTTTGATCACCAATTATATTTTATTATAATAATATTTAGTTTTTAAAATTATATTTTTGTTATTCTATGATTTCTTAAGTTCATGTTATGCTTTTTTTTTAATGTTTTAAGAAAACCATTCTTTTTCCATGGGTTTTTATGTGAATATGAATGTTTGATTTTCAAGTGACACACAAATGTATGGATTATAATATTATTGGGACCTATATATCCCTATAATTAATTCGTTAAATGATTATATCACATGAGATATAATTTTTATGTGAACAAATTCAAAAGTTTCTAGGTTCAAAAAGGGTGAGTGTGATGTAATTAAGCTCTACTCACGATTTTACATGTAAATGGGTTAGCAAGTCTCTAGGTTTACAATGAGTGAGTGTGATGGTGTTCATATCTACTCACAATTTTACATGTGAACATATAATAAATTCCCTTGGTTCACAAATTTTGAATGCGATGGAATTAAACTCTAATCCAAATTTTTCCTGTGAAGTAGTTACCAAAATAGTAGGATCACAAAGGGTGAGTGTGATTTAATTAATATCTACTCACAATTTTATATGTGAACATAATACCATGTTTCTATCTTTAAAAATTTGAGTGTGGTTTAGTTATGTTCTACTCACAATTTTACATGTCAATAGGTTGTTGAGTATCCAAGTGTACATGGATAAGAAATCCTATGTATATGATTATACCACCTTTTCAAGTTTTATAACATGTTATTACAATTTTTCATGATTATATATTATTTTTAAAGTATTCATCATTTTTTTATTATGCTCACATATTTTGTGATTATTGATATTTTTTTAGTATAGGTTGATTTTTTATTGTTCCTTAATGATCTTTATATGATAGTATGTTACACTACCATGTTTTATGATTATTATACACTATATTTTTGTCTTTTATTATGTTTTTTATTTAATTACCATATTCAGATTCATTTTTATTATCTAATACTTGAGGATATTTATTTTCCCTTACTAATCATTTGAGAACACCCCTTTCTTATGTTTCAAATTCCCATGTTATTTTGATAATTGTATCATGTGAGATGTATAGAAATAGACTCGTAAATTAAGATTTTTATGTAGCTATTATCCAAGATAATATAACTTTTGGTGTTTGGGTTATGTAACCATTTTTGTGGTGTATTATTTAAATCATGTTATTAATGTGATATTTAATCCATGATTATCTTAGGTTTATTCAGTTGGTATCATGTTATGATTTATTTATTTAGGATATTTTTTCTTTGTTTTTAGAGATTTTTTTATCTACCTTTGGTCTTAAGGATATATAACCATAGTAAAAATTCTATATTTCGGTCTAATTATAGCATGATATCTAAAAACATTTTAAAAGTATTTAGTAAATGTTTTCCACAAAAATACATCCCTCTATGGATATAGAAACTTTGATTCAATTATAGCATAGATGAACCTATGGGTAATCAGGCTAAAAAGGGTTTGTTGGGGTTTGAATTTATCATCACACTGATGCATGATGAGTGGGTGTAATACTGCACTCTTAGCTAGATATTCCCAATAGATATGGTTTGGTTAATTATATTCACTTAATAAACCACTGTTAAGGACTTATTTCCTTATTACATTGAGATATTAGGTTTATAAGAATAAGATAACCCATCTTAAATTAATAAAGGTAAAACCTAGAGAGTTATGTGATTAACCAATTATAGAATATTTGAAAGTAATATATCATAGTTTTAAATGAAGGTGTATTTGGAGAAGACATATTATGATTGATATTTCATATTTATATGATCATTTACTCTAATTATTTTAAGTATTATCATAACCATTTTGGTTTTATTATTTAGTTAAATCAAGATCAAGGAAATAAACCCCTAAAAGATATATGCCTACGAACTTCTAAGAATAATATTTGGGATAAGTAGTTTCTAAGTCTTACTATGGATAATTAGGAGGATATCCCAATAAAAGTTATATGATGGTTTTATAATCGATCTCTTAGCTTCCTCCTTTATTAAACGATAATTAAAATTATGTGGAAGAAATTTATTTAGGGGGTAGAATGTAATGACATGAGATTCTAGATCCTTTAATATAAGTTTTATGATCCATAACATGTGTCACACACTACAAAAAATATAAAAAACAACAAAATATTAATAATAAAATATTTATAAACTTATAATAAACACTATGATAGTAAACATTTAATATTTATTTCCTTTAGAAGGTAAATAATTAGTTTGAGTTAATGTTAAAATGGTTATTTCCAATACAAATGTATTCTTTATATTATATATTTTCCTACAAAAAACAAAATTTAAAAATTTTTCCCTTGAAATTTGATAAATTAAAATTAATTTTTTAATTTCCCACAACAAAATTAACTTAGGATGAATTTTTGGGATTAATATAAATTAATCGATTTTTAGCTGAATAGTAAAAATACCGATTGACGATGCCAATTTTATAAAATTATTTTATCCTATAAATAAATTGAATTTTCATTAAAAATATTTCCTCTAAAATTAAAAAATATAAATTAGAATAAATCATTTTAATATACTATTTTAAATTTATAAACTCATGCTCAATATTTTGAAAATTTATGTAGATTTTTAAGGAAAACAGGTTTTTTACTATATTCCTTAATTAATTATAAACTACAAAAGTGAAGTTTTTGATTTATTTGATTCTTAAATAAATAATATTTTCATGAAAATAATTATTTTAATTCACTAGAGTCAATGAATTTCATAATTCTATCCTAATCATAATCTTTTTTTTCTTAAAAATGGTCCTTTCTAAAAAAAATATGTTTTTTCAAGTAACATGCACTAATTTTATGATTAATTTCATTAAAAAAATAATTTTTTTAAAAAAATTATCATATTTTAGATAATAATTTTAATGTTATTTAATATATTAAATTTCATTTTTAGGTATAAAATTTTATTATTTGGATTAATTTTAATCACCATGACAATGATGAAATAATTATTTCAAATTTTATTATTTTATTAATATAAATAAACTTATATCAAATAATTAAATTTAAAATAATTAAATAATGGTTATAATATGATATTTAAAGACATAAATAAATATCTTCATACTATTTTATTTTTTAAATCATTACTAAATAATATTATGAATTTATAAATGTAATCTTGTCATTTTTCTACTAAAACTATTTTTCTACACATTATCTATTTTAATTTAATAGTTATTTATTTAATAGTTATAAATTTAGTTTGATTAAATAGTGGTAATATTTATTTTCATATCACCCAAATTTGGTTATATGGGTAATTTTATTTGTTCAATTAAATACTAAATCACATATTTAAAAACTAGTTTCCTAGTTTAAAAGTAAAAAAAAGGAAAAAAGAAAAACATAATGGTAAAAACTCTATAACGTGTTTAAATATTTTTTGAAACAATTTTTGTGACATGATATAACCAAATAAACCCCACAATAAATAATTTATAAACATTGGATCTATTGACCTTGGACTAGTGTCATTGAATTATTAAATTTTAAAGTGTGTTTCCAAATTTTCCTTTTTCTTATATTATATAAGGGGATCACTTTAAGCCTTTCAAAGTCACACTTACCTTTACAGTTAATCATTTAAAATATTCCATTTTTATTTTCCTATAACACCATTATAAAAATAATAATCCCATGGTTACTCATCATTATCATGATCCCTTTAATTTCAATTGAACTTCCAAGGGAAAAATCAATTCTCCAACGTAAGTGTTGTCTCTACTTAAGCCTTTATTCTAAATCTAACTCTTCATAATATCTTATCACACTAGAAATATGACTAATTAAGTATAATAATTAAAATTATATGTTGTTATATTACTGTTATTACTATTATTTATTAATTTTCATCCCCTTAGAAAACTAAAATAACATCGTTAATGTGTTGTGCAAACTAGCGCCTCCAAAAAGTTTCATTGTTAGTTTTTCATTTCCACTTTTCATGGATGACATTAATTTTACGAAGGATTAATAAATATGATATATATATATATATTATTAAATTTCATTTTAATATCCTCCTTCACCCCACCCCACCCCCACCCTAATGAGTTGTGAAACAGGAATGTTAATCGTGTGCATGGCTGGATTATCGCCACCACGATGAAATGTTTTTTATTTTTCATTTATAATTTAATAAACTATGTAAAAAAACCTAAAATATTACTCAAAATCATAAAATTATCAACATTATATCATTATTCTTCAATTAAAATGATATTATTTCTAAAGTAAAAAACCACTTTAACTATATTCTTCAATAGAGTTAAGGCGTGTTTGAGTGTGGTTTGATTTAACCACCAACATGAACAGTGATTTAAAATCCTATTATGGATGAATATGGGGTCATTAAAAATAATAATATTATAATATGATAATAAAATAATATTTTTTATATGCTTATTTAAATATTATATTAATTATTTAACTTATTATTAAAGAAAATTTGTTTCATTTTCTAAAATCACCGAAATAAGTCAACACAAATTCCTTTTTCATGTAGTGTAATGAAATCACTTATGGAATGATATAAGAGATTTATAAATCAATATAATATATATATATATATTATATTAAATTATATATTAATTATTAACATGGTATAAAATTAAGGGTATAAAAATTAATATTATAAAACGTGTGAAAACGGTTAAAGTTATTAACACCCAATTGTTGAAATAAGCTATAAATAACCAATATATGCATAATAAATAATAATAAATGTGGAATATAAGATTAAATTTTTTTAATAATGTAATTTAATATATTATTAAGATATTTATGTTTATTTTAAGGGAAGTTATTGTGTCATCAACTAAGTAAGGAAATGAGGTCAGGGTTTTTCATCTCAAAATTTGTCTCTTTGAGACATGTTTTCAATTATGAACCTAATTTAATTTATATGGTGAATATAATTCCTATTTGAGATATAATATCACGATTTTTTTTTAATCATGGTATTTGAGGTTTAATTTCAATCTCCCTCTTTGAAGTTATTTTTATCTAATGTTTCTAAATACCTCAGGATTTCATCTCAGAAGTCCTTCATTGAGACCCATGTTCTTTTATGAACCTAATTTATTTTAAATGATGTATAGACTTCTATTTGGACATATAATATAATTTATTATCCTAATTCATGTAATTTTAACTTCAACCTCAATATATATTTATTTTAAAGTGTTTTTATTGGATTTTTCTTTAATTCGTAAGTGTTTTAGTATCAATTTCAATTTTTATACATGTATAAATTATACACTATTTTTATTTTGATATAGTTTAATTACCCCAAATCCCATTATGATTTATATATCATAGTTATATTATATTTCATGATAATAAATTTTCTAATTTTTCTTACCTTTCTCATGGGGTTTTGATTCAAAAGATTCAAAGGCTATTAGGGGTTTTGTGGCTCAAATATTTCCTTTGAGTCGCAATCACCCTTATTTGAATATTTTATTTCAAGATTGATTTATTCTACCCTATGGTGAAGTTTTTTTTGTATTTACATCCATATTTTTTTAAATAATGTTTCACTCTAGTGTCCACTACCTTTATGATTCTATTGTTTTATTAAAATTCATTTTAATTAAGAATAATTACCATTTATTTTAATTGATTTTTCCTTCATACCTATGTTTTTAATTTATTCCAATGTTCTATTTTCCATAATGTAATCCTAATTGTTTTTATCTCCAAATATACCTTTATTTTTGTTAATTCTTATTTAAGAAAATTTTTTCATTATCATTTTAATGATGTGGGTTTTCAAACAAATACTATTTCAAAATGTAAAAAAAGGTTTTCATATCCTCTCCAAAATATATTTTTTATAATTCACTTCACATTTTATTATTACTACTCATATGAATTATTTTTCAAAATTTCATTATTTATTATCCTTTTTAAAACTTATTTTTTTTATTTTTTCACATTATTTATTGAAAACATTATATCTTTTTCAAGTATACATTATTATAGTTTTTATTAAAATTAAATATTTTAAATAAATTTTTAATTATAACTCTTAATAATAATGTTTTAAAATTTCTTCTCTTTCACTTAACAAAAATGATTTTAAATTTAATTTTCACTTAAGGGTTTTAAAAAGGTTTTGTGGATTTTTTGTAATTTTCACTATATTTACCCTCTAGGGTTTATATTTCTTGAATTGAAGTTTTAATCACCCTTTATATATTATTATTATATTATTTATTTTTTAAAATAGTGATTTTATATTCTATGCTTTCTTAAGTTAATGTTATGTTGTTGTTTTTTTAATTTTTTAAGAATCTCATCCTTTTTCCAATGTACTTTAAGGACCCATTGTTTTGTGTAAAGGAAAAATTCCAAGGGAATTTGAGTTTTGGAATTTCCCAGATGGGATGTTTTTAAAACCAAGTTTTATAATGTAATTATAAGATTTTTAACACTTAAATTTGTTGTTTTTGGACTTGGGTGAAGACCTAAGAGGTTTATCGAGTGTTTCATCAAGTTTATGTAGAATCGGGTTTTAAAAAAAATATGTTTCGGTGCTCTGAATAGGGAATAGGATTTATCTAAATTTATGTGGTCCTTAGTAGAAAGTCATGTGGTTGTAAAAAATTAGAAGAAACACCCTACACAATATGTTTACAGTTTATCTAAATAGCAAACCTAGCCCACATGGTTTGTGCGAAATGGATAGTATGCTCTCATTGTTCCTCGCATAGTTGGGGTACTGTTTGATTAACTGTGTGACCCAAAATGTGCAATATGATATTTTAAAAGAAATTAAATTAATTTAAATTAAAATAAAATAAAAAAATACAACATAAATATATCCTCTACCCCCTTCATATCGTCCCCCCCACGAGACTCTCGTCGGACGGGTACAACACCCATCTCGGCCTCCTCTTGTCTCTCCCATTTCGATCATATTTCTTCACAATTCTCCCTCAATCCTTTGAGGTAAGATCTCTGAATCCATCTTCTTTCTTTTTATAGAGGTTTTTCTTCTCTCCATCACCTGATTTTTATTAAACTTCTTCTATTGTTAGGTCACGCATTCTGTCTCCCATGACCTCTTCATGCGTGTTTCAGTATCTGCCACCGAATGTGTAGCACTTCAATCCATTTCAGTTTTCTCTCACTTCCTTAGGTAGGATTTTATTCCACTATATTTTTTATAACTTTTTTATCACTTTTTTGGGTCCTTTGGTGATTTAAGGACCTTTGTAAATTTGTTAGTGTGTTTTTTTCATCCTTGAGGTCAGTTTGAGTCATCATAGTCAAAGTATACTTACCTACACATGCATAGGTAACTACACACACCCACACACACACACACACACATATATATATATATATATGTAAGTTCATGTGTTATAGATATATTCTCCCATAGAAGTAGGAATATATATATTGGGGCTAGGTGTGATTATGTATATATATGAAAAAAATAAAAATGTGTGTAAGTGTATAAGGGTATATGAATATATGAGCATATATATAAGGATCCCATTGTATATATTCATGGATATAAAAATATATAATTAGGGGCTAGGTGTCCTTATATATTTGCGAATTTTCATAAGCTCGAAGGTGGGAATGTGTAGCTTCAAGTGGTCACTGATGAAAATATCAAGTACTAAAGTGTTTGATTTGGCATGCTTCTTCTTGAGGTAGAATCCATTTCTATTTCCCTATAAATTTAATAATCCATTAATATCTCTCTTTTCACAACTTCTTTTGTTATTAATTAGTGTTATATGATTTTTACAATATATGCTTCTTTTTATGAATTGAAACATGACTTGGAATGGATACTTAAATATCTTAGACGGGCTGTTTAAAGAAAAATATCATGTTTTTAAAATAGAACCCCGAGATAGAGGTGCATTTTCTTTTAAGATAAAATGTAATGATTAGTTATTTATATCATTATTGGTTTATTTCTTGGATTTTTTCTTATGACTTCATGTTAAAGCTTAGTAAGTGGAAATTTGTACTTGGCATATCTTATTATTATAAAATGATGTTTTCCCCTTTTTACATGAGTATTGTATATAACCCAATGAACTTTTTAGGTATTTGTCCCTCTTATAGTTGTAATTTCCTAAGTAGGTAATTTCATTTTTGTCAATGCCACCTCCCAAGTGACCCTTTAAGATATATGAAGGAATTTTCCATGTTTAGGTAAATTGGATGGGTTATTTAAGTGATGTGGTCAACACATGATGTTTTACATTCTCTAAATCAACTGGTATAATTAAATGATATGGATTATAAGATTGGTAGGTCCATGAATTTATTTATTATTTATGTTAAATTTTTCTTTAAATTGAAATACTTTTCTTATAATTAAACTTATAAAATGAACACATGAGAGGTATTTCCTCATTTATTATGTTCAAAACATGAATTTCCTATAATTATACTTAAAGGCTATGCAAATATTTTACATGAGAGGTATTACCTCATGTTAAAATCAAAATTATGATTATGCCTCGTTTATATATACGGTCTTGATAAAATAGATGGATGGAAGGTAGTTCCCTATGCCAGATATAACTATAATGCACATTTATAGAGTCTACTATATGATGTTAAGTGTTCAGATAAGTATGGTGATTCCATGCTCCCTTACATCAGGTATTGATCATGACATCTCACACTAGTGATACAATATAGATGATGGGGTGAGGCACCACGTTCCATGATTAGAGTTTTTCCATGGCAGTTCACTCAACATACCAAGTGATGTAGTAAGACATCTATCAATCTATAGGGATATAGGGAATGTACTATATTTCTTGAGATTTTAGGATTGTTTATACTGATTATGGATGTCTAATTTATAGCCCTGTATATCCAACAACTAATATTATAGGTATATGACCATTAAGCATCCACATGCAGTTAGTTCATATTGGTTGATTCAATATATAACTAAACTATATATATATATAACTATTAATATATATATATATAGTTACTACTTAGACATTATTTCCAACAGTGATTCGAAGCAGGTAGAGTCAAATAGGTGTCCGAGTATAACCTGAGTCGACCAGTGTTATTATTTTAGTATTATTTATTATTTCATACTACCTGCACAATTATTAATTTATATTGCACAGAATGGATTGGGATAGACACCATGGGCACTGACCTGCTAATATTTTATCTCACAACTTGCTCTAGCACCATTGGTACTTAAGTAGAATTTATTCCTTTAGGTGTTGATACAGGGAATCACCTAGCTTCCAATGTTTTGATTTACATTGCTAGGTAGAGTTATGGAAGAGGGCTGAGTTAGTGTTCAAGATGATCATGAGCTAGTTGTTGGGTTTTTTTTGTTATTACATTGTATTACTATTGTAATTATTATAGATCGTACTTATAACATCATCTTCTATGCATGAATTTTTGTAAATTGGTGTTAACCAATTTTATTCAGATATTATATTATTCTTCTACTGCTTTGTCATTTATTTATTACTGTTTCCACTATTTTATGTTGTTTTATATTTTATTGTACTTTTTTCTACTCTAATAAGAGGTTATAGTCTCCCCACCATCACCTCTTGAGACCCCCACTTCTATTCGGTAGCCTCTGGTATACGGGGAGACACACTTGATGCCATGTAACATGCTGGTCTAGCTACTGTATAAGTGGTTAGTTAGAAAGAGACATTATAAAGTGGAATGAGAGCTTATTTTTCCTTTGTCTTACTTTTTTGGGCTGGTAAATAGAAGTCTAGGAATTTTTCAATGCTTGTTAAATAGTCGTGTATGGGACATATCACCCCTCCCATGGGGAAATAACCAAGTGTCATGGGATGGGATTTTTGTTCATGATGTTACAGTTGATTTTTATTTCACCTTGAGTGAATGTTGTACTTTCCAATGCTTATGGATTTATAATTTATGTTATTTTACACTTTTTATGGTATGGAAAGGATGAAGCATTGCATGTATCATATTGGGAACAAATATAATTCACATGTCTTGCATATTCCAAGCCATGTATTTACATTTATAGGTTTCTTACTGATAATGATTTTTTCATCGAATGTATTCCATGAATAGTATTTAATATCATTCGATGTTAGATAATTATTTATAATGTTTTTTTAAATAGCATTCTTGGGTTTTTTATTTAATCATTTTATTCTTTTTCCATGCTAATGTAATTATATTTCATGCTTCATGTTTATTTAGCATGTTTCTCTATGTTTATGTCTTGTTATAGAGTGTGAATTTTTGTTTGATATATATATAAATGGTTGTATGGGATAAATATATGGGTTTTGATAATAGTTTTCAATTATAAGGTTTATAGGAGCCTTAAAATTGGGAAAAGTTAATATGTATACTGGAACCATCTTTGGGCTTTATACATGTTTATAAATTTTTTTAAAAATAAAATGTTTTTGAAGTTAAAAATTTAAGTGAATTGTTTGTGATTAATGGGAGAAATATACGAAATTGCAAAGTGTATGGGTGCTTTATAGATTTTCAGATTGCTAGCCATGTAACTACTCCCTTATAAATATGATTGCATTATAATTTGATATAGGATTTTTTTTTATTAAATGGGAGTTATACTTCACTCTATAGTATGTATGGGATATTTATAGATTGGGGTGGTGGAAATCCATGTAATTGAAACATTTTATATAATCAAGGTATGCATTTTTGGAATGGTGGAAATGTAATATTTTTTTCATTTTAATCTGAAATGAATTGGTTAGCAACTAAAATGCACAATTGGACCCGAGAAGGTCATTTGAGGAAGGTTTCTTATGAGATAATCCATTCGATTATTTTTAAACATAAATAACTAAGATACCGCTATTGGATTTCATTCTGATGAACCTATGTTGGTATGGTGGGACCTTCATTGGACACCTAATCTATTAAAAAAATTATATGTTAATTTTCATAATTATTACAGGATGTCAATGAATGATTAATGTTTGATCTTTAAAGTGGAATTTTGATAAGGATTTCCTATATGACTTGGTGCTTTGTTTTTAGACCTTTCAATGTTAAATAATAAATGTGAATAAATGTAATGTCCTTAAAATGGAAACCTAGTCGGTGTCCTCTGTTTACACCCTCGTGTAAGGGTGGATTTAACTTCTCTTTGTGTATCTCTGTAATAGAAGAGTGAGTGTTTTTTGTAGGACTTGTCTTTTTTTAGAAACGTCTTAAAATATAGTCTCGTGATCAGGTAACTCTTGTTCGAGTGACCTTGTGATAGGGTCAACGTTTTTTCTATCGAAAGGGGATAGCCCATGGTAAGTAGCACCCTTAGAGATTAAATTCATTGATTATGTTGTGATTTTTATGAAGTTTGGTGTTGTTAGGGTGATTTTTTTCCTAGAATAACATTTTTATTCTAATGAAAAACTTGTTTATATGGGTGGTCATGATTTCCATGGACTTTATTATGGGATTTAGCATTAGTAAATGCCTATTTTTAATAGGTTAGACATGTTTAGAAAATGTTCGATCGCTTTGTAGGTCTTGTGACCCTTTTTCTTTTCGTGGGAGACTTGTGAGGTTTTTAATTAGTTAATGGTTGTATGAGGCAATACGAATTTGGGATAAATCACTTTTAAGGTAATTATGATACTTAAATGAATTTGGAGGACATCATATGCATAGTATCGAGGATGTTTCTTCTTGTTTCTGAAACCTCAGAGTAGTATGCGTTCACATACGTGGTTCTAGTCGAGTTTTAAATGATTTAATGAACCAGTTGAGTTCAGTGTAATAATTGAGCCTTATTCTATTGAGTGTGGTATCAGGTTATCTCTAAGTAAAGTGACCTGGGCATTAAGGAATCATTTCCATCCCAATTATTGGGATGATGTTCCTATAGGATCAGGTGCTTTGACACACCAGTCAGTTTGGCCTTTTCTTTCATGTCCAATGCCTTGTCGCATGTGAGTATGGCTCAGAAGAGCATCCCACGTGCATCTAAGGTCAATCTAATCTAACGCACTTGTGATCGGCTAGTTTGTCTCTTCTTTTGATGATTATGACACTCCTAGTCGGGGGAGTGTCATTTTGAATTTGGTGAATGTGTCCTTCCAATTAAAGGGAACACAACCAAAAAGTACCTTTTTGAAATGGTCGGTTTTGTTTGAAATCCTATGAGGTTGGTGTGGCTTGTAAATGTTGGTTCTTTCTCAATATCAGGACCAAAAAATGGTTTGTTATGTGTGACAACTCTAAGAAACACCATTTTTTATGGATGATATTGGTGGTTAAGTAGGAACGATCATGGAATGGCCTAAATGGTGAAGGATTGTAATTGGTTTGTGATGTTGTCTTGGAAGGATAATCTGAGATTCTTTCAAATAAATTCGACCAATAGTGGTTTAAATATTCTTTTTTCTGGATTTCTTTAATCTCCTTTTAGTGTACTCTGGCTTAGAGATGATAATGTCCCTTATCTTAACATCATCCTTGTTGCACTAAAAGAGTGTCGGTATTACGATATGCTATATCTTTAAAATACTTTGATATTTTTTGGGTGTTTTTATCAGTGGTTCATACTGGATTTGTGGTTCTTATCAAGGACATGTTAGTCTTGAGTGTACCTGGGTTATCGTTTAGGAACTCCTTGGACAGACTCTTGGACACTAGCTGTTTCTTTTGACTGTAACACTTAGTGGATTCCCCTCTACACTCACTCAATGACATGAGGTAGATTTCATGGCTTTGTACTGATGTCTAACTTGTAAACATGGAGTATGACTACTTTCTTTAGTTACTAGGGCTCCAAATTTGAATATGAGGTTACCCCAGACTTGTTGTTAGTCTTGGAGCTATTCTTTAAAAAAGGTTAATAATTCCAGTGTGGAGAATATTTATTAAACCCTTGTTTAAGATTAATCATGGTAGTTTAAATGATTAAGTGGTGGTTTGATCATGTAACTTTATTGGAAGTCGGATATGAGCTCTGATGAACATGTCCATGATAAACACTAGATGACTTGGAGGAAGGCATTATGGTTCTATGTGAAAATGTGCTAGATTTCTAAGTCAGTCATCACTGAGAATATTCATCCAAAGGTGTTTTGACTTTTTATCCTTCTTTTTCAATGTGTATGGTCAGTGAAGGACCATTTTTAGGAACATTGTCAGTAGGAGGTGAGTGTTGTATGGGTTGGTTGGGGTTTTTCATGGAAAGTTGGCTTGAATTGTCTTTGAGGTCAATAGGAAATTAATCATTCAATGGTTTTTTCCAATGAGGTCTTTTTAAATCCTCAAAAGTAATCAGGTTCTTCTAGTTAAAGTAAAACCTTCCAAGAATTCCAGTAGAATGATTAGGGGTGTGTCTTATTGGAAATTCCGCCAGTGGGAGGTACTGTGGATTGGAATTGGCCCCTTTCAAATGTTAAGTCATATGGTGGGAAGCACCATTGGTCGAATATTTAAATATATGATGACATGACCACGTCTCTAGCTAAACTAGATTGGGTAAACACAATCTTAGTGTATAAATTATCAAAAAAGTGGTGGCTCAAATTTTTATGGCTTATGTGCCATATGTTTTAGTGATGCTTGAAGGTGAGTTGGGTGCTAGAAACACAACACAACCATTTGAATGGAACTTCCTGAAACATGTAGGTCAGGTGATGTTTTTTTTGTTCCTAGAGGATTCTTGAGTAAGATAATTTCTAAGGTGGGGAGGTTTTAATGACCCATGTTTTGAGTTAAGGAAAAATTCCAATAGAATTTGAGTTTTGACATTTACTTGACATTTTGTTTTTAAAACTGATTTTGGGAATGTAGTTCTGAGAGTTGGAACACTTCTATGTGTTTTTATTGGACTTAGGTGAATTCCTGATAGGTTTTCTAGGTGTGTTATTTACTTTTAGAAGATCTCTATTCTAGAAAACATCGGTTTGGGTCCTCTAAATAGGGTGTATGGTTTTTCTAAAACTGTCCGGTCCTCAGGAGCAAACCTTGTGGCAGTAGAAAATGCACATAAACACCCCCACACATGTTGTGCACGGTTTACCCAAAATATGTTCCTATCCCATATGGTTAGTGCCAAATAGAAATTATTCTCACATTGTTCATCGTATGATTGGCACACAATTTGGCTAACTGTGTCACCCAAACTCGATGATGTGAGGTTTTTTAAGATATTAAATTAATTAAAATTCAAATTAAATAAAAAAAATAAAACATAACTATCTACCCCCCCCCCTCTACATCATACACCCCCCCAATGGTGTCTCTCCTTGGTCACACGTGATAACCCTATTAGCCTGATCTCTTTAGAATATTTTCCACCATATTTCTTCACAATTCTTGCTCGATCCATTGAGGTAAGATCTTCAGTTTGCTCTTCTTCCTTTTTCTAGTGGTTTTTCTTCTACTCATCACCCAATTTCTATTTGGACAAACCCTAGGGTTAGGGTTGACCATATTTTTTATTATTCTTCCATTGTTAGGGCATGAGGTGCATCCCCAGGACCTCTTCATTTGGGTTTCGGCATCTTTCACCGAAGGCGAGGTGCTTCGGTCTATTTCATTTTTTTGTCGCTGTTTATGGTAGTTTTTTCTTCTGATTTTTTTCACTTTTTATTTCTGTTTAATTTTTTGATTTATGTCCCTTATTAAATTTTGTAGTGCATTTTATGCATCCGTGAGGTAGGTTTGAGTTGCCATAGTCAAAGGTGACTTACCTGCATATGCATAGGTAGACATATACATATGTATGTTTCCCAATTATATGTATATATATATATATATTCTCCCATGGTTGTAGAAATATATATATTGGGGCTAGATTTGATTATATATATTTAAGAAAAATGAATACATGTGTAAGTTCAAACAGGTATATGAAAATATTAGCATATATGTAAGGATACCATTGTACATATTCATGGCCCTATGAATATGTTCATAGGGGCTAGGTGTCTTTATTTATATATAAAGGTGCATATTCTTGGAGGCGGGAAAGAGCATCATAGAGTGGTCATCGTTGAAAACGTCAAGTGTCGAAGTGTTTGGTCTGGCCTTCTTCTTATTAAGGTAGGATCCCATTACATTGCCCTTTAAATTTAGGAATGCATATATTTCTCATTTCTTAACCTTTCTTGGTTATTAATTAGAGTCATATGTGTTTTAGAATAAATTCTTATTTTGATGAATTAAAACATGACTTGGAATATATGATTAAATATACTAAATGATTTGTTTAAAGAATAGTATAATGTTTTTGTAATAAAACCCCTCAATAGAGGTGTGTTGTCTTCTATGCTAAAAGTAATGATTTGTTATTTATATCATTGTTGGTTTATTTCTTGGATTTTTCTTATGCCTTCATGTCAGATCTTAATAATTGGAATGATATAATTGGACTCTTTTTTTATTATTAAATAATATCCCCCCCCCTTTTACATGATTATTAAGTGGAACACAAGGAACTTATTAGGTATTTCTCCCTCTTATAATAAGAATTTTCCATGTAAGAAATTGCCTTGTTTCCCATGCCACCTCCCAAGTGACCCTTTCAGATTTATGAATGAAGTTTCCATGTTTAGGTAAATTGGATGGGTATTTTAAGTGAAGTGGTAAATGAATGTTGTTTTCCCTTATCTAAATCAATTAGTTTAATTTAATGTTATGGCTTATAGGGGTGGTAATACCACGCCTTTGTTTATGATTTATGTTAAATGGTTATTTTAATTGTAATGCTTTGTTTATAATTAATCTTAAAAAAGTAACATATGGGTGGTATTTCCTCATGTTTTTTGTTTAAAACTTGAATGTACTTTATTTATACTTAAAGGCTGGGTAAATGTGTTACATGAGCAGTAATGCCTCATGTTAAAATTACAAGTATTATTATACCTCATTTATATATATATGTGTGTGTGTGTGTGTGTGTGTGTGTTTGGGGGACGGATAAAAGATATGGTATTTCCCCATGACATATATAACTATATTGAACCTCTATGGAGGCTAAAAAAAATGGTAAGGGTTCAGTTGAGTATAACGATACCATGCTCCCTTTTATCAGGTGTTGAGCATGACGTCTCACACTAGTGATATGATATAGGGGATAAGATAAGGCACCACATTCCATGATTAAAGTGTTTTCATAGCGGCTTACCCTTCATATCCAGTGATGTAGAATAAATTCTCTCACTCTATATGGATGTAGGTAATGTACCCTATTTCATGAGATTTTAGGCTTGTTTGGACTAGTTATGGATGTCTGAGTTATTCCCAAGTCCAGCTAGCAACTAGTATTCCAAGTATATGGCCATTAGGTGTCCGCACGCACTTGGATAATGTAGGTGGATGAAATATATAACTAATATATATATATATATATATATATATATATATTAATACATATATATATATATAGTTATTGGTCATACATTATTTTTGGTAGTGACCGGAAGCAGGTAGAGTTCGCCATGTGTCGGAGTGAAACTTGATCTAAATTGTGTTATTATTTTAGTACTATTTATTGTTTCATATAACCTATAAACAACATAATTTATACTTCACAAAATGGATTGGTATAGACACCATGGATGATGGCCTTCTAATATTTCATCTCACACCCGTCTTGGGAACCATTCGTACCTTATCAGACTTTATGCCTACATGTGTTGATATAGGGAAGCAGCCAGCTTCCAATGTTTTGATTTACATTTCTAGGAAGGAGTTAGGGAAGAGGACCAAGATGGTTCATGACATGATCATGAGATATTATTTGGGTTTTTTTCATTTTTTACATTTTATTACTATTGTAATTCTTATTACTTGTACTTGTAGTATCATCTTTCATATATGAATTGTTATAAATTGGTGTTGGACCCTTTTATTCAGATATTGAATTATTATTCTATTGCTCTATCATTTATTTATTACTTTTTCTGCAATTTTATGTTGTTTCATATTTTATTGTACCTTTGTTCTACTCTGATTGGATGGTATACTCTCTCCACTATCACCTCCTAAGACCCTCTCTTCTAGTCTACACCCTCTGGAATATGAAGATATGTGCAAGAGGCCATTTTACCCACCGGTCCAACTACTGTATTTGTGGTCAGCTGGACTGGAATCTTACATGTACTTTATGATATGATGAATGTTTCATTTTCAAGTGACACAAAAATGTTTTTATTATTAGATAATGGTAACTAAATCTCCATACAATGCATGGGGTAAAGGATCATATCTTATTATATAGAAATATATTGTTAACATGTTAGTAAGTTACTATCTTCACAAAGGGTGAGTGTGACGACACTAATATCTACTCATAATTTTACATGTGAATGTGTGAGAAAGTCTCTAGGTTCAAAAAGTGTGATTGTGATAGCATTAAGTTCTATACACAATTTTATATTTGAACATATTATAATGTATTTAAGTTCACAAATGGTGATTTTGATGGAATTAAACTCTATACACAATTTTACATTTGAATAGGTTAGCAAGTCACTATGTTCACAAAGGGTGAGTGTGATGGTGTTGATCTATACTTATAATTTTACATGTGAATGGTTTAGAAAGACACTAGGCTCAAAAAGGATGATTTTGATAGTGTTGATCTCTAATCAAAATTTTACATGTGAATAAGTTGGAGAGTTGGTAGGTTAACAAGGATAAGAAATATTGTGTATATTATTATGCCACATTTTTAAGTAGTTTATAAAGTTACGCCAAATTTTCATGATTATTCCTTATTTATAATGTATTGTGTACTTTTATATCATGTTAACATTTTTTATTATTATTGATATACTTTTTAATAAAGGATATTTTTTATAAGATTCCTTAATGATATTATGTTTCTCCAATAATTTTTTTTTGTTATTTTCCATGGTATTTTGATACATTATTATGTTATTTATATAATTATTAAATTTTCTTTTAGGTTTATGATCTAATCTTTTATGATATGGAATTTCCTTTATTAATAGTTTGATCTCAACCAATTATTATGTTCAAAATCACTAGTTTATAGAGATGATTCTGTCATGTTAGATGTCTATAATGGGTCTAGAGGAGAATGATTATGAATAAATGTTTGTAGGTGTAGTAAATAAATATGTTTATGTAGAAAATCTCTAAGACACTAAATGGTTTAGTATTTATGTTATGAGATTTTTTTTCAAATGTATTATTTAAATCAAGATATTAATATATTATTTAACACTTTATTATCTTGGGTATCTTCATATTGGTGTAATAGTGGGATGTTATTCTAATGGTAGAAATTTGATATAATAGAAGTAGATTCTAGTTTTTTCAAAATTTTAGTTTTTTCTAGAATATTGTAAATATTAATTTTCATGATAATAATGCTGTTTATGAATTAAATAATGGTAATTAAGAGACATTTCAAGAGAATATTTTTATCCCAAATTTCATAAAATTGTGAATATTTTAATATGGTTATTGTTTATGTATTAAATGAGATCTTTATTAACGTTCAATTAAAGTTTGGCCTCCTAGAAATCATGATTGTCTCATATAAATGACTATAAAACTAAAATATTACCTTTTTAAAATATTTTATTGACATATTTTTGTTTGTATGAGCCATATTTGTTTTACCCTTTAAGAGACATATATATTTACCAGTAACCACCATGTTTGTATTTTTTTAGTATGTTAATAGATATTTTTTTCACTTTATTATCTATAGAAGGGAATCACGTTTTATGTAGGATATTGTTTCTATTTAATTTTTATTCCTACTCTATAAATGTTGAATGGTTGTTAAATCCATTATGTTTTGGATATCCAATCAATGACATAATCTTCTCTTTAACTTTTTTTCAGTATAGTATGTTCGTTAGATTTCTTTCCAAGTATTGGATTCATTGATTCTCTTATTTTCTGTACAATCATAAATTTATCATGAATTATATCCTTATTATAGTTGAAATTATTCTTAATGAATTTTAAACTAGATTAAATAATGGAATTGGTTTATTAATATAGAAATCGAACATTTTTTCACTGTGATAATAGTTTTCCACTTGTTTTTCTAGATAGTGTTATATATATATCTATGTTGTGTTTGGTAATATTTTATTATTTTTAGAAATGAAATAAAGAATGTAAATTAGGTAATTAATGTTGGATAAATAAATATAGGGGTGTTTTAAAATGGAAATTCTCTTTCTTATAATTTAATGGAAATTGAATCGATTCTTATTACATGATTAAATAATATCATTCTTCCTTAATGTTTGATGAAACAATATGTTATACATGAAATAATGATTAAATAATTCTTATATTTTAATGGATAATTATATAGGTTTCATATGGTTGTAACATGTGATAAATTAATTTTTTTAATTCAAGTTGGAAATGAATTGATTATTTAATAAAGATAAATGTGTGGGGTTGATTGGTCCCATTTACTTATGTAGACCGTATGACTTGGTTTTTAGGGCCTATCATACCTATTGACTATGTTTTGTTATATTAAAATATTATGTTATTGTATAGATTTGATCCTTGTAATATAAAATTATTTTATCCTAGTATGGTAGATGATTTAGTGAGATATGGGTAGGGAGGCCAAGGTTTGTGGCTACTGTTGGAACTCATGATGGTGTAATTTATACATGGTGATATGAATGATCTTATACAAGGAGATATACATAATGGATTCAAGTATGTCACCAATAATGATATGGATGGATGAATATAGGTTTATCTGTTGTTGTACCGAATGCTAGTATTCTTGTTCGATAATGATTATTATTTTAAGGTTGAATGCCCAAGTTTCTTGTTTAGGAATTTCTTTTCCCATTGATTTTACTAGCTGGTCATGATTGATTTATGCATATCTTTTATGGTAACTTTGGTTGAGTTCTATAGTACGTATAATTTTTTAATGATAATGAATAATAAATGTTATAACCTATGGGGTTGGGGATTTAATTGAATTCCAAAAGATATCTCTTGAGAGACTTTATAATTGAATGGGTTATGACTTAAGGTCATAGACTTTCCTGGTAATTAATGTAATAAAAATGTTTAAATTAAAGGATTAATTAAATTAAGTTTGTTTAATCCTTGTGTAATTAATGAATATCTGATCCTTAATAGAGGTAGGTTGGTATCTAAGATATAATAACTATTATTGAGGTTAAGAATAGGTTAATTCCTAGAGAGTGGTTATAAGTAATATATTTTGTTTTTTATTTTCTTTCATATTCTACCCCACTCATTTCGATATGGAAAATAATACCCATTGGAATCTAGGAGGGTTTTTTATCTAATATCTAGGTTGGTATGGATTATATGGATGACTACCCCTATTTACATGCTCTCTTCTATTAGTAGTAGTATGTGCTAGTATACATGGTGGTTGCCTTCCCATATATATGTGTCTAGATGGTTGTAATGGATTGTATTTATTTTACACACATGTATCTCTATATATAGTATATAAATGATTATTATAGATATTTCATGTATGGGATAAAATGTATTGTTGTATAATACTCAAAATACATGATTTAGTGGATCCTATAAAATACTTGGTTAATATTTGTACATGTATATGATGATTAAATGATGTGATGTAGAAGTTCCATGATATGTTCCATTATCCCTGGTGACTCTAGGATGGATTATATTCAAATAAAGATGTATTAAGACATACGATACTGGGGAATAAAAAAAACTAGTTGGGAAGTGTAAGTTGGGTACCTTCTTGATATATATTAGATAATATTTAACTTTTATGTGATACTTGGTGAGTGATCCAATAATAGTCCTGAAAATTAGCATACTAGATTAGGTGATTAGTTTTATTCACTTATTTTTCATTGAAATTTTGTATAAATTCATTATCATTTACATGAGTATACCATGGGAGGATGTAACACCTCAGTATTTAAAAATAATAATATTGTGTTTGATATAATATATGACACACAATACCATGTTTTAAGAAAAACATGATATACAATTAAAGTATTATTATTTAATTTTACTCGTATAACCTAGCCATTAATTTAGATGTAATGAAAATTTTTAATCACAATATGAATTTTTTTCTATTATTTTATATAATTTATTTATAAATAAGAACTTAATTATTAAAAAAAATACATTTATGCTTCAAAAATACATTTTCTGCAAAAATTATTTTATTTTGAATATTTTGTTTTCTAATTATAATTAATTTATACCAATTATAAAAATTGTATTTTATAAAAATAATAACATTTAATATATTATAATATCAAAATTATCTTATGGTTAACTTTTGGGATTTTTCTAAAGAGAGCGATTTTTCCTTAAATACTGAAAAGTAACACTTTTTTTAAAATTTTCATTTATTTTCAATAAATTAATTAATTTAGGAGTACCATTATTATTTCAATTTTATTTAAAATTAACATAACTATTATTTAGTTATATTTAATCTAATTAATTACATTTGATCATTTCTAAACTATATTTTGGTATAAGATTATTTTTAGACTTAAAAAGCATTTTTCTTAAAACTAATTTGAAGTGCGTAATGTTTTTCCATTTTCATTAATTAAAATAACCACTAATAATGAAATAATTTAATAAAATATATTGTTTATATATAAAAATAAATAAATTTAAATCCATATTATTATGATTAATATATTCAATGAAAGATCAACTTAGGCTTAAAAACATATTTCTTGAAAACCTGTTCTTTGACATGTTTTACAAGTTCATTTTTAAATTACATTTTTTTAATTTTTTGAAACAAATTTGATAAAATGGATTCCATATATGCAATCATAATAATTAATATTAGTTAATAATTTAAACTTTATTTTTTCACAGTGAATAGTAAAAAAGTTCACATTTATTACACCAATTAAGGTTAAAACAGGTTTACAGGAGGTTAAACCAAAAAATAAAAGTAATTTTCCCAATTAAACTTATAAAAATGCTATTAGATAGACATATATAGAACTTATCCTATTTAAAATTCAAATATAAGTTCATTTAGAATCATTTTTCTTTGTAATTACTTTATCATTTTTTATTCTTTTGGGAAGTTTCCAAGTAGTTTCCATGAATATCCCCTCCCACCACTTAAAAAAGGCACCTCCTCCCCTTAATTATTCAAAAATATTAATAAATTAATATCACTATAACCATCCAAAAATATCTCACTAACATACTTATCCAAATTATATATGTTCTGTTCTTCTCAAAATACCTATCGTAGGGTCTATAATAAGATACCCAAAAGAGGTTTCCTAAGAGAAGGTAATCATCATCACCGAGCTCATTATTTTTTTACATCACTTTTTACCAAATTCAATTCTGTATTAAAAAAATACAAAATAATAATAGTATTATATCCCATATATTTAGATGTTATTATGTTAATGGAAAAATATTTATCCATATCCTTCTTCATTGAATGCGAAACAAAGTCATCGATCTTGTGTACGATGGACTAACGCCTCATTAAGCGATGTAGTTTTTTTCCATCACTGACTCCCATGGATAGTCATAATGATGAAAAAAATGAATATATATAATAAATATGACATGATATTAACTATGGAATTTTAATATATCATCTGATACCTTAACCTTTTACCCATTAAGGTAATTAAATCATTTCTCAAGCATACGTGTGACCTACTATCTCCATGAAGCGATGTTTTACATTTTCCATGTACAACATTCAAAAATGGTTCTAAGAATATTTTAAATGAAAAAATATTATATTTATAACATTAATATAATTATTTTGATGATTTAAATACATCAAATATACAATATATATAAATTTTATGAAAAAACATTCCTACGAAAATGAAGAAGATAACAAGTAAAACATTGATAAAAAAATATTACTAATGAAAGGGTGGTGATATGTTATAAGAGGGTTATAAATTACATTATAACTATTAATATTTTTCTTTTATCAATTAATAACAAACTTAAAACCATTATACAAGAGGTAAAATCATGTTCAACAATTGGAAATCATGAGGTAAGGGATTCTGTCTAAATATTCTTTCATTGAGGAATATTTTAATTTTATGCACCAATTTATTTTGTATTATTTATATAATTCCAGGTTAAATTTTATATCATGAATCCTTTATACATCATGGTATTTTATGTTTCAATTCAAACAATTTCATCCAAGGGATATTGACTTCAATGTTACCAGGTGGAATTTATTTCATAACTCAATTTCATTTCAATGAATTATATTACTTATTAATTTTCTTTGATATTATATGATTATGTGTGAAAATTAATTTTATTTTTTTATGATTTATATAGTTTTTATTTTTATTTACATTTCATACACATAATCAATTCATGATTAATTCACACTTCCACACCATGCACACTGTAAGGGTTCTTTGTCCCAAATTATCTTCTTTGGGAAATATGGTATACACATATCTTATTTTATGATATGTATATACTTACCCTTTGTTTTTTATATCATTAATCACATTATATTCATGTAACTTAATGTTTCATTAGAATATATTTCTTTCATGGGGCTTACGATTCAAAAGGTACCAAAGTGGAAAGAGATTTATTTTTCATTCTCATTTAAATTAGGATTATTTATTCTTGGATTTAAATTGAAGGAAATTTTATTATTTTTATCATATAAATGAATTTAATTTTCATTATCATTGTCTATATATTAAATTTTAAAGTAATATTGTAATTTTACTCTTTTGGTACTTAAAATTATTGAGATTTTTTTTTATGAAAATCTATCTTTCTTTCTCATTTTGGTCAAAAGTGCTTTTTATTACATATCTATATTCTAATTATAACTTTCTAAATAATATTTTAAAAATTATACAATTATTTATTAATTAAATTATTACCCCTTTTTTACTTTTTACAAAATAGTTTTAAATGAATCTTATTTTCATTTTCTTATCAAGGTGATTTTTAAATTTTTACTAAAAATATGAAATGAATCATTGTATTAATGTACTTGACATGAATATAATTATTCTATTGTCATGAACACTAATTTAATTATATATTACATTAAAATTTTATGAGATTCTTTTGGAAGAAAATATTTTTCCTAATATTTAATAAATTTCTTGTTTTTAAAATTCGTTTTCAAATTGCAAATGTTATTTTCCTCAATAATATTTTAATAATATTCTTATGTTATTTTTATTAATCAAAGACAACAATGATTTATTTTATTTAGACTCTACCAGTGATATGTGGTAATGATATCATCCTTACTATTTTTATGGATGTCTTATGATTAGTTTGAATCGGGAAAGTATTGACATCCATTTTATTGATTAATTTTTTGTTCATTATCATTCCCTTGATACCTTCAATTTGTTAAGACCATTTTTTATTAAGAATTAGATTTTTCTTCAATAATCATATTATTTGTATCATGGATGTGATTATTTCCTAAACTATATACCCTTTATATTTATGGTTTTTTATTTTAGATGATATTTTATTGATTGGGGAAAACCATGTTAAACCTGTATTCTTTAAACAATATAGAAATTTGTTGACAAAGAATATTATTTATGAATTAAATTAATGATTCATTTTATATGGATTGTTTTTAACAAGATGTGTTGGGTGTTAAAATTAATTATATAACCCCAAGACGCATTGACAGGACTCATGATACTAATTAGGAATCTAAAATTAAATGGGATTTCAGTGAATACCTACCCATAGTTAAACTATCTTGGCATATGTTCTTGGTGGTATATATATCATGATGTCTGAGATCATTAAATATATTATTAAACATTTCCTTCATTGATAATTCAATTATTATTATCTATGATATTACTATATTGATATTATCTATGGATTTACTTCAAGCTTGTTTGATTATTTATATGGAATTATTTGATAATCATTATTCCTACCATATTATTCCGCATACTCAATTTATTGATTAAATTTCAAGTATTTTAAATTTTTTAAATGACCATATTTTTTATACTTGATTGATTAATGATAGATTTTTTTGAACATAACCCTTAAGGAGAATTGGATATCACCATTATTTGTTTCCTTTCCTTGGTATATGAAGAAGGAATCATTGAATTTGTTAAAGGATACATATTATAACACTTACTATGTTGTAATTTATGTTTTCAAATATAATGTGAGACTTGAGTATATATCTTGTTTACCAGTAATACTATACTATTTTATCCTTTAGAATGAAATCACTTGTATCTTGCACCAATGTAATAAATTATCCACCAACTCTGGTATACTTGTGTTGGGGACTTTACAATTTTTATCAAAGAAAGTTTCGTAAAAACCCTGGGAACTAGATTTAGGATAACATGTATTATAGGATATCAAACTATTACTAACTTTTATGATAACTCTAAGTATAGTATAACAACATATGGTTTTTGTAAGATTGATATTATTTGGTTTTTCTATAAATATATCTTTGTATGGATATAATAAGTGGATTTGAATGTGATATAAACTATCATAAAGAATTTTAATAGATGACGAAAATGAATGGAATATGTTAAAACTATGGTGTCTTAGATTTAAAAAAGGTTTTATGATTTAAACATCATATAAATGATTATATGGGTTTTCATTATGATTGTTGTTACTCACACTATTATTATTTTTAGTCATTGGTTAGAACTAAATGGAATCATGTAATGATTGAATTTGATAGAAAATGTGGTGATTATGGAAATGTGGTGGGGATGATGAATGGAGTGAAAGATATCAAGATTATACTTAATTATTTATCCTGATATATGATTAGAAACCTATACCTTAACTGACTCTCAGACTCACCAAATAAGAGAATTATGGATCCTACTAAAAGATCGAGTTGTGGTGACCATGGAAAAAATAAGGATCGATTTCCATAATATTAAAACATTAAAAAAACCGTCACCTATGAGAATGTATCAATGGAATGAAAAAATGTATTATGTGTGGAAAATAATGGAATTGAACAATTAATTTCCAAGTAAAAGTGTGGAGATTAATATAGGGAAATATATTTCATCCTAAATATCCATTTATTGTTTTTCATCTTGAGTTTGCGGTGAATGGTAATTTCCAAGTCAATTACCACTTTTAATGTTTAACTCTTATATCAAGGAAGGAAAATGTTGAAGTATATGGTAAAAGTATTTAGGTTTTGCGATTCAAGAATTATATTCAATAAGTTTTTTTATTAATTGTATTTTGGTTATAAGAATCATCAAATATGTAAATATTGTTTTAATTTTTTTTGAAAGTATATATGTCTTCATCTAAGATTAACTTAAAAATTATGGATACCATTATGGGGTTATGATTTTATTTTTTTTCATAAGTATAATTTATAATAAACACCTCTTGAGGTTTTATGTGTTGGTATTTTCATTTGATTAATGATATTTTGGAAGAAGTTTCATTCGATTGAGGTATATCTAACCCTTAGGTTCAACAAGAAGTATAATTTAAGGAATAATGATATTTTCATAACTTTAATGGTATTAATAAACTTTAAGGATAATATTACCACTGATGTTAAGTTAATAATAGTCAACTAATACTATTTGACTTTCTAGAAAAATTAGGTTAAATAGAAAACCCTTGTGGTTAAAAAGTGATTTGATGACTGATTTTATTTTGTAGGGTTTTTATAATACTTTTTTAAACTTTATAGGAGTTATATTACTATATTTTTATAAAAAGGACAACACACATGTCAGGTGACATTCTATCACATCTGGTGAAGCCATCGGGCTTGAATTCTCAATCAAAGGTCGATAAGGGTACATCTCCTACCACAAGCCTATGTGATGTTATGGTTAATATGAAATTTCTTTTACTTAATCTATTCGATGGATAAATATTAAGTTTAACTTTGGATGTTACTATTGAGTTTTAGAAATTAGTGTATTATATTAGAGAACTTGTGATAACTATTTTTGTTTTGGTAAATTTTTAGAGCCAAATGAAAAGAATTTTCACTCCTTTTTGAATCTAATTATCCATTCAAAGTTAATTTTATTTATTCGATCATAATAATTCAACTTTTATATTCATTTCTTAGAGTAATAAAAGAAGTGGAAATTTGTAAAAGGATGAAAAAAGGATGAAATTGTGATTATAGAATAAAAATATATCAAGTAAGTATATTTTCTATTATTCTCAATCATGATAGTAAAAGAATACCACAAATTTAGGGAAAGGATATTTAAATAAAAAAATTATACATTTACCTTCAGTTCTGATGAATTAATTATATTTTTCACACCTCATCAATTTATGGTTTTTTTCTATTAAATTTTCTTACTCATTCACTTTCTTTTAGTCAATGATATCTATCACTCTAAAAAATTATTTATTCCTTTATTCATATCTTAATAATCGTTTCCTAATAGGAAACCCAATTATGTGTCATTTTAAATGTCCTAAATACTTCCCTTTCTCTCTTATCAAGATGATATTTTATTTATTATTTTTTATGATGTGGGTTTTCTATAAAGAAATTTTCAAATTCCAAATCATTTATTTCTAAGAACAAGTTCATATTATGAGGATGAAATTTATTAAATTTGTGGAGAATGTAATACCAAGAGATTTTTAAATAATGAAATTATGTTCAATAGCAAATATGAAACACAACACTAAGTCTTAAGTGAACTATGATATACTATTAAAATATTATTATTTAATGTTACCATTGTACCTATCCAATAAGTTGGTGGGAATGAAAGTTTTTAACCACATTGTGAAATTTTTTATGAAGTATTTATATAATGTATTTATAAATATGTAATTTATTCTAAATAAAATCATTACATGCTTAAAAAATACATTTTCTTCCAAAATGGTTTTATTTTTCATATTTTGTGTAGGAATTACAGTTAATTTATGAAAATTTAATAAATTATATTTTATAAAAATTATATAATATTGGAAATCATCATATCAAAAATAGATTAGGGTGAAATTTTATGATTTTTTTGAAAATAATTATTTTTAATGAATTGTTAAAAATGAAACTTTTTAAAGAACTGTCATCCCCTTTAAATAAATTAAGTAATTTAAAAGTCCCATTATTATTTATATTTTATTTTAATGTAACATAATAATTATTTATTTGTATTTAATATAATTAATTACATTTGAATCATGTTTATAACAGATTTTGGTATAAGTTTATTTTTAGTCTTAAAAACACATTATTCTGAAAACTATTTTTAATTGGGAAATATTTCACCATTTTAATTAATTCAAATATCCATTAATAAGAAAATATTTTACTGAAATTTATATATTACATATATAAATATTTTTATTTAAATACATATAATTATTATCAATATTTATGTAGTTAATGTAACATCATATTATACTTGAAAATTGCATTTCTTGATAAATGATTTTTTGACACATTTTGCGAGTTCTATTTTAAAATAAAATTTACAATTTTTTAAATTTAATTTTATAAAATGGAATAAATATTTGTAATTATAATAATTAGTATAATTTAATAATTATAACTTATCATTTTTCATAATGATTAGTAAAAATAATAAAAATCAGTTACCCCATTTTATGTTAAAATGGGTTTATTGAGGGGGGTGAAACCAAAAGACAATGTTATTTTTTGAATTAAAATTGTAAAAAATCAATTTATGTATATATTTATACCTATTAATATCCCAACTTCAATTACAATGTCATTTGGATGAATTTAACTTTGGAATGACTTTATCAATTTGTATTGTTTGGGAAATTTCCCATTGGTTTCCAAGAAAGTCTCCTCTCCCACTTATAAAAGGGAACCTCCGCCCCTGATTTATTCACACCTATTAATCTATTTATATTGACCATACCCTACTTAAAAATATATAAAAACTCCTTATCTACACTCTATATATTCTAGTCTTCCAAAAATACCAATCCTGGGGTTCATAATAAGATATCAAAATGAGGTTTCTCTAATCAAAGGTAATCATCTTCACCATGATCTTTCATTAGACTTATTATTTTACCACATTAACTTATATATTATCAAATATAATATAATAACACCATTATCTTCCATATAATATGATATTATTCTATTTATGGCATAATATTTATCCATATCCTCATCTATTAAATGGGAAACAAATCCATCTCTCATGTGTACAGCAAACTACATCCTCGCAAATCGATGTAATTTTTTTACATCACCAAATAACATGAATAGTAATAATAATCTAAATAATGAATATATATGATAAATATGGAATGATATTAATTTGGTAAAATTAATATATCATCCACTAACATACCCTTTCATCTATTAAGGGAATGTTTTCATCGCTCATGTGTACATACAGTCTACAACCTCTGTAAAGTGATGTGACTCATTTTCATTATAAATATTTAAATAATAGTAATAAAAATACGTATAATGAAAAAATATGATATTTATAACATTAATTTTATTCTATATATAAATGTATCTAAATCATATTAAAAATAACCATATCTTCTGCAAAAAAACATGTCTGGGAAAACGAAGCAGTTAACACCTGAAACAATAGTGATAATGAAATATTATTAACAAACGGGTGGTTAGATGTTACAATAGGATCATATATGATATTATAAATTTTAATATTATTATTTTACAAATTAGTAACATGATTTAAACAATTATATAGGTGGTCAAATCATGTTCAAATAATGGGAAGCATTAGGTAATGGATTTTATCTCAATTTTATTTCATTGAGGAATATTTATGCACCAATTTATTTTATATAGTGTATATACTACCATATTTCACGTAATATCAATATTTATTTAAAAATAATGTAATTTTATGTTTTAATTCAAATTATTTCATCCAATGGGATTTGAAACAATTATTACTAAGTGGTAAGTGGTTTCATAACTCAATTTATTCTCATTGGGTTATATTACATCTTTATTGTCTTTGAAATTATAAGATTATATGTGTAAATAATTTTTATTATTTTATGTTTTATTTCCATTTTTTTATTAGTATTTACATTTGATACACATAATTGATTCATTTATTAATTATCACTTCAACATTATGATCACTGTAATGGTTCTTCATCTCAAATTGTCTTCTTTTAAAAATATGTTATGTTATCCACCTATCTTATTTTATAAGGTATATCTAATATCCCTATGATATGTTATATCATTAATCTCTTTATATTCAAGGTATTTAATTTTTCATTTAAATTTATTTCCTTTGTAGGGATTATGATTTAGAAGTTACAAAAGGTGTAAGTGGTTTATGTTTCATTAAAATTTAAATAAATATTTTTTCTTCTTAAATTTCCATCAAAAGAAATTATATTATTTTTATATAAACCCCATTAATTTTCTTTTAATATGGTTATTCATGAAATTTTAAAGTAATAGTACCATTCTCCTCTCTTTTTAACTTAAAATGTTTAAGAAAATGTTTTTATGAAAATTTAACATTATTTCTCTTTTCTATCAAAAAATATTTTCCTTCCATATCTATATTTTCTTTAAAAAATTATATAATTTTTAATAAATCTTATAATGATTTATTAATTATATTTTATAGATTTTTTAATTTTAAAAAAATTGTTTCAACGTAATCTTATTCTCATTTTCTAAGAAAGGTTCTTTTTTACTTTTTTATTAAAACATGAAAGGAATATTTGTTTTAACATACTTTACATGAAATAAATTTTATCACCATCTTGACCACTCTTTTATTTTAAGATTCCATCAAAATTTTAAAGGGTTATATATTATGGTTTTTAAAAGTGATTTTTAAATTAGAAGTGAATTTTTCTCAGTAATGTTTTAATAATATACTCATAGTATTTATATTCATCAATGAAAATGGCCTTTATTTTACATATAATACACTGGACATATTGTTTAATGATAACATCCCTATTATTTATATTGTTTGTTTATGATTAATTTAACAATTGAATGTATAGACATTCACTTTCTTGATTAATTATTTAGTCACTAAATTTCTCTTGAAACGTTCACTTTCTTGAGATCAGTATTCATTAGACATTACATGTCCATTAAATATTCATATTCTTTGTATTAATGATATAATTATATCCTAAACTATATGCCATTTCTATATATTATGTTTTATATTATAATTTATTTTACTAATTGGGGAAAATCATGATACATATTTATTATTTACTTGATATGGATATTTATTTAAAATTTATATTTCTTTTGAATTAAATAAATAATTTGATATATTTATATATATATATAAAATGATTTATACATTCAGTGATGTGTGGGTCCTATAATTATATATCCCCTTGATACATCGACATGTCTCATGAGAAAAATTAGTAAGATAGGATTATATGGAGTTTTAATAAATAATTACTTGTATTTAAACTATATTATTATAAGGTATTGATGGTATAGATATCATTATGTATAAAATCATGATATACATTATTTTTCATATCCTTGACTAAGAATTCAGTTATTATAATCCATGATACTACAGTGATGATATTATCCCTAGAGTAGATTTAAGATTATGTTATTATTTATATTGAGTTATTTTATCATCATTTATTCCTTTCATATTATCCACCATGCTCAAGTTATGGTGTAAGAACCCGGATCTTCGTTTCAGGTATGTTTTTCCTTTTTCTATTCATTTTTGAGAAAAAGAGGAAAATCTGGAAAATTTAAAAATGCATGCCTTATACTTTATAAGTATAGGACATGTACTTTGATCCTGTGCCAGGTCGTGTGATGGACTTGTCCGGGCTACACACACAGTGTGTAGGGGCGATGTGGAGGCCGCTTAAAGTGGAGTATGGAAAGGCCAAGTACAAACCGTGTACTCCATAAGTACACGTCGTGTAGTTTCTTGTTTTCGCTAAACAGATCGGGGTCGTGCTAAATCGATTAAAATGCCTTCTTCTCCAGATTCCTTTACCGAGAGTGACTCATATGGCCGCGAACACCCTCCAAGCCCCCGAGCCTCCATCTTTTTTCCGAATCGATCATCGTCGATTGCGTTGGAACCGTAGTGGTGAGCTCTTCATTCTTTTTGAGTTTCATTCTGTGATTTTCCCTGTTTCTCAAGTTATTGTGGGTTGAACATTTTGTGCGTTTTCATAGATCTATGACATTCTAAGGAGAATCAAGTCTCGTGGTTCTAGTATTTTGATCTCCTAACATCAAGGTAGGTGGTTTGTGCCTTACCTTTAGAAGTATTTTAGTTTTATGCACAAATTCCACCAATACCCGTGAATGGGGTATTGCATGTTTACCGTTTTCCCCTATTGTTTTCTACCTTGTTTATATGCTTGTGTAGAGGTAATTTGATCATGTTTGAGGAAATTTCTGCTATGATTGGATGTTTTTCCCAAGCCTTGTTATGTTTAAAACATTTGGGTCTAGTTAGCCTTTGGTCATTATACCTATTTCTCATGAATTGTGACCGTAGGATGGAATGATATTCTTGAAATGATTATTATGTTGAAGACTGGTTATCCAAGTAGCTCTATAGGTGTGCTTTGGCCTTATAGCATTATTATGCACTGACTGGCATGGGACCATGAGAACCTGGTGCTATAGACTATAAGGGATAGACCAAGTGAGATTCCCAGAGAGTCTTGGATATTATAGAATACATGAGGGTAGACAGAGTGAGCTTACTCAGAGAGTCTTGGACATTATAGAATACAGGGGATAGACCAAGTGAGCTTCCCAGAGAGTCTTGTATATTATAGACTACTGGATGGTAGACCGAATGAGATTCCTTAGAGAGTCTTTACTTGTTTGAATTTATTTAAACCTTTCTAGGCTAGAGAAGGAATTGACTGAGTGAGCTTCCTTAGAGAGTATGTGATAGACCTGAGACTATAAGAGGAATTGACCGAGAGAACTTCCTCAGAGAGTTTCTAGTCCTTGGGGATATAAGAGGGGTAGACCACGTGATCTTCCTCAGATATTCCCTGACTACCCTAGACTATATAGGGAATTGACCATGCACGCTTCCCCAGAGAGTCTTAGAATTTCGTATGACCAAACCAGAGGGGTAAGGCTAAGTGCACTGCCTAGAGGGTTGTTGGTATTTCTTGGACAGGACTAGAGGGGTTGGCTGTGAGTACTTCCCAGAGGTGTTTCTGTTGTGGGTAGTTGTTTGCTTCACTACTTCTTGTTGTTCTGTGGTTTGATTACTATTTTATATCATCCAATTACTGCTTACTGATTACTGCATGTTGTTTACTGTTACTGTTTGCTGCTTACTATACTATTACCTGCCATATGCTCACTGACTGTTAGGCACAGATCTTTGGGTGGTTGCCTACTGGGATTTAGTCTCACACCCTGTTTGGGTCATGCTTTTGGTCCTAATAATAATATTTCTGTTGAAGGTATAGATAAGGTAAAGCGCCCTTCGACTTCTGGTACTTGATTTCTTGGGAGTATGAGAGAATTTGGACCAAGCCGAGGCTTGTGATGCTGAGGAGTTGGTTGTTTTTTTCCCATTGTACTTTGGTTTAGTATTGTATTCATCATTGTGACTTTTTTGGATGCTTTCCTAGACATATGTATCGTGCATCATTTCATATATACATGTGTTCTCTAGTTGTTTATTGTTTTAGTCTTCCGCTATTTATTATTGTTGGATATTTATTGATTCCTCTACTGTATGCTTTGTTTACTTCCATTGTGTACTCTACCAATGAGGGCATAGTTTCCCCACTATCACACCAAAGGCCCTCACTGCTAGTCGGCAGCCTCTGGTGTTTGGGGAAATGTGCTTGAGGCTATGTGACCCACCGGGTACGGGGTGCCTCTGGGTGGATTCTAGAACCGGTACGTTACAAAGTGGTATCAGCGGAATTATTTTCTCTTGATTTACTGTTTGGATCCTTTAGCCATGGATAGGATGGATTCGGTACTTGGTAATAATCTATTCACGAGAGTAGTTAACCTGTGTACGGGGAAAAGCTAACTACCTCATTTATTGTAGTTTTATGTTTTTGAGATTTTACGGTTGATATGATTTCACCTTGAGTGACTCACATGATCTGTTTTGTTATTGTTGTTGCTATTATGGTTCTATTTTTTTGTCACAACCCGATGAGATGAGGGTATTCCATCTCATGCATCATATAGGAACTTGTTAGAAATCACATGCCATGCATTCTTGCCATTCCATCTAGGGTGCATTAGCGGTTTCATATTGTTGTGATAGATGTTGTGTAGATTATTCATGATTTTGTGATATATGCTATGATATAATCCCTACAGATTGATAGAGAAGTTGTTTATATTGTACCTTTACTTAAATGAACACCAAATTTTGATTCTTGAGGTGTTATGGGCCCTCATGAATTGGATTTTGGTGTATCATTGACTTTTTTTCCTTGTATTTGATATGTAGGATATTCCAATCTTTGATTCGCGGGGATTATGGGCCCCAATGGATCAGAATTTGGCACCTCCATGTTTGTTTTTTAGTTTTTTCTGGGCTTCGGTGCAGTTTCTAAGCTATTACCCAGAAAAACCCAGAATACACGGCGTGTACTTGACTACATGTCGTTTAGTGTTAAACCGTGTCACTGACTGTGTGAGAAGAAATGCAGGGTGGTGAAAAAAAAATTAGGAACAAAACGTGTACGGTGGTTACACGTCGTGTAGTAGTGAGCCGTATACCTGGCCGTGTCACTAACAACATGGGTCGGGGAGGCTCGTATAGTACACACTGTGTTTAGTATGAACATGTCGTGTAGCCTTGGACTAGGTTCCCGGAAATGTCACGAACAACATGGGATGGTGTTATCTTCTCCTATACAGGTCTTGTTTTTTCGGAACACGACGTGTAAGGGTCATCCGTGTTGTCGGCTGTGTAACTAACAACACGGGCCATTGAAACCTTGTTTGGTACACACTGTGTCCTAAGTGAACACACTTTGTAGTCTAGGGTTAAGAGGACTGTGTGGGTTAGCCGTGTAAGGAGACTTGGGCAAGGGAATGGAGATCTAGTACATGCCGTTTGTGCTGAAAAAACGTTGTGTAGTCTGGGGTGTTACACGACCAACCATGGCAGAAGTACATGCCCATGTGAATGGATTTAAGGAACATTCCATGTAGTTTTATACACACCGTGTAGTCATGTTTGGTAAAAACATAAGTGTTCTTTTTCCCTATTCCCATTTTTTTCTCTTGTGTTCTAAGTCTTTGATGATCCTGATCTAAGGTGTGCTTTTGATCTTTCAGAGCTATGCCTCCAAGACATCCTCCAGTTGTATGTCATCTTCCAGACAGTGATCAGACACCAGATATGCCTGATCAAGGATCTCCTGCAGATCCTCCTGCTGTTCCAACCTTGGCACCAGCAGTTATACCTATTGTAGGTGCCGATGCACAGTTCAGGGTGGAATTCCTAAGGATGATGCATACCTTTCCGGGAGTGCCGCCTCCTGCCCCGTCAATGGATGAGTTGATGTGGGTTTTCCAACATCAACATCCTCCTAAATTCTCAGGGGATGGAGGACCCCAGGCTACAGAGTCGTGGCTAGAGGCCACATTGACAATCTTAGAGCACATGGAGATACCTCCAGAGAAAAGGGTAAATCTTGCTACTTATATGCTCCGAGACACCGTGAAGAGGTGGTGGGAGGTCATCTCACAATCAGGACGCTAGTAGAGTATGAATTGGGATGAGTTTCGGTGCATCTTATATGATTACTTTTATCTAAAGACCTTGAGGCTCGACCAAGCCCGAGATTTTATGAGTCTTGAGCAGGGTACTCTTTCTGTTATGGAGTACTCGTCTTGTTTTACTGAGCTACAGCGCTTCACGCTGATTCCTGCAGGTGATGATTTGTTCCTTTCTAGGAATTTTGAGGATGGTCTTAGGAAGGAGATCCAATCCCAGGTGAGTATATTCAAGTTGACTTCAATATCATCTATCTTCAACCAGACACTGATCACTGAGCGCAATCTGAGAGATTCTGGAGCAGTGATCCAGGGAGGTTCAGCATCCAGAGTTAGTTCACCTCCTACAGATAGCATGAAGCGATGCATGGAGTATTCTCGAGGAGATAAGGGTAGGCGGAATGTTTCTTCGAGTATCCAGGTAGTATGCTACCAGTGCGGTAGGAGTGGGCTTACTAGGCCTCAGTGACAGAGAAACCCGATGGAGTGCCAATCTTGTGGAAAGATGGGTCATCTTCAGCGATTCTGTCAGATCTTCTCACCTATAGTTGGTGGTATGTGTTCTTCTATGACCCCGCGTGCAGGAGACGTATTGCCAGTTTCTCACCAGTCTGGGAACTGGATTTATTCCGGCCGTTCAGTCCGAGGTGGAGGTTGCGGTCATGGTGGTCAGTCAAAAGGCTATCAGCGACAGGAGAGTCGATCAGCTCAGAGTGGTCAGCCAGGGGCACAGGGCCGCGGTATAGGCCAGACTTTTGTAGTGAAGAAGACCTATCTAGAGTAAGATCCCGGCCATTCTACAGTTCGAGGTACGATCTTAGTAGCCTAAGTTTTATCTTCATCCCTTTTTGATGCTGGTGTTTCTTATAGTTTAATCTCTATTCCCATTGTGGAGAGCCTTGGGCTCTGTATATTTTCTTCTACCAACATGTTGAATCTTGATACACTGTTGGTAACGAGGAAGTATAGCATACGTCAGTGCAGAGAGTTCCCTCTTGAGGTCGCAGGGTGTCACTTCTTATGGTACCTCTATGTGCTAGAGATGACAGGCTATGACGTCACTATCAGTACGGACTGGTTAGTTCCCTTCCAGGCAGTCGTCGATTGCTATCGCCGCAAGGTGAGTTTCATATCACCATAGGGCGTATCTTTTCTTCATATAGGTGAGTGGGATGTCCAGATGGGAAGAGCTAGACCAGAGCATCAAGGGCTAGGAGGATTTACAGCCCAGATTTCCAGTCTTTATCTGGATGACCAGGGGACCTCGTAGTTAGACTTTTCTCCAGTGGTCGATCAATTTAGGGATATCTTTCCAGAGGATTTTTCTGGTTTTCCTCCGGGTCGTGAGGTATACTTTTCTATTGAGCTCATGCCGGGAGCGGCACCGGGGTCCATTCCTCCTTATAGGATGTCTACACCTGAGTTGCAGGAGCTCAAGAAGCAGTTAGAGGAGTTGCAGGCAAAGGATTTCATCCAACCCAGTACTTCTCCTTGGGGTTCTCCTGTCCTGTTTACGAAGAAGTCAGACAGCACCCTTAGGCTTTGCGTGGATTATCAGAAGCTGAACCAGTTGACGGTCAAGAACCGATATCCATTTCTGAGGATTGATGACCTTTTTTATCATCTTCCAGGATCCCAGGTGTTCTTGAAGATCGATTTGAGGTTCGGTTATCATCAGTGGTGCGTTAGACCATTGGATATACCTATTACAGCCTTCAGGAGCAGGTATGGTCTATACGAGTATACGGTCATTCCATTTGGTCTCATGAATGCACCAGTAGTTTTTATGGCACTTATGAACCGAGTTTTCCATCCATACTTGGATTCCATCATGGTGGTTTTCATGGACGACATCTTGGTGTACTCTCACACTCGGCACGACCATACTACCCATCTTGATATCATTATGAGTACACTGAGAGAGCATCATTTATATGATAAGATCTCAAAATACCACTTTTGGATGGAAAATATTCACTTCTTGGGTTTCGTTATCTCAGAGACAGAAGTATCAATAGACCCAGAGAAAGTGAGAGTTGTAGTTTCCTGGGAGCAGCCAAAGAATGTCTTTGAGGGGCAGAGATTTCTAGGGTTGTCTGGATACTACAGGCATTTCATATAGTACTTTTCACGCCTTGCAGCACCGCTGACAGGTCTGACCAAGAAGGGTGTGAAGTTCTTATGGTTAGATTCTTTTGAGTCAGCCATTCAGGAGCTGAAAGGGAGATTGACGTCAGCACTTATACTAGTCTTTCTAGAGATAGGCGCAATCTATACAGTCTATTATGATGCTTTAGGTGACGGATTGGTAGTTGTGCTCATGTAGGGAGATGGATTCATTGCGTACGGGTCTCGGCAGTTGAGGCCACATGAGAGGAACTACAGACGCACAATCTATAGTTGGAAGCTGTTGTTCATGCCTTACGCTGTTAGATACATTAACTTCTGGGAGAGCACTTTGTGGTTTTCACCAACCACAAGAGTCTCAAGTATATCTTCACTCAGCGTGATCTGAATATGAGACAGCGTAGATGGGTCGAGTATCTTTAGTCCTTTGACTTTGAGCTTACCGATACACCGTGAAGGGGAAATGCAGTGGCTGATGCATTGACCAGGAGAACTCAAATTCAGGCTGCCCAGGAGGCCATCAGTGAGTGGAATCTTATGGCTCTATTATCTGAGATGCATTTTGAGGTGCACGAAAAACAGGGGAAGACTTTTCTATCTTCTGTAGTTATTACCTCTACCCTTCTTGATCGGGTACGGATGAGGCAGCTATCAGACTCAAAAGGCCTAGTCCTACAAGAGAGTGTGTCAGGAGAGGATCCTCCTCCTGGATGGACAGTGGGCGAGGATGAGATCTTGCGTTTCTAGGGATGCGTATGGGTGCCAGTATACATAAGCTAGGAGCTGATGTGGGATTTCCATTCTTCAGTTTTGGCAGTTCATCCTGGCATCACTAAGATGTATCGTGATCTACACCATTAGTACTGGTGGCCAGGTATGAAGAGAGATGTTTCTAGATTCGTTAGGAGATGTTCTACTTGTCAGCAGCTGAAATCAGAGCATCAGCGACCAGCATGGCTTTTATAGTAGTTATCCATTCTCGAGTAGAAGTGGAACGATGTCGCGATAGACTTCGTGACTGGGTTATCGTGGTCACCTCAAGGGAGTGATGTTTTTTGGGTTGTCATCGATAGGCTTACGAAGGTTTCTCACTTCTTGACGATCAAGGAGACCTTCAGTGTTGATGATTTGGGAAAGTTGTACATCTGAAAGATTGTACGTCTACATGGAGTGCCACGCTCCATTGTTTCAGACAGGGATGTTCGTTTTACTTCTCGGTTATGGCAGGGGCTTCAGAAGGCTTTGGGTACACAGGTACTTTTGAAGACAGAATACCATCCCCAGACAGATGGCCAGTCCGAGCATATGATTCAGGTTCTTGAGGATATGCTCCGAGCTTGCATTCTAGACATTGGAGGTTCTTGGGAGAAGCATATTCCTCTTGTGGAGATTTCCTATAACAATAGTTTTCAGGTGACTATTTAGATGTCACCTTACGGGGCTTTGCACGGTAGGTCATGCTAATCAACTTTGTGCTTGATGGAGGCAAGAGAGGCAGCTTTACTGGGACCTCATCTTGTTCAGGAGACCTCATAGAATATAGAGTTGATTTGGAAGAGGATGGCTACAGCACAGTCTCGACAGAAGTCTTATGTTGATCAGCGGAGACGACCTATGGATTTCAAGGCCGGGGATCAGGTTTTCTTGCGTGTTGCATCGAGGTTGGGACACAATAGGATTCAGAGATAGGGTAAGATTTCACCATGGTACGTCGGGCCGTTTGAGGTGTTGGAGATATTTGGGCCAGCTGCCTATCGGTTGCAGTTACCTCAGAGATACTAGGCTATTCATGACGTCTTCCATGTTTCTCATCTCTAATGTTACTTTTTAGACCTGTCTCATGTCTTTCAACCCGAGGAGGTTGAGCTCGAAGAGGATGCATCGTTTGAGAAGCATCCTATCTAGATTGTCGATCGTAGTATGAAGGTACTGCATGGCCGGTCTATTCCTCAGGTACGGGTGTTATAGTAGCATGGGAGAGTATAGGATGAGAACTGGGAGAGGGAGGCCGATGTATGATCGTAGTGGCCGGAGCTGTTTAAGGTTTCTTCTTCTATGCCTTGCTATGGAAATTTGGGGACAAATTTCTTTAAGTGGGGAAGTTTGTAAGAACACGAATCTTCGTTTCAGGTATGTTATTCCTTTTTCTGGTCGTTTTTGAGAAAAAGAGGAAAATCTGGAAATTTTCAAAATACAACCCGTGTAATTTATAAGTACATGCCGTGTAATTTGATGCAGCACCAGGCCATGTGATAGCCATGTCTGGGCCACACACACGGTGTGTAGGGGCGATGTAGAGGCTGCTTAAAGTGGAGTACGAAAAGGACAAGTACATGTCGTGTACCCTAGAAGTACAGGCCGAGTAGTTTCTTTTTTTCATTAAATTGACCGGGGTCACTCCTAATCAATGAAAACACCTTCTTATCCAGGTTCCTCGACCGAGAGCGACCCTTACGGCCGTGAACACCCTCTGATCCCCTGAGCCTCCGTCTATTTGCCGAATCGACCATCGTCGATTGCATTGGAACTGCAGCGGTGAGCTCTTCCTTCTTCTTGAGTTTCATTCTGTGATTTCCCCTCTTTCTCAAGTTATCATGGGTTGAACATTTTTTTCGTTTTCAAAGATCTACGACATTCTAAGGAGAATCAAGTCTTGTGGTTCTATTATTTTGATCTCCTAGAATAAAGGTAGGTGGTTTGTGCCTTACCATTTGAATTCTTTGAGTTTTATGCACAAATTCCACCAATACCCTTGAATGGGGTATTATATGTCTGCGGTTTTTCCCCTGTTGTTTTTCTTCCTTGCTTTTATGCTTGTGTAGAGGTAATTTGATCATGTTTGAGGAAATTTATATTATGCTTGGATTTTTTTACCATGCCTTGTTCTGTTTAATACCTTTGGTTCTTGTTAGCCTTTGGCCGTTATACCTGTTTCCCATGCCTTGCAACTGTAGGATGGAATGATATTCTTGACATGTCTGTAATGATGTTGATTGGTTAGCCAAGTAGCTCTATAGGTGTGCTTTGGCCTTATAGCATTATTATGCACTAACTGGCACGGGACCGTGAGAAACTGGTGCTATAGACTATAAGGGATAGACTGAGTGAGCTTCCCAGGGAGTCTTTGATATTATAGACTATAGGAGGGTAGACCGAGTGAGCTTCCTCAAAGAGTCTTGGATATTATAAACTACATGGGATATACAAAGTGAGCTTCCCAGAGAGTCTTAAATATTATAAACAACAGGAGGGTAGACCGAGTGAGCTTCTTCAGAGAGTCTTTACTTGTTTGAATTTATTTAAAACCTTTCTAGGCTAGAGAAGAAATTTACTGAGTTGAAATTCCTTAGAGAGTTTATGATAGACCTGAGACTATACGAGGAACTGACCGAGTGAGATTCCTTAGAGAGTTTCTAGACCTTGGGGCTATAAGAGGGTTAGACCATGTGATCTTCCTCAGAGAGTCACTAACTACCCCAGAGTATAACGGGAATTGACCGAGTGAGCTTCCCTAGAGAGTATTATAATTTCGTATGACCAAACCAGAGGGGTTAGGATGAGTGCACTGCCTAGAGGGTTGTTGGTATTTCTTGGATAGGACTAGAGGGGTTGGCTATGAGTAATTCCCAGAGGTGTTCCTGTTGTGTTTAGCTGTTTGCTTCACTGCTGCTTGTTGTTCTCTGGTTTGATTATTGTTGTATATCATCCTATTACTGCTTACTGATTACTGCATGTTGTTTACTATTACTGTCTACTGCTTACTGTACTATTACCTAAAATATTCTCACTGACTATTAAGCACAGATCTTCAGTTGGTTTCCTACTGGGATTTAGTCTCACACCCTGTTTGGGCCATGCTTTTGGGCCCAAACAGACTATTTTGTTGAATTTATAGACAAGGGAAAGAGCCCTTCAACTTCTGGTACTTGATTGATATGGAGCAAGAGAGCATGGGACCAAGCTGAGCCTTGCAGTGCTGAGGAGTTGCCTATTTTTTTTCCTTTGTACTTTGGTTTAGTATTGTATTCTGCATTGTGACTTGTTTGGTTTCTTTACTAGACTTGTGTATCGTGCATCATTTCATATATACATGTTTTCTCTAGTTGTTTATTGTTTTAGTCTTCCACTGTTTATTTTTGTTGGATATTTACTGCTTCAGATACTGTATGCTTTGTTTACTTCCACTGTGTACTCTTCCAATGAGGGCATAGTTTCCCCACTATCACGCCCAAGGCCCTCGCTGCTAGTCGGCAACCTCTGGCGTTTGGGGAAATGCGCTTAAGTCCATGTGACCAACCAGGTACAGGGAGCCTCAGTGTGGCTTCCGGAACTGGGACATTACATATGGAATAAAATTAATGTGTTTCCAGTTATTTACCTTTCCATATAGTTTATACATATTTATTCATGATTTCTTCCATTGTATGTAACCCACATTGAGCATTTTTTGTCACCATTATTTTTTCCCTTTCCCCATTATATGAAGAAATAATAATTAAATGAGTTCAAGTATGACGAATATTTACTTTAAATTTATCATAATTTATATTTTCAAATGTAATTCAAGACCCAAGTATGTATCTAACTTACAAAGACAACTAAAATATTCATCCCTTTGGGATGTGATCTCTTGTATCATGCACCATTATAATAATGTAACCACTGAATTTGGGCTACTAGTACAAGTTATTTATAGAGGATCCTAATGATTATACATTTTATACCCACCATATTAATATATATACAATTTTTAGGCCTATAGTCATTGTCTGGTGATCAGGCTAGACATTACATGCTCATGGAGTATTTTAGGAGTTTTTTTGTCCTTGAGGTCACTACCAAGGATTTAATTTTGGTAATTTTAGTTTCTATTTATTACTTCAAGTGTATTATATTACATGCATTTATTGGGATCCTACTTTTATTTTATTTTTTTGACGGATTTTTGTGGGGGTTTCTTATTATCTCTCTTTCCAAGTTTTCTATTTAGTGGTTAATGCCTCCCATATGTGTTTATTTTATAACCTTAGTTGTTGTCTCAAACACATAGCCTATTAGATGTGGGATTCATGTGTCATTATATCTCTTTTATATTTTCTTTCCTATGAGTGTTACCTTTGGGAGGAGGGTTTTTGAAAAAGTAATTTAAATATTGAGGAGTTATTTTCATATTGTGAGTTCTCTATAAGCATGGTGATATTGAAGAAAGAGATATATAACATCAATAATAGATTTAAGTTCAATATAAAAAAATCATATTTTTTTGAAGTGTTTTATGTGGAATAATGTTATAATGATAAAAGATTAAATGATATGATTCTTGTGAGATTGTTTTTTATTAGTAATTTATTTTAGGGTTTTTAATGATTTTTTTAAATTAGTGTGTAATTTAAATACCCAAAAAAACTCAAGAGTTTATGATATTTTTATGGTTCTCTTAATTTGTTCAGTTATTAACTATAAAATATAGATTTTACCATCCTCATAAATCTTGATCACACCATTGGATTTGGGGAAAGTTATTTATCTTTGGGTATATTTTTTATATTTTTTACGGGGGTTAGAATTTTTTGTTAATACTATGTTACAGCTGAATTTATGAATTTGTTTTATTTTTATATTTTATTGAAACATTATAATTGATTGTTTTTATATGATAAATATTGTGAACTGTGTGAGAAATTTTATACTTGAAATGATGTGGAATATGAGAGGAAGAGAAGTCATTATATATTTTTTTACCATCAAAGTAATGAGGTATCATCTAATAAATAGTTTATTGAGATATTTTATATCACGACCCCTACCCTAGTACCCTTGAGGTTGGCAGTGAAGGAAAATATAACCCTTAAATCCTTCCTCTAATAGGTCATTAGGTGGAGATTCACAGTGACGGTATCTTTCACAATTATGGAAGAAATTATCCTCATTATATAAAACAAGAATAAAGATGGTATTCACCAATCAACTTAATTTAAAGATAAATAAAAATTATAACATTTATAGAATCCTAAAAAAATACATTATTCTACATTGTGGGACTAGACAAAATACAAGGCGGATCTCCAAGTTGCACCCATCTACCTAAATAGTAGCATCCCATAGTCTACCTTTGATCATTCCTACCTCAATAAACTATAAATTGGTGAGAACTTATGACTTCTTATTGGGATCAGGTTTAAAAAAAATATCCATGTGAAATCAATGTTTCGGGATAGATATATATGAAAAAACTATGTTTGACAAGTGGGAAATAATAATTAGGAAAATAAAATTGTAACATCCTAGGTAATTAGAGAATAATAATTTTTTTATCTATTAATATTTATGAGTTATATAGTGTTTTTATCTTAATGGGGACTCTATCTCTAATAGAGTACTCGACATGAAACAGTGGGTTTCTCCAAAATCTTACATTGCACACAAGACAGAGTCATACCGAAAAATAATACAATTATTTTATATGGTAGTTAACTACTAGTCATTGTATAGGTGAGAAAGAACATAAATAAATATATTATGTTTAAATTTTTTTTAAATGATTATAAATTCATACAATAAATTTTAGAGGCATAAAATGAGAATAAATCCAATTTTATATATAAAATAGTCTAATATTTTTAAAAGGTAGTTTTACTGCCTTTTAATGGAGAACCCTTTTAAATCTAGTTTTCGAAAAAAATCAGTCTTATTTGAAAAAATTACATTTTTATTTAGAATCATGACATATAAATTTACATTGGGTGAATTTTTGGTATATTTCTCATAAAATTCAAATTTTAATGAATAGTGAAAAATACAGCATTTCAATTCAAAACTGCCTTTTCATCTAAATTATTTATATTGATAGATTATCCTTATAATTGGTTTTAAAATATAATTAGATTAAGTTTATATCATTTAATAAAATTATGTTCATTGTGAATAATTTCATATTTAAATTGGACATAAACATGTGCCAATCGTTTGATAGTTTTTACTTCTTAAAACCCCGCTTTCTGGTTTTGACAACGAGAATTAATTTTAAATTAATTAATGAAAATTTTTTGTTTAGAATTTAAAAAAATGGATTCCATATTTTAAATTATAAGGTTTAAATTATTTAAATAGGTACCTTTTATTTTTTTCACATTTTTAATAGTAACTTCGGTATTTATTTTTATTTACCATGGTAAAAGGGTAAATTAGGTAAATAAGGGTAAAAATAATATTATATTAATAAAAAACTACCCTAACACATGTCATAATATTATTGGGTGAGTCATGGGTGACCAAAAAAAATCTTATACTAAACATTCATTATTTGGGATCCACTTGAGTGTGGTAATGACATATTATAATAATTAATTTAAAGTAAAGGGAAATATAACATAAACATTTATCTTTTTACTAAAACAGTTTTAATGTGGGGTTATATAACTGATATTATTTAATATAAATATTAATTTTAAATCTAAAAAAATTTCATATGTCATGGTATATTATTTATAATTTTTAGACATTAAATAATTAAATTTATTAATGACACAATGATGATGCAGTGATTACCTTTTTAATAAAATATTCAAATAAATGACATTATAAATACTAAAATAAATGTAATCTGAAATTTTTTATGCCATCCACAAATTTTATGGATTATTATGACATAATATATTTTATTTAAGGTATTTTTTTGGAATGAATCATGTTGTAATGACTTTAACAAAAATAAATTACTAAATAGTGTCAAAATTGACATAAATGAGTTTTTTAAAACAAATACTATTTTATTAAATTATAAAATAGTCATAAAAATATAAGATTCTTAAAAATTAATTATATAAAACTAAAAATTTTATTAAATATCCAATTGAGGTTCTCTTTTCATTTTATAGTAACTATATTAACCATATAGTGTAAATATACAAGAAGACATGGTAAGACTTAATTTATTTAACGAAGGGTTAAAGCCAAAAGATAAGGTTAAGTTTGTGCCCTAAAAATTTCTAAAACTTACTGGTTGAGTGGATTTATACCCATACTCATCTTATCCACGAAATATATAACTTCTTATCTATTATAATTCGAGAATAAATTTAATATAAAATATTATTTCAAGACTTTTCTAAAGTGACCATCTTCTCTCTTATAAAAGGCCACCAACTCTACCCTCTTAAACACAACTCTAAATCACCATGGATCATCCAAATTATGATCAACTAATCTCCCAATATTCATTTCTTTGTCCTATAATCCTTACCCTAGTCATAAGGTAATTCAAGAAATCCTTTTGGCTCAAATCAAAAGGAGTTACCCTATTTAGAGGTAATGTCTTCTCTCAAGCTCCTTTCATTTATTTTCCTTCTCCAACCACCTAACCTATATGTATTCCATTATTTTATAAAAAACGAGTATTTTAAATATAATAGGATGTTATTATTATTATTTTTTGACCTAAATTTACACACACCCCCATCTAATGAATATAGAACATATTGTTTTTGTGTACGGTTAACTACTGCCTCACAAAATAATGATTGTTTAATTTTATCCTACTACCTCTCATGGTGGAAATTATAATGGAAACTATATTTATATATGATATATATTATATTTATATTTTACCTATTTTTCTATAAATTTTATTTAGAACATGCTTTTATTCTTTTTATGTTGTGTAAATACGATAATTTCACTTGAGGAAGTGTGGAGTATCGCCCCCTCAAAGTGATATGACTCGTTCATGACATACATGGATTATATAAAGGATGGTGTTAATGAAACTATGCAACATATATAAAATATATATTATAATTTAGTTTTAATATACCTATTTATCATTTAGTTTTCATTACTTTAAAATGAAAAAGAAATGAAAGTAGTGTTCTTGCGTATGTGCGGCCTACCATATCCATGAACAGTCCATTTCATTTATTATCTCCAAATGTTATATACTATTATAAATACATATATATTATATATATATGATATTTAAATCATTAATATAATTCTGGATATGATGGAATTATGATCACATGGGAAATTTTTATCAAAACAATATCTTTTTTTACTCAAGTATCAAACATCAACAAAACATCTGATATAAACTCAAATAATTAACTAATTTTTATAACATGGTAATAAGTGATATAAAATGAATAATAAAATAAAAAAAGGTTCTAAATCAATTATAAATTTACCTAGTTTTATTATTCATAAAATTAAAGAATGAACTTGGAAAGTCAGACTCAAGGTAAGGGAAATTTTAACTCAATTTCCATTCATTGAGTTAAACATCCATGTCATTGGTTTTATATTTCCAAGAATATGTTTGAATGAACTCTGATTGTTTTTCACTGAATATCTAGTTATATTGGGTGTATTTATATTTTTCACACATAATAATGTCATTTATTTATTCTTAATCTAATGATATGATCTTTGTAAGGGACTTCGTCTCAATCTTCTTTCATTGAGACATATATTGATATTGTGCATGTTTATTATCCTTTAAGGTGTATATATGGCCCTTTTCACAAGTTATATCATGAATTACTATGTGATCGTGATATTTAAGGTTTCTTTAATTTGACCCTTTAATGATTTTTATTTATGTGTTTCTCAAGTGGTAATGGACTCTTTAAACAAAACATCATTTCAAAATATTTAAAGAATTTACTCTTATTAATATTTCTTATTAATGTACATGTTTTAAAAATTATTAAGGACTTATTTATGTGTAAATTAATGTTTTTAAGTGTAAATTAATTTCAAAAGTTTCAAAGTGGTATGGAGCACTTTAATTCAGAAATCTTCTTTTAAAATGTTTCAATTGTGTTTTAAAAGGGGGTTGATTATTTCTATAACATTGAATGTTTTCTTACATATACATCATGAATATACTGGCACTATTGTATGTCACTATTATGAATTTATTTTTAATTTAAAAGTTTATAGTTTTATTTTAAAAAATGTTTTTTTCATTTATGAGTGAAAAGCTTGTAAAGATGAAATGTGATTTCAAAGTGGAAATATTATTTTTTATGTATGCATGTTTTATGTGTTATGATTATATTATGGTTCTTATGAATTATTTATGTATATGGGTGGTTCCATGATAAAACATGGGTGAGTGATCCCATGATATCTCTCTAATTCATTGGGTAACATGACAGAGGTAAATGATAAAGTTTCTCCTAAGAGATTTAGGGAATGTACTCTGATGGGTATTCCAAACATAACCATAAAGGTTACTCTCTATGTAGACATGAAATCTAAAATATAATTATGTTATGTATGCCACAAGTTACCTTTATGATTTATGATTTATATGATTTATTCATAAATCTTATGATTTCATGAGGTGTGTCGAATAGCATATGTTTTATGGCTGAAAATTATGACTTTATGGGTTTATAAATGTTTATGGACTAATGTTTTCATTACTTATTTTATATCCCTTACTGATATTTTTGTGATCATCCCATGTTTTTGAAATTTTTCTCATAGGATATAAGTATGGGTAACATAATGTAATAATTAAATAATATTTTTATCAAGAAAAGAATTCATGTTTTATTTAAGGAGTTTTATTATTGTGAAAAAATTGTTATTGAGTAGAAGAGTCTACCTTGTAAATTTTGATATGTTATGTAATAGTTATGGACTAATTCTCCTAAACTATAAACTTGAAAAGATCCTCAATTTAAACTAATTTAAATTCTTTAATTAACTCAATATTGTGTAATGTTTAAGGTCAGGACCTTGTAGTTGGTATCAGAGTTCGGCTTAGATAACTTTAGTGGTTAGGGTGATATTTAATCATAAGTTACAAGTTTTATATAACCACAATGGTTATCATAATAAAAATTTTCATAGTTATTTTAGAAAAATGTAATGATTTTGAGATAACATTGATAAGTATATCTTAGTGTTTATCTTCTTCATAAGATAGTATATAATTATTTTATTGATATACTCACACTTCCATTTTTTGTTTTAGTAAATGGATGGATCTAGAATGCACCAAAGTAATAATGGATGTGAAGGAAACTGTGATGGTTTTCGGAATAAGCAATCGAATTAAATGGGATATTCAATGAGAACTCTTGTGGTTATTCTAAATCAACTATCTAGAGTCAAGATTGATCACTTTAACATTGGTGATTCTTCTAAGGCATCATATATGAGAGGAACGAATCGCTATGGATGTTCATGTAAAAATACTAAAGGTAATTATGTTCAATGACATATGTGTCAAGTATGTGGAAATAAACACATATTAAAATATTTAAATGGGATGAAAAGATTTTATATATGTGGTAATGGAGGTTATAAAGAAATAACTTGCCAAGAAAAAAGGAAGTGTTCAGTTGACACTAGGAAAGGTAAAGAGGTTATTTTAGAGAAATCAGTTGGATGCTTTAAATTTGGGGATCATGGCCATTATGAAAATAGATGTCCTCTAAAGAAGGTTCAGTAATGGGATCATAAAGACCGTACAAACATGTTTTTAGAAATACTGAATTCCATTCTAATTGAAGATGTGGAAACATAAAATGACATATGAAAGGTATTTATTATTTCATGTCTCAATTTTTGAAATTATTTTATATCGAGACATGATTCATGTTTTTTTATAGGAAAGAAGTATTAAGGAATAAAAAAATCATGGTTAAGGGATCATGAAGAATATTGGATTATTAAGATGTCTATATTTTATAAATTTGAGAGTTATGTTAGATAAATGGATGATAAAATGTTTAAAAGTATGAATTCTCTTTTTTTATGGGATTACTCTAGAAGAATTTTTTTGTGGGAACATAATTATAAATGTAACCACTATGATTTATATGATCCTTGGTTTTGGAGGTAATTATGGGTTATTACATTTTGGGATTAAAAATAAAGGACGTGAGATAAAATGTGAGATTAAAATATGTTATGGTTATCTTTGAATATTTTATCTCATTTTGGGAATGATATGTGAATTATATAGTTTTAGAAAAATTAAAACCCATAGGAATGGTGAAAACCCATCACATTTGAAAAGGTTTTGGGGATCAAACCCACAAATGAAGTGCAACAAGGCTTTATTTCCTACCACTGGCCTACATGAAGTCCCTAGTTAGTGTGACTTATTTCTTTTTAGTTAAATTATTTTTTTGATTAAGAATATGTTGATTTGGGTGACATATATTTTATCGAATATATTACAATGGGAATATAAAATTATTTATTAAATAAGTGAAAAATGATATCATGGATCATGTTTACTATTTTTGGGAACTTTATATGATTAAGGTAGATAGAATACTATGGTATTTTAATTGAGGAGTAATGGTTTAACTATATTTTTGGGAGAATATATGATTTGAATAGTGTAATTATAGAGATTTGGTTTATTTTTGGAAATCACTAACTTATCATGGAGAACATTTGATTTGGTTAATTACTTTTTGGTATGAGACATTAAGAGTGAATGATGTTATTTCAAGATATATGTTAAAATTTATCTTGGAAGACTATGTGATCAAATTCTTCTAAAATTTTGTGTTTCAATATTAGTTTGGATTATTTTTGATGAATTTTAAGGTTTGTTACTTGTAGAATGTTTTATATTAAAATTTGGGTGTCAATGTTGAATTTTGGAGACTAAAAGTAGTACTTCTCCTTAAAATGGATTACTCTTTTTGGGGGAATTATCTAATCTTGTACTAACTATTTTGGTATTGATTATTGTATAATGATTTGATAGATAGATCTTCAACCTTTTTTGGATTTTGTGATTCTCTAGATGTTAATTATAATGCTTTAGGTGTGAAAAAATCATCTTGAATACTCATCATTTGAAGAAAAATATGATTTTTGTGGAATTCTATTAATAGATGAATCTCTACTTCTCAAGTATAAGTACTTATGTTCTTAGTCAGTGATATAAATTAATTCCAAAACTCTAGGGAAAAGAAATTGAAACCAAAATATTACCCTAGTACCTTATATTCTCATGAATCAAATGGTCTCTCATATCATCGTAGATTTATAGCTTTGTTTATGTTAACTTTTTCCTGGTCATGTTTTCTATCAATGGCCCACTTCATAGTTAGTTTTTCATCTATATCCATGTTTCCCTAAATAGAACCCAATAATTTTTTGTCTCATGTGAAATTTGTAATTAACTTAATTTCTTTTAATGTTTAGGTTTTATTAACTCTTTTCCGATGTGGGATTTCAATGTAGTAATTTTGAAAAGTGAAACCATAGTTACCGAGCCCAAATTTAAAATCGTGAGGATGAAATTTCCAAAAGGGGGAAGGTTGTAACATCCCAAGTAATTATAGAATAATAAATTATCATATCTATTAATATTTATTAATTATATAGTGGTTTTACTATAATTGGGACTCTATTTTCTATAGCATACTCTACACCAAGAACGGGTTTCTCTAATATCTTGTGTTGCACACAAGATTGTGTTATACTGAAAAATAATACAATTATTTTAAATGGTTGTTAAATCCAAGTCGTTGTATTAGAGGGAAAAAACATAACTAACTATATAATATTTACACATGTTTTTCAAATGTTTTTACATCATATAATTAATTTTAGAGACATAAAATGAGAATAAATCAAATTTTATGCCTAAAATACTCTAATATTTTTAATAGGTAGTTTTATCACCTTTTGATGAAGAACCATTTTAAAATAAAGTTTTTGAAAATTTTATAAGTTATAATTGAAAAAATAAACTTCTTACTTAGAAGCAGTAAATAGAAATTTACTTTGGTTGAAGTTTTGGTATTTTGCTAATAAAATTCATATTTTAATTAATAGTAAAAAAATACTCCATTTTAATTCAAAAATTCGTTTTCATATAAATTATTTATATAGTCATATTATCCTTATAATTGGTTTTATAAATTATAATTAGATTATTTTTTTATCATTTAATAAAATTTTTGTCATTGGAAGTAATTTCACATTTAAATTGGATATAAACACATGTCAATCTTTTGATAGTTTTTACTTCATAAAAACCCACTATCGGGTTTTGAAAATGGGAATAAATTTTAAATAATTAATGAAAATTACATTTTTTGAGTTTATTAAAAATTAACTCCATATTTTTAATGAAAAGTTCCAAATTTTCTAAATAGGTCCCTTTTATTTCTAGACATTATGAATAGTAACTTCAGTAATTATTTTTATTTACCACGGTAAAAAGGTAAATAAGGTAAATAATGGTAAAAATAATATTATAATAATTTAAAACTACCTTAACACATATCCTAATATTATTAGGAGATTAATGGGAGACTAAAACAATATTTAGGCCTAACATTTGGCATTTGGTAAGCACTTGGGTGTGATAATGAAAAGTTATTACAATTAATTTAAATGGAAATATAACATAAACTTGTATCTTTTTACTAAAACAATATTAATGTGGGGTAATATAACTGATATCTTTGAATAAAAATATTAATTATAAATATAAAATTATATCCTATATCATGGTATTTTATTTATAATTTTTAAATGTTAAATAAATAAATTTATTTATGACACAATAATGTTGTAGTGATTACCATATTAATGAAAGGTTCAAATAAATGATATTATAAATACTGAAATAAATATAATTTGAAAATTTTAATTCTATAAATGAATTTTATGGATTATTATGACATGTTATATTTTATTTTATTTTTTTTCAAATTAATCAAGTTTTTATGACTTTAACAAAAATCAATTACTAAATAGCGTCAAAATTGACAAAAATGAGTTTTTTTTTTAAATAATACTTCATTAAAATATATAATAGTTAAAAAATATAATATTCTTCCAAATGACTTATATAATATTAAAAATTTCATTAATTATGCAGTTGAGGTTCTATTCTCATTTTATAGTAACTATACTAACTATATAGTGTAAAAATACAAGAAGACATGGTAAGAGTTAATTTATTTAACTAAGGGTTAAATCCAAAAGATAAGGTTACATTTGTACCCTAAACTTGTTTAAAACCTATTTTATAAGATTATTTCGACCCATAATCATCTTATCCAAGAATTATATTACTTTTTAGATACAATAATTCTAAAATAAATTTATAATAAAATAATATTTCAATACATTCCTAAAGTGTATGTCCTCCCTCTTATAAAAGGTCACCAACTTTACCCTCTTATTCACACCTATAAAGAACCTTGGATCATCAAAACTCTACAAAAATAATCTCCAAACATCCCTACCTTCCTCCTATAAGCCTTACCTTGGGCATAAGGAAATCCAATAATTCATTTTGGCTCAAATCAAAAGGAGTTACCCGATTTAGAGGTGACGTCTTCTCTCAATCTCCTTTACTTTATTTTCCTTCTACAACCCCCTAACCTCTCTTTATTAAATAATTTTATAATAAAACCATTATCATAAATATAATATTTATTTTTATACTATTGTTTCTACCTAAAATTTCACACACCTCCATTTAATGGATATAGAAGATACTATTTCTGTGTACGGAGAATTATTTCCTCATGAAACGATGATTAATCAATTTTATCCCACCACCTATCATAGTGGAAATTATGATGGACACTATATTTATATTATCTCTATGTTTCTGTAAATTTTATTTAGAACATACCTTTATTCTTTTCATGTTGTGTAAATACGATAATTTCACTTGAGGAAGTGTGGACTACGACCCCCTCAAAGTGATATGACTCGTTAATGTCGTACATGGAATGTATGAAATATGGTTTCAATGAACCTATGTAACATATATATGATATATATTATACTTTTATTATAATATACCTATGTATAATTTAGTTTTCACTCATTTAATATGACAAATAAATGAAAGTAGCATTCAAGTGTATGTACGGCTGACCATCTCCATGAACGGTGAATTAAATTTCTTATCTCAAAATGTTATGAAACATTATAAATAAATATATAATGGATATTTATATGGTATCTAAATTATTAATATAATTCTTGAGATTATTTAATTATTACCACATGGACAATTTTCATCAAAACCGGATCATTTTTACTCAAGTACAGAACATCGCCAAAATGTCCGATAAAAACTCAAATAATAAACTAATTTTTATAACATGGTAATAAGTTATATAAAATGAATAATAAACTTGAAAAAGGTTCTTAATAAATTATAAATTAATATAAGTTTATTATTTAGGAAATTAAATAATGAATAAGGCATGTCGGACTCAAGGTAAGGGAAATCTTAACTCAATTTCCCTTCATTGAGTTAAACATCCATGTCATTGGTTTTGTTCTTTAAATAATATGTGTGAATAACCTATGATTATTTTACACTAAATATCTACTTATATTGGGTGTTTCTATATTTTTCACACATAATTATGTCATTTATTTATCCTTAATCTAATTATGTGATCTTTATAAGGGACTTCGTCCCAATCTTCTTTCATTGAGTCATATCTTAATATTGTGAACCTTTATTATACTTTAAGGTTTATATATGACCCTTTTCAAATTTTATGTCATGAATTATTATCTTCTCATGATATTTATAGTTTTTTCAAATTTTATCCTTTAATTATTTTTATTAATGTGTTTCTCAAGTGGTAAGGGACTCTTTAAACAAAACATCGTTTTAAAATGTTTTTAAGATTTATTCTTCTAAATATTTCTTATTAATTTATACATTTTTTAAATGAATTCAAGGAATTATTTATCTAGACATGAATTTTTTTAAGTTTAAATTCCTTTCAAAGGTTTCTAAGTGATATGGGACACATTGATTCAAAAATCATCTTTTAAAATTTTTTAATTGTGTTTTAAAAGGGGATTTATTATTTCAATAAATTTTAATTTTTTTACATATACATCATGAATGGAATATCATGATTATTTCACTATTATGAATTGAATTTTACATTACAATTTTAACATTTTCTTAAATAATATTTTTTCATTTATTATTGTGCATCTTGTAAAGATGAAATGTGATTTCATAGTGGAAATGTTATTTTTCCTCTATGCTTGTTTTATGTGTTATGATTATGTTACGGTTCTTGAGAATTGTTTATGTATATGGGTGGTTCCATGATAAACTGAGGTCATGTGGGCCCATGATAGCTCTCTAATTCATTGGGCAATGTAACTGAGGTAAATGATAATGTTTCTCCTAATAGATTTCGGGAACATATTGTTATGGGTATTACAAACATAACCATGAAGGTTACTCTCTATATAGCTATGAAACCTATAATGTAAGTATGTTATGGATGCCAAAAGTTACCTTTATGATTTATGATTTCTATGATTTATTCAGAAATATTATGATTTTATGAGGTATGTTGAATAGCTTATGTTTATGGGTGAAAACTATGATTTAATGGGTTTATGATTATTCATGGACTAATGTTTTCATTCATTATTTTATATTTCTTACAATGATTTTTGTGCCCATCCCAAGTTTTCGAAATGTCTTTCACGGGATATAAGAATGGATAAGAGATAGGAAGAATTAAATAATGCTTTTATCAAGAAAATAATTCATGTTTTATTTAAGGTGTTTTATTATTGTGAAAAAAAGTGGTATCGAGTAAAAGAGACTACCTTGTAAATTTTGAGATTTTTTGATATAGTAATGGCCAAATTCCCAAAAACTCCAAACCATAAAATATCCTCAATGTAAATGAATAAAAATTCTTGACTTCACTCAAGATTATGTAACATTTAAGGTCAGTTCCTTATAAAACTATAGATTAAAATTTCATAATCCCTACTTTCATTATCATCATCTATAATCACAATATCATAATTATTTCCCACAACCTAAAGAAATGTCCCTAAATCAGACTACCATAATCAAATGAGAGATGTCCTACATCTTAAATTAGTAAAATTTATATTATTTTAATATTCATTTCTCTATTCCCATTTACAATATAACATATCCATCAAGAATTATGGGAGACATAACAATAACATATAATTAAATAAAGGGGCCCTAGAAATGTTATTTCATCTTATCTTACATTTCACATGGGTCCCTTTCATCTCAGACTGGGTGTGACCCAATTAGAGGACCCTCACAAACTGATCTGGAACCAAAGGAATAATAATCAATTTTGCATCATCCACCTTTTTATTATATAAACATCTCATCTCTCACCTTATGTGGCCCGCACACTACCAGCATACCCTTAACCCTATTCATCTATCACACCTGCCTCATTCCCTACCCCTATGTAGCCATCACAACCACATCATCCCAAAAATCCATCTCATCAATATTACCATCATGAACCTAATGCATCAATAATTTCACATCATCACAAATTTCTATGATTTAAGTATAAAATCATATAAATATCACACACACTACAGTCATCATAATCATGAATAATCATTATTCATCATTAAAACACTAAGATAGTTAAGTATTGAGAAGCATAAAAATTCTTCAATACCAATGTATAGCTATCATCAACATCTAAATTCATTCTTATCCCTTTATTCCTATTTTATACTATATTTCAATCATATTCATGTGTTACAATTAAACTTTTATTAATTCATAAAAATAACATAACCATTTTATAATTATTATCTTCCCTTTATATCATCGACCTTAACTCTTTTTTATGATTAAAAATTGAGAACCTTCTAATAATTTTTCCTTAAAAATATTATTATATTTCAAACCAAGTTAAAATTTCCTCTTTATTTAGGAAATATTGTTAATTAGTGAAACCATTTAGTGATTCACTTTAAAATTCATTGTTTTATTTAAGAGTTTTATCCAAACCCTTAGACAATAATGAATATCACTACAATCTCATAATACCCACTCAATGGTAACTCCAAACAAATCCAACGACTAAAAAATTATTTAATCTTACATAACCTACCAAAATAATATAAAACCAACCCCACTCAATTCCTTCCCCTAATCCGATCAACTTTTATCACTTAGTCATACTCAATTCCACACTAACACACCCCCTTCAAAAAATTGTAATACACTCCACTTAACTAATTCAATAGCACCCAACTAGAAAAAACACCAAACCACTTTTATTAAAGTTACTCCAATTCCCCACTATACAACCCAAGGTTCTAGGCACCATCATAAATAATGGTAAGACTCACAAGGTAGTAGTTTCAAAAAATAAAACATGAAACACTCTCCACCCTATCAATATATTACAACCAACAATGACTAACCTATCAATGTCGACAGGAAATAACTAACATAACAACCTAAAAATATCCTAAGGGATAGCAACATACAATGAATAAATAATCTGGAAAAATTCATCCTTACCTCAAAACTATAAGTTCAAGTAAAAATAATACAATAAAAAGATTTTATAATAAATTTCAAGTCATTTATTATTTCAGAATTCTATTTTCGTGTCCCTTAGTCATTATAATTATAATTTTAAATTAAATTTCATCATATTATCATAAACATGATAATTACTAGTTTATTTAATAAATTTTATATTTTCTTTCTCCTCCCTTTACCAATATTTCTGGTATATTTTAACCCAAATATCAAAACAAAAACATTAACATAATAGAATTTAACATTCATATATTATGAAAATAAGAGGGGTAATTTACCTAATAACATTACCATTACCAGGACCATAATACATCTTATGTCACCTACTAATCATGTTTAAGAGAAACATATGTAACAAAAAAATATTAAATAAAACTAGAAAAAAATCAAGAAAAAAAGGAATCACAAACCAAATAATACAAATAAAAGAAATACAACATCCCCTTCCTGTTTTGAAAAATTCCACAACACTTGGATCGAACGAAGTGTAATAAAATGAATATACATATGATAATAGTGACTCCTACTACAAGACCATATCTGAAAATACTGAGCTCAAGGTGAGAGTTAGAGAAACAAATTCATCTGGTCAAAGAAACCCTTTCCATGAACTATATCTACACCACAACACTAGGCCCATGGGATGAGTTATAATTACTATATCTGAAGATAATTTTTGTGTTTTTGGATTACTAAATGTTGAATCTATATAAGTAATTGTATTATGGGATTAATGGATGGGCGTCAAAAAAGATAATGTTTGAGCCACCATATATTTGAGAGAAGTTTATAGCAATCAAAGAGGAATTATAATAGATTTGCTCATTTAATTGAATGTATAACATAAAATGATTTATTCTCAAATGGGTAACTTATAGTTTCAATATTATATAAATAAACATGATACTTTTGAATATATAAGTAATATTATAAGTTCCCTACCTTAATAATGTCAATCAATTCCAAGCCAATACAACATATTCAAGCATCCATAACACAAAATTGTATTCCAAAAACCTATTTATATAACATTAATCATTAATAAATCAATTATAATTTATCATGACTAAGTATCAGTAATAATTACACCATAAAAAATGAAGTAAAATGGATGATATATAATAGAGATATAAAAATACAATTTAGACCAAAGTAGGATCAATGCCACAAATTGAGATGTTTAATGTCCTCAAAAAGATGTCCACACACTCCTTTAAGAGGCTTTGTAAATGGCCAAATCTTGAGAGAAGAAGGAATAATCAAAATAAGAAGAATGGATAACCCCTATTTAGAAAAGAACCCTATCAACCCACACCAGGGAATATACACATCCACTTTGGATGTGGTGGGTCTTAGTCAAAGACAGATTTGATATCCCTGCATTTAAAATGGTTAGTTCCCTTATTCGCATGGTCGTATTTTCACCTATTTAATGAGTTTTACAACCACCACATGTGCCACAACAATATATGGAATATTTATATGTTTTTCCATCCTACCATGATAAGATCATGAAATAAAGAACTCCTGATTTTTGTTTTCTAACATGCCCACATGACTCACTTCCCATATGACTTCCTTACCCAATAGCAGTTGCATGTATTTATATGCATATATTTTATCTATATTTATTCCTATATGAAACCTAGGGAATACTACATCCCATAGGCCTTCCAGTGTCCACACCCAACTCTAAGGCACAATACACCTCCTCATTTTATATATGGATACACCTTGACACACCATTCTCACAAAACCGTAATTTATTATGGCATTGTAGACTCCCCTAGATATTCAAATTTTCCACACCTTCAGCCATGTAATTTTTTCTATCATTTTTTAAATAGGAGAGACTCACCATGAAAAACATTATCCATCATGGGAATTTTTTACCATATGGTGTATCATCCTCTAAAGTAAACAACCAACCTCTATAGACAGCACCGAAGAACACATGTATCATGCCCATATCTCCAACCGTGTGGGGCCACGATCTATTCCATGACTATAATAATGACAGTGTGAACCTCAAAGTGTCCAAAACACTTCACTCCATCATCATAACACCATAAAATTTCGTTTTTATACCTTTAATAATAAAAAAACACAAATTAATGACTGGAAGGGTCTATGTCATTTCATTAGATACCTCTTAAACAATTATAATCCCACAAAATTAAAATAAAACTAATTGTAAAGAAAAATAAAGGGATAAAACCAAACAACCTCCATGATAGATACCTCCCAAATTGGTATCACCCTATATCAAGGACTCCTCTAACTCACCATAAGGACATAACACTATGATTTCCCATAACTAAAGTAGGAAAATATTTATTACTAGTTTCTTGACAATAGTTTCTTATTTCAAAACCTTTTTAATTCCACTTATATTTTTTAAAAAGAAAAAAAAAATGTTTACAAATCCACAGTTACTTTTTATTTCAAAAATTGTTTTGAAATCATATTTAACATTAATGTAATATTTTCAAAATTAATAGGGAAGAGTTACCAATTTATCACTATATTTTTCAAGTAAAAAACATTCATTAAATCAACCAGTTTAAAATTCTAAAACCATTTCAAGATAAAGTGAGTTAAAGTGGTATAGAGAGAACACATTCAAGTTGAGGGTTTTAAAAAGTCATAATAAGTAAAGGAATTTATTACCAAAGGAAGTAGAATTTTTATCGTATAATATAATCTCTCTAAGATCCTTAAACAAAACTGAATTCAAACCACCAAATTATCTATAACACCTAGAGAAGAAGATGATTATTAGAAGGGTAATAAGGAATGAACATGTTATAAAATTTACTCTAATGATCTACATTTTCAAAATTCAAGGAATAATGAGGCATAAAAAACTCAAAACATAACAATCATAGGGAGATACCTCTAAAATTGGATGAATTATCTATTGACACTACCATAAATCAAGTTACACTTCATCATACTAACACTAACTACCCACCAATGTATGATAAGCATGATAACCAATGGGGAAATAATAAGGGTGATTCCTAAAAGTATTATAATGGATATAGTTAAACTAAAACCACACAAGGAGCCTTCAAAAACATTCCAACCACTAGAGAATGTCATAAAATAGTCAGGATTCCTCAAAAACTCTAAAGAAACTTAAAAAACTATTATAAATTCTGAATCCTAATCACTAGAAGCTCTTATTAGAAACTATGGTACTTCATACCACTGAATTTTCAGCAAATATTTACCCAAAATTCATCTTTCTACTTCCCTCAAACAGTGTACTGTTGACATTTTTCTGGAATATCTTTAGGTAACATCAAAAAAATAGGTTATATAACAACATATAAATAATATCATCTTCATATGGGACAACATATCATGGAATCAAATTATATCCACCAGTCACAATCCACTAGAACATCAAACCCATTATTCTAAAAAAAAATTATTACCATAAACACAGATCATAGGAAATACCGATTTTCATATATTCGTCCATCCTTAGGTCATCCTCAATATATTTCCACACCAACTATCACAATATAAAATTATCCTTACAATACCACATATCATTATATGAGAAAAAATGAGGATATCAACTTAAATATCAAAACAATTAAATAAATCCAATGTATCAAATCATAATTAATTAGTCTCCAAACTATTCAAACTCAGAGCAGAAGGGAACATATCATCAACACTCATTTAATCAAAACAAATTTAAGATGAGATCACATCATTCTAAAACAAAATTATTTGGGGAAACATGGAATACTTTATATTTTATGTAAAAGGGAATCACCCTATAGACATAATATGAATTTTTAAACAATACCTTCACAAGCTTCACTAAAATTTCTAAAAATTTAAAATGTTATTTGGTAAACACCATTTTTAGAATTCTAGAGACAGTATTCCATATGTAATAAATAGAATTATTATGGAATAGAAAATTCCTTAAAGAATTTTTCAACCTTGAAAATATTGTTTACAATAATATGTTACTTATTTAATTTTTACCATGTATTGTTAATTCCATATAATAACATAATAATCATATTGCAACGTATTTTATTAAATAATTCATACAATTGGTTCATTTACTCTATCATGATTTCATGACATCAAATAATTTTTGGCATTCATAACACTTAAATAGAGAATACATGTTATACAATAGGGACTCAAAATGATACAATGATTTGTATTGAAAAGACTCATATATAAAAATTAAATTTAATTACAAAAATTTCATAAATCATCAGTTTTACATATTATATAAAATGAAATTTTATATTAAAATTGTTAAAACCAAAATACATCTTTCCAAAACATTTATTTCAAAAAAAATAACTTAATAATTCATCAAGGGAGTGATTAATGTGAATGTTTGATAAATAATACTCATGGAAAACTAACTTATTAATCGTGTTTTTTCATTAGTAGAAACATATGATCATGTTACTCTAATTGTAAAATAATATCTTTAATTTATAGCTTACTCTTATAAGTTCATTATGCATAAAATGTTACTTTAAAAAAACATTGAATAAAAAGGTAAGAAAGTATCATGTTATAAGTTTTCAAGTATGTATATTTTAATCTAGTATTAAAAAATTATAAAAAGTCTATGTAACAATATTATAAGGACAATTTCATATCAACACAAGTTAGCATAAATAAATACAATAAGAATAATCATGAGTCAAAAATAAAATATTATAAAGAAATATATGGAAATTATATAGGATACCATCATATATTTATATGATGAAATCTGTGTAATTATACTTACATGTGTTTTAGTAAACCAACAAGGTCCTTGTATCGGGTCATAGGGGGCTAAATATATGTGTCCTAGGAAGTCTCATTTGCACACATTACATACTTGGTTTAAATGACATTGTCTCCATACATGATCCACGAAAACATCACCTGTTATTAACATCAAACTCCACAATATCTATCAACACTTATTTTTGATATCATTCTTTTAGGAATCTTCCTCCACTAGTTCCCCCCTTGAGTAGGCAGTGATGACGGGGATAACCCTATAAGACCACCTCTAGTAAGCATTAGGATGTGACTAGAACTGAGGTTATCTATTACAGTTATTGGGGGGTATTACCCTATTTATATAATCCCTGAAGTGATATAAGATCCCCAAATAAAATCCATTTATACATAAATGAACATTTATCCAATATTAATTAACATAACAATACTATAGACAATGAAACTAGAGACAACTCAATAATTTTATCCTAGATGTACTCTAACTACTTGATCAATAACATACCTTATTCTCCATTCATATATCTTATTGAAAAGATCAAAAACATTGTACAGGGGTGAAAATTGGGAGTTCTCACTATGATCATATTTATAAAATCAAAACAATATACATTTGAAATCAATGTGTTAGGATAGATATGTTTGATACAAATAATTAATACAATATTGAAACAAGAATTAGGCTCATCCAATATAGTCAAAAATAATAATAATCACAAAATCCATTAGAATAACCTATAATAACTAAATTAAAGTGATTTATATATAAAAAATCAACCACAACTCCAAATACCATAATCCAAAGAGAGATGTCCCAAATCTAAAATTACCATAATATTCACTGTGTGACTCTCCCAGAAACCATCACATTGCTGACATAATATATCAATCAATAATAAAGGGAAGGATAAAAATAATATATAATTAAAGAAAGGGTCTATGAAAATATAATTTCATCTTCTCTACTTGTTATCTAGGGTCATCTATCTCATATGAGGCATCACCGATAGGAGGAACCCTAAAAAATTGACCTAGAATCTAAGGAATAGAAATATCTTATAAATATTATGCCTTATAATTATGTCAATATCACATCCCAAACATCATGTTTCTAGAACATTACCATAATACCCTACAACACATGCTTCCATAAAAACAACCTCATTCCTGCACTCATTCCAGCCCTCACAACAACAACATCCCACTATTTTATCATACCAATATCACATCCTACACCTCATGTATCCATCATTTGTACATCATCACTAATTAATATGGCCCAAGAAACAAATCATATGAATACCAAATATAATAAAATCATTATAATCATATATAAGCAGTATTTAAAATTAAACAATAATATAATTAATCAGTGGGATATAATAAATAGACTTCATTATCAAATCATAATCATAATCAGATGGGAATCCCATACCTTATCAAAAAAATTATGTTTTCTACTTAATTTATCTTTTATTGAAGCATCATAACCTATATTAAATTACATTTGAACAAAAACATTATCATTTACCAATTATAATCTTCACTTATTATACACAACCTTAACACTTTCTTATAGTTAATAAATCTCACACCTTCCTATCATTCATTGTATTATTATGTTTCAAACATAGTTAATATTACCTATTCATTTATGTAATATTTTTAAGGATAAAAACCATTTATTACTTAACTTTCATATTCATTAGGTTCATTATGGTGTTAACCTACACCCTGAGACATCAATGAATCAAACTAAAACCCTAAAATATCAACTTAGAGACAACTCCAAACTAATAGAACATCTATAAAACTCATTTATCATATATAACCTAACCAAATAAAAATAATCAAACCCCACTCAAGTCATACCTATAAACTAACCTACTCATAGAACTTAGTTGTACTCAATACCACATCAACACACTACATTACTATGCTAGAAGCCCAATCTACTTACCTAATCTAGGAACACCCTCTTTGAAGGAATATTATACCACTTTTATTGAGGTTCCAATAATTCCTAACTATATAACCTAAGGTTATATGAAAAATATTATATAAAGGTAGGAATACTAAGGTATTAGTTTAAATAAAGTAAAATTACAACATTATCCACCCTATTTAAAGGTTAATACCTATCCAGACTAACCTGTCAACATGAGAATGAAATAACTAACATCCGTAACCCAAAATATCCTAAGGGATATAAACATCCAAGGAGACAATAACATGGAAGAATTATTTGACCCCTAAAATCTAAAAGGATAAGGAAAAACAATACATAAAAAACAATTTAATATAAATTCAATATTACCTCATTTTTCATGATTCTATTTTCAAGGCCCTTAATCATACCAGTTCTAAATTAAAATTACCATTCATTAATATTTTCTTAAGTTTGATAGTTTTTTTAATTAATTAAATTATAGATTTATATTCTCATCTATTTTTAATATTTCAAAATTATTTCAATTCAACTATCAAAACTATAGTAGAAACATACTGAAAAGAATTAAAAATTCATATAGTATAGAAATAAGAGTTCCTACCATCCTGATTATCCTGCTATTACTTGGTTAATAAAACGTCTCTTTCCACTTGAAAATTATCATTAATATAAATACATGTAAGTATATATTTTAAAGAAAACTAGAACCAAAATTATAATTTGATACTAAGTAATAAAAAACAAAAATATATAGAGAGAAGGAATAAAACATTCCCTTACCTAGGATAAATTCTATAAGACTAAGATAAAGAGAATATTTATAGAATAAAAATAAATATGATAATAGTTACCCCCCCCCCCAAGACAAAATCTCCACAACATCAAGCCTATTTCTAGAGTTACATAAAGAAATGAATAAGGTTAGAGAAACCCTTTACCTAGACCAATCACTACCACAACACCAATACCAATGGATGAGTTATACTTACTATCTCTAAAGGAAATTCATGTATGGTTATATTACTAAATATTGAATCTATGTAAGGATTTGTATAATATAGAAACCCAAGCCTATTAAACACATTTTTACATGATTTTTTTAACATAAACATACATTAATTACAACCCAAATATCATAAGGCCAAGTGTCTTTGTAAACTAGGTTTATAATACATCAATGAGAGACTAAAATAAAAAATATATATTTTATTCTCCATAATGATCTCCTAAAGCATTTTGAGCTCATAAAATTCATGGGATAACCTAAGGAATAAATAGACAAAGGGGTTAGTGGAAAATCCAAGTAAGGGAATAAACACGATAAGTTAGCATAACATGTCAATAAATGTTAAAACATGATATCATAAAAAGGAAGGTTCAAGAGTAATCGAAAGAAAGAATATTATAAATAACATGGTATCAGAGGATCAAGGAATCATGTGAAATATAAAAGAAAAATATAACATGATAGAAATATTATTAATAGAGAACTTCCTAGACAATATCACATGATGAACAAAGTCCCATAATGGATTAGGTTTTCTTCCTAATCCCATACACTACACCTCATGAGACTATAGATTTACCCAATACATTGTATTGTAATCTAGGAAACCCCATCATATCATGTTCATGATTATGTGTGACAAAAAATTAAATTAATTAAAAGGAATGAACATAATAATTAAACATGTAAGGAAATGGGTTGATAAATATTTTCCCATATCTTAACCAAATAAAATATCGTAACAAAGGCATTTGAAAATGAACATAATACATGTATTACCCCATAAAATTAAGGGAAAATATTCTAGGTATATAGTGAGAGACATATATATAATTTTTAATAAATATATAACGTAAAATTTTATAATACTTGGAATTGAAATCTGGAAAATATTACATGGAATATTTATAGAATAAAATACCCTTTTCACATTGAGAAAACTTATTCAAAATATAATCAATTTTCAAAAATATTACAAAAAAAAATTTCATTAAAAATAACCATGGTAACTTATAAAGGGATATTAAAATTATTGAATGGTCATGATAACATGTAATTTCATACATGTATTATAAGTTAAAAACATTCCTTTCACATAGTTGTAAAAAGGTTAAAATGTACCACGTTCATAACAGGACAATAAGATTCCTTTAAAAATATTTTTAAAAAATAAAACATGGGTAAAAGTTTATTTAATAAATCATTTGGATAATTTTAAAATCATTCTTGAAAATATTTTTAAAATACATGGATATGGAAGAAAAATCATTTTTTATCAAAGTGAGAAATAAATTCATCTTTTATTTAAAAAAATATGAATAATTTTAAGTATAAAAGAAAGGAAAATGCCACTATTACTTGAAAAGTTAATTAATAACTAAATTAGAAGAAAATTTATTAGTTTTATGATATAAATATCAAAAAAATCCTCTAATGGATACTTAAACATAATCAATCCCTAATAATGATAAACCCTTTCCACTTTTGTAACTCTTGAATCATAGCCCCCTTGAAAGAAGTAAGTTTAAATGAAACATTAAATACCATGAATATAAAGATATTAATGATATTAAATTATATGGGGTATTAAATACACAATATAAAATAAATAAGTGATGAATATGGAATATTTCTCATAAAATTAAAAGTAGGATGAGAAATCCCTTACAGTTTAAGAAACATAATAACAAAAACTGCTCGAAAGATAGAGTTCTTAAAGTTGAGGATAAAATAACATCAATAATAATAATACATGTTTTAAAATATTAAATTTTTATTATATATACCTTTTAAAAAAATTATGTGTATAATATAATATATATCTCAAAGAATAATGTTTTGAGATGAAAACCCTTACCTCGAGTATAGACTTTTCATGTATGTCCTTCATCTTCGATATGATAAGATTGTGTAAATTTTTTAAAGAACCATTTACATGTTTAATTCCTTATAAATAAACTATATAATTCCTTCATTTTAATGACATGTTTAATTACATTTCCATTAACGTCCACATTGGGTTTTTTGAGGATGTTTAATTTATAATTTCAAAACAGCATCAGTGTGTTGATTTTGGTAAAAGGGGCCATCATTTTTTCATATATAGAATAATAATTATAAAATTATTTTAAATATTATACATAAATTATACTTTTAAATCCAACCATTAAATATGGTTAGTAAAAATGAACTTTTTTACAATCATGGAGACGGTAGGTCGTATGTATGCATGGGTAATGTTTTCATTTTTCAATGGTCAAGTTGGAAAGAAGTTAAGTATTATTTTATATTTATATAATTATAAATATATCACATATATCATATTACTTCTATAAATACACATACATATACAATCCATCGTATGGAGAGGCAGTAGTCCACCACACACATGAACGATGTTATCATTTTTTAATAGATAATAAAGTATGAAGGTATATGATATATTAAATTTAAAAAATTATTTATATGTTATGAATAAAATATATATAAATTAAACATATTTTCATGAATATCCATGATATTTTATGATGGAAAACAAATTACATTAGTTCATGTGGTGGTAGTCATCTGTATAAACGAACGATGGCTTTATTTACCATTTGATGGAAGAGGATACGAATAATTTTTATTCCACAAAAATAATAAAATATCAGAATATATTATATAGTAGTACTATTATATTGAAATTATTAATACATAATTTAATTTATAAAAAAATAAGTAAAAAAGAAGGAGATCGGGGAAGATGAATACATTTTCTTAGAAGAACAACCTTTCGATCCCTTATTAAAGACCATATGGTTGGTCTTTTGGGAAGAAAAAAAGAACTAGAATGTAGATAATAATTTTAAGGAGATAATTTAGAAATTTTTGTTCAAGATAAATGGTTATAGATATGTGAATAAGTGAGAATATGGTTCCCTTTTATAATTAAGGAGTGGAATTTTTTAAAATTCCCAAAACTATTCAATAATAGAAATCCACTCTCAATCAAAGTGACTCCAAAATTATAAAAAATGGATTTTAGGGGTTATATTTACAATAAATACCTCCACCATTAAAAAATAAATATGTTTTAAACAATTTAATCTATTTACCTATTTAGTTTGACACCACCTTCCAGGAACCAGTTTTAACATTAACCTTGGTAAAAAAATTAAATAATTTTACTATTCATTATGACGAAAATTTAATTTTATCATATTATATAATAATAATAATTATGATTAAAAATATGGAATAAATTTCATCAAATTTAATCCACATAATTAGAATAATATAACTTAAAATTCAACCCACAAGTGTTTCAAAAAACTGTTTTTCATGAAATTCATTTTTCAATCATAAGATGATCTTACAATAACATTATTTCTAGTGAAAAAAAATATATGAATTTAAATTCAGATAAATATATATATATTATCAATAAATTTTATTTAAATCCTCCATTAATATGGGTTGTTTTAATTAATTAATATAGATTTTATGTACTTAAAACTATTTTTAGAAAACCATGTTTTTATCCCTAAACATAATCTTTTACAAAAATCATCAAAATTTATGATTAAAATAAAATTAATTAAATTATTATAAACAAAATTTCTAATATGTAACATTAAGATCAAATCCAAAATATATTGATATTTTTATATTAATTTGTTTGATAAAAAGAAATGATAGTATTTCAAAAATAAGTAATTTTCACTATTCACTAAAAATGAATCTTTTAAAAAAAAGACCTGAAATTTTACCCTAAGTTAACATTTATAAAAAAATTTAAACAATTATGATCTTTTAATAAAATTAATTTTATAAAAATTTCAAAACATAATTATGATAGTTACTTACATGAAGCAATATAAATCATTTTTTAAGAAAATGAATTTTCAAGCATAAAATGACTTTACTTAAATTTATTTACTTATTATTATAAATTATTAAAAAATTATAATATATAAATCATTCATAAATACTTTCCATAATATTTTTATTCATTTTCATACCACCATTTTTTATGTCTTGGTAATAACATTCATGTTTAAATTTTAATATTTTAATAATATATCATGCTTCATTTTTTCTTAGTGTTGAGTTTTTTATTCCCTATCAAAAAAAGTGTTATTTTTAAATATTAGGGTATTACAATCTACCACCTTAAATAATTTTCATCTTTGAAATTTTAAATTGTAATCAAATTGAAAATTTTAATTTCCATTATGGAAACCTAATTTCATATAAAGGGTTAGAAGAAACATCATCTTAAAATAGGGAATATGAAATTTTTAGGTCAACTAGAATAACACATAACTTGGTTTTAATATAGGATAACATTAGTGATAAGTGAAAATATAGACAAGGAATTAAATAATACATAATTATGGAGGATTATAGAGATCATTGATCATAAGAAATTAAATCATCAAGATAAAGTTAATGACGAAAAAACTATAAATCAATGATGGGTTAGAGGAATAATGATTCATTGTATGTGAAGGTAATATAATAAAAAAATTATTAAGATCTGTTTCTTATATTTGAGGGATTATTTTAAAATAAATATATATAACACCATAAAATATACTTACTCGGTATATTTTTATTTCATAAACACAACTTTATCCTTTGGTTCTTCTTCGATCACTTTCCACTTCACCTCTTACTCTTATGAATGAATATCCAATATGATTTTTTGTGCATGAAGCACTAAAATTATCTTTTAATATATTATAAGATCTATGAAATAGTAATATTTTATTCATACTGTATTAAAACCAAAATTGTTTACACAAATTAATATAATATCCAAAATTAATATAAATACATTAATCTCAAAAATTAAATAATAAAACCAAAGTTTTAGCATAGATAATTCCTTAAAAATAACATTATATCCCCAATAACATCAATAAACTCAACATGAAAGTAATTTTTAAGATAAAATTTTATCTCATACCCTTTAAATTACATCTCCAAAAACAATATATCATTCTTCCCATATAATATTTTATGTTAAACTTAAAGGTTGTATATATATCAACCTAATAAAAAGTTTCCCAAAATATCATTAATTACCTAAAATTCATAAAAATTAATAATATTTTATTTTATAATATGTTTCTAAAAATAAACTTAATATTTATCTATGAAATACTTTTAGTGAAAAAAATATCATACTATCCATGACATCACATAAGATAGTGTTTGGAACTGTAGCCTTTTTTCCCTTCAACTGTGGGTTCATGCCTTACGATAGTTCCAAATATGATGAGTTTTCACCTAACTTGTCGGTTATTATTTTTCTAAAACTATATTAATATAATTCCCATAAAAATCCAAAAAATATGATTAAAATAATCAAAATAACATTAATCATCAAATAAATTTGTAACCACTAAGGCTTTCTATACGACTTATTTTTTCAACCAAATCAAGTAATATTCATTGAATATTTTTACCATAACATCAATGCAAGAATAAAACCTAATTGATACCAATTCCATTAAACTTATTTCAAAAAATATAAATGAATTCTTCCTCAATTAAATTTGTTATTACCAAAATAGATATTAAACACAACGGTTGTATTACCATAAATATCTCCCAAAATAATCATAATCATCTAACACTGCCATAACTTAAAACCTCAAAGGGTGATTTTATTTCTTTAAATTTATTATAATCCTTATACATTTAAACCCAAGAAACTTAAGTTTTAACCTAGTTTATATATTATTCTCATCAATTCAAGTCTTTCAAGATGATTTGTAAAGAGTATATGAATTTTTAAAACATATCCACATGGAGTTTCAAACTAGGTGTGTAGCGAGGCCCATTTTTGTACACTATCTAATCGATTTAAAGCCCAAAGCACAATTTTTGGAGTTATTACACCTACATACAACTATGCTAGATCCAAATCCACTTTAATTATCTAGACATGTATGTGATTTCTTTGAAACCACTTTCTTTAAACATCACCAAAATTCCAAAATATTTTCACATATTTAGAATAATAGGTATGATTTTTCATAGGGTTTTCACTAAATTATTATTTTACTAATCCCAAAAAATAACTATAAATTTATTTCAAACAAACTATAGCGACCCAATCATTTTACACATATTATTAAAATAACTTTTAATATAAAAACCATTAATTACAACCAAAATATCATAAGGCCTTCTGTCTTTGGAAAACTAGGTTCATATTACATTAATGTGAGACTAAAAAAATTGTTATTAAATTCTTCATAAAGAGAACCTAAAAACTGTCAATATCCTAATCTTCATTGGATTACTTGGGGAATACATAGATAAAGGGACTAATCTAAAAAACCCCAATAAGGGAGTAAACATGATAAGGAAGCATAACTTGTAAGTTAAAAGTATCAAATCATATCATAAAAGATAAGGCTAGATAGTAATCACATTAAATCATTACATAAAGTAAATTTTATTATAATATGATGGAATTATAGGAAATTTAGAAGAAATTTATAAAATGACATAAGCATGATTCAAGGATAAATTCCTATAAAATATCACATGCTGGGAAAAGTCTCATAATGGATTGGGTTTACTCCACAATCCCATACATTATACCTTATGAGACTAATGTTTTACCCAATGAATTTCATCACTATAGGGGTGAACCCATCATAAAATGTTCATGAGTATATGTGCTAAAAAATAAAATCAATAAAAATACATGTATATAGGAATTTCCCATGGAAATAATTATTGGCCTTGAATAATCTTGTCTCATATCATAACAAAAGGAAATTTCACAATGAACACATTTGATTGATAGAAATATGGCATGTGTTACCCCATAAAATTATGTGATAATAAGATAGGTATATATGTGATATACATATATACATTACTTATTAGCAATAAATAACATTAATGTTTTTCATCATTGATTAAAATTTCTTTAAAATATTACATGGAATATTTATTGAGTAAAATACCATTTTTTCATTCGAAACACTTCTTCAAAATATAATTAATTTTATAAAGTATTATATAAAATATTGTATTTAAATATTAATCATGTAAACTTATAAATTTTGATTCAAATTATTTATTGGTCGTGATTTAAGATAATTATGAACATACAACATAAGTTAAAAATATTCCTATCACACTATTGTAAAAAGTATAAAAAGTGCCCAATTTGGAAAATAAAAATTTGATTCCTTTTGAAACATTTTTTAAAAATTAAAAGCATATGTAAACAGTTGTATTGTAAATCTTTTTTATAATGTTAAAAATATTCTTAAAAATATTTTTAGAAAACATGGATTTGGAAGAAAAATAATTTTCGACCGAAGAGACAAATAATGTCCAATTTTAATTAAAACATTTTCTCAATCATTTTAATTACCAAAAATTTGAAAATAGAACTATTACTTGTAAAGTCTTTTAATAACCATATGGGAAGAAAATAGATTTGGTTTTGGATATAAATTTAAAATAATTCCTCTAACAGAGACATAAATGTAATAAATCTTGAATAATTATAAACTTATACCAGTTTGGTAACTTTTGAATCATAACCCCCATGAAATTAGTATCATAAAATGAAACATTTAATAAAATTAATATAAAGATATCAATGATATACAATTTTATGTGTAATTATATATACCACACAAAATAAATAAGTGGTGAATATGGTGTATGTCTCATGGATGTAAACGTGGATGAGAAATCCCTTATAGTTCAATAAACAACTTAATAAAAACCACTTGAAAGAGAGTGTCCATGAATTAGGTTCATGAGATAACATTTATCTCAAAGAAGGAAGTTTGGAGGTGAAATCTCTTACCTTGAGTCAAGGCATACCGTGTATGTACTTTATCTCACATATGATAAACTTATATTAATTAAATTTTTTCTTATAAAAAATTTCTATTTTTATTCCCTAAAATTTAAACCATTAAATATATTTATTTTGATGACAAATTTAATTACTTATTTAGTTATGTCCATGTCGGGTGTTTTTAGGATGTTTATTTCACAATATCAAAACAACATCAGTCTATTGAACATGGTAAAAGGGGTCATTATTAAATCATTATAGAATAATGATAAATATATAATTATCATTTTTATGTATCAATTATACTTTTTAAACAAACAATAGTTATTAAAAATTAACTTCGTTATAATCTTGGAGATGGTAGGTCTTACGTATGAATGAGTTACATTTTCATTTGTCAATGATAGTGATTAAAATAATTTAAGTGTTATATTATCATTACAGAATGATAAATATATCATAAATATAATAGTGTTTTTTAAATACACCTACATACACCATAAATTTGATTCAGTAATAAAAACAAACCACATCACTACGTGAGGCGGTAGTCGTCAATACACATGAAAGACATTATAATTTATAAAGGGATGATAAGTTAAGAAGTTATATGATATATTAAATTTAAATAATGTTTATTATTTTATTAATATAATATATAATAATTAAATCTATAATTATTATGATCCATGATAGGCAATGATGGAAAAAAAATCACATTGGTTCATGGGGCGGTATTCTTTCGTTCACATGAAGGATGGTTTTATTTCCCATTTAATGGAAGAGGAGATGGAAAAATATAATTACATCAACATGTTAAAATATAATTTTATTATACCTATTGGTTTTATTATATTTTAATTTTTAATATATAATTTATGGTGTCAAAAAAAAATAAGTAAAAAGAAGGAGCTCGATGAAAATGATTACCTTCCCTTAGAGGAACCTCATTAGGATATCATATTAAGGACCCTAAGGATGGCCTTTTGGGAATAAAAAATCTATAAAATTTTGATAAATATTTTGGAGATTAATTTTTCAAGTTTTTTTTAGAAAAATGTCTTCAGAGTTGTGAATAAGTAATGGGATGGTTTCCTTTTATAATTGAGAGGGGTAGCATTTTTGTGAATAACCAAAACTATTTTATAATGGAAGTTAATCACAAGACAAGTGCCTAAAAATTATTAAATAATAGTGTGTATGGGTGATATGGCCAAGAAACACCTCAAAAATTCAAAAATAAACATGTTTTAAATGTGTTATTCAATTTACCTTTTTAGTTTAACCACCCAGTAAATTAGTTTTAACATTAATCATGGTAATAGATTTTACTATTTTTTAATATTCATTATGAACAAAATTTAAGTTAACATTATTATATAATAATATTTATTCTGATTATAAATATTAAATATATTTTATCAAAATCAATTTATATAATTGAAATTTTTAATATAAAAATAAACTCGTAAACATGTTAAAAATAGTTTTTCAAGAAATGCATTTTTCAAGCATTAAACGATATTAAATTAATTATATGTCTAGTGGTCATCATTATATTAATTTAAATTAATATAAATAGATATAATATATATATATATATATATATATATTTCATTTAAATATTTTTTTATTAGGTTTAATTTTAATTATTCAAAATGTATAGACCTTATGCACTTAAAAATAGTTTGTAAAAAAACATGTTTTTAAGCATAAAAGTAATATTTTACCAAAATCATAAAAATTACTGATTAAAACTAAATTAAATGTATTATTATAAAAATATGGTTAGTATTTAACTTTAACACCAAATAAAAAATATATTTTTACTTTTAAATTACTTTATTTAATGAAAAGAGATGATAATATTTTAAAATCGGTAATTTTCACTATTCATTGAAACATAAATCTTTTCCAAAAAATCAAAAATGTTCACCCTTAGTTAATATCAATAATATGATTTAAAAAAATATTTTAATTTTAAAAAATAATAATTCTAATGGTTTTAAAATTTAATAATAATATTTTCTCACAAAAAGAAATAAAATATTTTTTTAAGAAAATATATTTTCCAACCATAAAATGACTTCATTTAAATTTGAGCAGATATTATTATGAATTAATCAATAAATTTAGATTATATAAAAACATTTAGAAATATTTTTAATAATTTTTTATTCATATTCATACTGCCAATTTTAACAGCTAGGTTATAACATTCATGTTTAAAAAATAATATTTCAATAATATTTCACAGTTCATTTAATATCAGTGATTCATGTAGAATATTCTATCGAATATAGTGTTATTTTAAATTATAGGGGTGTTATATCTCATGAGACTAATGTGTGGGTTTTATACAAGATAATGTTAGAGGCATAAAAATTCAAGTAATGTGGCTAGGAATCAAAGATGAATAAAGATAGTTCCAGTCATTCAATTTAAGGGGCTAACCAATGAAGGGTTCTAGGTAAGATGGGGTAACATAGATTTTATGCATTGTATCAAGAAACTTGTAGCTTCAGAAGATATAAGTATTCATATAAATACAAAACCTCGATAAATATGATCAATTGTAATCTAATAAAACATAGTCAAGAACCCATGACTTTATAATAGCTTCTATCAACCTGTTAACATCACATTAATCATAGAAATATAGATTATAACTCATCATAACCACGAATCAAATTATCTAACACCATACAAAATGAATTAATATGTATGGTAATTAAAAAAGTTAAAATAATACATTATAAATCAAATAAATATAAATTCCGTGAATCAAGAAGATAAAGTTCCATAAATGGATGCCAAGAAGCTTTCAATAGAGTCCTTGGGAATTTATAAGGCTTGAAGGAAGTAGGAAACAACAAAATAAGAAGAATAGAAACCACTATTTATAATAAAACTCAACCAACCCACACAACAATATGGAGGCTTCTACTATTATGTGGGTTTTTCATAGTCTATATCAAATTTGAGATCCCCATATTCCAAATGGTTACCTCCCCTACTCCCTTTTTAGTCATTTCACCCATTAAAATGGGTTTTATTATCACCATGAACGCCTCCACTGCATAGGTAAAACTACCTTGCTATTTCATCCCATCAAACTAAAGACCAGGAAGTATATTTCTCTAACTATTTTTTTTCAAATCACCAACACAATTGACCTACTGTTTGATTTTTTCTCCCAGTAGAAGCACTACATCTTGCAATGCAGCTATTCGGGCCATTTTATTTCCCATTATGAAATAAATGAAACAATTTCAATTTTCATTCCATCTAAAAAGACTATATCTATGGAATGGGTTTATTTTTTCAACTCCACTAAAGTCCTATAGAATATTTTCCCAATGATTTGGCATAATTCACCTCCCTATTTTGCATAGGGATGTACCTTGACACACCATACACGCAAAAACTACATGTACTATAGTGTGGTATCCTCCCCCATGTAACATATAAGGAAATTTTAATAATCAATCGATTTCATGTATTATTAATATACGGGATTTGTTTTTATTTATTAACATTCCCTATAATAATTTTAAGTAATTTTTCCATCAAAAAATTAATTGTACTCTAACTGAATTTTTTTCCATAAATTATACATCTTTCTAAAAATTTAAAATTATAAATTCATATCATTTCATTCAATGAAATTAAATTTTTTATCATCATTTTAAATATTGTATACGGTTTATTATTTGTATTTTACTAAAAATTTTGATTTTTGGGATGATAGTGAAAATTAATATTTTTTTATAAAAACTAACATTTATTTTGTAGTATTTAAAAAATTACATTCTATTTTGGATTAATTTTAATATAAAGGTAGTATAATTTGAATAAATATAATACAATTAATTATATATAAATTATAATTATGCTTTATTAGGTATAAATACATTTTTAATCTTAAAACATATTTTTCTAAAAAATAGTTCGCCATTGCGTTTTATGCACATATAATAAAATTAATTTATTCTACTTCTTAAAATTTAATATTAATTAATGGATTTCATATTTTTTTTAATAGGAATTTAAAATCTATTAATGAGGTAAAATTCATTTTTGGTTATAATGAATAGTTACCATAGTAAATGTTAGTTACCACGGTAAAGGGTAAAACAGGTTAATTAAGGTAAAAACTAAGTGAAAAGTTCAAAAAATATTATAATTATTATTATTTAAAGATTTAATTGTAACCCTTGTAACCTTATCTTTGAGATATTATATCTTCATATCTAATTTCCCATGATTAATTATTTATATTATTTTATAACTTTGAATAATTACATCAATGTCACCCACTCAGTTATAAAATGGAACCTCCTCTCTTATCCTATTCACATTCCATTTCTATTTTATATCAGCAAATCACCATCCAAAAAAATGCATAAAATATATATAAATTTATAATAGGGTTGTTTCATATCAAAGGACCAAACCTGTAAGGCTTAATTTTTAATTCAAAAGTGGTTTTCAAATAAGTGTTATAAATCTTAATAGAGTGTTTCCATGTTTCTTTAATCTTCTGCCTCATTAGAATCTGATTTAATACTATTGATATAATTACATCATTATCTTAAATGCATGAAATTCTTATTATGTTTAGGTAAAAAACCATTAACATATCATATTCCATCCTATAGAAAATTATAACTTTCTTGTGTGTGTACGTGTGAAATATCACCTCCATGAAGAAATATATATTGGATTCCATCACCAGTATGAAAAATTGGTTATAAATATGGAATAAATTAATATATAATATTTTTATTACATTATTACTAATCTATAAAGATAATATATTACCTAATTTTTTACCCTTCCATCAGTTGTAAAATTATAACTTCGCTCATGTGTACATGTGGACTACCACCTCTCTGAACCGATGTGATTAATTTTTGATAACCACTATTATTGAATGTTTATAAAATTGTATCTAAACTATAAAAATTTTAATTATAAAATTTTTAAGATCTACTAGAAAATAAATCCATGACCCCATTTACCACATTCAACACAATAATGTTGTTTTGAGATTATAATCTGAATTACCATAAAACATACAAACGTGAATATAACCAACTTAGTAAATATATAATACATGGTAATAAATGAAAAAAAATAGTTTAATATGATAATGTGTCATGAATATTTTATTAATAAATTATAAAATTAATAATATTATTTATTCAAGAATATAAAGGATGTATGTGGCAGGTCAGGAAACAAGCTAACATATTTTTCCTTAAAATATCATTTTAAATGTTTTAAAATTATTTTTATTACATATCAATATTATTAAAAAAAAATATTATTGTTTTTCATACTTAAGAGGATTATAATGATAATTTTTTTATTTTTTATGTTCTTCAAAAAGTATTCAAAATGAATCTTTTAAAATTTTTCTCTACAAAGTTATTTTTAATTTTTACAAAAGTATAAAATAAATATTTTTAGAATTAACCACATAAACACCCTTTCATACTGTCATATTCATTATTCATTATCAATACTTCTATATAAGTTTCTATGTTTTTTCAAATAATATCATATTTTCATCTCTTCAAGGATATTTTTTTCTGAGCTTTCAAAGGAAAAAAGGGATTTTTATCATATTTTCTACATGAATCCAGAAATTGATTTTACATATGTGTTGAAATAAATATTTTAATATGTTTCATGATATAAATGAATGATTTTATGTGTTTTTATAATGATATAGTCATTTTAATTTTTACAATATGATGGGTGAGTCCAATATGGATCTAATTAAGGGTGATCCTCATATAGCTCTCCAATGTATTAGGTAAAGTGATAGGTTTAACATGGATTAATTTACTCCTAAGGGATATGATATAATTAATCATGGTAGTAATTCAATTTTAAGGGTTACTGTAAGGGTTAATTTAAGGATAACATATTGATATACCTACTTCATTTTTCAATTATTGTTATAGGATTTAAAGGAAATATTTTTATTTTATAAGGTATGGAAATATACCTATGATTAAAGGAAATCTTATGATTATCTAAAGGTGAAAGGTTTTAGTTCAAGGGCACTCATGTTTTCCCATGTAATTTTTATTATTTTATTCTTAAAACTTTATTGTATATTTTTTATTAAATTGTAGACATTGAAGTTTATTTCCATAATAAGTCATGATTATTTTAAACTACATTTTTATAAAATAAAAATGAAAACTTATGTAAGTGTTTTTAAAAATTTTTAAAAGGCATAATGGGTTTATTTTATTTTTATATAGCTTACCGTGATTTGGTTTTCCCATCCCATGTTGTTAAATTTTTTTCATAGGTCATAAGGATGTGTAGGGATTATAGCAAGGTCAGTGGTGGCATATCCTGTATGAAGAAAAATTTCCATGAATTAAATAGAAGTGTAAACATACAAAATAATTTTATGTAAAATAACTATTCTATTTGAAAATTTCCAATATTTTATGTAATGTTTTTCCTAATTCACAAAAAAAATAAAATCCTAAAATATATTGGAAATATAAGAGTGTTAAAACCTTGTTATAAATCATGTATTTATAGTTTTATTATGTTATATTGTTTTATAGTTGGTATCAAAGGAAAGCTATAGATAACATTATAGGTTAAGATGATAATAAAAGTTTAATTTATGATTTTATAATTTATTATTATATTATTATGATAAACATTTTAAGGATTTACATGTTTTTACATATAATCCATTTTATTCAAAAACATCATTGAGGAAACATGGATAATAAAGTATAAATGAAACAATAGAATAATGTCCTTCCAAATCAGAATTGTGCAATAGTTGTAGTTGGAATAGAGTAGTTTATGGCCATATTAACTCAATTGACATAATCTATAAGTATTGGAAACCATTAAAGGTAATGTTTGTATTCTCCATAGAAAAAAAGTTCAATATTATAACATTTTTAGAAATTTTATACTCTATATTTTAGTGGATTTTTAGGCCCTGGGTTATTTGAAGGATGAATCAATTCATCGAAATTATATCTGAAATTTTTTGATGTTCTGAGAATTATAAGGTAACCTTTTCAATTTATATTTTTGAAAGTGAAGTTTATCAGTGGTGGTTTCTAATTTAGAATACAAAAGATAAATATTACATCAATTCTATGGAGTGGATGACATTCAAAGATCTTTTCCATGATAAATATTTTCCTAATATTTTTGGCATTGAAAGGAAAGGAAATTCATGGAATTAAAGAAAAAAGAAGAGGAATTTATTGCTTACTATGAGGAAATTTTTACTATATTGTCTATATATGAACCAAATTTCACTCTATACCATGATAATAAATCTGATAATTTTTTCTTGAGTTGAAACCAGTTTTATGAAAGGAATTAGTTACTCATTAGTTTTTAATTTATAAGGACATAATTTGATATGTTGATGATGTATAAATGGAAGTTTTTATATCTATATTAGTGAGGTTATGAAGTAGATAAGGTATAAATAAATAGTGAATAATTCATCTAATAAAACTGAAGATAAGAAAATTAATATTACCACTTATGATAAGTATGGTAAAAATAATTATATTAAATGAATTATGAAATCTGTAAAGTGTTACTAGTGTGGTAAGTTGAGACATATGTCTTATGACTATAAATAGAATAGTAATGGTAATGGTCAGATTAACTTTGACAAGAAAATCATGAAATATTTTCATTATAATAAGATAGGACATTATGTAAGTCCATGTGGAAAAAAATATGAAGGTTTTAGATCATCAAGATCATAAATAAAATATTATGGCTAGATTATTCATGATTACCTTTGGAAATTAAGATTTTCAAATGAAGATGTGAATGGTACACAACTTGTTTAGTCAGATTATGAAAATGTCTCATTTGATTTTGGGTATATGGATTATTTTATTTCTAGGATTTTTACTTGAAAATATAAATATAACCTCTTAAAATAATAATTAAACATTTATTAAAAATTCTTGGAGGAAATATTAAACAAACATATATTGGTAATAACTCTGCTATCATCATATATAGAATGGGTTTTCTTGAAAATATAGTTTTTTGACCATTAGTGGAGTTTTATGTCATTTTAGATACATATTTCAATTCAGTTAATCATGCTATGATATATTGAAGTATTAATTAATTCTTATTAAATCCTTATAATAGGTCTCAATTTATATATATGAATGATTTCATACTTGTGATAACATATAAATAATATGATAAATTGATTAAAGATGGTGAGGGAAAGTTGTCTTTAATTTATAATTTAAAATAAAGTAATTATTTATCTTATTTATGTTTCATGGTAAATTAAAATTAATATATTTTACCTAATGATTTTCATAGTGTTTTCCTAGATGAAGAGATTTAATTTACTTCTAAGTTTGTTCCATATGATAAGATGAATTTAAAACCTCTTTTCCAAATGGATAAAATAGAGTTATTGAAATTTAAAAATAAGTTACAAGAATTACTTGAGAAGAGTTTCATATACTCTACAAATTCACCTTGGGTGATCATATTTTGTTTATTGAAAATAAAAATGGTTTTATATGTATTTTAATTGATTATAGATAACTCAACAACATTACTATTAAGAATATGTATCTATTGTATTATATCAATGACTTGTTTGATTAGCTCCATCATTATTAGTATTTTTTCAAGATTGAACTCAGATCTTGTTACTATAAGCTAAAACTTTAGGATGAAGGTGTTCTTAGGAAAATATTCCATTCCACTTATAACCATTTTGATTTTGTGTTTTTACCTTTTATGTTAATTAATACACCCACTATATTTATATATCTTATATGTATAATTTTCTATGAGTATTTAATTAAATTTTTGTTTGTTTTAATTAATGAATTTATGGTTTATTCTAAAATCTTTTAAGATCATTATAGATATCTAATTTTTTGTATCCAAAACATAAAATAGAATAATTAATATGGAAAATTATGTAAATGTGAATTTGGTTGCATCAGCTTTATTTCCTTGTCCATATCATTTCTAAATATGGAATAACAATTGATACTTCTATAATTAAATTGTTGGAATAGTGTCCAAGACCTACAACGATCACTAAAAATCAATTTGTTTCTGGATTAAATAGTTAATACTAATATTTTTTTAGAACATTTCTCAGTTATCTATCCTGGTAACTAATTTAACTTTAAAACAAGTTAAATTCATATGGAAAACAAAATGTGACTAATGATTCCATGAATTGAAAAAAAAAGATTGGTTAATGCTCTAGTGATATCCTTTCCATATTTAAATGTGGAGTTTGTTATTTATAGTAATTCTTCATTCAAGGGCCTTGGTTGTGTCTTAATACAAGATGATAGGGTAATTTTATACTCATCATTCTAATTTAAACTACATGAGTATAATTATTTAACACATGATTTTTGAGCTTGTAGTAATGGTTTTTTATTTTATAATTTGGTGGAATATTTTATATGAGGTCAAATTTGAAATATATACTCACCATAATTTATTTAGTATATATTTACTAAAAAAAGTGAATATGATGTAGAGAATGTGTTTATAACAGATAAAGTATTATAATTTCTCAATTCACTGTTATCCAGGAAAATCAAACATGGTACCTGATGCATTGAATCAAAAAGATAATGCTTTGTCAATAAAGACATGTTTGGAATATAATTCACTACTATATGTTTTAATGAATATGGTTTTTGAATATTATGGATATAAAAACATTTTCCATTTTTTTATGTATTAATCCAATCATCACTTGATGAAATAATTATAAAGGCTTTGAAAGAAGATCTTAGTTTATAAGAAAGAATATAATTATCCAGGAATGTGGTCAAGAAGGGAAAGTTTAATGAGTTTAATATTTATGAATAATTTTTTAGTAGATTTGGAAATATATTATGTGTTTTGAGTGATTCCCAGTTGAATAAGTAATTATTGAGTGAAGATCAAGGATATAAGCTTTTTATAATTCCTGGTAATATTAATATGTATATAGACCTTTGAGAATATTACCTGTGGGAAGGAATAAAAAAAGATACTACAAATTTTAACATGAAATGTTTTACATGTAAATAGGTTGAAAATAAACAAAAGATACTTAAGTGGATAATTTAACCTTCTCTAGTTCCTAAATTTAAATAGAAGAATATATTTAGGTATTTCATGGTGATATTTCCAAATACATCTTGAGAAAATTATACGATTTGGGTTATTTTTTATCATTTGACTAAATATATTAATTTTATACCCATTCAAGATACTATGTATTTAGATTATCTTTCTAGAATTTGGTATAAATAAATATATAGGTTACATGTATTCCCTTTATATATTGTATTTTATCATGATCCTATATTTTCATTAAACTTTTGGAAAGGGAATCAAAATTTAGTGGGCACTAAATTAAATTTCAGTAAAATATTTCATTTTAAATATTATAGACATTCAGAGAGAATAATTTATTATTTGTAATATATTAATTAGTATTTGTATTTGATTATCATGGATTTTTGGGTTAACATGTTTTATTATTGTGATTTTCTTATAATAAGAGTTTTCATTCAAATTTAAAAATGAATCCTTCTGATGAATTATATAGAATGTGATGTCAAACTCCATCATATTGGGATAAAATAAATTAAATGAAGTTTTTTAGACAAAAATGGTAGAAGATATGGTTGAAAATTAAAATTTTATTCATTACCCTAAGAGGAAATATTAAAGCATAGAGAAAAGTTATGTAAATAATCGAAGAAAAATCTCTTGTTTGAGGTAAGATATCTTGGTTTTCTTAAAGTATCTCTTTGTTAAAGTGTTATTCATTTTGAAAGGAATGGAAAATTAAGTCCATAATATATTGGTCTATATGAAATTATATAAAAATAATTATTATTTTCTTACTAATTTTCCTCAACTATAAGTTTATATTTTGTACAAGATTCATTTCATGTTTCATTGTTAAAAAAATTGTATCTGGTGAATCTCACATTTTGATCCTTGAAGTGGTATAGTTGGAAGAATGAATTTCTTATATGGAAAATAAAATTTAGATTATAGGTTTTAAAGATATATTTTTTTGGAATAAAGTTATTTAAGAGGATAAGGTTATATAAATTAATCATATAACTGAAGAAGAAATATGGGAGTCAAAAAAATGTTATGTGGGAAAACTACCCTCACTTTTTAAGTAATGGATAAAATTGAGAAGACATAATTTCTTTAAGGGAATAGAATTTGAAAAACTAATTAATGTTAATAATAATTCAATTTCATGTCATATTAATATTCATAATTAGATTATATGGAGTCATTTTCACTATAATAATTTTAATTAATTTTCAATCAAAAAATAAGTATTTTTATTCTAAAAAATTGTTTTAAATGAATTATATTGTTTTATTTAAAAATTAAAATTATATATTTAATAGAATTAATTTTATAAAGTGAACATAATTTTTTATAAATGCAAATCATATATAATTTATGCCTAATTTTTGGGATTTTTTTGAAAACATTTTATTTTTTGGTGAAAAAAGAAAAATACTTATTTTTTATAAAACAAATCTTCTATATTTAAGTAATTAAAAATTTACATTATATATTGGATTGGTTTTAACATAAAATTAGTTATTTATGATTAAATATAATATAATTAATTTCATATGAATCATAATTATACTTGATTTTGGTATAAATTCATTTTTAATATTAAAAATGTATTTTTTTTAAACAAATTTTCTTTATGTTTTTCACATTTATATTAAAAATAATTTCTTCCAATTAAAAAAATTTATTATGAATATTTTATTTCATATTTGCAACCATGATTACTAAATTTACTAATGAGGTCAATTTCATTCTTGGCCTTAATGTATAGTTATCCGGTAAAACATTAGTTACCATGGTAAAGGGTAAAACATGTTAATTATGGTAAAATATAAGTGATAAGGTTACAAAATTTTATATTAATTCTTATCGAATTATTTTATTTTTTACCCATATCATCTTATATTATAAATTTAATTGTTTGGAGATAATTTAACATGATTAAAACTTTATATTATTTTAAAACATTCAATAATTTCAAGTGTGTCACTTCCCTCGCTTATAAAAGGGTACCTCCTATCATCTCTTATTCACATAACATGAGCCTTTTAGATTAACCAATATTTAAAAAAATACCAAAATAATATCCCTAAAATTTTCTAAATTTCTTTATCACACAAAAGTACTAAACCAATAATGCTTATGGTGTATCCCAAAGGAGGTTTTCAAAGAATAGGTATAAATCTTAACCGAGTGTCTTCATGTTTATTTATTGTTCTACATCCTTGAAATATTCTTTAACCATGATGATATAATAACATAAATACATTAAATATACTGATATTTTATTATGTTTTTTCCACCACTATTTTTTAACTCCTTTCTATTATATGGAAAAGAGATCTTCTCTTATGCGTATTTGTGGACTACTACCTCCATAAAATGATGTATTTTATTTTCCATCATTCCCTGACATGGATAGTTATAAATATGGAATTAATTAAAATGAATCATTTTTATGAAATTTTGTTATTCATTAAATATAATTTATTGAATATCATCTTACTCCTATATCTGTTGGAAAATTATTATTTCATTTATGTGTATATGTGGACTATAACATTAGAAAACCAATGTTATTCACTTTTCATAACTTCATTAAATGAATAGTTATAAAAGTGTATATATAAAAAATGTTATAATTAAAAAATTAATTTTTTGCTGATAATGTAACAATTATCCCTTTTTACCTCGGTCAACACACTAATGTTAATTTTAGGTTATAAATCAAACAACCCCAAAACATCCAACATGAATTTAACAGACCTTGTAACTATATAATTCATGGTAATAAATGAAATAAAAGGTATTATGATATGGAAATAAAATTAAAATGGTTCTTTCAAAAGTATAAAATAAATAAAATTTTATTATTTAGAAAACCAAGGGTCATACATGGAGAGTTAGGAGATGAGGTAAGAGATTTGTTTTTAATATTGTTTTAAATATTTTAAACTCCTTTCTATTCCCTATACATGTTCTTAAAAATGTATAAATTATGTTATTAATTATTCTTAATAGGTTTAAAATGGTAATTTTGACTATTTTTTACTTTTATTACAAAGGAATGAAAATGATTCTTTTCAATTTTTATGTATTTGTTTATTTAGACTTTTTACAAAAGTACAAAAAGAATATTTTTTAAATATTTACCATAGTAATTCCTTTTCCTGCCTGCCTAACAATTATTGTTTATCAAGATTACTCTATAATTTTTTATGGTGATTCAAATAATATTATTTTTCTTTCACTTCTAGTAATTTTTATTTTTATGAGTTTTCAAAGGAAAAAAATGATTTTTTTCATTATTTTTATATGAATCCCAAAATTACATATAGATATGTGTTAAATATAACATTTTAAGAGGTTTTATACTATAAATTAATGATTTATAACATTTTTATAATCATATGGATCTTGAGTATTTTAAAATGATGATTGTTGAGCTAGATTTAGCTCTTATAATAGGTGATCTCGATATAGATCTCTAATGAATTGGGTAAAGTGACAGAGTTAAAAAAAATTAAGTTATTTTTAAGGGATAAATTGGATTTTACCATGATGTTTATTCCTTTGTAAGGGTTCCTGTAAGTGTGAATGTACGGAAAATTTCCAAATAAACCTACATAGTTTTTAAATACATTGCATGGGATATAAAGAAAATATTTTTATTTCATAGGAAAACTGAATGAACACATGATTAAATAAAATTTTATGATATTCTAAAGGTGAATGTTTTGTCTTCATAGGTTCTCAAATTTTCTTATGTAACTTTCTTTATTATTATTTTTAATATATTTTTTCATAAAAAATTTATGAAACATTTGGGCTTTTATGTTGATTTCATGAATATTTAATAATTATTTTGAGCTCAAAGTTTCATATGTAAAATGGAAAACCTCCTTATTAGTTTTCATGAATTTTTAAATGTACAAGCAAGTTTCCCTTTTTTATATCCCTTAATGATATTTTTTTTCTCATCCCACATTGTTAAATATTTTTCATAGGTCATAATGATGTATTGGGATTATAAAAATCTTAATGGTGACACATATTAAATTAATAAAAAGTTTCATGAATAAAATAGGATTATAATCAAAAAACCTATTTTGTGGAAAAAAATGTATACTATATGAAAATTTTCACTATGTTATGTAATGGTTGTCTTAATTATATAAAAGTACAAACCTAAGAGGTCATGGAACAATAATAAAGTGAAACCCTTATCATAATTCATGTATTTATTGGTTGATAATTTTTTAGGGTTTTGTACCTAAAACACTTGAACATTTCATGACTTCAATACAATTTTTTTGTCACAAATTTAAATAGTGGTGAATCACTATTAATGTCACCTTCAACCAAATTATTTTTAAACTCCTTAGTTTACGATCATAAAAAGAAAATGGTTATCCACTACATCTAACCCTATAATAATAACGAACTAGAATAAAAAAATCATTTATAAATGAAAATATTTCTTATTATGTAATGCAGTTTTATAAAACACATGCCCAATATTTAGTTGTTATATTATACCATTAAAAAATATACAAATAATTTAACTGTTGGATCTAAAATACCATTAAGAATAAAAATATTTGTTAATATAGTTTTTCTATAGTGTACATTAATATTATTATATATTAAGGGATATAATAAAATCTAATTGAAACATAATTATAAAGTAATGGATTCGACCAATAGGATCATATCTTATGAAGCCCATTTGTTAGACATCTTGAGGGAGATGAAATCAATAGGCTTTTCCCTTAACCTAGACCAAGAAAATATTAAACCAGTAAAACTAAAACATAACTCTTTTTAGGAGTAGTTAAATCTTATATAAATCACTATCCAAACCTCATTTGATGAACCACCTTAAGAAAGTACTATTATCACACACCTTACCATTATGGTGTAAATAGGTTTAATAAACTGAAATGTATTTGGAACCTAGTATTATTATTTTTTAAATATTATTTTTAATAAATTAAATATTATATTGAACCCTTTTAATTGTTATTTTATAAATATAAATGATTATATAATGAGTATGATAAAAATTAGACTTTGATACGAAGAAACAAATTTTTTGGGAAATATATAAATTCAATTAAAAAACTCTTTTTTTATAAATCCAAATGTTCTAAAAAATTACTTTTATAAATTATTATTATTATTAAGATTTATTTAATTATAATTGGAAATAAAATTTAATGATGTCTCGTGTTATTATTATAAGGGATAGAAAGTTTTTTATGTTGTAAAAACTAGTATTTTCCAATAAAAATGGTTTTTATTTAAAATTTTAAATACCTATATTTTAGAAAAAAAATTCGAAAATTAAAATAACTACGTCTAAATTTTCCTATGGTAAATGTTTTATAATTTTTTGAGACATTGAAATTTTTTGGTAAAATTTAAATATGGTATAAATATAATGTTTTATTTTGACATAATAATAGAAAAAAAGTGATGCAATATATACTATAAAAAGAATAAAAGACCAAAAATATGATTTATATTTAAAATAGTGTTTTTTAAGTTATTTTTAAAATTTTAAAAATATATAATGACTCCTCCAAAACCAGTATGATATTTTACGATTCAAAAAAATTATTTACGAACATGACTCACTTCCACATCATGAATGGAATTATTTTAATGGTTTCGGTTAATAACCAAAAATATTATAGGAAAAAACACTATAATTTTATAAACCATAGAAAAAACCATGTGATGCTTTTTAGTTTTGATTATTTTATTACTTAGAGTCCAAAACCTATGAAAATAAATTAATAAAGAATTCACCTTTGTTTTTTTTCTATAAATAAACAACTGAAATCCATTTATTATTCACTCAAAATCCATTGATAATGTATTTCATCTCCCTATCCCACTATAAATTCATCCCATATTGTTAACACACTCTTAATAAGATCCTCCTATTCTTTTAGAATCCACCTCTAAAGTGAGAGAGTCTCTTTCACTTTTTATTTATTCAAGTAAATTCTTTATATTAAGACTTTTGATTTCAAATGGTTTATATTGGCATGTTTTTTACACATCCTTTTACTATACTTATTATTCCAAAGTAATTATAGACCACATATCACTCTCATTATACCCTTATATGAAACATTAATACACTGATTATACCATTGAAGTTATTTTGTGATTTTCAAAGACAAACTTGTATATTGTGAATATCTAACACCATTTCCACTCATGGTTATTCACATTTTGGAACCTATACTTAATTTATTTGGGATATCCATGTATGAAACCCACACTCCTTAATCATGGGATTAAAAGTGATGAATTATTTATAAGGTTTTATGATCAATGTGTCACATAAATGCACGTACATAATATTTTTACAATAGGTGGGATTAGAATAATATATCCCTCTAATTTAATGGGAAATTTTTCTTCTCATGACATACCAAGTATGGTGAATGAGTGGTTATCCAAAGGACACTATGTTGTGTTGTATTTATGGTTAGACTTTACATACTCTTATGATGTAATGATTTTTGTTTTTTCCGGAATCCTATAATTCCTTGATGTTTTATTCTCGATGTTCAAAATTATGGTTCTCACATTTCTATTTCATAATGTTATGCCTCTTTAATCACATGAACAAAATTATTTTATTCTTTACTTATTCCCTTAGTGGTATTTATAGAACACAACATTCTTATGTTCATCACCAGGTTATCATGTGTTGTATTGGAATATCAATGTAATTTAATGTTATGTTATAGAGTTTTTATATAATTTTATTATATTGATGTTTCAATTTGTTATGATATGTGTCTAATTTAAAAATTACACTTTTAATCTTGATATTTTACTATTTTATTACATGTATCTTTATGTAATAAATCAAGAATAATAGTGTATAAAAGAAAAGTGTTTTCATAGTTAGTATATAAGAAAGGTATTATTATTTTGGGGGTATGTGATTAAAAAAACATAGTGAAAATAGTAGGTATAAGACTAAACATAATAAATCGTCCAAAAATATGGGTAAATTATATAGTGTGTGGTATTCTAAGAAAATAAATAATTTTCTTGATATGATCAATTAAACATCATTGTAGAATAGATGTACTCATGGGTAATAATTCCAAAAGGATTCATTGGGAATTAATTTAATTGGTACCTTTTACATTATAAAGAATCCTAAGACTACATATAATTATAAAAACTCCCAAGGGATATGATTTGGTTAATCACATAATTTATATATACCATTATAATGGGAGAAAAAATGCATATGAAATTTAATAATGGGAAATAGATCATGTATAACATAGTTAGAAACCTAGAAATCCTTTGGTTAAAAAATACATTCCATTTATGGTTTATCCTTTAAATGTTCATCATTTAACTTTTATATTATTAATTTTTTGAGCATTCATTTGCTTAATTTTCCTTTATTTTAGTTAATGGCTAACATCTAGTGTGATTGGAAATGTGATGACTGCCTAAATAAGATTTCCAACATGATGGGAGTGAGAGTAAAGAATTTCATGACAATACTTACTCAATTAACTCTTATTTTGAATGAAAAATTAAATTAGTAGGAACAAACACATTCCCCTAATAAAGATCAAGTTTAAATTGTGACCTTCATGTGATAAATACATCTTTCTTTTATTGGATATTTTGATGCCTTAGTCATAGAAAAATATATCAAATCCATTATAATGATCACATATGTCCTTAAATTCTCTAAGGAAGATAAGGTCATGCTATTTGTTTATCATATGAAGGGATAATATAATAAATTATAGATTTTGATCAAGAATATTAATCTCAAGGAATAAATAAAAATTATAGATTCAAAAGAATTTTTTAAATTTTACTGAATAAATATTTTACTCACAATCTCTAAATTAAAATGGATAGGGGGTTCTTTGGGCTCATCAAAAAGGAGTGAGAATACATCAGAGAATATAAGGCAATTATCAGAAGAAATGCATTATATACATTAGTATTTTTCATTAACACAAAAAAAATTAAAATTACCACTTCATTATCATAAAAAAACAAATCAATGAAAATCAGTGGGGATTTGAGACATTGATAGATACGAAGAAATTTTTTGGTCTACCCTCAAAGTCAAAATTGCGATCAGAAAATTTCAAGGTTCTCTCAAGGATAGAGATAAGAAGTGAGATATAGAGTTTAATTACGGGGGGGGGGGGTAATGAATAAATGTCAAATAGATAATTAATTCTAACTTCTCACTTATAAAATGTGTGGGATAAAACATCTCATAAATTACCTGAATGGGATAAAGAACTAATTTAGGTATGGGAAGGATGGGTACCTAGCTAGTGGATGTCAACCAGAGAAATCCTCTGATGTGATTGAAGAAAAGAATGTTTCAGTAAACCCTCGTCCTATTTTCCAATATTTCAACATCAATAAATAAGGGAACTATGTGAAAAAAATTCACTAAGACAAGGGTTGTTGAAGATAACCAATAACAATAACCTCTAAAGGCTATAGAGAAATTGTAATCATATGTCATCCCAACTATAGTGGTGGGTCCAGACAATGATTTGGTGAAAGGCATGTGAGTTATTCATTCAATAGTGGTGAATATACTATTTGATTTTTTTTCTAGGAATTCTTTCATACCACAGATGTTTAATAAAACTATTCAAACACCACCTAAAAACATGGAAGTATATTTATTAGTGAAATGTAAAATGATTGAATTATTACATCCTAGATAGATAACTTATCCCCTATCAAAATTTTCATTCTAAATTTTATATAAAACCTTTTTATTCTACCTTGAGTGGAATTTGATTCTATTATAGGTATATATTGGAGTTCCTTATATAAATCCAACTTAAATTTCTAGGAGAATTAAATAACCCATTTTTATCATGCATCACCCACAGAATCTATAAAAGTGTAATAAAAATAATTACTCTCCTATAGAATAATTATCTCAAGCATGGAAATTTTTTCCTTATGAGTAATTGTATCTAGATAAAATTATTAACAGTAAAGAAAAGATTTTCCTTGATGAAATTCACATTGTAATATAATATGTTAATATGTTCCCCAAGGAATTGACTAGACTTCTTTTTATCTGAGAGGTTAAGTTCTCAATCTAACTTATTCCCAATGATTTTCCAATAGCCAAGACTCTATACAAAATGGTCACTAATGAATATGAGGAGATAAAGAATAAGTTATAGAAAATATGGATAAAGGGTGTGCCCAAGTTCTTCACTACGGGGAACACTAGTCAATTAAATAAATAATTAGGATCAGTTAATGTGCCTCTACTTTTATTATCATGAGCTAAATAGGATTATGATAAAGAAAAATTATCATTGATCATGTATTGATGACTTTTTTGATCCACTGCATGGATACCAGTACTTATCTAAGGTGGTTTTTGTAACATCCCAGGTAAATAAAGAATATAACATTTTCATATTTATTAATATTTTTAAATTAATTATTAATTTTACTTTAAATGGGATGCTATGTTCGATGGCAAAATCGATACAAAACAACGGGTTTCTTTGAAATCTTATGTTGCACATAATGCGGAGTCATTCTAAAAAATAATAATATAATATTATTTTAAATGGTAGTTAACACCTAGCCATTGTATTGGTGGGAATGGACCGAACTAACTAAAATATCAATATACATGTTTGAAAAATGTTTTTACATTTATTCAATAAATCTTGGAGGCTTAAAATAAGAAATAATCTGATTTTTAGTATAAATTCTCTAATATTCTTTAAAAGGTCGATTTTCCGCCTTTTGATGGTGAACCCTCTTAAAATCTAGTTTTTGTCACTTTTATATGTTATATTTGACAAAAGAAAATTGTTCTTTAGAATCGGGACATCAAAATTTACTTTGGAAAATTTTTTGTATTTTTTTGAAAAATATCATTTTTTTGAATAGTGAAAAATACTATATTTTAATTCAAAACTACCTTTTAATCTAACTTATTTATATGGTTAGATTATCTTTCTAACTGGTTTTAAAGTGTAATTATATTATATTTTTACCATTTAATCCAATTTTGGTCATTGTAATTAATTTTACTTTGAAATTGGACATAAACAAGTATCAATATTTTGATAGTTATTATTTCTTAAAAACACGCTATTTGTTTTAATAATGGGAATTAATTTTAAATTAATTAATCCAAATTATATGTTTTAAATTTTGTAAAATAGACATCATTTTTTAATTTGGAATATCAAATATAGCTTAGGCTTAATGTTTGGTACTTTTCTGAAAAACTTCAATTTTTGATGAATAGTGAAACCACTAAGTCATAGTTAAAAAACTGATTTTTTTCATTTAAATGAAATTTTACCACTTCTATGGATTGAATTTTGAAAATCCGACATACATGTTTTTTATTAGTAAGTAAAATTTGGTTCAATAAGATGAAAAAAAATTTGGTGAATAGTAACTTTTGACTTTTGTTTACCACAGTTAAAGGTAAATAGGGTAATTCAGGGTAAAAAGAATATTATAATAATAAAAAATTACCCTAACACTTTTTCTAACCTTGTTGGATGATTCATGTCCGACCATGTTAATCTTTGGGTGGATTTTGGGACACCATGGAGCCACATGGGAGTGATAATGACACATTAGATTAATTAATTTAAAGTAAAAAACAAAAATTACACAAACAAATATCTTTTAGTAAATTAATTTTTTACATGTGGTTATATAAGTTATCTTTTTGACTATAAATATTAATTTGAAATATAAAAAAGTTTATTACATCATGGTATTTTTTTTATAATTTTTAGGCATAAAATAAATAAAATTATTTATGACACAAAAATGATGTAGTATTTACCTCATTAATAAATGATTTAAATAAATAAAATAATAAATATTAAAATAACATCCAAAACCAATCCAATTATTATTGGATGAATTTATTTAGACCATGAGTCATCTTATATTTGACCTTAATGAGTTTTTGACCTTTAGAAACCAAAAATAATTATATAATAAAATAATATTTTCACACTTTCCTAAAGAACCCCTCCTCCACCTTATAAAAATCTCTCACTTCAAACCCATTCATCACACCTCTCAAATCCCTTCGATAGTCCAAACCCTGCCCAAATAATCTCTCAATATCCTTCTTTTACTCCTATAATCCTTACCTTAGGCAAAAGGCACTTCTAGAGGTCATTTTGGTTCAAACCAAAGGGTGTTACCTGAATTAAAGGTAACGGTTTCTCTTAAATTCTTTTCTTTTATTTTACTTCTCCAACCCCAAAACTCTTTTAATTCCTTTATTTTATAAAAAAATCAGTGTCCTATATATACTAGGAGGATTTTATGATAATTATTCTAACTACACTTACACATGCCTCCATATAATGGGTAAAGAACATATTGTTTCTGTGGATGGCAAACTAACACCTCACGAAATGATGATTTTTAAATTATCTCCTACCGCCTATCATGGTGGCCATTAATATGGCACTGTATTTATATATGATATATATTATGTTTAGGTTTTATTTATTCTACTGTGTTTTTTTATAGAATATTTTTATGGTTTCCATTATGGGTAAACCTGATAATTTCATTTGAGGAAGTGCGGACTACCGCCCCCTCAAAGTTATATGACTCATTAATGCCATATGTGGGACATATAAAGAATGGAGTTAATGATATTATATATGATATTATAATGTAATTATAATATACCTATGTATAATTATGTTTTAATTCCATTAAAATAAGAAATATAAATGAAAGTAGCGTCTATGCGTACATACGGCTTACTGTCTCCATGAACAGTGCATTTCATTTCTTACCTCAAAATGTTGTGTACTATTATAAATACAGGTATATACTGGATATATATGATATATATGATATCTAAATCATGAATATCATTATGTATATAATTCAATTTACCATGTGAATAACTTCTAATTATAAGAAGTCCATTTTTACTCAAGTACCAAATATCGACAAAACAACCATTATTAACTTAAATGATTACATAACATTTATAACATGATAATAAGTGATATAAAATGAATAATAAAATTTAAAAAGGTTCTTAATCAGGTATAAATTATCTTAAGTTTATTATTTGATAAGAACAAGGAACAAACGAGTCAGGTCAGGCATGTGGTAAGAGATTTCTTATCTCACTTTTAATTCCGTGATATTTCCATTGTTCACCGCGTATTTATTGCATGTGGGGTATTGTGTACTGAAATTTTATAAATATTATCATTATTATATTTATATTGATGGTATTCGGTGATTCATTTTGTGGTTATTAAATTTTTTTCATACGACTCGATAGATTACAATGTGGTAAGGGTTCTTAATCTGACTTTTTGTTCTCGTGCGATTCATGCTATATTAGACACTATTTTCTTTTCTGTGGTGTATGTAATTCACATGATTGTATTCTTGATGTAATATAATTTAATTTATGGGAATTTATATCTTCATTGTATGATCCTACTTTCATGGTTTGTATGTCTTGGAAGTCACCAAATCGGTACGGGAACCTTTTAACCCAATTTACATTCCTAGGGTTAATCTTATAATTATAAATTATGTCACGCCATGATTATGTGTGGAATCACTATTTATTTATTTATGTTGTAATATCCACTCCCCTTTGTGTTTATATACTTTTGATACACATAATCACTCCATTTATAAATTCTCATGTCATTGATATGAACTTGATAAGAGTAATTTTAACACAATTTCCATTCATTGAGTTAAACATACAAGTCATTGGTTTTGTATTAAAAAGAACATGTGTGAATTTCCTATGATTTATTTACACTAAATATCCAATCATATTGAGTGTATTTATATTTGTCACACATTATTATGAAATTTATTTATCCTTAATCTAAGTATACCGTTTTTATAAGGGATTTCGTCTCAATTTACATTCCATTGAGACTTCATTATCATTATGAACCAATTCACTTTTATACGGTGTATATACTATCCTTTGGAATATTATATCATGAATACCTTTATTCTCATGATATTATAAAGTTATGATTACATGTTATTCCTCAATTATTTGTATTCAAGCGTCTCTCATTTTGTTAAAAACTATTTAACTAAAATATCATTTTAAATGTTTCAAAGATTTATTCTTCTAAATCATTATCATTGATATCCATGTTTTAAAAATGGTTTTAAGGATTTATTTATATGTACATTAATGTTTTAAAATGTTAATTCATTTAAAAAATTCAAAGTGGTATGGGACACTTTGATTAAAAAACCTCTTTATTAAATGTTTTAAATGGTTTTGAAAATGATTTGTTAAAGCATTGTTTATTTCAATATCTTGATTTGATATATTGTGATAGGAATATGGAAATTCTATCTTTCCTTTAAGCTTGTTTTATGTGTTATTAATATGTTATGGTTATTGTGCATTGTTTACATATATGGGTGGTTCTTTTATAAACCTAGGGAGGGTGAGCCCGAGATAGCTCTCCAATGCATTTGGTAACGTAATGGAGGTAAACCTTAATGTTTCTCCTAAGAGATTTAGGGAATATACTATGATGTGTATTCCAAAATTGACTCCCTATCTATCTGTGATAGCTACAATGTAATTATGTTATGAATGCCATAAGTTACCATTATGATTTATGATTTGAGTGTGTTATTCATAAATCTTATGATTTTGTAAGGTATGTTGTGATTGAAAAGTATGGTTTCATTGATTTCTATTTATTGATGACCTAATATTTTCCTTCCTTATTTTAAAACCCTTACTAATCTTTTTATGCTCATCCCATGTTTTTGAAATGTTTTCCATGGGACTTAAAGATGAATAGGTTCAAAGAAAAGTCATGTTATCTAAAACATGTAACTAGATATGTTTCTTTTTAAGAGTTTTTATTTTATGAAAAATAATGGATACTGAGTAGTAGTGTATGTATGTAATATTCAAGTTTTTATGTAATAGTTATGGATTAATTCTCTAAAATCTAAACCTGAAAATATCCTCAATGTTAATTCTTTACATAATTCAAGATTATGTAATGTTTAAGGTTGGGTCCTAATAGTTGGTATAAGAGGATGGTTTAGACAACTTTAAGGGTTAGGAGTTTTCGTTAGACACATGGATAGTCCCTATATATATTATTTCACTTAAATCCTTGTTTTATAACCTTTTCAGATCAAGGAAAGTCAGTTTCAAATGGAAGGAGGGGGATCTCAATCAACATTACTGTCTCTTCCTAATGACATGCTTGCAATAATTATTGAAAAGTCGTGTTCAGATGATTGTGAAACGTTTTCTAGCATACACTAAAAAATATTTCACTTTTCCCAAGAGAGAAATATCTGTTGGTAAAAGTGAATTTTCTATTGGTAAAATGTTTTACCAACATATATGTCCCTGTCACTAAATTTTTGGTAAAAACTCTGTCTCTAAATGTCTTTTCAATAGATAAAATAGTTCTGTGGCAATTATAATAATACCAACTAATAATATATATGTTCGTAAGTGTTTAGAAATAGGTTTTGATAACAAATTTATCTATTGGTAATAATATTAACAATTTATAATATTTGTTTATAAAATACATTTAAATAAAAATTATAAATTTTTATTATCAGTGAAATTTCAAATTTTATTAATTAATTTATCATATATAATACATATATTTTAATTATTAAACGGAAAACTATTTTAACACATTAAAAATTAGGAAAAAATTAATTATATTAATAATTAAATTCATTACAAATAGATATTGTTGGATCTCCTCCTGGAAAAATCCTGGACAACCCTGCCCATTGCCACCCCCCACACAATTCTGTTCCACAATTCTAGTCACCATGTTGGATCCCTCCCAAACAGGATAAACCAACCCAGTAGCTCCATCCCATCATCACCAGTGACTCCAGCACTGGCCCATCCATGTCAACTCTTGCCCCAGCCCATCCATGGTAGCTCGAGCCTCATCCATGCCATCTCTGGTCTATTGAAGGTCATCCAGCTCTAGCTCCAGTCTATGTCAGCTCAAGCTCAATCCCATCCATGTCCGCTCTAGTCTATGCCAACTCCAGCCCCAACCCCATTCATGCCAGCTCCAGTCTATACACAAACAAGGAATAAACATTTGTGGTTAGGGAGGTACACAAATAAGTATACACAAAAAAGTGATAGAAATAGTTTACCCTAAAGGGATAAATGTAGTACCTACACAACAAGGAATAGACATTTGTGTTGAACTTCCTATAATTGTGTTGAACTTCTTTTTGACTTTCAAAAAAATGTATTACTTGCACAGCCAGGAAATATTCAATCAAAGAAAACCTTTTATTTATCCAAGAATTCATTAAGACAAGCAGAGTAACATAAAATGTAACCAAATATCCAACAATAAATACATGCAGAATGGCCAAAAAATTTGAATACAATAAAAGAAAAAAAAAAGAAAAAACTAGATTAGGTAAAAAGGCAACAAAAATGTAGAATACAGTAGGGGAAAAGAATCTGGAGGTAGGAAAATATATTAAAAGACCAAAAAAATATGGTTCAGGAAAAAGAATATAGAAGAGGCAGGATGATGGAGGCAAAATAATAAACAATATAATATCATTTTAAGAAAAAAACAATGAAATTGAAGTCCATATTGGATTTTTGATTGCATATCATTTCAAGGGTGGAGGAAAATCGGGGGAATGAGTAGTGACTCTGGAATTGGTAATTTTAATGCAGTACAAAAGTTCACAATTGTCAAAAAAACAAATAATGAAAACATCAAGGAACAGGTCAGCTAACTCCAAATGAAAACCTCATGATAACAACATACATAGGTCCCCATCAATCAAATTTTTGAAGATGTTTCATGGGAAGATACTAGATTATGACACCAAGATTATAGGGAAATAAATTTGATTCCCCTCTATTCTGAATATAATAAACATCCACTTTTATACCCCCTAGGGGAGAATTTCTTCCTCTAATGCTACTTTGTTCTTCTGAATCCTATTTTTATCAAGGCTATTTTACATACGCAGTTTTATTCTATCTTACTAATTTATCTTCTAATTTCCATGATAATTCCATCAAACATATTTATCAAAGTTAAAAAGAAACTAGTTAATGATTTTTAAATGAATATGCGCATGAATTTGACTACATCAAAACTATGAATAAATTAACGGTAGAAAAAACACATCAAAATATCAAACCATGATCCAAATCCACCTCTATAAATTAATTAAGGAAATTCAAAAAAAGTCATGGGTTGAGGAATCATCTTACCAGTTAGATTCTATAGGCTACATGGGCTACCCAGTCTCAAATAAAATGATAATTACATGTACACCTTGCCACTGGAATTCCAAAAAAGAACCTGAGAATCAAGGAAATGGTAGAAGACTTACAGTGATGGGTCACATCACTCATTGGTACATGAACCTAGATGATCCCTTTAACTATACTTTGAATATGAATGCCCACCCTACTACACATCAGTTCACTATTCACATTCCTTATTAGCCATGATGATGAGAACACTAATATAGATGACAAATTTCAAAGAGAATGAAATGAGAAGTCTAAAATAGATTCTAGATTCTAGATTTCACACAAAAGACATGGGTGAAATCTATGTGGAAGACAGGATGTGTTTTCAAAGTGGAACACTAAGAAACCTAGATGAAAAATAGGCGAGGGGATAAATTACATAGACATCAATTCACATTGTATTTATACCAATTAAAAATATGCACATGTCTAAAAATATACCCTATGCCCAATAAATGCAGTATACTTTCTAATTACTCTCATAAGATTTAACTAGTGTACATTTCATCTTTTAAATGGTTCTCTATAGCAGGGTGATTGATTTATTAGGAGAAATATAGGTGAGTGTACCATTTTTTTTCTTAGATGGCTTTTCCCTTTACATTCTAGTTGAACAATGTACCTCAATATGGATTCATCCATCTAATAAACTGTACAGGTACATGTTTATAAATAATATTCCTATGGGCAGGACATCCAGCCTCTTCTCTATGGCCTCATTACTCCCCATTCAATGCTGGTAATGTTGCACCATAGGCTAGACCATGTGGTCCTAGCCTTTGATTCTCATGCTCTCCCAGCAATGAAAATTCCAGATTTCACAAACAGTACATGGATTCTAGATTTCACACACAATAAGAAACATGCCTACATTCTAATTAGATTGCATAAATAAACAAGGAATTAATATATTTTTAGTGATAACACTAAAATATATTCCTTATTTCAAAAAAAGTCATTATAAAGAGGTGAGGGGAATTAAGATGTTAGTGGGAACACTAAAACTGTAAGGTGGCATCAATATATTACCTTAAACATGTGATATTAACTACTCCATAGATTCCATGACCAACTACAGATTAAGTATCACCTTTTGGCTCTTAATGATACACATTATTAAGGCATCAATGGAATACCACATGTCCATGTTGACATCTCCAACAACTTTATTCTTTTCATCTACAAGAGGTAGAGGAATCTGCAAGTAAAAATAGAAGTAAAAAATGACATCATTCATGTGTTATTATCATCACAGGTCACATTGAAAAGACGTTTAATAAAATAATCTATTTTTATGATTCGTGTCAATTTGAATGATCATGTTGTAATGCTTGGACTAGTGAAGAGTTGCTTTGGTACAAAATTTACTAGCTAATTCAAGGATCTAATATCAAATTTAGCACTCGATGCTATGACAAAAGTTGGCATGGACCTTCGTCAAGGTTTTCAGGAGCTTGACATTATGTATATAAAGGTTGAAAAATTCTGGATGCAATTTAGAGGATTCAATGGTTCTTAAAGATGTAATGTTCAACAAAGACTTTTTTTCCCCTGAAAAAAATGAGAAAAGACTTTGTTGCCCCCAAAAAATGGGAAAAGGGTTGTGAACCCCTCCATCATTATTCTTGAATTTCCTCTAGAGTATAAGAATTTGGAGAACAAAAAAATTTAGAGTTGGTGAGAGAAGATGTTAGGGATTATGAAAAACGAAAAGTACAATGATAATATTGACATATAGATTGAAAAATTGTATCCAGATTTGGCTATAGAAGAGAGAGGGTTGAGTGATTTGGCATTCCATTACTTAAGAAAATATAGATTCAGTGTAATCATAGAATTGAAAAAATAAGACAACAAGGTAGTGGTGGCTTGTGGAAATGGTTGTTTAAATAGACCCAATAACCATCAAGAATTCTATGTGGAAACAAAAGCTGATATTTTTTAGGTTAAGTGGATCAATGGCCGGTTTTTTCTTTCATCGTGGAGCGTTTGAAGCCAAAAGCTTGAACTATTCTTCCAATGGGTGTTTTAAAAATCTTATAAATTAATTTTAAATTAATTTTCATGTTTTTATACCATAGGATGAAAAATTATCAAGAATCCAAAGTTGATACCTAGTGGTAGTGCTACTAGGATTACCATTTATTCCACTTTGATGTAGAAGAGCTCATATATTGAAGGCATAGAGAAGTGGCATTATGAAGCTACTGCTATTTATTTTGAGGAATTACCCAAAACCCTAGAAAAAAAAAGTGGTGTTAATGTGATTAGGACTATGAATTCCCTACAAGTAAAGAATGTAAAAAGTGAAAATGCATGGATTGGGAAAGACGGGCGTACGGGTGTCAGTGAAGTTATCATTGCGGACATGAAAGAACACAAGATGTGGGATTCTTATAACCTGAAGGTTCAAAATACATGGGATGATTGCAAAGAAAAGTTGTTAGAGAAAATATGGAAAATAAAAATTACATGCCGAACTTGAATAATGTAGTGTGTAATGGGCGAGTGTAGTGAATAAGAGCCTTAATGTTTCTAATTTTGGAAAACCAAATACTATGATATAATCAACAAAAAACCCGATGAAGAACATCATATAGGATATCCTCTATAATCATTGCATTCCTATCATCAAAAGGAAATCAAAATAACTCTCCTCCAGCATATACACCACTTCAATGACCACCTCCGATGCACTGTGCATACAACCCCTAATTCCTAAAAGAACACTCACAAATGAGATAAAAATATCCAATAAAAAATAACTAAAAAAAATATAACTATAGAAAAAAGGTGTTCCCATCATAATCTTCTAATCAAACATATATAGAGAATAATATTTCATCATCCCCAACGCCTCACCAAAATGTACCATAATTAACAAGCATGATAAATCAAAACAAAACAAAAAATAATGCAATGAACATGAATAAAACCATGACAACCAAAAATGAAATTGGAATGAAACAAAAAGTATGCAACATAAAAACCTGAATCGCTATTAATATTCCCATTTTCTATGACAACTAGAGGAGATCCACCTTCTTTTACATCAATATAATGTTGTACACATGTTCCTCATCATGAGCTGACCTGCCAGAGAAGAAAAATCCATCCCAAAATAACTTTCATCTTCATTTTTCAATGTATTGTTTTTTAGTCAAAAAACATGTGAACCAGAAAAAAGAACCCACAAGAGGGGAAAGACCTATCAAAATCAGCTTGTTCAATAACCATTTGAGAAAAAAAATAACCTCTAATAAACAACAGATCCATCACTTCCACACACCAAATACATGGTGTGAAAGAGAAGAATAGAATTGACTTGAACACCCTTCACTGCCAGGGAGCATGACCATGAAGAAGCATCTCATGCCCATTGGATCAAGATGGACAAACCAACACGGCCCTGGGCTCGGAGGGACGTCTTCAAGACCTAGCTGGACCACTGGAGATGACACATGAAGCCATCCTTAATGATAGGTGGATCAAAGTTGGTTGAATCATAAATCGACAGACCCTGAAGGCAAACAGAGAAACATAAGATCAACTCAAGACGATGGTCAATCCGAGATGACAGGGAAGAAACCCTAAAAATAAAACACCAACAGAAACCTAAAAAAACAAAATCACCATACATGACCGACCCTACATAGCATCACATTCAATAAAAAGAATGCATCACCGAACGCAAGAGAAGAAAAAACCAAGCAAGAAGTGGAAATCCATTGGAGAGAGATCCATTATTAGGGAGAACAACAATGAACCGGGTTTTTGAGTGCAGGAAGAGATCGCCAGTGTGGGGGTGGAAGGTGATAAATTATTGGGGAGAATTAAGGCATAGAGAAGATATGAGTATTGGTGGATGTGAGGGTGATGGGAGGAAAGGCGGGGCGACGGGAGGCAAGGTGGGGCGGTGGAAGGCAAGGTGGGGCGGTAGGGAAGCGGGGCAGGGAAGACGCGATTATTAGAAGATTATATTTGTGTTTTTTTACAAGTATATTAATGTTTATTAAATAAATAATATTAAAAAATATTAAAAAGTAATATTTTTAGAAAATTGAATAATAGTATTGAAAAATTAAAAACATATAATATTTCACGAAAGTAAAAAACTAAAATAAATTATGATATTTTTTAATAAAACCCCCGGAAAAAAATTTACTTTGGTCATGAGAATAATATATATATATATAAACACACACACACAATGTTTTTCCTAATTTTTTATTAACCAAATTGTTTTTGTTATTGTATGGTTTATTGTTGCATTTTTTATTGATGGAAAAAGAGTTATTGGTAATAGTCATTATTCATAACAGATTCATGTGTTAGTAAAAACAATGTTGGTATTAGTATAATAATGAAATAGATTTAACTATTGGTAAATGATATGTTGGTATTGAAAAACAAATACCAATAGATATATCTATTCTTGAAAGTAAGTGTTGGTATCAAAAATTAATACCAATAAAAAATATTATCTATGGGAAATTCTTGTTTTTACCAACAGATATATTATCTGTCAATAAATATTTGTTGGTATAAGCCATTTTTTGTAGTGATACAACTCACTTTCAAGTAGTTGTTTGAGATATCAAACACCTCCACAATACCTCATTATCATCGTGGATCATGGGTTGAATTTAGACAAATCCTATTTTCAAAAAATTCTCTTATTTTCAGTAAAGGTAAATATTATCAAGGCATTTTCAAATATTTTACCTTATTACAAGATTTTGAAGCATATTATGATTTTAAAAAAGGTGCTGAAGAAGGAGACCCTTGTACAACCTATTTATATTTTCTTTTACAATATAGTCTCTCAGCACATACCTATGGTATTTTAAAAAGACCATTAATTGAAATTTTCACTCAAATTTAGTTCGATTGATTTATAGAAATCATGTTTTATCAGATGTTTTCAAATTATATGTCATACATGATTATTCTCCAAAACTATTTTTCTGTGAACACCCATATGACCCATGTTGTACATGGTGTATTTGGATGGAGGAAGCAAATGATTTTGATGGATTTATAAATCATTATTACAATGCATGGACCTTATACCTACGTGAACAAGATGATGATGAAACCAAGTAGACACCATGATCAAGGTATAATGTTCTTTATTTTGGGGATCATTTTATTTTATCATATGGTGGTGAAATAAAAAAATGACAATATATATCAGACAATTAGAATTAAGATGTTGAGATCATAATGAATTGGGGTGAAAATAAGAGGTATAAATAAAACCATTGAGGTTAAAACATGTTAGGGTTATTTTGGAGTTTTATAAAAAGGAAAACATGCAGACCATGTGACAACCCATTTCATCAGACAAAGCTGTGGGAAACGAACCCACAACCAAAGTGAGATTGGGATTTATCACCAACCACTAGACTACATGAAGTCCCTGGTTAGTATGACTTATTCTTTTTAGTTAAATGGTTTTATTTATCAAGAATAATTTTATTTGGGATCTTATATTTTATCAAATGGATATCCTTAGTATAAGAAAATGATTTGGTGATTAAGTGATAAAAGTGATTTTGGAATATGTTCTCTTTTTTGGGAACACCGTGTTCTTAAGAAAAATAGAATACTATGGGATTACATTTGTGGATTAATGGTTGAAATTTTATTTTGGAAGAATGTCTATTTTTATTGTGGACATATAGCGATTTGGGTTATTTATGGAAATGATTAACCTATCATAATGAATATGTGATTTGGTTAATTATGCTTCAATATAGGACTTTAAGAGTAGTTTATGTTTTTGGAGTAAAATGTTAAGATTTACAGTGGAAGAATATGTGATTAAATCCTTATGAGTTTTGGGTTTCAATCTTAGGTTGGATTATTTTGAATAATTTTAAGGGAAATTTTGTATTTAATGGTCTTTCTTGAACTTTGGGTATATTTTATTGAATTTTGGAGATTAATTGTAGTGTTTCTTTTTATAAAGAATTATCCTTTTTGGGGATTATATGATCTCATACTAACCATTTTGGTTTTAGTTGATGTCTAAAGATAGGGGAAATATATAGTTCTTCTTCTGTGGATTATGTGATTCTATAGAAGATGATTCTTATGCATTTGAAGTGAAAAAGTCTTTTCAAATGATCATTGTTTGGAGAAAGGATTAGTTTTTTTGTAGAAACTTATTAAAGGAAGAAACTCTACTTGAAGGTAAGTATATTTATTTATGTTCTTATTCTATGTAGTAAATGGATTCCTAAAAATTATGAAAATTAATGTAAAAAAAATGTTTTTGGTTTAAATTTCTTACTGGGTAATCAAATACCATTTAACAGATCATACGTTTGTGATTTTATGCTCGTTAAGTTTCTCTTAATAATGTTTTATATCACTCTTCATCAGAACTTGATGGATTGTTTTCTCTTCCTTATACATGTTATCCTACATTGAACCCTAGTATGAGTTATCTCAGGTGACCTTTTTACTTCTCTTTCTTTATTTTAATGTAATAATTTTATTGACTCTTTTTCAGATGTGGGACTTTCAATGAAGTTTCCAAGACCAATTTTAGAATTGTGAGGACGCAATCCCCAAAAGGGGGGAAGGATGTAACATCCCAAGTGAATAAAGAATATGACATTTTCATATTTATTACTATTTGTAAATTAATTATTAATTTTAAATTAAAGGGGATGATATGTTCGATGGCATACCTGATACACAACAACGGGTTTTTTTGAAATCTTATGTTGCACACAATGCTAAGTCATACTAAAAAATAATAATATAATATTATTTTAAATGGTAGTTAATGCCTAACTGTTGTATTAATGGGAATGTACTGAACTAACTACAATATTAATATAAACGTTTGTTAAATGTTTTTAAATTTACCCAATAAATTTTAGGGGCTTAAAATAAGAAATAATCTAATTTTAAGCATAAATAATCTAATATTTATTAAAAGGTTGATTTATTGCCTTTTTATGGTGAACCCTCATTAAATATAGTTTTGGTCACTTTTATATGTTCTATTTGACAAAATAAAATTCTTTTTGATAATCAGGACATTAAAATTTACTTTGGGAAAATTTTTGGTATTTTTTTTATAAAATTCATTTTTTTGAATAGTAAATAATATTGTATTTTAATTAAAAATTACCTTTTAATATAACTTATTTATATGGTTAGACTATCTTTTTAAATGGTTTTAATGTGTAATTATATTATATTTTTACCATTTAATCTAATCTTGGTCATTTGAAATAATTTCACTTTGAAATTGGACATAAACAATTATAAATCTTTTGATAGTTATTGTTTCTTAAAAACATGCTATTAGTTTTGATAATAAGAATTAATTTTAAATTAATTAAGCTAACTTCTATGTTTTAAATTTGGTAAAATATACATAATTTTAAATTCGTAATATCAATTATAGCTTAGGCTAATTTTTTTGTATTTTTCTAAAAAACTTCAATTTTTGATGAATTGTGAAACCACTAAGTCGTAGTTAAAAAACTAACATTCTCATTTAAATGAAATTTTACCGCTTTTGTGGATTGAATTTTGAAAATCGGACATACATGGTTTTTATTAGTAAGTAAAATGTGGTTCAATAAGATGAAAATAATTTTTGCTGAATAGTAACTTTTGACTTTTATTTACCACGGTTAAAGGTAAATAGGGTGATTCAAGGTAAAAATAATATTATAATAATACCAAATTACCTTAACACATATCCTAACCTTATTGGATGAGTCATGTCCGACCATGGTCATCCTTGGGTCAATTTTGGGACCCCATGGAGCCACTTGGGAGTGATAATGACACTTTAGATTAATTAATTTAAAGTAAAAACAAAAATGACAAAAACAAATATCTTTTAGTAAATTAATTTTTACATGGGGTTATATAAGTTATATTTTTGACTACAAATATTCATTGGAAATATAAAAAGATTTCATACGTCATGGTATTTTTTTAATAATTTTTAGACACCAAATAAATAAAATTGCTTATGACACAAAAATGATGCAATATTTACCTCATTAATAAATGATTTAAATAAATAAGATTATAAATATTAAAATAACATTTAAAAGTTGTAAAATTCTTATTAGATGAATTTATTTCAACCATTAGTCATCTTATCTTTGACCTTAATGAGTTTTGGATCTTTAGAAACCTAAAATTATTATATAATAAAATAATATTTTCACACTTTCCTAAAGAACCCCTCCTCCACCTTATAAAAAGCCCTCACTTCTAACTCATTCCTCACACCTATAAAGCCCCTTGTCTCTTCCAAAACCTGCCCAAATAATCTCTCAAGATCTCTCTCTTCCTCCTAGAATCCTTAACTTATGCAGAAGGCACTTATAGAGGTCATTTTGGTTCAAACCAAAAGGAGTTACCCGGATTAAAGGTAATAGTTTCTCTTAAATTCTTTTCTTTTATTTCACTTCTCCAACCCCTAAATTACTTTCATTACATTCTTTTATAACAAAACCAGTATCCTAAATATATTATTATGTTATTATGAGAAGGATTGAAACTATACTTAAACACACCTCCATCTAATAGGTAAAGAACATATTGTTTCTTTTGATGGAAAATTAACACCTCACGAAATGATGATTGTTCAATTATATCTTACCACATATCATAATGTCCATTAAGATAGAACTGTATTTATATATGATATATATTATGTTTATTTTTTCTATATGCTTATGTATTTTTCTTTTATATCATACCATTATGGTTTCCATTATAGGTAAACGCGATAATTTCATTTGAGGAAGTGCGGACAACCGCCCCCTCAAAGTGATATGACTCATTAATGCCATATGTGGGACATATAAAGGATGGATTTAATGATATTATATATGATATTATACTATAATTATAATATAACTATGTATCATTATGTTTTTATTCCATTATAATAATAAATAGAAATGAAAGTAGCATTCATGCGTATGTATGACATACTATCTCCATAAACGGTGAATTTCATTTCTTACCTCCAAATTTTATGTACTATTATAAATACATGTATATACTGGATATATATGATATATATTATATATAAACCCTGAGTATCATTCTGGATATAAAAAACTTTTGACCATGTGAACAACTTGTAATTATAAGAAGTCCATTTTTACTCAAGTACCAAATATCGACAAAACAACCGTTATTAAATTAAATGATTAAATTATGTTTATAACATGATAATAAGTGATATAAAAGGAATAATAAAATTGAAAAAGGTTCTTAATCAAGTATAAATTAACTTAAGTTTATTATTCAGGAAGAACAAGGAACAAACGAGTCAAGCCGGACATGAGGTAAGGGATTTCTTATCTCACTTTTAATTCCATGAGATTTCCATTGTTCACCACTTATTTATTGCATGTGGTGTATTCTGTACTACCATTTGATATATATTATCATTATTATCTTTATATTCATGGTATTCTGTGATTCATTTTGTGGTTATTAAATTTTGTTCATATGACTCGATAGATTACAATGTGGAAAGGGTTTTTAATCTCACTTTTTGTTCTCGTGAGATTCATGCTATATTAGACACTATTTCCTTTTATGTGGTGTATGTACTTCCCATGATTGTATTCTTGGAGTAATATAATTTAATTTATAAGTATCTACATCTTCATTGTATGATCCTTCTTTCATGGGTTGTATGTTTCGTAAGTTACCAAATCGGTACGGGGACCTTTTAACCCAATTTCTATTCCTTGGGATAATCTTATAATTATTAATTATATCATGCTATGATTATGTATGGAATCAATATTTTTTTATTTATGTTGTAATTTCCACTCCCCTTTGTGTGGATATACTTTTTATACACATAATCACTCCATTGATAAATTCTCAAGTCATCGATATGAACTTGATAAGAGTAATTTTAACTCAATTTCCATTCGTTGAGTTAAAATCCAAGTGATTGGTTTTGTATTAAAAAGAACATGTGTGAATTTCCTATGATTTATTTACACTTAATATAAAATCATATTGATTGTACTTATATTTTTCACACATTACTATGAAATTTATTTATCCTTAATCTAAGGATACCATTTTTATAAGGGATTTCATCTCATTTTACATTCCATTAAGACTTCATTATCATTATGCACCAATTCACTTTTATACAGTGTATATACTATCCTATGGAATATAATATCATGAATCCCTTTATTCTCATGATATTATAAATTTCTGATTAAATTTTATTCCTCAATTATTTATATTCAATCATATCTCATTTTGTTAAAAACTCTTTAACTAAAATATCATTTTAAATGTTTTAAAGATTTATTCTTCTAAATATTTATCATTAATGTCCATATTTTAAAAATGGTTTTTATGATTTATTTATATAGACATTAATGTTTTAAAATTTTAATTCATTTAAAAACTTCAAAGTGGTATGGGAAACTTTGATTCAAAAATCTCTTTATTAAATGTTTTAAATGGTTATGAAAATGATTTGATAAAGCATTGTTTATTTCAATATCTTGATTTGATATATTGTGATTGGAATGTGGAAATGTTATCTTTACTTTATTATTGTGTTATGTGTTATGAATATGTTATTGTTATTGGGAATTTTTTACGTATATGGGTGGTTTTGTGATAAACCTTGGGGGTGAGCCCGAGATAGCTCTCCAATGCATTGGGTAACGTGATGGAGGTAAACATTAATGTTTCTCCTAAGAGATTTAGGAAATATACTATGATGGGTATTCCAAATGTGACTCCCTATGTAGTTGTGATATCTATAATCTAAGTATGTTATGAATGCCATAAGTTACCTTTATGATTTATGATTTGTGTGTGTTATTCATAAATCTTAAGATTTTGTAAGGCATGTTATGATTGAAAAGTATGGTTTCATTGATTTGTATTTATTGTTGGCCTAATGTTTTCCTTCCTTGTTTTATAACCCTTACTGAGATTTTTATGCTCATCCCAAGTTTTTGAAATTTTTTCCACTGGACTTAAAGATGAATAGGGTCAAGGATGGGATCAAGAAAAAGTCATATTGTCCAAAACATGGAACTAGATATGTTTTGTTTTTAAGAGTTTTTACTTTATGAAAAACAATGGATACTGATTAGTAGTGTCTATATGTAATATTCAAGTTGTTTTGTAATATTTATGGTCAAATTCTCTAAAACTCTAAACCTGAAAAGATCCTCCTTATTAATTCTTTACATAATTCAAGATAATGTAATGTTTAAGGTTGGGTCCTTATATTTTTTTATTCAATATATTATCAATTAAAGTTTAAGAGGTAGGATATCCCCAAGACTACTTTTTGTATAAGGTACAAGCACTGCAAGATCATAGTGATTCCATTTGGACTCACTAATGAACAATACATATACATAGACATAATGAATAGATTCATCATGGATTACCATGTGAATTGTGATAGAGGGAGATGTAGCACTTTGAAGCTCCCATAAACTAGGGTTTGTGTTGACCCCCACCTCAGTGCCACCTCCCCTTTGCTACCCCTCCTCAGATTATCATCCCTCCCTCATCCGGATTCTTCCTCGCACGATGCATATTTGATATCGACTTCTGCTCAGATCGTGTCCCACTCCCCCTCACACGACGCATGACCCTATGTCTTCTCCCTGGCGCAGTTGACAACAATAAAACCACCCCTTCCTCCCAAATCTAGAGCTTTATATCTAGTGTTTTACACATTCGAAGGTGTCGGAGGATCATCCTCATCCCTGAATTCACCCCCTTCCCTGAAGTCTGATATGGCGGTCTCAGACAGTGCTCCTCACATCGGCTTGGGTTGAATGGGTCTCGCAGTCGGATGACATCGGCCATGCTGTCGGGATTCTTGTCGGCATAGCTCCCCCCCCCCCCCCGAAAAAGAGACAATGTGGTCAACCTTCAGTTTTCTGGAGTCGAGATCCCTGTTGAAGAATCCCCTACTAGCGGTTTCTTGGGACATTTTCTTCGTTTCGGTTGTTTGGTTTTGATGGAGTCGATATAAGGTTGAAGCCTAGTTTCCATTTTTCGGATGCAAATGGAAGATGAATGAAAGTTAGGTGCTGACGATGTCCTCTCCTCAACAGTTCTCTCCACTATTATTCTGGTTCTGCGCGGTCATCCTCGGTGGTTCCGATGTGGTTCGTGGTGTTCTTGATTGGGGAATTGTTGTTTTTTTTACAAATTTAGTACATAGATGTGGATGGAAGATGCAGGAATGCATGGTTCTGATGATGTCCTCTCCTCAATAGTTCACTTCTGGTTTTCTTCAGGGTTAGATCAGGGCAAGGTTTGTGTCTTCTTCTCGGTTCAATAAGAGGTCACAAAGGGCGACCCCAGGAATGCTCGGAGATAAGAAATTCCCTTACCTGATCTCTTCTTTTTGATGTTCTTCCCTTTGAGGATCTATTTTTGTTTTCCAGAGTATGGTTACACTAATTGATGATTCTCCTCTACTCTTTTGGCCTTACCCTTCACGCATGTCCCCACTATGGACTAGTTCGAAGGTTTCTTTGGCAAATTGGGATGGATTTGGTGGATCTGATGATGGTGTTTCTTGGAGTCTATTGGGTGTGGTTTAATTGTGGCTAGTTCCAGTGTATGTTTTCAGTTTGTTTTTGTTTGTTCGGTTGACACTTAGCCTCAAAGTGATGATCATGCATGTTTTTGTGGTGTTTTGGGTGGTTCTTTTCTTTGATAGGGTTCTTTGTTTAGTCTTTCAATTCCTCCTTGTAATTATCTACTGGTTCTCACATTGGCTCAAAGTGATTTGTAATGGTGGGTTTTCACTTAACCAAAAAGTGTTTTTTAAAAATAAAAAAAAAAATTCAGTCCATCATCAAATACATGAAATTTTTTTGGTAGTCATTATAGATGATATTCATATATACTCAAAAATAAAGTAGGAACATAAGGAACATTTGAATGTTGTATAGAATACATTTTGAAAGGAAAATATATATGAAAATTATAGTAAAAGTGTGTTTTGAACAGTTGATGTAACATTATTGAGGCATTTATCTCCATCATAGGGATATATACATCCATCAAGGATAGATTAAATTTACTTTTGTCCCATACTCATATATTTGATGGATATTTGTATTTTCCATGGATTATATGGGTACTATCATCAATTTTTGAAAACGATCTCATGCTTTTGAAACCCAATATCCAAGCTAATATAGAAGTTAGTAAATATTTTCTATACTGAAAAATTTGAGTTGATATTAAATTATCCAATTAATATTATAATATGTTCACATATTCTCACATTACCCACTTGTTGACACTTGTGGCCACTTATGGGGAAGGATTTTTGATCAATATAGATGAATCCAAAAAAAATATTAGGTTGTGTAATCATGAAAAAAGAAAAATTTATTGCCTATGCCTCCAACTAATTTGTGTTCCATTAGAATAACTACCTAACACATTATCTGGAATTTGTTATAGTGATCTTCACATTGATGATTTTGTGAAATTATCTCTATGGGGAGAATTTTAACATATATATATGGATCATAAGATCCTATACTATATATTCACACAAAAAGATCTCAATATACACCAATGAAGGTGTCTAGAGTTGATTAATGATTATGAATATTCAATCTATTACCATCATGTAAAAGTGAATAAAGTGAAAAATTCTATAATTGGAAATGATCCCACAAACCTAATCATGATATGGATCCAAATGGATCTAATATTATTGTATATGTAAATTATGGACATGGTAATCATGAAATGAATTACATAAAACTTTTATCAAATAACTACACAACCATGCTTTCTTGAGAGGATCAAGGAGGCCCAAAATGGTCTTGAGGAGCTATAAATAAAGGTAGGGAATATTTTAGAGTTTAACTTTGATAAATTTGAAGTTATAAGGTTTTGAACCTATATATTTGTCTCACCAAAACCAGAATAAAAGAGGGAACTTCTAGATTATGTGCATAGCTCATCCTTCTCTATTCATCTAGAAAGCACTAATATGTATATATATATATGAAGTAAAAAAAATGTGGGATAATATAAAGAGAGATATTTTAGAATTTATATCTTGATTATTTGTATGATAACAAGTCATGGTAGAAGCAGTAAAGTCTAAAATATGATGTAACCATTACCCATATCGGTAGGTAAATTAGAAAATATAACCATGTATTTTTTCATAGGACTCCCTAGGATATATAATGGCGATGAAGCCATTTGGGTGCTATTTGATCACCTTAAAATGTTATTACATTTCATTACCATCAAGTAATATTTCTATCTTCAAAAAATCACTCGGATATACATAACAGAATTTGTTAGATTATATGGATTACCACTCTTAATTAAATTAGATTTATATTTAAGTTTTACCCTTAAGGTTAGGAGAGGCCTTTAAAATGTGTTTGATATAGAATTGATTTTATCACTATTTATCACCCTCAAACAAATTTTCATTGTGATAAAACCATTCAAACTCTAGAGGATATATTGAAATCATGTTCAGTAGATTTCCAAGGATTTTAGGATTAGAACTGCCCCTATTAGTGTTCTCTTATAACAATAATTTCTGTTATAGTATTTAAATATAATCTTATGAGGATATTGGTGGGAAGATGTGTCGGTCTCAAAAATGCTGGGATGAATTTGTAGAGATGAAGCTAATAGGACCAAATATTATCTAAAAGATAATATAAAAGGTTTAAATAATTCAACTTCATATGAAATACATGTAATATTGGCATAAAATCTACAAATAAAATCATCAATGATACATAGGATCGAAGGTCAGAGATAAGTATCTCGTTTTTATATCACCATAAAGAAAGTAATAAGGTTAGGGAATATGGGAAATCTTAGTCCATGGTAAATTCTCCCCTTCAAGATCCAAGATCATATTGGATATATTGCATATCGTCTAACACCCTCACCTAATATATCTCAACTACAAGATTTGTTCCATGTATCCCTCTTAAATAAGTACATATTAGACCCCTCACATATATTGAATTTAGATATGGCCCATTTAGAGAATGATATTTTAGATGAGAAGTTATCGGTGAATATCATACATCATAGAGACAAAGTTATTCAAAAAAAGACAAATCACTTAGTCAATGTAAAATAGATAAACAATAAGTTTTGGGAGGCAATGTCAGAGCTTGAGAAGGTGATGACGTAGAATTACCATCATCTATTTTATCATATAAAATTAAATTTTGAGGGGGGGAATTTATAAAGGGAGAATAATGAAATGGTGTGTAATTTTATAAATGAAACTCCCTAATGAATAAATGAATTAATTATTAAGTAATGTAGTTATAGAAATCACATATAATATATTTCATTTTTTATTTTGGACCATTATAAAACATATCCCTAATTTGAATATTGGGATTAAAATACCATTAACCATTAGAACCATTGTTAATTTAATCATTCTACGGCTACCATTTGTTTTATTATATATTAAGGGTTATAATAAAATCTAATCAACACAAAAGGAAGAAGTGGTGGCCTTAAACAGTAGGATCATACCCCTTGAATCCCATTTATAAAATATTTTTATGGAGATGAAATCATTGGTATTTCCCTTTGACCATTCCCAAATAGAGATAAAATAACTAAAATATAGTGGAAATCAATTATTGGATAAGTTGAATCATAAATAGATCACTACCAAACCTTGTTTGTTAAACAACCCTAACAAACTATTACTATCACACATCTTACCCTTAGGTTGTATGCTATTATAATTAGGGGTTATGTATCTATACCCAAATAGTATTAATTGGTATATTTGATTTTTAATAAAAAAAATTGTTATATTGATCCCTTTTCATCATTTATTTAAATATATACATGATTATATAATGAGTTTTATAAAAATTATATTTTCGTATAAAATATATAGTTTTAATTAAAACACTCTTTATGATAAATGAAAGTGTTTTGAAATATATTTTATTTTCATGAAATAGTCTTATTAAATAATATTTATTTAAATATATATGAAAATGGAATTTAATGAACTATTGTGAAATTTTTATAAGGGTAATAAATATTTTTGTGTCAATAAAACAAGTAGTTTTTAATAAATAAGGTTTTTTATTTAATAGTTGAAATATATATATTTATAAAATAATTGTAGTAAACAAATTCCATTTTTTAAATCATTATATAGAAATTATCTAATTGGGAAGTTTTGATAATTCTCTAAGACAATATAGTTTTTGGGTAAAAATTAAATATGATATAAAAATGTTTTATGTATTATGAAAACATAATAGCCTAAAAGTGATTTAATAAATACAATAAACGGAATAAACAATCGAAAATAGGTTTTCCATTTTTAATAATGTTTTTTGAAGTTATTTTAATAATTTTACAAAACCAGTAATGAATCCTCTAATACCTATTTTATAAATTACGGTTTTAAAAACAACTCTATGAACATAAATCACTTACAAATCTATAATGGTATTATTTTAATGATTTGTAAATTGACCTAATAAAATATTGGAAACTACTCATATTTTGTTGGAACCATTGGAAAAACCTTGGGAATGTTTCTGGTTTTGAATATTTTATTAAATAGATTCCAAAACCTATGTTTATACCTTAATAAAGATTTATTATCTATTTTGTTATAATACCCACTCAAATCCCTATCTTCTTCACTAAAAAAACCCATTCGGTAAATATTTCCAATCCCTATACCTCTATAAATCCCTCCCAAGGTTCCAAATTTCTTAATAAACTCCTCTCATTCTTTTAGATGTAACTTATTAAAAAAGGGATTGTGTTCCTATTCCTCTTTATTCAAGTACATTCTTTGTATGGAGGATTTTGATTTCAAATTTATCTTATTGATATGTTTTTTTAAACATCTATTTACTTTCATTATGATTACCAAGTAATTATATACCACCTATCACTCTCATTAATCCCTTCTATGAACCTATATGTACAATTATTATGATGCTGAAACTATACTTGGATTTTCCAAGCCAAACTCTTGTCATGTGAAAACTTATCACTATATCCACTCAAGTTTAATATCATTTTTGTACCTATATTTCATTTATTTTGAATTTTCATTTATTCAAACCAAAATCCTTAATCAAGAACTAAAATCGATTAAAGGAATTATAACAACCCAACCATTTATAAATGAAATTCCCTTTTGATTGAGAAAATTCATTATAGTTATAGAAAACACATTCACTACTTTGGTTATTTTAGATTGACATACCATGTTTTATTTAAAATACCATTATTAATATTAACCAATCACAATATATAAATTTTATTGTGACTATTAATATTAGTATATATTAAGGGTTATGATAATGTTTAATTGATACAGATGGAAGAAATGATAGCCTCAACCAATAGGATCATACCCTATAAAGCTCATTTATTAGAGCTTATGGGGGATATGAAATCACTAGGTCTTTCCCTTGACCAATCCTAATCTAAGACTCAAAAACATAAGCATGAAATAAACTATTTATAGGATAATTTTAATCTTATTAATATCATGACACAAACCTTGTTCGTCAAACCACCCCAACGAAGAACCATCTTCGCACACCATACCCTTAGTGTGTATACTGGTGTAATAAGAGTTTATGTATATTGTACCTAGTATTATGATTATTTTTATTTTTATTTTTAATAAAATAATTTATATATATATATCCCTTTTAATTAATATAATTTTATATGAGTTGTTGAAAATTAGATTTTGATATGGAGAAACCAAAAAAAAAATTGGAAAATATATAGATTTTATTTAAAAAATATTTTTTATAAATTAAATAATATTGAAATAAAATTTATTTTCATATAATTTTTTTATTAAATAATATTTTTATAAAAATTATAATATAATTTAATGAAGTCCAATATTATCTTTATAAGGGTTAGAAAATAGGGATTGTCGTAAAAACCAAAATTTTCAATAAATGAGAAATTTGATTTATATGTGTAAATTAACATAACTAGTTAATTAATTTTATAAAATAAATATTATTTTTGAACAAAAGTTTTTTTAAATTATCTAATGGTGAGTTTTTCATAATTTTCTGAGATAATCAATATTTTGTATAAAAATTAAATACATTATAAATATACAATGTTTATTATGACATCATAATATCCAAAATGTGTTGTAAAAGATATTATAAATTGTATCCACAGCCAAAAATATATTTTTCCTTTAAATTAATGTTTCTTTTTAAGTTATTTTATTGTCTTTATAAACCCATAATTAATCTTTAAAAACCTATATTATATTTTATGTTTTTAAAAGAGATTCTTTATAAACATGACTTGTTTCCACAACACCAAGGGTATTACTTTAAGTATTTTGGTTAATACACTTATAAAATATTGAAAATAGATCCTATTTGGTAGAAACCATGGGTAAAACCATGGGAGGGTTTGTTTTTTGGATTATTTTATCATATAGATTTCAAAACCTATGTTTAGAACTTAATAAAGAATTCCCCCCACTTTTTCTATAAATACCCACCCATTCCCACACTACTCTACATTAAACTCCAATTTATCACGAATTTACTCTCCTATCCTTCTCTAAATGCCTCAAAAGGTGTTTAAAATATCTTAAGAAGCTCCTCCCAAGCTTTTAGAAGCACTGACTCAAGGTAAGGGGCTCTCTCTTCTTCTTTTTATTTCTAGAACCTCAATTATACTAAACCATTATTATTTAAAATTATCCATGTTTTAATGTATTTTCACGCATCCCTTTACTTTATTTATGATTCCCCTATAATAAGGGACCACCTCTAACTCTCATTCACACCTTTCATAAACCTTTATGTACACCTGTTGTGCTACCAAAAGTATCATGTGATTTTCCATCCCAAACATTTTTATAAGTACATATATATCCCTCTCAATTTACACTCAATGGTATTCATATAGTTGTACCTATCCTTAATTGATTTTTTAATTACATACATGTAACCCTCTATTCATAATTGTTGGGTTAAAAGTGATGAAATTCAGTCATGTGTTGTTTGATCAATGTGGTGCACAAATGCATGTGCATGATATAAATGTGGCGGGTGGGGCCAAAATATATAGCCATGAAATGAATGGGTTAATATTTTTATCTCATGATATTCCATGTATATTTCATGGGAGTTTGTCCCAGTCACACTATGTTATGATGTTTTTATGGTTAACCTTGATTATTCTTATGATGTCATGTTTTATTTTATTTCCACATTTTAATGTTTCCTTGATTTTTTCATCTTATATAATTCATCAATGATAATTTTTATGATTATCACCCCTTTTACTTCACTTGTATATGGATATTAACTAACATGTGTTACTTCCACTAATTTATGCTAAGATTATACCATTAATGGTCTTTATATATAACCCTTTTATTATGTACATCCTTAGGAAATCTCATGTAGTATTATAAGATTGATTAAATATAAGGGCATGTTTTCATGTATTAAAATAATGTTTTTATACTTTTTTCATGTTAATGTGATATATACCTAATTATTCAAATAAAATCAGTCTTATGATCTTATGGTATTATAATATTCTTATATTTAAGTAATAAATCGTAAATTAAGATGTATTAATGATATGGGTGGTCATAGTTGTCACCAGAACAAGGTCTAGTTGTTTTGGGGGATTAGGATTAGAAAACAATATTAAAAGCCTTAGTGATAGTACTATACATAGGAACAAATCCCTAAATTATGGTAATTTATTGAGGAAGTGGTTCCAAGAAAAAAAATCCATATAATAATTTTAGAATTGGATGTGGCTCTAACATAGTAGTACCTAAGGGTGATAACTATGAAAATAGTGCACTGGGATTTGGCTCAATCATCACCTAATGTATGAAAAATAGGACTTACTACACATCAGGTTTGACACTATCAGGGGAAATTATTTGGTAAATTTAAGAATCTCTCTACGAACCATTTTTAAGGGAACTCATTTCCCATAAAATTTTATGTTAGGAAATAGACCATGGATAACTTAGATTAAAACCTATAAACTGATTATTCAAGGAATGTTTCACATTTATGAGTTATCACTTCAATGTTCATAGTCTACCCTTTATGTTTCTAGGAGTTTTAAAATTATAATCACTAATTTTCTTTGTATTTACTAAATGGATGGAAATATTAGGAACCAATTTAAAAGCCAATGTGATTCAAAATGTAATGAATTCACAAATTATATTCCCAACCAGATGAGAGTGTGAGTATAGAAATTCATGGAAATAATTTATCAATTAAATAAAAATTTAAATAAAATTTTGAATCAGGGGGAAAACTCAGGTCCCCCTAAGAAATAGAAAGTTGTAATTGAGGCCTTTATGTGACAAAGGCCTCAAAAATTTAGTGGATCTTATAATACTTTAATTATAGAATAATGGATCAAATCCATTTAAGAGATCTTATATATAAATTAATTCTCTAAGAAAGATAATTCCATGATGTTTGTTTATCATTTGGAGGTATAAGTTGATTAATGGTGGAAATTCCTCAAAAATATGAATCTTTAAGAAGATATTGAAGTGATGGAGTGGAAATAATTCCTAAAAATGTTTTTTGATAAATATTTACCACTCACTATCTATCTTAAAATTTAGATGTATTTCTTCAGACTCAACAAATTGGATAATGAATCCATCAGGTCATACAAGTAAATATTCACAAGACTTGAAAAATATTCCTATGGCCTTTTAATTTCACTAAAAATTAATGTTGAATGCTTATTTGATATTTGAAATTTTATTTAATGAAATTATTTGGTGGTTTGATACTTTGATAGCTATAAGTAAATTTTTTGATGTTCCCTCAAAGTTGAAATAGAGATCATAGAATATTAATGGTATAATGGGTCTAGAGATAGGAAGTAGAGATAAGAGTTTAATTTCAGTGGGTCGGTGGATAAATATCATGATGGAATGTAATTTTAACATCCCACTTATTAAAAGTGTTGGAAGAAGTATCCTAGAAATTTCCTCAAAGGTAAAAGGAAATGCTTTATGTATAGGGAGGAAGGGAGTGTATATTGAAATTATTGATGGGATAAACTCACCAATATGATGAAGGAAAGGATTTTTTTTATTTGAACCTCATCCTGTTATCCAATGATTCAATTGAAAGGAATAAAGACACTATATGAATCATTACACTAAACCAGTGGTTGTTGATGATAAATGATAAAAACAAGCTTCAAGTTATAAAGGGAAAGGGTGATCTTGTTCCATCACAACTATTGAGGTGGATCTTGACAATTATGTTGTGATAGGTATAAAAGTTATTAATTCAAAAATACTGAATATACCTTTTGATTATGGTTCTACACATTATTTCATACCATAAAAATTTTGTATGACTATTCAAAAAGCACCACAAAACATGGAAGTGGATTTGTCTGTGAAAACATAAAATGGGGAAATTATTGAATACCAAGTATATAAATTCAACCATGCCCATATTTGAGGGTATAATTTATAATAAAACCATGTTATAATCCCTTTAGAATAATTATAAGTTATTTTTTATATATATTGACTTTACTTGTATGAAGACAACATAAATTTATGAGATATGGAAATCTCTCCCCAAATCACAAATCTCCCTTTGATGATATACAAGTACAAGGATGAGGATGAATCTCCTTCGGAATCATCATCTCAAGAATATATATTATTGACTTGTGAACAATTTTATCTAACTATAATTATTGAGGCTAAGGAAAAGATCATCCATGATGACATTACCATTGAAAGGGACAATGATTATGTGTTTCCAGAAGAATTGCATGGTCTTAATCCAATCCATGAGGTTGAGTTCTCAATAAAACTAAAACCTAAATCTCTAATAATATAAATGACTCCATATAGAATGGACACTATAGAAATTTAGGATGTAATGAATAAATTATAAGATAATATATATAAATGGTTTACACATCTAGAAGCATAGACATGGGGTGCATCAGTCCTCTTCATCAAGAATATGGATGGGTAAATGCACCTTTTCATTGATTATCTTTACTTTAATAGGATAATGATAAAGAAAAAGTATCCTCCTTAATGTATTGATTACTTCTTCAATTAGATACATGGATCTAAGAACTTCTATAAGGTGGATATTAGGTCAGGATATTATCAAGTAAAGGTGAGGTATGAGGATATCGCCAAGACTATTTTCCATAAAAGGTACGAGCACTATGAGCGCATAATGATTCTATCTAAACTCACTAATTATTCATATATATTTATGGACTTAATGAACAGACTATTTGTGGATTACCTTGATACAATTGTGGTAGCCTCCAAATATGATATTTTTATCCACTCCAAAATCAATGAGGATCAAGAGAAAATTTTGAATACAGCACTGAAGACCTTATAAAAGTAAAATTTATTTGAAAATTAAAACAAATGATATTATTTCTATGGATTAAATAATATTCTTGGGGAATGTTATCACTAATAAATGGATATTTGTGGATCCTTCAAAAAAAGATGCAATTCATTAATGTCTTATACCATCATTTCTAATGAATATTCATAGTATCCTTGGAATGGATGGGTATTATCATCAATTTTTTATAAACTTCTCCTGATTTCCAAGATCACTAAGTGAGATAACTAATAAGGGAGTGAAGTTTTTATAGACCGATGAATGTGAGGAGAGATTTAAATTGTTAAATAAGAGGTTAATCACTACATATTTTCTCATAATACCCATAAGTGGGGAAGGATTTATGATCTATAATGATACATAAAAAAGGGTGTGGATTTTGTACACATGAAAGATGATAAATTAATAGCCTATGTCTCTCAAAATTAAATATCAATGAGTAGAACTACCCAAACCATGATCTGGAATTGGCTTTAGTGATCATCACATTAAAGATTTGGTGACATTGTCTCTATAAATAGAAGTGTGATATATATAAGGATTATAAAAGACTCAATTATATAATGAAAAAAATTATTTCAATGTGCACCAATGAAGGTGGTTAGAGTTAATCAAGGATTATGATTGTTAAATCCATTACCATCCTGGGAAGGGGAACAAATTGTCACATACTATGAGTTGAAAGGACCTTGCAACCCTATCCATGATGAGGATTGAAAGGGATCCAATCTTCGTGGACATGCATAGGATGGAAATAATATTAATAAAAGGATATTTATCCTACCTTTCTAAAATCACATCACAAACTTCCATTCTTTAGTGGATCAAGGACTCCCAAAAACATGATGAGGTGCTATAGAAAAAGGAATGAATATTACAGAGTTTGATATAACTAATGATGGAGTAATAAAGTTTAGAACTTGGATGTGTATCCCATAAAAACTAAAGATGTAAATTTTGGGTTATGTACATATATCATCTTAATAATTTCATCATGGAAGCACTAAGATTTATAGTAATCTAAATAAAATTTCTTATAGTATAACATGAATAAGGATATCATAGAATTTTTATCCAGATGCTTGGTATGCCAATAAGTCAAGTATGAATAATATATGTCTATGGATATGATTCCATAATTTCACATAATAATTTTGAATTGGGAAAAATAATCATGGATTCAATCATAGGACTCCCTGGGATATCTAAAGGCAATAATGTCATCTGGGTTGTAGATGATCACCTTACAAAGTCAGTACATTTCATTGCTATCAAGTAATATTTCTATTAGGACCAACTAACTAAGATATACATAAGAAAAGTTATAAGAATTCATGGAGTACCACTATCAATTTTATCTGATTGATATCAGAGGTATACCTAAATATTTTGGATAATCCTTCAGCAAGCATTGGATACATAGATGAGTTTCAATACTGCTTATCATCCTCTTATGGTTTGTCAATCTAAGAGAACCATTCAATCTCTAAAGGATATCCTGAAATCATGATCAATGGATTTTCAAGGATGTTGGGATAAGAACCTTCCTCTAGTGGAGTTATCATATAACAATAGCTTCCATTCTATTATTCAAATAGCACCTTATGAGGCTCTTTATGAGAATAGGTTTGAAAATCCAACATGTTAAGATGAATTTGTTGAGTGGTTGATGATGGTACTTGATCTTATCCAAGAAATGAAATATAATATTCAAACTATTAAACTTAATATAAAATATGCATGAAGTCGATAAAAATATATATAAAAATAATATTCAATGTGACCTGGAGTTTTAAGTTAGAGATAATGTGTTACATCATATATTTTCAAGAAACAGAGTCATTATGTTTATAAAAAAGATAAATATTAGTCCAATATACATCATCCCCTTTAAGATCCTTGATTAAATCATAGATAATACCTATAAAATTTCACTCCCACCTAACCTATATCAAATACATGATGTGTTACATTTATCCTAATTAATAAAATACATACCAAACCCCCCACATGTACTGAATCTAGAGGGGGTACCCTTGGAGAATTATCTTTCCTATAATGATTAGTGGAAGAAGTTCTTAGATCATAGAGACAAATTCATACGTTATAAGGTAACTCACATGACCAAAATGTTGTAGTGAAACAACAAGTTTAAGGAAAAACATAGGAATGGGAAGAGGAAATAACTCAAAAGTACACTTATCTTTTTTAGTGTTTGAGATGAAATTTCTAGGGTGAAAATTTTTCATGGGGGAAGAATGTAATGTCCCAAAATTTTATAAATGAAATTCACTTTTTATTGATTGATTAAATGCCTTATAGTTATAGAAAACACATGAACTACTTTGGTTATTTTGGACCTCTATAGACTACTAGATTTAAAATGAAATTAATCATATTAACTATTCATAATATAGTCATTATAAAGTGACTGCTAAGAATTTTATATATTAAGGTTAATAATAAAGTCCAATTGATGCAGATGGAAGAATCATTGGACTCAATCAATAGGATCATACCCTTTGAATCCTATCTATCAGTTCTTTTGAGGGAGATGGAATCACTAGGTTTTTTCCTATACCATTCCCAAGATGAGATTCAATAATTAAAGCATCAGTGAAACCTTTTATGGGATATGTTCAAACATATCGAGATGACTGCCCAAACCATGTTCACCAAACCACACTAAGAAAGCCCCACCAACTTACATCTTACCATTAGGGATTATACTAGTGTAGTAAAGGGTTAGTCATATAGAATTCAGTGGTAAGAATTTTTATATTTTCCCTTTTAATAAAATAATTATTATATTTATCCCCTTTCATTATTACAATTTTATATGAGTTGATTAAAATTATATTTTAATACGAAGAAACTAAAATTATATTTTTGAAAAATATACATTTATATTTAAAACTATCTTTTTAATAAATTGATGGATTTTGAAATAAATTTTATTTACTTATAATATTCTTATTAAATAATATTTTTATAAAAATGAAATTATAATTTAGAAAATTCCAATATAATATTTTTAAGTATATTTCAATAAATGTGAATTTTGATTTAAAAGTGAAAATTTTTATATTTATAGAATTGTTTTTATAAAATAAATATTATTTTTAAATCAGCACTTTGAAATTTTCCAATGAATAATTTTCAATAATTTTATAATACATTAAAATGTTTAGGTAAGAATTATATACAGTATAAACATAGGGCATGTATTATGAAATAATAGTAGCCCAAAAGATATTTAACAAATAGTTTAAAGGGAATATTTGAAAAATATATGTTTACCCTTTAAAATAATATTTCATTAATGTTATTTTATTAATTTTATAAACCCTGAATGAATCATCCAAAAAATATATTTTATTTTATGTTTTCAAAATCAAATATTTATAAACATGGCTCAATTTGTCATCACTAAGGGTATTATTTTAAGGATTTCAGATCATGGAATTATAAAATATTTCAACCCACTCAACTTTGGTAAAACACATAGGAAAAAATCATGATAAGGTTTGTGGTTTTTTTATAAATACACACCCATCCTCCCACTCCTCCTCAATAAAAACCCATTGATAAAACATTTACTCTCCCCCTCCCTCTCTAAATCCCTCCCAAGGTGATCTTAAGACCTTTTGATGTCCAATTTTCCATGTTTTAGTATGTTTCTACACATCCCTTTACTGTCTTTATTATTTCCATGTGATGAGAGACCCCCTTTCACTATAATTCACCCCTTCCATAAACATTTATGAACACCCGTTATACTACTGAAATTATCCTACAATTTTTCATGCCAAACATTCTAGAAGTGAATATACATCACCATTTAAACTTAGAGATATTTAGGTAGTTCTACGAATCCTTCACTGGTTTGGTAATTCAATGTATATAACTTCACTCTTAAATCATGAGGTTAAAATTGGTGAAAGTAGTTATTATGATGTAAGATCTATGTGGTGCAAAAATGCATTTACCCGATATGAATTTCATGGGTGGACCCAAAATTATATATCCCTCAAATAGATTGGGGTAATGTTTAAATTTAATGATATTCCATGTATGGTTTAGGGGAAGTTATCCTAATAACCCTATGTTATGATGTCTTGGTGGTTATACATTACTTATGATTATAAGGATATTATCTATATCGTTGTCACATTCCTGTTTTTTCTTGATGTTATCAACATATATCATTCTTGTATGATCATGTTTATGATCATCACCCCTTTCATGTAACCTTGATATTCCTCTTGACTAACATGTATTACTTTGATCTTGTTATTATTTTATTATTCCCTTAATAGACTTTATAGATCACCATTTTCTTATTTATGTCCTTGGGTTATCCTATATAGTATTATAAGATCAATAGAATATAAGGGAATGTTTTAGAGTTTTCAAATAATGTTGTTGTACCCATGTTGAAAGTTAATGTTCTATGTTACTAATTTCCCAAAGACATTAGGCCTCACGATATTCTATTATTTTATTATATGTATCCTTTTGTAATAAATCATTAATTAAGGTGTATTAAAGTTATGGATTCTCATAAAAATTCTTATATATGATTTATTTGTAACACAAATTCTTGTATATGATGTGATGATGATAAGTGGGGCCACAATTATATAGCGCTACAATTAATTGGGTAATATTTTTATCACATGAGATACAATGTATAATTCAGAAGAGGTTATCAAAAGTTCACTATTTTATTATGTCTCAATATTTAACCTTAAATTAGGCTTATGATGTCATGTTTTTTGTTGTTTACACTTTCCTTTAAACCATTGATGTTATATTTCTTGGATGTTCCTAATTATGGTTCTCACATTTCTATGTTAGAATATTATTCCTCTTGAATCATATGTACATCTTTACTTTATGTTATTCTTTCATTATTCCTTTATTGGGATTTTTATCTCACCCCTTTCTTATGTACATCAATTGGATATCCTATGCAGTATTAGAAGATCAAAGGAATTTAAAGGAATATTATAGAGTAATTAAATAATTTCATTATATCCATGTTTCAAGTTAGTGTGCTTTATATCTAATTTCTCAAAGACACTAGACCTCTTGGTATTTTGGGGATATATTATGTGTACCTTTGTGTAATAAATCATGAAATAAAATGTATAAAATATTTGGGTTTTTTTAAAAACACTATTTCCCTATTCCCATAGCTCCAACCACATATGACCATAACCTCCACCATGTATACTACCATAGTGTGGTGGTCAACAAAGTGGCCAGAACACATCACTCCAGCCTTGTAACACCACCAACCTCCCTATTAGTACCTCCAACAACTAAAACGTGCTAATTAAAAGAATGATAGGTTTTGAGCCTTTCAGTTTTATATAGTAAAATTAATGGTGGAATTAATGAATTGTAATGATATGGTTCTTGATATAAGATAGATCATTGAATATCATTTAGGATGTATCTTACACAAGGAACATTTTTCTATATTATATTTAATCTCAAGAGAGTTATGTGGAATCTATGTGTTGTTGTGGATTGATACAAAGGCTGAAAAAGTATTAAAGTATATTATCAGTATGAATTGATAATTTTTTGTAATTTTAGAATTAATATATGTGACAATAGATTATAATTTGTTACTATTAATTATAAATTTTTCTATATTTTATTATTTCATGATACATTAATAATTAATCATAATTTAAGTTAATAATTTTATTCGAAAATTATAAATAAATTATGATAAATATCATATAGATGGAAATTATATTAAATATAAATATTAGAAAATATTAGAAAATATGTCATGGAACATATTTATATGTTGGATTTTAAAATATTGAGAAAATATTATGTGAATTATGAAAATGTATTCTAAGAGAGTAAAAATATTTACTCTTCCATTATGGTGAAATGATGGTGGAATATGACATTATGATAGATATTATAGAAATATCTACAATGAGAATGCATTTTTTATGCTTTTTATGTCAAATTTAGTGTTATTAATTACTTATAATTGATATGTGAATATTTTATTAAGTTTCAATGATTTTTTTAACATGAATTATTTTTAAAATACTATATAATTCACTATATTAAAATAAATACAATTTTATGGACTTTAGAATTTTTTGTTCCAATTTAGATTTGGGGTCATTCCACTTTCTAGAATATTTTCATATATGGTTGTTTGTTGACATAAGAATGGGTAGTGAGATTTAAGGGGTGGGTGTAAAAAATCTCAAGGGTTCTTTTAATGTTTTATAACTTTATCTTCTATCAATTTTTTTATTTGGTGGATAAATGTGGTAGGAGGAGTTGGAGGAAGAGGGGTCCTTAATGAATATGAAATTTTAGCAAGAAAAGGAGGTCATGGAGTGGTCTTTAGGATCATGAAATTATAGTGTTGGATATAATGGATTACAATATTTATAGTTAGAGTGTCATGTTGAAGAGAATATATTTTGAATCAATTATTTGGTAACTATATTTGGTTATGGTTTTGGGAGGTTGGTTTTGGAATTCTAGGGGGTGTAGTGGTGTGATATGTTTAAAGGGATATTGGTAAATTCATTTATCCTATACATATCCCTGATATATTATGAAGTTTTTTATGTAATTATTTCATGTCTTTAGGTGTTAAATATTCATGAGATATAGGTAATGACTCGTATATACTTTTCCTTTTACATATCATTGGTCACAACATGTAATTCTATTTCTCGTGATGATATATTTTTAAGGATTTTATGGGATTCTCCTAAAATGTCCTTTTTGGTGTGGCCTTGGATACTATGACATAGATACCTAGAGGCTGATTTTTTGTGGGTATGTTTATGGAGGTATCATTAAATGGTGACATGGGTCCTAGTGTGACCCTTTTTTCATTTCAGATTTAGAGAGTTCACTGAGTCATTAATGAGGGAGATATAAAGGGATTCTCATAACAATTTTTAGATTTTTGGTGGCCTCTAAATGTCATGTAATGATGACAGTATATCATTCCACTAATAATTATTTTCCATCCATGGTATAAATTTGGAATCCCCTTCGATTTTCCTAGATTCCTTCGATTTCTCTCAATCCACTAGTGTTGTACCCTAAGATTCTCTAAGAGGGGAGGGTTAAATCAGTATAGAATCTTTTGATTTTGATTAAATGGATATTATCCCTAAGTTTTTAGGAACTCATTACACCTATATGATTTAATTTTTGAAACCCTAAATATACAAATACAAAATTAAATTTAGAAACATCAATTTTACTTGGTTCACTCCTAAAAACTAATCCTTGGAGCATACATCAATGTTATGTCATGTGTATAACAATCCAACAATTATTTAATAATTTCATTGGATTAAAAAAATTCATGGTAACTATATTCTAAATGAACTACAACAATAATAAATTGATGGATGCTACAATGCTTCCCTCAGATCAGCATCATTTACTCTTCCTTTGCATACTATTTTTGATAAAGTTTCACTCAGTTTAATGACTTGATGGTCACATACATATTGTTAAGAGAATATCCTTTTATATGAATCATGAAATACTAAATATAATACTCCAATTCACCCCTCAATCATCAAAAAATCCATTATAAAATGTAACATTAAAATTCATTTTGGAAAACCACCGTGCACATAAGTTCTATACACTTCACTATTCACAAAAAAGTATGATTTTCATACTACCCTAGATGATATAAAAACTAAATTTTATTTACATAGTAATTTATATAAATAAATTGATTTTTGGAACCTTTATTGTGTCCTTAAAACTATCTTTGTATACCTCCTTCGCATATTTATATTTTGAAGTACTCCCCTGTAAACAAACTTTGCTTTGTAAACTCCCAAACTTATCTGATATTATGATCAATATTTATATCTTCATTAATATTATTATAGTTCCCAAACAACAAAAATATTGGTTTATTTATATTAAAATACCCCTAAAATATCTTTATAAAAACTAAATTATTAAATTTACCTACATATACTACTACACATATTAACCTATATGAACCTCCTTCATGTACCAACCCCGCGTACATTCTATATAGCACCATACATCATGATTGTATGAAAATAAACTCATTATTAACACAAGAAAAATACCTTAATGAATGATTTAATCATTCAAAATATACCAAAAATCCTCACCCCACACACACAAATTCCTTTTTTATGTGGTTTCAAAAAGTTCCTTTGTGAGGATCCTACAATTTTGAAAACTCCTCCATCGAACAAAGTTTTCAAAAACTCACTAAATGATATACCTTATTCACAATATAGGATGCATAAATTATACATTATATGTGTACTTATTTTCTAAAAAATGTTATTTTCCTCTGAAACTTCATACATTATCCCTAAAAACCTATAATATTTCACTCCCAAAAATTTGGAAGACATTGGTAAATTTCCCCATCTTCACCAACATTTTTTATAACCCCATATATTTTTCAAATCCTATATCCCATATTTCATAGAATACTAAATCTATGATAAATCTAGAAATTAATTAAAAATAGTTACAGTAAACAGCCAATATTCTAATTGGATCACATTTTCTCCAACAACTGATGATCATAGGTGCATCCTTAGAGATACATGAGACCCATTTAGTAATGTTTTTTCATTACATTCATGAGATCAAGGATTATTCCATCTAGGGTGAGTTATTCCAATTTTCTTCTTGTTTCCTTATCTATTCTCCAATTGAATAAGGTTGCATTAATGGTTTGGTGATGCTTTTGGTGGTATTGGGTCAGGATTTTGTTGATGATCGATATATTCATGGTTTTCAATGATTAATTGCATGAGTTATCTGGGGGGTCATCCATTATTTCATCTTAATCTTACACGGTGATCATTGAATCATAGGTCGAGCTTAGGTATTTGCTAATTCTCTTTTAATTTTTTAAAGTTATGGAAGTATCATGTTATTTCTTTCACTGGGTGGATAGTAAGAATTAACATAATGAAGATAATGAACCATATATAATGAAAGAAATGGAATGGGGTAAATCTCAAGTGTTTCACAGTTTTCCATGAAATTTATTTGATATTGATGGATGAAAATGATACTATTGAGAGAATTTGTTTCTACTTCAAATTATGGAACCTTAATTTGATTTAAATGATGGAATAACCTTTCATAAAAGTTTATCTACTTAAATATGTTAATGAAATAGTTGTGTGAAAAGAATTAATTTATTCGATAGAATTTTTTTAACTGATAATTGATTGGTTTTGCAATCTATTGATGTGTGTTATTGATATGTTTATTGTTAAGGCTTTTTCAAGTGGTTTTTTAGAATTGTTACTTGATAGATTATGTGGTTGTTATAAGCAATTTTTGTTTATTTAACAATAGAGTTTCAGATACATTAACATGGTTTGAAAGTGTGGATATATTTGTAAAAATGAATTTTTAGTGGATATAACTATGTGTAAAATAGATAATGTTGTAATGAATTAGGTGTTTTTTGGGTTATGATGATTATGGTGTTGTTTTATAGTTTCTCGATAGAAAAAAATGTAAAGGGTAATAATGAACATGGAATTGTGGGTGGGGTTGAAATTAAATGAACTATGGGATATGATATAAATGTTAATAGATGAAATAAAATTATAAATAAATATAATTAATATGGGTTATGGATAAAAATAAAGATTCATTTAATTTCTAATTGAATGGAATAATAAATAAAATATGAACGGAAATGGTAAATGTGGATATAGTGAAATAACATGACTAAATGAGTATTTATGATTAGTATATATGGATAATTTTTCTATAAATCAGGGTTGGTTTAGTAGTTTTGTATGTGGAAGTGATAATTATTATTTGCTAGTAGTTTCTAATGGAAAGTGGAGAATCATGTTGATGTTCATGGTATATGTTATTATTGATTTTTTAATACATTTTAGATTGGGATTGAGAATTCATTATTTTTATTTTATTTTTTTTAATTTGTATACTCACCCTACTAGTGAAAAATAACCATACTGATTCTAATAGGTTTTGGGTTTTTGGTGTTTTACACAATCATACATGTTGGTTGTGGAACAAATGGAAACTTAATCCATATTCCCCAATATCCCTTCAACGTGTGGTATGGTATATAATGAATCAAGGTAGAATCAACCAAAATATTATATTATGTGGTATATTGGATGACACTATAGTGTATTGGTGTGGTCATACATAGTGGAGGTCATGCATTGAAGGATCATGGAATGAGGTTTATATTATTCATGTTCATGGTACCCAAATTGGATAGACATGAGATGAGTTTTTTACATATAGTGGATATGGGATGTGTGGTTGGTTATATAGTGTTGGGAAGTTTGGGACTTATCAAGACATGGTATAGGAGCTTCATGATGATTAGTTTTGGGGTTTTATAGTGAAAAAGTAGTGGATAAGTTGTATAAGGTACCCTTTTATAAATATTTATTTTATATTATGTGACTATAATTGGATATCATAATGGATGAGTGAACCATGGAAATGGTTTGTGATACTTGAATTGATAGAATATTTTTTCTCTTATTTATTCACTATTGAATTAGTATTATTCTTCCAATGATATGGATTTAACACACTATATCTATTTTGATAAATATTAAAAGCTCAAAGGAAAAAAATTAGAGGCTAAGAAAACATGTCAATGTTGATAATGTTATTGGTGATAAAAATCAAGGTATAAAAACCAAATGAAGAATCATAACAATTAGTAACATTAGTTTATTTTAAAAATTCAAGGTGAGTGGTTAAATCAACAACATCTATAATTTATTTAATCGCCATTTTTTCTATAAATATATAGCTCATATAGACTTGTAGTATGTTGATTAATTATTCCTTTTCTATAAAAAGGCTATGTTTCTCATTAATGGTTACCCTATTTGGTTATATTATCATGAAGGGGGGGATAGAATTATATGGTATTGAAAACAACTAAATGGGGATATTATTGGTCCTTCTTGAGTATATTTTTTTTGTTTTTTGTCAATACATGTTAAGTTTAATGATTAATGAACTAGTCTTCATGTTAAGGGTATGTATGAATTAATTGAAAGTGTAATCTATAATCTATTATAAAAAATGGTTATTTCTAAGTATGTAATGTATCTTGTTGAGGCATTAAAGTTTAATACCTCCATTAAATGGTGTTATAAATTGTTTTTAAATGATTATCATGTTATTCATTTCAAGTGTTAAGAAGTCCCTGATATGGTTTGAGGATAAATTAGTTTGAAATTCATGAAGTCTAAAATCTTCATTCAAACATATTAAAAAATTATATAATTGATTCACTAACTGCATGTATCATACATTCACTTACATTGAATGATTTATGTTGACTAACACATGTGATCGATCTTCATGGTTAGATGAGTTTGTTTATATGGTTCATCCATGCTTATAATCGAACTTGAAATGAAAATGTAGTCAATCCACATGGTCATTTTAGTTTGTTCATATAGTTGATCAACACTTATGATCGATCATGAGTTTCTCATGTATTTAAACTACATGATTGATTTTTTTCATCATAAATTCTAAAGCGCATGTAAACCATATATGGAATAACCTAAAAGGTAAATTAACTTCGATATATAGGAATTTTTTTATGGTTTCTAATGATTGAAAATATAAAATTCCATAATTTATATATTTTAAGGAAAAAATTTACAGTCGATTTTATTATGATGTTCTTTAGGATTTAACAACTTGATCATTTGAAATATGATTCAATAAAGAAAAAAGAATGTTGAGAGGAGATCCATGTTGAAAAGATACATGCTTTCACGTACATGGGAATATTCAAAGGAAATAAAACTTGTGATTTGTGGAGAATATGAGATGGAGATTATTAAAATGTATTAAGGTGTTAATAACTCAAGTCATTGAGATTTTATAATAGTCATATATATATATATATATCATGGATGTAGTAAATGAAGAATATGATAATTCAATAATCAGGTAGAAGAATATTTTTCATGACTCTTTAATAGGATTTAATGAATGATTTAAATGAATCCTTGACTCAAATATCATTCGTTTGATTGAGTAAACTCCTCGCACAATACAAGGATACAAAATTTAGTGAATATTGATAATAAGGGAAGAATAAAGATATGTGTTGAGAATACTGTAAAAGGAAATGATACATTTCTAAATCGATTAATAAAATTTTAGAATATCCTTAAAAGTTTATTATACATTGAATAGGTATGAGATAATCTTTTTTGGAGTCCACAATGAGGTTCAAATCTTTATTATTGATTATTCCTCAAGGAGATTCATTATATTAATGAAAAAGTGTAACTGGTTGGTGCTAAAAGTTGTATGAGTTCAAGTTCATACCCATTATTGAGTTTCTATTAATGATAAAAGGGGGAATTTTCTTTATTGTATAATAGCAATGATGAACTAGTGGTTTATTCATACTAAAAGGAAAAAAACCTCGTTAATAAATTTGTATTGTCTATTCTTTCTAAATCGGTGGGTATCTTGTGATAATGGTGTTGAAAAACAATGAGTGTTAAGGTATTTGAAATAATTCTACACATATATTCATCACCCTCTTAGTGTGTATCACACTACATGTGATCCAATAAGAAATTTCCATGTTCTTCCATGAATATCAACTCTATAAATTATTTGATTTATAGGTTTCCCATATGAATTTGTCAATAAGGTTATTCAAGGTTGTCCACTTCCTTACCCAGACCACATGAGCAAATTCTTTACTATTCTTTTCCAATGTAAGTCACTTTCAGTTTTACATGTTCAATGGGGGATCTAAAAATATATTTGACATACATTGAGTCTCTATAATTTACAATAAATATAATTACAAATTCACTCATCTAAAAAAACATTAAATATATTTATGAAGTATTTATTTCTCCAAGATCAGTCAAAGGAAATAATATAAATTTTAATTCTAAGGATTCCTTCCCCATACTTAAACTAAAAATTTTCCCTAATGTTTAACCATGCTGAGGGGGGTTCATGTGAGGATTAATGTATGTTTGTCACAATAATTAATCTAAATAATGAATGAATCTAAAATTATTCCTTACTTAAAGAGGCTCCTAATCCTTTCTACCAAGAATGGATCAATTTTCCTTAATATCCTTACATGTGTAGTAGTATTGGTTCTCCGTTATTATTTTCATGGATTCTTCATTCCTTTTATATTAAAAAATAAAATTAAAAAGTAAAGTAAAAAAGTCAGTTTCATTAAATATTAAAAATATTTTGGGGCTGGCATTAGTGGCCAAGATAAATCCTAAAGTAAAAAAAAATTAAAAGAAAAATTGGATAAACCAATAAAATGTCAGTTTACCTCCTAGAATTTCTTTATTTAAGGTTTTCATCTAAACCATACCTTAGTTTCATATAATAGTAGGGTAATAAAAAGTTACGAAGTTTGAATTTGAAACTAACTCAAAATTCAGATCATCAAAAAGAATCGTTATCTTTTTTTATTTGATATTAGCCTGTAACTTTCTTAAAGAATGGACTATGATATAGAATGTTTAAATTAATGAACCAATATCTCATAGACTAACCAAACCTAGTAGTACTCTGTCATCACCACTTATCCAAGCTTCATTTGTTTTAATTCATTGATTTTTGTCTTTAATTCCATATTTTCTTCATTCTCTACTTTATTTTCTACTTTATATTATTCTAACACAACTCTAAATTCCTAAACATCAGCATAGGTAGGTGTGTAATTATAATAACCCTAGATTTTCATACAAAATTATTACATAATATTATATGAATATTCAATATATTTCAAAACTATACACCGGAGGACCATAATGTTTTAGTATATTTGGATACAAGATACACAAAATTCTTATTTCATGAAAGATATTAAACATATCAAATAAAAATATTCCCAATTAGTACAATTCATAAAAATACCATAATTTAACATTATCTTTCCTAATACATGCAAAATAAGAGTGAGAAATCAATATAAATCAATCATGAACAATAAGATTAGGTCATATAAGTGTTTCACCATCATAAGTATATAAACCATTACATATGTTAATTTAAAATAAAAATACCATCATATTGTAGTGGATCATGTATCCCTACATGTTTTCCATAACATAAAGGAATAGAAATCAACACCAGTTTTCTATAGTTGATCATGCATATTGACTTGTTTTTTATAATTAATTAATCACATCATATTATTTCCTTTAAAAGATCAAGAAAATCATCTCATATCGTAATAGGTTCAAAGAAATCGGGTTTCATAAACATTTCATCAATTTATCATAGCATAAACCATGGAAAAATAAATGGGTTTCATAATAATATCTTCATAATAATCATAAACTATCCATATAAAGAATAAGTAAGGTTTAATTAGAACATATACATAATAAAATTTAATCAAAACCAGTTTTTTGTTAATTAATGTAAATTTCATAAAAATGTCATTAAAATATTCTTGAAGAAAATATATTTTCCATTTTTAAATCACTTATTTAAAATATATAAATCTACCAATTATTAAGGTAAAATTTTATTCAAAATTCATAATCAAAATATGGAAAGTAATATTCAAATAATTGAGTGTTCCTGATGATGAAAAATTCCATTCAAGTTGTACATGTTAAAACAAATATTTCTTTCTCATTTTTAGTAAAAATTCAAAACTACTTCATTTGGAAAATAAAAAGAAGATTCATTTTAACCAATTTGTTAAAAAAATTAAACATGTCTAAAAAATTCTTTAAACAATCATTTGATAATAGAAAAAACATTCTTTAAAACACTTTTAGAAAACATAGACATAAAATAAAAAAATATTTTTGACTGAAGAGAGAGAAAAATCTTGTTTTTTCTTAAAAGCATTTTTACTCCATTTAGTTCTTAAAATAGAGGAAATTGAAATAAGAAAAATTATTCCCTATAAATAACCATATTATAAGAAAATAAATGAGTTTATTTATAGGTAAATCCTAGTATTTTATCCTCAAAAACATAATCATAAATAATACCAATAAACAATGAGATCATAATATAAAACCTTTACCACTTTAATAACTTTTAAATCATAAACCCAATAAAAGAAAGAGAATTATATGAATATTTATATCATGTGATATTAATGATAATAATCATAAAATAAATTAATGTTAATTATATATACACCACAAAAAAGAAACTAGTGGTGTATAAGGAGTGGGTCCTATAGAAATAAAAATGAGATGAAAATCCCTTACACCAAGTTTCAAATTTCATCATACATGTTCAACCCAAAGTATAATAAATATATGATTATTATACATCTATTAAAAAAATATTTATGTATATAATACTATATATTATTTACTTGTGACCTCTTATTACCCACTTATTAACAATTACATGTTAAAATCACATTTTGGGTAATAAATGCTTTGTTTTTTATGCATATTATGGTTTGATAATTTTGGACCTTTTATTGTGATCATGGTTACATAATATAAATAATGTTATCCATGATATAATTATCATATATATTTATTATATATATATTTATTGTAATCTATAAATTCAACACCCCTAAATTCTAAAATAAGAACATTGTATCTGTCAGCATGTATGACACGCAACACCAAACACATAAGGGAATATAATATCCCAATAAAGAAAATTATAATTACTATTTTAAATAAATTAAATATATTCTCTATATTTTAATTCACACAACACTAAGTTATCTTGGATTACACGCAAGAAATACTTTGTTCGGTAGTTTATAGTACACGCAAGATCGAGTTTTATCGAACAACAATATATTATTAAGATATTATTATTTAATATAATAAGTTAAAAACTAGAAATTAAATTTAAAGTTATTAATAATATTAACTAAATTATTAAAATATATTGTTTAATTCATTTGTTAAAAAATAATTATAAATTAATGTAAGAACCAATTGAATATAAAGGGAATGTTCTTATAAAAAACTATTTTTATGCACACAAAGTCATTTTATCCTAGTAAATTAAATTAAATAAAATTAGTGAGTGATGTTAATTTAATATATATATATATATATATTATATTAAATAAAATGTTTTTTACATTCATCGAATATATTTTATAAGCATAAGATAATAAAAAATCCAATTATACACATAAAACCCTATATTTTTGTAAAAGCAATTTCAATGCCTTTTAATGTTGAAACTACATAAAATATTATTTTTTAAACATTTATAAATTTTATATGTCAAAATAGAATTTATTATTTAAATCAAAACATCAAAATTGGTTTGTGTGAATTTTTTTATTTTTCTGCGAAGTTTCATTTTTTGATGAATAGTAAAAAATACTGAATTTTAATTCAAAAATTCTTTTTTTTTAATTTTTTTATAAGATTAAATAATATATATAAAAAATTAAAGTAAAATTATATCAATAATATATCAATTAATTTAATTTATGTCATTTTAATCAATTTCACTTTGAAATTAGACATAAAAACTTAAAAAAATTGAATATTTTTACTTTAAAAACCAGCTTTATTATCCCATCTGTGGGATTAAATTTAAATTAATTTATACTACTTATATGGTTGGAATTTAGAAAAATAGATTAAATATATGAAATAATAATAATTTCTAATTTCAAATAAGTTCAAATTATTTTTTGACAAAAAATATTATTGAAAGTGATTGAAATTAATTATAGTGATTAAGAGAAAAATTAGCTTAATAAGGGACTAAACTGTAAACTTAAGGGGAAAAATGACCTAGACATTTTTCCAAAAGATATTTTATAGCCATATTTAGACCCTATAATCCATTTTCTTGGATTTTAAACATAATTATATCCACATTTATAAGGGAAAACATGGGTGGAAATCTCTTTTCCAAAATTTACAAGAATTCCACTCCTCCTCCACTATAAAAAGGTACTCACCCCTACCAATTATTCACACCTCTCAAGCCCTTTTTGTCACCCAAAATCTGATAAAATAAGCTCCCAAAATCCCTCCCCTCAACATATAATTCTCTACATTTTCATAAATCCATCCAAGGAAGCCCTTTGATGAAAACTAAAAGGAGTTACCCAAAGAAGACGTGATATCCTTCTACAAGCTCGTTTGTTTTATTTTCATTATCCACCACATAAAATATTATTATTCCAATATTATATAATAAAACTAGTATCATAAATATAATGATATTTTTTTATTCTAGTTTTTTACCTTCACTTACAAACACTCTCATATAATGGGTAACGAACATAACATTTATGTGTATGGAGAACTACAGCCTCACAAAACGGTGTCGTTCATTTTTCCTTAACCACCTCCAATGGTTGGGAATTATGATGTACATAATTTTTTAAATGATATATATGATATTTATGTTTTATTATTAATTATTTAATTTTTATATAACACATACATTCATGCTTTCCATTTTTTAAAATATATTTACATCGTTTGTGGATGTGTGGACTACCGCCTCCTCAAAGCGATGTGATATGTTCACACATTAAATAGAAGGTATTAAGGGTGGTTTTAATTAAAAATATGTTACATAAATGAAATAAATATTATATTAATGAAATAATTAACTTTTTATAAAAATAATATATCATTTTCTTTATAACCATTTTCACACACAAAAAAGTGGCAATGTCGTTTATGGATGTGTGGACTACCGCCTCTTCAGCACGATGTGACTCATTTTACATCACAAAAATTCTATATATAAGTATTTATAATTAAGTAAAATGGTATTTATGATATAATTATCATTATAGAAATATATAATGTTACTTAACTTTTTTAAATAATGATTATTGAATAATGGGGATGTTACTCATGCATACTTACAGTCTATCGTCTCCATGATTGTAACTTTGGTTCGGTTTTAATAACCATATTTCATAATTAGTTTTAAATGTATAATTAATATATAAATATTATAATTATTTAATTATCATTATTCTTTATATGTTTATATAACGACCATTTGACCATATTAGACCTACCAAACTCGTTTTTGACACATGAACCAATTTTGGTCAAAAATACCCGATGTAAACTGAATTGTTTAAATAGTTGTCTAAAACATTATAATAAGTGAATTAAAATTAATAATAAACTTTAAGAGGTTTATTAATAAATTAAATAATAAATATAAGTTTATTATTTAGAAATATAAAGACACATGTGACAAGTCGGACTCAAGGTAAGGGATTTCGTCTCAATTGACATTTTGTTGAGACTTATTTATTCTTATGAAACAATTCAATTTTATATAGAGTATATACTGTACTTTGACAAGTCATCATGGATATAATTATTATAATGAAATTATACATTTCATTTAATGTTATTACTTCATGGAGATTATGATTCAAATGTTTCGAAGTGGTATGGGACATATTGGAGTGTTTAAATATTATTTTCCTCAATAATGTTTTAATGATATTTAAATGGTATTTCCATTTATAATCATTAACAAACCTTATTGATAATTATCCTACACTAATGAAATATTGATAAATCCTAATTCTTTATTCAATTTCGATATTTGGTAAGGCATATTGTTTATGAATTGAATTGATTATTCGATATAAGGAATGTTTTGGACAAGTAGTGGTAGGTGGGCCCCTTATTTTATATAGCCCCTTGATGCATCAATAGGTTCCTATGAGACAAATAAGTTGGAAAAATTAAATTTATTTCTACTTATAATTTTAAACCATCTTTTAAAAGGTCTTGAAGGTATAGGTTTTCATGTGCCTTGGATTTTACGTCTAATAATTAAGAATTTCCTTCACAGATATTTCAGTTATTATTTTTACAATCCATGATAATTTCATATGATAAAATATATAGATTTTTTTTATTCTTAGTTTATTGATTTAATGGAATATGTTTTTTGTTTCTAAGCTTATCATATTGATTATTCATTATCTAGTTATTTGATTTCCATTGGTTCTTATTTATATACCATTCTATGTTTATTATTCTTATTGCTTCATTATTACTTCCATTGTACTTACCTTTAATGAGAATCCAAGCTCACCCTTATTATATTTCTGTATCCTAGGTTATGAAGTGGAATCCTTTAAATGATTTTAAAGGATAATAAGCTTCTAATTATGTCATTTTTTATTTTATTTTCCAAAAATATTATGGGTATCAAGTATGTAATTTGGTTTTCTAAAACTACTAAACGTTTGGTACTTTCGGATTTGATTCCTTATAATATTGAAAATGTAATAAAGTAATGCACTAGCTTTGGGCTTCTAGTTTCGAGGATTTATAGTTGGTATGAGATGATGTTTAGTAAATAACATGGAAATAGATTTAGGAAAACATAGATTATGTCCCATGATCCTAAGATATAATTTAAGGAAAAGTATAGAAGAACAACCTAGAATTTTTTTATGGTAGAGATTATGTGAGTATTACTAGAAATACATCCCTATCTAGATACTAAAAGTGGACGTAGTTCTAAAACAGATGTACCTAGCGGTTATAACTCCCACAAGGTGTATCAGGACTCACTTAAGTGTAACCTGGTAAATGATAATGGACCTTAATATTCACATAGTTTGACAATCTTGGTTTATATTCTTAGGATAATTGAAAATTTATTTACAAACCATCATTCAGGATTTGAAGGTAAATATATCCCCAATGAAACCATGTTAATGATTATGATATTAGAAACGCATAATTTTTTTAATTTATGTCATGTTTTTCACTATTTTGGGTATTATACATAATGTTACATAATTTTATGATCTAATATAGTATATTTCATTGTTTATAAATTATTCCAAGAAGGAATAATGGTATTAATTCTCATAGATAATATAGAGGTTTCTCAACTAAGAATGTTGATATAACTAGTATTGGAACTGAGAAAGTTATTGATATATTAGGGAAACTTAATATGGTTATGACACATAACCTCATCTAGATTAATCAACATAATATATAATAAGATTATATGATGTTGGATTTCTTTATGTGATAGAGTCCCCCATAATTTAGTGGGACTGGTGACCCGATGGTGGTAAAGTAATGGATAAATTATATGGAGAATATATTCATGGAATTGGGATGTAGTGAAAATTAAAAGGTTACACTTGAGGTGTATTGTCTCAATGGAGATATTGATAAATGTTGGTCCTTGATCCATAATACTATTAAGGAATAAGAAATTTAACTCATTTAATAAAGAGCTTTTAAGGATATATTATTCAACAAATATTTTCCTCGTGAGAAACAAACTGATATAAAGAGAAATTTCCTTAGATTAAAGAAAAAGTAATAATATATTGTTGCAGATTATGAATCTACCTTTACAAGATTAGAAATGTATTCTATATATTTCTAATGAAACATGGAATTCAAGATGGACCATTTCTATGAATGACTTAAGCTAAGTCTCCAAATAGTGCTGGTGTCTCAAACCTTTTCTTCATAAGATGAAATATTTTTATGTGTTATGAATATAGAGAAATAATTATCCAATTATTATGTATTAAAATGGAATCAAGAGAAGAATAGAACAGAATATAAGATCATGGATAAAGTGAAGAAGGGAAACAAGTATTTTCCCACAAGTGATAAATATGGAAATAATCACCCTGGGAAATGATTGAAAGAATTTGGAGTTAGTTATAAGTGTGTAGAAAAGGTTCACTGGGAAAAATATTGGATATCCGAGAAGTAAAATGATTTTATTAATTGTTACAACTACTAGTAGATGGGGCACTATAAAAACTAATACCCCAAAAATAAAGGGTATCTACCTGAGAATAAGATAAGGAATCAAGGTCGAGCATATGTAATTGACACAAATGAACCGTAATGATTAATGTGATTCTATATTTAGATATAAGAAGTATGTTTTAAATGTATTTTATTTATTATGTTCTCATTATATAAATTATGAAAAATAATAATTATTTTACTATGGTAATTTTTAATTAAATATTTGAGATCATATGTTGAATGGTACAAGGAAAAGTGATTCGGTAACAAGTTAAACATTTTGGAAAAAATTTGGTTGAGGGAAATATTAGGCTCAATATGTTCCTAAAGTTGAGTTAATGGAATTTTTGAGAAATATATGATTGATACGGATAATGTAAATTGGGTAATACTAACAACCATGTAAATGATTCTAATGTTTTGGATCATAATATTTTTTAATGGTTAACCATTTATGAAATTGTTTAATTTGAACTTTAGATGTGGTTTTAGAGAGTGAAGCATTATTTCAACCTATGATGAAACTTGTGCTAAGAGATGAAGTAGAAATAGTTCAAGGCACAACCAAAAGATAATATTATGCTTCTTAAATAGAAACATATCAAGTAATTATATTTCCTTACATTATTATAGAGTGAATTAATTCCTCAACATTAGGAAAATGATCCAAAAAAATCTTAATAACTTGATTTTTATTGAACCGATGGTATTTTAAATATTCATGGATTTATTGATTTGAGGTCCTAAAAATTCCATTGATCATTCACTTGTTTTTTATTTATGACCCCAATCACTCCCTATAAATATTTTTGTTTTTCCTCTAAGTTCATATCTCCACCCACCACTAATGTTATCCCCTATAGAAACCTAGTCAAAAGTTATTCCATGTGACCTTAGTACTTCTTATTCTCTCTTATTAAGAAGATATTTTATTACCTATTCTCATGATGTGGGATTTCAAGAAATAAATTTTCAAATATCAAACCCTAGATTTCTGAGATCGATTTTAGATTTTAAGGACACAATATAATTAATGTAGAAAGAATGTAACACCCCGAAATTCTAAAATAATAACATTGTATTTGATATCGTGTATGACACCCAACACCAAGTATGTAATGGCATATAATAAACCAATAATTTACAATATAATTGCTATTTTAAATAAATTGAATCTATTATATAGATTTTAATTCACTCAACACTGATTTATCTTGTGTTACAAGCAATAAGGGTTGTTGTTTTAGTTTGTACAACACGCAATACCGATTTTCACCGAATAACAATATATTATTAAGATATTATTATTAAATATAATAAGAAACATACTAGCCATTAAATTTATGGTTATGAATATGATTAAATTTTTTAGTAAAATATACTTTTGAATTCATTGGTTATAAATTAATTAGAAAGGAATATAAGAACCAATTAAATATAAAGGAAATAATTTTATAAAAAAAACTATTTGTATGCTCAAAAAGTCGTTTTATCCTAATAAATTAAATTAATTACAATTATTTAGTTATATTAATGTAATATAAATATTATATATTCAATAAAATATTTTTTATATTCATCTAATATATTTGATAAGCATAATATAAGAACAAACCCAATTTTATACATAAAAACCTATATTTTTATAAAAACAGGTTTAACACCTTTTAATGGTGAAACTAATTTAAATATGAATTTTTAAACATATATAAATTTTATATGTAAAAAAATTCATTTTTTAAATCAAAACATAAAAATTAGGTTATGGTGAATTTTTGTAATTTTTTTATGAAGTTTCATTTTTTTAATGAATAGTGAAAAATACTAAATTTTAATTCAAAAATTATTTTACATATATTTTTTTATAAGTTTAAATCAGATATTAAATTTGTTTAAAATTAAAATTATATAAATTATATATAAATTAATCCAATTTAGGTCATTTTAATCAATTTCACTTTGAAATTGGATATAAAAAATTACCGAACTTTTGAATATTTTTACTTTAAAAACCCACTTTTTCATCCTATCTATGGGATTAAATTTAAATTAATTTATTTCAATTCTATGATTGAAATTTCTAAAAATGGATTCCATATTTTGAATCATCCAAATTTATAATTTCTAATAATTTTAACTTATTTTTTGAAAAAAAATGATTAGTGAAAATGATTGAAATTAATTAGAGCGATTAAGAGAAAAATTAGCTTAAAAGGGGACTAAACCTTAAAATTAATGGAAAAAATGGACATTATATTTTTTTTTAAACTATTGGATGGTCATATTTAAACTCTATCCTCTCTTATCTCAAATTTAGACCATTATTGGAGCCACTTGTCATAGGAAAAATGTTGGTGGAATTTTCTTTTCCAAAAATTAAAAAGAATGTCACTCCTCAAATGCTCTAAAAATACACTCACACCTACCAATTATTCACACCTATAAATCCATTTTTCTCACCAAACCTCTCCAATTAATCCATTTTGTGAAAACCAAAAGGATTTACCCAAGGAAGAGGTAACATCTTTCCTCAAGATCTTTTGTTTTATTTTCATTCCCTACCCCCTCAAATATTCTTATTACATGATAATATAATAACCAGATTATCCTCAATATATTGATATGTTGCTATTATAATGTCTCAACCTACACTTACACAAACTATCATTAAGTGGTTAATGAACATACCTTTTATGTTCTTGATAAACTATCTCCTCGCAAAAGGATGTCATTCTTTTTTACTTTACTGTCCCTCGTGGTTGGTAATTATGATAAAATTCTATTTATATATGATATATATTATTATTATTTTGTATTAATACTTTTTTAATTTTTATATTACACATACATTCATGCTTTCAAGTTTTTTAAATAAAATAACATCATTTGTGTGAGTTTCGACTACTGCCTCCTCAAAGCAATGTGATACGTTCACACATTACATGAAAGGTATTAAAGATGATTTTAATTAAACATATTTGACAAAAATGAAATCTATATGATATTAATTACATAATTAAATTTTTTTACATATAATATATCATTTTATTTATTACCCTTTTTGCACAATAAAAATGGATAATGTCATTCATGGATGTGTGGACTACCACCTCCTCAACGAGATGTGAATCCTTTTACATCACAAGAATTATATATATAAGTATATATAATTAAATAACATTTTATTTATAATATAATGATTATTATGAAAATATATAATGTTACTTACCTTCTTTACATAATGATCCTAGAAAAATTGGAACATCACTCATGCGTGTGCATGGCCTACTGTCACCATGATTGTACTATTGGTTCATTTTTCATAAACATCTTTCTTAATTGGTTTTAAAAGTATAATTGATGTATAAATGTTATAATTATGTCCTAATTATTATTCTAGATATATTTATATAATTACTAATTTGACCATAGTTAACCTACCAAATTCATTTTTGACACATGAACCGAATTTGGTTTAAAGCACCCGATGTAAACATAATTGTTTATATAGTTTTATAAAAAATTGTAATAAGTGAATTAAAATAATACTAAAATTGAAAAAAAAAATTAATAAACAAAATAATTAACGTAATTTTATTATTCGAAAATATAAAGACATGCAAGAAAAGTCAAACACAAGGTAAGGGATTTCATCTCAATTTACATTCTAATGAGAATTATTTGTTGTTATTCACCAATTCACTTTCATATGGTATATATAATACACTTTGAAATGTGATATCATTAATATACTTATTCTAAGTATATTATAAGATTTATTTAATGTTTTTACTTGAAGGATATTATGATTGAAATGTTTCAAATTGGTATGAGGCACTTTGGAGTGTTTAAAGATTATTTTCATCATGAATGTTTTAATGATACTTCAATGGTATTTCCATTCATCAACATCAACAGACCTTTTTTTAATTATCCTTCACTAAGAAAATATTGATGAATCCATATTATTTATTCAATACATATATTTTTAAGGAAAATTTTTTATTAATTGAATCAATTATTTGACATGAGGAATGATTTAGACAGGAAATAACGGGTGGGGACCATACTTTATATAGACCCTCGATGCATCGAAAAGTTATCATGAGAAAAATAAGTTGGACAAATTAAATGGGTTTATATCCGTATTTTTAAACCATCTTGTGAAAGGTCTTAACGGTATAGGTTGTCATGTGCTTCAAACATGACTTCTAATAATTAAGCATTTCCTTCATAGATATTTCAGTTTTTGTTTTTATTATCTATGATATTTTCATATGATAAAATATATATATTGATTTAATGTCATGTTTTTTCATGTTATTTCCTTTCAATATTGATTATTCCTTATCAAATTATTTGAGTGACATGTGTTATCAGTTATTTACCATGTTAAATTTATTATTCTTATTGATTCATTATTGCATCTATTTTACTTACCCTTAATAATAATTTTAGATCACCTTTATTATGTTTCCTTTACCTAGGTTAACAACATTAATTCTTTTAATGAGTTTCAAGGATTCTTATCTTCTACTTATGTTATGCTTTATTTTCATTTCCCAGTGTATTATGGGTATAATGTATGTAATCTGGTTCTGCAAAACTGCTAAGCTTTCTATTCATTGGGGATTGATTCCTTATAATAATTCCAATATAATAATGTAATACACCGGATCAAGTCTTCTGGGTTTATTTAATTATAATAAAATATATATATAGAAAATTAATTATATCTTTTATGGAGATGACAGGTCGTACTTATACAAGAACGATGTTTCCATTTTCTCGGTTGATGGAATGAAAGGAAGTTAAATATTAATTTAACTTTAAATAATTATTTTTATATAATATATATCATATATATTAACTAAATATATACTTATTACTATCTATTCCAAAAATAAATACATATCACATCACTTTGAAGAGGCGGTAGTCCACATGTATGCATGAGTGATGTTATCATTTTCCAACGGATTAGAAGGTAAGATGGTAGATGTGATATTATAATTATATTGGTATAATTATGTCATAAATATCATATAAATATGTTAAATCTTTAACACCTATAAATTATAAAATAATAACAATTAATTAGATAGGATATGTGACACACAACATCATCTTTAAATAACCCACAAAATATATTTCATTAAATTTAATCCCTTTGAAAGCTTGCGGAACACACAACCCTAAGTCTAAATGAATTATAACATACTATAATGTTATAACCTATACATTAAATTGGTGGGTATTAAAAATAATAAATAAATTATGAAAATAATGGTTATCTGTTTATTATAAATAAAATAAGAATCATTAAAAAGAAAAAGAAATGTTTTCTGAAAAAAAATTATTTTTCTAAAATAAATATTAGTCAAGAATTACGTATATAATTTTCATTTAATTTTTAAAACTTTTATAATATTAATTTTATAAAATTAACTTTGTTTTTTGAGATCATTATACAAAAATTATCTTTGGGTTAATTTTTGGGATTTTTCTGAAATATTTTATTTTTTGATGAATAGTGAATAATACTGAATTTTAATTGAAACTTTTATACTCGTTTAAATTATTTATAAAGATAAATTATAATTTTAATTGGTTTTAAAATAAAATTAGTTCAATTATATACCAATTAATTCTATTTATTTCATTTTTATTATTTTTATATTAAATTTTGATATTAAAATATTGTAAACTTTTGAACATTTTCTCTTTGAAACCCCACTTTCTCGTTGCGTCTACATGATTAATTTTTAAATTAAATTGTTCCACTTATATGAGTATAATTTTGAAAAATGGATTCTATATTTTTAATCATAATAATAATTATTTTATAATAAGTTCAACTTAATTTTTTACAAAAAATGAATTTTTAAAATATTAAAAATTAACTATTGTTGTTAAGGTAAAAATGGATTTACTAGGGGTTAAACTAATAATATAATGGTAAAAATGTCCTAAAAACATGTAAAACATCCATTTTCTAGACATAATTCAAAATTATATCTTCTATTATTGATAATTGTCCATTTTGGAGGCTTTGGGAAAGATAAAAATGTGTGTATGATAGATTCTTTTCAAAAAATTATAAGTATGTCACTCACCTCACTTATAAAAGGCCGCCCCACTCCTCTCTTATTCACACCATAACACCATTTTTTTCAGCCAATAAATTAAAAAATAACTTAAAAAATCCATTATATCATCATATCATCCTTATTTTATGTATAAATATAAATTGTAAAGGATTTTGTGCAAACCTAAGGAAGATACCCGAAGAAGATGTACCTTTCTTCAATGAGTGTGTTTATTTTATTTCTTACTCCACCTCCTTAAATTATTTTTAAACCATGTTGATATAATATTATCAGTATCTTCCATATATTTATATTTTTTTATGTTAACTTCATCACCTACAACCATCTATGATTCCATCAAATGGGTTACGAAATCATCATCAATGTGTACGATAGACTACATCCTCGTGAACCGATGCTAATCGTTTTTCCATTACCACCTCTCATGGTTGGGTATGATGACATATATAAGTTAAATATATTATATTTATAACATTATTATACATATAGGTTAATTATATCATATATAAATATTTTACTTTCCATTCTTTTGGGGATACGATAATGTTTCTTGTGTGTACGTCGAACTACCGCCTCGCGAAGGGATTTGATTCATCTTTCACTAACGCTTTACATGGGATGTAATAAAGATATAGTTAATGAATATATGTTATATAAATAAAATAATTATTATATTAATGACATATTTATAATTCTTAAAATATAATATATTATTTTATTTTATCCATTTAAAAATGACAACATTGTTCGTGTACATGTGGAATATCGGCTTCACGAAGCGATGTGACTATCTTTTATCACCACACCACATAGATGATATATATAATTATATTTAATGAAATTATATGGTATATGTGATATTATGATCATTATTTATAGATAATATATTACTTACCTAATTTCTATAATGATCACTGGAAAATGGAAATGTTAGTCATGCGTACTTAAGGCTTACCGTCTCCATGATTGTAATATAGTGAATTTTTTCATAACCATCTTTCATGATTGGTTTTAATAAAATAATTGATATAAAAATATGATAATTATTTAATTTTTATTATCATGGATATGATATAACTATATAATATGTGTAATAAGTAGATCTTTCATGATGAAACACGTATGAGAAAACAAGTCAATTAACACCCAAAAAAATGAAAATAATGAAAGATTATTAATGTAAGGGTAATAAGATGTTATAAAAGGATCATATATGATATTATAAATACTTATATTGATTTATTATAAGTTAATAACATATTTAAAACCAATATATAGGAGGTTAAATCATGTTCACCCAAAAGGAATCCTGGGGTAAGGGATTATGTCTCAATTTCCTTTCATTGAGGCACATTGGTATGTTATGCACAAATTTATTTTATATGGTTTATATAATTACAATTTTCCTTATAATATCATTATTCTTTAATAATTAATGTTATTATGAGTTTCAATTTGAATTATTTCAACCAATATGAGTTTATTTAAAAGTTAACAAGTGGTAAATAATTTCATAACTCAATTTATTTTTATATTACTTATTATTCATCTTTGATATTATAAGATTATGTGTGAAATTAATTTTTTATTATCTTATTTTTTATTTAAAATTATTTAATATGGATTTATATTTGATATATATAATCGATTCATTGATTAATTCTCACTTCAACATTATTATTATTATAAGTGCTTATTTCACAATCTCATTCTAATTGAGATTATTTATTATTGAATTTCAGTTGAATGAAATTATTTTAAAAAATATAAATAAAACTATTTAATTTAATTTTACTCTATTTATTCAGGATATTTTAATGTAATATTACCATTTTTTCACTTTTTGGTACTTAAATTTTTTGAAAAAATGTTTTTCAGAAAATACAACTTCATTTCTCACTTCGATCAGAAATATTTTTGTTCCAAAACTATGTTTTATAAAAATTTCTTTAATCCTTTAAAAATTATTTATTAAATAATATTTTAACCATTTTAACATTTTTTTAAAGTTTAAATGAACCATTATTTCTATTTCAAAACAATGCTCATTTAAATTTTACCAAAAGTGTGAAAGTAGTATTTGTTTAAACTTACTTGTAATGTATGAAATTTACTTCAATCATGAACACTCATTGTTTCAAAGGCCCATTTATAGTTTTCAAATATTGTTTTAAAATAATATTATTTAAAAAATATTTTTTGAAATTTTATTTTCAAAAAGTGATTTTCAAAATGAATTGGATATTTTCCTCATGATTTTTTTAAAATATTTTTTTATAATATAATTATTCATCAATGAAAACAACCCCTTATTCTTAAAACAATGGTTATATGATGTATAAATACCATAATATTATTTATATAGATAGTTTAGAACCATTTTGTCTAAGGAAAGTATTGACATTCACTTTCTTGATCCATTTTTGTAGTCAATAAATTTACCTTGAATTATTCACTTTCATGTGATCATTGGATGCTAAATTTCCCCTAAATATTCATACTATTTATCAGTTATATGCATATTTCTTAAACTATGCCTCATTTATACATATGGTATTTTAAATTGAAAATTATTTGATTGACAGGGTAAATATTAATAATTTGTATTCTTTCTTCAAAATGAATATTTAATGGTAAGGCATATTATTTATAAATTTAATCGATTATTTGATATATAAGGAATTATTTGTATATACAAGACACGGGTGGGTCTGGTTATAGATATAATCTCGATCCATCAAGAGTTTAATGGGATGAATTGGTTGGCTAGCCTTAGTTAAATGGGTTTTTACCCATCAATTTTAAGCTGTCTTGAGGATACATTTCGACGATAGAGGTATCATGTTCTTGAGGAATATTACATCCAATAATTATAAACTTCCTTCTTCAAGGATTAATTTATTATTATTGATGTTATTTTATCTATGATATTATCTTTGGATGTATTTCATTATCAGTTAATTGGTTAAATGTCATATGTTTTCAGTTATTTACATTTCCATATTGACTATGCCTTATCCAGATATGATAGACTTTTTATTCATTAACTAAAAAGTGTTTTTAGTTATTTACCATTCTATATTTATTATTTTATTCATATTATTTAAATCGAAACTATGTTTAGTTATTTACCTAACCATTTTGATTATTCTCATTGATTCATGAGAGAATTCATTGTACTTAACCCTTACTGAGCATTAAGGATCACCCATATTTTGATTCCTTTTCCAAGAATTCATGATTTTTACTACGAAATAATTGAAATAATATTATATAGGTAATAATGATATTCTCAAAAAAATTATGTTATAATTTTTGTATTCAAATTTAATATGGGAATCATGTATGTATCTACTTTAACAAGACTACTAAATTATTAGGTCCTTAGAGATGTGATCCCTTATGTCTTATTCTAATGTATTAAAGCAATAATTAGCTCTGGGCTACTGGTTTTTGAGTCTCTACAAAATCTATCATTATATCCACCTTTTAGAGGCAATTATGAAAAATAAATTACATCAGTTCACGTGGTGGTGGTCCTTCGTACACATGATTGATGGTTTTATTTCCCATTTGATCAAAGAGTATATAGATATTGGTTATTACATTGACATAATAACATATCAGTATATGGGAGATATTAACTCTATCATATTAGAATAGTTGGATAATAGTTTAAGGTGGTGTAAGAAGAAATAAAATAAAAACACTTGGTTAAGAATGATACATATTCTTCAAACAAAATCCATAGGTTATCACCAAAAGTATTCTTAAGAGGGTTTTAAAATTAAAAAAAGGCCTTTAGGAAGTGGGGAGGGAAGTTAGTAAAGGATTTGGTTAGGTATTTTCTAAACCAAAATTCTTTGCAAGTGTGAATAGGAGAATATAGGGGATTCCCTTTTATAAGTGAGGATAAGAACCAACTTGGAAACTATATTTATATTTCTCAAACGAATCCAAAAAAATAATTTTTTTACCAAGAAAATTGCATCCAAATGACCTTAGATTATAATTTTGGATACAATAAGGTTAAAATATAGCCATCCAATATTATTTAGACAAGTTTTATTGAAAAATATACTCATATATTTTTGTTTAACCCCTGGTAAATAGGTTTTAACCTTAACTATAGTAATTAATTTTCAATATCTTTACTATTCATTTGACCAAAAATTAAATTGAAATTATTATATAATATTAATTATTTTTATTAAAAATATGTAATCCATTTTTCTAAATTCCATTCACAAAAGTGGAAAATGTTAATTAAAAAATAAACCCACATATGTGATGAAAAACTATTTTCTAAAGATAAAATTTTCAAAAGTATAGAAAGTTATAATACCAAAAATCAAGATAAATTTGATTCCAATTACCTGAATTTAATTAATAATAACGAAATTTTACTAATTTTACTTTTAAAACCATCTTAAAATAAAGTTTATCTTGTAATTGTTTTAAACAAAGAGGTAGTTTTTAATAAAAATAATTATTTCTTACTATTAAATGAAAAAAAATTAATATTTTTTAAAAATAAATAAAAGATAATTTTTACATGTATATTTAAAAATTGAATTTAATTTTTTCAAATAAATTTTCTAATAGTGGGAAAAATTTATTTACTATTTTTTCACAAAAAGAAATAAAAGCGTTTTTTTTAAAAGGTATTTTTGAAGTATATAAATACTTTTGAAAAAAAATAATTACTTTTTTATAAGTATGTATTCCTTATATAAAACCATTATACTTAATTTAAAAAAAATGATTCTAATTCATACTAACAACTTTAACATCTAGGTTTTGATAATTATGTTTAAATAATAATTTTAATAATATATCAAAGTTCTTAAAAATCGGTATTGTGTGTAACCAAGCTATCAATGAAAATAAATTTATTTAAAAAAAATTCTAAAAACTCAGGTTGTAACATTATACCCCCTTTAAAATGAATTTTTCCTATGAAATTCATCACTCTTATACAAAAAAAATTAGGATAATTATACATCATCGTATCCTTAGGTTCTCATGTAGCTTCCTGAAGTTGGTGGTTTCACCACAAAACTTTGACCAGGTGAGTGGTCCTATTTCATAGGAATTTATATCTATGAACTATAATCTCAATAGATTTATATTCATATGAAATATAATGATCTATTGATACAAACTCTTTGTTCCATATATGTAAATGATTGGGTATTCACTTCCTTATGATAGTTACATGGGACACATCATGGAATTGTGAGAGGTTCGGTGAAAGCACCAAGTGATAAGTAGTCATCCATACTCGATAAAGAATATCAAAAGGGCCAATATAATTAGGGGGTGTCTTTCCATTCTTTTTAAATATCATAAACTTCTTTCCTGGATAAATTCTCACAAAAAACTTCCCACAAACTTCAAATTCTATACCACATCGATGATTACCATCATAACGTTTTTGTCTACTTTATGTTACCCTTATAGTTGTTGAGTGAATATAACCTTATTTGCAATTTCTTCAATCATATTTGGTCCTGATAGCTTTATTTATTTAACTTAAGCCCTACATGTTGGGGTTTTATACTTATTTTCATAGAGTGATTAATAAGTAGTTATATGAATTCTGGAGTGAAAGATATTACTGTAAGAAAAACTGACTAGATGAATGTGTTGATCCCAACCACCTTTGAAATCTATAGAAAAATATTTTAACATATCTTCTTGGGTTTTAATGGTTATATCATACTAGATATATATCTAAGGATGATACACCATACTAAAATCAAATCAATATCAAGTGCTTCCTAAATACTTCTACATAACTTCTAGGTGATCCATGGATCCTAATAAAACTATAGAATGTGGTACTCCATACAAAATTACCACATCCTTAATGTATATCCCATAAATATGACCCAGAGAGAAATATTCTCTGATAGAAATTATGTGTGTATACGCTATAAGTCTATCAATTATATCCCAAATACAATTTTTCCCTTTAACTATTTTGGGGATTCCGATGAAAAAAATCCAGGTGATGTTTTCCCATTTTCATTTCAGTATGGGTAATGGTTGGAACATACTCTTAGACTCTTGCCTTGTATCCCTAACTTGATTTCATATCAAACATAGAGATACAAACTCTGCAATATATATTTTTATTCCATCCCCCCATAATTACTCTTTCAAATCTATATACATCATTGTACTTACCATATGACTAGAGAATAAAGAACTATGAGCTTCCTAAAACAACTCCTTAAAATAGTGTATGTGTAGAACACGTGCATAGTTTCTAAACATTATCATTCCATCATTATCAAGGTTAAATTCAGGAACATTTCTACCCTTCTCTTTGTCTATATCATTCTTCATTGCCTCTTTAATCTTCACCTAAGCAGATGGTTAAACACTCATTTGAGAAGGATAATATTTATTTCCTTCCCTCAAGATATCTAGATCAAAACATTGAAAATAAATTAATACAAGATCTTTGATGATCCTAATCATGGATAGAATAACATGATCCTTTCGACTCAAATCATTAGACACCTAGTTCACCTTTCTAGGGTGGTATTGTATTGAACAGTGATAATCATTAATCATCTCCAACCATCTTCTCTGGAAAATACCCAACTTCTTTTGTGTGAATATATAGATTAAATATTTATGATCAATATATATCAATACTCTCTCTGTAAAGATAATTCTACCATATCTTTAATGTAAAAAACCAAATAGGTAACTTCAAATCATGAGTTGGGTAATTTTTCTCATAGAAAATCATACTTCGTGAGGAATAATCTATCTCTATATCATTTTACATGAGAATACATCCCAATAACTTCTTTGAATAATCACTGTATATTATAAAGATTTCTCAATTGTAAGGGAATGTAAGCACAGGTTTGTTGACTAACCCTATATTTAGTTTTATGAAATTTTCTTCAAATTCATCTATCCAAAGTGACTTGTCTCCCTTCTGAGTTAACTTGGTATGTGGATTAGGAAACCATGAGAAATTTTCTACAAAGAATATATAATATCCTTACAAAAAAAGAAAACTATGGATCATAGACCCCACGTTTTTTTATGGTGAACATTCTAAATCTTATTTCATTGATGGATCCACTGATATACCCACTATTGAAATTATATTTCCCAACAATGAAAACTTTTGTATCCAAAATTCACACTTTTTAAATTTTTCATAAGTTTCTACTTACTTAGGGTCTTCATTACAATTCTCAAGTAATCTTAGATCTCTTAATTTCTATTTGAATAAATAAGAATATTATCTATAAAGACTACCAAAAATTGATCAAGGTAATCTATAAATACTTTATTCCTTAAATACATGAAGATAGTAGGGGAATTAGTAAGACCAAATGGCATAACTATATATTAATAGTGTCCATACCTTGTATGGAATGTTGTATTATAAATATTATCCTTATTTACCCTCAATTGGTTATATCCTTGATGAATTTCAATCTTTTAAAAGTGTTGAGCTCTATAAAGTTGATCAAAAAGTCATCAATATGGGGTAGAGGATACTTGTTCTTGATTATAATCTTTTTTTAACTCCTGATAATCAACGAAGAGTTTTAGTAATCCATATTTCATCTTAAAAAATTAAGAGGATCACTTAAAGGTGACACACTTGGAAAAATGAACCCCTTATCAAGATTCTCAATTTCTTCTTCAACTCCTATAACTGAATCAGGGCCATTCTATTGAGAGTCTCGGATATATGTATAGAAACATTTATGAGTTCTCTAGAAAAAAAAACTTCAAAATTCTGTGGAATACTATCCAAATCATCTAAAAAGTACTCAACAAACCCCAAAAAATAGTCATATCATTGATATTCATTTTCTACCCAATAATCTAAGGTAAACACCCCTTTTTAAATAGGAATCAAGACCCATACAATAGACATGATCTCCATCATAAGTTCATATCTATCATTTAACTGATATATATTCATAGGTTGGTTTGGAATATAAAATGTAAATTATCTTCCTTGTCAATTGATTTTGGGTTTATATATTGAATGTTAGTCCATGCTTATGATAACATCAAATTCAACTATAGGGAGAATAACAATATTTTTAGGAAGCACATTCCCACAAACATCATCTGAAGAAGAATCATAGACATGATATGCGACCATCATACCATTAGGGGTTTTCACTAATAATTTATCATCTAATAATTCGTGGTGAATTTTTCTACCATTATAAAAATTTTCAGTTAAAAACAGTGTGCAGATCCCAAGCCAAATAAGACATTTTTGGTTTCATATTGGATAGTAAGTGTACCTTTCACCATTTAATTTTCATACCCCTTATCTAAAATAGTGATCGCATGAGATTTACCTTTTTCTCTCAACTTGATAGATTTCCAACATTGATCATCATCATTATCCTTCAAATTTGAGCACTAGTTAGCATAATTCCCATACTATTTTCATTTTGAGAAATAAATCTTGGGTGGTGTATTAGTGGGTGTCGTCCTCACTTTTATTATGTTAATCAGCCTATTCATTTCCTTTTTACATTAATGGGATTTATGAACCACCCTTCCATATTTAAATCACCTCCTAGTTCTATTCAAAAAGTTCCCTCAATGTTTCTTCATATATTTATATCATGTAGATGGATTGAATTTATTTCTACCATGTGATTCATTCATGTTTTCATGAGACTCGATCTTCCTTTTCCTATCAAAACCATGGGAATTGTGGGAATATCCATTATCTATTTCTACTTTGAATGTATATTTAATTATTTAATTTTATATACTAAAGTATCTTATATCTAATTCATTTTAGATACTTTATTTTAGTCCATTATATAATCAATCAACCTTAGTTTTAGGTTGAGTGATAATACCATAATAATAGCCTATAATTCTTATAAAATTTGTTTCATATGAGCCAATGGATTTATAATTATTCTTCTTTATCTTAAGGAATTACTTCTCATTTTATGTATAAATAATATGAGGAAAGTACTTTTTGAAAAAAAAATCTCTTAAAATCAACACACTCTATAGAGTTAATTTCTTCATGTTCCCTCATTTTCTTATAAAGTCCCCACCAATGATATTCTACATATTCCAAATGATAAATATAAAAAATAAACTTTTTATGATTTGAAAACTAGAGAATGGAAAATACCCTTTTAGGGGTACTAATCTAATTCTCAAAAACTAGTGGATTAGTAGGAAAACTAAAAGAAGGTGTATTTTTCCTTATAAAGGACCCAGTAGAATATTATTCCCTGATTTAATCGTTTGGAATTTTATTGTGATTCATATCCTAAGAATTTTATTTCAGCACAGAAATTATATTTTTTATCTCATTCCCCATAACTTTTAGTTTATCTGAAGAAAAAACATTGAATTTTTCGTCACATTAATCATTAACATGGTTACATTGGGTTACATACATTGACTAAAAAATATCATAGTGTATGAAATAATAAACATAGTGAGAAACCACATAATCCTGAAAAATAATTTATAATATATCTAAATCAAGACTTCTTATTTTCAATCTGAGGTACATTATATTTTATATAGGTCATTTATAATCATTATATATTAAAATACTTCATCATGTTTTGTAAAGAGTTTTTTAATTGAAAAACATATCTCCCAGGAGTATCAAATCAAGTGTACAGCAAGGTCCATTATTGTGAACCAGGTGATGATGATTTCAAATACAAATATTCCCTTTTCAAAGTTATGACCCCTATGTTTAACTATTCTAGATCCACATTCACTTATAGTATCACTATAGGGATGTAATTTCTTGGAAACCACTTGATCTATCCTTCACCAAAATTCCAGGATATTTTCTAATACTTTTACGTATCCTTATACAAATCCCTAATGTTCTTAATAAAGTTTTCTCATCCTAAATTCAAATGATAAATAAAACTTTCCTCTAATGGAAATTATAAAAACCATGTATTTTATACATAAATATAATATATTTTTATATGAATATTAAATAAATTTCTTTAGTATATGTCTAAGGACAATAAATTTGTAGTGCCTTTAAATACAAGATACACACACTACTTATTTCATGAAATATCTTAAACATATCCCACAGATATATTACCATTTTGTGCACTTAACATACATACCCTACATAAAACTTTCTTTATAACCTAGGGAAAGGAAACATAATAAATAGTGAGATCAGATTCTCATTAAGGGTAAACAAGGGATATATAAATCAATGATCATAAGAAGGCATAAGATAAACATCATGGTATGAAATCATGAATATAACTTACAAAGTTAATACCCAAACTATCAAAGATCCTAAAAAATAATCATGTTATAAAACATTATCATTTATGAGACATGATTCAAAAGAGTGATAAATAATCATAATTCAAACATGAACCATAAGTTTGTGTTATATAAGTTTGGCACCGTCATAATTATAGAAATAATTTCAAATGATAATTTTAACTACCAATACTATATAATCATAGTAGATTAGTCACCCCTACCTATTTCCCATAAAAAATGGATCTAGAATCATCACATATTTTACATAGTGGATCAATCACATAGACTTGTTCACCAAAGTAGATCTATCACATCATCATGTTTTTCGGAGCAGATCAAGAAAATAATCTTGTTTCCCATAATAATATAATGAGATATAAATCATAACTAAATGAATTGGAGGGAGATATAGGTCCTGAAAATCAAATAATTAATAGATATTTATATCATAAAATCATTAAACATTCATCATATCATCATATAATAACTTGTGTAATGAAATGGGTTTTCATAAACATTTCAACAATCCATCATAGCATAACCCATGGAAAAATAAATGTGTTTTATAGTAATCTAATAAAAATAATCATAATACATCCATATAAAGAATAATTATGGTTAAATTTGATTATATCCCAAGTAAAAAATAAGAAACACAAAAAAAAATGTCATTTATGAATATAAATTCAATAAAAATATCATTAAAACATTCTTGAGGAAAATATAAGTTCAATTTTGAAATTGATTCTTTAAAATATAAAAATTATGAAATTATTAAGGGAAAATATTATATGAAATTAAACTTGAAATATTTTAAAGTATTATTCAAATAATTTAACAATCATTTCAGTGAAAATTTTCATTCATTCCATACATGTTAAAATAAGTATTCTTTTCACGTTTTTTGTAAAAAATCAAAACTAACTAAATCAAGAAATAAAAAGAATATTATTTTTAAACCATTTGATAAAAATTAACACATGGGTAACATTTTATTTAAAAATTATATTTATAACTTTAAGAAAATCCTTTAAAACATTTTTATAGAATATGTACATGGAGGAAAAGGTATTTTAAACCAAAGCGAGAGATAAAGTCTTTTTTTAAACACTATTTTAGTCCCTTTAATTCTTAATGAGAGGATAATTAAAGTAAAAAATATATTATCTATAAATAACCAAATTATTATAAAATACATAAGTTTATTAAGAGGTATATCATAATATTTTATCATCATAGACTTAATCATAAATATTACTGATAGATAATAGGATTGTAGCATAAAACATTTACCACTTTGATAAATTGTAAATCATAACACCTATGAAATAAATAACCTTAGATTGATTGTTATATCCCATAATTTTTGTGATATTAATCATAAAATACCTTTATGGTTAGTATATATACACCACACAAAATAAATAAGTGGTGTATAAGGCATGTGTCCCATATAAATAAAAGTGAGAAACAAATCCCTTAAATCAATCCTCAAAAACAATTCATACATGTTTGGACACTCTATATAATAAATATAGTATTATTATACATATATTCCAGAACCATAATCATATATATAATATTTTATATTATTTACTTATGATCTTTTATTACCAATTTATTAACAATTCCTTGTTAAAATCATGTTTCATGTAATAACTAGTTCATTTTTCATGTATGTTTTGGTTTGCTATTTTTAGTCCTTTTACTTTGATAATGGATCCATAATCTCCAAAAATATATCCAACATATAAATATTATATATATTCATTATATATTTATTTATTTTAATCCATAAAATTTATAGATATAAAATTAATTTCACTATCCATGGAGATAATTTGTCGTATATACGCAGGAACGTTGTTTCGATTTTCTCGATGGATGGAATGAAAGAAAGGAAATTATTAATTAAATTTTATAGAATAATTTTTATATCATAGATATAATATTTTTTCATTAAATATATCCTTTTTACCTTATATTTCAAAATAAAATTTAAAATGTTTTGCATTGCTTCATGGAGGCGGTAGTATACATGTACTCACAAGCGATATTATCATTTTCCAGCGGATTGGAATGTAATATTTTTTATGTGATATTATAATTTAATAATTATAATTATGTCATAAATATCATATAAATATTTAAATCCATCTTTATATAAATCCTTAAGATTCAGTGATGAAAAATAAATTACATCGGTACGTGAGGCGGTAGTATGTCATACACATGATTGACTGTTTCTTTTCCCATTTGATTGAAGGGGAGATAGATATGGGTTATTCTATTAATATAATAACATATATGTATATGGTATATATTTATGTTATTATATCAGAATATATGAATAATAGTTTAATGAGGTTTAAGAATAAATAAAACAAAAACCCTTAGTTAATAACGATACCACTTTTACAGACAACCTCCTAAGGTTTTCACCAAAATTATTCTTATGAAGGATTATTAATAAAAATAAGGCCTCTAGGACTTGGGGAGGTAAGTTCGTAAATTTTTTTGGTAGGTATTTTCTAAACCAAAATATTTTTTAGTGTTAATAGGAGAATATATGGGATTTCCTTTTATAAGTCGGGAAAGGAACCCACTTGGAAAGTACATGGAAGTTTTAAAAAAGGATCTGAAATGATAAATCCATTCCCAAGAAAAATAAATCCAAATGACTATATATTATAATTTGGGATGGTATAAGGTTAAAATATTTACATAAAATAGGATTTAGACATGTTTTATTGGAAAAATTACCCTTATCATTTGGATTAACCCTCAGGTAAACCCATTTTAACCTTAATTGTAGTAATTAATACTTATTATGTTTACTATTAATTATGATAAAAAATTAAATTAAAATTTTTATATAATATGAATTATGATGATTTTGAATATGGAATATATTTTTCCAAATTCTGTTCTCATAAGGGTAAAATTTTAATTCAAAACTAAACCCAAAGATGTGACAAAAATGCGGGTTTCCAAAGAAAAACGTTTCATAAGAATAAATGGTTTTAATATCAAAAATCATCATTATTTTTATTATAATGACCTAAATTGGATTAATAATAAAATAATTTAACTAATTATACTTTTAAAATAATATTAAAATAAAATGGATCATGTAAATTCCATAAACAAAAAGGTAGTTTTTAATAAAAATCAGTATTGTTTACTATTCATTGAAAAATTAATCTTTTTGGAAATTTATCAAAAAATTACATAAAGATAATTTTCACATGTAGATTTAAAATATATGTTTGTTTTTTAAGATAAATTTTATAAAAGTGAAAAAAATTAATTTAACTATTTGTTCACAAGAATAAACAAAATCATTTTTTAAAGAAAATGTATTTTTGAATAATATATAAAATTTACTAAGAATTAAGTATTTGTATCAATGTGATTTATTTATATAAAACCATTATACATAATTTTTAAAATTTCTGTATTACTATTCATACCACCATGTTTAGTAGCTAGTTTATGGTGATCATGTTTATATAATAATATTAATAGTATATCGTGGTTAGCTAAAACTTGGTGTTACGTGTAACGCAAGCTATCGAAGAAATTAAATTTATTTGAAAAAATATATTTCATTAAAAATAGGAGTGTTAAGTTCATAAGAGAAATATTATATCATTATGTTCACTTTTTCATTGGATGACCCCTTGGATTCAGTCTTCAACTCTATATCACTATAAGATCTCACTCCTAGTTCAACCTCAAATTCACCTTCATTCCTAGGGAATTCCTTCAATTTAGCTGACCCCTTTGTCACTTTCACCAAGATTTGTTAAACTTATTTGAATTATTATTACATGAATGGTAGGGATTCTTCTTCACTACATGTCCAGTAGTTAGGATATTTATTATAAATATGGCTTCCAACATTGATGTTTAATTCTACCTTTAAGTGTAGAGGTATGTCAAGCCTAGAGATACAGTAGAGTTTCCAAGAATATACAGGAATGTATCTTCCAAATATAAAATTATATAAACAAAAGTACCCATCTAACACCCTCATATTTTATAATATATTTCACTTTAAATAAGTTTAATTTCATTAATAGCTTGTGATACATGTCACCTCCAGTCTAAATGAACTATATTATAGTATACCATTATAACCTAACTTTTATACTAATGGTGGGATTAGGAATAAATTTTTTTGAAAAATATATATAATATTTTAGATAATTAAAATATATTGATAAATAAGTACTCAAATTTTTAGTAAATTCATTATATGCTTCAAGAATGCATTTTTCCTCAAATATGGTTAATGTTTCTTTTTTTTGAGAAAATAATATAACTAGTTTTTTCAATTATATAAAATATATTTATAAAAGTGAACATAATTTTTGAATTCAAAATTTCAATATTATCTTAGAGTTAATTTTTTATAATTTTTTAAAAAGATTCATTTTTTGATGAATAGTGAAAAATACTGATTTTTAATAAAAACTGACTTTTCACTTCAAAAATTTACAAACATACATATCGTTTTAAAATGATTTTAAAAATAATATTGGTTAATTTATAATATTAATTATCTAATTAATTCCATTGGAATTATTTTTTTTGGATTTTAGTATAAAAAGTTCTTATACTTTAGAAAACATTTTTTCAGGAAAACTACTTTTCATCGCATTTTTCAGTTTTAATTTTAAATTAAATTATTATTATTATATGAATTGAATCATGAGAAATGGGTAATTTAATTGGAATCCTAAGGTTCAAATTTGTTAAATATTTTTCTTTTATTTTTTGTCTTTATAAATAGTAACCATGGTAAATATGTGTTTCCTCGATAAGGGTAAAATGGGTAAAATCAGGTTAAAACAATGATATAAGGTCTCAAAATTAACCCCAAGATTGATTTAATTAAATTTTATTAGAGAAATAATAAAATATTCCTCAAAAATGTAATATATTTAATTTTTGTGCCATTTTCCCTTGATAATAACATTTATATTATTTTAAGTAAAGAAAATTTCAAAATGTCACTCTCTTAACTTTAATATCTCTAAATTTTTGAAAATAAGGATTAAATGAGGATAATTTTGTTTATAAATGTTTATTATAAATATATAGTAATTTTTATCATTTTAATTCAATTTTTATTTTTAGTTATGAAATAATTACCTTAAATGCTTATTGAAAGATAACACAATACTTGTGTAAGCAGTAGAAAAATCGTGTAAGTGGTATTTAAAACTATAAGAGTAATATTTTTTAGGAGATTAATAGTTTCCGAAGAATTTTATAGAATATTCAAAATTATTAGGGAAGTTTTAATGGTTTATATTTTAATTTCATAACTATCTTGATAGATTTAATGTCAAATTAAGTGAATAGTGTCAAAAATGACATTAATGATATTTTATGAAAAATAATATTTTATTAAATTATTTAAAAAACATAAAAATATTGGAAGAGGATAATTATGATGATAAATTGTCTAAAATTTCATTAATTTTCTATTTAAAATCCAATATTTACCTTATAAGTAAAATTATAACCCTTTAAGTTTGAAAATATTGTTACCATAGTTAATATTAAAATTGGTTAATGAAGGGGTTAAACCAAAATTCAAGGTTTAAAATGACACAAAACCCAATATAAATTTCATTTTATGACTAAATGTATACCATATCCTTTATTTATATGATTTAATATCTATTTGGAAGCATTATATATTATAAATACATTAACTATATTTAAATATTTTTTATAATTTCAAGTGTGTCTTTTCCCTCCATTGTAAAAGGAAACCTCTTCTCTCATTTCATTACAACACTTTGAGACATATATATAGACCAAAACCAACAATATTGTCTTTTAAACTTCCCGATACAATAATTAGAGATTTTTTTATTCTTAAAATACATTACAAGGGTCCTTAAGAAGGGATCTAATAGAGGCCTGCTGAAGAAGAGGTACTCTTCCTACCTAAACTTTTTAAATTTATTTCATATTATACCACCTAATATTTTTTGGTATTAATCATTAAATAATAAATTTATTATAATATATATATATATAATTTTATTATTATTACAGAACTACCATTATTCATTCTATTTTCCATCAAATGAGAAGTGAAAGTATCCTTCGTACGTACGTCTGGACTACCACCTCCACATAATGATACAATTTATTTTCCATCACTATATTTCATGGATGGTTATCATGATATCATTAATATTTATATATTATATTTATAATATAATTATTATTATTTAATTATAATATCATTTCTATATTATTAACTTCTCATCCATTGGAAAATGATAACTTTGTTTCTATGTACGTGTGGAATACCACCTCCACAAAGAGACGTTGTTCATTTTTTATTTCTGATTTATATGGATAGTAATAAGTAATGATTTAATAAATATAAATGATATATATTATTTAATAAATATTCCTTAAAGATAAACTATTATTTACCTTTCTTTCATTCCATCCGTCAAAAATTGAAAACAGTGTCCATGTGTACATAGAGCCTACCATCTCTATGATCAGTGTAATTCATTTTTCAATATCTATCATTTATAAATGGATATAAATAGATATGTATAATGAATATATATTATATTTTTATCTTTATTAATATTCTATAGATGATGGAATAATGATCAAACTATAAGGACCAAAATTGCAGAACCAAAATTTCCATGAAAAAAATGAACCAGTTAACACCTAGAAATGATGATTTTAATAATGAATTATTAATAAATGGTGATTTAAGTGATAGAATTAGAATGTATATAATATTATAATTATGAACATTATTTTATTATATAATCATAATAATTTTAAATTTATAACACTATATGTTAGATGATTTTTGAAGAAAACCAAACTCAAGTTAAGGGATTTATGTTACAATCTCATTACTTATCCGGATTGTTTATGATTAAGTTTATGATGATGAAATTGTATGATATATATCTCAATAAACTCATGAATTTTATTATCCAATGGTTATTTTTAGAGGTTAGTTTTTTTTTATTTAATTTTAATCTCTTTAATAACTCAAGATATTTAATGATTTTTTAAAGGAAATCTAAAATTATTTCTCTCTCATGGGGAAAATCAATTTACTTCAATGTCCATGTTTCCAAAAAAATGTTTTCAAGAATATTTTAAATATTATACTATGATTGACTAAAGTATTTTTTTCCAATTACTAACTTTAAAAAAATTATTTAAAAAGAATATTTTTTTCGAAAATATTAAATAAGTATTTATTTTAACATACATGGAATGAATGGAATTTCATGCCACCATGATCGTTCAGTGATTTGAAACATCCATTACAATTTTCTAATTTCGTTTTATAATAAAAAAAATTCCCTTAATATAGGGGAAACTTTTAGATTCTAAATAATTTATTTGAAAGTGAAAAGGGTGTTTTCCTCAAGAAATATTTTGGGTATCTTTTAAATGAATTTTTTATCTATAAAAAAATCCTTGGAAGTCACTTATAATTTACCAGGTATATGATCTAGTGATAAAATGAACTTTTATTATTTTGATGAATTGTGATATTTAAATTTTAAGGATGATTCTATGAAACCATTTTCTTTTTATGTGTTAATTGAGTTGTGATAAAACATTTAGGAAACCTATTTATTTTCCATAGGTTACACTATGATGAAATGATTAAATGTTTAAGAACCCCATTTCTTTTCTATGGGTTATGCTAGGATGAATGTTTTATGATCTTTTGTAACACATATTTATTATTTTCATTATGTGTTGAGTGGGACCATAGTTATAAATCCCTTAAATTCATTGGGTAAATATGGATATATCATGGGATAATAAACACTAGAATATGTAGTGAACCCAGTTCAGTAAGGTACCTTATCCATAATAAAAGTCTTCAGGGTGAACCTTGACTAAGGATATAAAAGAATGGGGAGTGAATCAAATTCACTATTATATTATTGGAAATGATCCTGGACTAAAGAAATTATTTTATATATTTATGTGCATTCCATAAACTTATATCTTATGTCAATGTTATGTTATCATAGCTCTTATTATTTGATTCCTTTATGAATAATGTCTTCCATTATTTATACCATGACTCAATATTTTGATCTATTATATATAGTGTATGTTATTTAAATTTTAATCCCATGTTATATTTACCTTATTATCGTATTATTCTTGAGTGATCATTAATATCTCCCTTGTTTACTCTTATTTACAAACTAAGATCACCATTTCACATGTTTCCCTTCCTTAGGATATAAAGAATGATTTTAAATATGATATTACTAAAAGGGTACTTATAAGGACCTGGATTTCAATATTAAATATTATAGTGATTTCAAAATATAATTCACATTATTATATTCTTGAGGATATTTTTGGTTTAGAGTTTTAGATAATTTGGTCAAAACTCATACATAACAACTCATATATTTTAATGTAGACAATTATACTCAATATCCATTTTACAAAATTATGAAAATTTTATAGCAAAATATTATTTTGTTTCATGACAAATATTTCTGAATTTAAATATGAATTATTATTTTAATTTACCCATCCTTAAACCCTGAGAAAAAAATTACAACTTGGAATGAGAACCAAAATCTAAATAAGGGACATAAAAATAAATAAATAAAATTTTTATTTTTTGATACTTATAAAAAATTTCCTTTTTCAAAAAAAACATTGGACTCAAAATAAACATTGTCTTACTCAAGAAATTAACTTTTCTTCCTAGAATTTCCCATAAGAATTTCATAAAAAAATCAAAAATTTAGAATAAAACCCATAATGGTTTATTTGAAAAAATAAAGAACACATGAAAATATTTTCACAAACATATACTATTCATCTTTAAAAAGTAACAAATACATTCCTTGAACATTAACTCAACAACTTAACTTTTGAAAACATGAGTTTATAGTAAGAATAAATAAATCATATAGGTAACTTTGGGAATAATTTTATTATCATCATTACTTATGATGTAACCCTCATGGAGATCATGAAATAACTCTCATAGTTATACTTAACATAACACTCATAGTTATACTTGGAGTTCCCATCGTAGTTACACTTGTAATAACCATCACAGTTTACATTTAATATAAATAATGCATTGGAATTATATCATGGAACCACATATAATTATTTTATAACATAAAAACCCTTCATGAAAAAAAAATTCTAATAACCATAACATAATCATAAAACTTGAATGCTTCCATCATAAAAACATTCCTTAAGGAAAATTATTAATTTTAAAAGAAAACTATGCACATACAAAAGAAAACATTTTATTTAAAAATAACTATGTAAGTTTCAAAAGAAAGATTCAAAAAATTATGGTGTCATAACGGCATGAAAATCCCCTCATGTTGTATAAGTTAAAAAAAATATTTCTTTATACTTTTGTAAAAAAATCTAAAAGAGAAATTTATAAAAATGTTTTTAGAAGAAAGTCTGCTATAAATATCATATCTCTAAAATGAGCATTAATTAAATGACTTTATTTTTTGTATTAGAAATAAATACACATAAAAATTTAAAAACAGGATAATATAATCAAAAGTATTTTCACTAATAATCTATTCTTGGCATGATCAATGAAGTAGATGTTTAATCCAAATAATGGAACTTGAGTTAATAATTGCCAAACCTTGAGTTTGACTCATCACATACATTGTTTATCATCCTGAATAAAAAATTATGATAATTATTAACTTTATTGAGAAACAATTTCAATTTTATTATTCCTTTTATATCACTTATCATCGTGTTACAAAAATTACACAATTATTTAAGTTCCCATCAGATTTTTTGATGATATTCACTTCATAAGTTCAAAATGACTTTCGTAATTTAACTATGGTAAAAAAATCATAATTTCATCATCTCCAAAATATTAATAATGAAATAATTATAACTTTTATCTATAAATTATACTTTTAAATACAACCATGAATTATAGTTATAATAAATTAACTATGTTACAATCATGGAGATGGTTGGTCGTACGTAAGCATGAGTTGCATTTCCATTTTTTCAGCGATCATTATAAAAAAAAGGTAAGTATTATTTTATCTTTCAAGAATTGTAATAATATAATAAATATAATATTAATTATTTAAATATACTTCTATATATTAATCATGTCATGTGGTGTTGAAAAATGAATCGCATCGCTTCGTGGAGGTGGTTGTCAACACGTATGCAAGAACGATGATATCATTTTTATGTTCATAGAAAGGTAAGAATTTAGTGGATATATTATCTTTAAATAATGATAAATATGTCATTAATATTATATATAACCATTAATTTCATCATGAAAACCATTCTTAAGAGACGGTGTTGAAAAACGAATTATATCAGGTCACGAGGCGGTAGTCTACCGTACACATGATCGATGAATTCTTCTCCCATTTGATGGATTTGGAGATGGATATAAGCCATTAAAATTACATAATAACATATCAAGGTGTCTAGTATATTGTATTCATTATTTTATCATGTTTCAAGAAGTTTTTAGGAATTCAGAAGAATAAAAAAACAGAAATGCTCCATTAAAAATGATACATCTTCTTTATAAAATATTCTTTTCTTAACACCTTAAGGCAACTAAGGGTGTTGTTATGACTAAAAAATACCCATAAAATGTGGTTAGGGATTCTATTAAGATATTGGCACTGGTATTGGATGACCCAAAATGGTTTTTTTAATTTTGAATAAATGATAAGAAGATGTTCTCTTTTATAAGAGAGGGGAGGGGCACTCTTAGCATTTCTCAAAATATTAAATTAATATAAATTTATTAAAAATGGCTCCAAAGTGAGTTATTTATCAGATAAAATTATTATGGGTATAAATACCCTCATAAAATAAAAATTATATAATATTTTAATAAATTTATACCCTTATATTTTTGTTTTAACCCTTATTTGACTCCTTTAACTTTTACCATGACAGCATGGATTTTTACATTTTGAGGGTTAATATAGTTACTATAAGATGAAAAATTATCCATAAAAAGATCATTGATAATATTTTCAACCTTATCCTAATAACTTGTATATTTAAGATTTTTTAGAATTTTATATCATTTAAGAAAAATATTATTTACTATAAGATATCAATAATGTCAATTTTAAGAGCAATTCATTACTATAATTTTAATAATATTAAGATAAAAATTATAATTGAAAAAAAATATTACATAACTAACATTTCATGGTAATCTCTAAAATTATTTAATAATATTAATTATCTAAAATTATATTTATTTTAATATATTTAGTATCATTTATTTAATTTTTCCATTAATTAAATAATTAATACAACAGCATTGTGCAAGATTTTAAGGTAATTATTTCTATAAAAAAATTAAAAAAAATTATCATGATAATGAAAAATGTATTTTACTTAAAAATAATATTTATATTTAAACATATACTCAATATATCTCCATATTAAAAGTGTTATATTTATTAAAAAGATGATAACACATATTTAACTTTTCTTTAAATAGAATATTATAAATATCATAATCAATTAAAATAGAAAAAGGTTATATATTTGAACCTTAAATAATTATGGATAAAAAATACTCATCCCATAAAATTTGGGAAAGTGTAAGGATCATTTTATAGTTTATATCAAATTATTTATACCCTTAATTACCAGATTTACCCTTTACTAAGGTAACAAAAATTACCAAGGTTACTATTCATATTGAAAAAAATAAAAAAAGGTATTATTTACTAAATTTGGACCCATTGATTCCAATTATGAAATCAATTTATAAAAATTAAAAACACATAGGTTTTAGAATTTAATTTAAAACTAAAGTAGTAAAACGCAACAAAGGTAGTTTTTTGAAAAAATGCACTTTTTTAAATATAAAATATTTTTATACTGAGTTTAATTATAAAATAAATTTTCAGAAACATAATTGGGTTATTTTAAATTAAATTTAACTATTTAAAATTTAAATCTAATAAAAAAAATTACCTTGTAAATATATATAAATAAAATACTATTTTTAATAAAAAAACAGTATTTTTCACTATTCCTTGAAAAATAAATTATTTGTAGAACTTCTCTAAAACTTTAATTTCAAAATTGTGTTGAATTTAATATTAAAATAAATTTTTAAAATAAATTTTCCAAAATTTATATAAATTAATTATAATAATCACCCAAAAAAATAATAAAAAATTTTTTTTAAGAAAGAATATTTTTTAAGAATAAATTGATTTTACTACAAATATATTACTTATATTAAAAATAATTAATTAATACATTAGAAAATAGTATGAACATTATATATTTCATAAAGTTTTTAATTTTATTCATTCATTCTAATTTATTGGATAGGTTATAATGGTCACATTAAAATAATAAAATTTTGTTGTTTTTTATGCCCATTTTTGCATATCTTATATGCTATCAAACATAGTATTAATTTTTTTAAAATATCAGGATGTTACATTATCCACTCTTTAATAAATTTTTCCCTTTCAATTTCAACTTAAGCTCAGAAAATAGTGTTTGATGTTTCAAAATATCTTTATTGAAACCCCATATCATAAAAATCATCAATAAAGATTCATTTTAAAAAGAGGGAAATAAATGTATGAAGGTCACTTATGTTAACACATAGTTGATTTCCATATTGTAAAAAATGAACATGGAATAGAAAATTTAACACCCAAGGATAGGTAGAGAGTGATAGAGAACATGGTAAGGAGAAAGTTAACCATCACAAAACTCTAAATTTGTGATAGGTTAAAATTCCACAGATTTATTTGTGTGAAAATTAAATGGATAAAGTTTTTATTTAAATAACATTTTCCTAAAGTAGATTAATTCCTTTAAAATCTATACTAAACTCATAAGTAAATATACATATTTGAACGTTAGAGTTTCATCTTTTAATCTATTTCCACCATAAACTCGTCTTTTTCTCCAAATGATGAGTATAAATTTTTCATTACTAAAGCACTAGAATCAACTTCTACGGATCAAAAAATACAAAAAAGAAAAACAATTTCATACTAATATGGAAATCACTTAGGAAATTGTTAGGTGATTCACCCTTATCGCCCCTTGGTTTTTTGTTCAATCCCTATGGCCTTTCTAGATGAAATAGGTTTTCACATGGTCTATGGGATGTCCTTTTCTAAAACTATAAAATTATTATAAAATTCCCAAAAAATATGATAATATCATAAAAATAACCTTTATGTATTCAAAATTAAATAAAATTTTTGACTACAAATGTTATCTCATACTTTTAATTTTTAATCCCAAAAATTAATAACCCATAATTACCTCAAAAATAATTGTCTCTAAAAATATCATTAGTCACCTTAAATTTTCATAACTTAAAGCCTCAAAAGGGGTTTCTAAGACAATGACCTTATGATCAACATTACAATTATAAAACCATGATGGTATACCTAACTCTTAATATAACATCACTTGAAAAAATCCTAATCTCTAAAGTTATCTAAACCCTTCCTTGAAACCAACTATAAGGATCGGTAATTAAAAATTACATATTATAATTATTTTAAACTAGAATTAACATTAGTACTGTAATGCCCCGGTTCTAGAAACCACCCAGAGGTGCCCCGTACCCGGTTAGTCACATAGCCTCAAGTTCATTTCCCCTAATGCTAGAGGATGCCGACTAGCAGTGAGGGCCTTGGGTGTGATAGTGGGAAACTATTCCCTCATTGGCAGAGTAACACAATAGAAGAGAAATAGATAACAATAGTAGAAATAGTAATAATGGAATAAAATAGTTTACAACAGAAGATGGAGCAAATATATAATGATGCATGATACATATATCTAGGAAATAATCCAAACACGTCAAAATAATGAAATACAGTACTAAACCAAAGTACAAAAGAAAATAGTAAACAACTCCTCAGCATCGTAAGCCTCATCTTGGTCTCATGCTCTCCATCTTCAAAGCAGTCAAGTACCTGAAGTAGAGGGGCTCTTTCCCTTATCTATACATGCAATAATATAATCTATTTGGGCCCAAAAGCAGGACCCAAATAGGGTGTGAGACTAAATACCAATAGGCAGCCCCCAAGAGATCTATGCCTAACAGTAATAGAATATATATGGCAGGAAATGAGAAAAAGAAGCAGTAAACAAGGAAGTACTCAACAGTAAACATTCCTACAGTTTCAAAGCAATCAAAAACCACATACCAAGTAAGTAGATAATCACAAATAGGTAACCCTCAGGGATGTTATCACAGGCTAAACCCCTCTATTCCTACCTAGAAAACATAAGAAACCCTCTAGGAAGTATACACAGTCTAACCCCTCTGGTTCAGCTTTAGCACAAACTCTCTGAGGAAGCACTCACCGTCAATTCCCCATGTACTCTCAAATCGGTAACAAAAAGGTGCTCTAGGGAAGCACTTACATCCCATTCCCCCTATGGCCCACATCAACGAACTATAGACACTCTGAGGAATCACTTACGTTAATTCCCCCTATGGTCTCGCATTGTAACAGAAAAAACAAACCCTATGGAGAATCCCTCACGTAGATTCTCCATATGGTCTACTACACCAGGTTCTCATGGCCCTGTGTAAGTCAACAAGCACAGCAATACATGGAAGCCAAAGTAAACCTCAAGAGCTATTGGCTAAACAATCTACAGTATAACAACATGTCAGATAAAACACTCCATTCTAACAATACTAGGCATGGAAAACAAAGCTGCATCCTAATAGGAAAAACTAGACCAAACGGTCAAAACAAGCAAACATTAGAAAAACCTTCATAGCATGGAAAAATAAACCCTATTCACAACATATAACCCCTATACAAACAACCAAGGCATAGTAGGTAAACATTAGGGCTAAAAACATAAACACGCAATACCCCGTTCAAGGGTATTGGGAACTTTTGCACATATAATTCAAAGACTAACTAAGGAAAGTCCCAAACCACCTACCTCAGTGTTGTATGATCATTATACGTGAACCTCAAGCCTTGAATCACCCTAGAATACCAAATATCTACAAAAACATCTAAAACGTTCAACCCATGATATCTTACTAGATAGAAAGAATCAGAAAAAGGTGCTCATGAAGAAGAGAGAACTCACCGATGTGATTCCAATGCTACTGAGGGAGTTCAATTTGGAGAACAGATGCTCGATCGGGGGCTCAGAAAAGATTCGCGTCGTATGGACGGTCTTGGATGAACTAGTCCAAGAAGAGATGTGTTCTTTCCGTCAGACGTGATCCTATCACGTTTAATGAAATAAAAGTACACAGTGTGTACTCGCCTTATTCGGCCACTATATAAGGCGGTCTCCAAGTCACCACACACGGTTGTGTGCTCTGCCGTTACATGGCTAGCACATGGATACATGTGGAAAAATATTACATGGCATGTACATATAATTACACTATGTGTACTTCAAAAATTTACAGAAACTCCCCTTTTCCTCAAAAACACCAGAGAAGAGAAAAACATACCTGAAAAGAAGATCTGGGTTCTTAAAAACTTCCCCCCATTAAAAAACGCATCCATTAATATCCCTATAAAGACGGATTATAAGAAGATTCCTTGAAAAGCTCCGGATACTAAGATCGTACATCGACCTCCCTCTCTCAGGTCTTGTCCTATACTCGCTCGTGTAGCCATAGCACTCGTACCAGAGGAATATACCAACCATGGAGAACCTTGTCACTTACATCAAAAATCTGGATAGGATTCTCCTCAAACTAGGTTTATGCCTCTAACTCAACCTCCTCAGGTTGAAAAACATGATACAGGTCTGAGAAGTAACATTGAAGCTGAGAAACATGGAAGATGTTGTGCATAGCCTAGTACCTCTATGGTAACTAAAACTGATAGGAAACTGGCCCGACCCTCTCCAAAACATCAAATGGCCCAATATACCTCGGTGAAATATTACCCTGTCTCCTAATCCTCTTATTCCCAACCTCGGTGTGACACATAGGGGAACCTCATCTCTGACCTTGACCTTCAGAGGTTGTCTCTGACGATCAGTATAAGACTTGTGACGAGACTGTGCAGTAGCCATACACTTCTGAATCAACTTTATCTGCTTTGTGGTCTCCTGGACAAGATAGGGTCCCAGCATAGCTACCTCACCTGCCTCCAGCCAACATAAGGGTGATCGGTATGTCCTACCATACAAAGCCTCATAAGGTGTCATCTGAATAGTTTCTCGAAAACTATTATTGCAGGAAAACTCCACAAGAGGTATATGATTCTCCCAATAACCTCCAAAATACAGGATGCATGCTTGAAGCATGTCCTTAAGCACCTGAATTGTACGATCAGACTGGCCATCTGTCTGGGGATGGTAAGCTATACTCAAAAGTACTTGTATACCAAGAGCCTTATGTAATCCCTGCCAGACCTGAGAAGTAAAACGTGTGTCCCTGTCTGATAAAATAGAGTGTGGAACCCCATGTAAACATATATTCTCTCGGAGGTACAACTTTCCCAGCTCATCAACATTTAAGGTCTCCTTAATTAGAAAGAATTGAGCAGCCTTCATGAGTCTATCAATGACAACCCACACTGCATCATTCCCTCGAGGTGACCTTGGTAAACCTGTCACGAAATCCTTCGTGACATTATTCCACTTCCACTTGGGAATGGGTAACTACTGCAGAAGCCATGCTGGTCATTGATGCTCGGCATTCACCTACTGACAGGTGGAACACCTCATAAAAAAACTAGCAACATCACTCTTAATACCTAGCCACCAATACTGATGGTGTAGATCATGATACATCTTAGTGATTCCATGATGAACTATCCAAACTGAGGAGTGAAAGTCCCGCATCATCTCCTCACGTATGTCTGCTGACACCCATACGCGCCCATGAAAATGCAAGATCTCATCCTCGTCTATGGTCCATACAGGAATAGGGTCCTCTACTAACACTCTTTCCCATAGGACTAGGCCTTCTAAATCTAATAGCTTCCTCATTTTCCCTCAATCAAGAAGTGTAGAGGTAACAACTATAAAAGAAAGAAACATTTGCACCTGTCTGTCGTGCACCTCCAAATGCATCTCGGAGAACAGAGCCATAAGCTGCCACTCACTTATGGCCTCCTAAACTGCCTCTATTTGAGTCCTCTGGATAAATGCATTAGTTACTACGTTTCCTTTTTCAGTCTTATAGGCAAGCTCAAATTCAAAGGACTGAAAGTACTCAACTCACCTTCACTGTCTCAAATTCAGGTCACGCTGAGTGAAGATATACTTGAGACTTTTTTGGTCGGTGAAAAAAACAAAATTCTATCCTAGAAGATAATGTCTCCAACAACATAAGGCATGAACAATAGTGGAAAATTCGAGATTTTATGTTGGGTAATTCCTCTCATGTGGCCTCAATTGTTGAGACTCATATGCAACGACTCTTTCCCCCTACATAAGCACTGCTCCCAGCCCAATACCTGAATCATCCCAGTAAACAGTGTAGCTCTTTCCTGGATCTATAAAAACTAGTATCGATGCTGAAGTCAACCTCCCTTTTATCTCCTAAAAGGATGACTCACAAGAATCTGACCACAAGAACTTTTCACCCTTCTTAGTCAGGCCCATCAGTGGCGCTGCTAAGCATGAAAAGTCCTATATGAAATTTCTGTAGTATCCAACCAGCCCTAGAAAACTCTGTACCTCAAAGACGTTCTTTGTCTTCTCCTAGGAAACTAATACTATCACTTTCTCTATGTCTATTGATACTCTTATCTCCCAGATAACATGACCCAATAATTGAATCGTATCCATCCAAAAGTGGCCTTTTGAGATCTTAGCATATAACTGATGCCCTATTACTGTACTCAGAACGATCTCAAGATGGGTAGAATGGTTATGTCGAGTGTGAGTACACCAAGATATCATCCATGAAGACCACCACGAAGGAATCCAAGTATAGATGGAACACTCAGTTCATTAGTTCCATGAAAACTGCAGTTATTTTCATGAGATATAATGGTATAACAACATACTCGTATAGACTATACCTACTTTGAAAGGTTGTAAGGGGTATATCAAATGGTCTAATGTGAAACTGATGGTAACCGGATCTTAAGTAAATATTAAATAACAATCGATATCCTCATATATGATCAAAGAAATCATCAATCCTCGGCAAGGAATATCGTTTCTTGACCATCAACTGATTCAACTTCCGATAATTCACACAAAGTATGAGGGTATCGTCCTCCTTCTTCTCAAAACAGGACAGGAAAACCCCAAGGAGAAGTACTAGGTTGGATAAAACCCTTTGCCTACAACTACTCCAACTACTTCTTGAGCTCATGCAACTCTGGTGTAGCCATCCTATAAGGAGGAATATATACTGGTGCCACTCCTGGCACAAGATCAATAGAAAATTCCACCTCTCTCTTCAGAGTAAAACCTGAAAATTCCTCTGGAAATATGTCCTTGAAACGATCCACCACTGGGGGAAAGCCCTTCTGTGAAGTCCCCTAGTCATCTAGATATAGACTAGAAATCTGGGCTTTAACTCCTCCCAACCCATAAAGCTCAGGTCCTAATCTACTCACCTAGACATCCCACTCTCCCTTATGAAGAAACGATCCGCCCTTTGGTGATATGAAACTCACCCTACGGCGATAGAAACCGAAAACTGTCTTGAAGGGAACTAACCATTCCATTACAAAAATGACATCATAGCTCGTTATCTCTAAGACATAGAGGTCCCAAAAGAAGTGACACCCAACAACCTTAAGAGGGAACTTATTGCATTGACATACACCAGTCATTCTAGCCCCAAATAGATTGTCTAATGTCATGATATCAGTAGAAGAAAAGATACAGAGCCTAAGGCTCTCCACAACAGAAACTGATATAAAGATAAGGGAAGCTCATGTATTGAAAAGAGCTGAAACTAAAACTGACACAACTAGGATCATACCTTGAATTGTAGAGGGTCTGGGATCCTACTACTTCTGAGTCTTCTCCACTAGAAAAGTCTGACCTACACCGTGGCCCTATGACCCTGCCTGAACACTCTAAGCTGATCCACCTTGTTGTCGATGAAAGCCTGATGACTGACTACCAAGTCCACGACCTCCACCTCGGCCTGAATGTCCAGAAGAACTCCAGTTCCTAGACTGATGAGAAACTGGTGGCACTACTCTTAAATGTGGAGTCGTAAAAGAACCCATGTCACGAGCTGCTGGTGAAACGATATAATAGAAACGCTGATGATGACCCATATTTCCGTAAGATCAGAACTCCATTGGGTCTCTTGGGCAATGTTCCCTCACATTCCCACTCTTCCCATACTGGTAGCACACCAAATAGATACTAGAAGAAGTGTCTCGCCTTCTTAGATCACCGTGTGAAGACCCCCTATGGTGATTCCTACTGTGAGTAGGAGGGATACTAACTCTGGATGTTGAACCTCCATGGATCACAACTTCTGAATCCCTCAAATTTCACTCTGTGATCAGTTCCTGGTTGATGATAGAAGTGATGGAAGTCAACCTGAAGATGTTCACCTACAATTGGATGTTGTTCCATAGACCATCCTCAAACATCCTTGCTAGAAATAACTCATAACCACCTAGAATAGGCATGAATCGGTGCAGCTCAGTGAAGGGAGAAGAATACTCCATAACGAAAAGAGTACCCTGCTCCTGACTCATGAACTCTTAGGCTCGATCGGCCCTCAAGGTTTTCAAATAAAAGTTATCATAGAAGGCATGCTTGAACTCACCCTGGGCCATAACCTGCTGGCATCGTGCTTATGAGATAGCATCCCACCATCTCTTAGTAGAGTCCCAAAGCATGTATGTAGTGAGCTTGACCCTCCTCTCTGGAGGTGTATCTAGATGTTCAAAGATAGAAATCATGGCTTCTAACCATGAATCTGTAGCCTGAGTTCCTCCTTCCTTGGTGAAAGTGGGAGGATGTTGCTACTGGAAAACCCACATCAACTCTACCATAGAAGGGGCAGGATGCAGTACTCCTTGGAAGGTTTGCATGAACCTCATGAAGCCCTCTCAGAACTGTGCATCAACACCTATGTTCGGAAGGACGGTTGGTGCCAAGACTGACACTACTAGAGTGTAGTACCCTATACACACAGTGTTTTTGTCACGACCCGCCCTCGGGGTCCGTGCCGTGACTACCCCAAGCCCGCCTTCCATAGGCCAGGGGCTGGCGACTAGCACCAAGGCGTAAATCCCAGTAAAAAGGGAAGGCATTGCCTTTGTAAAGTAAACAAACACCACAGAGTAAGCAAGCGGAAAGTAACACTAAGAAAAAAACAGAGTACAACTAAAAGTGCGGAAAGTAAAAAGGGGCCGGAAATACAAGCCCAACTGTAAAGTACAACTCGAAAGGGAAAACAGCAACTGAAAAGTAAAGCAGCTACGCCGAGCTGTCCACTGGAAACCCCACCTGAAGGGTGGGTACAGATAGCTCCTCTGCTCCTCGGGTCCCGCCGTCTGCTCCAAGTATGTCCCGCCCAGTGGTCTGCCTCTGGGTACCGCCACGTCGTATAGTCCACCTCCAGGTACCGTCCAGTCCTCGAACACTCGGCCTCTGCCAGTACTGGCCGTCGTCTGCAACCAACACAACGAGGTGCGGGCATAGCCCGTGCAGGGGTGAGTATAACGATACTCAGTAGGGACCCCGAGACCCTCAAGGTCTCACTAAAACCAACAAGGATAACCACAAGAAGATCACAACAGATAAACTCTACTTAGGTATATGCCCATACATATACCTAAGTTATCAAGTAACCCATCTCAGTCATGAGGAAACACAAGAATCATGAGATCAACGGATAACCACTACCCAGGTATATGCCCATACATATACCTAAGTTATCAAGTAACCCATCTCAGTCATGAGGAAACACAAAGGTCAAAGTCTCAGCTCAAACCAGGATTTTCATTATCGAAACCGTAACTGCTGAAGAGCTCCGTCTCTAGAGTGTACAGTGGTCCTGTCACGACTCCGAGGCTGCCGCTCACTAACCTAGGACTGCTGAAGTACTCCTCCTGTCGAGTATTGCGGGTTTGCTGCCAACTACCAGGCGCTCCGTCCGCTGAGGGTCTGCTGCCAAATACCGGGCGCTACCCAGATAGCCTACTGAGGTACTCCTCCTGTCGAGTACCGCGGGTCTGCTGCCAACTACCAGGCGCTCCGTCCGCCGTGGGTCTGCCGCCAAATACCGGGCGCTCCGTCCACTGGGCTAGTCGACTCACTCCAAGTCGAGTCGGTCAAGCAGTCGTCAGGTCTCAGCCGGCTACACGGTCTCCGTACTCTGCACGCTCGTCTCCGGGAGGGTCCGCTCCACGAGCTACTGGTCGATACTCCAAGTATCACAAAGTCCCACGAAGAAGTGTCTCAAAGGTCCGTCTCGTCACAGGGGTCTCAACGCAACAGACGGCGCGTCGATCGGACACCCGGTCTGTGAGTTATTAGCCTTTTCGTCCCAGGGGCCCGGTTGGTTTCGACTGCGAACCAAACCCGGCCGTATCTCAACTGTACCCCGAACTCCCATAGGGTAAACTCAAAGGGACTGTTACTCAACGTAACCACCAACGCCGCTGACGGCTCGTCAAGCGGACGTCCTGTCTAAAAGATATCAGCTTTCCCGTTCCAGGGGCCCGGTTGGATTTCGGGTACATTCCAACCCGGCCATACTCCGACTGCATCCAAAACTCGGGCGGAGTATGTCAAAAGTTCCGTCTCATCAAGAGGAAGTCAACGAAACAGACGGCGCGTCAATCGGACGCCCGGTCTGTGAGTTATTGGCATTTTCGTCTCCGGGGCCCGGTTGGTTTTTAAGGAAAAACCAACCCGACCGTACTCCACCTGCGTCCAAACCTCGGGCGGAGTATTCCAAAAGATCCGATTCACTAAGAGGAACACAACGCGACTGACGGCGCGTCAATCGGACGTTCGTGGCTCAAGATATGAGCGTTTCCGCTCCGAAGGCCCGGTTGGTTTCGTGAACGAACCAACCCGGCCAAACTCAAAGTAACCCTAAACCTTGAGTGCGATATATCGAAACGACCGTCTCGATCCAAGGATCGCGTTGCCGCAGACGGTTCGTCATTCGGAGGTCCGAGGCTCAAGTTATGAGCCAAAAACCAAATCAGGTTCGAAACGGGGGGGTCCGGGTCCGGGCCGACCCGGCCCGACCCCCCCCCCCCCCCCCCAGGGGCGGCGCGGCGGCCGGCGGCGGCGGTCGGCGGCGGCGGACGGCGGCGGCTGGCGGCGGCGGCGGGCGGCGGCGGCGGACGGCGGCGGCTGGCGGCGGCGGCGGGCGGCGCGGCGGCGGCGGCGGCGGCGGCGGGCCGCGCTGGCGGCGGGGTGCCGCGAGGTGGCGGCACGGTCGGCACGCGGGGGCTAAGCCCCCGCTTCTACAAGGGCGGCGCGGCTATGCCGCGCCGTTTTGACAAATGGCCCCCCTCCAGGGGGCCCGCTTCTTGGAAAACCGGGGGGGCTGTTGCCCCCCCCCTTGTCATGGATGAACCGCCCCCCTCTCTTAAAGAGGGGGTTTTATTTAAGTGGCCGGGGAATTAAATTCCCCGGTTTTTAATGGTATCCGGCCGGCCAGCTGGCCGGCCGGTTTTCTCTAACGGGACCGGAATTTCCGGTCCCCCTTCGGCTTCCGACGCCGGCGGCCCGGCCGCCGGTCTCTTCTTCCGCCGCGGCCCGGAACCGGCCGCGGTCTTCTCGTCCCGCCGCGGCCCGGAACCGGCCGCGGTCTCCTCGTCCCGCCGCGGCCCGGAACCGGCCGCGGTATTCGTCGTCCGGCGCGGTGCGACGGCACCGCGCCCCTTTCGCCGTGCCATGATTCCTTCCAACGCGGCGCGACGGCGTCGCGTTCTTGAAGATTCTCCTCGGCGTAGCGCGACGGCGTTGCGTAAAATAAACGCACAATCATCCGCGTGGTGCGACGGCACCACGCCACTTGCTTCCACCCGCAAGAACAAACAAGAACGTTGGAGGGGGTTCGGCCGTGTTCGTACGGTCCGGCCCCCCTCACGTTAAATTAATAACGCAACTTTAAATAAACAACATCATCACGTTAGATATACGAACCACGAGCAAGAATGAGATAATTAAATATTAAATCAACATTCCCTACCTCGGTTTTAAGATTCGAAGAATCGTCTACGATCCGCGGAAGACGGCGTCGCGGAAGTCGGGCGTCGCGGTCGTCGTTCGTCAAATCCGTTGACGAAGAGATGCGTCCGAAGAGGCACGTCGTTGGCGAATCCTTGTACGCCGACGAAGGTTGTCCGAGGAAGGTGCGGTGTTCTCTCTCGTTGACACCGAAGACGAAGACGAGCGGAGCGGCGTTCTCGATAGTCGCACGTTGACGGAGTCGTGGAAAATCGGTGTCGATTCCTTTGACGTCGGAGGAAGAGTCGTTGTCGAAGGCGTTCGTCGCGGAAAACCGTCGCGGAAGGGATGACGCGGAAGAAGAACGTCGTGTCGCGGATACGGCGTCGCGGATGGATCGTGTTCTTCGGCGGAGAAGTTCTTCGTTGAAGAACGACGTTCTTCGCGTTCTTCGTTGAGGTTCAAGAAGAAGAAGAGGAGCTCTCCACCTCTCAAGAAGACAAACGATCAACCCAAAATAAAATAAGATAACATCTTATTTTATTATTACAAAACATAAAAGAATTTCAAAAGTTTGAAATTCAAAATGGCTAACCCCAAAATTAACTCACTTATTTAATATACAAGAGTTGTATAATTAAAAAGAAGTTAAGTTATCAAGCCATTAAGAGGGAGAGTGGGGAGTTGAAAAGGTGTGGGTTCGTGTGGGCCCCACCACACTTAATCCTCCCAAGGGAGGTTAAGTGGGTGTGGGTCCCACTCCCAACCACCTTTGATAGGATTTAACTTGATGAAATAAAATTGTTCTTCACAATTTTATTTAACTCAATCTAAAAAAAAAACCCCAAAACGTAACTTTCAACCCGCAACAAACGCAACTCCCGAAAAGGTCTCTTTAAGCGAAAATCGGCGCTGCGAGTTCATCGGTGCCCTCGGATTTCAATTCCGAGCACCGGATCAAAAGTTAGGAATTCCCGCTCGTTCGTTCACTGAACGTACCCGAGCCAAACTTCGGAAATTAATTCCGGGCACTCCGGGCCTCGGAATCATGTGCCGTCTGAAACCGCGCTCTTGTAAAATTCTAAAGAAAATTAAGAAAAAAATTCCCTTGAATTTTACGGGTCTTTACATTACTCCCACCTCAGGGCTTTACGTCCCCGTAAAGCTACATCAAAAACTAGGGAAACAAAAGAGGGTACTGAACACGCATCTGAGCCTCCCGCTCCCATGTGCTCTCCTGGAGATCCCATGCCACCATCTGTTGCGCACAAGAGGAATCGATCGCCCATGTAGGACCCGCTCCTGTCGATCCTCTATCTCCACCGGGACCTCCGTAGAAGTCGCCCCATCGTCAACGTCAAGCTCCTCAGCTGGAAAACGTGGAAGACGTCGTGCACCCGGTGCAACTGAGGTGGTAGAGTCAGGCGATAAGCCACCTCGCCAACCTTGCTGAGGACCTGGAAGGGTCTGTTGAAGCGCGGAGATATTTTGTCGCCTCGGCCAAAACTCCGAATACCACGTCGAGGTGAGACCCGCAAGAAGACGTGGTCACCATCCTCGAACTCTAGTGGCCTCCGCCTCCTGTCAGCGTATGACTTCTGCCGGCTCTGTGTTGTCCTTATCCGCTCCTGGATGACATGGACCTCCTCTGACGTGGCCCGGACCATCTCTGGTTCCACAAGAGCTGCGAGATTTCTTCTTTGCCGAAAAGAGAAACCTGGTCTCATCCCCTGGATGAACCACATTCTTTGCCTAAAACAGTCAATCCTAACATGGATGATACTAATCCATACCAAGGATGACGTCGTAAGGCCTCGACGCTACTACTAAGAGATCCAACCGTTACTCTCGCCTCCAAGGGTTGAGTCACACTGTCGGCATCAGTGTGTGGTAACTGGTCTCCTCCAGTAGATGTCTCACAAGTGAGGGTCAAGTCAACAGTCAACTGGAACCTCTTAGTAACATCACAAAAGAGGACAGGAATGAAAACATCACAAAGGATGCGTCTTTTATTATTGCAGCTCATAATACAAGACGCTACACAAAAGCAACATCAACATGGAACTAGAAGTACAAAAGACGTATCCACTAGTTCCTTCCCTGTCCACCTGCTCCCAGATCTCCATGATCGTAAGCTTCAGCTGCCTGAAGCTGTGCTCTCGCATGTCCACCTACTCCCTGTGGTCGGGGTGGACCTCCTGGTGGTGGTGGTGGCAGAGCCTCAAAGCGTCGTCCACCACCTGCTGCTCGGCCAGCTCCTCTGCCTCGTCCGCCTCCTCCCTGCAGACCGCCACGGTCGAACCTCTGCCTCTGCCTAGGTGGTTCCTCGACCGTCTACTGCTCCTCCGCATGGCGGGTCGGGCAGTCACGAGCCATGTGGCCTTGCCCGCCGCATGCAAAGCACTGTCTTCCACTCAAAAGACTGACTCCGCGCTGTGTGCCCTGCACTGCTGAGCCAGTGCCCTGAGGTCGTCTGCCTGAAGGTCTGGTCTGTCTGAACCCCTGAGTCATCTGTCGGCTACCTGCTACCGAAGACTCCGCTACGTGCCGCCCTGCGGTGGGTCGCTGCGCTGGTGAAGACTCAGCAAGGAAGCTCTCAATCAGAAGGGCTCGCTCCAGTACTCCAGTCTGAGTCGGTAAGCTGAGGGAGATCAGTGATGCCCTGATCTCGTGTCTCAAACCCTGCTCGAAGGTCCGGGCCCGGAAGAATGGGTCCCGTACCATGTCGGTCGAGTAGCGCGAGAGATCGGTAAATCTCGCCGAGTACTGAGCGACCGTCATGCTGCCCTGCCGCAGCTGAAGAAGCTCCTGGATGCGCACCGCTCGGAGGGTGGCCGGGACGAACTCCGAGCGGAAGAGGCTCTCAAAGTCCGTCCAAAGTAGAGATGCCTCATCGTGCACCTGGAGCATCAAGCTCCACCATCGTCCTGCTGCTGCGTGTAGTAGGCTCGCAGCGAGGATCACCATGAGGTCTGCTGGTGTCCTCACTAGCCTAAACACTCGTACCACTGCCTCCAGCCAGTCCTCTGCAGCCTGGGGATCCGTCTCCCCGCGAAACCTGGGCGGTCGCTGGCGCTGAAACTCATGCAGTGCGCTGAGGCGACGTGCATCGTCAGCGGCTGCTGCTGGAAGCATCGGGGGCTCGGCGGGTAGAGCTACCGCCGGTGCCACTGCTGACAAAGGGCCCTGCACCGAGGCCTCGTCGCTCGGTGGGCTGTCGTCACGTTCGATTCTCGGAACCCTAACTGGCTGCCGTCGTGGGGCCATCCTGAAAGAAACAACGTAACACGATCAAACGATTATACCTGGTGAGCTGACCTGGTTTGAGCTGTTTTAAGGGGAAAAAAACCTTTGAAAACACACACGTAATCAGTGTTTTCGTGCACAAAGTCGGAAATCAGTTGTCAGGGTCCTGGTGTATGGATACGTCGGCCGCCCGCACCAACACTGGACTCCCTGAACTGAAAACCACACTCGGTACCCTTAACACTATTGCTTCACAGAAAGAAAGATCAGAGTCTGCGGTAGAACCGACCACCTCTGATACCAATTTGTCACGACCCGCCCTCGGGGTCCGTGCCGTGACTACCCCAAGCCCGCCTTCCATAGGCCAGGGGCTGGCGACTAGCACCAAGGCGTAAATCCCAGTAAAAAGGGAAGGCATTGCCTTTGTAAAGTAAACAAACACCACAGAGTAAGCAAGCGGAAAGTAACACTAAGAAAAAAACAGAGTACAACTAAAAGTGCGGAAAGTAAAAAGGGGCCGGAAATACAAGCCCAACTGTAAAGTACAACTCGAAAGGGAAAACAGCAACTGAAAAGTAAAGCAGCTACGTCGAGCTGTCCACTGGAAACCCCACCTGAAGGGTGGGTACAGATAGCTCCTCTGCTCCTCGGGTCCCGCCGTCTGCTCCAAGTATGTCCCGCCCAGTGGTCTGCCTCTGGGTACCGCCACGTCGTATAGTCCACCTCCAGGTACCGTCCAGTCCTCGAACACTCGGCCTCTGCCAGTACTGGCCGTCGTCTGCAACCAACACAACGAGGTGCGGGCATAGCCCGTGCAGGGGTGAGTATAACGATACTCAGTAGGGACCCCGAGACCCTCAAGGTCTCACTAAAACCAACAAGGATAACCACAAGAAGATCACAACAGATAAACTCTACTTAGGTATATGCCCATACATATACCTAAGTTATCAAGTAACCCATCTCAGTCATGAGGAAACACAAGAATCATGAGATCAACGGATAACCACTACCCAGGTATATGCCCATACATATACCTAAGTTATCAAGTAACCCATCTCAGTCATGAGGAAACACAAAGGTCAAAGTCTCAGCTCAAACCAGGATTTTCATTATCGAAACCGTAACTGCTGAAGAGCTCCGTCTCTAGAGTGTACAGTGGTCCTGTCACGACTCCGAGGCTGCCGCTCACTAACCTAGGACTGCTGAAGTACTCCTCCTGTCGAGTACTGCGGGTCTGCTGCCAACTACCAGGCGCTCCGTCCGCTGAGGGTCTGCTGCCAAATACCGGGCGCTACCCAGATAGCCTACTGAGGTACTCCTCCTGTCGAGTACCGCGGGTCTGCTGCCAACTACCAGGCGCTCCGTCCGCCGTGGGTCTGCCGCCAAATACCGGGCGCTCCGTCCACTGGGCTAGTCGACTCACTCCAAGTCGAGTCGGTCAAGCAGTCGTCAGGTCTCAGCCGGCTACACGGTCTCCGTACTCTGCACGCTCGTCTCCGGGAGGGTCCGCTCCACGAGCTACTGGTCGATACTCCAAGTATCACAAAGTCCCACGAAGAAGTGTCTCAAAGGTCCGTCTCGTCACAGGGGTCTCAACGCAACAGACGGCGCGTCGATCGGACACCCGGTCTGTGAGTTATTAGCCTTTTCGTCCCAGGGGCCCGGTTGGTTTCGAGTGCGAACCAAACCCGGCCGTATCTCAACTGTACCCCGAACTCCCATAGGGTAAACTCAAAGGGACTGTTACTCAACGTAACCACCAACGCCGCTGACGGCTCGTCAAGCGGACGTCCTGTCTAAAAGATATCAGCTTTCCCGTTCCAGGGGCCCGGTTGGATTTCGGGTACATTCCAACCCGGCCATACTCCGACTGCATCCAAAACTCGGGCGGAGTATGTCAAAAGTTCCGTCTCATCAAGAGGAAGTCAACGAAACAGACGGCGCGTCAATCGGACGCCCGGTCTATGAGTTATTGGCATTTTCGTCTCCGGGGCCCGGTTGGTTTTTAAGGAAAAACCAACCCGACCGTACTCCACCTGCGTCCAAACCTCGGGCGGAGTATGCCGAAAGATCCGATTCACTAAGAGGAACACAACGCGACTGACGGCGCGTCAATCGGACGTTCGTGGCTCAAGATATGAGCGTTTCCGCTCCGAAGGCCCGGTTGGTTTCGTGAACGAACCAACCCGGCCGAACTCAAAGTAACCCGAAACCTTGAGTGCGATATATCGAAACGACCGTCTCGATCCAAGGATCGCGTTGCCGCAGACGGTTCGTCATTCGGAGGTCCGAGGCTCAAGTTATGAGCCAAAAACCAAATCAGGTTCGAAACGGGGGGGTCCGGGTCCGGGCCGACCCGGCCCGACCCCCCCCCCCCCCCCCCCGGGGCGGCGCGGCGGCCGGCGGCGGCGGTCGGCGGCGGCGGACGGCGGCGGCGGGCCGCGCTGGCGGCGGCGGCGGCGGGCCGCGCTGGCGGCGGGGTGCCGCGAGGTGGCGGCACGGTCAGCACGCGGGGGCTAAGCCCCCGCTTCTACAAGGGCGGCGCGGCTATGCCGCGCCGTTTTGACAAATGGCCCCCCTCCAGGGGGCCCGCTTCTTGGAAAACCGGGGGGGCTGTTGCCCCCCCCTTGTCATGGATGAACCGCCCCCCTCTCTTAAAGAGGGGGTTTTATTTAAGTGGCCGGGGAATTAAATTCCCCGGTTTTTAATGGTATCCGGCCGGCCAGCTGGCCGGCCGGTTTTCTCTAACGGGACCGGAATTTCCGGTCCCCCTTCGGCTTCCGACGCCGGCGGCCCGGCCGCCGGTCTCTTCTTCCGCCGCGGCCCGGAACCGGCCACGGTCTTCTCGTCCCGCCGCGGCCCGGAACCGGCCGCGGTCTCCTCGTCCCGCCGCGGCCCGGAACCGGCCGCGGTATTCGTCGTCCGGCGCGGTGCGACGGCACCGCGCCCCTTTCGCCGTGCCATGATTCCTTCCAACACGGCGCGACGGCGTCGCGTTCTTGAAGATTCTCCTCGGCGTAGCGCGACGGCGTTGCGTAAAATAAACGCACAATCATCCGCGTGGTGCGACGGCACCACGCCACTTGCTTCCACCCGCAAGAACAAACAAGAACGTTGGAGGGGGTTCGGCCGTGTTCGTACGGTCCGGCCCCCCTCACGTTAAATTAATAACGCAACTTTAAATAAACAACATCATCACGTTAGATATACGAACCACGAGCAAGAATGAGATAATTAAATATTAAATCAACATTCCCTACCTCGGTTTTAAGATTCGAAGAATCGTCTACGATCCGCGGAAGACGGCGTCGCGGAAGTCGGGCGTCGCGGTCGTCGTTCGTCAAATCCGTTGACGAAGAGACGCGTCCGAAGAGGCACGTCGTTGGCGAATCCTTGTACGCCGACGAAGGTTGTCCGAGGAAGGTGCGGTGTTCTCTCTCGTTGACACCGAAGACGAAGACGAGCGGAGCGGCGTTCTCGATAGTCGCACGTTGACGGAGTCGTGGAAAATCGGTGTCGATTCCTTTGACGTCGGAGGAAGAGTCGTTGTCGAAGGCGTTCGTCGCGGAAAACCGTCGCGGAAGGGATGACGCGGAAGAAGAACGTCGCGTCGCGGATACGGCGTCGCGGATGGATCGTGTTCTTCGGCGGAGAAGTTCTTCGTTGAAGAACGACGTTCTTCGCGTTCTTCGTTGAGGTTCAAGAAGAAGAAGAGGAGCTCTCCACCTCTCAAGAAGACAAACGATCAACCCAAAATAAAATAAGATAACATCTTATTTTATTATTACAAAACATAAAAGAATTTCAAAAGTTTGAAATTCAAAATGGCTAACCCCAAAATTAACTCACTTATTTAATATACAAGAGTTGTATAATTAAAAAGAAGTTAAGTTATCAAGCCATTAAGAGGGAGAGTGGGGAGTTGAAAAGGTGTGGGTTCGTGTGGGCCCCACCACACTTAATCCTCCCAAGGGAGGTTAAGTGGGTGTGGGTCCCACTCCCAACACCTATGTTCGGAAGGACGGTTGGTGCCAAGACTGACACTACTAGAGTGTAGTACCCTATACACACAGTGTTTTGTCTTAAAACACAGTGTGTACTTGAATACTCTTTCCCTGCCCAAGTTCTTCTACATGGTTAAGCCACACAATTCTCCTAGAATAAGGCTACACAGCGTGTTAGTGCCAGACACAGTGTGTACTAGACGAGCTTCACCGACCCGTGTTGTTAGTGACACGGCCGGATACACACCTCACACTATATGGTGTGTTCCAGATGGACACGGTGTGTAATAGGAAGATTTTGATGAACTGTGTTGTTCGTTACATGGCCAGGTACTCAGGTTACACTACACAGCATGTTCCAGATGGATGCAACATGTATTAGAAAAGACTCAACTGACATGTGTTGTTAGTGACACGGCCGGTTACATAGTTCTACAATATGACATGTACATCTGGTACATTGCATATCCTACCAAAGATTCCAAACCCTGTGTCCCCACCCACACAGTCTGAGACACAGTTATCAACTACACGGTGTGTACATATAGTACACAGTGTATACTTAAGAAAAAAAATTCTTCCTAAATGGAAGAACACATGGCATGTATTCATTATTACACGATGTGTATTCTGAGTTTTTATGGACAAAAAGTCCCAGAAACCCCTAAAAACCCCATAAGAACACTGAAACAAACATTAAAGTTCCAAATTTCAATCCTTGACATCCCATACTCCCCGTGAATTAAAGACTGGCATATTATACATGTCATAAACAAGGATAACAGTGCAATGATCCACCAAATTTCGGTCTGTGAGGGCCCAAAACACCTCAAGAACCAAAGTTTGGCATTCATTAAACCAAAATATTCACAATTGAATGGTCTATCAAATAAAGGAATTCTATCAAGGAATCTGTCACAATAGCATGCATATCTTTCACAACATCTATCACAACAACATGTAATTTCTAATGCACCCTAAATGGCAAGGCAAGAATGCATGACATGTGATTTCTTGAAAGTGCCTATATGATGCATGAGATGGAATAACCTCATCTCATTGGGTTGAAACAGAAATAGAACCTCAATAACATCAACAATAACAGCACAAAACATGTGAATCACCCAATGGTGAAAATCAAAGCAACTGTAAAATTGAAAAACTAGAAAAAATGAAATAAACGAGGTAGATTGGCTTTTCCCTATACACGGGTTAGCTAATCTCGAGCATAGATTATTACTAAGTACCAATTCCATCTTATCCCTAGCTATAGGCTCCAAACATTTAGTCAAGAATAAAATAACTCCTCTGATACCACTTTGTAATGTCCCGGTTCTAGAAGCCGCCCAGGGGCGCCCCATACCTAGTTGGTCACATGGCCTCAAGCGCATTTCCCTTAACGCCAAAGGCTGCTGACTAGTAGTGAGGGCCTTGGGTATGATAGTGGGGAAACTATGCCCTCATTGGAAGAGTAACACAGTGTAATAGAAATAGATAACAATAGTAGAAATAATAATAATGGCATACAATAGTAAATAGCAGAAGACTGAAAGTAATAAGCAGCTGGAGCACATATATAATGATTCATGATACATATATCTCGGAAAGAAGCCAAACACATCATAATGTTGAAATACAGTACTGAACCAAAGTACGAAAGAAAAAAGTAAACAACTCCTTAGTATTTCAAGCCTCATCTTGGTCCCATGCTCTCTAGATCTAAAGTAGTCAAGTACCTGAAGTAGAAGGGCATTTGACCTTATCTTTACCTGCAACAATATAATCTTTTTGGACCAAAAAGCATGACCCAAATAGGGTGTGAGACTAAATCTCAGTAGGAAACCACTAAGATATCTATGCCTAATATTCAATGAATATATATGGAAGGAAATAAGAAAAAGATGTAGTAAACAAGGAATTACTCAACAGTAAATATTCCTACAGTTTCAAAGCATTCAAACCCCACATACCAAGTAAGCATATAATCACAAACAGGTAACCCTTTGGGATGTTCTCACAGCCTAAACCCCTCTGGTCCTACCTAGTAAATACAAGCAATCCTCTAGGAAGTACACACAGTCAAACCCCTATGGTTCATCTTTAGCACCGACTCTCTAAGGAAGCACTCACCGTCAATTTCCACCATAGTCTCGAATTGGTAACAAAAAGGCGCTCTTGTGAAGAACATACGTCTCATTCCCCCTATGGCCCACGTCGAGGAACTATAGAAACTCTAAGGAAGAACTTATGTCAATTCCCTATATGTTCTCGCATCGTAATAGTAAAAAAAGACCCTCTGGAGAAGCCCTCACATCGATTCTCTCTATGGTCTACCACACCTGGTTCTCATGGCCCTGTGTAATTCAATGAGCACAACAATACATGGCAGCCAAAGTAAACCTCAAGAACTACTTGGCTAAACAATCTATAGTATAACATCATTTCAGATAAAACACTCCATCCTAACAATACTAGGCATGGAAAACAAAGCAACGGCCTAACAGGCAAAACTAGACCAAATGATCAAAATAAGAAAACATGGGAAAAACTTCCATAAAATGGAAAAATAAACCATATTCACAACATATAACTTCTATCAAAACAACCAAGGAATAGCAGGAAAACAATAGGGCTAAAAACATAAACATGCAATACCCCGTTCAAGGGTATTGGGAACTTGTGAACATATAACTCAAAGGCTAACTACTGAAAGGCACAAAAAACCTACCTCAGTGTTGTAGGATTGTTATACATGAACCTAAAGCCTTGAATCGCCCTATAACTCTGAAGATCTAAAAAAATTTCTAAAACGTTCAACCTACAATATCTCACGAGAGAGAAGGAATCAGAAAAAGGTGCTCAAGAATAAGAGATAACTCACCGATGCGATTCCAACGCAACTGAAAAAGTTCAATTCATAGAACGGATGATCGATCAGGGGCTTAGTGAATATTCATGTCGTATGGATGATCTCAGACAAACTAGGTCAAGAAGATATGTGTTCTATCCGTTAGACTCGATCCCGGTATGTTTAATGAAAAAACAAAGTGCACGGAATGTACTTTTGAAGTACACGGCGTGTACTCATATTATTCATCCCCCACATAAGGCGGTCTCCAATTCACCACACATGGCTATGTGCTCGGCCATTAGACAGCCAGCACACAGCTACATGTGGAAAAAGAGTACACGGTTTGTACTTTAAAAATTTCCAGAAACTCCTCTTTTCCTCAAAACACCAGGGAAGAGAAAAACATACCTAAAAAGAAGATCCAGCTTCTTAAAAATACATTAACGTTGATATTTTTGGTTTGGAGTTTTATATAATTAAATCATAACTCATTCATAATAACTCATATATTAAAAATTAGACACTTATACTCAATATCCTTTTTTCACAATTATGGAACTTTTATAACAAAACATGATTTTGTTTCATGAAAAATATTTATGAATTTAAACTAAGTTCTTATTTTCCTTTAACCATTATTAAACCATATGAAGAATATTTTAAAACATAGTATGAGCACAAAAATCTCAGCAAGGGGCATAAAAATAAAAAAAAGAACTATTAGTCCATGATAATTATAAAAATTTTCCTTATTCAAAATAAACTTTCGGCTCAAAATAAACATTTTCTTACACGATAAATAACCTTTTATGCCCAAAAGTTTACATAAAACATTTCAAAATAAATCTTAAATAAAAAAACAAATCCCATAGAGTTTTATTTTAAAACATTAAAAACTCAAGAAAATATTTTCACAAAGTTTTACTTTTCATCCTTAAAAAGTAATATATACTTTCCTTTAACTTAAACTCAATAACTTACCTTGTGAAAACATGAGATTATAGAAAGAACAAATAAATAATATAGGTAACTTGGGGAATAATTTTCTTATCATACTTACTTATGATTTAATCCTTAAGACTACCAGGAAATAACCCTAATGATTATACATGACATAACCCTTACAGTTATAATTTGATTAATCATCGTAGTTACACTTGTAATAACCATCATGGTTAACTTAAAACGTACCAAATGAATTGGAGGTGTATCATAGACCTACACATATTTGGTTTATAATGTAACTACCTATTATCAAAAACAATGCCCAAGAACCATAACATAATCATAAAACATGAATGGCTGCATCATAAAAACATTCCTTGAGGAAAATAATTTATTTTAAATGAAAATTGTGCACATGCAAAGGAAAAAAATTTCATTATAAATAAAAATGTCATGTTTTAAAGGAATCTTAAAACAAATTATGGCTTCATGATAGTGGGTAAATTATCTCATGTCATATAACTTAAAAAAACATTCCTTTAGACTTTTTAAAAAGAGGTGAATGAGGAATTTTAAAAGAATGTTTTTAAAATAAAGTTCCGTATAAATATCATATCATTGAAATGATCATTGATTAAATAAATAAATTGTGTATATCAGATTTAAATATAAATAAAACAATTGGAAATAAAGTATAAGATAATAAAAAGTCTTTTCACACATAATCTTATAATGGAATACTCATTGAAGTAGATATTTAAACCAAAGAATGGAAATTGAGTTAATAATTCTATTACCTTGATCCTAACTCATCACGTAAGTTTTTTATCTTCCTGAATAATAAAATTAGCTTAATTATTTAATGTCTTAAGAACATTTTTCGTGTTTATTAGTAAATTTATATCACTTATCACATTTTTACAACAATTACTTAATTATTTAAGTTCTCATTAGATTTTTGATGATATTCGGTTCATAAGTCCAAAATGACTTTGGTTGTGATGGCCCTGGACCCTGAGTGCTCAGAGCCAGTGCCCATGAGAAATTATGTACCATAATTATTAAATTATATTAATTTACAAAAAATCACATCATGTCCCATGCTACAGAGGATCTTGAGGTTTAGATTCTAGGAAACCTGCTGCATTATGAAACTTCATTGAAGACATGTCTAATACCTAAAAAATTTCATTTAAAACGTCATTTGAGAAATAGAATGCCCAGTAAGGGGTTTTAAAAACATTTGAAAATAAGAAAATAAAACTTCCATTACTTGAAAATAACTTTTGAAAGTAAACCTAAACCTTTTCATAAAGAAAACCAATTAATCTTGAAATAAAAGAAAACTTTTAACTTAAAATTGAAAAAAATGATCAGAGTACGCATTTCTAAAAAGGGAAATAAAGTGCATGTGTAAAGCATGCAGGGTTATGAATTTTACTAACAAGACAAGCTATGAGTGTATAAGACATAATCAAAATGTTGTAACATAAACTGGTGCACATATCAGGATAAACTTATTCATAATTTCTCACATGATGAGACATAAAATCTACTGATAAATGGACCAAGTCTAAAAAAATTTGGAAACATAACATGACAATGCATTTAATTTATCTGTGCATACAATAGGCTCTAAACCAGAGATATCCTAATAGTCAGAAAAAATCCCATAGTTGTTCACTTACTAAGATATTAAGAGGAGGGTATAATGCCAGACTGTGTCAAGGGCTCGTGACAAGACGATAATCATCTATGTCTGAGAATTTCACCCAAACCGTAACTGTCTCTAGGCCTTGTGCCATGACTGTGATTTGTCAAATAAGACCTACCGATGCATCGAGGGGCTATAGTGGGCCCCACCCATCACATAATAAGTTCAATGCGATCCTCTTAAGTCTTAGGGGCTATGTATCCAAAGCGTCTCATACCACCTAGGATACCCGATTAAGGTGTTGTTATTTGGGGTGCCCCATACCACTCCAAATAATGGGTTATTAGATTCATTAATTATTATTTTTTGAGCATTATTTCAAGAAAAACACACAAAATATGATATGGAAACTACTAAGGAAACACATGTTTGATGAAAAGTGGTACATGCATAATACAATGTGTTAAATATCTGTGATTCACACAAAATTAATTCATAAGGAAAATCTTCCAAGGAGTCACATGCATAATCTACAAAACATGCTGATAAATGGTTCACATATGGGAGTGTATATAAATATGAGTAATTGGACCTAAGTAGATATCTATTGGTACACGGTATCCTTATTTTACAAAGAATATAAGGCCTTGGTTTGAAGTTCAAAAAGACATAGCAAGACTCTCTACTTTAACATTTTTCTCTAAAGTTATTACAAAGGAAAAATTTACAAAATTCCTTGACATTGTGGAATTAAACTTCGAAAATGAAATTATGGAGTTATTGGGAATTATGCATATACATATTGAAGGTTTGGATCATCATTTCTAGCCATGTACTTAGTTTCAAAATTATACTTATACAACATATACATGTATATATAAAAATTTATAGTCACAATTTGTAAAATTTGAAAAACTAAAATTCACACAACCACAAATTTAAACTCTTTCCCAAGCATGGAACTCAGTATGTTATACATTGGATTTAGTCCTCGAAAACCCTAATTTCACAATAGAAATTTTTAATTTTACTTATACATCCATATATATTTTATATCCCAACCTTAAAGGAAATAAATTGTGAAATAATGACTAAAAGAACTTCTCTTAAAACATATGGATCTTGAAAACCCGAGGTTATGATAGAGGGTTAGAGGTTTAGAATTTTAATTGAAACACCATCAACATGTATTTACAATTATATAATATATATATATATATATATAACTTAATCTACACGAAATCTAAGGGAAAAAATTCCTTTTACAGTTATAGGATCTTTAAAACATGATTAACCTTGGAAAATGGAAGGTTGTAACTGACTTAGCATAAATATAATTGGTATGTACTTATATACCTATATATATATAAACTGTATCATTATATATGCACATATAAACTTGTTTTTCATGAAAAATAGAAACACAAAACATTCAAAACATACTTATTTACTTCAAAACAGAAGGTAAGGGAGGAGATAATGGGTTTAAAGTAGAGGTTTGGATTCATATGTATTTGTATATACAAACTGTATTTATATATACATTTAATAAAAACTTTATTTCATGAGAACTAATGAAATAACACCCAAAATCAAACTTATAATCCTCAAAATATAAGGAAACAAAGGAATTTAGGGTTTATAAAATGGTTCAAGGTGTGCATATACATGTGTATACAAACTGTATATGTATGTATTTATATAAAATCTGGTTTATATATGGATTAAAAAAATATCCCTTACAGGTCTTATTAACCTCTAAATGGGAGGCAGAAGAAGGAGGTTAGGGTTTTAGTTGAATATATCCATATATATTTTGTATATATAAAAGAAATGTATACATATATATATATAACCTAGTTTGCATGAAAAAGTAAGAGAAAATCCCCCTTACATTGGTGTTAGGAGGGGCTGGAGGAGGAAGAGGAGGAGCTAAGGGGCACTTGTGAAGCTTTCGGAGGGGAGGTATGGGTGAAACCGTAGGGTTCACCAAGGTGAGAGGGAAGATATATTAAAGAGGATACTCTCGACACATGCAGGTGACTCGACACCTAACCCGTGACTAGGTGGAGCAATGGGAGGAAGAAAACAAGGCTGGTAGGGAGGTAGGGTGGCTGTGGAAAAAAATGGGAGAGGAGAGGGATGTGACTGACTCACTGGTGCATCGCACGCCGTGGGAGGAAGAAGACCGCGCCATGGGAGAAAACCGGGAGAAATTTCAACGGACCGAATTAGTTCGGTCAAGAAATCAAGGGTTGGGATGCGTCTATGGGTTTATAAAAGGGGTGGATAGCTCGGATTAATATTAGGAGAGATCAGCGGCTCTCAATCATCGCGGCATTTTAAATACATCAGACGGCCACGATTTGATCTAGGGTTGATCGAACGGTCCACCTAAACATGGTGATATGCTGAAAGTCAACCTCGAGATCAAGATCAATGGATTATATCGCGCGTGACGTGATCCGACAGCCAGGATCTCATTTCGCCTGAAATATTTCTTCCCACATCAAATCAGTGGTATGACCGTGCCTCCTTTATAAGCCTAAGACTCCCATCCTCAGCTCAGAAAACACATAGCACACATGAAGGGGGCCTTACACATGGGATCCCGCTCCCCCACAGGCCACGGCCCACCCCCCACTGCTCACTGCAGCCTAGAGACTGTGCTACGCACACACATGCGCACCTACGCTCCCACGCTCCTGTGCACCCCTTGAAAGAACTATGCCCGAGATTGGGCTGGCCCAGGCTTGGGCTGAGGTCTAGGCTCAGCCACCTTGAGTGAGTCGCCTCCCTCAGCCCAGCCATTAAGGTCTAGCCCTTGCGGCCCAAATTTTTCCACAAACCAAACCAAAATTTATAAATACCAATCTTAAACAAACAAAAAAGAAAATGAAGTCTTAAAGGAATTACTATATAGAAATTTTCTTTCTAAACATGGATTTTATTAAACATTAAAAAGGTTAATGTTTACAAGTTATAAGTATTTTCTAAGTTTATCTATACATATTAAAACATTGACATAAAAAAGTCATAAATTAAATGATAATTCTTATTCTAGTGTTATAGTGGACAAAATATAGATTAATTAAAATATAATTCAATTAGAAAGAATTTAAACATAGTTTAAGATACTGAATGAAAATATCTATAATACATTTAATTTAATTGCAACATGTTTTGAATTAGATTTCAAAAACACCAATGTATTCTTCAAAACATTTCATTATGTCCTTCTAAAGTTCATGTTTATGAACAGTTTCATAATTTTCAATTCCATAACCTAATTACTTAGAGGTATAATATATACCCATATGTTTTCAATTAATTAACCAACATGGCCAACGACTATATTTATATCCATTAGAGTTCCATAGTTTCCCAAGGAAACGGTTACCTTAGTGTCTTATAAATCCAAGACTTAGGGTGTCCTAACACTCAAGTTGATTGTAGAAGATGGTTCGCGTCATACCTTTGGTTCTTAGTGTGTCTATGGTGGCTTCATCCATTCTTATGTTCATTATGATGAATTTTAAGGATCTGTATTACTTTCTTGGGGTTCTCATTGTTTTAAGTAGTCTCCTTGTAATTCTGATAGGGTTTTTAATAGGTATATATGGTTAGTTTGATTTCCCTCTTAATCTTAGTGTTTTTTGTAACCACTACGGTGTTCTTATTTGAATAAAACTCCTTGCGTCCATTTTGTGTACTTATTTTGTTGCATCATATTATTATTTTTCCATAAGAGATAAGTTTTTTTCGGGTAATAGACAAAAATATAACATAGAAATTACCATTACATGAAACACAAGTTCTTGGGGTGTTACATTATTCCCCCTACAAATAATTTTATCCTCACAATTCTATTCACAAACTTGAAAATAAATTCCCAGACAATTATCATCACCAAAATGGGAGATTCGGCTCGGTCAATGGAATACCCAGGTTGGTATTCAGTTCCTTTGCTTCTCTGGCCCAGATACACCTTGAGTAGTACGTTTTTAATTCCAACACATTTATTCTGCACTCATGCTTCCACAGGGAGTCTCGAGTGGTAAAAAGTTTGGAGATGTCCAAATGGACATATTCTTGTATGCCCCATCAGACTACATCTCTCTCGAGATATTCAATTGGAATGATGCAGTTAAATAGACTGAGGTTTAGGTTCTGGAACATAAAGGCTGCTCTGAGGATCCCATCTTTGACAGCCACTAGGAAACATACTCTGGTAGAAAAAATTTTTGCCAGAGTGAAACACTAAAATATACACTCGAAGTATCTCCCCCTTCGCCTATAACAGGGGAGTTGGGTAATGGAGATGAAGTGGAAGACATGGTCATTCCCTTACTAGGAACAAAGGATATCAGGGCTGTTAGACAATCCAAACATGCGTTGACATGATCCTCACAGGTTGAGAAAAGAAGGATAGTCCATTTCACAAGTTCTGATTAAGATATCCTCCAATATCTCATCGGGTAGAGATGAGATATTTGTTCTTCTAGCCATCTGAAAACATATTCGAGACAATTCAATTTGAAAGTTTAGATAAAGTAAAGATAAGAATGGGAAAGATAATATTTCAATAAAATATAAGTTTATTACAAAACATCAATTCATGAGTTCCTCTAATGACCTACTACATGAACTCCACACAGAGAAGAAAAACTCCTTATCTCCTCAAACCAAAAACAGGCTAAGCATTCAGGGTTAAACTCATGGGGACACCTGTGATGTCTCTTGAGTGTAGCATGAGGGGTATGAAGTTGGGAGACGTCAAAATACACTTGTTTCCTACAAGACAGACGGGTGGACTCATCTTTTAACATTCCAAAGTCCAACAACTAGCCCTAGAAACTGTAGTTCAAGATTTGACAAAGATAAGCCACTCGGAGGTCACTGGCAGTAGCAGCTTCATAAAAAGTGTCGAGAGCCATAAAGCCAAAGTCCTCACCTATCGTGAACACTCGGAAAAGTCCCTTATAGTACCTTCCCCGACATACATAGGAGGGTAATTGGGTCATCATCATGAGAAGGTAATCCAATCCTAACCCCTGGTGTAGCCGAAGCACTCGAGGTGAGTTTGACACATCATACAAGTGTTTTCATGTCGAACGAATATGGGCATAGTTAAGAAAATTATCTCGGCTAACTAAAGACACAATGGTCTCTAGGGCCTCAGCGGGGATTGATATTAGATTGGTAGGCACATTTTCATCTGCCATCTAAAAGTTATAATAAAATCACTTAGTAAGGTTCAGTCATAGCTATATATTTCTATTACCTGGTTTTTCCATAATTTTCTGAACCTATCCTCTGATACCAACTATGACGGCCTCGACCCCCGAGTGCCTGGAGCCGGTTCCCATGAGACATGATGTACCATAATTATTACAATACATTCATTTAAAAAATCACATCATTTCCCATGCTACAGAGGATCGTGAGGATCAGGTTCTGGGAAACTAGCTGCATTCTGAAACTTCATTGAAGACATGACTGATACCTGAAAATTTTTCATTTAAAATGTAGGGTGAGAAAAATAATTCCTAGTAAGGGGTTTTAAAAACATTTCAAAATAAGGAAATAAAAATTCCATTACTTTAAAATAACTGTTTAAAGTAAACCTAAACCTTTTCCTAAAGAAAAACAATTAATCTTGAAATAAAAGAAAACATTTAACTTAAAATTGAAAAACATGAACAGAGTACACAGTTCTAAAAAGGTAAATAAAGTGCATGTGTAAATCAGGCAGGCTTATGAAATTTACTAACAAGACAAGCTCTAAGTGAAAAATACATAATCAAAATGTTGTAACATTATTTCCTCTGGAAATTGGAATGACCTCGTTGAGTTAAGTTTAAAACATTCCAAGCGGTTTCTAACGGGTTTGTTTGTAGAACCGAAAACATCCAATGATTCTATATCCATTTGGACCTACTTTCCAAAGTTAGGTGCTCATTATTTGTAAACTGATAAGGCTTAAGAATTTTCATTGGTCGAGAGGATGGGAGGTCGGACTCATCACACCTTTTTTAGGGGAATTATTGTCTACTCTGGGACTCTCTTTATAGATTTAAGTTATGTTCATGAATCCTTATTAAATTACCAAGTATAAAATGATATTTCCTTTAGATCTGACAATCAATGATTGATATGTAAGAAATTTATAGAATATTTTATATGTATTTGAGGTTCTTCATCAATATAGAATCATCTGTATTTGTTAGAGATTCTTATTCAATGGTATCCTTTAATACATTATATAAAAGTCTCTTGGTCATTTTGATGACCATACTAGTTTTAAAGCCACTCAGTGGGGCACTTGAAGTTTATTGTCATTTATAAGGACATGGATTATTTTAGAGTTGGGATCGTAACCGCAGATGGGATACCTAGGAATCCTTTATTTAGAAAAGGAATTAGAACCCACATAGTTTGAGTAAGGGAGTATGATTTTTATGTATGATTGATGGCTCAAAGAAAGATTTCATAATTAATTTTACACTCTAAGCTCACGTGAGTCATGTTCGGTGTGAGAAACAATAGGTATTGGTAAAACCAGACAATTGTTCCATGAAAGATGCAATCATAGAAAATGATGTGGGGCCTATGTATGTATGACTGCCCAAACAGATAGATATTGGGACTTATTTCAAAGAAGAAGTCCGGGAACAGGGTCTATAAATGTATATGTACTTTATGGAGATTTGGATACGCTAAATTTGGGATTACTCCTAAGGAAGATGACAAAATTAGAAGGGACTTATGATTGGGTTTTATTCCTAATAAGGAATCCCAAATCAAAAGTAAATTAAGACTGGTTAAGAGAAATTAAGACTGGGGCTTACTCCTGAGAAGGAGGCCCAGGTTAAAGGGATTTGAAAACTGGGGCTTACTCTTAAGGAGGAGGCCCAGGTTAAGGGATTTTTAGAATTAAGGGACTTGCGGCTTACTCCTAAGGAGGATGTCTATATTTGGGAACTTTGAGATTGGGGCTTATTCTTGAGGAGGATGCCCAGATTTGTGAAATTATGATTGGGGCTTACTCCTAAGGAGGATGCCCAGGTTTAGGGGGCTTGGGGATTACTCCTAAAGAGGATGCCAAAATTAATGAGAACTTGGACGGGGACTTACTTTTGAAAAGGAATCCCAGGTTAAGGATTCTCTCATCTTAAAGTATCAGGTTGAATGAATGAAATCTCTAACCTTAGTGACATAAATATGTGTAAATCACTAGGTTTTGAGAGATGTTCCACAGAATTCCTTTCAGATAAGGAACCCAACAAAGGAACCATGCCATAAATGGCTTTGAAGAGGGTTTTGAAGGCTGAATCTTGAATAGGAGAGGTGGATAGGCATAAGAGAGGTGAAATGGGCAGGAAGGGCACCCAAAAAGAGAGGGGCGTGCAGGTCCTAAGTGGTCGTGCAAGTCTTGGTCGCGCAGGTGTACCTGTGCGACACATGGGTACTTGTGTGACAGACAACCCTTAAGGTAATACTTGGGCGAGACTTGTCTGAAGCCATTAGTACTATCCCTAGGGGCTTCCAGAAGGGTGGCACGCAAGTTCAGTTGAAGGGGTAAGGCAGCGCGCAAGTGTGGCTATTTCTCTTAAGGGCCGGCCACTTAGGCGCGCAAGTGTTGATGAGTTTCAACACTTAGGCCTTACTCCCCCTCTTTAGATCTTCCATTATAGGTAAGAAATTACCTTATAAGTGTTCGAAAGATTTTATAAGAGACTAGGGAACCGGGAGCTCAAATGTGAGTTTCCAGAATTTTTCCTCCTGAAATGGGGGGGCCCACAGGGGGTATTTATAGTCTAGTGAAGACCCCGGGTGAAATTCAAAGAGGGCGCACAAGTCACCTTCATGAAAAATGGGCGGCTCACAAGTATACTTGTGCAACCTTAGTGGAACTTGCGCGACCCAAGTACAAATGAATCTTTGTTTATTCCTTTGTAAATTTTTTATGTTTCTTCAAAGGATGAATCATTTTGGGTTCAAGTTATTTCCCTTTTAATTCGTTTAGACTCTGTGACGGAAAGGAGTGTCAACAAAATTCCCCCCTTAGAGTTGGATCTGAAAGAAATGAGGATGTGACTCTGAGGAAAAGAGGAAAACCAAGGAACATGTGGCGTGAAAGTGTTTAGTGCGCAAGTTGGGGCGCGCAAGTGGGAGTCGCACAGGCATTTAGGTGTGCAGGGTTGCAGCATGTCCTATATATATGCGGTCATTCTCATGCAAAGTACCCGGATTTTAAATTTTTGAGCTCTCGCCGCGCAAGTTACCTTCACCGCACATGTTGCTCTTTTTTCTGCTGTTTCTTTGTTGTCGCGCTGCTATAGAGGTATTTGGACTTGAGCGGTGATACCTGTGCACCAAAACTTGCGCGACACATCCATACTTGCGTGACACATCCATCCTTGCGTGACACATCCATACTTGGGAACCAAAATTTAGACTTGCGCGCCTTAACACCTTAGCCATTTTTTCGAATTTCTTCCCAAATTTTATTAAAAATTAACCCATTTAAGAGTTAATTTATTCAACTTATGTGCAGGTTCAATGGCTCCCAATAGAATCAGAATGGCTGATGAACTGGAAAGCAAGCGAATTGATGATATAATGAGCATCATTGGCCATGATTATTATACCATTTGCGACAGCACTCTCCCGGATTTGGCCAAGTACCTGAAGAAGTATCATCTTGATTTCCCACAAAACATTTATCTGCCTTTGTATGGATATGGTCATCTGCGAGTAGTCACCATTACAGAGGCAAATAACTATCTCCCAAATTCTTGGTTTCAGAATTAAACCAATTTTTCTTTAGCATATATCTCAAGTGGAGGAATATTTGCAAATACTGGAATAGTGGAGAAGGCCTATATAATGCATCATAGCCCATGTACACTAGATCTGAAACCCCATAAGCCCGAGCTGCAACCACATTGTTATACCTCAATTTTCTGAAACTCTCAGATGGATCAATCCAAAGTCTGGAAGAGAATTTAGGACTTTCATCATGTAGGAGGTGTGAAGCCAACTTGGATGTGGGCATACTGGGTGCGACAAACCTGTGCAGAGTTTGTCAAGTATTTGAAAGGAGTTGCGATGTATGAAGTTGTCTGGGCTGGGAAAACATATGTTTGCAGGCATGATAACTTCACGCCGGAGATACTCATCCATTGGAGCTCAGAAAACAATTCTTTCCATATGACTCATGGAGAAGTAGGCATCAGTTTGTGGGATGTCCACAAGATCTCAGGGGATCCAATTTTGGGTGATATGTATGATGAATTCATCCCTCCCACGGCAACTTGGAATAATTCATAGAAGACTCTGGATTTAGCTCAGGAATTATTGAAAATCTTCCACAAGCTTAAGAGTTCAGAGACCTCTTTAACTCATTATAGAAAGGATATTCATCCAGAGGAGTGGATGGATATGTTTCTTATCGAGAAGTAGGAGAAGGAGCCGAAGGAGAAGGTATCAAAGGAGAAGGGATCCAAGAAGAAGGGGCCCAAGGAGAAGAGGCCCACTCGTCCTACCACCTGCCCCAAAACAGAGAAGAGGGGTTCTCCTAGAACATTCTGGCCGACTCTAGAAGCAGGAGAATTTGAGAAGTGGGGATACGAAGTGAATCAGAGAATCCCAAAGAAGACTCATCTGGCGGGCTTCTTGGCCTTGTGGCTCAGTGTTTATCTTTTTCAAGTCAGGGACTCGAAGGGAGGCGTCAGGACAGGGACCTTCGTTATTGCAGCCAAGTTGGATGAGGGGGAAATGGTTGGGTTGGATACCCCCATTTTAGCAAAGATTCACATGAGATTACTCCATGTCTTCATGGGTAAGTCTCCTTTGAGAATAGTGGGACCAATACAGGTTTTGTGGGGATGTATCACCACTCACTTCAGAACGTATAATGTACAGAATGGAGTACAGATTCCTGGAAGTTCTTTCAGGCCATTAGTGCAGGAATTCTATGGAATTTCTTCACTAGCTCTCAATTCTTATGACATGAAGGTGAGGCTGAGCATGCATAAGGAATTCAATTTCATTCCTTATGGAAATCCGCCAACCAGGTGGTTTGTTGATGATGGAATATCCAACATGGAATTGAGGTCATACATGCTGGCCTACAGAGATGGTGTATTGGTCACCAGAATTGATGGAGAGATTATATGTGAGGCTTATGCTCTATACAGATTTTCACGCCAATTAAAGTGTTTGCAGCAGACTGTTGTATCTCCCCCTGTGCATTTCATGTCAAAGAAACATCCAATGGTTGCCCAAAAAATATGGTTTCTGACATCTAGGGAGAAGACCGGGGTAGTATTTGATCTACCAGTTGATAAAGCGGCAAATAACTTGACTACATGGTATGCCGAGAACTGGATAGCATCATACCCTGGAGGGGTGCTGAATCACCCGGTTTATCAGGTGGGGAAAAGGAAGAGAACTGTAGAGAAATAAACCCTTCCTCAGGAAGGTGATGCTTCCCCACCTGGAGCTGATTCGCCGGATTCCTCATCTAGGACTGACTCACCGGATTCCCAAGATATAGATGATGAGGCACAACAAGCGGAAAAGCGGCCTCGTGCCCGATAGAATCATCCTGTTAGAATCAAAAGACCCACTCCATCAACTCCTAGTGAGTTACTTCATTGTGGCAATTTAATCACCATTACTTTATAGAGCAACAACTCTTATTTTTTTATTCTCTATTTGTAGTTGTAGGAGCTGGTAAGATGCTGAATTCCGAGATTTTAGGACCTTCCTTACAGCCTTCTGGTAAACATACTAAATATCTATGACCAGAGGTTGTCCAGACATGGAAGAGTTTATACTGTGGTGTTGAAACTGCCTGGATGGATTTATGTGAGGGGGTACACCTCCCTGGAATAGGGAATCTTCTGGACTCTACAGATATCCGTTACAAGGATAACCCCAATGAAGTGTAGGCTTATATCAGAGAGCTATAAATGCTCATATATGTCACCGATGATCCCATTCCTTCAACCAAGTGGGTGAAGTAAATGATTGATCGTGTCACCACTGAGAGGACTGGTGGTTCTGGAGATGAGGAGTGGCATGATTACATGGCTCCTAAAGATGTAAGTTTCTTTCCTTATTTGCTTTGCAACTTGATTTCAGTAAAATCTTTGTTAATCAAGGAAATTATTTTCTTCATTTTGTAGCTTGTAAAGAAAGGAACTACTGAGGTTCCTTCACCAAAGTATATCTCTGGTGGTACTGCCATTGGGGTTAATGAATCTTTTTTCGAATTGGGTGAGATATCTCCAGGCCAGTAGGCCATGGACGAGGAGTTGGACATGGCTTTCCATTCTCCAATTCATGTACCTGTAAGGGAGACTGTCGACACTCCCAAAAAACCAAAGAGACAAAGGAATCAAAGGAAGAAGTCCACAACTAAACGCTTTATCAATAGTGGTAAGTCCTTTGGATAATCATGAGTCTTAACCCATGAAAAGTTTTCTCATAATTGTTGGGATTGCAGGGGCTTCTTCAATTTCCCCTCTGAGGGAGAGGACTGACCCTCTTTTGAGGATCATAGAGGGTACTGGTGAACAATTACAAGTTTAGGATGACTTGGATACTCCTGGAGAAGAGCCAGCATCTGTTCCCAGTATCCCTCCTACTGCTGTTGCAAGAAGAGAAGAGCCTGCTTCTGGTAAGTTAACAATGATTCATAAAATGTTGAATGAAACATCAACTGACTTCCATTCTGTGATACATTAGGTTCAACCCCTGCACTCAAGATTTTCACGACCATTGTAACTGATGCCACTATTTTATCTAAAGATGTTGTCTAGGGTCAGAGACCACAGGATGAAGGTCGCCAAGAAGACATGTCGAATGCTCCCACTGGTGAGATTAACCAGGATTCTGAGATTACATTGGATGAAATGATGGAACTTGGCGCATATTTTGAAGTTTTTTTAGATCATGTTAAATTACCATGTAATTTAGAAGATTATGGACGTGAGTTTTAGCCTTCATCCTATTAAAAATAACTTCTTATTACATCTCTAATCATGATCAGTTGAAATGTGCAGTTCTATCTGAGCAAGCTGTTGAACTACCAATTCTTGAAGGGGGAATAGAAAAACCTACTATTGTAGAGACATTAGCCCAAGTAGAGCTAAACCCTGTAGAGCTTCCTCAAACTCACCCTGAAAATCTTTTTTAATCTAGGAAAGATAGGGAGGCGCCTTCTCAAGCTACTGATCTACCATTGGGTAAGTGATAACATTTTTTTTTGCGATTGTACTTAATTTTCAAGACATCTAATCAACTTTTGTTATTCTTTGAAACTAACCAAAGCTTTCAATTGAATATGAAGGGTCATCAATTTCAGTGGCTAGATCTAGAGGTGAATCCTCACCCTCCGCCCCAACGGGAATTGAAAGTGAAGAAACACGGGTCAGTGGGGAAGGAGTAGAACAGGGCACTTCCTAAGTGCATTAATCCCGGATTATATTCCCCCCTGTGACAGTGATGCTGAGTCGGATCTAGAAGTACAAAAGGTGCTCCAATTTTCACGATGCAAGGCATGGAAAAACATATGGAAGATTATATCTGAAGTTCCTCTTGAAGAGCTATTATCAAAGATCCCGCGATTGTTATCCATGTTTTTCATGTTGGGACTTGGAAGTTTTGGATATCAAAAGATCCATGACGCAGTGAAGAAAGTTATCTTAAGAAGGGATCAGGAGTAGAAATACTGTCAAGATTTGATCAGGGTGAGGCTGTCAGCCAATATCAGCGAATTTCAGGTTACGGTATCTCAAGCTAAGGCTGATTATGCTGCCAAGATGAAGGAGCTGAAGCATAAGATCAAAGATAAAGTCGTCCAGCAGATGCACCTTTAAAAATAGTTAGATGTTGTTACTGGGGAACTTGACCAACTGAACAATTCATTGGAAGGAGCTCAAACAAATGGTATGAAAGCCATTGAAAATGCCAAGAAAGCACTCCATCAATCTGAAAAGAGTGAAGTTGGTCGAGTGCATGAGCTTCAAGTGGCTGGTGATGAAGCTCGTGATGTTGTACATCAATTGAAGACTTATGTTGACAGCCTTTTGTAATTCTTTGGAAAAGAGAAGAGACTCTAGTCTGTGGATTTCCTTCAAATCTCATATGCATCAATGAAGAATACTTTTGCCTTCAATCATTTGTGCATGTATTTTCTTGATACCTTCTTTAAATTTTACCTAATCCAATAGCCCTAGTAAGCATAGTTTGATTTTTCCTAGGATTATTATAAATAACCCTACAAACTTTGAAACTTTTTTATTGCTCAATATTACCTAAAATCATACAAAATGTATGTTTAGTGAGTTGGAACATAACTTTTATTCATAGTTCCCTTGTCTTTTGTGGGCAGTTTAAAGTCATGCACGTTGTACATAAAAAGGATAATGTTTAAGGTCAAAATAGCTTTGACCAAATGGATTAAAATTGACTCAATTCCTTGAAAATTTATTTGAAAACATATTACCACACTCAAGTATGAGGGAAAATATGTAAACTATGACTTAAGAAATTTTGAATCTGAGGAATGATATGAAAAAGGGCTAAAAGTCATTAGAAGAAGTAGTTCCCAAGAATGAAGTTACCATTATTTAACAAACCTGTTATGGGGTTGAATTATGCAGGGAAACCTAATGGAATTGGATGTATAGTCATATAATAGCATCTTTTGGATGACAGGTCCATTATGTAGACTACTTATGTAGGGCCGCCTAAGGGAACATGCTGCATAGTCAGGCAAAAGAACTCTCAGAAATTTACTTTTCTACTGCTAAAATCCAGTGAAAGTTTATGGGGATTCAAATTTTCCAAAGGATAGAGTTTGCTGTATGGAGAGAGGTACTTGAATATGGAGAAGATATTTTCAAACAAGATTTTCTAAGAACTGGATGAATGTCACTCCTACAAAGGTATGACCCAAGCGTAGGGAAGAGAAATATAAACCATAGACTTGAATACTTTCAGATCATGAAAAAGAGTATGAGACAAATATATTAAGGATGGCTATTTTTGCGTATCCCTATATTTTTATGTTAAGACAACTAAGGAAAAAAAGAGGTTTTGTTCCCAATAATTAAGTTACCATTATTTAACAAACCCGTTAGGGGTTTGAATTATGCAAGGCCAACTAAGGGCATTGGCTGCATAGTCAAATAATAGTATCTTTTGGCTGACTGGTCTGTTATGAGGACTACTTAAGCAAGGACGCCTAAGGGAACGTGCTGCATAGTCAAGCAAAATAACTCTCAGGTTTCGGACATTTTGTGACCAGAAGTTGAGAAAAGGGTTATAAAGATCTTAAAATATTTATGGTTAGGATTATGACACATAAAAATGGGTATTTTCCAATGTATCTAGAGATACACAGATCAATGCTAATCATAATCATGTTGTGGTTGGGTCCTGAATTGAAATATTGGACTTCACTACATATCCCATAAGGATGGGAATAAAGCCATACATTGTTCTTGAAATACATTTTAACATCGTGTGGGGCGAAAATATGGGAGATCTTAGTTTAGGGTCATAGAACTTGGACCATAATAATGAATACACAATGTGTGTTTTCATAGGGACTTTTTTTCTAGGGGACTGAAAGTGGAATTTGGGGTTAGGCCCAAAAGACTTGGGGCTGGATTCAAGGGACACTCGAATGCTTCTATGTATCCCATAAGGATGGTAATAAAGCCCACGTTGTTCTAGAAATACCCTCTGTACAGATTTGGTTCATACAAGTGAAGGGTGAAAGGGGACGTTAGTGCAATTATGGTTTGACCCAAGATAGATGGTCCGGGCATTTCCATGTATGAACATAGTCTTTGGAATATAAAATTATTGGAAATAAATGTAAATAATGATTCCCTCTTAGGTGAGGGTATCAAATAATGTTGTAGTTTATTGTCATACAGGACAAAGGTGTTGTACAGTTTAACGTCGTATAACAAGGATGATGGTGAACCAACGTAAAAAATATTGGTTCTCGTGGCGGCTTCACGAATCAACATCTTATGATATGGGGGTGAACCTATGTGAAGATATTGTTTTTGGTCTTGAACCTTGAGAGGTTTCCTATATACCCATCCTATAAGGCAAGGATCAAAGTCCGTGTAGTTCAATTAAAAAAAGAATTAATGATCAAGTTGTTCTTGGGGACAATGACCTAAAAAATGGTGTTGGGACTTACGCATGGTTAGCAGCCCAGAGAGGGTGTTATGGTTGAAGTTTTCTCTAAGCTCACATGATTCATACTCGGTGTGAGAAACAAGAGGTAGCAAAAACCCTAAAGATACACTGTTTATTTTCATGTAGGACATATGAAGGGACTATGCAGTTTAAAGTCTTGCAGTGAGGACTATTGGTGCTTCACAGTTTAGTGTCATGTAGCAGGGAAAAAATACAGTTTAACGTCATGTAGGATGTATTAAAGGGACACAGTTTAATGTCATGTTCAATAATAAGGGTGTCGTATAGTTTAGCGTCCTGTAGATAAGATGATGAGGACAATACAGTTTAACGTCATGTTGGATGAAAGGGGGATTGTGCAGTTTAATGTCATGTAGTAAGGACAAAAGAGGACACAGTTTAATGTCATTTTGGATGTATTAGGGACTTTTTCATAGTTTAACGTCATGTTGGATGATGGTACAAATAGTTTAAGGTCATATGCATGGACCATAATGGTGTAGTTTAACATCTTGCTGGACATAAGGCATGAAAATAGTTTAAGGTCATATGCATGGACCAGTGGATATGCAGTTTAACGTCATGTTGGACGTGAGGGATGAAAATAGTTTAAGGTCATATGCATGGACCAGTGGATAATGTATTTTGTGTTTATACAAAATACTTCTTCAGAAATCTGGCATTGGTTGGAGTAGTGATGAGTTCTCCATCCAATAATATGCTCTATTGGAATAAACCTTATGTATTGAGTAAGGTCCTTCCCATTTTGGTTCAAGATTGGGAGGTTTCTTTCCTGGTATCATTGGAGTTCTAATAACCAATACCAATTCTCCTTGAATTAATGAATGAAGACGAAATGTTTTGTTGAAATCTCGTGCTATTTGATTCTGATAGACTTCCAAGTGGTGCAGGGTGCACAATCTTTTCTCATCTAACCATTCCAATTCATCCAATCGCTTTTGAGATTTTTCATCTATAGATGAATGATCACAAATGGCTACTCTGAGCGAAGGTAATTGAACTTTAATGGGAAAGACTGCTTCCATTCCATATACCAGTGAATATGGAGTTGACCGTGTTGCAGTGCGGGTGGTGGTCCGATAATCCCATAAAGCATGAAAGAGTTTATCAGGACATGATTTCTTATCTTTATCCACTATATTTTTCAGTATGTTTGAAAGTGTCTTGTTGAAAGCTTCTATCTGGCCATTGGCCACTGCATGATATCGAGATTAATGGTTGGATTTGATGTTGTATTCTTGATACAACTTCCTCACCTCGAATGAACAGAAATTGGTGCCATTGTCTATCAATATGGTATGAGGGACACCAAATCTGGTAATGATGTTAGACTTGATGAAGCTAAAAATTCTTTTAGAACTAACTTCTTTGAGAGGTATTGCCTCTACCCATTTGGAAAAAAAGCTAGTAGCAGTAAGAATATACTTAAACTGTTTGGCTGTAGCTGAAGGGTAAGGTCCCACCACATCCATTCCCCATGTAGAAAATGGCCACAAGTATTTAGCTGTATGAAACAACTTTGGAGGATGATGAATGAAGTTGGCATGTACTTTGCAAGAATGACACTTATTTGTGAAACCAACACAATCTTGTATCATTTAATGCCAAAAGTATCCAAGCATTCGAATTTGATCAGACAGTCTATGTCCAGACTGGTGGAAACCATAGACTCCTGCATAAACTTCTTTTATGACAACCATTGTCTCTTCACCATCAATGCATCTGAAGATAACTCCATCAAAACCATGCTTGTAGATAATTTTCTCTAGGTGATCGGGGTTTTCATAAAGAGTAAAATTGACCACACATCTCCGGGCTTGTTCTTTCCCGGATCTATCAGGTGGAAGTGTTCCATTTTGAAGGTATTCCCTGATAGGTGTCATCCATCCCGTAGTATGACCATATGGTTCAGGAATGGGACTAATTTCATTGATTTCCTCTATTCTGGTTTGAACATAAGGTGAAATTGTACGACGGTGGGCAATAATGATGCTTGTCTTGTCCCGATTTGGATCTTCCAGAGTTGTGGCTATATTAGCCAGTGCATCAGCTTGGGCATTTTGTGATCGTGGGACATAAGAAAATGTCTGTTCTGTCGGAAATTCCGCCATTAACTCTCTGATGTAATCATACAAAGGTATTATTTCTTCTTTTCTGATGGCATAATCCCCATAGACTTTTTTGATTACCAGGTCTGAATCACCTTTCACCTTTAAGTGATTCACTTGTACTTGAAGCGCCAGCTCCAAGCCTGCGATGAGAGCTTGGTATTCCGCTTCATTATTTGTACCGCCTCCCAACAATGAGAAGTAATAGGGTAACACTGCCTTTCCTAGAGAAATGAGCACAATTCCTAACCCAAATTTGTTGAATTTGGTATTTTCCATTTTCCTCCCTGTTGGACTTCTGGAATAACCATCAAAGTACATTTCCCGTGTTTGAAGACTATCTTGAATAAAGAAGACTTCTTCATCAAGAAGTTCAATATCTGAAGATGTATCTTCTACTGAAGGGTGTTCAACAAGGAAATCATCTAGAGCGTGGCCCTTTATTGCCTTTTGAGACACATATTGGATATCAAATTGCTGCAAAATAACTGCCCACCTTGCCAGACGTCCTGTAAGCATTGGATGACTAAGGATCAATTTGAGCGGGTTGTTGCGAGATACCAATTGGACCTCGTGATGTTTAAGGTAGTGTCTCAACTTATGAACTTCAAAAATTAATGCTAGGCAGCACTTATCAACACTTGAGTATCGGGTCCCTGCTTCAAGCATAGTCCAACTGAGATAGTAAAGGTTGTTTTCATTCCCAGAATCATTCTTCTGATCAATAAAGGAACCCAATGATCACTCTAAAGCTGTCACATAGAGGATAAGTGGTCTACCTTCAACATGTGGCATTAATACCAGTGGACTCAAGAGATACTTCTTGATAATATCGAATGCTTCTTGACATTCTTCAGTCCACTGGTAAGTGACTCCCTTCTTCATAAATTTGGTGAAGGGTAAACTTTTTCCTGCCAAATTGGAGATGAAACGCCGAATATAGGCTAAGTGTCCTTGAAGTCCTCTCAATTATTTCAAATTTTTAAGAGGTGACATACCAAGGATTAACTTTGTCTTCTCAGGATCGACTTCAATACCACGATGGCGTATAACAAAGCCGAGAAATTTTCCTAAGGTTACCCCAAAAGCACATTTTAAGGGGTTCATCTTCAAATTATATTACCGAAGTTTGAGGAATATGATTTCCAAATCAGCCAAGTGATTAGAACGTTTATTGGATTTAACCACCAAATCGTCCACATAACATTCAAAAAACTTCCCTAAAAGGGGTTTGAAGATACGATGCATGGCACGCTGATATGTTGCGCCTGCATTCTTTAGGCCAAAGGGAATTACCTGATAGCAAAACACACCCTGAGGGGATCTGAAGGCTGTATATTCTTCATCTTATGGAGCCATTCAGATTTAATTTTAACCGAAATATCCATCAATGAAGGAAAGTTCTTCATAGCTAGCTGTTGCATCAATTAAGAGTTATGTGATCAGAACTGGAAAATCATCCTTAGGACAATGCTGATTAAGATCTCTGAAATCAATAAAAACTCTAATTTGTCCATTCCTCTTCTTCACAGGGACAATATTATCCAACCATTTGGGATATTGAACTTCTCTGACGAATTTAGCTTTGATGAGCTTATCCACTTCAGCTTTATTTTTGGAAGTATAAGTTAGGTGTGTTCTTCTTGCAGCTTTCTTGAATCCTTGATGTTCTTCTGGAAAATCCAAATGATGAGTAGCAACATCAGGATCAAGGTCGGGCATCTCTGTATAGTTCCAAGCAATATATATCTCGATTTTTCTTTAAAAATGAAACATACATCTCTTGCTCTTCAAGAGTCATGGCCATACTAATTAAAGTGGGGCGTGGATCTTCTTTTGTACCCAGATTTATTTCTCTGAGTTCATCCACAGTGGTAGAGATACCCTCTTCAAATGCTGGAGGAGAATCCCTGAGATCTTCCTCTTCTTCTTCAACATGTTTTATTTCTTCTGTTTCTATTTGCATAGTAGATGATGAAGTAGAATTTTCATGATCAGAAGAGATGTTAAAATTTGAACATCTTGAAGAAGAGGCTTCCATTTCTGACCCTATTGATGATGAAGGGTCTTCCTTGGGTAATAAAGAGGAGATGATGGATTGAGAATTGACATCATCGTTTACCTCTGGCATTGATATAACTTCTTATGGCCTGGTTGGCAAAGCATAGACTTGCTGGATTTCAGTAGATGAATTGAAGACATACCCATTTGATATTTCATCATTGCTTGGTGAATCACCAATTTCTCCCATGTTGTCTGTTTTGATTGTCGTAATTGAAATTATGGAAGTTTCCATAGGAGTATTTGGATTTGGTTCTATCCTATCAATTTGACTGATAGGCAACACATAATCTGTACTCACATGTGTAAATGGATTTACTGGAATCTTTTCCAAACCATATGGATCATTAACCTTGGTAAACTCCTTTGTTTCAGATTTCTCCTTTCCCTTCATGTGATAGAATTCCACCTCAGTGTATTGAGATTAACATGTCTTGAACGGGGACTTATCACCATACAATGTCCCAACTTGACCATCGAAACAATACTTGAGACATTGATGGTATGATGAAGGGATAGTCGCATGTTGATGTATCCAGGGTCTTCCAAGAAAGATGTTGAAGGCTGAGTCTTGATCAATAACCATGAAATGTGAATTGGATACAAGATCTCCAAACTGAGTTCTGAGTGTAATCTCGCCCAGTGGTTCTTGTTCATTTTTATCATATCCTTGTAACATCATAGTAGAAGGAGATAAATTAGATTCTGTGAGGCCCAATCGATGAAGTGTACAAATGGGGATGAGGTTGACTCCTGAACCATTATCAATGAATGATCTTCGGACGTCTACACCATTGACCTTTACAAATAAATACAAAGGTATAATATGTCCATGCACAACATCATCTTTATCTTCATCTATGAAAGATATCACTGCATGGCGTTCTGAAGGATTATTCTCTACATGGTAGGCTTCAGCTGAAACAATTTCAGTTTCAAACTCCCAAGGACTTGACAAAGCCTCAATGAGTACCTACCGAAGATCCTTTGATAAATTCAAGGCATCCAAAATCGATAACTTGGTCGGTACTTGGGCCAGGTGTTTCAATACATCATACTTTTGATCCAAAGGTCTATGTTTCCTAACAGGAACATGTGGTTTAGCAGGTTCCTTGGAAGTTGATGCTTTGGAAGTTGATGCATCTTGTATCGGGGTAGGAGTTGGTAATACTCTTGGCTTTAGAAGATTAGACTGAATAGGTCTATTTACTTACTCAGAGGAAGAAGGTGTAACTTCCAACTGATCCTCTAGAATAACTGTTCCATGACTGAATCTTCCTTATGTGGAAGAACTTGCTTGTTCTTTTTGAGCTTGTTGAAGGGCTCTGCCACAAGTTTCTGCCGCATACACAGTTCAATAGGGGTAGAATTGGAATAGTGGCCTCTAAAAGATCCATGTCTTCCCCTATACCCTGAGCCTTTGGAACTCCCTCTGATTCCTCTGTTTGATACAGGGAACCCAGGTTCATCGAGATCAAAACTATGACTAGCATAAGGATCTGTTAAGTGAATCATATTAACAGAACCGAAGATTAACTCTTCATCTGATGAAGACTCTGCCTGACTAGACAATTTAGGTTGTGTTGTTTGGTGGGACGGTGCCCGTTGATTTGAAGTAGATGGCATAAAATCTACCAGAGTCAAAGACAACTTGGGCTTTGACACGATCTCATCTTCTTCTGATTGTTCCTCTTTCTTTGAATTATGCCATTTCTTTGAGGATTTTCCCTATGATGAAGAGGGTTTTTCTATGACATTCATAGCAGAAGACACAATTGGTTTCTTCAATTGTGTTCGCAAAATGGCATGAGTTTGGTTGATTGTTTTTCTGAACATCCAATCATCATATTTCTACACATTTTTGCTTTTTTACTTCCTACCACTCACCTTCTTCCTCTAGATTTGTAGCAGTAACACATGCTACCTGAGATGAATATCCATTCAATTTGACTTGTCCCGAGTCGACCATTTTTTTAGGAGGTCCTTAAAGACAAAACACTCCTCAATGGGATGCCCCAATATCTAATGAAAGGGGCAATAGTCAGGACGGTCTTCATCGCCTTCCTTGTTTGGCTTTTTGGGCCTTGGAAATTGAACCAAATTATTTTCCAGAGCTGAAATGAAGTAACCAGGAACTTGTTCATTTCGGAAAGAGTAATCTTTTCTTTTCAAATCCTCAAATTTTTTTCGTCTTTGATATCTTTTATCATCTCGATGAAACGGCCTCTGTTGTTGATGCTCAGGAGGCAGAGCCCTTTGAGAAGATGAAGGTTTTGAAGTAGAAGCAGGTACAGGTGCTTGTTTAAGCATAACTGTAGCAGTCTCTGATCTACCCATTCTCCTTCCTGGAGCTGATGGAATTACATGATTTTTATCCTTAGTTTTTATAAGATAATCTTCAATCTGTTGAGTGATTGAAGTAAGGTCTTGAAACCCTCCTGTGTACTTCATAGGGATCAGTGGTGTGCGTAACTCATCATGTAGATTTTCCACACAGATTGGAAACAATTCTTCTTGAGGGAGTTCTAAGATCATGGAATATGTTAATCCCTTCCAGTGAGTAATGAAATCTGAAACACTTTCATTCTCATTTTGCTTACTGTTTTTAAGATCACAGACTATTGTGTTTGGAAAAGTTGAGCTGAATTGAAGAAGGAATCATTGACAAAGATCCTCCCATCCGGTAATTGACCGGGATTCCAAGCTTGTGTACTAGACAAAAAAAATCCCTTGTAATGATTGTACAAAACACCTGAGCTTAACTGCTTCCTGTTGCTAATGGGTTCCCATCATAGGATCGCAACGAGAAACAAAATGTGTTAAGTGTTTCTCTGGGTCTCCAGAACCATTAAAGATTGGTAATGTGGTACTTTCAAAATTTGATGGGGTAGGAATTGCATCAACCCATTAAGGGTATGCTCCCTTTTCTGGTTGAATTTGAGCTTGCTTTCCCTTCATATCTTCCAACTGAGCTATTAATGACTCAATAGTAGTTATTAACTTTTGAGAAACATTCGATTGATCTTGGACCTAAATAGGTGCAATGACTGGAGCTTGGACAGATGTTGTGACTGGTACTACAACTGATGGTTGCACTTCCGATTTTTGTTGCACCTGACCCATAAGATTAGACTTGTAATGGTGTACTGATAGAGGAGGTTATTCTTGATCCATCTCAGTAGCCAAAACAAATTCCCTTGGCTGACTGACTCCAGCACGCTTAGGAGGAAGACTACCCTGAAGTAGTTCTGCATTCATCCTCCTCAATTCCTTCATTTCTTCCTCCTGTTGTGCAAATCTTTGCTCTAGTGAGAGAGATTGTCCTTATCTAGAGGAAGGGTATGTAACCTGATTCTTTCCCTTCCCTTTGTTGGATCCCTTTTGGAGAGGGGGAAGTGGGTTATTTGAAGGAACACCTAAATTCTGGGTAAGCCTTTGATTTCGTGTACACACACCTTCTTCATTTGTGTCTGTGCGTACAAATTCTTGAGATGGAACCTCTTCATCTGATCCCTCTGAGTGAGCCTCATCTGGTGGATCAGCAACAATAGCATTGATGACATTAATTGATGCATAATGAATTTCATCCCTTCTATCAGCATTTCTATGATATTGTCTTCTTCCATGTCTCTGATGAGACATTTCATTTTGTCGATTTGATCCCTCAAGAACTTCTTGACGAACCATAATTCGGAGGGAATCTCCTGATAATTTGGCTCTTAGTTCCTCTTGGGGATTCTTCCCTAATCAAGATAAGACTGAATTTATCTGAGGAAGAGATTGAGGATTTGAAAAATTCCCCAGTCCGGTGGACTGGGGCTGTTCCTATTGTTCCTGCTCAACTCCTCGAATCCTATTTTTTGATTCTGAGGGTTGGGTTAAAAGATTCTGTAGTCTAGAAAGATGGGGTGGTTCTTGACATTCTATATCTGAGACTTTCTCGAAATCTCTCTTGATCTTACGTACTTTAGTCCGGAAATTGGCTGGATGCATCAACCTACATCCACTTTTATCACCCGGCTCAAAAGACCGTTTGGATGATTTCTGAAACTTCTGTCACTTGATGATGTGCTTGCTCTAAATGAGGGTCCTATTCAATATTCTTGTTTTGTTGATGCAGGAGTAATTTAAGAACTTGTTCTATGTATTCTTGATTTTGAGAAGAACTATTTGAGGCATGTCCTTGGGAAAGCCTTTTATTACAAACAAATACAATTGGATGTGGCCGGCCATGGGTAATAACATTGCATGAGACCATTTTCTACGGGCTTTACTAACTAGAGAGTATAGTGAAATGTAGCTCTCCATGAACACTCCATCCCCTGATATGAATACCAGATGGGGCATTGGAAATTAACTGGCGCAATCTTCTTAGTGCACCAAGGCATGAATGTTGAAGGGCTATCTGCTTCTTTTCAGCCTTCAGATATCGAGAAACTAAGAGAGATGACAAGTCAATTTGGCATTGTAACCCTTCTATTATCTTGACATGATTTTCATATTCATCATAAGATAATATTTTCTTTTTCATCTGACAAAGAGTTTTCCATATGTTGAGACGAATATCATGAATTCCATCTTCTATCAACATCTCTGGAATGTCATACTGAGAGTCAGCAAAAGGCCAAAACATGACTAGCACTTCACCTTTTTCTAGATATTTTCTCATATTCTGTACTTCCTCTTTATCATTTGACGAAGATTCTTCTACCTGATTAGACTAGAGTTGGTGCTTCTTTATTGCTTCATCGGATTCAACAAGATCGGTAGAGAATTCACTGATCAAACTTGAAGATGAATGACTGAGGGGTGGTTCGAAGATTGACGTACACCCTAGGATATCTTCTGATTGAGAAAGTATTTCACCTTCTAGTGGTGAAGCATCAGACATGATTGGATTCACATTTGCAAGTTCGTCAAGATAAGAGGGCTTTCTCATCACTACATTGTCCATTGGAGCATTTTCCAGGCAATGTGCATTATAACTACAGCGAGGACTTTCGCAGCTAAATTAATCATCATGGGGAGGACCACCATGGTGGGTTATAGCAAAACATGAAACATTTTTCTCCATGGTCTTCTGGCCACACAGAGGGTTTCTGTGGCTCTCATCTGAAGATGAAACTTTGAGATCGACCGAATTATCATGAAGAAAGCCTTCGTGAGGAAGTTTCTGATGAAGACCTTCAGAATTAATGTTCCCACTATTGGGAAATGAGGGATTAGAATCTTGAATTCCAATAGATAATTGTCTGAGGTCTTCAAGAACTCCATCATTGAGCAAGGCCTTATTACAAATTGGTTCTTGATTTCTTGACTGTGTTGGGCGGGTCTTCTTCTTAGATGGCTTCTTACTCAATTTAAGAACCACTTGTTGATGAAAGTGGTTATTATGGGAAGGTGTATGTGCCTTCTCAGGAGAAATTATCAGGTTAGGATAATTATCTCCACTCAAATCAGGTGTATGTTCTTGACTTGGTTGTCCATATGATATGGGGGAGTACGCCCCACAACCCTCTTGGACTGGAACAGAGGTGTGGGTCTATTCTGGAGTGAACTGTTGATGTGTCACTCCACTGGTAGGGATAGATTTATGTGTCTTTCCCTGAGATTTTTCTAAAGCTGTTATAATATCCTAGCAGGCATCCAGAATATGAGCAGGGATTTGCTTCTTCTCTTTCACCATTGATGGAATTTGTTTGGTGACTTTAGCTGCTGGAATGGGGATATACGTCCATTTTGTGCTTGGAGTAGGTGTGTGTTCCTTCTCTTGTCCTTCTTTTCCTATCAGTGAATCCTGATAGTACTCAAGTGTGGCGGTAGAGAGTAGAGTTTTTCTCCTATTTGTCACCAGATCTTTCCAAATAACTTCTCTGAATTCTACCAAACGAGACTATTGGTGGGCTTGATCAATACTAGAAGGTGTATGTGCCTTCTGATTTCACTCCGTCGAACATGGTTGACGAGATTCCTTCAATACTGACAGATCAGGCTACTGGCAGGATTGATGAGTGTAAGCAGTTGTATGTGCCTGTTTACCAGTTTTCAAAACATTGGGTTGGTGGGCTTCATCATATGTAGTCAGACGAGCCTGCTGACTAGCTGATGATTTATAAATAGGTGTATGTTCCTGTCTATAGTAATCCACCAGAATTTCCTGGTGGGATTGGCGTGCTGCTATTAAAAGAGTCTGCTGGACAACGGGATTAAAAAGGACGGGTGTGTGTGCCCGCTCATTGCTTTCCACCAAGTTAGGTTGGTGGACTTCTCCAGAGATGGCAGAGATGAGAACCTACACACTGTTGACCAGATTTCATCTCTGGCAGTTCGTCTTGCCTGCTCAAGTTTGAGGAACCTGAGCCAAATGCTTAGAGATGATACCCTCATCATGTTGAGGGCGCACTGCTGCACGAGTCTGGCGGTGATTGTTGATGAGAGGCCTCGGGAAGGACTCGTGTATCTTTGAATTAAGGTCCTGATGGACCTGCTCATTCACCTCCCCAGAATATGGAAGGGAATGGTGATTGCATTCCGGGGATAACAACCTAAAACAGTTGGAGATAGTGGTTGGCATCACCTACTTCTTGATCGCTGGTCGTCACTGTCCGGATGACCAGGATGAATTATTGACTTAGAGGGCTTGTCGAGCGGCCTCCAGAGTCAGAATAGTACTGTTTTGACGGTACTCCTAAACCAGCACATTTGATAACCAGAATTGAAGATGCTGAGTAGGTGATATCGTCCTCAGAGCGGATGATGATCCAGCAGGAGTAGCAGTAGAGGCATTCACAGTAGAAGTGTTCACAGCAGAATTATTCACGGGTGTAAACTTAAGAAAATGCATTTCTATAACGCAGAAGATCTTGGAAAAGAGTGCCTATTTGACATAACAGATGTATTCAAGATAAGTCTGGCCACTATATCTTTTGGATAAGCACATATATTATTTATTATCTTGTTGTCCCTCTCATTGAATTTAAATAGGGGCCTAACAAATAGGGAAAACATCATTTCAACTTTGTTGAGGATTCACATCGGGTTCACCATTTTTTGTTTCCTATGGAAATGGGAATGACCTCATTGATTTAAGGTTCAAACATTCCAAGCAGTTTCTAACGAGTTTGTTCGTAGAACTGGACACATTCAATGATTCTATATCCATTTGGACCTACTTTCCAAAGGTAGGTGGTCATTAGTTGTAACCTGATAAGGCTTAAGAATTTTCATTGGTCAAGAGGATGGGAGGTCGGACTCATCACACCTTTTTTAGGGGAATTATTTTCTACTCCGGGACTCTCTTTATAGATTTAAGTTATGTTCGTGAATCCTTATTAAATTACCAAGTATAAAATGAGCTTTCCTTTAGATCTGACAATCAATGATTGATATGTAGGAAATTTAGAGAATCTTTTATATGTATTAGATGTTCTTCATCAATAGAGAATCATCTGTATATGTTAGAGATTCTTATTCAATGGTATCCTTTAATACATTATATAAAATTCTCTTGGTCATTATGATGACCAAACTATTTTTAAAGCCACTCAGTGGGGCACTTGAAGTTTATTGTCATTCAGAAGGACATGGAATATTTCAGAGTTGGGATCGTACCCGCAGATGGGCTACCTACGTATCATTTATTTAGAAAAAAATAAGAACCCACGTAGTTCGAGTAAGGGAGTATGATGTTTATGTATGATTGATGGCTCAAAAAAAGATGTCATAATTACTTTTACACTCTAAGCTCACGTGAGTCATGATCGGTGTGAGAAACAAGAGGTATTGGTAAAACCAGACAATTGTTCCATGAAAGCTGAAATCATAGAAAATGATTTTGGGCTTATGTATGTATGATTGCCCAAATATATAGAGATTGGGACTTATTTCAAAGAAGAAGTCCAGGAACTGGGTCCATAAAGGTATATATACTTTATGGAGATTTGGATACTCTAACTTGCGGCTTACTCCTGAGGAAGATGCCAAAATTAGGAGGGACTTATGATTGGGTTTTATTCCTGATAAGGAAGCCCAAATCAAAAGTAAATTAAGACTAGTTAAGAGAAATTAATACTGGGGCTTACTCTTGAGAAGGAGGCCCAGGTTAAAGGGATTTAAAAACTGGGGCTTACTCCTAAGGAGGAGGCCCAGGTTAATGGATTTTTAGAATTAAGGGACTTGGGGATTACTCCTAAGGAGGATGCCCATATTTGGGAACTTTGAGATTGGGGATTATTCCTGAGGAGGATGCCCAGATTTGGGAAATTATGATTGGGGCTTACTCCTAAGGAGGATGACCAGGTTTAAGGGACTTGGGGATTACTTCTAAGAAGGATGCCCAAATTAATTAGAACTTGGACTGGGACATACTCATGAATAGGAGACCCAGGTTAAGGATTATCTCATCTTAAAGTATGAGGTTGCATGAATGAAATCTCTAACCTTAGTGACATAAAGATGTGTAAATAACTAGGTTTTGAGAGATGTTCTACAAAATTCCTTTTAGATAAGGAAGCCAATGAAGGATCCATGCCATAAATGGCTTTGAATATGGGTTTGAAGGCTGAATCTTGAATAGGAGAGGTGGATAGGTATAAGATAGGTGAAATGGGCAGGAAGGGCACCCAAAAAGAGAGGGGGGCACAGGTCCTGAGTGGCCGCACAAGTCCTGGTCACGTAGGTGTACCTGCGCGACACATGGGTACTTGCACGACGGTCAACCCTTAAGGTAATACTTGGGAGAGACTTGGCTCAAGCCCTTATTATTATCCCTAGGGGCTTTGAGAAGGGTGGTGCGCAAGTTCTGTTGAAGGGGTAAGGCGGCACACAAGTGTGGCCATTTCCCTTACTGGCTGGCCACTTAGGTGCGCAAGTGTTGATGAGTTTCAACACTTAGACCTTACTCCCCATATTTAGATCTTCTATTCTAGGTATGAAATTACCTTAGAAGTGTTCGGAAGCTTTGAGAATAGACTAGGGCACCGGGAGCTCAAATCTAAGTTTCTGGAATTTTTCCTCCTAAAATGGGGGGCCCATAGGAGGTATTTATAGGCTGGTGAAGACCCTGTGCGAAATTCAAAGAGGGCGCGCAAGTCACCTGAACGACCAATTGGTGGCGTGCAAGTACACTTGTGCTACCTTAGTGGAACTTGAACGACCCAAGTGAAAATGAATCTTTGTTCATGCCTTTGTCAATTTTTTATGTTTCTTCAAAGGATGAATCATTTTGGGTTCAAGGTATTTCCCTTTTAATTCCTTTAGACTCTATGACTGAAAGGAGTTTCAACAAACATAAACTGGTGCACATGTCATGATAAACTTATCCATAATTTCTCACATGATGAGACATAAAATCTACTAATAAATGGACCAAGTCTAAAAAAATTTCTAAAACATAACATGTCAATGAATTTAATTTATCTGTGCATACAATAGGATCTGAACCAGGGATATCCTACTAGTAGGAAAAATCACATAGTTGGTCACTCAATAAAACATTAAGAGGAGGGTATAATTCCAGACTGTGTCAAGGCCTCATGCCAAGACCATAATCATCTATGTCTGGGAATTTCACCCATACCGTAACTGTTTCCAGGCCTCATGCCATGACCTTGATTTGTCTCATGAGACCAACCGATGCATCTATGGGCTATAGCGAGCCCCACCCATCACATAATACTTCCAATACGATCCTATTAAGTCTTAGGGGATATGTATCCAAAGCATCTCATACCACTTTGGATACCCGATTAAGGTGTTGTTATTTGGGGTGTCTCATACCACTCCAAATAACGGGTTATTAGATTCATTAATTATTATTTGGTGAGCATTATTTCAGGAAAAACACACAAAATATGATATGGAAACTACTAAGGAAACACATTCTTGACAACAAAGTGGTACATGCATAATAAAATTTGCTAAATATCAGTGATTCACACATAATTAATTCATAAGGAAAATCTTCCAACGAGTCACATGCATCATCTACAAAACATGCTGATAAATGGTTCACAGATTTGAGTGTATGTAAATATAAGTAATTGGACCTAAGTAGATATCTACTGGTACACGGTATCATTATTTTACAAAGAACATAATGCCTTGGTTTGAAATTCAAAAAGACACAGAAAGAATCTCTACTTTAACATTTTTCTCTAAAGTTATTACAAAGGAAAAATTTTAAAAATTCCTTGACATTGTGGAATTGATCTTTGAAAATGAAATTATGAAGTTATTTGCAATTATGCATATACATATTGAAGGTTTGGATCATCATTTCTATCCATGTACTTAGTTTCAAAATTATACTTATACAACATATACATGTATATATATAAATTTATAGTAACTGTTTGTAAAATTTGAAAATATAAAATTCACACGACCACAAATTTAAACTCTTTCCCAAGCATGGAACTCAGTATGTTCTACATATTATTTAGACCTTGAAAAACTTAATTTCATAGTAAAAATGTTTATGTTTACTTATACATCCATATATATTTTATATCCCATCCTTAAAGGAAATAAATTGTGAAAGAATAACTAAAATAACTTCTCTTAAAATATATGGATCTTGAAAACCTGAGGGTATGATAGAGGGTTAGAGGTTTAGAATTTTAATTGAAACACCATCAACATGTATTTACAATTATACAATATATATATATATATATATATATATGTAAAACTTAATCTGCATGAAATCTAAGGGAAAAATTCCTTTCACAGTTATCGAATCTTTAAAACGTGATTAACCTTGGAAAATGGATGGTTGTAAACTGACTTAGAATATATATATACTTGTTATGTACTTATATACCTATATATATACGTTTTATCTGTATATACACACATATAAACTTGTTTTTCATGAAAAATAGAAACATAAAACATTCAAAACCAATTGATTAACTTCAAAACAGAAGGTAAGGGAGGAGATGAGGGTTTTAAAGTAGAGGTTTGGATTCATATGTATGTGTATATACAAATTATATTTATATATACATTTAATAAAAACTTGATTTCATGAGAACTAAAGAAAGAACACCCAAAATCAAACTTATAATCCTCAAAACAGAAGGCAAGAAAGAAATTTAGGGTTTCTAAAATGGTTCGAGGTGTGTATATACATGTGTATACAAACTATATATGTATGTATTTATATAAAATCCGGTTTGTATGTGGATTAAAACAAAATATCCCTTACAGGTCTTATTAACCTCTAAAAAGGAGTCAAAATAAGGAGGTTAGGGTTTTAATATAGTTGAATACATCCATATATATTTTATATATATAAAATAAACATATACATATATATATAAAACCTGGTTTGCATGAAAAAGAGAAAATCCCCCTTACATTGGTGTTAGGAGGGGCTGGAGGAGGAAGAGGAGGAGATGAGGGGCACTTTAAAAGATTCAAGAGGGGAGGTGTGGGTGAAATCGTAGGTTTCACCAAGGTGAGGGGGAAGAGATCTTAAAGAGGATCCTCCCGACACATGCAGGTGACCCAACACCTAACTCATGATTAGGTGGAGTGCTAGGAGGAAGAAAACGAGGCCGGTAGAGAGGTAGGGCAGTTGTGGAAAAAAATGGGAGAGGAGAGGGACGTGACTGACTCACTGGTGCAGCATACGCTGTAGGAGGAAGAAGACAGTGCAACATGAGAAAACTGGGAGAAATTTCAATGGACCAGATCAGTTCGATCAAGAAATCTAGGGCCGAGATGCATCTGCTGGTTTATAAAATGGGTGGACATCTCGGATTGATCTTAGGTGAGATTGGTAGTTCTCGATCATCATGGCATTTTAAATACCTCAGATAGCCACAATTTGATCGAGGGTTGATCAAACGGTCCACATAAATGTAGTGATATACTGAAAGTCGACCTCGAGATCAAGATCAGTGGCTCAAATCGTGCGTGATGCAATCAGATAGTCAGGATCTCGTTTCACTTGAAATTTTTCTTCCCACATCAAATCGGTGGGATGACTGTGCCTCCTTTATAATCCTAGGCCTCCCATACTAATCTCAGAAAACACATAGCACACACTAAGGGGGTCTTACACATGGGCTCCCGCTCCCCCGCAGGCCACAACCTACCCCCTACTGCTGACTACGGCCTAGCGCCCACGCTGCGCAAACACATGCGCACCTACGCTCCCATGCTTCTATGAACCCCTCGAAAGAACTATGAACGAGCTCGGGCTGGCCCAGGCTTGGGCTGAGGGCTAGGCTCATCCACCTTGAGTGAGCTACCTCCCTTGGCCCATCCAGGGCTGGCCCTTGTGGCCCAAATTTTTACACAAACCAAACAAAATTTTATAAAGACTAATCTTAAACAAAAAAAAAAGAAAATTAAGTCTTAAAGGTATTACTATATAGAAATTTCCTTTCTAAACATGGATTTTATGAAACATTAAAAAGGTTAATGTTTACAAGTTGGAAGTATTTTTCTAAGGTTGTCTATACATATTACACCTTTAACATAAATAAGTCATAAATTAAATGATAATTCTAATTCTGGTGTTATAATGTTCAAAACATATCTTAATTAAAATATAATTCAATTAGCAAGAATTTAAACATAGTTTAAGACACTGAATGAAAATATCTACAATACATTTGATTTAATTGAAACATGTTTTGAATTACATTTCAAAAACACCAATGTATTTTTCAAAACATTTCATTATATCCTTAAGTTCATGTTTAGGAACAGTTTCATAATTTTCAATTCCATAACCTAATTTCTTGGAGGTCTAATATATACCCATATGTTTTCAATTAATTAAACTACATGGCCAATGGCTATATTTATCGCTGTTAGAGTTCCATAGTTTCCCAAGTCAACTGTCACCTTAGTGTCTTATAAATCCAAGACTTAGGGTGTCCTAACACTCAAGTTGATTGAAGAAGATGGTTCGCATCATACCTTTGGTGATTAGTGTGGCTGTGGTGGCTTCATCCATTCTTATGTTCATTATGATGAATTATAAGGATCTGTATTACTTTCTTGGGGTTCTCATTATTTTAAGTTGTCTCCCTATAATTCTGATTGGGTTTTTAATAGGTATATATGGTTAGTTTGGTTTCCCTCTTAATCTCGGTTTTTTTGTAACCACTCTGGTGTTCTTATTTGAATAAAACTCCTTGTTTCCATTTTTTGTGCTTATTCCGTTGCATAATATTATTATTTTTCCATAAGAGATAAGTTTTGTTCGGGTAATAGACAACAATAAAACATAGAAATTACCATTACATGAAACACAAGTTCTTGGGGTGTTACATATGTAATTTGACTATGGTGAAAAACTTCGTAATTACATCATATCCAGAATAATAATCATGATATAATTATCAATTTTATATATAAATTATACTTTTAAATCAAAAAATTAATGATGGTTATAAAAAATTAACTATGTCACAATCATGGCGATGGTAGTTTGTACGTACGCATGTGTAATGTTTCCATTTTTCAATGATAATTATAAAAAAGAGAAAAGTATTATTTTATATTTTAAAAATGATCATAATATCATAAATATAATATTAATTATTTAAATATAATTATATATATCATTCATGTGATGTGGGTATGGAAAATGAATCACATTGCTTCATGGAGGTAGTAGTCAACATGTACGCACGAACGACGTTATCACTTTTCTGTTCATGGAAAGGTAATACTTTAAATGGTATTTATCTTTATAAAATTATAAATATGTCATGGATATCATATATAAACATTAATTCCATAATTATAACTAGTATTTATAGATGGTAATGGAAAAATAATTACATCGTTTCGTGAGATTTTAGTTCTTCATACACACGAATGATGAATTCTTTTTCCATTTTATGGATGTGGAGATGGATATAGGTCATAACACTGATATAATAACATCTAAATATGTATAGGATACTTGATTTATTATTTTATCATGGTTGAATATGTTTTTTAAGGATGTATAATAATAAAAAAATAAAAATTCTTGATTAAAAATGATACCTCTTCTTCAGAAACAATATCTTTTTAACAACTTAAGGTCACTAAGGGTTGTTTCATGCCTAAAATAAGACCTATATATTGTGGTTAGGTATTCTAGGAAGATATTTTGTCAAGTATTTTCTGAACCAAAATTATTTTTATGTTTGAATAAATGGGATGTAGAGGTTCCCTTCTATAAGAGAGGGGAGGGGTACTTTTGGCATTTCTCAAAATAATAAATGAACATAAATTAATTTTCAACTCAAAATGAAGAAGTGATTTAATTAAAATATAAGAGAATTATGGGTATAAATAAACTAATATAATAAAATTTATATAATTTTTTACAAAAATTTTACCCTTACCTTTTGGTTTTAACCCTTATATAACCTCAATAACTCTTACCATGATAACATGGATTTTTACTCTTAGTGGGTTAATATAGTTACTATAAAATGAAAAATGACCTATAAATAGATCATGGATAATATTTTAAACATTTTCATAATACCTTGGCATAAATTAATATTTTTATGAGTTTTATATCATTTAGTAAAATATTTTTTACTGTAAAATATTCATAATGTCAATTTTTTAAACTATTCATTACTTTGAATTTAATAATATCAAAATAACAATTATAAATCAAAAATATTATTTTATTACATCCCAAAAATTTAAAGGTAATATATAAAAAAATTTATCATATTAATTGTCAAACAAATTATTTATGTTAATATTTTTAATATCATTTATTTGACATTTTAATTAATTAAATAATTACCGTATTAGCATTTTTCAATATTTTAGTGTAATTATTTATTTACTAGAAAATAAAGATAATTTAAAATTATGAATGTAAATATATTATATTTTAAAATAATATTTATATTCAAACATTTCCTCTGGATAACCCAATATTAAAAATATTATAGTTATTAAAAATATGAGTATGACATCTTTGACTTTTCTTTAAATAGAATATTATAAATATCATAATCACTTAAAATGAAAAAAATGCCATATATTAGACCATTGAATGATTATGAAGGACAATTACTCATCCAATAAAACTGGGGAAAGTGTAAGGTTAATTTTATAGTCCTTATCATATTGTTTTTACCCTTAATTACCTGATTTACCCTTTACCATGGTAATAAAAATTTCCAAAATTATTATTCACATTGACAAAAATAAAAGAGATATATTTGTTAAATTTAGACTGAATAATGAGAAATATGGAACCCATTTTTCAAAATTAAAAACATATAATTTTTAGAATTGAATTTAAAATTAATCCAGCAAAACAAAATAAAAGGCAGTTATTTGGAAAAATGCCTTTTTAAAAATATAAAATGTTTTATTAGTATATTCTAGTATAAAATCCATTTCAAAACCATTATTGTATTATTTAAAATAAAATTTAACTAATAAATATTTAAAAATAATCCAAAACATAATTTTACATTGTAAAAACTTTAAAATAAAATATAGTTTTCAATAAAAACAACATTTTTTCCTATTCATTGAAAAATAAATAATGTTTGAAAATTTCTCAAAAAAATTAATTTTAAGGTAATGGTAAATTCAAAAATGAAATTATTTTTTAAAAATAAATTTTTTAAAATTTCCATAAATTATTTATAGTAATCACCCATAAAAAACAGTAAAAATAATTTCTGAAGAAAATATATTTTTTGAAAAATAGAATGACTTTATTAAAAATATAGTACTTATTTTAAAAATAATTAATTAATACATTAGAAAATAGTAGGACCTCTATATAATTAAAAATTCGGTTAATATTATTCATTCTTAATAATTTCACTCATAGTTTATAATGGCCATATTTAAGTAATAAGATTTCATTATTCATTTATGCTTGGTGTTGTATATCCTGTACACTATTAAACATAGTTTTTAATTTTTTAAATATCATGATTTTATAATTCTAGTTATGATGAACTAGGTGGGATATGATTTATACCTCTTATGAGAAATTTTATTATGTATACAAGTTTCCAAAGACACTAAACCAATACAATTCTAGAATGGATCATAATATTATGTACTGAATATTCATTTAATAAGATATAATATTTATGTAGGAAAATTATGGGTCCATATAACCCAAGAATGTAAAAATGAATAAATGAAAATAAAAAATCATTAACTAAAAAAATTAAATGTTCCAAGAAACATCTTGATCTAATCAATTGGTTAGTTTATTGTTCTTATTTTATAATATTCATAGGAAATAGTGCTAATAACATCAATAATTGTGTGGAGTTATTAATTTCCTATAAAAAACAATGATTAGAATTTATATTTTTTTTCTTATATAAAATTAACCCTAAAAATTATAGTATAGTTAAAGTGTGGTATTGATCCCATGAGAAACTAGGAATACCGGTTATGATCATCAATCCAATTTTTAAATATTCACTGTCTTTTCAGGAAAGTGAAACTAAAATAAACTAAATTTAACTATATTAGTGGCCTAATGAGTTAATGAATTAAATATCAATATGGAGAAATAAGAGGGGGGATTTATGCCCAAGGATGGTTTTTATTTATTTTAAAAAAAATCTCTACTCCACTCATGTGATTAATCAAATCCATAACTATAAGTATCCTTGAATTAATTAGTTCCACATAATTTTAAACAACTTAAACTACCTAATCATGTTTTCTTCCTCTTGCCATGGTTTCCTAGAGATAAATTGATGAACGATTTTCTATATCAAATCATAAGGTGGAGTTAAGGTCAAATATCACTCTCTCACTCCCCACTATCACATTGGGGTTCATCACATAATATATTGACTAAAGAATTATGTGTATAAATAATAAATCCTTTTTTATCAATACTCATTTAATATCATTATGATCTATGAAAAAAACCATAAAGTTTTAGTGTATTTAAAAACATGGATATATAAAATAATTGGTACCTAGAAGATCTAAATCATCTCCCACTAAGTTATTCATAATTAAAAGCCTCATTATACATATCATAGTTAAAAAAAATTCATATCTTGAGGAAAATGAAACATAATAAAGGGTGACCTCAGATTCTTAGTCAGGGAGACCTCAGATTCTTAGTAAGGGTAAACATGGTAGATATTAATCAATGATAATATGTAATCATATCATGTTAATAAGGGTTGAGAACATAATATTAAAAATTATAATTCATATCAAAAATTTATATAATCATGAGGTGTGGAATAAATATTTTCAATTCATTTGACATGAATAATAGAGGAATAAAATAACATAATCCATGATAGCATAAAATTGGAATAAGATCAAGTGCTAAAATAGTGGAATAAATTTTGTTATAATAATAATCATGGAAATATTATGTCAAAATACCCAATAATACATCCATCACATGTCAATATTGGGATAACCACCCATGTAACTATTTTAGGATTGGGATAACCATCTATGTACCCTATTTTGGGCTTGGGATAACCTATCATGTACCATATTTTTGGCTAGCGATAACCTCCTATGTACCCTTTGAGCTCATAAAAATTTATTCTTTACCCAGTTTATTGGAGGTATACAATAAACCTGCCCATCATATAATCATAATCTATTCATATGCAAACCACAAGATGGTGAAAGCATTTATCATTTCATCATAACTTAATCCAGGAAAAATAAATGGGTTCAATAAATATTTTATCATCATAATCACGAACCATATAGAGAAATAATAAATATTGTAACATTGGATCATATCCCTAATAAATAATAAGAAACATCAAAGTATGTTGTTATAAATGAATATATATTTAAGAAGATCACTAGAATATTTCTTATAGAAAATTCCCTTTTAATTTTGACCTCACTTATTTAAAATCAAAAAAAAATCCAAAATATAAAGGAAAAAATTTTATTTTTACAGATCTATGGAAACATGAATGGAATTTTCTAATAAAAGAGTATTCATGATGGCAAAAAAAAATATGTTCCTATGATGTATGTTAAAACAATGATTCCATTCACAACTTTGTTAAAAAGTAAGTCATTCAGAAAAAGAAAATAAAATTTATTTAAATTTTTCTATAGAAATTAAAACTTGGGTAAAAATATATTTAATCAATCATTTTATAATATTAAAAATATTCTTGAATTTTTTTTGAGAAAACATAGACATAGAAGAAAAGATTCCTGCCTGAATAGAAAAAAAAGTCTATTTTCCATGAAAACATTTTTCTAGTTTCTTGGGTAATAAATGAGATTAAAATTAAATAAAAATATTTAGTAACCATAAATAATTTTTTTGAAGATTTTACATAATATTTTGTATATAAATATCATAAAATTCCATCATCATAACTTTAAGCATAAATAATCTCGGTAAAAAGTGAGATTGTAACGTAAAATCCTTAATGCTTTGGTAACTTTAGAGTCATGATTCCCATTAAAGGAATAAAATCAAATGAAACCTTAAATAACCTGAATATAATTATATTTAATATACAAAATATCAAAGGGTCATCATATACACATTATAAAATAAAAGAGGTCCATAAAGTAATAAATGTCCAAAAAAAGATAATTTGAGGTGGTAAACACTTACCACTTTGGTAAATTTCAAATAAAATCAACTTGGATGAAATAATTTTAATTTTAAATTAAAATAAAATTAATTAAAAGTGATAAAATATATAATATTTCAAAGGATCAGTATATATGCCTCATAATAAAAATAGTTGTATAACATCAAACATGTGTCATTGAAACAAAATTGTGTCAAAGAACCCTTACCTTAAGCATGCTAACATCATTTATAATACATTTATATTTTTTATTATTAGATAAAAAAATATTATAAATTCTTATAATACTATATATTATTCATATATATCATTTAAACACCCTTTTATTAATAATTCTTTATTAAAATCTTCATTTTTGGTGTTAACTGTTTCATTTTTCATGTATATTTTGATTTGGAAGTAATAGTCTTTATACTTTGATCATGATTACATCATCTAAATAATCATAATCATGTTACAAGTATAAAATTTAATCATTATTTACAATTTTATAATGATTTATATAAATTAGTGGTGAAAAATAAATTACATCACTTCATAGAGACGGTAGTCTGTACATGACCACAAGTGATATTTCAACTTTTCGATGGATGTAATTAAAGAATAGTAATAATAAAAAAATTATATAATCCTTATTATTCCATAATTATCAAATATATTCATTAAATATTTCCTTATTACTATCCATGTAATGTAGAAATGAAAAACAAATCTCATCACTTTATGGAGGTGGTGGTCCACATTTACACACATGCGATGTTATCATTATCCAATGGATCATATGGTAATATGTTAGATAAGATATTATAATTATAGAAGTGTGATTATTTAATAAATAAAATATTTAAATATTAAATCAATCATATTAATCAACCATAAAATATGGTGATGGAAAAAGAATTATATAGCTATGTGGAGGCGGTAGTCCACACGTATACACAAGCAACACTTTCATTTACCAATTGATGTAGAAGGGATGGGAAATGGTTATTTCATTATAATAATAATATATCACTATATTTATTGTAACATACTGAGTTTTAATAAATAAATACTATGTTCAATAGCATTCAAGATACGCTACATCGAGCTTAAACGAACTAAATATTATTATTTAAATGTTACTGTTATAACCTAACTGTTGGAATGAAGAAAATAAATAGTATCAAAAAAAATTATGAAAATATGGTTTACACATTTTTAAATAATGATTCATTGGTTACCAATTTTTTTAGAAATTGCAATAAAAACTAATTGAATATAAAGGATGTGTTTTTATGAAAACCTATTTCAAAAGAGAATAATTGTGTTTATAAAATCATCACCCTTTATGGATTTTTATTTATTGAAAAATATGTGTTATATATTCAATTTAATTTTTTAAATTCATCTTATATGTTTTTTAGATATGATATAAGAACAAATTCAATTTTTCAGATAAAAGAAGTATATTTCTAAAAATGCAGTTTTACCGCCTTTTGATGGAGAACCCTTTTTAAATTTAGTTTCTGACACATTTATATGTTCTATTTGAAAAAATATACTTCTTCTTTATAATGGGGACATAAAAATTTACTTTAGATTAATTTTTGATATTTTTTTATAACTATCATGTTTTTATGAATAGTAAAAATACACTAAATTTTAATTGAAAACAGCTTTTTCTATCGAGATAATTTATATGGTTAAATCATATTATTTAATGGTTTTAAAGTATAAATAGAATTTATTTTTATAATTTAATCCTATTTTTTCACTATAAGTAATTTCATATTGAAATTCTACATAAACAAATGTCATTCTTTTGGTAGTTTTTACTTCTTAAAAACACGCATTCTGGTTTTGACAATGGGAATTAATTTTAAATTAATTTCTTCCAATTATTTGTTTTTAATTTGGAAAAAATTATTCCATAGTTGGAATCATAATGTCCAAATATTTTTAATAGTTACCTTTTATTTTTGGATATTATGAATAGTAACTTCAGTAATTATTTTTATTTACCATGGTTAAAGGGAAAATCTGGTAAATAAGGGAAAAATAATATTTTAATAATATAAAACTACCCTAAAACGTGTCAGAATCCTATTGGATGAGTTTTTTATGACCATTAGAGTCCTTATTCCAAACTTTTGGCATTTGAGAGCTACTTTGGAGTGATAATGACATGTTATAATAATTAATTTAAAGTAAAGAGAAAAATAACATGAACATGTATCTTATTACTAAAAAAATTATATGGGGTTATATAAGTGATATCTTCAACTATAAATATTCATTATAAATCTAAAAATATTTCCTAAATCATGGTATTTTATTTATAATTTTTATAAATTATATAAATAAATTTAATTATGACACAATGATGATGTAGTGATTGCTTGATTAATAAAGGCTTCAAATAAATGATATTATAAATATTAAAATAAATATTATTTGACATAATTAATGTCATCCACGAATTATATAGGTGAATATGACATTTTAGGATTGATTTAATGTTTTTTGTTCGAAGGAATCAGGTTTTTATGAATTTTTACAAGTCAAGTATGAGTAGTGTCAAAAATTGACATAATTCATAACATTAAATATAAAATATTTTATTAAATGATATTTAATTTTTAAAAATATAATATTCATAAAAATGGTTAATATAAGTCCAAATATGTTATAAATTGATTTTTTTTGTCGTTTTACATGATATGGTAATTACATTAACCCGCAATGTGTGAATAACATGATATCAATGTAAGATTAAAAAGGGTAAAATATGGATTAAACCAAAAAGATAAGAATAAAAAACATTCAAAAATCGTCTAAAAATTATTATATAGTGGTTATTCAAAAAAATCATATTATATTCTAATTAAATGAGTTCTGGACCATTTTTAATCTAAATTTAATTTATAATAAATTAATATTTCAAGACTTTCCTAAAATGTCCCTCCTCCATCTTATAAAAGGCCACCACTTATAACCACTTACAAACACGTCTCAATCCCATTGTCTCAAACAAATTCTACTCAAATAATCTCCCAAGATCCTTCCTTTCCTCATAGAAGACTTAACTTGGGCATAAGACAATTCAAGAATGCATTTTGGCTCTGATCAAAAGAAGTTACCCGATTTAGAGGTAACGTCTTCTCTCAAGTTCCTTTCTTTTTTTTACTTATACACTCCCTATGATCTTATTATTATTTTATTAAATAAAAACCAGTATCATAAATATACTATAATTTTTTTATGATAATGATTTGAACTACACTTACACACACCTCCATCTAATGGATATGAACATATTGTTTCAGTGTACAGTGAACTACTGCCTCACAAAATGATGATTTTTCAATTTTCTCCTACCCCTTCTCATGGTGGCCATGATGATGACACTATATTTATATATGATATATATTATATTTATATTTTCTCCATACTTCTGAAATTTTTATTTACAATATACCTTTATGTTTTCCATGATGTGTAAATGCGATAATTTCATTTGAGGAAGTGTGGACTACCACCCCCTTAAAGTGATATGACTTGTTCGTTCTATAAATAGAACATATAAGGGATGGTTTTATTAAACCTATGATACATACATGAAATAAATATAATACTGTTATTATAATATAAATTTATATCATTTGATTATTATTCTTTTAATATGACAAAGAAATGAAAGTAGTGATCGTGCATACGTACGGCCTACCGTCTCTATCAATGGTGCATTTCATGTCTTATCTCCAAATATTTTGTAAATTATAAATAAATATATAACATATATATATATTATATTTACATCATGAATATTATTTTGGAGATTATTTAATTTTTATCACATGGACAATTTATATCAAACAAGTTTATTTTTGAATCAAGTACCGAATATCGACAAACTGACTGATATAAACTTAAATAATTATGTAATTTTTATAACATTATGATAAGTAATATAAAATGAATAATAAAATTTAAAAAGGTTTTTAATCAAGTATAAATTAACTTAAGTTTTATTTTAAGTAATATAAATAATGAAAGAGACAAGTCGTACTCAAGGTAAGGGAACTTCTTAACCCAATTTTCATTCTTTGGGTTGATCTTCTACTTCTTGACTTAGTCATTCTTTGATTATATGAGAAATGAATTTTGATATCTTATCTTGTATTTATACTTGAATTATGGGGATTTATGAATACACATAATTGATCTATTTTATTGACAAAATTATATTTGTAAGGTAAATCTTAACTCAATCTTCATTCATCGAGTTAAATATCCATATAATTGGTTTTATTTTTCCAAAAAATATGTAGGAATGAACTATGATTATTTTACACTGAATATTCACTTATATTGAGTGTATTTATATTTTTCACATGTAATTATTTCATTTATTTATCTTCAATCTAAGGATAGTATCTTTTTAATGGATTTTGTCTCAATTTACATTCCATTGAGACTTATTTGTTGTTATGCACCAATTCATTTTTATATGGTGTATATACTTCCATTTGACATATTATATCATGAATCTCCTTATTCTCAGGATATTATAAGTTTTTTAATGTTATTATTTAATTTTTTTTATTTAATTTTTTTCTCAAGTGGTAAGTGACTCTTTAACTAAAACATCATTTTAAATGTTTTAAAGTTTATTATTCTAAATCTTTCTCATTAATATCCATTTTTTCAAAATGGTTTTGAGGATTTATTTATATAGAAATTAATGCATTAAAATGTTAATTCCTTTAAAATTTTCAAATTTTTATGGGACACTTGGATTAAAAAATATTTTTATTAAATTTTTTAGATGGTTTTTGAAATGTAATGAATATTTTAATATCTTGAATTGATTTCTTGTGATTGATGAGTAAAATATTGACAATTTCAATCTTTTATGTGCTATTATTATGTAATGGTGCTTGGTAATTTTATGGGTGTTTATGCAATAAACCAAATACGGGTGGTTCTGTGATAAATCTAGAGTGGGTGAGCCTGTGATATCTCTCCAATGCATTGGGTAATGTGACGGAGGTAAACATTAAGGTTTCACCAGAGAGATTTAGGGAATATACTATAATGGGTATTCCAAATATAACCATGAAGGTTACTCCCTATGTATCTGTAAAATCTATAATGTAAGTATGATATAGGTTCCACAATTTACCTTTATGTTTTATAATTTTTGTGAAGTTTTGAAGTAATATTAAGATTACATGATTTAAGCTAATTGGTTTATGTTTTATGGGTGAAAAGTATAATTTTATGAAAATGTTTTCATGGGTTTTAAATATTCATGGACTAATAGTTTTAGTCATTATTTTCTAACCCTTACTGATCTTTTTATGCTTATCCCACAATTTTTAAATGTTTTTCACAGGTTATAAGGAAGGGTAAGAGAAAGGAATAATTCAAGAAGATTTTTATCAAGAAAAAGAAGTCATGTTTTTAGGCATTTCATTTTATGAAAAAAATTGGATAGAGTAAAAGTGTCTACTTTGTAATATTTGATATGTAATGTAATTTTTATAGCCTAATTCTCTAAAACTATAAACCTAAAAATATCCTTGATGTGATTAAAATTCAAATTATTGACTGAACTCAAGATTATGTAATGTTTAAGGTCGGGGCCTTATATTTGGTATCATAGGAATGTTTTAGACAAATTTGGAGATTAGACTGTTTTCTTAAGGGTTAGGGATATCATCATGGGTTTACAATTTTAAGGTATATCATAAGTTAAATGTCTTAGAAACCCTTTTTGAGGCTTTATGATCTAAAATATTAATGTGACTAACGGTATTTTTGGAGACATTCACCTTTGAGGAAATTCTGGGTTATAAATTTTTGGGATGAAAAATGCGAGTTATGAGATAAACTTTGAGGATAAAATATGTTATGGTTATTTTTAAGGATTTTATCTAATTTTTTGTAATATTATAAAATTATATAGTTTTTGAAAAAGTATAACATGAAGACTTTGTGACAACCTGTCATATTGGACAAAGCTTCAGGAATCAAACCCACAACCAAAGTGCGATTGGGATTTATCACCTACCACTAGATTACATGAATTCCCTGGTTAGTATGACTTATTTTTTTAGTTAAATGATTCTATAGATCAAGAATAAGTTGATTTTGGAAACTTATGTTTTATCAAATGAATATCATTAGTGTAGGAAAATGATTTGGTGATTACGTGATAAATGTTATTTTTGGACGATGTTCACTCTTTTGGGAACACTATATACCTAAGGAAAATAGAATACTCTGGGATTTTATTAGAGGAGTAATTTTTGAATTTTATTTTGAAATAATATATGTTTTTATTGTGGACATATGTCAATTTGGGTTATTTGTGGAAATTATTAACCTATCATAGAGAATATGTGATTAGGTTAATTACTTTTAAGTATGAGAATTTAAGAGTATTTGATGTTATTTGGGGGTAAATGTTAAGATTTATCATGGAAGACGTTGTGATCAAATCCTACCAAATTTTGGGTTTCAATTTTATTTTGGATTATTTTGAATAATTTTAAGGACGATGGTTTATTGAATGTTCTTTATTGAACTTTAGGTATTTTTTGTTAAATTTTGGAGATTAAGCGTATTATTTATTTTTATAAAGGATTGTCTTTTTTGGGGATTATCTGATCTTGAACTAACCATTTTTTTGTTAATTTCAAAATATAGGGGAAATATATAGTTCATCTTTTGTAGATTATGTGATTCTCTAAAATTTGATTCTAGCACTTTAGGTGTGAGTAACTTATCTTGAATGCTCATAATTTAGAGAAAATATGAGTTTTTGGTAGATACTTATTAAAGGATGAAACTATACTTCACAAGTAAGTATGTTTCAAATTTTCTTATTCTAATTAATAAAATAATTCCTCAACTTTATGAAAAGTATATTAAAACAAAAACATTTTCCATTTACTTTTCCTACTTAGAAATCAAATACTGTTTAACCCATCACAAGTTTATGGTTTTTTGGTTATTAACTTTCTCCTAATCGTGTTTTCCATCGACCTCCATTAGAACTTGGTGCTTAGTTTTTCTTCTATATCCATGTTTTTCTACATGGAATCCAAGTATGTGTTATCTCAGGTGACCTTTACACTTCTCTTTCTTTCTTTTAAAGTGATAGTTTTATTAACCCTTTTTCGGATGTGGTATTTTTAATGAAGTTACCAATCCAAATTTTAAAATTACAAGGATGAAATTTCCAAAATGTGGAAATGACATAACATCCCAATTTTTAATAAATAAATACAATGCTCAATAGCATACACGATATGCTACATCGATCTTAAACGAACTACTAGATATTATTATTTAAATGTTGTCATTATAACCTAACTATTAGAATGGTGGGAATTAATAGTACAAAATAAATTATGAAAATATGGTTTAAACATGTTTAAATAAATATTCAATTGTTACTAAATTTTTTATAAATTGAAATAAAAACCAATTGAATATAAAGGATGTGTTTTTATGAAAACATATTTAAAAAGAGAATAATTATGTTTATAAAATCATCACACTTTATGGATTTTTATTTAATGAAAAATATATGTTATATATTCAATGTAATTTTCTAAATTCATCTTATATGTTTTCTATATATGATATAAGAACAAATTCAATTTTTCAAATAAAAGAAGTATTTTTCTAAAAATGAAATTTTATCACCTTTCGATGGAGAACCCTTTTTAATTTTCATTTTTGACACCATTATATGTTCTATTTGATAAAATAAACTTATTATTTATAATTGGAACATCAAAATTTATTTTTTATGAATTTTTGATATTTTTCTAATAACTATCATGTTTTAATGAATAGTAAAAATATGCTAAATTTTAATTAAAAACAACTTTTTCCATTGAGATAGTTTATATGGTTAAATAATATTATTTAATGGTTTAAAAAGTATAAATGGGATTTTTTTTATCATTTAATCAAATTTTATTCATTATAAGTAATTTCACATTGAAATTGGACATAAACACATGTCAAACATTTGGTAATTTTTACTTTTTAAAAACATGCACTCTAGTTTTGACAACGAGAATGAATTTTAAATTAATTTATTCCAATTATGTATTTTGAATTTGGAAAAATAGATTCCATATTTGTAATTATAAGGTCCAAATTATTTTAATATGTAGCTTTTATTTTTGGACATTATGAAAAGTAATATCAGTAATTATTTTTATTTACCATGGTTAAAGGGTAAATCTGGTAAATAAGGGTAAAAATGATATTTTAATAACATAAAAATACCCTAAAACATAAAATAGTCCTATTTTATTACTTTATTATAACCATGATCATCCATAGGATGAACTTTGGGAATTTGGGAGCTACTTGGGATTGATAATGACATGTTATAATAATTAATTTAAAGGGAAAAATAACATAAACATGTATCTTCTTACTAAAAAAAATTAATATGGGGTTATATAAGTGACATATTTGACTATATATATTAATTAGAAAGATGAAAATATTTCCTACATCATGGTATTTTATTTATAATTTTTATACATTATATAAATAAATTTTATTATGACGCAATGATGATGCAATGGTTGATTCATTAATAAAGGATTCAAATAAATGATATAATAAATATTAAAATAAATATTATTTGAAATAATTAATGTCATACAAGAATTATATAGGTGAATATTACATTATATTATTCATTCAATGCTTTTCTATTTGAAGGAATCAAGTTTTTGTGAATTTTTAAAAAGTCAAGTATGAATAGTGTCCAAAATTGACATAATTCATAACTTAAAATATAAAATAATTTACTAAATGATATTAAATTCCTAAAAATATAATATTCTTCCAAATGGTTGAGATAAGTCCAAATATGTCAAAAATAAATTTTTTTGGGCCTTTTTACATGATATGGTAATTACATTAACCTGCAAAGTGTAAATAACATGATATCCCTATAAGATTAAAAAAGGTAAAATAAGGGTTAAACCAAAAAGATAAGAATAAAAAAGTATTAACAACATGTCTAAATGTAACGCCCCGGCCCTAGTTACCCAGAATCGGTGCATTATTATATAACATTAGAATTATATAATGAATCATGTACTGAAAGACCAATCAGTTTATTAGCCTTCGAAGTACTAGATGCATACATAAGTTTTACATTGCATCATGAAATAAAAAAACATTGTCCTGACTTTGAACACATTTATATCTCTTAACCTATTCTTGCAGGTTAATCTTCATATACTTCTTTCCATCCTGGGGAAAAAAACATAAGAGAGGGGTGATCTCAGATGCTCAGTAAGGATAAAAATATAGTGGAAACTGTCATAAATAAGAACAAACATTTAAGTTAATGTATAAGACTAAAACACAAGCCTTTTAAACTTAAAAATCAACATAATATGGAAAAGATAAAATAAATAATTCCATTTACTTATTCACATGGATATTCTACTAGTCGAATAATCACATGTAATATCAATATCCAATTTTATAATGATGGAATACATAATTCCAGACTTCATAAGCACATAGTCAAGGCCTTGTGCCAAGACTACAAATAAGATTTTGTCAAGGACTTGTTCCAAGACACTAGTTTGTCTAATGAGACCTACCAATGCATTGAGGAGCTATAGAGGGCTCCACCCATCACTTACTAAGTCCAATTCATTCCTCATATGAAAAGTTTGAAATATAATCTAAACATTCATATTAAAACTAGTATACAAAATGTCAATATTTTAGCCACAAACCATGAATGGCATAAAAATAGCACTTCCACAGTCAAACATAACTCATTCAATACAATATGGATGATTTTATTATGATAAATCAACCTCAATAAAGAATAAAATATACTAAAGTATATTGATATAGATGAAAATAGTCCTTAAAACTATTTGAGAGAAATATCCCTTTTTTCTTGAAAACATTTAAATGTCGCAATATTTATCAAAGAAGTCGTTTAAAAGATATTTTTAAATCAAAGTGTCCCATAACACTTTGAAACTTTTAAAAGGAATTTTAATTTCAAAACATGTATATCCATATAAATAAATACTTAAAACCATTTTTAAAACATGGAAATTAATGAGAAAGATTTAGAAGAATAAATATTTAAAACATTTAAAACAATATTTTAGTTAAAGAGTTCCTAACCAAATAAGAGATGCTTGAATACAAGTAATTGAGTAATAACATTAATAAAAACATTATAATATAATGGGAATAAAGGGATTCCTGATATAATCACTACCACAAAACTGGTCAAGGCATGCGCCTGCCTTTATCAGCGCTAACGGAAAAGCGTTGATAAAGGGGCGGGCCTTTATCAGCGCTAACAAAAGCGCTGATAAAGGTCCACTTTATCAGCGCTAAATCAAGCGCTGATAAAGGGATTATTTATCAGCGCTAAAAAAGAGCTGATAAAGGTTGTATTTATCAGCACATTTTATTTTAGCACTGATAAATACACCCTTTATCAGCGCTTTTTACTAGCACTGATAAAGGCTCTTGCAGATTTGTTAAAAACCTGCGGGTCCTCTTCCTCCTCCCTGCACCCAGTCAAGATCTCGCGGAAGCCCTCCTCTGCGCTACTGTCGCCGCTGCCGCCGCCTCGTCCTCCTCCGCCGCGGCCGCCGCCTCCTCCTTCTCCTCCTCCTCCGGCCGCCGCCTCCTCCTCCTCCTCCACCACGGCCTCATCCTCCTCCTCCTCCACCGGCGCTTCCTCCTCCTCCTCCTAGTCCACAGCCTCATCCTCCTCCTCCTCCACCGGTGCCTCCTCCTCCTCCTCCTCTGCCTACTCTGCTGCCTCCTCCTCCACCACAGCCTCCTCCTCCTCCTCCTCCTCCTCCTCCTCCACTGCCTCTGCTGCCTCTACCCTACCTCAACTCTGCCTCTGCGTTGCCTCTGTTGCCTCCGATGCCTCCGCTGTCGACACCTCCTTCTCCTCCGCCACCGGTTCCTCCTCCTTAAGGTGATTCAAATTGAATTTTCATGAATTAATTATGATTGTATTGTTTTGTGGGATGTTTTTACTCAATGTATGTCACTGATTATGGTGTATTTTTATCATCTACTATTGACTCTAATTATGTTTGTGTGGCCATCCCATTTTCTATATGTTTTATTCTCGTTTACCAGGGGCAATGTTGTTCCCAAGTGAAAGTCAGATATTCTTTACGCATTATGTTATCCCTTGGTGATGTAAATGCTCTTCAGGACATGTGGTAGGAAGAATCAGGTGAAAAGGATGGTAAACCATGGATTAATTCAATGAAATATGGTATTAAATATTTAATATTTCAGAGTTATTTCTAATTTAGATCTATAACCATCAGATCTCATATGGTTGGAATGGGTAAGTGTTTTTCCAACTATTCTTCATGTTGAATCTTCATTTTCCATGGGCGGTTTGGGATTATGGTTATGTTTTGATCCTGACTATGGGTTGTTTTTATGATTTTACACTACTTCATTAGATTTATTTAGTTATTCTTATGTTTTGGTGTTTTCATTTAGTTCTTTTGTTGTGATTTGATGTTTGGTTTTCCATGATGGAGGTTGTTTATGTTTCTTGTAGACAATACCTCCTAGAAGGACCATGTAGAAGCATAGAGAGTGTGAACCAGAGTACTCCAAATAGGAACCATCTCATTGATAAAAAAAATTTTGGATTCAATGATTTATAATTTCAAAAACGTGGGTTAAATTGGTATCCATGATAAGACATGAACTATGGACCACACTCCAGAATTTTCAAAGAATAATTCAGAGTTTTTCCTTACTGAAAAGAAAACCAAGTAATTTAAGGAGTAGTTGGACTGTATCAAGTAGATCTTAGAGTTTTTTAAAACACCTAAGACATCTAAAATGTTATTTTTTGGTTCCTTTTTAAAAGAATTTATTTTAATGTGGTGCGATTCAATGATTCTTTCGAGGAATAGAGAGGATCTCACTTTTACCACTTTCCAAGTGGTATTTCTTCAGAGGTTCTACCCAGATACCTTGAGATTGATTTATGAATATGTGTTTTTAAAGCTAGAGTATGGTGGTCATTTAGTCATGGATTATGCCACTAGATTCTGTAATTTGTTTCATGTATCTCTTTATCTCCCCACGAACTATTATCTTATGGCTATTAATTTTGAGATGGGTTTGAGGAAATATATCAGATTTATTCTTATTGTTCTAAGTCTACCAACCTATTTTTAGATGTTTCCCAAGGTATTGATGTGAGAGACATATTTTAATTGAAATATTGGTCTCAATGGTGTTCCATTAATGGGTGGTATCCATAGTTATTTTTGAGGATAAAATCTAAAGCACGATGAGTCTTAGAGAAGTAGTGGAAAGGGATTTGAGTAGTCTTTATGAACAGATTATGTGGATTATATGGACAATGGACCTATTTTTTTATCAGATTATAAATGTGGAAAACATCTGGATGATTTTACCAGAGACTCTGAGGGCGTTCCACCTATTTGGGTAGTTGGGGAATATCTTGTGATTTTTTCAATTGGCTTCTAATGGGAGTGGTGTAGGCTCCACTTTTTTAAGGGCTCTTAGTTAAAATAAGAGGCTTCAAATGGTGGAGGATCACATCCTAAAATAAAGGGGGATTCTTAATAGGGAAATAATACATAGATGAGTCTAATCCAGAAAAAATCAATGCAGTAGAGGTCATTCATGAGGACTCATAATCTTGGCCAACCACAATTCGAGGTGAATTTTTTTTAATTCTTCTATAGTATTGGTTTCATTTCAAAATGGTGAATCCTAGCCATTAATTTCACATATTTTTTTATTACTTGGGTATGACGGCAGAGTTTATGAATTATTTCATGTATTGTATAACCCTTTTGGGTAGGAAAAATGGTCATGGTTTCATGTTCTTTGAGAGTTGTGTTGTGGTACTTGGCATGTAGGACATTTCGGAATTCCATGTTTTGGACTTGGTCTTTTCTGACCTCATTATCATCTTGGATTTTTTATTGTATTTAGTGCACTAGATGACTATTATCACCATTGGGTTCAGTTAATTACTCTTAACAGGAGATTCCATGTCTTTTATGTAGATTTTGATCTATAACCATGGAGGTTATAACAAGTTGCTTCTATGTTATGGTTCATATCATGTCATTTTTCCAAGGTTTTCCTTGGGGTTGATGAGAAGTGTTCTTCATGTGAAATTCTAGTGGTCATGGAAAAGTACACAAAATCATTTCTAGAGGACTTCATGGGATAACCTCCCCAATGAGTGTTTCTGTTTTCTATCTATTTGCTTCACAGGACAATCCCATTTTCCATTCCATCACATCATAAGTCTCTCGCCGATTTAAAGGAGCTAAAATATCAGCTAGAAGATCTTTAGGGAAATGGTTCTATCTATATGATCATGTCACTATGGGATTTTCCAATTCTGTTTTCAATGAATTCATATCATAGCCTATTAATTTTAACAGTCTGCCGTAGTCATAGCTAGGTGACAGTAATGAATAATTACATATTGCCTATAATTGATGATTTGTTTGACCATCTTATAAGGTTCTATTGGTTTTTGAAAATTTTCTAGAGATCAGGGTACCAACAGTTGAGGGTTTGGGAAGAGGATGCTCAAAAGATAGATTTTTAAAGTCGATTTGTAAATTTAAAGTATTTATGAATTCCATTTGGGATCACCAATGATCTATCTATTTCATGGAACTGATGAACTAGATCTTTAATATCTTTATAGACACCTCCATTTTCGTTTTTTTAGAATACTTCTTGGTGTATTACAATATATAGGAGGAGTACTCCGATAATCTGGAGGTTGTTTTGGGTGTTTTTAGAGAGATTTGTCTTTATTACGATATTATAAATTCCCCATATTTTGTTTAATAAGTATTGTTTCATGGTCACATTATTTCCTTGGAAGGAGTTCTAGGTTATCCAGAAAAGGTTTGAGAATTCATTTCTCCAAATCAGTCAAAGAATCTATTCAAGATCCACAACATTCTAGACTTAGTCATTTCATGGTCACATTATTTCCTTGAAGTATCTTGTTTTTTATCTAAATTATACTCATATTCCTTCTCCTCTAACCTATATGCTCATCCTATGGATTTCAAATAGGACGAATATAAATAAATAATGGATGAATGCCAATCGGTTGACAAAAGAGTATGAAGAAGGCGTGAAAGAATTTATCAAGTTTGCAAAAGATCATGCATGTGACTCTTCTCAAATCCTTTGTCCGTGTTTACGCTGTTGTTATTCAAAACAAATTAGTCCAGATGAGTTGGAAGTACACTTGATCTGTCACGGAATAGATCAAAGTTGTACATGTTGGCATAAACATGGGGAAACAACAAATGTAGGTGGTGACTGGGGTGACACTGCATTTTATGGATCATCTGATATGATTACAAACATGAACAATGAAGATGACCGTATGGAGGATGTGATTACAGATGTGAATGATGATGAAGATCGTATTGAGAAAATGACAAGGACCTTCGAAGATGAACTTTGTGATTGCCCAAAATTGTTTGAGAAGTTAAAAAGTTGTGCAAAGACGCCATTGTATGATGGTTGCACTAAATATACAGCATTGTCAACCGTACTGAAGCTGTATAATTTGAAAGCAAATATCGGGTGGAGTGACGACAGTTTTACGAAACTACTTGCCCTCTTGAATGACATGCTACCAGAAGACAATGAGCTCCCGATCCGAACATACGATGCCAAACGAATGCTACGCTCTATGGTTATGATCTCTGAAAGAATACACGCATGCCCGAATGACTGTATACTGTTTCGCAAGGACCACAAATCACTTAAAGAATGCCCAAAGTGTGGTGCTTCTCGATACAAGAAAGATGAATCCAGTCCTACTAAAGTTGTATGGTACTTTCCAATCATTACAAGGTTTAGACGCCTATATGGAAGTGAGGAGACTGCATAACAATTAACATGGCATGCAGATACAAGAATTAAAGATGGGATACTACGTCACCCGGCAGACTCTCCTCAGTGGAAGAGAATCGATCATGAGTATCCTGAATTTGGAAACGAATCGAGAAACCTTCGTCTTGCGTTATCTATAGATGGAGTGAATCCTTTTGGTTTTCAAAGCAACAGTCACAGTACGTGGCCGGTTATGTTGATAAATTATAACTTACCACCGTGGTTATGCATGAAACGAAAATACATCATGTTATCTATGCTTATATCAGGACCAAAAAAACCGAGTAATGATATTGATGTTTATTTAGCTCCATTGATCGAAGATTTGAAATTATTGTGGGATTCAGGTGTTACATTGTATGATGCTTACAGAAAGGAAGATTTCACTTTGAGAGTCATGTTGTATGGGACTATAAATGACTTCTCTACTTATGGAGATTTTTCAGGATATAGCATTAAAGGAACTCAAGAATGTCCCATTTGTGAAGAAGGTACACAATCAATTAGGTTGAAACATTCATCGAAAATCGTGTTTCTAGGACATCTCATATTTCTACCACGACGACATAAGTACCGTTCTTGGAAGACATTATTCGATGGAAGTTCAGAATAACGTACAACACCATCTCCACTAACAGGCGATCAATTATTTGAGAAAGTTAAAAATGTGGACACTACTTTTGGTAAACTGGCTTCGAAAAACCTTACGAAAATCGGTTGGAAAAAGAGATCAAATTTTTTTAAATTACAATACTGGAATTGTCTGTATGTAAGACATTTTATTGATGTTATGCATGTAGAAAAAAATGTATTTGACAGTGTTATCGGCACGTTGCTAAATACATCTGGAAAAACAAAAGATGGAATTAAGGCTAGGTTGGACATGGTTGAGATGGGAATACGAGAAGATTTGGCACCAGTGAAGGGTGAAAAATGAACATTTCTTCCTCCTGCTGCTTACACTCTTTCCAGGTAGAAGAGATATCAGTTTTTAAACTTCTTGAATTCCGTAAAGGATCCAGAGGGGTATTCATCAAATATCAGTAACCTTGTGTCAATGAGAGAATTGAAGTTAAAAGGTCTGAAATCACATGACTGTCATGTTTTGATGAAAAATCTCATTCCAATTGCTTTACGTTGCATTTTTCCCAAGAATGTCTGCCATACATTAACAAAACTGTGTTTCTTCTTCAAAGCTATATGCAGTAAAGTTATAGACCCGGCAAAATTTCCAGCTATGGAAAAAGAAATTGACGTCATATTATGTGAATTAGAAATGTTCTTCCCACCTTCATTTTTTGATATGATGGTTCATTTGATGGTCCACTTGGTGAGAGAGATTCAGCTATGTGGTCCTGTACATTACAGATGGATGTACCCCATTGAACGGTATATGAAGATTTTGAAAGGATATGTCAAAAATCGAAGTCGGCCAGAGGGTTGTATTACAGAGTGATATATTGTTGAGGAAGCCATTGAATTATGTACCAAATACTTGTCTCGTGTGGAAAGCATTGGCTTAACGAAATCTCGTCACACTGGGCGGCTTGAGGGTGAAGGAATTTCTGGAAGAAAGGTTGTCACAATCAATATTATAGATCGGGAGAAGGCCCACCTTTATGTTTTGCATAACAGTTTTGACATTGACCCATATGTTGAAATCCACAAAGAAATTATTAGGCATTTGAATCCATCAAGGGCTGAAAAATGGATATCCGATACACATAATCAATAGTTTATAGGATGGTTTCAAGATCATATTTTTAAGAAGTTAGATGAACATCCAAAGTCAATTTCGGAACGACTTCGATGGCTAACCGGAGGACCAAGTGTGTATGCATTATCATATAATGCTTATGTAGTTAATGGTTATACATTTTATACTAATGAACATGATGAAGACAGTACCATGCAGAATAGTGGGGTTACACTTGTGGCTGAAGCGATGCATGTTTCTGGTGCTAAGGACAGAAATCCAATTTATGCGAATATTTCATACTTTGGCATCATCAAACAAATATGGGAGTTGGATTATACAGAATTTCAAGTTCCGATATTTCAATGCAAGTGGGTTGATAACAGGAGTGCTGTTAAAATAGATGATTTGGGATTCGTGAAAGTTGATTTCAGTAAGGAAGGGGAGAAAGAAGAACCATTTATAATGGCATCACAGGCAGTGCAAGTATTTTATGTTCCAGATCCCGCAAACTGAAACTGGTCAATTGTTCTGTTATCGACCAAAACAGTTAAAGGGTCAGATGAAAATTCAACGGAAGATGACCCTTTCATTGGGACTTCACAATCATTTCGCAGTGGTCCCAATATAGATGACGTTTTGTATGTCAGAGGAGACCACAATGAAGGGATATGGATAGTTGATAGAGGGGTCAAATCCCTTCAGTCTTTTAAAAAAAGAGAGTTCAATAATCAGGTTATTGATTTTTATTGTAATATAGATTGTGTTACATTATGTTATTATATGTTCGATGCTGCTTTTATGTGATCTAAATTTAATTTTAAACCAGTTATGCAGATAATGACTTCTTCACCTGTTGATTCCCCCAATCCCGAGACACAACACGTCTCTCAACCTGTTGCAGCTGGTCCCACTGCTGAGAGACAACAGGTCTCTCAACCTGTTGCAGCTGGTCCCACTGTTGACAGACAACAGGTCTCTCAACCTGTTGTAGCTGGTCCCACTACTGACGTACAACAGGTCTCTCAACCTGTTGCAGCTGGTGTCAGTGCCGATGCTAGTGCTTCAGAGAAACATAATGATGATGTAGAAACTAAGGAAATGGTAGGAGATGAAACCCCAGCGATACAAAAAAAACAGGTGTGCCATAGTTTGACAGTTTTAGTAAAAATCCTTAAGGAAAAATCAAAAGGCATCAAATATGAGGTGGGATGGAATAAGCTAGGCCGGCATGTAAACCCCAACAAATCCATGTTTAGTAGCTACATTGGAATCGTCACTCGACAACGCGTGCCGATTGACATAGAGTTGTGGCACCATGTTGTCAGCGGGTTGAAAACATTAATGTGGGAAGAGATTACGGTAACATTACGATATCATCTATTTAATTTATTAAAATAAAATAAAATATTGAAATATTGACTAACCCTTCATCATCTCTTGCAGAGTGCATTTATAGTAGATGTTTCGCATAAAGAATATGTTTTCAGACTGGCAGGAAGGATTCATAGAGGCTTTCGCACCATTTTAACGAAACATCATCTAAAAGATTCTGAAGGGAAAATCAAGCCGCACCCGCCTCCTCTTTATGCACACTTGATATCCCAAGGAATGTGGGATGCATTTTTCAACCGTCATGCGGAATAGAATTTTCAGGTAAATTGTGTTTGGTTACACGTTGTGTAATGTTTCTTGTATTCATCACGTTGATTGATAGGTTTTTATTTATGAAACAGCAAATGAGTGATGAAAATAAAGAACGGGCAGCAAAACCAGCGTACCCCTACCGTAAAGCAAGGTTGGGGTACGCTTCAATTGAAAAACAATTGGTATGTATTTTAAAAGTACTGTAATAATTTAATGTGACATAAAACAACACTGTAACCACATTTCTCTATTTATATGCGGATTGATGAAGCAAAATCTCAAGCCACTTCCATTCCATGCCATGTGCTATGGAAGGAGGATCGTGTTAATAAAGAGGGGAAACTGATAGATGAAAACACACAAAAAGTGTGGGAAACATGTGTAAGTGTGACATAATATAAACTTGTTTTTCTTTAAATCACTATTACATAATGATGCTTACTTGTTTTTTCATATTTTCTATTTGACATAGTCACAGGAATCAACAACACCCGCACCGGATGCAGATATACTTTCAACAGCCTTGAAACAGCCAGAACAGTATGGCCGTGTCAGAGGTGTGGGTTTTGGGGTGTCACCTCGGACATATTTTCAGAAAAAAAAACAAGAGGATGAACAAACTAAAGAGTCGCATGTAATGAGAGATAAAGTATCTACCCTTGAAGAACTAATCCAAACTCAGGGAGAGATTCTAAAGAGTTTGATGGAGGAGAGGCGAAAAGAACAAACAACTCAAGAACAACCCCCGCGAGAAGATCCACCCCTCACCAGCTTTGAGGCGAGCCATTCCCCTCAAAGACCTGACTTAACCGAGGTAATAGATGTTATAATATTCGTTTTTTGTGAGATGTGAATCACATAGACACTGATACCTTTCATTTAATGATATTATGCAGGGTGAAACTGACTGTGATTTATATCTGTCAACTCCCACCCATCGCCTTATAGCGAGGGCTATGGTGTTCAATATGAAGAATGACACGCTACACTCCAGACCACTTCCAACCAGTCATGTCAAAGTGTCGATTAACATAGATCATGATCCGAGCGCCGAGATACCCGTTCCAAATGATTATGGCGACATTCATACGGTGAAAAAAGTTGTTGGAACATTCGTTGCATGGCCGTCGAATCTTGTAAAAAACATATCAAGCAGGAGGTATTCATTTACAGTTCATTTTTCAAGCAGAACCTTTAACATTAAATTAGAAAATGGCTGAACTGATGAATGTTATTACAGAAGGATAAAATGGAGAAGCTAAAACGAAAGAGCGGCTCCAACATTGGATCAACCAACCGATCAAAACGATCTACTGAGAGCGCGTTCACCCCGCCTGTTCTATATCCACATTTAATATCATTGCAAGCTCATGTGGATACGAAAATGAAAGATGGAAAGAGTCATACAATTGTTTGTGAAAAAGATATGTACGGAGAGGAAACAATAGATTTCGTTAGTGCAGACGCTGTTTCTGAGATCATCGCATACGACTGGCTAGGCGCCTCAGTTATAAATGTATACATGAGGTATGTTTTCATGATTTGATTTTACAGAAGCTGATATAATTTGATAATTATGGATAAATACATCTCATATTTTTCACAGGCGTATATATGAAAAACAATTGAAGGTATTTTCCCATGAATAAAAATTTGGACTCGTTAGTCCTCACACCATTTCTACACAACGAACAGAAATAGATTCTAATTTTCAGGCTGAATTGATGTCAAATCTGCTCAGAACGTTTCAAAGAAGAATTACGACTGACAGGCTCTTTTTAATACCAACGATGCAAGGGTAAAACTCTAAATTTTAATCATATCAATTATATTTTCATTTCTATCAGTACTTATTTCTTTTTGTGTTTTTAGGGAACATTGGATGCTCATTGCAGTCAATTTGGATACTCCAAAGATTTATTTTCTGGATTCACTGCATGGATATCCAACTAACCGACCAAAGATGATGGCGATTGTCAATTTTTAATACACTAAATCCAGCATTTTAGAACTAAATATATAGTTATATAATTTATATTATCTTTTAATGAGGATTTTGTTATGATAGGGTGGTGTATGAATATCGTCTAAAGGCTGGAATGAATCTAGGGCATAAGGACGACAATGCCCACAAGATCTACAAATGGAGAAGTATCTGGGTATATATAATTATATTTCACTATCCAAATACATATCAAAACAAATTACTCATTTTTCTCGATGTTTCTGCAGTGTCTGAAACAAACAAATGACAAGGATTGCGGTTATTATGTTTGTAAATTTATGAAAGAGATCATATTTCATGAACAAACTAGCATCCCTGAAGAGGTATTTTTGAAAATAATTACTAATTTATTTAAAATAATTATTAATCCTTTGTGTATTTATATTTTTTCATTACTACTATGACTGTCGCAAAAACTCCTATTCAGAAGATGATATAAATGTCTTTAGAAACGAATGGGCATCGTACCAGATGGAAGAATGTAAACAAATAGTACAATTAAGGTAAATTCCTAATACTTATGTTATCTTTATATGGTCATTGATATCTCCCTTTACAATTATTGAGAATCTATGATCTCCCTTTCTTATGTTTCATATCCTTAGATTAGTGAATTCCTACTACTTAGTTTGAAAATGACATAAACTTTGGAAAACAACACCAATGACATACGCCAAAGTGAGGAAACGTGTTCGTATTGTTTTGATACTTTAGGAAAATGATCCACGAATCATTTGTGATGTGTATGAATCGACCGCACCTCAATCGACCGTAGATTGTGACCGGTATGGCTAAAAGTGTCTGATATCAGTTTTAAATTGAGATAAACTTTGGAAAACAACACCAATGACATATGGAAAACTAAGAAAACACATTCAGATTGTTTTGATACTTTGGGACAACGATCCACGAGTCATTTTTGACGTTTACGAATTGACCGCACCTCAATCCGACGCACGGTGTGACCGGTATGGCTAAAAGTGTCTGATATCAGTTTCAAATTGAGATAAACTTTGAAAAACAACGCCAATGACATAAGGAAAACCGAGGAAACGTGTTCAGATTGTTTTGATACTTTAGGAAAATGATCCACGATTCATTTATGACATGTACGAATTGACCAAACCTCAATCTGACGTACGGTGTGACCGGTATGGCTAAAAGTGTCTGATATCAGTTTCAAATTGAGATAAACTTTAGAAAACAACACCAATGACATACTCCAAACCAAGCAAATGCATTCGGATTGTTTTGATACTTTAGGAAAACGATCTAAGAGTCATTTGTGACATGTACGAATCGACCGCACCTCAATCCGATGCATGGTGTGACCGGTAGGGCTAAAAGTGTCTGATATCAGTTTCAAATTGAGATAAACTTTGGAAAACAACAGCAATGACATATAGAAAACCAATAAAACGCATTCTGATTGTTTTGATACTTTATTAAAATGATCCACGAGTCATTTGTGACGTGTACGAATCGACCACACCTCAATCCGACGCACGGTGTGACCGGTATGGCTAAAAGTGTCTCATATCAGTTTCAAATTGAGATAAACTTTGGAAAACAACACCAATGACATACGCCAAACCAATCAAACGCGTTCGGATTATTTTGATACTTTAGGACAACGATCCACAAGTCATTTTTGATGTGTACGAATCGACCGCACCTCAATCTGACGCACTCTGTGACTGGTATGGATAAAAGTGTCTGATATCAGTTTTAAATTGAGATAAACTTTGGAAAACAACACCAATAACATACGCCAAACCGAGGAAACGCATTCGGATTGTTTTGATACTTTAGGAAAACGATCCAAGAATCATTTTTGATGTGTACGAATCAACCGCACCTCAATCGACCGCATGGTGTGACCGGTATGGCTAAAAGTGTTTGATATCAATTTCAAATTGAGATAAACTTTGGAAAACAACACCAATGACATATGGAAAACCGATCAAACGCATTAGGATTGTGTTGATACTTTAGGAAAATGATCCAAAAGTCATTTTTGACATGTACGAATTGACCGCACCTCAATCCGACTCACAGTGTGACCGGTATGGCTAAAAGTGTCTGGTATCGGTTTCAAATTGAGTTAAACTTTGGAAAACAACACCAATGACATACGGAAAACCGAGGAAACGTGTTCGGATTGTTTTGATACCTTAGGAAAATGATCCACGAGTCATTTGTGACGTGTATGAATCGACCGCACCTCACTCCGACGCACGGTGTAACCGATATGGCTAAAAGTGTCTCATATCAGTTTCAAATTGAGATAAACTTTAGAAAACAACACCAATGACATACGCCAAACTGAGAAAACGCTTTCGGATTGTTTTGATACTTTAGGACAATGATCCACGAGTCATTTTGGACGTGTACGAATCGACCACACCTCAATCTGATGCACAGTGTGACCGGTATGGCTAAAAGTGTCTGATATCAGTTTCAAATTGAGATAAACTTTGGAAAACAACACCAATGACATACGCCAAACTATGGAAATGCGTTTGGATTGTTTTAATACTTTAGGAAAACGATCCAAGAATCATTTGTGACATGTAAGAATTGACCGCACCTCAATTGACCGCACTGTGTGACCGGTATGGCTAAAAGTGTCGGATATCAGTTTCAAATTGAGATAAACTTTGGAAAACAACACCGATGACATAAGGAAAACTGAGAAAACGCGTTCGGATTGTTTTGATACTTTAGGACAACGATCCACGAGTCATTTGTGACATGTATGAATTGACCGCACTTCAATCTGACGCACGGTGTGACCGGTATGTCTAAAAATGTCTCATATCAGTTTCAAATTGAGACAAACTTTGGAAAACAACACCAATGACATACGCCAAACCGATCAAACGCGTTCGGATTGTTTTTATACTTTAGTAACACGATCCACGAATCATTTTTGACATGTAAGAATCGACCGCACCTCAATCCGATGCACACTGTGACCGGTATGGCTAAAAGTGTCTGATATCAGTTTCAAATTGAGATAAACTTTGGAAAACAACAGCAATGACATACGCCAAACCAAGGAAACATGTTCGGATTGTTTTGATACTTTAGTAAAACGATCCATGAATCATTTTTGACGTGTACGAATCAACCGCACCTCAATCGACCGCACAGTGTGACTGGTATGGCTAAAAGTGTCTGATATCAGTTTTAAATTGAGATAAACTTTGGAAAACAACACCAATGACATACAGCAAACTGAGCAAACATGTTCGGATTGTTTTGATACTTTAGTAAAATGATTCACGAGTCATTTGTGATGTGTATGAATTGACCGCACCTCAATCTGACGCACGGTGTGACCAGTATGGCTAAAAGTGTCTGATATCAGTTTCAAATTGAGATAAACTTTGGAAAACAACACCAATGACATACGGAAAACTGAGCAAACGTGTTCGGATTGTTTTGATACTTTAGGAAAACGATCCACGAGTCATTTGTGACATGTACGAATCAACCGCACCTCAATTAGACGTACAGTGTGACCGGTATGGCTAAAAGTGTCTCATATCAGTTTCAAATTGAGATAAACTTTGGAAAACAACACCAATGACATACGCCAAGCCGAGCAAACGCGTTCGGATTGTTTTGATACTTTAGGACAATAATCCACGAGTCATTTGTGACGTGTACGAATCAACCACACCTCAATCCGACTGATGCACGATGTGACCGGTAAAGCTTTTCATTAGATAAAGGATCAGTATTTATTAAATGAGATAAATCAATAAAAACATATTGATTTTACATTATTCCCTTTCATTGTTATGAAAATGAAAACTTTTGAGTTTAAAATTTCATATTTTAGTTTCACATTTCCGTATTAATGTATTCTTTCATATTACTGTTTTAATTTCTTTCATTATTGCATTACTAACATAATATTTTTTTCTTATATAGGTGAATTTTTTTCCTTGAGTTCGGATGCTATGTTCGGCAAAAAATACCGTCGAGAGCGGATCACGGATATCAAAGGATGAAACATGAATGTTTAGAACTGTTGTTGAATAATTGTAAATGTAACCATGTAAAACAATGTTTGAAATATATATAGCAATGCTTTTTTTGTATTCATGATGTTAAGTAAATGTATATACCGTTTTCGGTCAAAATATTGGGTGCGGGTGCTATGGTGTGCAGGTGTGCATGTGCTACTTTGTGCAGGTATTCTGTTGTGCAGGTGTGCAGGTACTGTTTTGTAGGTGCAGGCGATGGGGCCTTTATCAGCGCTCCGTCAAGCACTGATATAGGAGACCTTTATCAGCACTAAAATAAGCACTGATAAAGGGGTCCTTTATCAGTGCTCCGAGAAGCGCTGATATAGGAGACCTTTATCAGTGCTAAGAGAAGCACTGATAAAGGTGGTCCTTTATCAGCGCTTTTCTTAGCACTGATAAAGGTCTCCTATATCAGCGCTTCTTAGATCACTGATAAAGGGGACCCCCCCCCCCCCTTTATCTACGCCGGCATTAACAACGCTTTTCTAGCACTGTTAATGCCGGTTTTTAGCGCTGATAAAGGGGTAGGTTGTAGTAGTGAATATGTCAAATCACAATATATACACCATATAAAAGTTAATTGGTTCATAATGACAAAGAAGTCAAAAATGAATGTAAATTGAGACGAAATACCTTATAAAGGTCATATCCTTATATTAAGGATAAATAAATGAAATAATTATCTTTGAAAAATATAAATACACTCAATATAATTGGATATTCAGTGTAAATCAATCATATTACATTCACACATATTCTTGTAAAAACAAAACCAATGACTTGGATGTTTAACTCAATGAATGGAAATTGAGTTAAGATTACCCTTAAAAAGTTCATATCAATGGAATGTGAATTTATCAATGGATTGATTATGTGTATCAAAGTTATATCCAAATAAAGGGGAGTGTAAATTACTACATAAATAATAAATAGTGATTCCACACATAATCTTGGAGTAAAATAATCAATGAAGTATGCATAATGCTCAATGAGTGGAAATTGAAATTTGAAATTCCCTTACTGATTTGGTAAATTACAAAACATAATCCCCATGAATGAAGTATCATAAAATTAAGATGTAAATACCCATAAATTAAATTATATTACACAAATAATACAATCATGGGAAGTACATACACTACACAAAAGGAAATAGTGGCAATATAGCATGAATCTCACAGGAATAAGAAGTGAGATGAAAACCCCTTTCCATGTTGTAATCAATAAAGTTCTATAAAAAAATTAATATCCACCAAATTAATCATATAATACCATGAATATAAATAGAATCATGATAATATATATCAAATGGAAGTACAAAATACACCACATGCAATAAATAAGTTGCGAACAATGGAAATGTCACGAAATTAAAAGTGAGATAAGAAACCCATTACCTTGTACTTATCCTTCGTATAGGGTAGGTTAAACTCCTTTATAATGGTGAAATTATTGTTATTAAATTATAAAAGAACTAAATACATAAATATGATATCATATATGATCTTCTAATATTTCTTTGTTAATAATATTTCAATAGTATCATCGTTTCGGCTGTTAACTGATTTGATTTCCTTTATATGATTAGTTGTGTAAGCCATGTTTGTTATGGATATGATGTATTTGATTCATATAAAAAATTATATTATGTTCATAAACATTATTTTTAACCATAAAATGAAAATTATTCTTTAATGATTACGATGGGGAATGAATCTCATCGTGTTTGTGGAGACGGTAATCTGTACGTACGCACGAGAGACTATATCATTATATTGATGGTGAAATAGTATGTAATTGGATGGTATATCATATATAAAGAATTATTATCATGTTATATTAATTATTTAAATCATTTATACTCATTATTATACCCATACAAATATTGAAGTGTTTGAATAACAAACTACACCACAATGTGGAGACGGTATGTCGTATGTATGCACGTATGGTGACTTTGTCATTTATAGGATGGATAGAATAACAAATATGGTTATACCATATTTATAAAAACATCACAGTATGTATAAGGTACTAGAGTTATTATTTTGGATTGGAAACAAAAAAAAAGAGGAAGTGGAAGAAGAAAAGAACTTAAAAGAGGGTGGTGAAATTATTACCTCTTCCTCAGGTGTTTTCTTTTGAGTTGATCAACAGGGATCCTTAGGTTGGATTTATAAACAAATTAAGGACTCTAGGATGATGTGTTGGAAGTTTGGAAGATATTTTTCCTTTTTTCTTATGATCCAAATTGCTTTGGAGGTGTGAAATTAAGATAAGGGAAAGTACTCTTTTATAAGAGAGGTGAGGGTCACTTTAGGAAAACCTTGAAATATTATTTTATAACAAAATCATTTTCGGTTTATAATGGATCCAAAATGATTTATTTCTAAGATAAAGTTGGGACGGTCTAAAAACACTCAGCCAATTGGTTTTATACAAGTTTAAGTTACCATTTTAATTTTATCTTTTAGATTTAACTCATAGTTAAATAGTTTAACTTTTACCATGTCTTCTTGTATTCTTACACTATATGGTTAATAAAATTACTCTAAACTTCCAAGAGAACCTCAAGTGGTTAATTAATGTCATATATAATATTATTTAAGACCTTTGGAGGAACCATAGAATTTTAGTAATATTATATCAACCAATAATATAGTATTTATTTTAAAAACTCATTTATATCAATTTTGTCATTATTTATTATTTGATTTGTGTGAAACTCATAACAGCATGATTACTTAGAAAAAAACTATTTAATTAACCCTAAAATTTCATATTAACCTATAAAATTATTGTAATTCATCAAAAGTCTCAAATTACATTTAGTTGGATATTTATAATATCAATTATTTTAATCTTTCATTAATAAGGTAATTATTGCATCATCGTTGTGTCATAAATAAACTTAATTATTTAATGTCTAAAAATTATAAATAAAATACAATTATTTACGAAATTTCTTTATATTTCTAATTAATATTTATATTAAAATTTATCTTATGTATAACTCTATATTAAAAATTGTTTAGTTATTAAACTTTGAATTTAACTCTTTTAACTTTTCTTTAAATAAAATAATAATAAATTTCCTAATCTAATCCAAGTGGACCAAAGAGGATCTTATTTTATTCATAAGGTTTTTTTTTGAATTAAACCTATACAATAGAATTAGGACATGTGTTAGGGTAATTATAATATCATTTTTACCCTTAATTACTCTATTTACTTTTAACCGTGGTAAATAAAAGTCAAAAGTTACTATTCCCCAAAAATTATTTTTAGCTTATTGAAACAAATTTTATTTACTAATGTCAACCGTGTCTCTCAGATTTTTGAATTTCAACTCACAGAAGTGGTAAAATTAAGTTTTATGAAAATTTGCAAATGCTCCTAGAAGGTGGGTAAAAGACGGTAAAAAGTTCAACATAATTTTATACATCTAATTTTATTATAAAATGACTCCAATTAATTAAATTGAACTTATATAGGTATTATATATCTATTTTTACTTAAAATAAATTTAAATAAAATAAATAATTATTTAAATAAAAAGTCGGTTTTAAACTATAACACAGTGTTTTTCACTATTCATCAAAAATTGAATGTTTTCAGAAAAATACCAAAAATTTACCCTCATCTATTTTTGATATTCTAAATTCCAAAATTAATTATATTTTATCAAATTAAAAACATATAAGTTTCATTAATTAATTTAAAATTAATTCCTGTTGTCGAAATCGAAAAGCAGGTTTTTTTAAAAAAGTAAAAACTATCAAAAGATTGACATGTGTTTATGTCAAATTTAAATGTAAAATTACTTATAATGACCTACATTGTATTAAATGATAAAAATATAATATAATTATACTTCCAAACCATTTAAATTCATAATTTAACCCTATAAATTATTTCTATTAAAAAAGGTTTTTTCAATTAAAATTTAGTATTTTTCAGTATTCGTCAAAATATGAGTCATCAGAAAATTACCAAAATTTTATTCAAAATAAATTCTTATGTAATGATTATAAAGAAGAATTTAATTTAATTAAATTGATTATATAAAAGTGTCAAATATTGGTTTTAAAAAGGGTTTTACATTAGAAGGTGGTAAAATTGCATTTTTTTTAAAATACTTATTTTATCTGAAAAAATGAATTTGTTCTTATATTATATCTAAGAAAAACATAATATGGATTATAAAATTATATGGAGTATATAAAATTTAAAATTCAGTTAATACTATTCATAACCGCTTTTGAATGACTAGTTTGGAAAGTCGTGGTGCGCTCAAACTCGGTGTTGCGTGTAACCCAAGCTATTGAATTACATTAAAGAAAATAACTTACTATGAAATCTTGGGGTGTTACATTCTTCCCACCTTTTGGAAATTGCATCCTCGCAATTTTAAAATTGGGCTTGTTTACTTCATTGAAAGTCCTATAATGGAAAAAGAGTCGATAAAACTATCACTTTAAAAAAAAGTACAAAGGTCACCTGAGATAACCCATACTAGGATTCCATGTAGGAAAACATGGACATGGAAGATAAACTTAGTATCAAGTTCTGATGCAGAGTGATAGAAAACCTGATTAGAAGAAAGTTAACAACAATAAAACTACAAAATTGTGATGGGATAAATGGTCATTAGTTTACCAGTAGGAAAAGTAAATGGACAACATTTTTTTATTTTAAGTTCCATTTCATAAAGTTGAGGAATTTATTTATGAGATTGAATAAGAACATAAAGATATATACTTAATTTTTAAGTAGTGTTTCATCCTTTAATAAATTTCTACCACTAACATAGCTTTTTTTCAAACGATGAGTATTAAAGATGACTTGGTCACACCTGAAGTGCTAGAATCAACGTCTAGAGAATCAAATGATCCACAAAGGATAAACTATATATTTACTTTGTCTTTAGAGATTAACCAAAACCAAAATGGTTAGTACTAGATTAGATGATCCCAAAAAAGGACAATCCTTTAGAGAAAGAAATATTAATCTTAATTTCTAAAATTAAACCAAAAATACCCAAAGTTCAATAAATACCATTCAATAAATAGTTGTCCTTAAAATCCTTAAATATAATCCAAACTAATATTGAAACCCAAAACATAAAATAATTTTATTACATAGTCTTCCACGTTAAATTGTATCTCCAAATAACATCGACTACTCTTAAATTCGCATACTTAAAGTAATTAACCTAATAAAATATTCTCTATTATAGGTTAATCATTTCCCTAAATAACTCAAATCACTATAAATCTACAATAAAAATATATAAAAAAATCCACCATTACTCCTCAAATGATATCTCATAGTATTCTATTTTCCTTAGTCATATAGTGTTCCCAACAGAGCGAACGTCTTACAAAATAACATTTATCACTTAATCACCATATCATTTTCCTATACTAAGGATGTCCATTTGATAAGACATAAGATCCGAAATAAACTTATTATTGATCAATGAAATCATTTAACTAAAAAGAATTACTCACACTAACCAGGGACTTCACAAAGTCCAGTGGTAGGTGATAAATCCCAACTACACTCTAGTTGTGGGTTTGATTCCTGCAGATTTGTCCGACACGATGGGTTGTCACATGGTCTTCATGTTTTCCTTTTTCAAAAACTATATTTTATAACATTCCCAAAATGAGAAAAATTCTTCAAAATAACCATAACATAATTTCACCACAAATTTAATCTCATACTTCACATTTTCATCCCAAAATTTAATAACTTGTAATTTTCTCAAATTCAAGGATCATATAAACTCAAATTGTTATTTATAACTATAATAGAAAAGATAATTCTTCCAAAAATAGAATTTAACATAAAAAACTGCAGGGTTACACATACAAGAGAAAAGTCTTCCAAAGTAATCTAATCAACAAAGAGCACTAATTCTTTTAAACATTTCTCCATCCATTTATTTCCACAGAGGTTCTTCCTTGACCAAGAGGATATCCTAAAGAATAGGGAATTCACTCGTGTAATGCCTAGTTCTCCTAAATTTATGGAAAATTACTTTAAATGGATTCTTGGGATCATTTTTGTTTTCTTTCATAGTACTCTTCATTTTTACTCAGCAATTATTTACTTTATGTCCTTCATTCCCTCACATAAAGCATTTATTTATTCCATTGAGACACTTTCCTAGTTGTCTCCTTGCATGATGGAAATTGATCTTTCTTTTATCCATGGTCTCCACTACTGGAGATCTTATCATTCACCACCTTTATCCTCTTTGTTGAGTCTGGGAGTTAGTTAATATATATATTGTTGATCATATTTTTGGAAAACTAATTCAGTATGAACACGATATCTTTTACACCTATCAACAATCCATTTCATTGCTCATTTCCACCATCGTTCCCACCTTGTACATCATGTTTAATGTTACTATGACTTCCTTGGAATCCAGACATTGACTAACACAATAAAGCATAATGTGAGTCATAAAATCATTTAGAGAATATCATAACACCTTATTTTCAATCCAAAACACCTTAGTATTAACCAAGTTTATTCATTCTCATCTTATATTAAAATCCTTCAAATCAATTTGTAAATAAAATTTGAATTATCCTAAGAATATCCCCCAGGAGTGTCATAACAAAGAGTGCAGCAAGGCATGTTGTTGTGTACCAGGATACCTCGGGTCAAGCCTGAAACTCCTTGTCGGTGTTTTCACTCCTAGGTACATCTGTTCCAGAGCCGCCTCTACCTTCTTGTATTGAGACATGGATATATTTCTTATAAAACCCAAATAATATTTATATTACCAAAAATTTTGGATGTTCTTCTATACTAATCCTAAATTTCTATCTTAGGGAAGGCTTTCCTATTCAGACTTTTTTTCTAAATCTAGATTAAAAGGTTTGTACTAAACTTCCTCTAATACCAACTGTAACACCCTGACCCCAGTTACCCAGAATCGGTGCATTATTACATAACATTGGCATGATACAATGAATAATTTCATGAAACACCGATCAGTTTAGTAGCCTTGGAAGTATTGGATACATACATAAGTTTTACATTACATCATGAAATATAAAAACAACATTATGTCCCCTTTGAACACCCTTATATCCCTTAGCCTATTCCTGCAGGTTAATCGTAATATACTTCCTTGTATCCTGGAAAAAATAAAACATAAGAAAGGGGTGATCTCATATGCTCAGTAAGGATAACAATATAGCAGAAACTGTTATAAATAAGAACAAACATTTAAGGCAATGTATAAGACTAGAACAAAAGCCTTTTAAAATTAAACTTCAACATAATATGGAAAATATAAATCAAAAAATTCCATTTACTTATTCAAATGGATATTCTACTAGTCAAATAATAACATTTAATATCAATATTCAATTTCATAATGATGGAATGCATAATTCCAGACTTCATAACCACATAGTCAAGGCCTTGTTCCAAGACTACAAATAATATTTTGTCGAGGCCTTATGCCAACACACTAATTTGTATCATGAGACCTACCGATGAAATGAGGAGCTATTGAAGGCTCCACCCACCACTTACTAAGTCCAATTCAGTACTCATATGAAAAGTTTGAAACATAACCCAAACAATCATATTAAAACTAGCATACGAAATGTCAATATTTTAGCCACAAATCATGAATGACATGAAAATAGCACATCCACAGTCAAACATAACTCATTCAATACAATATGGATGATTTTATTATGATAAATCAACCTTAATAAAGAATAAAATACCCTAAAGTATATTTACATAGATGAGAATAGTCATTAAAACTATTTGACAGAAATATCCCTTTTTTCTTGAAAACATTTAAATGTCGCATTATTTATCAAAGAAGTCATTTAAAATAGATTTTTGAATCAAAGTGTCTCATACCACTTTGAAAATTTTTAAAGTAATTTTAATTTGAAAACATTTATGTCCATATAAATAAATACTTAAAACCATTTTTAAAACATGAACATTAAGGATAAAGATTTAGAAGAATAAATATTTAAAACATTTAAAACAATATTTTAGTTAGAGTTCCTAACTAAATAAGAGACGCTTGAATGCAGTTAATTGAGGAATAAAATTAATCAAAACATTATAATATCATGGGAATAAATGGATTCATGATATAATATGTCAAAGGATAGTATATACACTATAAAAAAGTGAATTGGTGCATAATGACAAAGAGGTCTCAAAGGAATGTAAATTAAGACGAAATAACTTATAAAGATCGTATCCTTAGATTAAGGATACATAAATGAAATAATTATGTGTGAAAAATATAAATACACTCAATATAATTGGATATTCAGTTTAAATCAATCAGATTACATTCACACATATTCTTGTAAAAACAAAACCAATGACTTGTATGTTTAACTCAATGAATAGAAATTGAGTTAAGATTGCCCTTAAAAAGTTCATATAAATGGAATGTGAATTTATCAATGGAGTAATTATGTGTATCAAAGTTATATCCATAGAAAGGGGAGTGGAAATTACTACATAAAAAATAAATAGTGATTTCACACATAATCTTGGAGTAAAATAATCAATGAAGTATGTGTAATGCCCAATGAGTGTAAATTAAAATTTCAAATTCCCCTACATATTTAGTAACTTACGAAACATACACCCCATGAAGAAAGTATCATACAATTAGGATTTAAATACCCATAAATTAAATTATATTACACAAATAATACAATCATGTGTTGTACATACACTACACAAAGGGAAATAGTGTCAATATAGCATGAATCTCATAGGAATAAGAAGTGAGATGAAAACCCCTTACCATGTTATAATCAATCGAGCTGTATAACCAAAATTTAATATCAACCAAGTGAATCACATAATTCCATGAAAATAAATATAATAATTATAATATATATCAAATGGCAGTACACAATACACCACATGCAATAAATAAGTGGAAAACAATGGAAATATCACGGAATTAAAAGGGAGATAAGAAACCCCTTACCTTGTACTTTTCCTTAGTATAGGGTAGGTTAATCTCCTGTATAATGGTGAAATAATTGTTATTAAATTATAAAAGAACAAAATATATAAATATGATATCATATATGATCTTATAATATTACTTTGTTAATAATATTTCAGTATTATCATCGTTTTGGGTGTTAACTGATTCGTTTTCCTTTATATGATTGGTTGCGTAAGCCATGTTTGTTATGTATATGATGTATTTGATTCATATAAAAAATTATATTATGTTAAAAAACAAATTTTTAAACCATAAAATGAAAATTATTCTTGAATTATTACGATGGGGAATGAATCTCATCGCGTTCGTGGAGACGGTAATTCGTCTATACGCATGAGTGACAATATCATTATATTGATGGGGAAATAGTATGTAATTGGATGGTATATCATAAAAAATAATTATAATTTTTTATTTATTATTTAAATCAGTTATACTCATTATAATACTCATCCAAATAATTAAGTGTTTGAATAACAAACTACACCACGACATGGAGACGGTAAGTTGTACGTACGCACGTATGGTGACTTTATCATTTATAGGATGGGTAGAATAACAAATATGGTTGTACCATATTTATAATAACATCACAGTATTTAGAAGGTACTGGATTTATTATTTTGGAATGGAAACAAAAAAAAAGAGGAAGTGGAAGAAGAAAATAACTTGAAAGAGGGTGGTGAAATTATTACCTCTTCCTCGGGTGTTTCCTTTTGAGTTGATCAAAAGGGCTCCTTAGGTTGGATTTATGATAAAAGTAAGGACTCTAGGTTGATTTGGGTGAAGTTGGGAGGATATTTGGTCAGGTTTTTTCTGATCTAAATGTCTTTGGATGTGTTAAATTAAGATAAGGGGATGTACCCTTTTATAAGATAGGTGAGGGTCACTTTAGGAAAACCTAGAAATATTATTTTATACTAAAATAATTTTCGGTTTCTAATGGCTCAAAATGATTTATTTCTAATATAAGGTATGTATGGGTCAAAAAATTCTCAACCAATTGGTTTTAGACAAGTTTAGGTTACCATTTTAACCTTATCTTTTAGATTTAACTCATAGTTAAACAGTTTAACTTTTACCATCTCTTCTTGTATTCTTACACTATATGGTTAATAAACTTAATCTAAACATCAAAGATAATATAAAGTGGTTAATTAATGATATATATAATATTATTTAATCCCTTTTTCCGAACCATAGATTTTTAGTAATATTATATCAACCAATAATATAGTATTTGTTTTAAAAACTCATTTATGTCAATTTTGACATTATTTGGTATTTTGTTTTTGTGAAAATCATAACAGCATGATTACATCAAAAAAATTATTTAATCAACCCTAAAATGTTATATTAACTTATAAAATTAGTTAAATTCATCAAGAGTCTCAAATTACATTTATTTGGATATTTATAATATAAATTATTTTAATCTTTCATTAATAATGTAATTATTTCATCATCGGTGTGTCATAAATAAATTTAATTATTTAATGTCTAAAAATTATAACTAAAATACAATTATGTAGAAAATATTTTTATCTTTATAATGAATATTTATAGTCAAATTTATCTTATATATAACCCTATATAAAAAATGGTTTAGGTATTAAACTTTGAATTTAACTATTTTAACTTTTCTTTAAATTAAATAATAATAAATGTCCTAATCTAATCCAAGTGGACCAAAGAGGATAATATTTTATTTCTAAGGTTTTTTTTTTCGAATTACACTTATCCAATAGAATTAGTACATGTGTTAGGGTAATTATAATTTCATTTTGTACCCTTAATTACCCTATTTACTTTTAATCGTGGTAAATAAAAGTCAAAAGTTACTATTCACCAAAAATTATTTTCATCTTATTGAACCAAATTTTACTTACTGATTTTGACAATGTCTCTCATATTTTTTAAATTCAACTCACATAATTGGTGAAATTATGTTTTATGCAAATTTGAAAATGCTCCTAGAAGGTGGGTAAAAGACGGTAAAACGTTCAACATAATTTTATATATCTATTTTTATTATAAAATGACTTCAATGAATTACATTGAACTAATATAGGTATTATATTTTTTTTACTTAAATTAAATTTAAATAAAATAAATAATTATTTAATTAAAAATCTGGTTTTAAACTATAACACAGAGTTTTCATTATTCATCAAAAATTGAATGTTTTCATAAAAATACCAAAACCTCACCCTTAGCTAATTCTGATATTCCGAATTCAAAAATGAATTATATTTTACCAAATTAAAAACATATAAGTTTCATTAATTAATTTAGAATTAATTCCCATTGTCGAAACCAAAAAGCGGGTTTTTTAAAAAGTAAAAACTATCAAAAGATTGGCGTGTGTTTATGTCAAATTTAAATGTAAAATTACTTATAATGACCTAAATTGTATTAAATGAAAAAATATAATCTAATTATACTTCCAGACCATTAAAATTCATAATTTAACCCTATAAATTATTTCTATTAAAAAAGTTGTTTTCAATTAAAATTTAGTATTTTTCAGTATTCATCAAAATTTGAAAGTCATTAGAAAAGTACCAAAAATTTATTCAAAATAAATTATTATTTCCTGATTCTAAAGTAGAATTTTATTTCATTAAATTTAATATATAAAAGTGTCAAATATTGGTTTTAAAACGGTTTTTCCATTAGAAGGTGATAAAATTTCATTTTTTTAAATACTTCTTTTATCTGAAAAAAAATGAATTTGTTCTTATATTATGTCTAAGAAACACATAATATGTATTCTAAATTATATAGAGTATATAAAATCTAAAATTCAGTTAATATTATTCATAACTTCTTTTGAACGACTAGTTTGGTAAGTCACGGTGTGCTCAAACTCGGTGTTGCGTGTAGCGCAAGGTATTGAATTACTTTAAAGAAAATAACTTACTATGAAATCTTGGGGTGTTACACTAAAAATTATTTGATTATGTTTATTCAAACAAAAATTATCTTATATTCTAATTAAATTATTTTTGGACCATTTTTAATCTAAATTGAATTTATAATAAATTAATATTTCAGGGTTTTCCTAAAGTTCCCATCCTCCCTCTTATAAAAGGTCACCACCTCTACCCACCTACTAAAAAATATCAAGCCCCTTGGATCATCCAATTTATACAAAAATAATCTCCCAAAATCCCTCATTTACTCTTATAATTCTTAACTTGGGAATAACGCAATTCAAGAAATCCTTTTGGCTCAAATCAAAAGAAGTTGCTTGATTTAGAGGTAACGTCTTCTCTCAAGTTTGTTTCCTTTATTTTCCTTCTCCACTCCCTATTTTATTCTTATTATTTTATTACATAACAACAAAAATATAATAATATACTAGGATGTTATTATGATAAGTATTCTAACTACACTTACACACACCTCCATATAATGGATATGAACATATTGTTTCTGTGTACAGAAAACTACTGTCTCACAAAATGATGATTGTTCAATTTTTTCCTACCACCTCTAATGGTGCCCATTATGATGGAACTATATTTATATATGATATATATTATATTTTTATTTTCTCTATACTTCTTAAATTTTTATTTATAACATACCTTTATTATTTCCATGATATGCAAATACAATAATTTCATTTGAGGAAGTGTGGACTACCACCCCCTCAAAGTGATATGACCCGTTCATGATATACATGGAACTTATAAAGGATTGATTTATTAAAAATATGATACATACATAAAATAAATATAGTAATGGTATTATAATATACATTTATATCATTTTATTATTATTCTTTTAATATAACAAAGAAATGAAAGTAGCGTTCATGTGTATGTACAGCATATCGTCTCGATGAACGATGCAGTTAATTTATTATCTTCAAATATTATGGAAATTATAAATACATATATATTGTATATATATATGTGATAATTAAATAATGAATGATATTTTTTAGATTATGGACTTTTGACCACATGGATAATTTACATCAAACAAGTTCATTTTTGACTTAGGTACCGAATATCGAAAAACCGACCGATGTGAACTTAAATAATTATGTAATTTTTATAACATGATGATAAGTAACATAAAACTAATAATAAACTTGAAAAATTTTATTAAGAAAATATAAATTAACCTAATTTTATTATTTAGAAATATAAATAACGAATGAGACAAGTCAGACTCAAGGTAAGAGAACTTATTAACCCAATTTCTATTCTTTGGGTTGATCTTATAATTATTGACTATGTCATGATATGATTATGTGATAAATGAATTTTGATATATTATCTTGTATTTATACATGCCTTATGGTTATTTATAATGAATACACATAATCAATATATTTGATTGACAAAATTATCTTTTTAAGGTAAATCTTAACTCAATATCCATTCATTGAGTTAAATATACATGTCATTGTATTCGTTTTTTAAACAATATGTGTGAATGAACTATGATTGTTTTACAGTGAATATCCACTTATATTGAGTTTATTTTTATTTGTTACACATAATTATGTTATTGATTTATCCTTAATCTAAGGATACGATTATTGTAATAGATTTCGTCTCAATTTACATTCCATTGAGAATTATTTGTTGTTATGCACCAATTCATTTTTATATGGTGTATATACTGACATTTGACATATTATATCATGAATCTTTTTATTATCATGATATTATAAGTTTTTTTAATGTTATTATTTAATTATTTTTATTCAATTATTTTCTCAAGTGTTAAGAGACTCTTTAACTAAAACATAATTTTAGTTGTTTTAAAGATTTATTATTATAAATATTTCTCATTAATGTCCATGTTTTAAAAATGATTTTAAGGATTTAATTATACTTACATTAATGTTTTAAAATGTTAATTCATTTAAAATTTTCAAAGTGGTATGGGAAACTTTGATTAAAAATTATCTTTATTAAATGTTTTAAATAGTTTTGTAAATGTAATGAATATTTCAATATCTTTAATTCATTTCTTGATATTGATAATTAAAATTTTGATTATTTAAATTTTTTATGTGTTATAATTGTGTAATAGTACTTGAACATTTTACAGGTGGTTACATTAAAAACCAAATACAGGTGGTTCTATGATAATCCTAGGGTGGGTGAGCTTGTGATAGATCACTAATGCATTGGGTAATATAACTGAGGTAAACGTTAAGGTTTCACCTAAGAGATATAGGGAATATACTGTTATGGGTATTCCAAACATAACCATGAAGGTTACTCCCTATGTCGCTGTGAAAGCTATAATGTAAGTATGATATGGATTCCACAAGTTATCTTTATGTTTTATGATTTCTATAAATTTTTTTAGTAATCTTGAGATTACATGATGTAAGCTAAGTAGTTTATTTTTTATGGGTGAAAATTATGATTTTGTGAAAATATTTTCATTGGTTTTAAATATTCATGGACTAATGGTGTTATTCATTATTGTATAACCCTTACTGAGCTTTTTATGCTCATACTAAGTTTTCGAAATGTTTTTCATAGGGTATAAGGAAGGGTAAGAGAATAAAAGAATTTAATAAGATTTTTATCAATAAAAATAAGTCATATTTTTTAGGCGTTTTATTTTATGAAAAAAATTGAATAGATTAGAAGTGTTTACTTTGTGATATTTGAGATGTAATGTAATAGTTATGGCCTAATTCTCTAAAACTCTAAACCTTAAAAGATCCTTGATGTGATTAAAAGTAAAATTATTGACTGAAATCAAGATTATTTAATGTTTAAGGCTGGGGCCTTATATTTATGATACTATATTCAACATGTTATGATAGATAAAATGTAATTTTAGAATATAAAATGTGAAATAAAAATGAGAGTTTGGTTATGATTTATACTTATTTTTCGATATACCTTCTTTGTCTTACACCTTAATACTTTAAATATTGGTATAATGAGAATAAATGAATATATGGGATGAAGGGAAATAATATATAAATGTTTTTTAGTGTGTATTTGTTGAGATATAATGGTAAAATTTTGTGAGTAATTGAGGAGAAGATATTCCCTTTTATAAGTGAGGGGATGGACACATATGTAATTACTTAGAAGTTTAAAATAATATAAGATCAATTTCAATATAAAGTGGAAAAAAATGGAAAACTTTTCTAATATAAGGTAAGATATGGTAGATATATATTTAAAAAATAATATTTAGCCAATTTTATGTGGCATTCCTACCCTTATCTCTTAGTTTAAACTCTCCCCCTAGTAAACCCATTTTAACTCTAAACCTTGGTAACAAAATTTCACTATTTTTACTATTCATTATGATAAAAAAATAAGTTAACCCAAATAAATTATATTAATTATGGTTATTAAAAAAAATTAATCCATTTTAATAGTTTCAATTTATATAATCTACATAATTTAATTTTAAATAATCACACAAAATGAAACGAACCCCTTTTTTATAAAAATGCATTTTGAAGCATAAAACAAAATTTACATCCATTCATTACTGAGTAAAAACCATAAAAATAATGTTAAAATATTTTATTGAATATATAATTTATAAAATTTATTTAAATTATTAATAAATAGATATTAATTTAGTTTATTAATGTAAAAAAAATGCGCACATAAAAACAATTTTAAAAGAATGTGTTTTTAATCCCAAAAATAAACTCATTCCAAAGTCAAGTATAATGTTCATTAATGAATAATAAATTTGATTATTTATAAATATAAGATAATTTTGTGACTTTAATATCAAATTCAAAACCTAATTGGACTTTTAAATTACTTGACTTGATTAAATGAAATGACAGTATACAAAAATCAGCATTTTTCACTATTCACTGAAAAATAAATCCTTTTAAAATTTTCTAATATTTAAACCTAATATAATATTGGAATGATCATTTAAAAAATTATATTCATAACCTTAAATGAAATTTCCAATAAAAACAGTTTATGAAGAAAACATATATTTAAATCTTAAAATAACTACACTAAAAATTGAGTGCTTACTTATTATGCATTAATCAGTACATTTGAATTATTTAAAACATTAAAACATATCTTTTATAATCTGGTTATTCATATTCATACGCAAATTCAACAGCTAGGTTTTAATGAATCTCAACTCATTTTAAGATCGATGCTTCATGTTAAGCATGTCATTGAACACTTACTATTTAGTTGAAGAAAAATATATTCTAAAATATTTGGGTGTCACATTCTCCAACATAGATAAATTTGATACAAGAAATTTTAATCTTTTTTATCAAAGATTCAATATTAGAAAACACATTTTTTAAAAACCCACATTGTACAAAAGGATAATAAAACTTCCTTTGAAAATGGGAAGTGGGAAACATAAAGGTTACCTGAAAGAACACCTAACTACGTTCCGAGATAAGGATAAAGTTATAGGGAAGTAAAAAAATGGTCATGGAGAAGAACTATAATGTCTAAAGAGTATTAGAGAGTGATAGAGGATAATATCTTGATAATTTTAATCACTATAAAACCATAAGTCAGTGAGGGGTAAAAATGGCCATCAGAACCTCAGAAATAAATGTAAGAAAGAGAAAAAATATTTATGGGATCTTTTTTATAGGTTTTATGGATTCTTTAATATCAAGATAGTAAAGAAGAGAAAATATACTTCATTTATTTCCATTTCATAATAATAATTTCACGGTTTTTCTATAACCAATTTCCACTTTTATCTCATCTCCTACTCCAAGAAATGAATAATCAAGATGAATTTTTCATGCTTGAATAAGTAAAATTAACTTTTAATGTCTTATAATACCCAAAAAAATATTAAAATTTATTCCTTATGTGATAATATATTTACAAAAAAAAATCATTAGCAAAAGTTATCAAATACGGATAAATATTCATATGATTAAATAATAAATTAATCTTTAAAACCACAACAATAACACCCAATGTTAAAAATATACCATTGCATAAATTTTTAACCTTAATAATCCTCCAAAATAATTTTTACCAAATTAAAAAACAAAGTTTTTTGAAAAAAGGGTCATAGAATATCCAAAATATAATTAAATTTAATCCCTAAAAAATATAAATTATCTCTTAATTTCACTTATCAAATATGTTAATACCTTGATCATATATTCTTATAAAACTTTATAATAACTTTAATCAACCAAAAACCTCAATGAAAACAAATATTCTTCCAAAAATAAACTCTATCCCAATTTCCAATATAAAATCATATATTGTTGAATATATTCCATAAATACAAAAATGAAATAAACATCATCAAAGAAAACATTAATCGTTTTTTTATTAAAATCACTAATCAATTTCAAGGTCCCTAAAACAATACAATTTACTTTATCATAATAAATCATTTATTTATCCCAAATAAAAATTATTATCTCAAAATCATTCATATATTAAGGGTTATATATCCCTCAATCAAGTGTTTTCCAGAAAAAATGCCTTAACACTAAATCAATTTTCTAATTTGTTAGTACCATTAAAAATATGGTTGAAATTAATTAAAGAAACCCCACTAAAAATAGTATTTGTAATTTTCATGATTCTTATAAGTAGAATATCATTGAAAACACTTCTACAGCATAATTCTCAAATAATCATACATAAATACTTTATTTGTTCCACCTCAATTATTGGAATATCATAGTACCTTCCTTGGTCTAGTCATTATCCATTAGATTATGGACGTTACTCGGATAATTCTCAAGTTCCACACACAAAATAAATTGAACTATAAATGGTACTTAGGATGTACTTTATTTTCCTCCATCAATGTAACACTCTAAAACTTTACAATATTTTCCTTTTAGAATAAATTTAAATTTGTTCCTAACTTTAATTATAAAAAACCCCAAGTTAAGATTATGTTACACATGAAATAAATTTTAGTCTTATCTACACAGACACTGATCTTAGATTTTTTTAACGCAAAAATGACATTCCTTAACGGATTGTGTAACACGGAAGACCGAGTTTTTCCACACAATAATGTACTATTAAAAATATTATTATTTAATATAATAAGATATAACCTGGATGTTAAATTGATGTTTATGAATGGGATTAACTAAATTATGAAAATATATATTTTAATTCATTTGATACTTATTAATTATAAATTAATATAGAAACCAAATGAATATAAAGGTTGTGATTTTATAAAAGATTATTTTTATGTTAAACGGATGATTTATCTTAATAAGTTAAATTAATTACTATTAGTGGATGATTTTAATAAAATTTATATATTATATACTAAATAAAATAATTTTTTATTTTTTTCCAATATATTATATAGACAAAAGATAAGAACAAACCCAATATTACACATAAAAAACTATATTTTTATAAAAGTTGTTTTTCCACCTTTTAATGGTGTATATACCTTAATTATGAATTTTGAAACTTTTATAAATTTAATATGATAAAAATAAACATCATTTTTTAAATTGAAACATCAAAATTAGGTTAGGTTTAATTTTTGTTAATTTTTTGTGAAGTTCCATTTTTTATGAATAGTTAAAAATACATAACATTAACTCAAAATTGTTTTCTCAATTAAATTATTCATAAGGTTAAATCATATATTAAATTGGTTTTCGTCATAAACTAGATCTGGTCTCCATTAAAATCGGCACAAAACCCAACCCATGGAAATACCCGAAGGGCGTTCCCGATCTCCATGGGCTGGCACAACTGTCTGGGTATCATAAAATGATAATTGGGAACAATTTACATAAGTTTATAAACATACAACAACAAAAAATCCAATAAAACAAATATGAATTTTTCAAACAAAACCATCTTTTAAAAAATTTCAGAACTGAATTAAATAATTTAAAACAATGTTTAAAGACCATTACAAAGTAATAAAACCAAAAAAGATAGCCCAAGAACCTCTACATGGCAAGAGGCACCGCCCTCAAGCCATCTCCACAACACCGCATCACGATGGACCGCTAAAAACCCGAACCATTAGCACAAAAGTTATACCCAAACCTATGGAAAAATAACCAAGTCTACTTACACCCAAGTGTGTAAGTAGGGTGTGAACCAAATACTAGTAGGATACCACAACTAAGATATTCCATGTGATAAACATTCAATTATTAAAAGCTTGTAAGTTTTCATAAACATGAAATGCTAGTTAAAATTTCTAAAATATGCAACTTCAAATAAAAACAGTTTTCAAGTGGGATATTTTAAAGAATCAACACTTTTAAATAAAATACCAAAGATACTAAATTTCCCATCCAATTATACCATATGTTGACGTTAATCACAAAGTATCTAATGAGAATAAGCAATGGGAAAATAATCCCTAGGCACTAGCTCATTGTGGGTCCCAGGTACCTCATATCTCGATGAGAGTAACCATCACAATATCTTTTCGCATGAACGAGTCACTAGTAGGGAACATACACATAACCCAGTGGTCCCTAATCATCATTATCATCATAGTTTAGTTAGTTTTTTCATCGTTAATCTTGTTATGTGAGACTGAGGCCAAACCCCACGGGATCACTAGCAAACTAGTACACGTCCACCCACCTAGATACCCGGGTTTCCCTCTTGTTCTCAAACAAGTTCAACAAGTCATGAAATACAATTTTCACATGAAAATACCACTTCCACATCCCACATTCACTAAATGGTCCACATGTACATCACACAAGTCACATCATCCCCATTTTTATTCAAATTGATTTTGAAATTAAACTCACACCAAAATATCCCACAACACATTTTTCATTTCATTCACAATTCAAAAAATCCTATAAAAAAATTATAAAATCTTTCCCAAGATGCTAAAAATAACATAACAACCCACTAACATGTTACATAATTCCCTTTTCATAAAAAAAATCATTTTTCACATCACACTCACACAAAAAAGCCACAAACATGTTTTTCACCCACATCACAATTTCATAAATCACCTCGACAAATTACAAAACATTATCAAAACATTTTTCATAAAAATACCCTATCAAATAATAATTGTAATCCTAAACAACATTTAGTAAACCACTTGAATATGTTATAAAATACACCTGAATACTACCCCAAGAGTTACACATGAAAAACACCCAATTTAAAGCTATATTGCAACTATAAAATTAAACTCTTAACCAAATCCATCAAAAATAGTTTTCTCACCACATAGAGTATATTAGAAACATGAAAATCAATAAATCAAGTAATCTAACATGTTAATAATTGCTTACACATAGAATCGCCTACCTTTTTGTCTCAAAACCCTCAAAACTTGGTGTGAAACATTAACTGCACCACTTACACACCACAAGGGGTAAAAACTAACCCTAAACCTCAATATTTGACTAAAAAGACAACAAATTAGACCCTGGGTTCGAACCCTAACTTTTGAACATTTTATAACATCATTAAAGAGGGAGGAAACCCTAAGAAAAATGGAAGAAACTAAGAAGGAATCACTTACCTTGAACAATCATGAAAAAAATCACCTCAAATCCACCTATGTTTGAATCTTAAAGCAACTAAAACGGATATGTATGCACGAATAATAATGATTAGGTTAATTGGGGACTAAAATGGGGGATAAAGAGTGAAAATTGAAAGGTTTATGAAAGAATCAAATTACATTCTCAAATATGGACTATTTGAAAAACCCTGAGAAGTTTCACCCTAAACTGCGATCCAAATAAGATCCAAAGTGGAAAATAGATAATGAGAGTGATCCTCAGGTTTTTGGATTTGGTTTTTAGGTGGAATCACCAAAAAAAGTAAACAATTAATGAGATGCTGAAAATTTAAAAAAATAATTTAAAGTAGGAAATGGGATTATGGGTTGGCCCAAAACCTTAATAAAAAACCCAATCCATCATTATTATGGATTCCTATGGGGTCCAAATTTATATGGTGGTTTTAATATACTAGGTTATGCCAATTGGGAATTGTAATGGGTGTAAAATTTTAAAAAATGAAGGAGTTATAAAAGAAACAAAATTTATTTTTAAATATGTAAATGGGCTCACGGTTTGGCTGAAATTTTAAAATCCTGCCATTTCCACCAAAATTCATGGGAAATACCCAAATCAAATTAAGAATGGAAATTAAATGAAAAATAACTTTAAAATAAATCATGAATGTGACAATTATCCCCACCATAAATCTTTCTTCCCTTGAAAAGCCACAGTAAGGCCTAAAGAAAAAAACCAAACCCAACCGAATGGCTGAAATGGACTCCTTTTCCATGTTTTGCTGCCATAGAAAAGGATAAGATATCTCCAGTTGATCAATAAAGGAAATAATACTATCCCAATACAAAACATACACCACTTTCTTATAAAGATCAAGCACATTATGAATTCGTCCCAAAGAAAACACCTCAAACACCATCTGAACAAGACTCAAGCAGTTTACCCAAATGAAAAAACAATATTAAACAAGGTTACACTGACCTTACTTTAAATTATCCATTGAGTTATCTCATATCCCAACATTTACCCAAGGAGGATGTTGGTAGTTAGATAGCTCTGAAAAATAATACCTACCACCAAACCAATACCAAGGACAAACCTGAGTTACTGATACGGGGAGACACAAATGGGCTCCCCACCATAAAAGACAACTTAAATTTTCCAAAGACGGAATCAGGACACTAACAGGGGGAGGCCTGAATGGAATCCCTAGAATAAGGGGTATAATCTCATTATATTTTTCCAAAATAACTTACATGATACCCATAGAAGTTCTCCCCACCATAAGAACTGACTAGCATGGTCTAACAAGAAAAGACCACAAAACATAAATAGTTTGTGCGGCCGAATGGTTATTCTGCACAGTTTGGGAAACTATGTGCTAACCATGTGGAGAATTATATCTAAAGGGGAAACTTCATACAGTTACATGGGCCAAGAAACACAGCTGTGTGGTAGATACTGTCTCTTATCACATGGTTCCCTAGGTTGGTGCACGATTACTACTAACCGTGAACAACCCGTGCACTTTAATCTTCCTAGCCCAAATTTGAAAATTTTCTCCAAAAAGTTGAAGGAAACCAAAGGGGTAAAGTATGAACTTAGGATAAAACATGGAAACAAGTTCCTCCCACCTATACCACTGAATGGGAAAAACTGGAACAAGATTATGACATGAGATGTTTAAACTACTCCCATATTTCATTATAAGGATAATAATTTTTACAAGGGTTTGAACAAACCTGGTATTTCCCCTGACTATGCACTAGCTTCACTCTAAGACCTATGGCTGGATCTCAAATTATTGAAGCATCTTCAGCCTCATAGTTAGTCTTTGGAAACCCACTGAATGGAACTTCTTCTTCCGATTCTACAAAAAAAACTACACTTCAACCCCTGATGGGTTTACCAAGACATAACACATTACAAAACACACTTTACCAAAATCCAAAATTTCAATGAATCAAGTTATTCGAATATACACACACATCACCCATTGTTTCCTTAGATAAGAAATGGAAAGAGGAAAGGATATATAGAGACACCTTCCTCCAAACAAAGAATGTCGAGATCTCCTAAAAGGAGACACTTCTGAAAAAACAAAGACTCACAAAAGAGTTTACAACTTCACCTTTACAATAAAATGATCACACGACATCACAATGCATCACCGAACATGACCAATAAGACTGATAGAAACAATACATGGAGGGGGACATTATACAACGTCCCCAAACATCACAAAATTCCATAAAGTGGCCATAACAGCATCTCATGACCAGATTTCCTACACTATTGGTTTAATGTGAACTCCTGCTTTGAAGAGACTATGAAGGACCTAGAGGCCCTCTTAGACACTATCCAGGCACTTATCCAAACTAACAACCCCAGACCACTTCCACCTTCAACAAATCAGGTAACTTAAGATACTAAGGTTTATTTCAACCTTCCACGAGCACTCACTCGCTACAAGAGGATCTACAAAACCAAGAAAGTAAAAGGTTGTAGACTCAATCTATAATCTCAAGAAAAATATTATTTATATTGATTAACTGGAGTATTTTCTAATGGTGAAACAATCCGGGTTGCACTTCAATCATGCACTAACCCTTAATGGGGGCGTACTTTATCCAATGAAAGAACCCAAGGACCAAACCAAGGTAGTACATTGGTCAAAACGTGCCACAAACCTGAACCGAACATGTGAGGGGAACCACCATATAGGCTTCCTAAACTTTTCTCAAAAGAGACCAATAACCAGCCCTTCAACCCAACTTACCAACCAAACACAAACCCAAAACATGGTTCAAACAGGAGGGGTTCTTGGACTCAAAACATCCCACAATATCAACATTTTCAAAAACACATAATACACACCCTCCCAAAACAATCATCAAGACATCATGTTTTCCTTTAAAAACATTTCTTTGAAAACAAATGGTTTATCGGTTAGCGTATCCACCAATGGCACCCCATGGGCCTCACTCATGCATGTTTCCATGCCACAATGGGAACCCTCCTCATATCCATCCCAAAAACTCATCTAGTCATGCCATTAACCATCCATCATCCCATATAACCCCATGCATGTGGTAACTCATGAAGATACCGAGGGTTAAAAAAAATTATTTCCACTTTTCAAAACCAAAACAATTAACCAACACATCCTTTTTCTCAAGACCGCTAACCACGAGATCAAAACCCCAGTTTACATATTACAAAAAAATTCAGAAAAGCACAACTATTCAGATAATAACTAACTTTAAATTCATTCACATCAATTTCAAAACATCTCATCCCATTAAAACACCTTTCAATAGCTTAGAAAAATCTATTGGAAACACTTTTTCAAAACCAACTTTAACATAGTTACTGATTTCAAAAGAGGTGTAAACACACCATTTTCTATTTCAAAACAATTCTGAAAATTCAGTTCCACCATTTCAAAAATCTAACAATTATCTCTTTATTATAAAATCATTTAAAAAAAATTTACACTTCTTAAAACCAAGTCATTTTTTAATTAAAAACAAACTTCCAAGATTTCAAAACTAAAGGACACAAGACAATGTGAGGGGAAACTAGTTTCAGTGGGTGATTTTGACATATAGTTAGAGCCCATATTCCAATCACTTTACCATCACAGAGAGTGTTCTAGGGAAATATCCCTGGATCCACATGGATTTTCAGGCCATGTGAGCCTACAGAGACCATTAACCCAACTCTCTTTTCATTTCCCTTAATCATAATCAAACCAAGAAAACTAAAGGACTCAGATGAATATCGACTTCCTCGGGCAACTTGAATCCCTTCATGAGGTGTACTAGCCAGGAACACTACCCATAACCAGAACCTCAAGTCCCAACAATCCTAACTTCATTCTATCCTGACTTTTCCACATATAACATGACCAAAAGAGTTAACCTCCCTCTAATGTCATTTTCTCAGGAACTAGATCTGGTCGCCATTAAAATCGGTACCAAACCCAAATTGGGGAAAGACCCGAAGGGATTTCCTGATCCCCATCGTCTGGCACAAGTTCCCGGATATTATAAATGATAATTTGGAACGATTTACCCGAGTTTATAAACGTACAATGACAAACAAATCAAATAAAACAAATCTGGATTTTTCAAACAAAACCATCTCTTACAAAATTTCAGAACTAAATTACATAATTTAAAACAATTTTTAAAGACCATTACAAGGGAATAATACCAAAAAGGAAAGCCCAAGAACATCCACATGGAAATAGGCACCGCCCTCAAGCCATCTCCACAACATTTCATCACGATGGACCGCAAAAAACCCAAACCCTTAACACAAAAGCTATACCCAAACCTGCAGAAAAAATAACCAAGTCTACTTACACCCAAGGGTGTAAGTAGGGTGTGAGCCAAATCCTAGTAGGATACCACCACTAAGATATTCTATGTGATAAACATTCAAATATGAAAAGCTTTCAAGTTTTTATAAACATGAAATGCTAGTTAAAATTTCTAAAAGATGCAACTTCAAATAAAAACAGTTTTCATGTGGGCTATTTTAAAAAATCAACACTTTTAAATAAAATACCAATGATAATTAATTTTCTAGACAATAATACCATATTCTTATGGTAAGAACAAAGTATCTAATGAGCATAAGAAATGGTAAAATAACCCCTAGGCACTAGCTCATTGTGGGTCCTAGTTACCTCGTATCTCAGTGAGAGTAACCTTCACAATATTCATTCTCATGCACGAGCCACTAGTAGAGAACATACCAATAACCTAGTGGTCCCCAATCATCATCATAATAATATTTTAGTTATTTTTTTCATCATCAATCTTGAAACATGAAACTGAGGCCAAACCCCACGAGATCACTAGCATACTAGTACACGTCCACCCACCTAGATATGCAGGTTTCCCTCTTGTGCTCAAAGAAGGTCAACAAGTCATGAAATAAAATTTTCACATGAAAATACCACTAATAAATCAAACATTCACCAAATATCCCACATGTACATCACAAAAGTCACATCATCCCCCTTTTCATTCAAATTGATTTTGAAATCAAACTCACACCAAAATAGCCCACAACATATTTTTCATATCTTTCACAATTCAACAAATCCTTTAACACTTTTATAAAATATTTCCCAAGATTATATACATAACATAACATCCCACTCACATGTTACATAATACCCTTTTAATAAAAAAAATCTATTTTTTCACATCACACTCACACAAAACAGTCCACAAACATGTTTCGCACCCACATCACAATTTCATAAATCACCTAGAAAAATTACAAAACATTATCAAAAATAAATTCACCAAAACTAACCAATTTATCTTGAATAAACTCATTTTAGTTGAAAAAACTCACTAAAACAGTATATATACATCATTTTCCCACTTTCTTTAACCCAATAAAAAATTTACAATTTTCATAAAACAAACCCAAGGGGTATAACTATGTTTTGCACACAACCCATTTCAAAACCCTCTTTCAAATCCAAAATCACAAAAATAAAAATCCAAAAAATAATTGGAATCCCTATAAATATTTATTAAACCAATATAAAGTATTATAAAATCACCTTGAATAATACCACAAAATATGCACATGAAAAACACACATTTTCATAAAACACTTTCAAGAGTCATAACATTGTTTTACACATAAAACCCATTAAAATACCCTATTTTAAACCCAAAGAACACTAAGACCCTACCAAATAAGAATTGGAAGCCAAAAAAATTTATTAAACCACTTTCATATGTTATAAAATACACCTGAATACTACCCCAAAAGTTACACATGAAAAACAACCAATTTAAAGCTAAAGGGAAACTATAAAATTAAACGTTTAACCAAATCCATCAAAAATAGTTTTTGCACCACATAAATCATATGAGGAATATTAAATTTAGTAAATCAAGAAAGATAACTCATCAATAATTTATTAAACATGGAACCACCTACCTTTTTGTGTCAAAACCCTCAAAACTTGGTGTGAAACATCAATCGCACCACCGCCACACCACAAGGGGAAAAACCAACCCTAAACCACATTATTTGACCAAAAAGACAATAAATCAAACCCTAGATTTGAAACCTAACTTCTGGGAATTTTAGAACATCATGAAATAGGGAATAAACCCAAAGGAAAATGGAACAAACCAAGAAGGAATCACTTATCTTGAATAATTTTGACGAAATCACCCAAAATCCACCAAAGGTTAAATCTACATGAAACCAAAACTGATAGTTAGGATTTAATGAGGATGAGTAGGTTAATTGAGGACTAAAATGGGGGAGAAAGAGTGAAAAATGAAAGGTTTATGAAAGAATCAAATTACCTTCTCAAATTTGGACGATTTGAGAAACCCTGAGAAATTTATCCCTAATATGCAATCCAAATGATCTCCAAAGTGTTGAAATAGATAATGAAAGTGAGACTAGTGTTTTTGGATTTGGTTTTCAGGTGGAATCACCAAAAAAATAAAAAATGAATGAGATATTTAAAAATTAATAAAATAATTTAAATCCAGAAATGGGCTTACGGGCTAGCCCAAAACCTCAATAAAAAGCCGAAATCCATCATTATTATGGATTTCTATGGGGTTCAAATTGATATGGTGGATTTAATATACCAGGGGATTCCAATTGGGATGTAGAATGGGTGTAAAATGTTGAAAAATGAAGTATTTATAAAAGAAACAAAATTTATTTTTAAATCTAGAAATGGGCTCACGGTTTGGCCCAAATTTTGAAATCCTATCATTTCCACCAAAATGCATGGGAAACCCCCAAATGAAAGTAATAATGGAAATTAAATGAAAAAGAGATTTAAAACAAGTCATGGATGTGAAAGTTTTAAAGTAAAATTATATCAATTATATATCATTTAATACACTTGAGTTTAATATAATCAATTTCACTTATAAATTTGATATAAAAACCTAGAAAAGTTTTGAATGTTTTTACTTTAAAACCCCGAAATATCATCATGTCTTTGGGATTAATAGTAAATTAATTTATACCACTTATGTTATTGTAATTTTGAAAAAAGGATTAAATATTTTCAATAATAATAATTTATAATTTATAATATTTTCAACTTAGTTTTTGATTGAAAATATTAGTGTAAGTGATTAAAATTAATTACATCAATTAAGAGAAAAATTAGCTAAAAAGGGGACAAAACCACAAACTTAAAGCCCAAAATGACCTAGAAACTTGTCTAAAATCCATATTATGTCCATAGTTTTACCCTATAATCCATTTTCTTGGAATTTTAACATTATTTGAGCCACTTGTAATATAAAAGCAATTGTGAAATTCCCTTTTCCAAAATTTACTAAAATGTCACTCCTCTTCAGCTATAAAAAGGCACTCACCCCTCCCACTTATTCACACATCTAAAACACTTTTTATCACCCAAAATATACTCCAAAAATATACCAACATCCATATTCTAAAACCATATTCCTCGCCTTGGGTATAAATTCATTCAAGGAATCCCTTTTTTGAAAACCATAAGGAGTTACCCTAAGAAGAGGTAACATCATTCCTCAAGCTCTATTGTATTATTTTCATTCTCTACCCCCCCCCCCACCCAAAATTCTTATTATTCCATGATTAAATAATAAAATAAGTATCCTCAATATTGAGATATAATTTTATTATAATTTTTAGACATAAAACTACACACACTTTCATCTAATGGGTAACGAACTTACTGTTTATGTGTATGGTGAACTACCGCCTCACAAAATGATGTCGTTCATTTTTCCTTTACCACCTCTCATGGTTGGGAATTATGATAGAAAAATTATTTATATATGATATATATTATATTTATAATTTTTTTATTCTTCTGGAATTATTTAGTAACATATAACTTTATACACTCTATTTTATAGGATTACGATAACATCATTTGTGTATATTTGGACTACAGCCTCTTCAAAGTGATGTGATTTATTCACACTATACATGGAATATGTAAAGTATGGTTTTAATTAAAAATGTGTAAAATAAATTATATATATATGATATTCAATACACAATTACTATTCTATAAATATAATATATCATTTTCTTCATTACCCTTTTCATGCACTAAAAAGTGACAATGTCGGTCATGGATGTGTGGACTACTGCCTCCCCAACACAATGTGATTCCTTTTACATCACAAGAATTCTATATTTAAGCATATATGATTAAATAAAATGGTATTTAATATATAATTAAAATTCTAAAAATATATAATGTCACTTACCTTCTTTCCATAAGGATCACTAAAAATTGGGAACATTACTCATGCGTACATATGGCCTACCATCTCTATAATTGTAACGTTGGGTAATTTTTCATAACCATATTTCATGATTGGTTTTAAAATTATAATTGATTTAGAAATTATGATAATTATTTCATGATTATTATTCTGTATATGTTTATATAATAACCCCTTTAACCATTAGTTGACCTACCAAAGTTATTTTTGACGTATAACCCAAATATGGTCAAAACACCCAACATAAAATTAATTATTTAACAAGTTGTTTAAAACATTTTAATAATTGAAATAAAAGTACTGATAAACATGAAAAAAAATTTAAATCAAGTAAATAATTAATGTAAGTTTATTATTCTAGAATACAAATACATGTGTGATAAGTCATATTCAAGGTAAGGGATTCTTGTCTCACTTTTCTTTCTGTGAGGCATATGCCATTTTTACCACTTACTTATTTTTTTTAGTGTATATAATACCCCTTTTGATAAATTATATCATGAATTATTTTATCTTGATGGTATTTAAAACATTCATTTAATGTTATTTATTTATGAGGCTTGTGATTCAAATTTTTCAAAGTGGTATGGGATACTTTGGAACGCTTAAAGATTATTTTCCTGAAGAGTAATTTTATTGATATTTTAATGGTATTTCCATTCATCAATTTCAACAAACCTTGTTGTTACTTATCCTCCACTGAGGAATTATTGATAAATCCACATTATTTATTTAATATGGATATTTTATGATAAGGTGAATTTTTTATTAATTAAATCGATTAATTGATATATGAGTAATGATTTGGACATTAAAGACATGGATTAGGGACCATTAAAAGTAAGCACCTAGATGCATCGGTAGCCTCATTAGACGAATTCAGTTGGAAAACCCCTTTGCGTTTATAACCAGTATTTTTTAAACTGTCTTGTAAAAGGTCTTAACAGTAGTGTTAATGTTAGACAAACTAAATTAGTTTGTAACTAGTATGTTTTAAACCGTATTATGAAAGGTCTTGATGGTAATGGTTCCTTGTACTTAAGAAACATGACATACAATAATTAAGAATTCCCTTTTTTGAGAATTTAGTTATTATTATTGTTATCCATGATGTTTTTCCAATGAAATTATATATGAATTAATTTCATTCTCATTTTAGTGATTAAATGTAATGTGTTTCATTTTTTTACCTTTCCATGTTGTTATTACCATTGATTTATTACTGATTATGTTGTACTTACCATTACTGAGAATTTTAGATCACTCTTATTTTGTTTCCTTTCCCTAGGATATGAAAACGAATTCTTGTAATGCGTTTCAAGGATGAATTTTATTAGTCATTATTATGTATTATGTTTTATATTCTATTTTCCAATATAATATGGGTATCATGAATGAAATATAGTTTTCCAAAACTAATTAACTGATAAGTCCTTTAGGATTTGATTCCTTGTAATCATGCTAATGTAATAAAGTAAGTCACCAGTTCTGAGCTTCTTGGGTTGGGGCATTGTTGTTGGTATCAAAAAAAGTTTAGCAGCAACCTTTAAAAAAAATTAGAAAACACGGATTAGGCCATATAAACCTAAGGTATAAATTGAGGATAAGTATAGAAAAACATCCTAAATTTTTTGGTAAGGTAGAGATTATGTGGGTCTTCCTAGAAATACATCTCTTTCTAGATACTATAAATAGAAATGGTTCTAAAACAGATGTACCTAGGAGTAAAAACTATGAAAAGGTGCATCGGGGCTTGTAACAATGAATGATTTAATAGTACGTTATCTCTTTAAAGTAATTCAATAGCTTGCGCTACACGTAACATCGATTTCGAGCGCACCACGACTTACCAAACTAGTCATTCAAAAAGCAGTTATGAATATTATTAACTTAATTTTAAATTTTATATACTCCATATAATTTTAACATCCATATTATGTATTTTTTATAAATAATATAAGAACAAATTCAATTTTTCAGATAAAATAAGTATTTTTCAAAAAATACAATTTTACCACCATTTAATGTAGAACCCTTTTTAAATAAAATATTAGACACTTTTATATATTAAATTTGACAAAATAAACTTCTTCTTTAGAAGAGGTACATAAAAATTTAGATTGGATAAATTTTTGGTGTTTTTCTGATAACTTTCATATTTTGATGAATAGTGAAAGATACTAAATTTTAATTAAAAGAAACTATTTTAATAAAAACAATTTATAGTATTAAATTATACATTTGAATGATTTTTAAGTATAATTATATTATATTTTTATCATTTAATCCAATATTTGTCACTGGAAGTAATTTCACATTTAAATTGGACATAAACATATGTCAATCTTTTGATAGTTTTTACTTCTTAAAAACTCGCATTCTCGTTTTGACAACATGAATTAATTTTAAATAAATTAATGAAACTCCTTTGTTTTGAATTTGGTAAAATAGATGTAATTTTTGAATTTTTAATATCAAAATTATCTTTGGATGAATTTTTTGTATTTTTTTGAAAACTTTCAATTTTTGATGAACAGTGAAAATACAGCGTTATTGTTTAAACCCGATATTTTATTTAAATAATTATTTATTTTATTTTATTTTATTTTTATTCAAAATAGATACATAATTCATATATAATTTCAATGTAATTCATTGGATTCATTTTATAATAAAATTATATATATAAAATTTTATTGAACTTTTTAACGTATTTTACCCACCTTTTAGGCACATTTGCAAATTTGCATAAAACGTAATTTTATCTCTTATATAAATTGAATATAAAAACTTTTAGAGACACAGTTGACATCAATAAGTAAAATTTGGTTTGATATGATGAAAATAATTTTTGGTGAATCGTAACTTTTGAATTTTATTTACCACGGTTAAAAGTAAATAGGGTAATTAAAAGTAAAAATGATATTATAATTACCCTAACACATGTACTAATTCTATTTAATAAGTTTATTTAGACCTAAATCAACCTTAGGAATAAAATATTATACTTTTTGATCCACTTTTATTAGATTAGGACATTTAGTATTATTTTATTTAAAGAAGAGTTAAAAGTGTTAAATTCACATTTTAATAACTAAAACATTTTTAATATAGGGTTATATATAAGATAAATTAGACTATAAAAATTCATTGTAAATATAAAAATATTTCCTACATCATGATATTTTATTTATAATTTTTATATATTAAATAACTAAATTTATTTATGACACAATTATGATGCAGTAATTACCTTATTAATAAAAGATTAAAATAACTGATATTAAAAATATCAAAATAAATGTAAATTGATAATTTGGATGCTATAAAAGATTTTTATAGGTGAATATAACATTTTAGGGTTGATTTAATGTTTTTTATTTTGAAGTAATCAACTTGTTATGACTTTCACAAAAACCAAATAATAAATTGTGTCGAAATTGACATAAATGAGTTTTTAAAAAATACTATATTATTAAATGATATAATATTCCTAAAAATATAATATTCTACCAATGGACTTATATAATTATATATATGTCATTAATTAACCATTAAAAGTTCTCTTGTAATTTTATAGTAAGTTTATTAACCATGTAATATAAAAATACAAGAACACGTGGTAAAAGTTAAACTATTTAACTAAGACATAAATATAAAATATAAGGTTAATATGGTGACCTAAGCTTGTCTAAAACCTATTGGTTGAGAGGATTTAGACCCATAACAACCTTATCATCTAAATAAATCCATTTTTAGCCATTAGAAACCGAAACTTATTTTATAATAAAATAATATTTCAGGATTTTCCTAAAGTGACCCACACCTCTCTTATAAAAGGGTACTTCCCCTTCTCTAAAAATCACACCTCCAAAGCATTTTGGATTGGCCAGACCCTGCTAAAATATCTTTCCAACTACCCTAAATTCAACCTAGAGGCCTTAATTTTATCATAAAGCCATCTTAAGTATCCCTTTTGATCAAATCAAAAGGAAGCACCCAGAGAAGAGGTAATTAATTCATCACCTCTTTCAAAGTTCTTTTCTTCTTCCACTTCCCATTTCTTTGTTGTTTCCATAACAAAATAATGAATCTAATACCTTCTACATATTTGGATATTATTATAAATATGTTACAACCATATTAATTCTTCTATCCATTCGATGAATGACAAAGATACCATACATGCATACGTACGGTTTACCGTCTACACGTCGTTGTGTAGTTTGTTATTCAGCACTTCATTATTTGAATGGGAATAATAATGAGTATAATTGATGTAAATAATAAATATAAAATATTAATTATTATTTATATACAATATACCATCCAATTACATATGATTTCACCATCAATATAATGATATCATCACTCATACGTACGTACGGCTTACCGTCTCCACGACGTGATGAGATTCATTTCCGCATTCACCATTCAATGATGATTATAAATATATATATTATTAATAAGTATGTAATATATGAAATAATAATGCTACTATAAATATATATATATATATGTATGTATGTATGTATATTTACATATATCTCATTCACTGACTTCTGTTCAATACGATATGAAAACGGAAACAGCGTTTATGCGAATGTACAGCCTACCGTCTCCATGAACGGTGTTTTCCATTTCATATATCTATCTATTGTACATAATTATAATCTGAATATATATGATAAATAAATAATATTTTATATTATGGAATCAATTAAATCTTGATATAAGTTATATGATCAAGAATAACAAGTTAAAACACATATGATAAAGAAAGTGATTATTACCTAAAATGTTATTTTAACATAGAAATTATTATTAAATGGGTAGTATAAAGCCATAAATTAATAAAGTGTGATATAATAAACATTAATATCGTTCTGTTATAATTTAATAACATACTATGGTCATTATACAGGAGGTTAAATGTACCCTCGACCAAAGGAAAGTACAAGGTAAGGGTTAATTTTTCAATCTCATTATTATCCGAGATTGTTTATGTGTAAGTATTTACTGGGAAATTTTTTTCATCCATGTCCATGTTTCATAAAAATGTTTTCAAAATGATTATTTTAAGGTTTTTTTTGAAGATACTCTTTATCAAGATCATCATTTTAAATGTTTTATTTATTTATTTTTCTAAATATTTTTAATTAATGTCCATGTTTTAAAAATGATTTTAAGGATTTATTTATATGGACATGATTTTTTTTAAAATATTAATTCCATTAAAAAGTTTCAAAGTGGTATGGGACACTTTGATTCAAAAATAAATTTTAAATGAATTCATTTATAAATGTGTGACTTTTAAATGATTTCACAAAAAGGGATATTTCTCTCAAAGAGTTCTACTGATCATTTTCAACTATGTCAACATCCTTTACTGGATATTATTCTTGATTGGGTTTGATTTATTATAATACAATCTTCTATATTTTATTGAATGAGTTATGATATTTTTGACTTTGGATGTTCTATTTTTATACCATTCATGGTTTATGGTTAAAGTATTGACATTTCGTATTCTAGTTTTAATACGAATGTTTATGTTATGTTTTAACATTTTCATATAAGGAATGCATTGGAATTAGTATATGGAGGGTGGAGCCCGTTATAGCTCCTCGATGCATCGTTAGGCCTCATGAGATAAATTAGTGTCTTGGAACAAGGTCTTGAAAAAAAATTATTATTAGTCTTAGCACGAGGCCTTGACTATGTGGTTATGATGTCCGACATTATGCATTCCATCATTATGAAATTATCTATTCATATTACATGTCATTATTCGACTAATAGAATATCTATGTAAATAAGTAAATGAAATTATTTGATTTATATTTTTCATATTATTCTGAATTTTATTTTTAAAAGGATTATGTTTTAGTCTTATACATTGCCTTAAATGTTTAAGCTTATTTATGATAGCTTACACTGTATTTTTATCCTTAATAAGCATCTAAGCTCACCACTTTCTTGTGTTTTATTTTTCCAAGGATACGAAGAAGTGTATTATGATTGATATTAAGGGTTAAGATAGGGGAATAATGGCATTCTGAAAGGATTATTTATGTGGTGTTTTATTTCAGAAATTGTAATGTAACATTCATATATGTTATCTATTTTACAAGACTACTAAATTGATCAGTCCTTCGGGACTTGTTTCCTTGTAATCATGCCAATCTACTAAAATAATGCACCGACTCTGGGTAACTAGGGTTAGGGCTTTATAGTTGATATTAGAGGAAGTTTTGTACAAACCTTGGAAACTAGACTTAGAAAAACTCTGATTAGAGAACATTACCCTAAGATAGACTTTGAGGATTATTATAGAATAACTTCCTAGAATTTTGGTAATGTAGAGATTTTGTGAATTTTCCAAGCAGTACATCCCTATCTAGATACAAGCAGGTAGAGGTGGCTCTGGCATAGATGTATCTAGGGGTAAAACCCAAAAACATCGCTTTGATCTATAATTGAATAGGAACTGGTGCACAACAACGGACCTTGTTGCACTCTTGGTTACAAAATTCCTGGGGGATACGCTTAGGATAATTCAAATTCTATTTACAGGCCATTATGAAGGATTTATGAGTAAATACTTCCTCAAAGAAAACATTTTTATGATTATGGATTATATTAATACACTTTTTAATTTACAATTAGGTATTTTACAAGTTTTAAATTATGCATTTTGATTCATAAACTAACCTAGTGTATGTCATTATTTAGAAATGGTGCCCCGTAAAAGAAATGAGTACTCCAGCAATGTGAATGATCTAAAGAGTAAGAAGGATCATATCTTTCATGGTCTTAAGCCAACATTTAAAAGGGAAATAGTCTTCCATGTATTCTCATCATATAAAGAAATAGTATCATGTGTTAATATCATAACTAAAGAATTATCTAAGTCATATTGCCTTAAAGGGAAGCCAGAGAAGAAAAGGATGGTAGAGAAAAAGATAGATAAAGGGAAGAAGGGAAAGAAGTTTTTTCTTATATGTGATAACTGTGGAAAAATCACCTTGGTAAATTCTTGAAGGGAATGGGAGTTTATTATAAGTGTGGAGAAAAAGGACACCAAGTACGTGATTTCAAGGGTAAGAAAAATATTTCGAATGTACAATGCTTCATCTGCAAGGAGTTAGGAAAATACGCGAATCAATGTCCTAATCATCATAGTATACTCCAAATGATGATATCGGATAATAATCATGTTATGATACTACCGCAGATGAAGAGGAATGATTAGTGCTTCTTAAGTTGTTATTAAAGAATTGTTTCATTTGAGTAAAAATTATAAGAATTGTAAAATATATATGGATTGTACTATAGTATACTTTCATTAAGGATTTGAAATTTTCTATTACTAAGTAAAGTGACACAGTTTCAAGTTAAAAAATTTGGAAAATATATGGTTGGGGGAAATATAACCCTTAATATGTTTCTGAAACTGAGGTAGTGATTTTGTTATAAGAGATAATTGAGTTTGATAAAGTATATTGGATATTATTGACATCCTTGGGACTGATTAATGATTTGTTTAAAAAGTGGTTCAAAACATCATTATTGGGAGTTTTCAACATTGTTTAATTTAAGGTGTATATCTAGTATTCCATGTTTTACATAAGGAATGAGGAAGAATGAATGTATTCAATATTATTTTCTAATAATTCAGTTTATTTATATGTTTTAATAGAATACATGATGAAGGTATTCACATGTATATTATGTGACTTTCCTTATAAATTTTAGACTGTGAGTTTAGACAGAAGTATTTTGGATAAGTGTAAAGGTTGGAATGGATTAAGTTAGACATTTTATACTATTATTTAAGGTTAAATAATTTCTTAAGATTATTTTTTAATTGTTATAAAAAGACAACCCGGAGGTCAGGAGACAACCCGTCGCGTCTGGGAAAGCCGCGAGACTTGAACCCGTAACCGAAGGGCGATAAGGGTGCATCACCTACCACTGGACTACATTATGTATTGTTTTTTTATAATGATTGTTTTTTAAAAATAGTCTGACATATGAATTATAAATTCATTTTTTAGAACCCTATTCAATTAGGTTAAATAGAATATTTTTGAGTTCTATTATCTTTTAGAGTGAAAGATGAGTTTGTTGTAGAAATTAGTTAAAGGACGGAACTCTACTTGTCAAGTATTTTTGTATGAAGAAATTAATTCTTAAACTTTGGGGAAAGGATCTTAAAAACAAAATGTGTTATCCTAATACCTTATGTTTTGTTGAACTCATGATATTTTAAATCATTATAGATTTATGGCTTTGAGGCCCTTAATTTTTTATTTATAGTTCACTTGTTTATGATTGATGACCTCAATCAATCCCTATAAATATTTATGTTTTTCCTCAAATTATGTGTCTCAAATTTCCACCAAATTTCTCTTATTCGAAATCCTAATTTGGTGGTGACTTTTTCATTTCCCTTTCCCTCTTATTAAGACTAAATTTTATTAACCCTATTTCTAATGTGGGTTTTCCACAAAGGTATTTTCTATTTTTAACCTTTTATTTTTGAAAAACAATTTCAAATTACGAGGACACAATTTTTTGAAGTAGGGAATAATGTAACACCCCAATATTTCATAGTACGTTATCACTTTAAAGTAATTCAATAGCTTGCACTACACGCAACACTGAGTTCGAGCACACCATGACTTACCAAACTAGTCATTCAAAAAGAAGTTGTGAATATTATTAACTGAATTTTGAATTTTATATACTCTATATAATTTTAACATCTATATTATGTGTTTATTAGACATAATATAAGAATAAATTAAATTTTTCAGATAAAATGAGTATTTTTCAAAAAAAATGCAATTTTACCATCATTTAATGGCGAACCCTTTTTAAATATAACATTTTACACTTTTATATATTCAATTTGACAAAATAAACTTCTTCTTTAGAAGTGGGAAATAAAATTTTGGTTTGGATAAATTTTTTGTGTTTTTCTGATAACTTTCATATTTTGAAGAATAGTGAAAGATACTAAATTTTAATTGAAAACAGTTTTTTTATCAAAATAATTTATAGTGTTAAATTATACATTTGAATGGGTTTAAATTATAAGTAGATTATATTTTTATCGTTTAATCCAATATTGGTCATTGGAAGTAATTTCACATTTAAATCAGACATAAACACATGTCAATCTTTTGATAGTTTTTACTTCTTAAAAACCCGCTTTCTGGTTTTGACAACAAGAATTAATTTTAAATAAATTAATTAAACTCCTATATTTTTAATTTGTTAAAATAGAAATTATTTTTTAATTTGGAACATCAAAATTATCTTTGGATGAATTTTTGGAATTTTTCTAAAAACTTTCAATTTTTGATGAATAGTGAAAAACATTGCGTTATTGTTTAAAATTGACTTTTTATTTAAATAATTATTTATTTTATTCAAGTTTATTTTAATTAAAAATAGATACATAATTACTATATAAGTTCAATGTAATTCATTGGAGTCATTTTATAATAAAATTAGATGTATAAAATTTTATTAAACTTTTTAACGCCTTTTACCCACCTTTTAGGCACATTTATAAATTTGAATAAAATGTAATTTTACCACTTCTATAAATTTAATTTCAAAAATCCAAGAGACACAGTTGAAATCAATAAGTAAAATGTGGTTCTATAGGATGAAAATAATTTTTCGGGAATAGTAAGTTTTGAATTTTATTTACCACGGTTAAAAGTAAATAGGGTAATTAACGGTAAAAATGATATTATAATTACCCTAACACATGTCCTAATTTTATTGGATAAGTTTATTTCAACCTAAATAAACCTTAGGAATAAAATATTATCCTTTTTGATCTACTTGGATTAGATTTGGATATTTATTATTATTTTATTTAAAGAAGAGTTTAAAGTGTTAAATTCACATTTTAATAACTAAACCATTTTTAATATATGGTTATACATAAGATAAATTCAACTATAAATATTAATTGAAAATATAAAAATATTTCCTAAATCATGTTATTTTATTTAAAAAATTTATACATTATATAATAAAATTTATTTATGAAACAATGATGATGTAGTAATTACCTTATTAATGAAAGATTAAAATAATTGATATTATAAATATCAAAATAAATGTAAATTGAGACTTTTGATGCTATAAATGAATTTCCTAGGTTAATATGACATTTTATTGTTGATTTAATTTATTTTTTTTCTATGTAATCAACTTTTTATGACTTTCACAAAAACCAAATACTAAATAGTGTCAAAATTGACATAAATGAGTTTTTAAAACAAATACTATATTGTTAAATGATATAATATTCCTAAAAATATAAGATTCTTCCAAAGGACTTATATAATGATATATATTTCATTAATTAACCACTTTAGGTTCTATTGTCATTTTATAGTATGTTTATTAACCATGTAATATAAAAATACAAGAAGACATAGTAAAAGTTAAACTATTTAACTAAGAGTTAAATATAAAAGTTATGGTTAATATGGTGACCTAAACTTGTATAAAACCTATTTTTTGAAAGTATTTATACCCATTCCAACATTATCCTTGAAATTAATCCATTTGGAGCTATTAGATTCTGAAAATGATTTTATAATAAAATAATATTTTATGTTTTTTCTAAAGTGACCCTCACCTCTCTTATAAAAGGTTACTTCCCCATATCTCAAAATCAAACCTACAAAGCCTTTTGTCTCAGCCAAAACCTACTCCAATATCCTCCCAACTACCCTAAATTAAAACTAAAGGCCTTAATTTTATCATAAATCCAACCTAAGGAGGCCTTTTGGTCAAATCAAAATAAAGTACCCAAAGAAGAGGTAATTATTTCATCACCTCTTTCAAAGTTATTTTCTTCATCCACTTCCTATTTCTTTGTTGTTTGCATACTAAAAAAAGTTAATTTTCTGGTGGTACATCCATATTAATTATTCTATCCATCCTATGAATGAAAAATTCACCATACATGCATACGTACGGCTTACCATCTCCACATCGTGGTGTAGTTTGTTATTCAACACTTCATTATTTGGATGGGTATAATAATGAGTATAATTGATGTAAATAATATATAAAAAATTTTAATTATTATTTATATATAATATACCATCCAATTACATACAATTTCACCATCAATAGAATGATATCATCGCTCGTGCGTGCGTACGGCTTACCGTCTCCACGACGTGATGAGATTCATTTCCACGTTCACCATTCAATGATAATTTTAAATATATATATTATTAATAAGTATGTAATACATGACATAATAATGCTACTAGAAATATATATATATATATATATATATATATACACACATATATCTCATTCACTTACTTCCGTTCGATACAATATGAAAACGGAAACGGCGTTTATGCGAACGTACGGCCTACCATCTCCATGAATGGTGTTTTTCATTTCATATATCTATCTATTATAAATACTTATATTCTGAATATATATGATACATAAATAATCTTTTATATTATATAATCAATTAAATCTTGATATAAGTTATACGATCAAGAATAACAGGTAAAAACACATATGATAAAGAAAGTGATTATTACATGAAATGTTATTTTAACATAGAAATTATTATTAAATGGGTAGTAAAAAGCCATAAATTAATCAATTATGATATCATAAATATGAATATGGTTATGTTATAATTTAATAACATACTATGGTCATTATACAGAAGGTTAAATTTACCCTCGACCAAAGGAAAGTACAAGTTAAGGGTTAATTATTCAATCTGATTATTATCCAATATTGTTTAAGTGTAAGAATTTATTGGAAAATTTTAATCATCCATGTCCATGTTTTATAAAAATGTTTTCAAAATGAATATTTTAAGGTTTTGTGGAGGAGACTCTTTATCAAGATCATTATTTTAAATATTTTATTTATTTATTTTTCTAAATCTTTTTAATTAATGTCCATGTTTTAAAAATGATTTTAAGGATTTATTTATATGGACATGATTGTTTTAAAATGTTAATTCCATTCAAATGTTTCAAAGTGGTATGGGACAATTTGATTCAAAAATATATTTTAAATGAATTAATTTATAAATGTTTGACTTTTAAATGATTTCACAAAAAAATGATATTTATCTCAAATAGTTTTACTGATCATTTTCAACTATTTCAACATCATATACTAGATATTATTCTTGATTGGGTTTGATTTATTATAATACAATCTTCCATATTATATTGAATGAGTTATGATATGTTTGACTGTGGATGTTCTATTTTTATACCATTCATGGTTTATGGTAAAAGTATTGACATTTCGTATTCTAGTTTTAATACAAATGTTTATGTTATGTTTTAACATTTTCATATGAGGAATGAATTGGAATTAGTAAGTGGAGGGTGGAGCATGTTATATCTCCTCGATGCATCGGTATGTCTCATGAGAAAAATTAGTTTCTTGGCACAAGGTTTTGAAAAAACAAATATTTTTAGTCTTAGCACGAGGCCTTGACTATGTGGTTATGATGCCTGGTATTATGAATTCCATCATTATGAAATTAGATATTGATATTACATGTGATTATTAGACTAGTAGAATATCTATGTGAATAAATAAATGAAATTATTTGATTTATCTTTTCCATATTATGCTGAATTTTATGTTTAAAAGTCTTGTGTTTTAGTCTTATACATTTCCTTAAATGTTTATTCTTATTTATGATAGCTTCAACTATATTTTTATCCTTACTGAGCATCTGAGCTCACCACTTTCTTATGTTTTATTTTTCCTAGTATGTGAAGAAGTGTATTATGATTGATATGCAGGGTTAATCTAGTGGAATAATGGCGTTATGAAAGGATTATTTATGTTGTGTTTTATTTTAAAAATTGTAATGTAACATTCATATATGTAATATATTTTCCAAGACTGCTAAATTGATCAATCCTTTAGGAACTGATTTCTTGTAATCAGGCCAATGTATTAAAATAATGCACTGACTCTAGGTAACTAGGGTTGGGGCATTACAATCCTGACTTGAATGTAACCCGGTACATGATAATGGATCTTACTACACACCTGGTTTGACACTCTTGAGGGATACGCTTAGGATAATTCACATTTTCGTTACAATTCATTATGAAAGATTTATAATTAAAGATATTCACAAAGAAACGATGTTCATGGTTATGACATTTGTTGTGAATAAATGTTTCAATTTATTCTAAGAGTTATTCCATATTTAGAATTAGGTTAAAAATTTTATGAGCTAATCTAGTATATATCATTATTTAGAAATGGAACCTAGAATGAAGAAGTGTACCAATACTTGTGGCCAATTTAAAGGTTTACCTGATGAGAAATTTAATATAGCTGGTATTAGAACTGATCAAGTTATAGATATATTAGGGAATCTTAATCAGGTTATGACAGATAACCTTTCTCTAATGGAGAAACCTATTCTATAATGAGACTCTCTCATGTTGGATCTCTTTATGTGACATAGGCCCCCATTATTTAGTGGGATACTGAACCAATGGTAGCTGAGCAATGGATTAAGTCTTTCAATAAAATATTATTGTCTTTGGGATGCAACGAAAATGAAAAGGTTATACTTTCAGTGTATTGTCTCAAAGGTGATGTTGTTCAACAGTGGTCTCTGATCCATAATACTAGGAAGCATGAACTAATAGAACTACTAAAATGGAAATCTTTTAAAGATACATTCTACAAAAAATATTTCCCCCATGAGAAAAAAACTAAGGTGAATATGAATTTCATTATATTAAATCAAAAGGATGAAGAAATTTTTGTAGAGAATGAAGCTACCTTAACAATTTTAGCAAGGTATGATACGTATTACATAAGCAACACAGAGTGAAATATTTATCACTTTATGAATGGATTAATCCAAGTCTCTGAAGGGCACTGGTATCCCAAAATTTTTCTTCATATGATGAATTATTTTTATGTGCTATCAAGATAAATAAATAATTATCTAAGAATTATGGATTTTAAGTAAATCCCTAGAATAAGAGGAAGGTAGATCAAAAAAATTGATAAGGTAAAGAAGTGAATGAAGTATTTTTCATATAATTAATAATTATGGAAGAAACACCATGGTACTTGCTTGAAGGGAATGAGAGTTTGTTATAAGTGTGTAGAAAAATGCCACCAATTTCGTGATTTTAAGAAAAAAAAATTCAAATGGGCAATGCCTCTACTATAAGGATATTGGGAACTACGCAAATGAATTCCCCAAACATCAAAGGAATATACCTCAGAAGAATCCAAGGGATCAAGTTAAATCTTATGTTATTGATACTATTTAAGTGTAATGATTAATGTTCCTATGTATTTGGATCATTGAGTAATGTTTTAAAAGTATTTTATAAGTGATGTACTGGTTATAATAATTATTAAATATGTAAGGATTGTACTGTAGTACTATTTCAAGATGTATTGGAGATCATATGTTGAATGGTACCGAGAAAAGTGATTCAGTAGCAAGTTAAACTTTTTGAAAAAAAACACAATTGAGGGAAATATAACCCTTAATATTTTCTTAATGTTGAGATAATGACTCTTGAGTAAAGAGTTAATTGATATACAAAAAGTAAATTAGATACTACTAACTTCCTTGGAACCAATTCTAATTTTTCAGATCATAATACTTGGAAGGGTCATAAGGTTAACCATTTATGAAATGGTTTAATCTGATCTTTGAATGAGGTTATAGAGATTATTGTATAACTTCACTATATAAAGAATATTTTTCTAAAAGATTACTTAGAAATATTTTAAGGTATAATCAAAGGAAAATATTTTGTTTATAGAAATGTATATTTACTTATATTCATACAGAGTGTAAGAATTCTGTAACTCTAGAAAAATACTCTTGAAATAAAAAATTTATCCTATTATGTTCATATCTCATAAATCAAATGGTACTTTAGATCATCACATATTTATGCTTTTGAGGCCCTTAACATTCCATTTATCACTTAATTTCTTGTGACAAATGACTATAGTTATTTACTCATTTATTCAATGTCTATGTTTTTTATTTTTCACCCATGTTCTTCTACTTGGGACCCTAGTTATGTGACCTTTATACATTTATATCTCTCTTATTAAGAATATGTGTTATTAATCTTATTTATGATGTGGTTTTTTCTAAGAAAAGTATTTTCAAATATCAAAACCTAGATTATCGAGATCAAGTTTAAATTGCAATAACATAATTTAATTAAGGTAGGGAAAATGTAATACCCCAAGGCTTTATAATATATTCCTTTTAGAATAAATTAAATTTTGCTTCAAGATTACTGTATAAAAAACACCAAGTTAAGATTATGTTACACATGAAATAAATTTTTTCTTTCTCTATATAGAACACCAATGTAATCTTTCATTACACGTAACAATGACTTCCCTCGATGGCATGCATAACACAGAAGACCAAGTTTTACTACACAATAATATATTATTAAAAATATTATTATTTAATATAATAACATATAAACTAGCCGTTAAATTGAATATTATGTATTGGATTAACTAAATTATGAAAATATATATTTGAATTCATTGGTTACCTATTAATTATAACTTAATATAGATACCAAATGAATATAAAAGGAGTGATTGTATAAAAGACTATTTTTATATAAAAAAGGATATTTATCTTAATAATCTAAATTAATTACTATAAGCGGATTATTTTAATGAAATTTATATATTATATATTAAATAAAAAAATTGATATTTATCCAATAGATTTTATAGATATAAGCTAAGAATAAACCCAATATTATACATAAAAACCTATATTTTTAAGAAAGCAGTTTTATCGCCTTTTAATTGCACACCTACTTAAAATATGAATTTTGACACTTTTATAAATTTAGTATGAAAAAATAAACTTCATTTTAGAAATTTAAACATCAAAATTATGTTAGGGTTAATTTTTGGTAATTTTCTTTGAAGTTCTATTTTTTAATGAATAGTGAAAAATGTTGAATTTTAATTCAAAACTGTTTTTCGTCTAATTTTTTATAAGATTGAATAGTATATTGAATTGTTTTTAAAGTAAAATTATATAAATTATATATAAATTAATAAAATTTAGGTCATTAGAATCAATTTCACTTAGAAATTAGACATAAAAATTTAGAAAACTTTTGAACGTTTTTATTTTAAAAATATGCATTGTCATCCCATCTTTTAGATTAATTACAAATTAATTTCTGCAACTTTTTTATTGTAATTTGGAAAATTGTATTCAATTTTTTTATTCAGAATAATTTATAAGTTACAATAATTTCAACTTGTTTTTTGAGAAAAAATATTAGTGAAAGTGATTAAAATTAATTATAGTGATTAAGAGAAAAATTAGCTTAACAAAGAACTAAACCTTAAACTTAAGGAACAAAATGACCTTTAAACTTGTCAAAAATCCCTTTTATGTCCATATTTAGACCCTATACTGCCTTTTATCATATTTTTACCATTATTCAATCCCCTTTTCATTGGAAAAACGTGGTTGGAATTCCCTTTTCCAAAATTTACAAGAATGTCACTCCTCCTCCACTATAAAAAGATAGTCTCTCCTCCCACTAATTCACATATCTAATCCATTTGAGTCACCCAAAATCTACTAAAATAATATCCCAGTATCCCTCCCCTAAACCTATAATCCTCACCTTGGGTGTAAATCCATCCAAGAAATCTCTTTGCCACAAAAAAAAGAGTTTCCCAAAGAATAGGTAACCTCCTTCCTCGAGATCTTTTGTTTTATTTTCATTATACACCCCATAAAATATTATTATTTCATGATTAAATAATAACCTTAGTATCCTAAATATATTGATATTTTTTATTCTAATTTTTTTACTTGCACTTACACACACTTCCATCTAATGGGTAATGAACTTACCATTTATGTGCACGGAAAATTACCACCTCACAAAACAATATCGTTCATTTTTCCTTTACCGCCTCTTATAGTTGGGAATTATAATGGACAAATTATTTATTTGTTTTATATATTATATTTATAATTTATTTATTCTTATTTAATTATTTATTAACACATACCTTTATGCACTCCGTTTTTTGGGAATACGATAACATCGTTTGTGGAATTGTGGACTATAGCCTCTTCAAAGTGGTGTGATTTGTTCACACTATACATGGAACATATAAAGGATTGTTTTAATTATAAATATGTAAAATAAATGAAATATATATTATATTCATTACATAATTAACTTTATTTAAATATAATATATCATTTTATTTATTTCCCTTTTCACACACTAAAAAGTTATAACGTCGGTCGTGGATGTGTGGACTACTGCCTCCCCAACATGATGGAATTTATTTGACATCAAAATAGTTATATATATTTTTATATATTATCAAAAACATTATATTTATGATATAATTATTATTTATAAAGATATAATGTTACTTACATTATTTCTATAATGATCACTAAAAAATGGGAACGTTACCCATGCGTAGGTACAGCCTAACATCTCCATGATTGTAATGTTGGTTAATTTTTCAAAACCATATTTAATGATTGATTTTAAAATTATAATTGATGTATAAATATGATAATTTTTTAATGATTATTATTTTTTATATCTTTATATAATGTCCCCTTTGACCATAAGTTGACCTACCAATGTCATTTTTGACACATAATTTGAATATAGTCAAAAGCACCTGATGTAAACTTAATTATTTAAGTAGTTATTTAAAACATTGTAATAAGAAAAATAAAATTGATTATAAATATGAAAAATGTTATTAATAAAGAAAATAATTAACATAATTTTAATATTCAGGAAGATAAAGACACATGTGACAAGTTGGACTCGAAGAAAGGGATTATTATCTCACTTTTCTTTCTATAAGGAATAAACAATTTTCACCACTTACTTATATTGTGTGGTCTATCCACTAACCCTTTTGATATTGTATATCATGAATTATTTTATATTTTAGGTATTTAAGATTTTCATTTAATTTTATTCCTCATGAGGCCTATGATTCAAATGTTTCAAAGTGGTATGGTACACTTTAGAATGTTCAAAGATTATTTTCCTCAAGAATAATTTTAATGATCTTTCAATGGTATTTACATTCATCAATGTCAAAAACCATTATTGTTATTTATCCTCCACTGATGAATTATTGATAAATCTATATTATTCATTCAATATGTATATTTCATGATAAGTCACATTTGTTTATTGATTTAATTTATTATTCGATATATGAGGAATGCTTTGGACATGAAAGAAATAGGTTGGGGGACCATTTAATGTAATCCCCTAGATGCATTAGTAGGTTCATGGGTTGAATTCATTTGGAAAACCCTTCATGTTTGTAATCAGTATTTTTTAAACTGTCTTGTGAATGGTCTTGATAGTATAGTTAAGGTTGGACAAAAAAAATTGGTTTGTAACTAGTATGTTTTAAACCATCTTGTGAGAGGTATTAATGGTAATGGTTAAATGTACCAAGGAAACATGAAATCAAATAACAAATAATTTCCTTTATTGAGGATTTTGTTATTGTTATTATTATTATCCATGATATTTTTTCTTTGACATTATCTATATATCCATTTCAATCTCATTTTATTAAGTAAATTTCATGTGTTTCAGTTATTTACCTCACTAGATTGATTATTCTCATTAATTCATTACTTCTTTTGTCGTACTTACCATTACTGGGAATTTGAGATGACCATTATTTTTCTTCCTTTCCCCATGATATGAAGATTAATTCTTAGAATGAGTTTAAAGGATTCAGTTTATTAGCCCTTGTTATGTATTATTTTTACCCGGATGGACCGAATGCCTTCATTTTTTATTTATTTTTGATAACCCCCCTTTCAAGGGATGAGGGGGAACCCTTATAAGTCGCATAGTCTTAGTAATAACATGGACCATGGGCATAAGATACATTACATGACCCGAAGGTATTAGTGAATTAAACCAGACTATAACTATAAGGAATTGCCCCTCCCCAGCATCTGCAACATGATGGTAGCTCTCCACCTTCACAAGGTCGTCTGGCTAAGCTTCCCATGCAAGAACGAGATGGTCTTGATGGATTATTTATACCCTCTCATTCTTCCAAATCCATTGGTTCTACTCTGGTGAGTGCACCTGCTATAAATCCTCCTCTGGGGATGCTCCTTTTTTATAGAGTCTGTCTGGGGAAACTGTATGTGGCCCGAAGGCCTTGAGGTGGCCTGAAGGCCTTAAAGGTGGCCCAAAATCCCTACCGACCTGAAGGTCTGGGTGGCCCAAAGGCCTTAAGGACTCTAAGCCCACATTTTCTACATGTATAAAGAGAAATCTTCTTTCGCACATGGTCTTCATGAAACTCTATTTTTCTCTTATTTGGTTTATTTAGAAACTCATAAATGTTTATGTTATTAATCATATATTGAGATAAATAGTTAGTTATAATAATAATCTTTTTCATTCCATCTCCCATTAAATTTGTCTCTTATGAGAAAAATAATTGCATCATCCATCGTATTCAATGTTAACATGATTCCTCCTAGTACCAGCTATAAACTAAAGCATAAATCATAGTTTGAGTAAAAATAATTATAGTAAGTAATAATGAAAAATATTTCACAGTATGTATAATTAATAAAACATTATTTTAAATCTATGAAATCTTGGATTTAACCTTGGATATACATAGTCATTATCTATTCAATTCCATTATAATGGTTCATAAAGAAAATGTGAATTAACACAAAAATATACCATGGGAGTGTTTAGTGTGGTGTTCAGTATTAGACCCACTAATCATGCACCAATGATGAATGAGTTAATACTCAATCCTCCCCAGATTTGTTAACTGTAGGTGAATTTATTCCACAATTTCATCCACTTTATATTATCCAGACATGTATATATTTTAAAGGAAAACCATACTCTTTTATTTGACATAACATAGCATTTTATTTTATACTTAGTCTTATCCTAATGGTTCTCACTAATTTTTAATCATTATAGTTTCCAAAATTAACTAATCCTTGTTATTATACCTACTATATTGACCAAATCATTATATTAATAAATATTATATCATTTTAGATGAATAATAATTACATATCATTCTGATCCATGCCATAACTGCAAAGGTATAATGTATTTGGAAGCATGGATATAAAAAAAACTGATACATAAAATATCTATTTCATCTCCCTATGATTTCATCATTGTAACATCCTAACTTGAACCATCGAGTTTGTGCCATAATTCTATATGACCTCATGTGTGCCTGCTCGTATGCAAGAGGTTTCTGAATAGTAGCGAGGGTCTCAAGTGAAAACTTGGGGAGACTATACCATCTATATCATTTCATAGGATTGATAATAATGAATAAAATAATAAAAAATCAAAGTAAATGTGGAAAAAAAATAATGACATACATATAAGATCATCCAAAGTGCTAAGATTTTCTAGAGTATAAATCAGAAGATAAATAACAGATAAATGTAAATAAACAACCATCTGTGGGGTACTCTAGTATCCGTCCCAGTACACTCTAGATCCAAGATCCACCACTCAACCATCTTCCATAGGGTCCCAGCCCTTTATGAGATCTCTGGAAACAAAATCTACAAGCAAACTAAAATACCTGAGTAGGGTATGAGTACATGACTTAGTAGGACACCACCAATGCATCCTTACCATAAGTGCACAAAATTTATATAATAATGTATATCATGAATTAAGTAAATGCTTAATAAATATACATGGTTTGAGTCATTGTTCACTAACCAATCCACCAAAAAATCCAGCCCCACCTACTTTAGCTCCATGCTGGAAGATAATAATGGAATTTTTTTTCTAGGAGTATGGACGAGTTCATGTCGCTTGGAATCTTTCTCTCGAAAAAGTTGGTATTAACCAAACTAGTCACCAGATTAGTACATTGTTGCTTGAAAACCTTATGATATCATGTGTACATGAAACTCAATTGACCATGGGCCTTAATTATTTCATGTTGTTCAACATCAAGGAATCTATTGTATCAATCGCAAATCCACTAAGCATTGAGCATGTTTCTTGAAGATCAATTAGGCATCGAGTTCACAACTCACAAATCAACTAGAAAATGAGAAACCCAATACTTGGCTTCTATTTCCTTGAGTTCATCTTCAATATTATTCCATGATCATCATATATTATACCTCAAGTATGTAAAACTACTTGAAAATCAACTAGGCCTTGGGTATTCCACTTCCAAATCAACTGGGCATCGAGCATACTGCTCATAAATAAACCATGCATCAAGTACGCTCCTAGAAAATCAATTAGGCATCGACTATCATGATACTTAGACATAAATTACAGCTTCAACATGGCATTCCATTATTTCTCCATTCTATTCTTGGGTCCATCATTGAAAAACAACACAAGTCGAGTGTACTCTCCCTCTAAGGGGTAAACATATCATGATGGTCCACCTGTTTCGAGCACTAAAAATGGTAACTCCAAATCAAGTAAAAAAATACAAAATATATCATACAATGACTAAAATATCATAATATATCATCATGATAAATAAAGTAGAAAACATAACATCATCTGATAACAATCAAACACAAAAAAGGTACACTAATATCACTCATGGAATCACAATAGGTCTCATGGGCTACACACACCCACATGAGATTCATCACAAGAATGGGTTAGTCCAACATAAACATCACATCATGATAACATCTTATATATATATATATATGGCCCAAAATGGAAAGGAACCTCCTACCTCTAGGTTTTCGATGTTAGCAGAAAGGAAAAACAACCCTGTATGGTTCAATACACCTCCTCACAACCTTATTATTGTAATCATCGGCACACTAATGCTCGAAATTTTTCAAGGGTTCCTAAATCCAAAAGCCACTATTTTATTTCAAAAATAAACAAAATATCACATGTGACGATGCTTTCTCTCTTCTGGATAATTTCTCAAATTATTATTAAGAAAGTCACATGAGATGATGTTTTCTTTCTCCTGAATAATTTTCAAATCATTTTTTAGGTGAAATAATGTTCTTATAATATTATCTTTCAAGAATAATTATCTCTTTATAATTTATTATAAAATTATATTTTATAATTATCTCTTAATAATTAAATAAAAATTACCCTATTATAATTATATTTTGATAATTTATTATAAATTATCCTTTATAATTAGATTTTGATAATTGAATTACAAATTATCCTTTATAATTTATCTTTTGATAATTTCACAATTATCATTTGATAAATTTAGTAATTATCCTTTGATAACCTTACAATTATCATTTGATAATTTAATAATTATCCATTGATAATCTCATTATTAACATCTGATAATTTATTAATTTTCCTTTTATAACCTCTCCGTTATCATTTGATAATATAATAAATTATCCTTTGATAATTCCATGTAATTATAATTGCATAATTCTTAAAATTATCCCTCAATAATTTGATGAAATTAGTGTTTGATAATTCCTCCTAATTATTGCTCGATACACAAATAATCCTTCTTAATATCTTAATAGAATTTATTTTGATAAATTTTGGTTATATCATCTTTTGATAATTTATTTAAAATTTATCTCTTGATAATACAATTAAAAAACCAAAAACAATATTGAACATATCTTAATTCCTTAAAGAAACTTTGTATTAAAATTATATTCATCGATATGAATCTAATGAAACCAACAGTGTGTCAATACGATCAATAATAGAGAAGTTATCGAAGATAGAAGTTTGGATGAAAAAACAAATAAAATAAAACAATTTGGAAGAACCATGTAGCGATGTGAGAGGTTCCCAAAAGGATGAATAAAAAATATTAGTTTATGTCAAAATGGAGAAAAACGATCTACGTCACATTCACCAACATGGGAGGAAGTGTATTATACTTTTCGGTGAAATTATAATGAAGATCTTCCTGGAATTTATAGGAAACCCCAAATGTGTTTAGGTTTTAAGGAAACTAAAAATTAAACCTTTGATTTAATCCATTAATCACTAAATAAATCAATGTGGAGTGCTTAGATTTCTACTTGGAAGTTATATCCATGATTTCCCAGTCAAAACATGTGAAATTGTTGGTTTTTAAAACCTTGATCATGTAACAATGGTGGTACGCTCATTTTGGGAAGAAAAAGAACCAAAATTTTATTTTATTTTATTAAAAATTATATTAATTATTTAATTATTTAATCATTTAATATACAAAAATTAAATAACACAGAAATCTCATTGTATATAAAAGTTATGTCGTACCTAGGGTAAACACCTCATTCCAAAACTAACGGTGGTCTTAGATTTCTTATACAATACACCATTTGAGATATATTAATAATTTAATATTCAAAAAAAATATTAAATAATTAATTAAATATAAAAATGTTATTATCATGAGAGATTCATTCAAACATCTAATGTTTAAAAATGTTATACCCTTCCTAGGGTAAACACTATGTTTCAGACCTAACGGTGGTCTTGGATTTCCCATACGATTCACTATTTTGGAGATATTAAATTATTTTAAAAATAATATAAATTATTAAATAAATTATTTTCACGAGTGATCCATCCAAACATCTGATGCATAAAATTTTATACCTTTACTAGGGTAAACACCACATCCTTGACCTATCGGTGGTCTCAGATTTTTCATACAATGCACTATTTTGGAGTTATCAAATTTTTAAAAAAAAATGTGTACACTTAATATAATATATTTAATATTTTTATTATTTTTTGTTGAGGCTTTACGAGCCTTATAATCTAACACTAAATCAGTGACTGCCTTTGAAAATATTTCATTGAATGTTTCAAAGTGTTAACTAGGCTTTTCTCGTATGCATGGCCTTTAACACATTATTGAGTTATTTCACTAATAAGTCATTTTTCTCAATTAAGATATTAATAATTTATCACAAGAGGATTTTTATTATCATTTTAATCATTGGGATATTTCAAACAAAATTGGAACCCTTCTTAGACATATCATGCTTAAAACCTTTCATCATATCCTAGGGTAAAGTAAATATAAAAAGTGGTGATCTTATATGATTTGTAAGGGTAAACATGGGAGATGTTAGTCAATGATCATATGTAATCATATCTTGGGAATAATTTCATTGGAAGATGATTTTAGAATTTGAATTTCATAATCAATAATTAATATGATCATGAGGCATGGCATAAAATTTGGGAATTCAAAAGACATGAATCATAAAGGTATCAAAGAAAAAAATCCATGAGAACATAATATTGGTATAAGATCGTGTCATTAAAGAGTGGCAGAAAATGTGGTATAATCATAATCATAGAAATATTATATCAAGGCTACACACCAAGACATTCATCAAATGTTAGGCCTCGGATAACCCTCCATGTGACTATTTTGGGAATTGGATGACCTTCTATGTACCCTCTTTTGGGATTTTTATAACTTATCATGTACTATATTTTGTGTATGGTGTAACCTCTCATGTACCCTTTGATCTAATAAAACATTAATAGTTACATAATATATTATAGGGTTATAATGGACCCAACCATTATATAAAGTTAATACATTCATATTTATGAAAAATGGTCATGAAAACCTTTATGATTTAATAAAAACTTAACCTATGGAAAAGAAATGGGTTTAATAAATTCCAATGAATGTTTTTATAGATAAATGTACCTTTAAAATATCAACTGAACAATTCTTGAGGAAAATACCCTATTCATTTTGAAATCATATACATAAAATCTAAAAAAATCCAAAAATAATAAGGAATAAAAATTCATTGAAAAGAAACATAGAAAATTTAAAGATTACCTTCAAGGGAAAGGGTGGTATTTATTTCAGGAAAAGTCATTCATGGGTTGTATCTTAAAACAAATATTTTGTTCATACCATTAGTAAAAAATTCCTCATTTAAAAAACGAAAAAATTATTTTTAAAAATTTTATAGAACTTAAAATAATAGATAAAAATAAATTTAACAAATAGTTAATAATATTAAAAATATTCATGAAAAAATCTATAGAAAATATGGATATGGAAAAAAATATTCCCGAACAAATAGAAAAAAAACAAGTTTTCCAAAAAAAACCCATTATTTCAGTCTCTTGAGTACTTAAAGAGAGGAAAATGAAAGAAAAAGATTAATATACATAAATAAAAATTGTATAATAAGATATATAATATTTTAAAGGGATATATATTATTATTTCATCATTATATATTTATTCATAAAAATATCGATTACCAGAGAGATTGTAATATAAAACCATTACTGCTTTAGTATCATTAGAGTAATAATTCACATGAAAGTAATAACATAAAATTAAACATTAAATAACATTAAAATAATTATATTCATGATATAAAATATAAAATGGGTATCATATAAACCACATAAAATAAGATATGTGAATAAGATAATATATGTCCCAAAGAAAACAATTTAAGATGGTAAACCGTTACCACTTTGGTAAATTTTGAATCAAATCCCCTTGAATGGAATAATTTGAATTGTAAAATTAAATACCATAAATTATGAAATATATTTTATGTAACATGTAAAGGGGTCAGTATATACACCTTATAAGAAAAAATAGGTTCATAACATCAAACATGTCTCAACAAAACAAAATTAATATGAAGAACCCTTACCTTATGTACGACTTGATTAATAAGTTTTATAAAATTAATTATAATAAATTTATATTATTATAATTATATAATACAAAAAATAATAATAATATCATATATGATCTATTTATATCATTTTAACACCCTTTTATTAATAATTATTTATTAAACCTATCATTTAGGGATGTTAAAGTTTTCATATTTCATGTAGGTTTTAGTTTGAATGTTATATTCCTTAATCATTGATCATGATTATATTAAATCTATATTATTAATAATGTCATAATTATCATATTTAATAAATATATACACTTTTATAACCATTCATATAAATTGGTTTTGAAAAATAAATTACATCACTTCATGGAGAGGATAGTTAGTACGAATGCATACGTGATGTTTTAGTTATATAATGGATGAAATAAAAGAAAAGTAAATAATAACTCACCTTTCAAAATCATTATTATATCATAATTATCATATATATTCAATAAATATATCATTATTTCCTACCATGTAAAGTGAAGAACAAAATTGAATCACATTGCTTCATAGAGGTTCTTGTATACACATACGCATGAGATACATTATCATTATCTGACAGATTGTATGTTAAGAATATAGATAAGATATTAAAATTATAGAAGGATAATTATTTCATAAATATAATATATAAATATTCAATCCATCAAAATAACTAACAATGAAAAATGTTAATGGAAAATGAGTCATATCTCTATATGGGCATGGTAGTCTACACGTACGCACGAGTGATGTTATAATGGATACAATAGTTTTAGATAATGTGTAAGAAGAAATAAAATTCAAAGATATTGGTTATGATTTATACTTATTATTTTAGTGACCTCCTTTGTCTTACACCTTGGGACTTGAAATATTGGTCTTACAATAAGACTATAAACTCTAGGATAAATAAAAGGAATCGAGAAAGGATTTGGATTAGGTCTCGACTGATATAGAAGTATCAAATTTTTTCAATAATGGATTATAATAGGATCCATTTTATATGTTATGGTAGGGATGAAAATGAAATTACTTAAACATTTTCAATAATATAAGGTCACTTTCATTATAAATTTGAAAAAATATATCCAATGATTTAAAGATAAGGTAAGATATGGTTTAAATAAAATCAACCAATAAGAATTGTAAAATTTTATATGGCATTCACACCCTCGTCCCTTTTTTTAACCCCTCTCGTAAACTTGTTTTAACCTCAAATGTGGTAACCAAATTTTTCTATTTTTACTATTCGTTATGAAAAAAATTAATTTGACCCTATTACATTATATTAATTACATTAATTAAAAATATATATTCTATTTTACAATATTTAATTTATATATGTGGTATAATATAATTTTAAATAAGTATTTAAAACACAATGAAACCCCATATTTGGAAAAATGCATTTTTAAGCATAAAATGGAATTTACTTCTACTCGTTTCACAGTAAAAACCATCAAATGAATGTTAAAATATTTTATTAAATATATAATTTATACATTTCATTAAAACCATTAATCAATAAATATAAATTTAATTCATTAATATAAAATCACAATGCACGTATGAAAATAGTTATTAGAAAAATTTGTTTTCAATCTCAAAAAATAAAATCGTACCAAGATCTAGTATAATGCCAATTAATGTGTAATTAATTAGATTATATATAATTAATGTATAGTTTTGTTACTTTAGTATCAAATTCAAAACCTAATTCAACTTTTAAATTACTTGTTTTAATGAAGATAAATGATAGATTTACAAAAAAATGGTATTTTTCACTATTTATTGAAAAATAAATCATCTAAAAAATTCCTAAAACAACACCCTAAGATAATATATACATTATTATTTAAAAAATTATACTCATAAACTCAAATAAGATTTTTAAAAATGTTATAAATTAATTATATTCTCCACATACAAAATATATTAAAAAATTGAAGAAAAAATATTTTTGAAGCATAAACTAACTTTAATGAAAATTGAGTACTTATTTACTATAAATTAATTAATAAATTTTCATTATATAAAACCTTTATACATATATTTTTATAATTTGGTTATCGATATTCATAGTTCCAATTTAATAGCTAGTTTATGATGTATCATAATTTATTTTAAGATCTTATTTGCATGTTAAGAAATATATTGAACACTTACAATTTAGTTAAAGAAAAATATATTCTTAAATATCATGGTGTTTTTTATAATAGCAATCAATATCCCCATGAAATTAAGGGATGTGATTTTTCATAATCATAATAAAAAATAAATAATAAAATAAATCACAACTAAATAAAAATGTAAAAATTTATGTATACACGCTATTAAAATAATTCCACTCTTATAAGAGATAATCCACTCATAGTTAGTTATTCATCAGTCACAAGTGAACCAAACATCAAATAATAGGTAATAGAACTAATAAATAAAAATTTATTAGAATTTATGGGAAATTTACTTGAATTTTAATTAAATATAAGTATATGTATCCCATAATCATAAAATTAAAGTAAAAGGTAAATGAAATTACAAACACCAAATCTCAAGATGGTTATAATTGAAAGCCAATGAAAATTATTAATTCCCTAATCTAAACCCCTTAGTGGATGATCCAATTTATTTGATGGTTTATCCTATTTTTATTTCATTTATTTATTATTGGGAAATATATCAGTGAATCCTTTAAATTCTAGGTTGAAATCTTCCCTAGAAAAATTATGTGAGATTCCTAAAAGAGAGGAATTTTCAATGAGTAAAATATGATGACTTGGATTTATTGTAGTGTAGCAAAAATAATTATGAAATATGGAATTTATTTTCAACCTCATGTTATTTATTTACTAAGTATGATCATAGTGCAACCATATTTCATCAGTGTGTAATCATAGTCAATAAAAAATCTAAAAAATCGAGAGAAAACCTCAAATTTAACTCTTGAAATCATGTAACATAATTTTCCCTTTCCTTTAAAATAATCATTATTTATTTGACATGTTTTTTCTCCTTATAAAACCTTTTTTCACTGTAGAGATTCTATTTCTTCATGAATATACTTAGACCTATCACTCAATCAAATACCAATTAGTGACCCTCCATAGTATAGTGAGAACATCATTATGCATCCCCTACTCCCTTTAAAGATTGACTTATTAATATTTCTTCAATGATGGAAAAAAATACACATATTCTATGGTAGTTTCTAATTTATTAATCATAATGTAGTTGATACCTCAAAAAATATGAAACCTTCTTATACATGAAATAGATGTTCCATATAACTCCACATTATACTTTAACTATGACATGAAACCTTAAATCATGGCACTACTGGTCCATGGAATCAATAAATTTTCATATATGTTTTGAGCTCTAGCTTCCTTCCCTATTCTAGATAGTGACCTTAGTTAGGCCTCACATACCATATCTCAAGCTCCTTCTGTTGTGATCATTTCCACTTAGTGTTTCTCATGAAGGATGATTATTATGAATCAATCTATCAATTTATCTACTATGTTAGGAACTTAAAGTTTCATATAGGGGCCTCAAATCTATACAGTGGGAATCAAAATCCTTTAAAATGAGCACTTTGATGGGTTTCCTGATCATTTTAGACTCATGTAGTATGTCTCAAAGATCATCTATAACATTCATTCATGGAATTTTTATTACAAACCAACCAATTTCACCCCTAAATCAAATACCCAAGCCAGCTAATAATAAGGACCGAAGGGTGTTTTTGACCCCCATGAGTTACAAAAAGAGACTGGACAATAAGAACATACCTTTTGAAATATTTTCCTAAAAAAAATTCAGCCAAATATAAAAATTTCCTCAATATTACAAAATAATACATATAAAAAATGAATATCCAATAATGGTATAAACAAGCATCAATATCCTTATATAAAATAAATAGGATAGGGTGCTAGAATCTTATAGAAACTAGAATAATAAGATACTATAAATAGATTGTAACCAAGAAATAAAAAATAATCTACCCATATCAATGAGGGTTATCTTCCCACTATTCCATCACCATAACCCAAACAAGATCTTCTAGAAAGACTATCTACCACCATTATATGACAAACAAAGTCTATATAAACCCATTGGGTGTATGAAGGTTGTAAGCACAAGGTCCCAGTAGGGTCCAATGAATGATTCCATGAATATCCATTTTTAGACAAAGTAATCATGCTGGTTTGAAAAAATTTAATAATAAACATAATTTTTACATTTTAAAATAAACATGTGAATAATCAATAAGTAAACAACAAAAAACCAAACACCATTGGAAACCGCCATAATAACCCAAGAATTTGGAATATATATTTCTCCTTAATAAAGTTCAAGTGTCAGATAAATTTCTTGTAACAAACTAATAAATTTTAGAATATATCATTTTAAAGGATTATTAATATCTATTAATTATATGCTATATAGTTATAATAATATTATGACATTTTTTAGTCAAAAGGGAAAACACATTAATATTTCTAACCAAATTGGATTTTCACGCATTATATAATTTTACTTAAAAAATTAATACCCAAATAATATAATTTTAATTTTTAAAATTTAATTTCAATTATTAATTTATAATTTCAAATTTTTATTTGGGTTAACTTTTTGTATTTTTCTGAAAAGTTTTTTCTTTCATTGAATAGTGAAAAATACTAATTTTTTTTTGAAAACTTTCTTTTCGGTTCAAGAATTTACAATGTTCTATTTTTTTAAAAAAATATCAAATAAAATTTTTATTATATTATGTAATTAATAATAAAATTATGGTATTTTTAATGAATTAAATACATTTATTTGTTATAAAAAAAATTATACGTGGAAATAAATTTTTCGGAAAAAAAAATCATCATGTTCTTTTATTTGAGTTTTAAATTAAATTTATTAAAAAATTGAATTAAATTTGATAAAATATATTTTATATTTGAAATTAGTACAATTAATATTAGGTAATAATGAAACTTAATTTTTTTCTCATAATGAATAATTCAAACAGTAAAAATTTATTACCATGGTTTTTGTTAAAACCAGTTAATTAGGGGTTAAGTTAATCATATAAGTGTAAAAATGACCTAAAACTTATCTACATTATATTTTATTACCATATTTACACCCTAAATCATCTATTATTTGTAAATTTCCCATTTTGGTTCCATTTTTATTGAGTAATATATTAATATATTTTATTATTTTTCAAAAATTTCAAGTGTGCCCTCTCCCCAACTTATAAAAGGTCACCCACTCTCCTCTACTTTCTACACTTTAATATCCTTTTATTTAAGACAATAACTTAAAAAATAACTTCCATAAATCCTTCCCTATGACCTAGAGTCTCTATTTTTGTCATAAAACCATCCTTATAAGGCTTTAGGTATAAACCTAAAGAGGTTGTTCGACGAAGATGTATAGTTCTAAACCCTGACTTTTTATTTTATTTCTTGTTCCACCTCCATCAAATCTTCTTAAAACATTCTAAAATAATATCACCAGTATATTCCATATATTGATATATTATTATATTTATATAATAACCTATATCCATCTTCTCTTCTATCAGATAGGGAATGAAATTGTCGTTCATGTGTACGGCGGACTACAGCCTCATGAAATGATGTAATTTATTTTTCACCACCACCTCTTACATTGGTTAAAATGATGGATTTAATTTATATATATGATATAAATTAAATTTTTATTATTTTTTAAAATTAATATATCACATTTTTTATTATCTTTCCATTTATTGAAAAATGATAATGTCGTTTGTGCATATGTGTCGACTACCACCTCCACAGAACGATGTGATTAATTTTTCACCCCATATCACATGGATGGTATATAAAAGTTTATTTAAATAAATAATATGGTATTTATGATATAATTTTAATTCTATAAAATACTTACCTTATTTCCATCATGATCATTGAAAAATGGAAACATTACTCATGCATGTGCATGGCCTTTCATCTTCATTATTATAATTTAGTTCATTTTTCAAACCCATATTTATTAATTGGTTTTAAAAGTATAATTTATGTATAAAAATGATAATAATATCATGATTATTTTGTATATTATTTAATAAATACCTCATTTACCATATTCTACCTATTGAAATCTGTTTAGACATATGAACTGAATATGGTAAAAATGTCCAATGTAAACTTAATTAATTGATTAATTAAATATAACATGGTAATAAATAAAATAAAATAAATAAAAACATGATAATATTTCTTAAAAAACTAAATAATTAACATAAGTTTATTTCTTATGATGATAAATAATGTACATGACATGTCAAACCTGAGGTGAGGGATTTCATCTAAATTTTCACTCCATTGGGATATATTTGGCATTGTGTGCCTATTTATTTATGTGTTGTGTATATACTACCCCATTTAGGTATTTAACATAAATATATATTTATTAATGATGATTAAAGTTTCATTTCAACTTCACTTTTTCAAGAGGTTATAATTTGAATGTTACCAATGTTGTAAGAATTTATTTTATAATCCCATTTTTTGGGATTACTCTTATTTTCATTGAAGGTATCCTCTAATATATCCTTGATAAAATTTATCTATTTTATTTTCATTAGGATATTTAATGGGTTTATATATATATATATATTTAAATTTTCCTCAATTTGGAACTTAAATAAAGTAAATAAACATTTAAAATACAAGATGGTATTATTTCTATTTTTGATTAGGTATATTTTTCTTCCATGTCCATATTTTTGGAAACTATTTTACGAAATTACTTTTTATTAATAAAATTATTTATTAAAGATATTTTAAGATATAATTTACTTTTTATATGGTTTGAAATTAATCTTTATAATATTTTTTTAAAGGTAAATTTTCAACTTTATTTTACAAAAGTCAAAAAGGAGTGTTTTATTTTTTAATGTATTTGGAATTTATGGACTTTACCATTTTCATAACTATTTAATTAAATTTTAGATTCTTCTAAAATTATTCAATGATTTTATAGAGAAAAATCTTCAGATAAATTTTATTTTAATATTTTTCTTATATTTTCTTTTATTCTCTAAAATAAATTAAATTATCACAAAATCTATATTATCTCTAATTAATTTTTTAATCATTAACTTTCTCTTAAAAAATTTACTTATTGTGATAATTAGACATTAAATATCTCTTAAATATATATATTATTTTAATCAGGGATATGATTATTTCTTAAACCATATACTAATTCTATATATGGTATTTTACTATGAAAGTTATTTGATTGACTAGGGAAAACCTTGATAAATTCATATTCTTTCTTCAATACAAATATTTATTGATAAGTCATAATGTTAAAGAATTAAATTGATCATTTAATATATAAGGAATACAATGGACATGTAGTGATGGGTGGGCCTATAATTATATATCCCCTAAATTTATCTACAGGTCTCATCAGATGAATTATATGGACAAATTAAATAGGTTTCTAGTGTATACCTATACATAGTTAAAACTATCTTGGAATAAGGAATTTATTATATTAATATCTTGATGTATGAGATCTTGATATCTAAAATTAAGTATTTCCTTCATTGAGAATTCAGTTATCGTTATCCATGAGATTATTACATTAATATTATCCATGGATACATTTTGTACACAATTTATTGATTAAATGGAACGTATTTTTAGTTATTTGCCTTGTCAAATTAATTATTCATTGTTTACTCATGATAGATTCTATTATAAGTAACCCTTATTGAGCATATGAGTTCAATATTTTATTTGATTTCCATTCCCCCTGGTATGAGGAAATATATTATAATTAATATCAGAGATGAAATAATTCTTATAATGATATGTATTTTATATTTCTAATGTAATATAGGAATAATGTATGTATCTAGTTTTCTAATACTGCTAAACTAATTGAACATTCTTGGTGATATCCCTTATATCTATGCCAATGTAATAAAGTAAACACTAGATCTAGGTTATAGGATTTGGGGTGTTACAATTGGTATCATGGAATGTTTAGTTGAAACCTTAGGAACTATATTTTAAATAAACATAACTAACAAGAGAACTATGGTAATACCTTATAGTAATTGATAAATTTTATCATTATATGGATTTTATTTTATGAATCAATATTCATGATGATAATGAGATAACTCATTGTGATCCATTATTCAGTGATGGAACCTAGTGAGAGAAGGGGGATCAACACCCATAGAAAATGTAGATATTTTCCTACTGAGAAATCCAATATAGTTGGTATTAGAACTATGTATATCATGGTCATATTAGGGAATATTTATCAAGTTATGATGAATAACATTACCCGAATAGAGAAACCTAATGTTCTATATCATGATTATCCTATATTTTACTGCTTCATGCAATAGAATCCTATATATTTTAGTGGAACTACTAATCCATTGGTAGGTGAGAAATAGATTAAGTCTCTTGAAAAAATATTCCTCACTTTAGGATGTAATAAAAGTGAGGATTTATTCTTGTGGTTTTTTTTAAAAGAGATACATATCAGTGTTTTTCATTAATTCAAAAGATTAAAGAGGATGAATAAGTATAAATCATGGGATGAACAACTTTTAAAGTGATTTTCTTTGTGAAATAATTCCCTCGAGTACAACGAACTGAAATGGATAGGATGTTCGTCACTTTAAAGAAGAAATAAAAATAATGTGTGGTAGAATATGAGGTGAACATTACAATATTATCCAAGCATGCTTCAAACCATATACATAATATGGAAAACAATATTGACCATTTATTTTATGGACTTAATCCGAGCCTCCAAGGGGAAATAGTTTCTCAAAAAAAAACAGCTTATGGTGACATAGTTTAAAGTTCCACTAAGACGAAGAATGAATTTTCTATATCCTTTAAGTTCAAGGGAAATAAAGTGAATAAGAGGTAATCTAAGCTCTAAGAAAAAGGTAAAACATAATGAATAATAAGGTAACAAACAAATTTCCATCTTGTAAAAATTTTATAAAGAAAAAACCTCTAAATTCATAAAGGGAATTGGATTTTATTACAAGTACATATATTAGAGTAATCTAGAAAAAAAAAATAGGATAAAGGAAATCAATAATGTATAGTGTTTTTACTATAGGTAAATGGGGAATTATTCACACCAATTTCCCATGTATCAAGTGAACCTACCAAAGAAGAGTCTAGGGGAGAAGGCCAAGCTTACACGATCACTACATATGAGGTTGAAGTTTCTAAAGATATGGTGGAGGATACTTTAATAATAGACTTAAATTTATCCAATTATTTCTTTGATTTTGGATATTCACACTCTTTTATAACTTCCATTATTTTTATGAAAATTATAAATTTACCTATCATCTTAAGAAAGGATTTGTCAGTTAAAAATCCTAGTAAACTTTTCACCACAAAAAGGATGTATCAGTGTCATGACCCGACCCAAGACGGGGCTCGAGCTGCAACTACACCAATCCCACCTCCATAGGCCAGGGGGTGGCAACATGCGATGAAGGAGCACTAAACTCTAGGAGGAATTTTCCAAAAAAAACTATACACATGCACACAACCAACTCAATGAAAAAGTTTAGAGGGAAAGAAATAAAATATGAAACACTACTAAAAAATAAACCAAGCATGCATGAATCTCTAGATTGTATGAGAGTATGGTAGTTCAAACTGAAACTAAAAAGGAAAAATACATTACCAACTAGAAACTTTTCCCAAAAAATAAAAAACCAGAAAATTAAAATAGCTTATAGAGCCAAACTCTTGAATCCCAATCTATGACCATCGTACGCGGTCTAAGCACCCCATATCCCTAAGATCCTCTGAAGTCATGAAAAACCTGTCTGTCATCTGAAAAATAAATTTTACTTGTTGGGAAAATCCCATACAGGGGTGAGTATATACATACCCAGTATAATTCCATGAAAAGGGTGAAGGGGGGGGGGGCAGTAAGAGATACACTAAAGAGGAAAGCAGTATAGAGAAAAAGGTACGATAAAAGAGTACAGCTTAACCTAATAAGAGAGTGTAAGTAAACTCATCCAAATACAAGGAGATTGAAATAGTGAGAAGATGAACTTCTCTTTGAGTATTCACTACCTATAGTAGGAGATTTGACTTGTCCAACCATGAGAGTCTAGTCATGGAAGGCACATGGCATACCCCATGCGTCTTTGCCTCTCTTGAAAGGAGAGTAACCAAAATCCAAGGAGTTTATACTGAAGTAATATATATATATATATATATATATATATAGGCTCAGTCAAAGAATCAGAAATGAGGGAGTAAGGGGATCTCCATCTCACATCTCAGACTAGGAAAATAGTCTCTATCAGTTCCATAAGTCCATCAGCAATGCCTAAAACCTCATGCGTCTTCCCAGGACACACAAGTTGAAGGGACTCAATTAACGCACCGTGATAATATCCTCTTTGGTAGGAACTGACTTTACCAAATGGTTTTAGGTTGTTTCAAAAGGATGTCTCTTGGTGGGGAAAGTGTCCCTATTTCTTATGAGTCTAAAGGTATGTCAAACTATGTCTCTTCACTGTGTCGCACAGCCGATTAGGCATAAACTCTAAGTATACAACATTTCCCCTAGTGCGTCAGAGGGGTTCCACTCTGATAGTAGTCATAGAGGATCCACACTCATGTCAATGGGGGGTCCACTCTAGTGTCATAGGGACCCATGCCCTGGTAAAACAGGGGGTTCCGGCCTGGTTGTCAAGGAACCACACCCAATTCGATAGGGGGTTCCACTCAGAAGGTAAAGGACCCACTCTCATGTCGATGGGGGTTCCACTCTAATGGTCAAGGACCCATGACTTGGTACCACAAGGGGGTTCCACTCTAGTTTATCAAGGACTCGTATCCTACCCAATAGGGGGTTCCACTTGGAAGTAACTGTATAGGACCCACCCCCATGCTGATGGGGGGTTCCACTCTAGAAGAAATCTTGGGTGATTCTTCTTGATCACATCCATCATCGAGCATCACCTCAGATAGGTTCCATGCCCATAAATACTCATTTCATATCGAAAAATCCACTACAGAGTGAACCATCACATGCTACTCAAAAATAACACACTACTAGAAATACATTATATACCAACGGTTTGAAACTATTGGTATAGGCAGCAGAACCGTTGGTATAATATATACTAATGGTTTGGAAAACTGTTGGCTAGTAAGCTGTTGCAAAAGGATTATACCAATGGTTTTCCTATAAGCATTTTTATATGGCTCTGTGACCTTCAATATTCCAATGGTTTTATAGAAACCGTTGGTATAAATATATACCAACGGTTTATTAACCATTGGTATAAATATATTATATGTATTTAACCAACGGTTTGAAACCGTTGGTATATAGTATTACCAATGGTTCCTTCAAAATGTTGGTAAAAATATTCTGGAAATGTAGTATACCAATGGTTTATTCAAACCGTTGGTAAAACTATTCTCCAAAAAAAATTACCAACGGTTTAAAACTATTGGTATAGTGTTTTTTCATAAAACAGCACAGTATCCCATTCCCTTCACTTCATACACCTGCAAACACAGGTTTGCACTATATACACCTACAAACACAGCTGCAAACAACACTTAAAATAGAACACTTTGCACTTAAAATAGAAAAAAAAACAAAACACTTAAAATAGAACAATTTTCACTTAAAATAGGAAAAAAACACCTGTAATTTCGCATAAAAATAGTAGACTCTTACAACCATGACATGTACCATGATATATTTTTTCCCATTTCAATTTTCACATGACAACCACTCTTCCAACTAACCCATTTCAATTTATTTAGTGGAGGCATCTCATAATGGTGAGAGGACAATCACATTTTTGATATCCCATCATAGTCAGAGTTACATACACCATTAATAGAAATAACACATAATTCATAAGGTAATTACAGAAAGTATACACATACAAAAAGTATACACATACGCCATTAACACATAATTTATAAGTTAATTAAATACATAAATAATTAAATTCAGAATTCAGGGGTTGAGAGGATGTTCAGGGGTTTGGGGTGGCTGTCCAAGGGGGTAGGGGTGTCCAGATGGGTAGGGGTGTATGAAGGGATGGGGGTGTCTCAGGGTGGGGGTGGGGTGGGGGTTGTCCAGGGTGGGGGGTTGTCCATGGGGGTGTCCGGGGTGGGGTGGTGTCTGGGGGGGATGTCTATGGGGGTGTCCAGGGGGGTGGGGTGGTGTCCAAGGGTTTTGGGGGGATTTCTAGGGGTGGGGTGGTGTCTAGGGGGTGGGGGGATGTCCAAGGGGATGGGGTGGTGTCCACGGGGGTGGGGGATATCTAGGGGGTGGGGGTTTTCCAGGGGTGTAGGGGTGGTCCATGGGGGTGGTAGGGCTATCTAGGGGGGTGGGGGTGTCCAGGGGGTGGGTGGGGTTGTCCACAGGGGTGGGGGTTGTCCACGGGGGTAGGCGGTGTCCACGGGGGTGGTCGGGTCTATCCAGGGGGTACGGGGTGTCCAGGGGGGTGAACAGGTTTTCCACGGGGGGTAGGGGTGTCTAGTGGGTGGGTGGGATGTCCATGGGGGTGGTGGGGCTATCCATGGGGGGAGGGGATGTCCAGCGGGTGGTCGAGGCTGTCCAGGGGGGTGGGAGGGGCTTTCCACGGGGGTGGGGGGCTATCTAGGGGGTGGGAGGGGCGGTCTAGGGGGTGGGTGGGGCTGTCCACGGGGGTGGGTGGGGTTTTCTAGGGGGTATGGGGTGTCAAGGGGGTGGGCGGGGGTGTCCAGGGGGGTATGTGGTGTCCAGGGGTGGGTAGGTTGTCCACAAGAGGTGGGGCTGTCCAGGGGGTGGGCGGGCTGTCTATAGGGGTGGTGGGGTTGTCGAGAGGGGTACGGGGGGTGGGGTGGTGTCTAGGGGTTGGGGGAATTTTTAGGGGGTGGGGTGTCCAGGGGTGGGGGTGTCTATGGGGTGGGCGGGCTATCCATAGGGGTGGTCAGGCTATCTAGGGGGGTAGGGGGTGTCCAGGGGGGTGGGCGGGCTGTCCACGGGAGTGAAGAATTTTTTCAAGAGTTATCAAAAGTGAAAGTTAAAAAAATAAGAGTAACATGTTTTGAATAAATTGGTGAAAGGTTCTTAACATGTTACACAAACATGTATAACACCATTTTTCTATAATAATCACATGAATATCTGTATTTATCATAGAGATACATAACTGTAAGTGTATATCAAACTTGCTTTTATCCACACTAAAGGATTTTTTTCCTTGTGGATTGTGTGGTATTGGATTATTTCTAAACCATAACATGGATGTAACTATTCTTGTTGTGTAGTGAACCATTTAAATAATTCAGTTCACGTGGAAGTGTGATTTTTTTTAGAAAAGTGATAATTCTTTAACATGAGGCAAAGCGTATTTCAATAGAAAGGATAATTAAAAGAAAAACATATCATTGATTTTTTCCCTCCCCCTCTCAGTGTGTAAGATTCTGACCTTATCATGGGTTGTCTAGGGAGTTGGGCGGGCTGTCCATGGGGGTGGGCGGACTGTCTAGGGGAGGTATGGGTGTCCAAGGGGGGTGGGAGGGTTGTCCACGGGGGTGGGAGGGCTTTCCAGGGGGTAGGTGGTGTCCAAGGGGTGGGCGGGCTGTCCACGGGGATGGGTTGGGCTGTCCACAGGGGTACGGGGTGTCCAGGGGGTGGGGGATGTCCACAAGGGGAGGGGGTGTCCAGGGGGTGGGCGGGCTGTTGAGGAGGGTGGTCGGGCTATCCAATGGGTAGGGGTGTCCAGGGGGGTGGTAGGGCTATCCATGAGAGTTGGCGGGGCTGTCCAGGGGGTACAGAGTGTCTAGGTGGTGGGGGTTGTCCACAGGGGGAGGGTTGTCCAAGGGGGTGGGTGGGCTCTCCACGGGGGTGGTGAGGCCGTCCAGGGGGCGTACGGGGTGTCCAGGGGGTGGGGGCTGTCTAGGGGAGGGGTGAATCAGTCACAAAAAATAATCAAGTCAAGTTTTATTATTTATAGATAAAAAAATAAAGATAATGTGACCTACCTAATCACACATATATCCAGGCACAACAAATCAATAAACATCAAAGGTCAGTAATATCAGTCAAAAATGTAACGGATCAATTTTTCCCTCATCACCATCACTATCATCACCATCATCATCACCCTCACCCTCATCCTCATCATCGTCCCCATCATCGTCCATGCCCTCCTCCTCACCCTCGCACTCAGCCTCGTCCTCCTCGTCTTCATCCTCCTCCACATCGTCATCCTCCTCGCCCTCCTCATCTTCCTCGCCCTCCTCCTCTCCCTCATCCTCCTCTACCTTAGCCTATTCCTCGCTATCGTCTCGACCACCACTAGACCTACCACCTGGTGCACCATATATAGAACACATCGATGACATATATTCATCACAAGCAGTGCTAGCCTCTGGTGGAAGTATTGGATGTAAAACTTCCATCAGTTTCATAAATGCAGTATTTTCCCTAGCAGATTGATATGTCATCTCTCTGGCCCTTTTTCAGCTTTTTCTGCATGTGCCATAACCTGCTGCAACTCGGTGGCACTACAACTCGTACCTGAGGAGGGCCAATACCTCGTTGGATCTATAATCTTCCCCGGTCGGCAGCGTACTCTACCACAATGTTCATCTCCCAACACCTGATGTAAGTGATCATTTGGCCCAAAATTTCCAGGTTCCTGGGCATCAAGGGCCTCTAAAGAAGCCTGTTGCAAATATAAATATATTATTAAATTACAAAATAGAGATTAAAATTTTAAATCTACAAAGTAAAAATTACAATCTTCTATTATGTCGGTTCATTAACCGCACTTCCATATTTCTTCTTTCTACTCGAGCAAAACAGTTTTGCTCGAGGCACATATCCTTCTATATTCAATTTATGCCTCTATAATGACATTGAATGTAGGAAACCATAATTAAAAACAGGATACCAAAAAAAAATTAATTTCATAACTAAAATTATATAAAAACATTAGAAATCGAATAAATTATGGAGGCAGAAATAGAAAGTGAAAGTCGTAAAGAAAGATTATAAATTGTCATACCTGCTTCCTCTCATGATCTGGCATCATAGTACGTCCCAATGTGTAGACGTATTTCTTAGAATCAATGTTTTTTTATTTCTTCTAGATGAATCCTAAATAAAATTCAATTATTAGTATTAACAAAAAACATGAAAATTTTCATTTAAATACCTCTAATTTGATTAATACCGTAAATTGGATAGTCTTCTAATAAGTAATCATCTGTTGGTACTGTTGTAACAGACAATCATCCATGACAAGGACTGCCTCTAACTTTGTTCCCACTCTATCATGCCATCCAATGTACAAATCATGCTTATAAGATATCCAAATATCACCTAAATCCTTTAGGCATACTGGTCATGCACCCTCATCATCAGTTAAATTAAACTGTAGCTGACACCAAAATATTAATTCATATAAATAAAAATAATAATATATTGTATTAAATACAACAGATTTTTTTACCCATATCTCTTCCCAGGCTTTATCCATGACTTCATTTGGCAGCCTTCTCCATGAGATCGGGATGACAAGAATGATGTCGGAGTATTTGGCAAGCGTCGCCAAAAAACTCAGACATTGCTGCCCTGATTTTTCAATCATCTAACTATCTTTATTATACTCCACCATCAACTGCGTGCGGCATTTCTACGCTACACGCTTGCATGTACGCCCCCACCCCTGCCTCTTATCAGTAGATGTATCTTTTATGAATGAAAAACAAATATTTTATCAATATATGTTATAATGAAAATAAATAATGGTGTAAAAATTTGTTAGGGTTGTATAAGTATACCTGTTATAACGACCCATACTTTACATACATTGTTATTACTTCAAAATTGAAGCACACTTATTACAACATATAACAAAACCATGAAAGGAACGTATAGGTATAGAGTCTTTAGAAACTGGGAAACATAAACAACTCATTTATAAAGCATCTACATTGTCTCCCATTTATTTCATTATATCTAGAGTCCCTTTTGGCATATCCTACTTAATAACCTTCTTCCTGACCTGGGGAAAGAAAACATACAAAAGGATGAGCTCAAATGCTCAGTAAGGGTAAACATAAGAAATATCAATCACATCATATTCATAAGAACATAACATTTTGGAAATTTTAACCTGAAAAAGAGATCATAATTTCATAACATGGGATAAATCATAGAAGTGAAATATAATCCCAATAATCATAACTTAAAACATGAAACTTTGTGGCATACACACATAATCATAGAGAATCATTTATTAGTAGTCAAGACTCATTTCCAAGACTATCTTAGCAGACAAAGTCCATTTCTAAACTGAGTTCACTCCTCGTTTCAGTCCTGTTTAACTGAACCGGATTAACCTATCATTCCAGCCATGTCTATATCATGAGATATAAATCTTTACCCAATGCATTGGAAGGAGATATAGGTCCCACCCATCTCATAATGATACCATTCTTATGTGTGCCACAAAATCAAAAATCATACATCATTGCATAACCCATGTAATAAAAATGGGATTCTTAAACATCGTGACATCATAAAAAAATTCATATAAGATAAAGGAATTCATAAAAATAATTCCATCACAACATAATCAAATCAATTTAATAATAGGGATATAAACAGAACCCTATATTATCTTAGATGGAAAATAATTTTGATAAAACACTTAAACTTCATTCTTGAAGAAAATATCCTTTCTACTTCAAAAACATTTTTCCTTTCTTAACATGTCATACAATTTTAAACTAAAAGAAGTTGATTAAAAATAAACTTGAAAAATTGTAATGAAAGCTTCTTGTAAATAATATTTTAAAAATTCATTCATGATATATAAGTTAAAAAAAACATTCTTCTCGTACCTATGTCGGAAAAGTCAAAAAGTGCCTAGTACGAAAAACAACAAAAGATTCCTTTCATATCTTTTACTAAAAACTCACCGAAGGGTAAAATTGGATTTAAAAAATTTTAGGAGGATATAAATAATATTACATATTTAGGAAACATGGATTTGGATGATAAATATTCCCCAGTAAATTCTGAAGTATAAACAATCTCGGATAAAAATTGAGATTGCGAGATTGTCCCTTACCTTAGGTCTGATTTGCTTCGTAAGTGTCTGAACCTCCTGTATAATGATTTAAATAATGTTATTGACTTATTCCAAAATCATAATTATTTTTATGATATCATATATGGTCATATTCTTAGCTTCTTATTAGTAATATTTCATTGTTACTTGTTATTCGGGTGTTTATTGCTTTTTGTTCTTATGCGTGTTTTGTCGAATAAATTCTTATTCTTCCTTTTAGGTTATATATACCTCATTTACAGAATGGTATTAGTGTAATACATATCATATTTATTCACTCAATTAATTTATGCAATCATTATGCAATAAAAATCATGTAGAATGAGTCGCATCACATCGTGGAGACGGTATTCTGTACGTACGCACGAGCGATGATATCGTTCCCATGATCATGGAATTGTATTGGAGTGTATGTATACTATTTAAGAATCAATATCACTTTAAAATAATCATATATTGTTATTATTTACACCATTATACCCATCTAAGTAATGTGGTGGTGGAAAATAGATTACACCACGGTGTAGAGACGGTATTCCCTACGTACGCACGCGCGGTGATTTCATTTTCCGTAGGATGGATAGATGGTGAAATAGGTTTGTTTCATACTTATAATAACATATCAGTATATGATTGATACTGATGTTATTACGTCATAATGAAACAACTAAATAAGAATAAGTGGAAGAATAAATAAAGTTGAAAGAATCGGTAATGGACATTACCTCTTCTTTGAAGCGCCTCTTTGAGACCTCATCTTAGGGAACTAAAATTGGTCTTTGAAGAAGACAAGGACCTTTAGAATGTTTCTAGGAAAGTGTATAATAGAATTTGGCAGGTTTTGGCCGAGCTTGAAGGCTCAAAGTGGTGTGAGGAAGAGAGGGAGGAGGTGCCCTTTTATAATGGAGGAGAGGGGCACCTTTGGAAAAACTAAAAATATTATTTTATTATAAAGCCATATTCGGTTTTTAATAGCTCCAAATTGATTTATTTCGAATATAAGGTGGGTATGGATCTAAATAATCTCATCAAATAGAATTTATACAAGTTTAGGTATCTATTTTAACCTTATCATTTAGATTTAACTTTAAGTTAAATAATTTAACTTTTACTGTGTCTTCTTGTTTTCTTACACTATAAGGTTAATAAACTTACTATAACAAGACAAACAAACCCCAAGTTGTTTATTATTAATATATATAACCTTATATAAGTAATTTGGCATAACTTTAGATTTTTAGGAATAAAATAACATTTAATAATATAATATTTGTTTTAAAAACTATTTTATGTCAATTTTGACACTATTTGGTAATTGATTTTTGTGAAAATCATAACAGAAAGTTTAGTTCTAAAAAAGTTAATTAAATAAATAATAACATTTCATATTAACATATAAAATTATTGGAATTCATAAAAAGTCTCAAATTACATTTATTTGGGTATTTATAACATCAATTATGTCAATATTTCAATAATAATATAATTATTGCATCATCATTGTGTCATAAATAAATTAAATTATTTAATGTATAAAAATTAAAAATAAAATAAAATTATGTAGGAAATATTTTTATCTTTATAATGAATATTTATAGTTGAATTTATCTTAATTATAACCCTATATTAAAAATTATTTACTTATTAAACTTTGATTTTAACTATTTTAACCCTTCTTTAAATAAATTAATATTGAATGTCCTAATCTAATCCAAGTGGGCCTAAATGGTCATATTTTATTCCTAAGGTTGTTTTTGGTCGAATTACACTTATACAATAGAATTATTACATGTTTTAGGGTAATAATAATAACATTTGTACCCTTAATTACCCTATTTTACTTTTAACCGTGGTAAAAAAAAAGTAAAAAGTTACTATTCACCAAAAATTATTTTCATCTCATTGAACCACATTTTATTCCTTGATATTAACTGTGTCTCTCGGATTTTCAAAATTACACTCACAGAAGCGGTAAAATTAAGTTTTATGTAAATTTGCAAATTCTCCTAGGAGGTGAGTAAAAGATGGTGAAAAGTTCAATAAAATTTTTATATATCTAAAATTATTATAAAATAACTCCAATGAATTGCATTGAACTTATATAGGTATTATGTATCAATTTTGACCTAAAATAAATTTAAATAAAATAAATAATTATTTAAATAAAAAGTCGGTTTTTAAATAGTAACCCAATGTTTTCACTATTCATCAAAAATTGAAAGTTTTCAGAAAAATACCAAAATTTCACCCTAGGATAATTTCGACATTCCGAATCCAAAAGTAAATTCCATTTTGAAAGATGAAATTTAAAAAATTTCAAAAAGTGGTTATTACTATTCATAATAGCTAGTTTTAATAATATTTTAATAGCATATCGTTGTTTAGTGAAACTCGGTATTGTGTACAACGCAAGCTATCGAGGAAGGCCACGGTTGCGTGTAAAGCAAGCCAAGCTATTGTTGTGTATAGTTAAAGATTCCTTTGATTATTTATATAACATAAAAACAAAATATTTCTCATAAAAGTCCCGGGTGTTACATCTGTGGTAGTTTGATCAATGGTCATCGATGGATCCGCAGAAACTGAAGGAACACCCTGTACAGATGGAGTGATTCCCAATGTATGCTCTATAGGGACAGACTCTGGTAGAGCAGGAGTCAAAGAATATGTAATATAAAAGCCCAGAGAGAAGGAGGCAGAAGTAAAATAAGATGACAGGGATGGCTGGCCGAATGCTGGATGGGTAGTGGGAATCATCATCAGATATGGTACAGATGGGTGAGGAGGCTCAGATGTAAATAGTGGTGAAAAAATGGGAGGCCTAAATATCATGTGTATACCTAATGACACACTGGGATTAGAATGTGTGATGGATGGTATGTCATTGGGAGGGGCAAGGTCTAATCAGGTACTCCGACCAGATCGTCTAACTCTCGTACCACCGCCCCTCGTACGAACACCCTGAGTACTAGGACCACTACTAGGTTGGTCATCAAATAACTGTCACCTAATAGATGGATCCTGCAAAAATGTTTAAAAAATAATAATCACATGACATTATATATTATTTAAATATATATATTTCAAATAAAATACTCACTGTAGGAACTAGTAGTGGAATGCCCAGATCAATACCTGAAATATAAATCAATATTAAACTTAATTAATTATTGTTTTAATTATTTTAAACAGTAATATTATTACCTTAAATTTTAAACAAGAAGAAAATTCTTTGTTGTGCAAAGTCTCCCTCCTTCTCAAAGATAAAGAATGATGATTTCTATTTATAATCACTTTATATTCCCTGTAGATAAAAATAGGAATAGTTTAATAGATATATATAGATATATATAAGATATAAATATACAATTTACTTACAAGATGTAGTCATCAAACAAGTCACAGTTGAACAAAACTATGCGATGTGCCATCTCCCTCTATTCAAGTCTTAATGTCGTCAATGTATATGATCTAAGAATTCCTCCTATTTGAGGAAGTGATGGAAAACTGAGTTCAATTTTCTCATACTATTATTCTTCATTTCTCATTGGTCTGTTCTTTCTTAAAGTAAGATCAGACAAATACATAGAGCATAAATCCATACATTCTTGATCCAAGTAACCATTCACGATAGAACCTTCAGGATGATTCCTGTTACGGACATAAGACTTCAATTTGTACATATTTCTTCTAGTTGGATACATCCAATGAAAATAAATAGGCCCTCTGAGAAGTATTTCAGTTGGAATATGGATAGTCAGATACAGCATGCATGTGAAAAATGATGGAGGAAATATTTTCTCTAACTCACACAAAATTAATGGGGAATCTACCAACATTTTTTTAAAAAAAACTTGGACAACTTCTTATCACAAAGATCTCTAAACAAATGGCACAACCGAATAATATCCACCCTTGCATTATTGGAAAAAAGATGATGAATTGCTATTGGAATCAACTCATGCAGAATGATGTGATAATCATGTGTCTTTAAAGAATTTATCTTTAACTCTCTTTTGTTGACCCATTTGGATATGTTTCTTGAATAGCCATCATGAACTTTAATAGTCTCTAGTACTTCCAGAAATTTCTTTTATTTGTAGGTGTCATCACATAAGAAGCACATGGAAGTTTCCATTTATTTTCACTGATACGCACAGGATGTAATTATGGTTTGATGCCCCAATCCACCAAGTCACGTCGAGACTATAAATCATATTTTTTCTTTCCCTTAACATTTAAAATAATCAAAATCAACATTTCACATTTATTTTTTTCAATGTGCATTACGTCTAAGCAATGACGTAACAAATTGGTTGACCAATAAGGCAAATCAAAGAAGATAATTCTCTTCTTCCAATTGTAATAGGTTTCAGTGGAAACATTCTTTCTCTTTCTAGATTTCATTTGACCCTTCCCATATGAAAAACTAAAATCTTTCAATTCATTAAGCACATCAGTTCCAGACATATGCTGAGGTGGATCATTGGACTTCATGGTATTGTCAAATATTAGATGATTATTTCTATATGGATGGTCCATTGGAAAGAATCTTCGATGTCCCATAAAACTAAAACTACAATGATGTTTCAGTCTTCTAGATCATGTATTCTTCATACAAATAGGACATGATAGTTTTCCCTTCATACTCCATCCATACATCATTTCATAAGCAGGGAGATCATTGACTGTCCACATAAGCACAGCACGCATCTGAAATATGTCTTTCGAACATGCATCGTATGTACGCACACCCACATCCCAAATAATTTTCAACTTTTTTATTAACGGTTTCATGTATACGTCTATATCATTTTCGGGATCAAAAGGTCCAGATATGAGTATACTCATGAAATTGAAAGGTTTTTTCATACACAACCATGGGGAATGATTATAAATGTGTTTAAAAATCGTCCATGTGTTGTGCGAAGAAATCATCTTCCCAAACGGATTAAAACTGTCACATGAAAGACCCAACCTCACATTACACACGTCAGCTACAAAATCAGGATATTGAGAATCAAATATCTACCATGAAAATCCATATGCAGGGTGAACCAACTCATTAATAGTATTCTTTCTCTCGGTATCATTCCATTGCATTTTTATTGATATTTCATCATACATAAAAAGATTCTGGAGTCTGGGATCAGTGGAAAGTTCCACATTACTTTCTGTGGCACACAGGATGGTGTTCCATCAGCTTTTGGCTTCCAGCGGGATGTGCCGCATTTTATACAATCATTTCATTCAGCATTTTTCTCCCAGAATAAACTGTAATCTTTCGAGCAATCATGAATTTGTTTTCTTGAAAATCCATGTTCCTCAACTAACTGCCATGCCATATAGTGGTTTGAGCTTGGATCATCAGTAATTTGAGATGTCATTTTCTCCCCATTGTGATACCACATAGAGTAGTTTTCTAGAAAACTATATTTGGTTATGTGGTATCTATCTTCTTCATGGCTCAACCAAGGTCTTCCAACACACTTGTAATAGGGGAAGTGTATGTGACCACTATCTGAATCATTGTGAAACGGAAAATCTAAAAATCTCTCCAAATTGTTTTTAAAATTTCTTAAGATCCAATTGGTTTCATACATCCAACTTCTATCCATTCTGTAAAAAAAATTATAAGTCATTTCGTCAAAAGCAATTTAATAAGAATGAAGTTTCATCGAAAATATATTTAAGTAAAAGAGAATTTTTCACTTTATATGAAACCATAATTGACACACTACTCTATATGAGAATCATAGTATAAATGACAACAAAATATCTTTGAAGAACTATACATGAGTGTATAAGATCATGTACACTTGTGGAGAAGAATTATTCAAGAGTTGACAAAATTTTATATCGAATAAATTTTATATTTTAGTAGATAATTTGAGTGATCACATACACTTCCCAAGGGGGGAAGGGTGTCCAGGGGGTGCGGGGTGTCCAGGGGGGTCAGAGGTGTCTAAGGGGTGGGGGCTGTCTAGGGGGGTCAGGGTGTCCAGGTGGGTGGGCTGTCCACGGGGGTGGTCGGGCTGTCCCGGGGGTACGGGGTGTCTAGTGTCACGACCCATCCCCCGGGGCCCGTATCGTGACTACCCCAAGCCCGCCTTCCATAGGCCAGGTGCAGGTGACTAGCACCCAAGGTGTAAATCCCTAACCTGGGAAGGCATTGCCTTTATAACTATAAACAAACACATCAGAGTACACAAATGGAAGAAAAGAACAAAGTAAAACTGTATACGAAAGAAGTGCTAGAAAGTAAAAGGGGCCGGAAATACAAGACCAACTGGAAAGTACAGGTACAACTGAAATTAAGTACAACTGAAGAAAATTAAAGCAGCTACTAGGTCATCCTCCGGGGTTCCTACCTGAAGGGTAGGTACAGATAGCCTCCTCATCACTCCACATTTTTTCGTCTCCTCCGTGCACCGTCACTCCGAGTGATCCACCTCCGAGTACCATCCAGTCTTGCTACTCTCTGCCTCATTCAGTGTTGTCTGTCATCTACAACCAACACAATGAGGTTCGGGCATAGCCCGTGCAGGGGTGAGTATAATGATACTCAGTAGGGACCCTGATACCCTCAAGGTCTCACTAAATCCAACAAGGATAAACCACATAGTATGAAATCAACGGATAACCATTACTTAGGTATATGCCCACACATATACCTAAGTTATATAGTAAATCATCTCAATCATGAGGAAAACACAAAAGTCATTGACTCATCTCAAACCAAGATTTTTATTAATATGAACCCTCGGCTACTGGAGAAATCCTCTTATATCGAGTAGAGTGGGTCTGCTGCATCACACAGTGGTGCTTCCCACTAACTTAGACTGTTGAGGTACTCCTCCAATCGAGTACCATGGATCTGCTGCGCTCACACAGAGGCGCTCTCCACCATGGGTCTGCTGTGCTCACACAGAGGTGCTCCCCTGGTAGCCTACTGAGGTACTCCACGTGTCTAGTACCATGGTTCTACCGCACTCACACAGAGGCGCTCCCCACAGTGGGTCTACCGCACTCACACAGAGGCACTCCCCACTGGGCTAGTCGAATCACTCCAATTCAAATCAGTCAGCAGTCATCAAGTCTTAGCCAGCTACTAGGTTCCCACACAAATGCTTTCTCATCTCTGGAAGATCTTCTCCACAAGCTACTGGTTGATACTCCAACTATCACGAATTCCCATGTAGAAGTATCTCAAAGGTCCACCACGTCATAGGGGTCTCAATGCAATAGACGGTGCATCAATCGGACGTCGGGTCTATTAGTTATTAGACTTTTAGTCCCGGGGGCCCAGTTGGATTCGTGTATTATCCAACCCGACAATATCTCAACTATACCTCGAACTCCAGTGGGGTATTCTCAAAGGGACGGCTTCGCCCCAAGAATACTGGCGCCGCTGACGGTTCGTCAAATAGATGTCTGGTGCCAAAGATATTGCCCAAGAAGGTAATGGGTCAGTAATGGGCCTGGGTCCGGTCCAAACCGGTCGGACCGACCCGGTCTGGGTCGACCTGGTCAGACTCGCCGGGTTTGACCCAGCCCATTGGGCGGGTCAGCCCGCTAAGTTTTGGCCCGATCCGCTGGGCCGGGCCCAGCAGACTGCGAGGGCGGTTCGGCTCGGAGTTCGCCATGTAGGTGGCTTAGCCCAAAGGTCGGGGCCGGTTCGGCCAGCGCCGCGAGGGGCGCGACTCAGGTGACTCGTCCCGGGAGGTCAGGCCGGTCGAGAGACCAGCGGCAGGTCGCGCGGAGCATGGGTTGGCCGCGGGTATGCCGAGTAGGGCACGGCAGGGGTCGGCTAGGCCGCGGGGGCACCAGCAGGGCGTCGGGCAGGCTGCAGGGGCACCAGGCAGGCCGCGGAAGGGGCCGGATAGGCCGCAAGGGCGCCGGCAGTGCGCCGGGCAGGGCGCGAGGGCGTCAGGCAGGCCGCGGCAGGGGCCAGGCAGGCCATGTGGGCGCTGTCAGGGCACCGAGTAGGGCACGAGGGCACCGGGCAGGCCGCGGCAGGGGCCGGGCAGGCCGCGGGGGCACCTGCAGACAGGCCACCTGCCGGGCAGGGAACCAGGAGGGTGCAGTTAGGTGGGCCACGCGCCGGGCAGGGTGTCGGGAGGTCGCAGGTTGACGGTTCGGGCGCCGCTCGGGCTGGCAGTGTTCGGCCGGAAGCATCGGTGCGCCACGGGGGGGGGGGGGGGGGGGGGGCGCGATTCGTGGAGGCCTCGGGTAGCACGACCTTCATCTTTTCCGCCTTCGACGTCATCTCCTCATCGTCACGTCGAGGTTCATCATAAACATGATCGGTGGAGGGGTTGGGCCTTGTTAGTTTGGCCCCCACCCTCTGCGTTTAGGTTGTTAACAATCGGCTCATCAAGAAGTAATAAGATGATTTTCAATTGTTATTTTAAGTCTCCGCAATGTTTCCATTTCAACCGAAGGTGAGAAAAAGAAAAAGGATATTACTCGAAGTAAACCCCCTACCTTTGATTTGTCGATCGATGTTCATCATTCATTGACGGTGTTACGGAAAGAAGATGATGGAGTTCGTCATTCGCCGCGTTTGTTACGCACTCCCAATCCTGAGCTGCGTCGGTGTGGAAGACAGTCCATGTCGTTAGGATCTGAGGGGGGAAATAGAATAAGGTTGTTGGTGTTCTTCATTCTCCGTTGGAAGATGAGGTTCCTCGTTCTTCATTGGGAGCTTTTCTCCCTACCTCTCCTCTTCCTTCATTCCGCCAAAATGAATCATGCCAACAAAAATAATATATTGGTCATCTATTATTTTGTTGGCATACAATTCAAAAAGGGAGAATAAATTAAGTGTCTCTACCTAATTAATGCATGAGAGTTTTCATAGATTAATTTGGGGAGGTCAAGGGGGTTTCTACCCACTTAATTGGGGAGTTAAGGAATCAAGAGGCTCTCCCTCATTAATGAGGGAGAGTTGAGAGGTTTTATCCTCCTCCATCAATTGGGGTCAAGTGCTCCCCACCCCTATTATTTAAAAGAGAGGTTATGTGGTCTTGGGTGGTCCCCACGTCGTAACCTCTCGCGGGAGGTTATGTTTGGGTGGGCCCCACCACCATAACCTCTCATGGGAGGTTAGGGTGTGGCAGTCCCACCTCCAACTCCCAAGTGGAGGTTTTAACCAACAATCACTCACATGGCAGCTTAAAATAAAATAAAGTGTTGTACACTTTATTTTATTATTATTTTTATGAAAACCCAAAAACTAACTTTTATTCTCAACCATCTGTCGTTGAGGTGAAAGTCTTATTAAGCGAATACCTACGCTGCGAGTTCAACGGTGCCCTCGGATTTCAATTCTGAGCACTGATCCAAAAGTTATAAAATCATGCTCTTATGTTTACTGAACGTACCCGAACAAAACTTCAGAAATTGATTCCAGGCACACCGGGCCACAGAATCAAGCGCCGTAATTTTTCACGGACTTGTAAAAATCCCATGTATTTAAGAAAAAAAATCTACAAAATTTCTGGGTCTTTACATTCTCCTAACCTTAGGGCTTTACGTCCCCATAAGCTACAACTCGAATTATGGGAACAAATGGGGGTTCTGAGCATGCATCTGAGCCTCCCGCTCCCATGTGCTCTCTTGGAGGTTCCCGTGTTGCCAATGTATTCGCACCAGAGGTATCGACTATCCACATAGAACCCGCTCCTGTCGATCCTCAATCTTCACTAGAACCTTCGTAAAAGTCACCCCATCGTTGACGTCCAGCTCTCCATGGTCGATGATGTGGGAAGGGTCGTGGACGTATCCCCTCAGCTGAGATACGTGGAAGACGTCGTGCACCCGGTGCAACTGAGGTGGAAGAGCTAAGCGGTAAGCCACCTCACCTACTCTGCTGAGGACCTGGAAAGGTCCGATGAATCTTGGAGATAACTTTCCACCTCATCCAAATATTTGTAGACCTTGTTGAGGTGAGACCCGTAGAAAGACATGGTCGCCATCCTTGAACTCTAGAGGTCTCTGTCTCCTGTCAGCATATGACTTTTGTCTACTCAGTGTATTCTTCATCCGCTCCTGGATGATTTGTACCTTCACCATATTAACTCGTACCATCTCTGGTCCCACTAGTGTTGACTCCCCAGGGTCAGTCCAGTACAAGGGTTATCTGCAAGGTCTCCTGTACAAGGCCTTAAAAGGTTCCATCCCTATGGTGGAGTAATAGTTGTTGTTGTAAGCAAACTCCATCAAAGGCAAGTGATCCTCCCAACTGTGACTGAATTCGAGGACACATGCATGTAGCATGTTCTCGATGGTCTGAATGGTCCGCTCAGTGTAACCATCTGTCTGGGGATGGAAGGCGGTGCTCAAGCGAAGTTGTATCCTGAAAGCTTCCTGTAACCCCTTCCATAGCCGGGAAGTAAACTGTGTGTCATGGTCTGATACAATAGAGGAAGGTACTCCATGTAGTCGCACAATCTCCTGCACATAGATGTGTCCCAAGCTCTCTAATAAACCATGATCTATGATCAGTAGGAAGTGGGACGACTTGGTGAGTCAGTCAACGATCACCCAAATCGAGTCGTTTCCCCTGGATGTACGTGGAAGACCCGTCACGAAGTCCATGGATATCCTATCCCACTTCTACTCTGGTACATCTAAAGGATGAACCAAGCCTGCTGGTACCTGGTGCTCTGCCTTCACTTGCTAACAAGTGAGGCACCATGAGACAAACTCCGCTACTACCTTCTTCATACCTGGCCACCAGTGCTGTCGTTGAAGTTCCTGGTACATCTTCACCACTCCTGGATATACTGCTAGAGGGGATGTGTGGTACTCCCTCAACACTTCCTCGTGAAGTGACACTGGTACCACAATATGTCCTCTAAAGAGGATGACGTGCTCCCCACCTTCAAAAAATACATCAGGTGTCTACCCTGTGGATATCTGAGCACGTCGTGTCTCGTAGTAAGTGTCCCCATGTTGCGCCTCCCTGACTCGCTGAAGAAGAGGGGGAGTGAATGTAAGAGACTAAAGGAATGTTGCTCTATCTCTATCCACAAAGGATATCTGAAATGCAGCCAGCTGCTCTCTCACCTCTCCTAATAGTTGTATACCAGATCTCCTGTTGAGCGCATCTGCAACAACGTTCCCCGTCCCAGGAGTATAGACTATCTCAAAGTCATAGTCCTAGAGGAACTCAAGCCAACAACGTTGTCTCAGGTTTAGGTACTTCTGAGAGAATATATACCTGAGACTCTTGTGATTGGAGTACATGGTAAAACGCTCGCCCATCAGATAGTGTCGCCACATCTTCAAGGTGAAAACCACTGTCACTAACTCCAGGTCATAGGTAGTGTAGTTCTTCTCATGTTGTCTTAACTACCGAGAACCATAAGCAATCATTGCTCGCTCCTGCATCAAGACACACCCGAGTCTGGTCTCTGATGGGTCGCAGTAGATTATGTACCTCATGCCTTCCTTTGGAAGCCTCAAGATGGGGGCACTAGTTAGCCTCTGACTCAGCTCCTAAAAGCTCTGTTGGCATCTCTCCGACCACACAAAGGGTTTCCCATTATTCGTCAAGGATGATAGTGGTGCTGCAACTCTGGAGAATTTTGGAACGAACCTCTGGTAATACCCAGCCAAACGCAGGAAACTTTGTACCTCCATCACACTCCTGGGTGGCTCCCAAGCAAGTACCGCCTCGATCTTTGCTGGATCCACTGTAACTCCAGCCTCTGATATGACGTGTCCCAAGAAGTGAACCTCTCGAATCTAAAACTAGAACTTTGAGAGCTTACCATAAATATGGTGCTCTCGGATTGTTTCCAGTACTACCTGCAAATGGTAGGCATGCTTCTCCTCAGTAGTTGAGTAGATCAGAATGTCATCGATGAAGACTATGACAAAGCGATCGAGGTAAGGCTAGAAGATCTTGTTCATAAGACTCGTGAACACAGATGTAGCATTGGTTACGCCGAAGGGAATAACCAAGAACTCATAGTGGCCATATCGACACCTAAAGGTCGTCTTCTGCACATCCTCGTCTCGAACTCTTAGCCAGTGATAGCCTGATCTGAGGTCTATCTTCGAGAACCATCGTGCTCCCTCCAAATGGTTAAAGAGGTCATCAATCCTCGAGATTGGGTACTTGTTCTTTACGGTCACCTGGTTCAGGCGACAGTAGTCGACACAAAGCCTCAAGCTCCCATCTGCTTACTTAGCGAATAGAATCGGGGCTGCCCAGGGAGAAACACTGGGCCGGATGAATCCCTTCCCCTGCAAGTCTTCCAGCTATACCCTCAGCTCGCGAAGCTCATCGGGAGCCATCCAATATTCTGGAGTAGATATCAGTGTTGTCCCAAGGTACAGGTCAATGTTGAAGTCCACCTCTCTGTGAGGAGGTAGTCCTGGAACATCATCAAGGAAAACATCTGCGTATTGGTCCACCACTACAGGATAGTTTGAACTCTCCATGTCAACTGCTCTGAGGGTGAGACAGGCCAACTGATGAGTGATCGGCTGCACCCTCCTCCTGGTAAGTCTGTCCTGCACTGCAAAGACTCCCTTCTCATGGGTGAAAGTGAACATGGTCTCATCTGTGCGAACACACCACACTTTTCGCCTAATACAGTCAATCTGGGCATGAACTGTAGATAACCAGTTTATACCCAAGATGACACCGTAAGGCCTCGAAACTTCTATGAGGAGATCCCAGCTGAAGCTCTCGACTCCTAGAGTAATCTCACACTGTCGGAACCAGTGCGTAATCATCAAGTCTGCTCTCGTAGGAGTCTCTAGCCGTAAGGATTGATCCAACGGCTCTGTTGGAATCTCCGAGATCCGAACGAGGGTAGTGGAAATGAAATATTGATTGGAACTTGTGTCTATAAGAACTTAAACTAAGGTGGATTAGACACATATCGTACCTCAAATCATCTTTGGAGCACCGTGATCGTAAGCCTCAGTTTCCTGAAGTTGAGCTCTCCCCTATCCACCCACTCCCTGTGGTCAGGGAGGGCCTCCTGGTGGTGGTGGTGGTGGTAACACCTCGTAACGTCATCCACCGCGAACTGTACGTCTAGCTCCTCTGTCACATCCGCCACCTCCCTACGGACCACCTCGTCATGAACTTGGAGCATCAAGCTCCACCATCTACCTGCTGCTACCTGAAGGAGACTCGTGGAAAGGATCACCATGAAGTCTATTGGTGTCCCTACTAGACTGAAGACTCTCACCATAGCCTCCATCCAATCCTCATCCGCCTGTGGGTCCATATCTCCTCTGAACCTGGGCGGCCTCTGGTGCTGGAACTCGTGCAACGTGCTCAAGTGGCGTGCATCGTCTGATGTTGGGGCTAGTGGCATCGGTGGCCCAACGGGAAGTAGAACCACTAGTGCCTCCATTGGAAAATGGCCCTGCATCGAGGCCTCATCGCTTGGTGGGCTATTAGTACATACGACTCTCGGGGATCTAACTGGTCATCCGTAGGGAGGAATCCTAAAAGAAACAAATGCAACATGTTCAAAAGATTATACCTGGTGATCTGACCTGGTTGAACTGGATTGAAGAAAAAATTTTAAAACACGCACTCAATCAGTATTTTCGTGAATTGAGTCGGAAATCAGAAGTCAGGGTCCTAGTATATGGATTCGTCGGCCGCCCGCACCAACACTAGACTCCATGAAGTGAAAACCACACTTAGTACCCTTAACACATTGCTTCACAGAAAAGAAATATCAGAGTTCTAAGTTCTATGGTAGAACCGACAACCTCTGATACCAATTTGTCATGACCCATCCCCCGGGGCCTGTATCGTGACTACCCCAAGCCCACCATCCATAGGCCAGGGGCTGGCGACTAGCACTAAAGGCGTAAATCCCTAGAATGGGAAGGCATTGACTTTATAATTGTATACAAACACATCAAAGTACACAACTGGTAACGAAGCACTAAGTAAAACTATATACAAAAGAAGTGCTGGAAAGTAAAAGGGACCAGAAATACAAGCCCAACTGGAAAGTACAAGTACAAATGAAAGCAAGTACAACTAAAGAAAATTAAAGCAGCTACTGGGTCTTCCTCCAGGGTTCCTACCTGAAGGGTAGGTACAGATGGCCTCCTCATCACTCCACGTTCATCCGTCTCCTCTGTACACCATCACACCAAGTGATCCACCTTCGGGTACCGTCTAGTCCTGCTACTCTCTGCCTCAGTCAGCAATGTATGTCATCTGCAACCAACACAACGAGGTGCGGGCATAGCCCATGTAGGGGTGAGTATAAAGATACTTAGTAGGGACCCCAAGACCCTCAAGGTATCACTAAATACAGAAAGAATAAACCAAAAAGTATGAAATCAACGGATAACCATTACTTAGGTATATGCCCATACATATACCTAAGTTATCTACTAACTCATCTCAATCATGAGGAAAACACAAAAGTCATTGACTCAGCTCAAACTATGATTTTTATTAATCTGAACCCTTGGCTGCTAGAGAAATCCTCCTCTATTGAGTACAGTGGTCTTGCCACATCACACATAGGTGCTTCCCACTAACTTGGACTACTGAGGTACTCCTCCGGTCAAGTACCATGGATCTGTTTTTCTCACACAGAGGCACTCTCCACCGTGGGTCTGCTGCGCTCACACAGAGGTGCTCCCCTGGTATCCTACTAAGGTACTCCATGTGTCAAGTATCGTGGGTCTGTCGCGCTCACACAGAGGCGTTCCCCACTATGGTTATGTCGTGCTCACACAGAGGCGCTCCCCACTGGGCTAGTCGAATCACTCCGAGTCGAATCGGTCAGCAGTTATCAAGTCTCATCCAGCTACTAGGTTCTCGCACAAATGTATGCTCGTCTCTGTAAGATATGCTCCACAAGATACTATTAGATACTACAACTATCACAAAGTCCCACGTAGAAGTATCTCAAAGGTTCACCACGTCATAGGGGTCTCAATGCAATAGACGGTGCATCAATCAGGTGCCCGGTCTGTTAGTTATTAGCCTTTTAGTCTCAGGGGCCAAGTTGGATTCGTGTATGTTCCAACCCGACTGTATCTCAACTATACCCTAAACTCTAGTGGGGTATTCTCAAAGGGGCGGCTTTGCTCCAAGAATATCGGTGCCACTGACGGTTTGTCAAATGGACGTCCGGTGCCAAAGATATGGCCCAAGAAGTTAATGGGTCAGTAATGGGCCCGGGTCTGGTCCGACCCAGTCGGACCGACTCAGCCCAACCTAGTCTGGGCTGACCCGGTCTAGGTCGACCTGGTCAGACTCGCTGGATTTGACCCAACCCGTTGGGTGGGTCAGCCAGCTGAGTTTTGGCCTGGTCCGCTGGGCCCAGCCCAGCGGACTACAAGGGTGGTTCGGCCCAGAGGTCACCACATAGGCAGATCGTCTCGAAGTCTGGGGTCGGTTCAGCTAGCGTTGTGAGGGGCGCATCTTGGGTGACTCGGCCCGGGAGTTCCGACCGGTCGGGAGACCAACGGCAGGCCGCGCAGAGCGCGGTCTGGCCCCGGGTGCGCCTGGTAGGGTGCGGCAGGGGTCAGGCAGGCCACGGGGGCACCGGCAGGGCACCGGGTAGGCCGTGGGGGCACCGGGAAGGCCGCGGTAGGGACCGGGCAGGCTGCAAGGCTGCCAGCAGACGGTTTGCGCACCGGGCAGGGCATCGGGAGGTCGTGGGCAGGCGGTCCGCGTACTGGGCAGGGTGCCGGGAGGCCGCGGGTAGGCGGGCCAGGTGCCTCTCGGGTCGGCAATGTTCGGTCGGAAGCATCGGTGCGCCGCAGGGGGGGCGCGATTCACAAAGGCCACAAGTAGCACGGCCTTCTTTGTTTCTGCCTTCTTCGTCGTTTCTTCATCTCCATGGCAAGGTTCATCATAAACAAGATCAGTGGAGGGTTCGGGCCTTGTTGGTTTGGCCCACACCCTCCGCGTTTAGGTTGGTAACAATCAGTTCATCAAGAAGTAAGAAGATGATTTTAAATTTTTATTTTCAATCTCCACAATGTTTCCATTCCAACCGAAGGTGAGAAAAATAAAAAGGATATTACTCGAAGTAAACCCCCTACCTTTGATTCATCGATTGACGTTCGTCGTTCGCTGACGGTGTAGCAGAAAGAAGACGATGAAGTTCATCGGTCGCCGCATTCGTCACACACACCCAATCCCAAGTTGCATCGTCCGTGGAAGACACTCCACGTCGGTAGGATCCAAGGGAGGAATTAGAATAAGGTTGTTAGCGTTCTTCATTCTCCGTTGGAAGATGAGGTTCCTCGTTTTTCGTTTGGAGATTTTCTCCCTAGCTCTTCTCTTCCTCCGTTCTGCCAAAATGAATCATGCCAACAAAAATAATAGATTGGTTATCTATTATTCAGTTGTCATAGAATTCAAAAATGGATAATAAATTAAGTGGATCCACCTAATTAATGCATTAGAGTTGTCATGGATTAATTAGGGGAGGTCAAGGGGGTTTCTACCCACTTAATTGGGGAGTTGAGAAATCAAGAGGCTCTCCCTCATTAATGAGGGGGTGTTGAGAGGTTTTATCCTCCTCCATCAATAGGGGTAGGGTGGTCCCCACCCCTATTATTTAAAAGATAGGTTATGTAGTCTTGGGTGGTCCCCACGTCGTAACCTCTCACGGGAGGTTATGTTCGGGTGGGCCCCACCACCATAACCTCTCATGAGAGGTTAGGGTATGGCGGTCCCACCTCCAACTCCCAAGTGGAGGTTTTAACCAACAACCACTCACATGGCAGCTTAAAATAAAATAAAGTGTTGTATACTTTATTTTATTATTTTTTTATGAAAATCCATAAACTAACTTTTATTCTCGACCATCCGCCGTTGAGGTGAAAGTATTCTTAAGTGAATAATGGCACTGCGAGTTCAAGGATGCCCTCATATTTCAATTCTGAGCACCGGTTCAAAATTTATAAAATCCTGCCTGTACTTTTACTAAACGTACCCGAAAAAAACTTTAGAAATTGATTCTGGGCACACTGGGACTCGGAATTAAGCGCCGTAAATTTCCGCGGACTCATCAAAATCCCATGTATTTAAAAAAAATCCATGGAATTTTCGGGTCTTTACATCCAGGGTGGAGGGTTGTCCAGGGGGGTGAGTTGGGTGTCCATGAGGTGGGAGTGGCTGTCCACGGGGTATGGGGTGTCCAGGGGGTGGGCGGGCTGTCCATGGGGGTGGAGGGGATGTCCAGGGGGTATGGGGCTTCCAGGGGGTGGGAGGTCTGTCTAGGGGGGTGGGAGAGTTGTCCACGGGGGGTGGTCGGGTTGTCCATGGGGGTGGCGAGGTTGTCCAGTGGGGTCGGGGTGTCAAGGGGGGTGGGGGGTGGGTGTTCGGGGGGTGGGCGGGCTGTCCACAGGGTTGGGGGCTGTCCAAGGGGGTGGGCGGGCAATCCACGGGGGTGGCGAGGCTATCCAGGGGGGTTGGGGTGTCCAGGGGTTGGGGGGGCTTTCCAAAGGGTGGTAGTTGTCCAGGGGGTATGAAGTGTCTAGGGGTGGGGCGGGCTTTCCAGGGGGTGGTGGGGGGGTGGCAGGGTTGTCCAGGGGGTATAGGGTGTCCATGGGGGTGGGTGGGCTGTCCACGGGGGGTGGTCAATCTATCCACGGGGGTGGTGGGGCTGTCCAGTGGTGTCGGGGGTGTCAAGGGGGGTGGGGGTATTTCCAGGGTTGGGGGTGTCCGGGGGGATGGGGGTATCCGGTGGGTGGTGGGTAGGTGTCCGGGGGGTGGGCGGGTTTTCCATGGGGGTAGGGGCTATCCAGGGGTACGGGCTTGTCCAGGGGGGTGGGTGGGGTTTCTACATGGGTGGCGGGGCTATCTAGGGGGTCGAGGGTGTCTAGGGGGTGGGGGGCTTTCTAGCGGTGGGGGTTTTCCAGGGGTACGAGGTGTCCAGGGGGTGGGTGGACTGTCCAGGGGGGTGGTGGGGGCGGCGGGGCTATCCAGGGGGTACGGGGTGTCCAGGGGGTGGGAGGGCTGTCCACAGGGGGTGGTCGGGCTGTCCACGGGGGTGGAAGGGCTATCCAGTGGGGTCGGGGTGTCAAGGGGGTGGGGGATTTCTAGGGGTGGGGGCGTCTGGGGGGATGGGGGTGTCCGGGGGTGGTGGGCGGGTGTCTAGGGGGGTGGGCGGGCTATCTACGGGGGTGGGGGGGGGCTTTCTAGTTGGCACGGGCTATCCAGGGGGGGCGGGCTATCCATGGGGGTGGAGGGTCCGTCCAGGGGGTTCGGTGGTGTCCAGGGGGTGGGAGTTCTCTAGGGGGCACAAGGTATCCAAGGGGTGGGTGGGCTGTCCAGGGGGTGGCGGGGGTGGAGGGGCTGTCTAGGGGGGTACAGGGTGTCCAGGGGGTAAGCGGGTTGACCACGGGGGGTGGTTTGTCTGTCCACGGGGGTGGGGGGGATTTCCAGTGGGGTCAGGGCTGTCTAGGGGGTGGGGGGCTTTCCAGGGGTGGGGTGTCTGGGGGGATGGGGGTTGTCCGTGGGGTGGTGGGAGGGTGTCCAACGGGGTGGGCAGGCTGTCCACAGGGGTGGGGGTCTATCCACGGGGGTGAGGGGTGTCTAGGGGATGGGAGGGGCTGTCCAGGGGGTACGAGGTGGGTGGGAGGGTTGTCCACGTGGGTGGCGGGGCTGTCCAGCGGGGTACGGGGTGTCCAGGGGGTTGGGCAGGCTGTCCACAGGGGTGGCGGGGCTGTCCAGGAGGGTCGAGGGGTCTAGGGGGTGGATGTCTTTCTAGGGGTGGGGTTTTTCCAGGGGTTACGAGGTGTCCAGGGGGTGGGCGGGCTGTCCAGGGGGTGGCGGGGCTATCCAGGGGGTATGGGGTGGGTGGGCAGGCTGTCCACGGGGGTGGCAGGGCTGTCCAGGGGGTAGAGGGTGTCTAGGGGGTGGTAGGGCTATCCACGAGGGGTGGGAAGGCTATCTATGGGGGTGTTGGGCTATCCACAGGGGTGGTAGGGTTGTCCAGGGGTGGGGGTGTCTAGGGGGTGGGGCCTGTCCAAGGGGGTGGGGGGCTGTCCAAGGGGTGGGGGTGTCCACCCCCAAACTAGGGTCGTAAAATCCAATCTTTATCCAATTTTAGCATGATTTCAAGACTATTATAGATGACCGAGAAGACTGTTGGTGTAAACCATGAATATCATACATATAAATCACAACACACCCAATTGTAAACACACACGCCAAATATTATATGTGGATCGGATTTTATGATCCATGTTTCGATGGGACACTACTCATAGGAGTATGATCCTTGTTATATAATTAGGTGATATGGAGTTATACAAATGTTAAATTTTT